>OW121695.1:5347939-6582732 GCA_933228735.2 Amblyteles armatorius
AGTCAATGACCCCATCTCGAAGTGTGCCAAAGGCCAGACCGATGGGTTATTAAGCATCCAAAATAAAAATTAGAACATTAAGCTTCAAAAGTCCCCCGGAAAGCATCACCGATGTTTCTCGTCCCAAGCCTGAACACGGGCTATCGCAGCAACAATAAACTTCCCCGGCCCGATCTCACAGTCAAATCGACCGTAGACTATCACGATTTTTTCTACAAGCAGTCAATGACCCCATCTCTACATGTACCAAAAGCCATACCGACAGGTCGTCGATCATCCGAAACAAAAATTAGAACATCAAGCTCCAAAAGTCCCCCGGAAAGCATCACCGATCGTTCCCGCCCCAATCCCGAAACGCCGCTATCGCGACGCCAGTAAACATCGCACTCGATATTCGGAGTGCCCCGATCGTGCCCCTACAGCGCGTATAAAGCTCTCCATGCCCGTGTATCCGAAGTTCCGCGTCCCGTGCAGTGGTGTAGCTCGAGGCTCGACGCCAACTTGAGAACGGCGCTCGGCTGCTGCGGGAGCCCGGAAAACGCCGGCAGAGCTTTGCACCTCTCCGCATCCCTGCGCATCCCTCCGCCAGGAACTTGCTCTTCCTCCCGACGGTAGCCGGGCAGAGTACACACGCGTACACCTGCTCCCATACCCGTCTCAATCCTCGCACGAACTATTATATCACGTACGTAACAATACCTGCGCGGTACGAGATACACGTATGCACGAAGCCGGAGCCGGAGGAGGCTGATGCCGGCTTGATAGTGACGTTGAAGCTCACATGCAGGCGGCGAATCCACCGTGGTAACTCTCGCCGTGGCCCGATGTCGTCGTGCCTCCGCGTGTGCCTCCTCCACATATGCCCATTCGTACACGCGCGTACCCATACGCGCGTCTACATATCGACCCCTGAGAAACGGAAGGGCTCATCCAACACAGCTTCGCACGTTAAACGGTGCACGATACGCCCTTCCGTAAATTCGCCCAGCCACATATAGATATCGAAGCTGCTGGGATATTCGCCGCTGCGAGCCACCCGAGTTAAATCCAACACATCCACATTCCCAGAAGCCTACGGAGATTACTCTCCGGCGTTCGCGCACCGGCCCTGCACGCTCTCTCCGGACGGCTACGTGTGCGCCCGTGTAGCGAACCAGCCTACGTGGTTATCCGGTGGTTCCCGCTGGTTCCCGCTGGTTCCCTCACCCACGCGACGAACGGCCGTGTGTTGCCGGTCCGTGAACCTATCTACCTACCTTCGCCCACGTAGCCGGTGTACAGAGTGGAAATTATTCCGGAGCGGGGAGGAAAGCCGAAAGGAGAGTACGCCACGGGCGAGGATACCGCCAACCGAGTGCTCCGCTGGTAGCGGTGGTGGCAGCGGCGAGTGGGTTAGAGGGCGTGTCGTTCGTGCCGTCGCTGCACGCTGCCGCAACACACGAGGCGCGTTGCACTCCTCTCTCGGGCGGGCAACGAGAGACCAGAAAGGCCGGTAGCTTCGCGGAGAGGGAATGGAAGAGACAACAAAAAAAAAAAAAAAAAAAAAAAAAATGGGAAAATTACAGGGCAGGGAAGCTCGGGGGAAAATTCGCAGGGATAGGACGTACTCGATAGGCCGTCGTAGGCGGCTTTGGGACGCGTAATGCGATGGAGTATCGAAGCTGGGTAATTTCTTGGTACGCATATCGGAGCAATTGTGCAGATGGGATTAGAAGGTGGAGGCAATTAACGCTCTCCGCGCGGGCCGCGCTGAGACATTTAAACCCCCCTCTCGCGAGTAACTGGTTTTGATACCTCCGCGTGCCTCGGAGAACTGCCTTATTAAAGGGCGAATGAATGTGTTTGTACATTCAACAAGGATTTCTTCACGACATTAACGAAAGTCCAACAAAAAAAAACATTTCTCAATTTCCTGTAAAATTAACAATTTTGTTTATGGGAAAATTAACATTTAACTGATTAACCCTAGAACTCATCTATAATTTTTTTTCTACCTTCTGACTCATGACTGGGGTACATATGTGCCCCAGGCGTTTCTTCAACGTACAAGGGGACTCGACAAGAAAATCGATCGTCCGTAAAAAAAAATAAAAAAATTGTGAATCGACCCAGCCATCGAGTAAAATGTTGGTACCAAATTTCACCAGCATCGAGTAAGAGTTCGACGACCCCGGTTTTTTTTATCCCGGATCCTTCTCTCCCAGTCCGCCGGGCGGTTTACAGGGCGGAGCTCGATAGAGCATTGAAGTTCCCGAAATTCGTGAAAATACTCGGCGGTTAACCGTAGGATCGGGTGCAATTAGGCCCGGGGTAATAGTCGTTTGGGCGGGGCAGCGGGGTAGGTAGGGGAGGGGGGAGGGGGGTGGCAGGCAATGCTCTCCGAGTATCCGGCGGCGAGTGCGGGGCCCTCTAAGCAGATGACGCTTCGAGCAATTTATGCTTTGTCATGCTAATCCGTCCTGGCTTTCTACAAAATATAACACGCGGAGCTCTCGAAAATGTATCCTCGCCGATGGTCCGAGCGCGAGGCCGGGAGTAATTTCGGTCGGTTTAATCGCGGGCGCCAGAAGGGCCCGGAGGGCGCACGTATATTGAAACTTCGGGTCGTCCGAGATCCGTACGAGCAAAGCGAGTCTCGAACGCAGAAGTTCACGCATTATTTTGCGCGCCGCCGTAACGCGAACAATTCTTCTCTGACGTCGGTCCCCCTCTCGGTAATTATAGTATTCTCGAGAGAAAAAAAAAAAGTGAAAAAAGAACGAAAAAAAAAAAAAAAAACAACGGTACGAATGCAACATTGTAGTTGTCCGTTGCACCTGGGATGCATGGATGCGTGCCACTGGTACACTCGCTGCACCGAGCGGCGCTTTGCCTACCGTGCGCGCTACTACTATAATAGGCGGTGGGCACACGCCTCTCACCATTACGAAACCGCGACAGGACCCGGCGGAGACTCCGCGCGCATAGAGCCCGGTTTTATAGCGCTACCGGTAGGGATACCGTACTCGCCTCTTCCACTGTAATCCGTGACTCGTGAGACCCGTCCATGCGCTGCATGTATGACCTCGCTCATTCCCCCCTTCCCCCCCCCCCCCCAACCCGCACCTTTTTTTTCGCCTCTCATCTCACTCCCGTCCTCTCGTTGAGGCTCGAAACGCGCCGCTTATTCGCCTCCATCGTACGAAAGTCGAACCGCGTCCCTCCGTGTTTACACGCACGAACGGCAGCGGATATCGTAGGTACGGTGCGTGCACCGTCCGGGTCTTGCTGTACAAAATATATACATATATATATGTATATATATTTTTTTTAAACCATTGACACGAATTTCTTGCGGCGAAAGTGAAACGCCCGAGTCCACCTCCGCGTTTCTCCGCCGCGCGTTCGTACTGAGACCCGGTTCGAGGACAGCGAAGCTTTTACAACTCGACGACGAAGATTTCGATTGTACAAAGTCGTCACCTTTCTCCGGATTCGCGGCCTTCCGGATCGACTTGTTTGTTTCACATTTCCTTCCCCCTTTTCCCCTTGCCTGTTCCTACGCTTTTTTTCCGGTCCTCCTCTTTCAAATCTCCTCCGTGACGTGCCGGAGAAAGAGAACGCGGCGGCTCGTCGTCGGTGTTGCGGGACCGGAAGATCTCGTCACGAATTTCTCATTGTCCGATTTCCCTCGGCTCGCCGCTGAGTGACGCCCGTGTCGGCTGCGGAGGCGCTGCTCGCATCCGCACCGCATCCTCCTCTCGCCTTCTCCTTTTCCCACCCGCCGCGGCGACCATCGCGCTGTCGTGCATCGTTCGCTTCTTCACGCAACGCCCGAGAGCTAGCTTACGAACGGGGAGCTTCCTCGCTCCGGCGTTTTACGTACACCGTATTTGCATAAAACGAGCCACGATAGTTTCGCAAGATCTCTCGCGCTGGGCTTGGGCTCGGACTCCATCACGCTTCACGCGATGAAATCTTCGCCGGTTCTTTCTCCGGCTCGCGTATGTGTGCATGTGTGGTACGTGTATGCATGTGTGTGTGTACTCGTCCTGTCTCGTCTTCTGGCGTCGTTGCGAAATTCCGGGGAAACCTGCTGCACAACTCCCACAGCGAGCACACGCGGATACCGTACTCTTCGAGCCCGAACAGTGTTTATCCGGATGTCTGAGATATACTTAGGCGTGTCGAGGGACATGAATCACTTTACTGTTCCTCCGGCCGGGCCTATCGCGCTCATCGATATTTTCACGCAGACTTTAACGCGCTAATTTCATTCGTTTTACATATTTTTTTTTAAAATGAATTCCGCGACGTTTTAACTGAGTTGGCGTAAGTGACCGATGTAGGGCTGTGGTATTATTCTTAAAATACATTTGGATTTTTATTGATTTTTTTGTATCACTCGAGTCCTCATCGTTGTGGAGAAGCAAATGCAGATGCAAGTGCAAATGAGGTGAAGTTGGAGAAAGAATATTGAATCTTTTTTTTTGTAGCGGATTTATTGAAATTCGGAGCCGTACAGTAGGATTAAAAAAATAAATCTCTTTTTTTTAGTTTTGATTATCGAAAAATGGGTTCGAAATCGAAGCGGCGTGATACATTTTTTACCTTACGATCTTGGGGTCGAAATGGGTCCGCGTGTACTCGAACCCGAAAGTGCAAATGGGGTAGAATAGAAAAATTTATATATAAAAACTTTTTTTTGTAGCGAATTTATTGAAATTCAAAGTTGTCCAGTGCATTAGAAAAGAAACAAAAAAAAGTAATCATCAAAAAATATGTTCGAAATCGAAGCCTCGCGATACATTCTTCTAGCAATACTCGACCCGAAATACTCGAAGGGTCGCTCCGCCTCGAGCATACAGGAATGCCCGATTGACCTCTCAATCGACGCTGCCAGATTCTCATTTATTCATTTATATTTCTTCTCTCCGCAAGTATGAGTTTTTCGTGCCATTTATAAGTGAGATCCTCGTATCCGCGATGAATGGGCTGCACACATGCCGCCGAGGCGCATGAGCGACGAGAAGACAAAATTAGTCCGACGGTAATCAAGCCTGCAGCGTCGTGCAATATCGCGATGAAGCGTAATAAATTGAGGCCCGTTTAATCAGAAACGTATGGTCCATTAGCGAGAGAGAACCCCGCCATTTATATTTACGAGTGGTTCTTGCGGTTATGATTCGAGATTTCGCTGCTAGCCGCAGCAGCAGCGCCGCCAGGACACTCGCCTACGTTATGTATCTGCCCACTATTATACGCTTCAACCCCCGAATAATAACGTCTCGTCCATCGCGATAGAGTGCCATACACTGTGGCAGCGAGATGAATCGATAGGCGCTCGCCTCTCTCTCCGTCTCGCGGCGATCGTAGGACGTACACGCGAAATTACGCCGAGGCCCAGGCCACATACGTAATTACAAAGTGATTAAGCCTGCGCGCTGCGGCGATCGAGGGTGATGCCCACACGATTTGTCTGGCGCACTCCCGGTCCATCGAGATCGGTTACTCCATCTTTCATTTTTTATTTTTATTTTTTCGCCGTCCACCCACGACAGGGTCACGGAGAGGGCCCGATGGACCACACGAATATTCTTCGATCTCCGACCGTCGATTATCCGATCGTTCGTTTATCGCTCGTAATGAATACATTGACCGAAACTCGTCGGGGGAGGGTTTGTTGCCATAGCGCATTCCTGCATACATGCATCTTTATTATCGTCATGATTATTATAGGAATCTCAATATCGGCAAGCGAAATTATTTATCTGGGGTCGGTAATCATAACTGTTAATAATATTACGATAATATTAATGATATTAGCGATCAATATTATTACAGTAGACCTTGTTTGTCCGAGCTAATGTGGGAAGAGCGTACGTCGGATAAGCGAAAACTCGGATAACACGGATAACGTACTAAATTCAAACTTGTACTACTCTTATATGTTTCTATATCTTATATATCGCTCGTAGTGAATACATTGACCGAAACTCATCGGCGGAGGGTTTGTGGGCTAAGCGCATTCTTGCATACATGCACCTTTATTATTATCATGATTATTATACAGACCTCAATATCGGCAAGCGAAATTCCTTATCTAGGGTTGGTAATCATAATTATTATTAATATTACGATAATGTCAATGATATTAAGATCATTATTATTGTTAATATTTACATTAAGGCACGTTAAGGCATTATACGTACCTTACTGTAAATTAACAATAATAATGATCTTAATGTCTATAATAATAATTTATTTATTTATTTGATTTACAAAACAAGTCCTTTTACAAGGAAACTACGGATGCAAGAGAGAGAAACAAGCATAACAACATCAATCGCTAACATCATTATTATTATCGTAATATTAATAATAATTATGAAGTTTTGCTGCCGACACTGAGGTGCACAAATAATTAATCATGCACTTAAATTACCGACTCGTTGATAATGCACACATCTCACGGTGATTTCTCGCTTCCCCCGTGAGCGATTAATTCGATTCCGTCCCACGCAAACGATATCGAACCGATCTCGGTTTATTTCTCTACCTCCCCCCCAAACGATTATTCTCCGACTTCGGTCGCCTTCGGACGACACGAGCGCGCATCTCCGACGCCCACCACGAGAGAAATGTTTCCATTGTCCCGCATCAACGTCGGGACGTCGTTCGGGTTACGTTCGACACAGAGAGACGAGAAACTCTCGGCGCATAGCCGCCGGAAAGTAATAATTGCCCCGCGCGGCCTCCACGGGGCTCTTCTCGACTTAATTACACCCGAGGGCAGACACAGAGAGCCGTCCGTTCGATCCGGGAGTCGTTGTTAGCCGCTGGGAATACTGTTCCGGGAATAACATGCACTTTCAGAGTTTATACAACACAAACACGCGGAAACACACGAAGTATAGACGAGACGGGACCCGACGCGGGCGGCTCGAGCGTCGGCTGAGCGGACTCGCGATCGAAATCGCGACGAGCCTCATCCGCGGGAGGCAAATCGATTTGGAGCGGAGATGATTTTTTTTTTTCCCCCAACAAGTTTCGTCCGATATCTTGAGTCGAAAGGTGAGTGACAATCTACAGAAAAAAAAGCCCGATAGCGGAATGAAAATTGCCCGCTTGGAGCGGGAAACTATAACGGTTTGATATGGAAGAGTCCCGACGCGGAAATTTCTACATCGGGATTTGCTTTAAAACTTCGCTCACGTTTACTTCGTTTCGGAGAACGGCTGGAACTAACCCGATGACGAACGTTCCCCCTTCTTCGATCCTCTAATTGCTTTGGACTATCGCGAAGCGTTCCTAGGTTGCGCAACGCCGAAGCATTACGGCTGCTTACCGGTCCCAGTTTTTTTTTCTATGAGGTACCGCGTTGTTACTCTTCCGGTGATTTGTAATTCCGGGGATATTCCCGTATGATTGACGCGACTGGAGTTGGGTTTTTTTTTCTGCTTTTCGAGATATGTTCGCGTTAATGGAATCCGACAGTGTTCGGCGACATATCCCCCTCCCCCCCCCCCCTCTCCCCCCTCCGCCTCTTCCGCAACCAAAGCCGCTTTAAATGGTAGGTAAAGCCGAGAACGTCGCTGGCAACCGGTGAAAAGTCCAGAGTCGCCTAATTCCTTTTCGCTAAGCCATTTTTTTTTATTCCGCCCTATTTTAACAGCGACCATGTGGATTTACTTAGTCTACCCCAAATGAGCTTAACGCTTCATTAGCACGGGCGTCGGCCCGCCGCGAGTGCGCCGCGTCCTCGAGGCGCGAATCGCGTCGCGACTTTACATGCTGAAAAGGGGATGCGCGACTCGCCGGATAATGCTATAACGCTCTTCTAAGCTAATTCGAAAAGGGCTGCGAAATGCGAGCTCGGCAATTACCAATTAGCGATTATCTCTCCGCCTCTCCGGGCCGGTGTACAGGAGTCGGAATTCGCTGGAGGAGGAGACGGTTTTCCGAGGTATCGTTAACGCCTCACTATCCGCCGTATACCGAAGGCGAACTGTGAAAGCATAATTTTTTTTTTTTTTGACTGTTTAATGATACGAGGAAAATGTACACAAAACCGGAGGGGTTGCTCAAGAATTTTACTCCCATTTATCTGTATGAAAAACTATAGAGTAACTTTCTCGCGAAGCTTCCCAGGGGAGATTTAACTATCGGCACGACTGCCGGTCCGCGCCAGTTTTCGAGAGTCTTGCACGCTCCCGGTCGTCAAGTCGGCACCCGCCCGACCGCCCGACTGAGTCGGAAGTGACGTCGAACGGGAAATACGTCACTTCCGGTCGGAAAATTAGATTTTTTAGCCTGAAGTGACGTATTTCCGGTATGATATCACTTCCGATTGAAAAATTAGATTTTCAAATAGGAAGTAAGGCATTTCCGGTCGAAAAATGAAATCTTTAAATAGGAAGTAACGCATTTCCGGTATGAGGCGATTTCCGGTCGAAAAATGAAGTTTTCAAATGAGAAAGAACGTTTTTCCGGTATGACCTCACTGCCGATGAAAAACCGAGATCTTCAAACCGGAAGTGACGTTTTCCCGTATGACGTAATTTCCTGTGGAAAACGAAGATTTTGAAATGGAAAGTGAAGTTTTTCCGCATGACGTAACTTCCGGTTGAAGACTAGGATTTTGTAGCTGGAAGTGAAGTTTTTCAAATTCTCTTTGCCAAGCAGTGGCGTAGCAGCATAACCGAATGCTCATTAGCGCTCGGCAGACCGTGGGCTTCGCTTTGGGCTCCTACGTCGGCCGGAGAAGGACCGGCATAGTGCTTTGGCGTACGGCAGTTAATGCGGAGCCGACGTTGCGCCGTTTTGTCCAGTTGCGGCAGAATCCCATCTGGATTATCAGGTGGGACTCGATGTCCGCCAGAAGGCAAATTAATTAGTCGTAAAATGAATACAAATAAAAATTATAATGCAGCATTGCCAAAATACCCCGAGCAACCCCGTTCATCAATGCTCACAAAATTCCCGAATATTCCCAAAACTGACGGTATAAAAAAAAAAGAAAAAAAAAACTAAACCAAATAATTAAACTCATTCAAAATATATTTTTCTCATGTTTCAGGTAAGTTCCTGGTTCACTCGATCCACTGTTCCGCGTAAACCGCCAACTTTTTAACAAGGTACAGTCTACGTTAAGTTTGTGCATTTTTTTTTTTTTCATTTCTCTCATCACTGTGTGTGCCCGTAGAGCGTAGAATTCCGAAACTCGAGATGATCTCGGAGCGTCGGTGTGCGTTATTCGCGTATGAAACGACCGTCGGCTTTTCGAGTTTTCGACGTCGAAAGCTCGCGACGTCGAGTTTTCGGAGGGCCATTCGCGGATGGCTCTGCGGCAGCAGCTTGTTACACGCATAATTGGGCGTAGCTGCGAGGGAACGATGCGCGGAGAAATACGGCGAGCGCCGCGATACCGCCGCGGTACGTTGTATCTGCGTCACGTACACGTTTCTACCAGGATTTCGCTGGATGATGCCCGGTTGAGAGATGCGTGGATGCATATAGCGCACGGTCGCCGTACGCGTTGCACGGCAGCAGCGGGGCGCATTCAACCGAGGTAATAGGTACGGTAATATACAACTCCTGTTCTCGCGCGCGTCGAGCCAGGGTAACGCCTGATTTATAGACACCTCGAGAAGCCCGAGAGAGCGAGGACGTCGACGCCGGGCTCCGGGACCGCGCTCATACACGTGCATTATAAATCCTACGGCGCGGTAGTGGAGAGCGGGGCGAAACGGAACTTCGAGGCAAAACGAACTCTTCGCCCGTTTGACACGATACTTTTCAACAACCGCGAGACATTGACAAAAAAAATAGTCCCTATTGCCCCGCACTCCTTCACAGGATACGAAGCGGCACACGTGTATGCCCTATTCTTCGGCACGATTTATGAAAAAAATGAAAATATCCCCTTCCGGAGCATTCGAACTCGGTTGAAAAGCAGATTTTCCGTCGATCTCTAAACTCGTGATTTTTTTTTCGAGAACGTCGGCGACGAATTTGCAGGGCGCTATCGGAATATCCCCAGTCGCGCGACTAAATGTTGAGCGACAAATATGATGGTCCGTTATTGGTGTCTGTTTGTCCGGCCAACGAAATCGTTTCCTGTTTCCGGGCCGATGTATATTTACAACGTTAATAGATATATTTACTAGGACTTCTGGGGGTTTGCGCACCCGTTGAATGTTTCCAAAACTTACTTAGAATAGGGATTTAGAATCGTCAAGACCAGATGCAGGGGCCCCAAGGCATTTAGAATAGGGACGTGGAATCATGAGGACCGGGGTCGGAGGTCCCAAGGGACTTAGAATACCAGCCCTCCCTCGAATCACCCCTTCCTCCTCGAATATTCCCTTCCCTGTAAGGGGACTTAGAATATTTCAGCTTTTTGGGGGGGAGATGGTGTCCGCTTCACCGAAAGGGGAGAGACTCTTTCCATTTTTACCAATGGTCCATTTTTTCGAATGGTCAAATCATGGAGTTGACCATTTACCCTTACGATAAGGCGAAAGAGGTCACCTTCATAAAAGGGACCTCCCCCTCCTCCCTCGACTCTTGACACTGCGTTCGCGGCGAGACTTTGATATATCATAGAGACACACATATTTTTGTTTCATTCAACATTTTCTGAAGTCATCCCGGATGCAATGCTCGCTCGGTCCATTTTATCCCCATAGGTTATCACGAAGAATAATTTTTCCGGTATTGTATTTCCATTCGACGGTTCGACGACGTTGCCCGGTGCAGACAAAAATTTCGGCGCCTTTCGCTGTACTCGCCCGTCCAATTCCAACACAGCCAAAGAGAGAGCCCCGTTCGTTGTCCGCGGGCCCTGCGCGCTTTACCCTCTGACTCCACTCTCGATGGCTCTCGATCGCGATTCCGGCGGGTACCTTCAGTGACGGCCTTCGTGATTTATCGACAGGTCGCGTCACGAGAGACTCACCGGTGAATTTACCGGATGGTTCGGTGAGGATGTGGAGAGGGGGGGAGTGCGCGCGAGAAAGACAGTGGGGAAAATCCGTCGTGGGAGAAAGAAAAATCGAACGCACCGGAGATATAGAGAGGAAAAGAGCGCAGAGAGAAATCGGAGAGGAAGGTTGGTTCGCCGCGGAGGATTCACTCGGCCAGTGCGACGTGAACCACCCCTCTCTCCCCATACAGCGGCATCAAGATCGAACATTTTTCGGACCTCTATTATTCCCGCTTCTCTATTTTTCTTGTCGTTCTACATCTTGTTTTTCTTTTTTCGCCCTCCATCTTCAATTTTTTCTACTCGTCATTCGGCTCAAACTGAATAACCGAATGTTTTCTCGTGCGGAATATCGGGACCGAATAATTCCGTTCTCCGATTTATCTCGAACGGCGAAACGGCACGAAAAAGGTTCGAAAATTTTTCGACAGCCGGCGGAATGATAGTCAGAAATTGCGATGCCGAATTCGTTGCGTTACCGTAAATCCTCAGTTCGTCTCGTCGAGATCGTTCCGCAGTTTCGGACGGGGCGGCGGCAATTTCGTGCGAAATTTGATTATATAATCGTTTAACCGAAGGAAACAGTCTGTTAAGCCGCGGCATAATTATTCGACGAGGAACACGGTTGAGAGACGTTTTGCGACATCGAGGAGGGTCGACCGACCCTCGAACGTTCGGCTTTCGGTTCTTGTGTGTAGCGAAAATGTACGGTCGGCGGGGAACCAGAAGCTGGAACATTCGCGGGGCAAGCGGAGGGATTACCTGATCAGATAGCTCGACTATATCTCTACTCTCCGCTTCCGAAACTCTCTCTCGTCCCTTCGGCACTCGTTCGCAAACCAGAGTCGCCTCCTTCCCTCGCGCTTATACTACACTGCACTCTATGTATATGTATATATATATATATATAGATGTTTGTATACATGCGATATAACCACCCTCTCTCTTTCGGGGACGTATATTGGGAATCGAGTATTGATTCCGTATAAAAGCTTATGTAAACCCACATTACGTTTCTGCTGTACCCGGCGTGCATTTGACAAAGGCGTCAATCTATACTCGTTCGATCGCCGTTTCTCGCCTTTCTGCCCCTCCGAATATGTCGGCGATCATCACCCGCGTGGCGAGATGCGACGCTGGTTCATTCTCGCATCTTTACTTTTTTTTATATTGCACCACTGTGAAAATCTTTTTTTCGTTTTTAAGAAAATGATTAATCATGAAATTATGGTTATTTTTATTATTTTTGAAGCAATTATTATTATACTTGTTCTTGATGGGCGCGGTCAGGGAAAACCGAGAAAAGTCAGGGAAAAAGTTAATTGTCGCCAAACGTTCTATAAATAAATAAAAAGGATAAAAGGACGTCTTGAAAAAAAAATTAGGAATATTTTGAAAAATAAAATATATTTCTAAAATTAAACATTAATACTATAATTAGGCAATTTCATTTGTATAATTATTTTTTTTATACAAGTCGTTAGAAGTTTGGTCAGGGAAAATGTTGAATTGGTCAGTGAAAAGTCAGGGACAAATCAAGGCATTTTTTTCCGAAAAGAACGGCCACCATGTTATTATTTGTATTATTTTTAAATCAATTATTATTCTTATAAATTATTAATATTTAGTCTTGAATAATAATTAGGAGATTTTTTTTGATAAAAAATGAAAAGTATAGCTGCCGGTACGGGCGATGTCTCCGGATAGTGGCTGAGACAGGTAGCCCCGAGACTTCCGGCAGAGCCTCGGAGAAAGTCCGCGACAGTGTCGAGAGAACGTTTTCACTCCCTCTCTCCCTCTCGACGCATCTCTCGGACTCTTTCGCTAGCGCATCGAGCGGGAAGCGTCCTTTTCTCAAAGAAAGTGGAAGCCCAACAGGCATCGGGCAGTCGCAGAATCGCGATAGTCGCCCGGAACGTTCTACCCGGGGACGTTTTATCGTCCGTGGTGTGTTTACGAGATCGCGGGAGACCGCACGCGCTCGCGATCCGCGAGACACGCGGAGACGGAACAATAGCGGAGTTGAAGAATTCACCGACGTAAGAGTCGCGCTTCCTACCTCCCTCTCTCTCTCTGTCCCATCGCCGTGAAAGTTTCGCCGCTCCCTCCCGAATAAAGTTACGTACTCGCTGTCCACTTATTAGCTCGATGACGCGCGGCATATCCATTATTTCACTCCTGACACCGCGCATGCGCGAATGCAAATCGTTCGGCCGTCGGTAAACACCGAGGATTCTTATTTTATCCGTGTCAAAAAAGGCCGAACGAAGAGTTGTCAAGCGTCGAAAAGTGTAAAACAATTCTGCATACCGGAAAAAAATTCTTCGATGCAGTTGGCGAACGCGAGCAAAGGGAAGAATTCACGATGCAGAATGAACGAAAAAATCAGAGAACGAAGAATAGAATTTAAGAAATTCAATCTTACCAAGCAAAAAGAGGCGAATAAAAAGTTGTCCTGCGAAAAGCGCATAATATTTTTGCAGTAAAGGGAAAGTAAGGGAAAGAAGGCAAGACGAAGGAGGAAAAAATCAGGAAAAGAAGAATCGAATAAAAAAAAATGTAATCTTACTACAAAAAGAAAAAACAGCCGCATGGAGAGTCGTTCAACTGTGAAAAGCGCAAAATACGTTTACATACCGGGAAAAAAATTCTTCCACGCACTTGGCGAACGCGAGTAAAGGAAAAACCGCAAGACGAAGAAGGAACAAAAAAAAATCAAAAAAAGAAGAAACAAATTAAAAAAAAAAGACAAGAAGCGATGAAAGAAGGAGGAGAAGCGAGTGTCGTCGCGGTCTGTGGGTGGCTAAGTCGGCGACCGCGCTCGCGTATCCTGCGGCTTTGAATGGGACAATTTCGCGGTATGCGTCCTAGGCGGATGTGGCGTATATTGTATCCCATTTTACAGCTGTGCGAAACATACTTATTTCGCGCTGTAATACACACCCGCCGACCCCGGCGTGTGTACAAAGAGTCTCCCGTAAACCGTGTATCAGTGCGTGCGGCGCTGATACGGAGTCGCGCGCTCGGAACCAGAAGGGCGTATCTGACCGGGCTTTTCGACGGAGACTGCAACCTTGTGATTCCGGTCGCGTTACACACGAGCGGCGGAGAGTTTCGCTGCGAAGCAGAGGTTGCGCACCGCAAAAGCTCGACTCCCACAGTGGCTTGACCCGGGCACGAGGATATTCCGTGACCTCCTTGGTCACTCTCCAGTTATTAGCTCGCGAATGATATTCCTCGGGAGCGATGCGTGACGATGACTGGCGATTGGCCGTTCCTCGGAGGGTCAATAACTGTGCCATTCGTCGGTGTACGTACCCGCGAACCACCTTCACGTGATATACGATCTCCGGGATTCCACGGGAGGTTCGTATACGTACAAAGTCGTTGGCTCTCCGTATACTTTCGCGTCGGAGGATGTAGCAGTGGCAACACAGTCCTCGTCGTCTCGGTGGTGGCGCAGTAATAAGGGGCGGCTCAGCCGACAGATTGCCTCCTCATACCCCGTTCGCGCGTTGCGAAGACTCTTATTTTTATTTTATTTTTTCATGTTATTTCTTTTTTCCTCTATATCTTCTAGCCTCGAGCATTGAGTAGCCTCTTTTCTCACTGCTCGTGTCGACCCTCCCACGAGAGACGTACCGGGACGAACCCCCTTTGCAAGGATAACTATATTTCTTCGCACTCTCGGTCGTGCTTCATGTTTTTTTTTTTTTTTTTTCGAGTCTATTTTTTTGTCTACGTTGTGTCTTTCGGTGAGAGCACCGGTGAGGTCGTACAAGCGACCGTAGCGACCGCTCGAATGCATCAGGTAGCGACGACTGAGAGACAATCGTCGCCGTTATAGTAGCTGTCGTCGTCGCGGAGGTATAACGAGACTCGAAAGATCGTCTCGCCGATAGAGCCCCAGGTAGAACATAGTTTCGCGGAGCGAACACGTGTTCGCTCCATGGAGGTTGAGTTGATTGCGGGCTTTTAAAATCCCTGTAGAACCCTGTGTTGTTTACGATACGGTAGGATACCGATCATTTTACGATTGCCCTGTAAAAAAGAAGGAAAAAAATGGTTTGTTGTATTTACTTGTGACCCCAGTACTGAGGCCTCTGGAGCTTCCCTTTGGACGGAAGTAAAAAATAATGATTCGTGCGATAACGTAAAATAACATTCTAAGTTTGCTGCAACGATTTCGTACACTGTTCGCTTTTGAGATCGAACTTGATTTCATGCTTAAGTTTGATATTAAGTTCGATCTTAAGTCTGAACTCAAATTCGATCGTAAGTTCGAACTTAAGATCTTAAGATCTTAAGCTCGAACTTGAGTTCGAACTTAATATCGGACTCGAACTACAATCGACTTTGAGTTCAGACTTAAGTTCGAACTTAAGGTCAAACTTAAGCACGAAAACAAGTTTGAGCTGAGGTTCGATCTTAAGCGCGCAACGAAATTCGGGTCAAAGTTCAGTCTCACGAGCGATCTTAAGTTCGAACTAACGTCTTACAATTCGATGCTTAATGGGATTGAAGGTACGAATCAAGACATGCAGCAACACTAGATGTCTTGCTCGATATATTCGATCTGGTCAAGCCATCGAGCAAGCTATCCAGAAAAACGAGTCTTCAACGACGATCAGTCTACCATCCGTACGAATCTTTGCCGTTTATTTTCTCCCCGAAGCACCAAAGTTCTCTGACAAACTTCCTCCTGTCCACCGAAATAATGATTTTCCACTTGACCCCCTCGTACATAAAGAACTCCGAAAGAAAATCTCCCTGACACTGCCACTCGACAATTTTCTACTTTATAATCCGTCGTCTTTCCGCAACGTGAATAAACATCGCGCATCGCCGAGATCCATTCCTCGCCGCTCGAGCCATGGGGATAATCAAACGGGATTTATGCAACCGGCAGAGGGTTTGCTTGCCTCCGAGACGCAGCGTAGGGAACGACGGAACAGCCTCGGCTAATGTGCGGGCGAGGGAAATAAGGCGAGTCATCGGGGTCGCCGGAGACGCTACGAGCGAGGGTTCTCGGCTCTTCGGTCTGCTTTACCGGCCGAGGTCGGACGGTGGAAAGTAGCGCAGGAGGCTGTGCGGAGCGAACGGAGGGAGACGAACCGAACCGAACGGAAGCGGAAGGGAGCGAAACGATCCAAGATATTACGGTGCGCCCTCGACCGGCGGAAAGTGGGGGAGGGCGGGTTGAGGAAGGCGCGCGACTCCTCCACTTTCTCGTCGACGGTCCGGGCCCGAAACTCTCAGGGCACCCGAGAGTTTCTCCTCACCAGCCGTCACTGCCGCTACCGACGCTACCGCTGCTGCTCCGCTGGCTGCGTGCGAGGGGTGTTCTTACGCCACTGGGATCGATATCCCGGGAGGCCAAACAGTAAACAGCCGGTTGGTCAGGATAGCGTCGGTGGTGGGGCGTTTCGCCGTGGGGTGGTTGCACGCCGCGGCGTGAAGCCACCTTTACCCCCGCGCCCACACCCCGCGTCCCTCTCTCTTCTTCCCATCCTCTTTCCGTCCCTCGCTTCACTTCCGCCGGCACCCCCGTGGCCATTACGTTACTGGCTGTCGCGACGGGGGTGAGCCCTCTCGGATGGGAGAGAGCGGCACAGCCGCGCGACGGCGAGGAGCGGCGGTGCGGGAGGGAGGACGGGAAGTAACCGACGTGCGCCACGAACTCCCGCTGAAGAAGGGTGGCTTTTTCCCCAAAGTGGTCTTTTCTCCCTTCATGCTTGTATTTTTTTTTTTTTTTTTTTTTTTTTTTTTTCTTTCACCTCACTCGTTACCAGCGAATCTTCAGCGGCTCGGCCACTCCGGATATCGGCTAATGCCTCGCTCTCGGCGATGCTCGCCGGCGCACGTGTGCGCTTCTCGCCCCGAATCCCATCCTGGGATTACACCGAGAGATCTTTGCATTCGGTCGGAAAGTTGAGAGAAAGAGTACAAAAATCCGATATAACGAAGACAGTGAAGGGCGGAGACGGAGCCTCGGCGGATCCGAGGTTTTCATCAAGGGTGAAAGAGCCCCAGTGAAGAATCCGTCGGGGAGGAAAGTGGCGGGATGGCCGAGTGAGAAAATCCTTCGTGGGGAAGGAAATATCGGCGGAGAACCGAGGTGAGGTATGAGCTTAGCATCTTGAATGCTTGAGCGTTCGAGAGGGCCGGGAAGGAAGATGCGGAGGAGATCGCGTGCGAGAGAGGCGCGTTGGAGGCGCGGAGGGGGAGGAGGAGGAGGAGGAGGAGGAGAGAGCGCGAAGTTCGCGGTGCTCTCGGATGAGGAAGAGTGAAACTGTCGGGGAGCGAGAGAGGGAGATCGCACACTCCGAAGGGAGAAAAAGGTAAACGACTGTCGAGAGAGTGAGAGAGCCGAGGGAAGAGGCTGGAGAGCGGCGGAGGGGAGGGGAGGGGGGCGAAGATCTCGAGGTGGAGACGACGAGGAAGCCGAGGCGAGCGTCGAAGGGAGCGAATGGGATCGAGCGAAGCGGGTAAGAGAAAATCCGAAGTGAGGATAAAGTGTGAGAAAGAAGCGAAGGGGAGGGGCGAGGGGAGGGGGGGACGAGAGAGTGGGATAGGGAGGGGGCTCGGGGTGAAACGAAGCGAGATGAGAAGCGAGGGAGCGAGCGAGTACCGGAAACGTTGAAAGCAAGATGGAGATAAAAGAACACGCTCGAGCCACTGCGAAAGATCGTCGGGTGGGGTGGGGAGGGGAGGGGGGGGGGAGAGTGGGAGGGTTCGGCGTCGGCTTACGAAATAAATTGAGACGACTTCGTCGCGCTGCTGCTGCCGCCGCTTGCTGCTGCTGCTGCTTATACTTTGCTTAGTGGGCGCGCACAGCCTCTCCTTTCTTCTGTGTCGCTGATCTCACTTCTGTTGCGCGCCCGAGAGTAAACACCGGCTACGCCATTGGCTGCACAAAGGGAATGCGGCTCGGCCGCAGTGTCGCTCAACCGGCCGTCCCTCCAACCCTTCGCGCTCCCCCTCGTCGGCAACCTCCGCGGCTCGCTGCGAGAATCACCCGCGAATCGGGAGCCGCCTTCTACGCCCGTGCGTCCGATATTTCGTCCCCGTTGTTTCATCCTCCGATTATTCCGAGTCTCCGGTCCCGACAGCCGCGGACTCGTTCGCGAACTCGTTTGTCGCGACGATCTTTCCTCTCGTTTTCCTCGGGATTTTTTATAAGGCGTCGAATAGTTCTGCTGTTTTTATTCTTGGCGTGATGTTTTTAAAATTGTCGCGCCGCTCGGTGTCCGAAAGCTGGAAGATTTTTAATGGACGTTCGGCGTCTGAACCCCCTCTCTCGCCCCCCCCCCCCCCCCCCGCACTCATCCCTTCCGGCCGGTCGCGTCGAGGGGGATGATACACCCCCGCTCGACCGGAGCATCTCCGCTGGGGTTTCACACCCGCACTGTCACGGTTACGTCAGCGAGCGGGGGAGCCGTGAGACCTTCGACCTTTGTCCAACCTCCAACCTTCTCCGTCCACTAAATCCGGAACCGAAAACGCTACTCGTTTTTTTTTTTATCGTCGTCCTCCTGTTCCATATTTCCCACTCGCGCGGGCGGCTTCTGAGCCACCAGTCTCGCTGCTGTTAGCGACTCTTCCTGGTTGTGTATATTCTACATGCATGTATGTAGGTGTGCATGTATCACCTTCGCTTGATAATGCGGCAGAGGTTCGGCAGCTCGACAACGAGCCGCGAGAGCATCACGACAGCCAACCCCAACACCCGACACAGAGTCTATCGATTTTTTCATCTCTTCGCTCGAGCTCCCGCACTGTGTACACGTGTGTGTGTGTGTGTGTGTGTACGTGTGCGAGGAGAGAATTCAAACCCGAATTTTCCACCTCCCGATGCAACACCGAAATGGACCTCCGGTCCAGCGCGAACCACGAACACCGAACGGGGTCGTTCCGTCCGCAACCCTCGTACGGGAAACGCTCCGACCGACCATCCTCCCTCCGAGCCGATAATATTCGGAGGATCGATGGCCGACCGGAGATCATTGCCATTTCCCGACGGGGCACATGCCTTTTCGTGACAATACCAATCGCGCTCCAACGATCTTCTCGCATTCGCCAAAAACCAGTCGAATAAAATGTAGAGATTGTATAAAGAATATTAAACGTTTTACAGCAAGTAGTTCTCATATTCTAGTAAAAATTATTGGATATTCGGGTAATATCCGCAACAGCGAGAATTACCATATTTTACAGCAGAATCCGTCAAGTTTAATACGCACCTTTGCCAGGATGTCCCTGTAGTTCCCACACTGCAAAAATAAATTGCAAACTCGACGTACCGTACCTCGAAATTCGTTTACATTACTTACATAAATGAAACATGAATGCAATTTTTTCGTAAAATAAATATTCCAGACATTAAAATTACAAATCTTTCGTCTGAAATTCACAAAAATCTACATTAAAAATAAAAATGTTGCCGTAAAATTGCACCGCCCATGTGTTTGAAATTTCAAAAACAGTTTCCGTAAAAAAAAACCTCCCAACACATCGATTCTCAAACAAAATTTCTTTACATCGCACACACGCGAAAGTTCCCTCTTTCTACCAGATTTATCTTAATTTCTATCAGCCCCTTCTCCCACCGTCCCCACGTATTTCTTCCGGTCACAGTGCGTTCCATTGTCCCGCGAAAAGGAATCGTCGCTCGTCAGCCCGGGCCTGATTCAATAATCGTCGGGCCCTCCGAGCGTGACACAAACACTCGAAACCACGTTATTTTTTTTGTATTTATTTTTTCCTTCACTCGCCAGTTAATTGGTTATATGTATTTTGGTATGCGTAGCCTCGAGTTTGATTATCGGTCGTGCGACTAGGATCCAACAGTGCGACGCCTGTGTGCAAACCGTAGGAGGGGGGGGGGGGGGGGGGGGGGGGGGGAGGAGGGGGGCGTCGGGAGACGTTGTGGAGTGGCGTGGTCTGGTTTCTGGGATCATCGATGGCGCGCGAGTTTGCCGGAGAATGAGAGACCCCTCTCGAGTGTAAACACTGTTGCACGACGCCCCGCTAGAGAACCCTCTTCCTCTTCTTTTCCTTCTGGTCCTCGTCTCCCGCGTCCTCGACAGTCTATCGCTTTCTTTCGGCTCTGTTACTCCTCGTTGCTCGAAGCTTTTCTCTATCCTCCTTCCCTTAACTGCCCCCCTCTCCCCCCCCCCCTCCCCCCCTTAGTTTTGAACCACTCGAGGCAATGATTCACGGCCATTCGGAGTTCCTCGCCACACTACGTGGACCAGACTCGTTCTCGATCCACTTCCATCTCGTTCCATCTTTCGTTCGCTCGCTCTCCTCTCCCTCCTTCGCCTCTCCTCTCTCGGTTTCGCGTCTCTTCGGCCCAGAATGTGGGAGTTTTGTACACATATTTACGGTACAGCGGGAGTTACAACCAGCGGCGAGCGTCCCGACGCGACGCGCCGGATAACCAGAGCCAGAAAATAATGAGATCGGGGCGAACGGAGATGGAGACGCCGCGAACAGCATCAGCGGAATCTCGAAAGCCGGGTCGAAGATTAAGTCCCGGGAAAGTTTTCCGTGCGAATCGAGTGGGAGCTTATTTTTTTCTAACGTATATTAATGATTCGCCGGTTCACGGGTTGGAATTCCGTGGATCAATCGATCCTCGTTGAAAGATCAAGGATTCTCGCGATCGACTGAGAGTCGCGTGTTAATTTAGCGGACTCGACTGGTCGATTCACCTCACCGGGTGGGCTTCTCGGGCGATAGTGATTGGAACGGATATTTCCGCAACGTTTAAACTCACTGTCTTCGACGGTGAGACTCGACAGTCGTTGGTTCAGTTTTGCGTCATTGCGACTGACGACATCCGGAAGTCGATAACGCATCGTTTATCTCGATACCGAGAATCGCAATACCGGGAGGAAGCGTACGTCGGAGAGAATGAGAAGGGAAAACAGCGGAGAGCGCGGTAGAGAAATTATACGGACGAGGCTTCGGTAAGCAGTTTGAAATAAATCGAATTATTAATAGCCAGGAGAAACAGTAGTTCAATTTACTCCGAGGAATTAAGCGACCCGTTATGTACACGGCATGCGCGTGTGTGTGTATGGATACACATATGCGAAGGGTCTGTCGATCAATCGCTTTATCAATAACAAGATTATGAATCACAATCAATTAAGACCGCTGTGAAGATGATTAGCCTCGACCGAGCAGCAACAGCAACGGAACGAACGAATTTGATGCTTCATCGTTGAGAGTCAAAATATTCGCAGTTTTTTTTTATGCCGTATTTGTTTTTTTTTTTTTTTTTTACATATATTTCGCGGAAGAGTTTAGATATGTTATGACGGTGCAATGTTAATAGCGTAGGTGGGACCGGCGACGAACGTCCCGATGTTTCCGTTCTCGTGTACCCGACACCGCGTTTAGACTCCGAACAGAAAAAAAAACTTCGTTTCCTCTGTGCAAATAAGAAATTATATATCTAGTAACAGGTTGTTATGGCTCGGGCGCTTCGCGTCCTCGCTATCAAGAATGGAATTCGCAAAACAGTCATTTAGATTTCCAGAGATTTGCCGGAAACACGTCACATTCGATCCGGAAATTTAATTTTTCGGCCGGAAGTAACTTCATACCGGAAATACGTCACATTCGGTCCGGAAATCTTTTTTTTTCGACCGGAACTGACGTCATACAGGAAATACATGATTTCCGGTTGGAAAATCTCATTTTTCGACCGGAACTGACGTCATACCGGAAATACATCCCTCCAGTTTAAAAATTTAATTTTTCGACCGGAAGTGACCTATTTCCCGTGTGACGTCACATTCCTAGACGAGAAATGTTCGTTAAATGTACAAAGTGTTTTTTTACTGGGTTCAACAGCCTCTTCGTTGAAGGGTTATAAATTTTGTGCGGCGAGCGGGTTATTGTTGTGGCGAGTTAAAAATATCATGTTGATTCACTAACGTCACTCGATATATCGCGAAAGAATGCGGGGCTCGCGTTGCTCCAAAACCGTCCGAGCTCCAGGCAGAGTACGAGCGAGCGTGCGAGGCTGCAAGTGGTAGACATCGGCGTTGGGTCGGACGGGAGTCGCGCGAGCTGCCTTACCTTCGAACTCGTCGAATCTCCGAAAGTTGGGAGACACTGCCGAGTCTCGCCCGACCGCGAACAGTAAAGTATATAAGCAGCGGTACAGATGCGTCGTCGTCATCGTCGTCGGTGGTGGTAGCTCGCTCGTTTGTCCGCGGCGTCTCGCGAGCCTCCGACGAATCCCCTGCGCACCGCGAGACTGTCCGATGATGCAACAGACTCTCCGGTGTGCGCCGCCCGGAGAAGTGCGACATCGTGGATGGCACAACGTCCTGCCCGAACCGACGATCCAAAGGCTGTTCGGGCAAGCTCGGCGTCGCCGTAATAAACATAATAATAGCAAAAAAGTAATAAACACCACTTACAGAGTTGTGTTTACTGTATTTATCGCAACTTTATTATTTTATTGACAGAATAACATCGTTACCTGTTAGCATTTTTTTTGACGATGCAGTTTTTACTTATTAAAACGGTGAGATATTCAATTGATCCTTCGATAAGTCTGCTATTATTACTGGCGAGAGCTTACGAATATTTCAACTGATAACGTTGTTTATTTTTATTTGTAAAAAATTTAAAAAAAAATTATTGACCGATCGAAAGCGGGTCTCGAAGGCAAAGCCGATGATCGCCGATCGATATCATTTTGCGCTTTATTCGACAGACCGGACTTGCTCTGTGACCCCTTATCGCCAGACATTTGCGACGTGCTTTTCTTACACATAATTTTTATCAAAAAAACAATTCGTTAACATAATTTTTATTTTAAAAAATCGTTCACATATTTTACATCTAAAAAAATTCATTCACATGATTTTTATAAAAAATAAAAACCGTTCACATCATTTTTACTAAAAAAAAAAAAATCCTCCCACGCCTCGCTTCCATCTCCACCAAACATACAACACCGCATATTTTTTCAATCTCACGCGCATCGATACGTCACTGTTATTTTCCCACCGTCCAGTGGTGGGTGTGTATGCGCGTGAAGTCCATCGTAGCATAATCGTGTCGGTGAGGCCCCACGTGGGCCGGATACACCGGAACTTTACGAAGCGCGAACGACGCTCGCGCACGTCGTCTTTTACGACTCTCTTAGAGTTTTCTCGGCGTCGTTCTCCCCTTTCTCCCTCCCGATAGCCCGTCATTTTTTATTTTTTATTTTTTTCCCCGACAACGAGCTAATCCTCTTAGTCAGAGAGCCGCGCGTGTATGGAAGATCGTTCGCGCCTCGGATGTCTTCCTGCCCACGTGCGCGACTTCACCGCCGTTCCCTTCTGCTCGACGATCCGGCTCTCAGCTCGAGCCTGGAAGCCCGTTTCGCAAATAGCCGGTAACGAGTCGCTGTCAGACAGTTTTGGGCGATACATTTCGTCGTGGCGCATTTTCATCGTTCAAACCCGCGGTGTTATTTTCCCGCTCGGTGTGGCAATAATGAGGCAAATCGCATGAACGTGGCAAACATCGCGGTGACGCGCGATGATCCGTTTCACGCGGTCCAACCCACGCTGTATAAATCCCCCCCCCCCCCCCCCCCCCCCTGAAGTACGCACATGTTTTACGTATGTGCACATAATATAGGGTACACATTAGTCTAGGTATGTCGGTAACGAAGCATGAGCCGCGCGGAGATGATGGGTTGGATGCACGTAGATATTGTACATATACGGACATAGCGCTGCAGGGCGCCCCAATGTGGCGTATGCGTCGATCCTCGGGGTCCCTCTCTCTGCTCTCCTCTCTGCGTCTATCTCGCTCGGGTTCGTACTGGCGTACGTGACTAGAAGCTGGTCCGGATTCGCGGTGAAAGTGTAGGTGGCCGTTCTACGTATACCGGAGGTATAGCGCGTACAGTGGACGCTCCCGTAAAGCTCCTCGCACATAAAACTACGTGCGGAAGACAGGCCCGTGACGTATCGTCACACAGAAAAATTATTTTTTTGCCGGCCACCGTTTATTTGGTTTAAGTAAAATATTTATTTGATTTAAATAAATATTTATTTGATTTAAATAAATATTTATTTTATTTAAATAAACATTTATTTGATTTAAATAAACATTTATTTGATTTAAATAAACATTTATTTGATTTAAATGAATATTTATTTAAATCAAATAAATATTTATTTCAATCAAATAAATATTTATTTAAATCAAGTAAATATTTATTTTAAGTCAAATAAATATTTTACTTAAGCCAAATAAATGGTGGCCGTCAAATAATTTTTGCTGTGCGTGCGAGAGAGATCCCTGCAATTTTTTAATTAACTTTATTCAATGATGCTAATTTTTTTGCGAAAAAAATGAATTCGGGCCGGATGCGAAATTACCGTACGCATCTGGGCTCCAATTTGCGTTTTCCTCAAAAAAATTAGCAGCCTTCTGGAAAGTTCATTATAGTTTTCATTACCGATCGTGATATTTCCCTTCACCTTAAGGTCGCGCACGGCGAAGATCGAAGTGGGGCGAAAGTAACCGGGCGAAGTGGAGGAACTCGGTCAGTGTCAAAAACTGTAATGAACTTTGTTTTTAATGGTGCACATTTTTCGAGCAATTTTCACATTGTTTTTTCGCTCGTGGTTTGTAGCACCGAAAGGCAAAGTAAATTAATTCGGGTATCATTGAACAGTGACAGTAAAAAATGAATACATTTTTCGATACTAGTGACTTGCAGAGACCTCACAGCCTTAAATAATAATAATAATTATTATTGATTTTACAGAGAGTAAGTAAAAACAATTTAATTCAAGTGTCATTGATTCCACGAAAGCAAAAAAAATCACCGAAGTTCTCTTTCAATACTCGGAGCTTGCGGCGAGCTCTCAGCCTCAAAGAATGCAAAACAATTTATTTCGCGTATAATCAACACCCAAAAAAAAAAAAGAAAGAAAGAAATAAAAAAACATTCATCGAAGTATTCTTTCACAGTCCGTAGCTCCGCGGCTCGTGGGAACGAACCCAGCGGCCGCGGCCCAGCCGCGAACCGACGCGAGTTTCGACTGTAGCGTACTCGGTGTACATGGACACTATGTACGCTACATTATACTGTAGTACGGCAGAAAGGGGGGCTTACGGTGGGCGGTCGGGGTTCGGTACGAAACCGTCGTACCCACCGGGGGCCTACTGTGGAATCGAGAGTGCGTGTGTGCGAGCGGAGCGCTCTCTCCGAGGTATTCGTGCGCGAGAAATAGATAGAGAAAGATTGAAGAACGAAGCGGGAGGGAGAGCGGCCGATGGGGCAGGGCGATCGGAAGGACGGAGACGGGACGAGAAGCGCAGACGACGGCCCGACCGGTGGCGAACGGGTAGGTGGTGGTAGTAACGGGGCGCACACAGAGCTATCGCGCTGGGAGTGAACGAGCCGAGTCGAGACATGCCGAGGCGAGACGAGTCGACGCGAGGCCCGCCGTTCGGTGCCGCCGCCGAGTCAGTGGCTGACGACTCCTCGAGGCGTCAGGTTCGTCGTGCTACGGTAGAGTGTCGCTCGTGCTCGGGCTCGGCCGCGCGGGGACGTCTCGTCGCGACCACGTGCGCCGCGTGACAGCCGATAAACGCGAACGTCGCCCCGACGGACGACTTCGTTCCTTCCTCGAGACCGTTCTCATTATCACTGAAATTATAATGATCGCAATAATAATTATTATTCGAATATCCGATTCCGTCTGCGAAGGGTGATCGATAAATTTAATTTAAATTTTTTATATTAAAAAAAAAAACAATGCAGTCTGATAAACGCGAGAGTATAGATCCGTGCAAACGAAGAAAATCGCAGCTGCGCTATCTCGCTGGCAATCGGATCCGTGGACCTTGAAGATCGATGTCGAAGGATTTTTCGTGAACGAGAATTCGTCGCGGTTTCCGGTGCGAGGAGACTTTGTCGCCGGAGGATTTTTTATCGTCGACGAGAATTTGTCGCAGTTTCGAGGGGAAACTTCGTCGCCGAGTCTTCGATCGTCGTCTTCCCAGATTCAAATTTCCGACCATCCGGACACGAGTGCGTTCGGGAAGAAAACAGTTTGGATTCGTCGGAGCCGCTGCGACGAATTCCGGCGAACGAACGACGCGGATGCGAACAGAGTCGATCGAGCCTCTTCCGCTTGCGATTTCGATCCATAAACGGCTATAAACGAAACGAAAGAAAAATCGGGTGATCAATCCTCGACGTGCGACTCGTTCGCGACAGCGAAATCGGAAGGCCAATTTGTCAGCCTCGAGACGAAACTCGATGGTTCGGGCGGTCACTGACCCCGAACAGCTGAGCGACAATAAAAATAATAAAGTAAAACAAAAATCGAAATAACCGAAGACCGAGATTAAGGCGGAATCGAGCGACTATCCTCCGTCCGCCGGTCTAATCGCCCGGCGTTCGGTTGATCCATCGTCGTCCATCGACAAACATCCGAAGACTCGCCGAGCCTCGAAGCGCGTTTCGCGGTCGAGTTACAGAGCGCGCCTTCGCTATCCGGACTGCGAACTCTCCACGATGACCGAGTCGCTTGGCTGAGCGGGCGACCGGGTTTGCGGTAACGTAACACTCCCGATAAGCTCGAGTCAGGGTCGCCGCCGAGCTTCGCCGAGGAACGAGATACGCGAGTCTAGCGAAAGAGAAAGAGGCAAAAAAAAAAAAAAAAGTAAAATAAATTCGTGCCAATACGAAGGAGGGAACGGAAAGCATAAGGAGGCGAACGAGAGATGTAAGAGAAGTCACGGGCAAGTTGGAAGTTTCCGTCTCGGTGTGCGTCGCCCTCTCCGTGCGCGCGTGTCCGTGCGAAGTATTGTTCGCAAGTCGGTCGGTGGCCATCGACGTCCGGGAGGGTGGCCGAGAGAGCGGGAGAGAGACAAAATTAAAGGGGAAGCTGGTCGGGCGGAAGGGAGAGAGAGAAGAGCCGAGCGCCGGAGCGAGGGAGAGAAGATTCCTGGGCACGCGCACTCCACCTGCCAGCGTGTAGCGGCACGCGCCGTCCTCCTCTCCCTCTCGCGTGCCCCCGGTGTGTTCGGCTCCCTCCCCACTCCGCGCCCCCCTACCGCGGGAATCGTCCACCCCCCTCCCCCCCGCCCCCTCCCCACCCGGCTCTTCCCTCACGCGTGCCACGGCCGTGAGCCGGGACGCGCGGGAGTCAATCGCTCGCGGACTTCGACAGGGCGAGCTCCTCGACCTCTCGCTTCGCTTCCCTCTCTCCAACGCGCGCCGAACAGACGAACGAACAAAAACAACAACAGCCGAAAAGCGGACGCATCGAGCACGATCGTACATCGTCCGCAGAGGCAGGCTCGCAAACGCGAGCCAGGAAAAAAATCGTCCTCGACTGGCGGGCGAAAATCGTAAAAACACTTTGAAAGAGAATAAGACGGATTTTATTCGCGAGAAAGGCGAATAAACCGCTTCCGTGTCGGTCTCGCTGAAACGATAAGAGGCTGGAATAAAAAAATTTGAATGAAATAAAAAGAGCGGCAGAAGTCGAGATAAGAGAGAAGAAAAGAAATTTCGTTTTCAATGCCGAGCGTGGAGGGGCGCGTTCGGGCGATGCGGATTCGATGAGTAGCCGCTCGTCGACGATTCGGAGAGAATAATAATAATTAGAGAGAAGAAAAAAAAAAGAACACTTTGGACGATGTCAAGCGTTCGGAGAGATCGGGCGACGGGAGATACGGAGAGCGAAGAAGACAAAGCGAAGGGGGGGAAAGGAGCGCGGTGAGAGCGGGAGGGATAAAGAGATCGAGAAAGGGCAAGCGGGGGGAAGCATAACGTGAGCGCGGCCGGAGAGCCGAACCGTAAATACAGTACGTTCCGTAGAGAAATACGCGAGTGATCGCGTGCCCGCCGCCGTCGCTCGTGTTGCCGCCCGCTGCCGCCGCGCGACAGAAATAGTCGTCGCTTAGACGCCGCGAAGGCTTTTCGGTGACCGCGCGCAACGACCCCCCTTCTATAAAAAAAAGAACAATATTCACCGTGGCAACGTTTGTCGAGGCGAGTGTGCGGCGGGACTGTTCGAGTGTTTCGATCCCGTGAAGCGTCTCTCGCCGAGGTGGGAGGATAAAAGAAGCCACGGAGAGGCAACACGAACGTCGACCGATACGGAACTTTCCTCCACGGACAGCGCGACGAGACTGTCGAAAGTCACTACGAGAACTCTCCCGACTGCGAACGGGAGAAGATTACCAAAGAGACTATAATCATTATTAATTTTTTTTTTATAAAAGAAAAAAAATTCAAGCAAGATAATAATAATAATTAAAGTTGAAAGAGAACAAATCTTGACCGTGATTTCCTGTGATTTATAAGTATTAAAGGCCGATCGTGCGCGAAAAGGTGTCGTGGATTAATTCGACGTGCGGAAAACAATGAAAGAGTCGATCAGCTGATCGTTCGACGCGACGAAGCCTCGAGGAAAATTAACCGGAAGCGGAGACGCGAAAGAGTCGGTGTGCCGGGCTCGCAACGGAACGAGCTTCGCGAGCCACCGAGGCAACGGACGACGGTTGGCGAACCACCTGTTGACGATTTACGAGAGGAAAATTGACGTTCCTACGGCCGGTGTGGTTGCCTTGCGACGCTGGAACTGTGACGTGTGCATCGGAAGCTTTTCTTCGTTGTTTTTTTTTTTATTGTTGATAAAAAAAAAAATATAAATATTTTTTTTCTCTCACTCGCCCTCGTCTCGAAGGAAAAACATTGCGCGGGCGAGCGGACAGCGCCGGCGAGTTCTTCGACCCGCGCCGACTTTCCCGGACGATCGGACGATTATTTATTTCGATCTCCGAACTCGACGAAAAGACCGTCGCGACGCCTCGGCGTGTCGCAACGGCGGCCGGACGAATCGCGGATCGTACGTGACCGAGAGTTAAACAATTTCGAAACGCGAGATTGCGAACGAATCGAGAGAAAAAAAAAAGAAGAATAATAATAATAAAAAATAAATAAATACGAAAAATCTGTGGCGATCGTAATACGTCCGGAGCGGAATGTCAAACGCACCGGTGACACATAGTTCGCGGAACGTCAAGTGTCCCGACTGGCAGTAACGCGCTAGAGCGAGAGTGAAAAAAAAAAAAAGAAAAAAAGTGTGCTATACACCGAGAGAGCGTTCGGCAGCGGCAGCGGCAAGCACATAATACTCGACACGGTGAGGTTCACTGAGCGTTATCAACTCTCGTCAACGAGGCGCGTCATCGCTCTCACGCAGCGGGCAAGGCTCTCTTGCGCTTCCAACGAGAGGCAACGCTCGTGTGAATTCGGTGGAAAAAAAATAAATAACAACAAAAAATCCCTCGAATTTCGTGCGATCCTGGGGTCTGCGAGTTCAAGAGTGAAAGCGTGTGCATGACGGATTTTCATCCCTTCGCGAACACCCGCGCGACTCTCTGCTCACTCGCTACGCGCGTTTCAACGCACACCGAAAATTGGCTACCTCGCTGACGACAAAACGCGCGCTTCCCAAAATAAAACCTCGAGCGTATTAATTTTGTGAAAAAAAATTTGAGTCTCTGTCGATCGATATCACGGGCGCTTGACAAGTTAACTGAGGAACAACAATTTTAGAGAATCTGTGCGTTAAATAATTTTTTTGTTTACGTTTTTTGTTTTGGTCGGACGAAGAAATACAAAAATGCTCGAGAACTGTGAAGCGATTGAGTTCGTCGTTGAAACGACACATTCGACGATCGCTGACTGTTGAGGTGAAATTTTTTGTTCGACGATCGTTCGGGGAGTTCTTCGACACGGAAGTGGCAGAGTGAATTGGCGGGCGCTCGTAAAATGACGTTCAAATTTCGTTGATTCTCGGTAGTTCGAGAGGTGGATTTTTAACTGTTGTGAGACGAGAGAAACAACTGAGATATCGAAGCTCGGGTGGGAAGGTAGAAGCGACAGTTCGAATAGTGCTGTGAAGGATCCGATCGGTGACATAGACGAAGGGAAAAGTGGGGTTGGTGAGGTGGATGATGGGACCCCCTCGGTCGGAGGGCCGTTATCAGGCCCGGGTCGGGCCGGCCCTGTGAGTAACAAGTCTACCTCGCCAATCGCGCGACTACATATCACCTGGAATGATGGTACGTTCATGCTAAAGAATATTCACCTGCGACTCGACTCCAACGGAGCACATACGCGATTTTATCTCAACCCCGGAAGCCTCCACGCATATTTCTACTGGACGACATACTCGGGGTCTGGCAAACCCCAGGTTATGGGCGTTACACGACTTTGAAAAAAAAAATCGCCATTTTTTTTCAGTTTATGATTATAGCGAAATCGGAAAGCCAGTAACTATTAGAGAATTTGCACGCTTCGGGAATTGCCATAAATTGGGAAATATTGTTTAAACAAAAAGATCAAGAAACGACACACATGGGGTCTGGCAACCCCCAGGTTATGGCCGTTGCACTACTTTGAAAAAAAAAAAAAATTGACAGTTTATGATTATAGTGAAATCGAGAAGCCAGTAAATATTACAGAATTTTAACACTTCGGGAATTGACCTAAATTGAAAACTTTTTTTTGACAAGATCAAGAGACGATACACATGGGACCTGGTAGACCCCCAGTTCTCGGCGTTGCACGACTTTGAAGAAAAAAAATATCATTTCCGGTGTATAATTATAGCGGAATCGTAAAAACTAGCAAATATTAGAAAATTTGCACGCTTCGGAAATTGACCTAAATTGATCGAAGGGTGGCAAACCGTCCCGCCGCCAAGTACTCAAATCAAAAAGTAGTTTTAAAGATTTTCTTTACTCGAAGATCTCGAGCCCTCCAGACTCATGTATGGTTCTGTTAAAAAAAATTGTAAATTTAATGCACCAAACTGGGAGTAATCATGCAATAAGTGGTTCATTAAATGTAATCTACAATTATGATGAAAAACCAATGTACTTCCACAGTAGAATTAATGTACATTGTTAAAAGTAAAACACTCCCAAAGTTTTTAATACACTGTACATTAACGTTTCATCACAATTGTACACGAAATTTAACACACCATTTTATGCATACAAACTTCCTGTACGAAAGTGCGTTAAATTTCATGCAAAATTTGTTTACACTGGGTGTTCCGGGGCCAAAATCCGAACTCGATCCTCCCCTGTAAATTTCGGCCATCGACATCGCATGAAAAAAAAAACCAAATAAACAACTTACATTTCACCCGGTATCGTGAAGTGACGGTGAAAATATGGGATACAGTAATCGATATATATATACCACATGTACGAGTTCGCCTCGTGACTTCGCTGCTCGTAGCCACTTTGTAATTGGATTGAACCCGATGTAAGTGCGTTTACATCTAATCTAATCTGTTATAGCTGCGTCTTTGAGATATAATCGAATTATCATGAAGGCGTTCGAGAAACTGTCTACATATATTTCTACATATACACAAATACACAAGTAAATATATATATATATGGTCGAAGCATATCGAACTTCCGTAACGCTCCCCCTGGGGAGAGCGAGATTCCGAGTTTCATTGGGTTTTCTAACGATAATATACGCGAAAGCTCGATTAATCTCTAGCCGACGAATGATTGATTAACATATTAGGGATTTATTGCGGGAGTCAGTTATTCCGAAGATTTGATCGAGAGGCCTCCAGAGTGGGGCGCAGAGAGGCACATATTAGATTCTCCGGCTTTCTCGAATATGCAATGAATATATATGTATATACATATATACGTCCGTATAGGTATGTCTGCATAGGACTACACACGGTTCGTCGATGATGATGGAATTAATTTGCGGCCGCGGCGGGGTCCCCCTTCGGTTAAGTCGCGAGGCCGTGCTTCCGGCGCGCGCATTGCAGCCTTGCCGTTAGTGCATGTGCAACGCTCCTGCCGCTGGAGGCTCTCTGCCCGACAATGGATCGGCCTCCGTCTAACGGCATTCTAACGGCCGGTACACTATACCGATAACAGGGCCAGGCAGGCAAGCCACCGCCGCCGAGTTCGCCGCTACTTCACGGACATTCCCCGTCGTCTCAGAGTCCGGCGCATCGGTTCCGTTGCACTAATGACCGGTTCGCTCTCTTCGTTCGAAGCGTTACAGCGGCGGATTGAACCTATCGGTATATGCACATTTTACACCGGCCCGGTCTAATTCGCGGACGGACGTCGAAGAGGTCGAGTTCCACGGAGAAAAAACAATTGTTGGGACAGCAGGAATTTTGTTACCATAACTCATGTACCTGCTTTAGTAATTAACATTTAGTAGTTTTAATAGTAAATCACAGGGACAATAAAATATTTTGATGTGGCAGCAGATATTTTGCTGTGGCAGCAAATATTTTGCTGTGGCAGCAAATATTTTGTTGTGGCAATACATATTTTGCTGTGGCAGCACATATTTTGCTGTGGCAGTAAATATTTTGCTGTGGCAGCACATATTTTGCTGTGGCAGCAAATGTTTTGCTGTGGCAACAAATATTTTGCTGTGGCAGCAAATATTGCGCTGTGGCACAAAATATCTTGCTGTGGCAATACATATTTTGCTGTAGCAGCACATATTTTGCTGTGGCAGCAAGTGTTTTGCTGTGGCAGCAAATATTTTGCTGTGGCAGCAAATATTTTGCTGTGGCAGCAAATATTGTTGCTGTCGTGACAATAAATTACTAACGATCTACATTTTGTTAGAGAAACAGAACTATTTTTCTCCGTGTACGGTAAAAATTCAGAAATTTTATTTATACAATTTTTTTTAACTCTGTGCGAATTAGGGAACCGATAAGCAATACAGTTGCGCAACGATGAAAGTGAGGTTCAACTTTCGAACATCACTTCGAGCTAGGCGTTCGTTGTGTGGCGAAATATTTTGAGCGCAAAATAAATTATACCTTGGGAGGAAGAGTTGACAAATAAATGAAAATGGGAAACAAAAAAATTATATTGTTCTCAATATCTCGTACAAGATTGGTAATGTTCTATTAAACCGTTTTCTAAGATGTAAAGTACATTGAGCCTTCGCGAGCAAAAGGGGTGGGAAGATAAAGGAAAAAGAAAAACAAAAAAATGCTTAAAACAATAATATTGTTCCGAATATTTCGTGCAAATTTGGTAATGTTTTATCGATTCGTTTCAAACATATAAAGTACTTTAATCCTTAATAGTGTGACTGTCTTTTGTATAGTTAAGTTTCGTCAAAATTGTAAAGTGAACTGTGTTATCAAGAGTTAAAGTTTACACGTAAGTCGAGTTAATAAACTTATATTTTGCTAATCAATTTCTTTGTTCTATTCTGCTGATTTTTGCAAACTTATTTGCTCCTGGCTTCTTCAATCGAACAATTATATAATAAGTCTCCCTGTCGATTAAAATTAGTCAAAATCGAAAATATAATTTATTAGTTCCGTGGAAACTAATCAGCGCCCAACAATAAAATTTAATCGTCAAATAAAATGTCTCAGGGCCCTGGCGGCTGAAGATCCCGATGCGGCTGGGGTTTCTCGGTTATAATTATTCGTCAAAATAATTAACGAATAATGAATTCGTCAAAATTCGACTCACGTCCGTTGAACGGGGCAAAATGGGACAGTTAAACTGGACGCAATTATCCAATAATTTTTGGATATCCCATTTTGCCCCAACGATACATCCAGATGTTCTACCCCGATCCGTCCCTCCGTGCCATCCAAAAATGATGAGAAAGTTGTGTTTTCCCCACTACCTATTGCGGAGTCAATAAACTCGCGAACTGAATTAAAGTTCCCAAAAATAGAGATAAAAATCCATCAGAAAATCGGTGCACTCAAAAAACTCGCTCCGATTATAACATTTTTTTTCTTGTCAGCCGTTTGCTGCGAGTGCATACGCATCGCAGGTATATTTGAAATTGCTCGAACCTTTAAACGAGGTGACTCGAACCTTGAAAAAAAAAAAAAAAAGAAAAACCATGTAATAACGCGAATCACGTCGTTGCCCGAGAATATAATGTTTTTCCTCGTTCCTTTCGCCGCCCTCGTAAAGTGCGAGGGTGTTTCTCGCTGGTGCATCGTCGGCAGTATCTAGCGGCGGCGGAGCCGGGGCGTCGTGTCATAACGGAGGGCTAGAAGAGAGGTCCACGAGGAAAGGAGTGTAGTTCCAAGGAGTGTGGCGACGTCGCGGCTCATGGCCGCGAGCGCGTCGAAATTATTTATACCTCTTGATTATACCGCATGGTGCGGCTCGCCCGAGAGCCACCGGGTTCGCCCGAGCTCGAATAGCGAGAAAACGAGAGCTTGAGAAACGGTCTTGTCGGCCGGCGCGGCGCGCTGAAACGGCTCCGCGCGCCGGCTCGGACTCCGAGCCGATTAAATTATTAATTAGCTCGCTTCTCGAAGGAACACTCTCGACGAACCTTCGAGCATCAGCTAATTTTCTACAACTCGTACAACTCCTCGCTTACAAACTTGTGAGGCTGAATAGAATTCGATATTTCATGGAAAAAAAAATTAAAATGAGAAGTAAAAAAAAAAATGACGTTTTTACACGAAAAAATAGGAAAAATAAATTAAGGTGGTTTTTTTTTTAAAGCGAGAAGCGTTTCTACGCAGGCGGGGAGATCCTGCGAGAAGTCGAAGCAGGGCACAGCCGCGATACTTTTAGCCTGGCAGGAGCGAGAAGACCCACGCGCGGCCTTCTTTGTTTCCATTCCTCTCTCGACCGATCGATAATGGAAGCGCGCGTAGAAAGTTGTGAGCCTTGACTGACCGATACGCGGGCGCGACACCGTGAATACGCCTGCGAGAAAGACCAAACCGAGGGATTCACGCTCGGTTTTACCTGTAACGGCGACGTAAGACGAAGCGGGAGTCGGAGAGGGCCGAGAGAAGCCGCGCCTCTCGCTGTATGGCGATCGAACTGAGAAACACCATATTATAACGAGGACGGAAATGAGGGATACGAGAAGGAAGTAAAAGTGTTGAACCCCATGTCGCTTCCTCATATAGGAAGCTATGATTTTATTTTATTATTTCATAAAAGCAGAATCCAATAGTGAGATAAATTATCACACTGATAGAAAATACGGTTGAATCAACTAAGATTCGGACAGGGACGTTCAACTAAATATTTCGTTGGTACAGCTAAAAAATTGGTTAGTCTAACAATTTGTTTCGTGATTTCACCAAAATATTTTTGAGTCATTAAAATATTTTTCATCACTCGGTGCGGAAATGGCCACTTTTCCGCCCACTTCGCGTGCGTAAAACCGCAATTTTCGCACCTTGTGATGAAAAATGTCGCACTCGCCTTCGGCTCGTGCTGCTAAGTCGTTAGAAAAACGTTTTTCGCCCGCGTGGAGCGATGTACTTATTGTACGACCGTCTGACTATTTATTTGAACGTTTATTTGGCTCGAATCTTAGTTGATTCAACTGTACTTTTTATCAGTGTAAACAGTCATATCGAAAGATGGCATCGATCATATCGACTGTATCGATTTAATTTTCGTGGAAACGATCGGAGGAACGCTGCAAAACATCAAAAAATTTTAATAACGATAAACTCGAAACTTGGAGCTAAAAAAAATGTAGCTAAAAAACGGAGCGTCGTTTTCACAATGAGAGTCTCGCAAGCCCCCGCCGAGATTGTGTTGTAGCGGCGGCTTGCGGGTTCCCGCAAACGCGTTCCGATACTCCTCTCCGTCCTCCGCTCGTAACGAACTCTCCTCGCTCTTTTAACTTCTGTTACATACTCCCTCCTCCCTCCGCGAGAAACGACGCCCCGCTTATTTCGCGGTGTGCCTCGGTATATTTAGCCGCGTGACGGGTATCGCTCGTGCGGAGGACGTCCGAAATAATCGCTATTCGTGACTTGCACGTAGTATAGTAACTCTGCAGCATGGGCTCGGAGAGACGCGGCAGCGAGCTTCTGCTCTCGCGGTCATGAAGACATCGGCAGTCGCGTACTGCACACTCGCTTATGCACATCGCTTTCCTCCCTCCTCCGCCTCTCCTTCACCCACACGGTGACGATGCAATGTACGTCGCCGAAAAAAAAAAGAAAAATGCACACACACGAATTGCTTATGTGTATTTTATACATGCGTGCATGCACGCACGAAACGCACGAGCGTAGCTTCAAACCGAGCTCAGGAAAGCGACGCGACTTTTTATTAAAACTTTCTTAAACTTTCCCCCCACCCTACCCCGAATCGAGGATTTTCTTAGGCGGATATTTTTGTTCCGTTCGCGATTCTTCGACCGTTTTCCCTTGGCGCGATCGACACAACAGGAATTTCGCGGTACTGGCCGAAACTGATTTACTTTCTTTTTTTTTACTTTGTCATGCTGTACAAAATATGTAAAGACAGAAAGTATCATGATCTCAAAAAAATGCAATTGTCAGATTATGGTCCAGAAACATGTTGTGCATGTTCGAGAATACAAAACAAGCCTTTTTTGGTCCGTCTATTCATTCATTCTGGTCTGTCCACCGACGGACAGGGACCCTCTGTCCGTCCGTCCGTCCATCCATCCGTCCGACGGCCAGTTTGTCCACTCGCCTGTTCTTCCGTCTATCCGTCCGTTCATCCGTCCGTCCATCCGTCCGTTCATCGGTCCGTTCATCCGTCCGTTCATCCGTTCGTTCATCCGTTCGTTCATCCGTCCGTTTATCCGTCCGTTCATCCATCCGTTCATCCGTCCGGTCATCCGTCCGTTCATCCGTCCGTTCATCTGTCTGCCTGTTCATACGTCCGTCCGTTCATCCGTCCATCCGTCCATCCGTTCATCCGCCCGTCCGTTTATCCGGCGGTCCGGCCATCCGTTCATCCTTCCGTCTGTCTGTCTGCCCTACAGGTTTGCCCCGTCCGTAAACACCATGACTTGTTTTCTAACGGAATGTTGCTAAGATAAAAGTACCAGTCGCCGCACACTTAAGGAACAAGCCCAAGTACCCAGACATGTCCGAAAAATCGTATTACCGTCTCTCTCGCACGCACGCTTCGTCCGACCAACGGAACGCGTTCGGTCACTGGGACATTTACCTCGACGCTTCGACGCAAACTTTGCAACAGATCGAGGAACATTGCCTCGGAGTAGTGCGAACAGCTTCCGCATTAGGGACTCCCACTCGCCGCGGGCGCGTCGAGGGTGTGTGTCGACACAGCGAAGGGTATACAAAAGGGTCGACCACGAGCGTCGACATTGGCCGAGTGGGCAAGGGATCGTACGGCTTTTCACGCCGGGGCAGATCGGTGGAAAACACATCCGCGACTCGAGGATCAATCCCCGCTGCTCCCCTCGCTTCTACCGACGGCAGCGGGGGCGGCGAAGCGGAAGTTTACGGGACACGCTGCGCTGCTCCTGTCGCGATGCTGCCGAGGTCGCTGCGATCTCTCAGACTCCGAGCCGGGCTTTCTCCTTCCTCCGCTCTTCCCTCGTTACTTCTCGTAAAATCGTAAAAAAAAAAAAAAAATCCCATATCGATCTTCCAGTTTCTTCTATCGCGCGGCTCGCGCCCGCCTTTCGAGGGAGATGAGGGCGCCCCGTTATCTGTATGTATCCTCCTCTATCTCCTTTTTTTTTAAGTTCCTTCACCGGGAGGAAGAGCACTACCCGCTCGAGGAGTCTCGTCTCACCTCGTCCCGAGGATTTCACTGCTCTGCGGGTGGATGGCTGCGAGTCGACGCCGCCAGCACAGTGGGAGAGAGCGACGGCGGGCGAGAGACAGGGAAAACCGGGGGAGAGAGAGAGAGAGAGAGAGAGCGGGGCGAGGGCGTGTAAAACCTCTCGCCGCGGATCGATAGAAAGGCCGAAGGTGGCGGAGCGCGGGGGTGTGAGTGTATGTCCGTTGGACTTCGGGGAGGCACCCGCGCGAACTTCGCGTGGCTCTGTCTCACTCCGTCCCTCTCCGGAGCCCATCTCGGCCGAAGCTCCCTCACTCTCACTCTCCCCCCCCCCCCCCCATTCCCCCCTCCTCCCCGCCCCTCACGCCGCCTCCCTCTCTCGCGCTTCGCGCCCCGGTCATGTGTGTGTATGCCTGTATCCGTCGTACCCATCGGGTTCGCGTCCGGTCGTCGAGTTACACGCGTTCGCCACACACTGTGTGCTGGCCTCATTGCCCGCCACTCTGTACTTTGCGAAATGTATTACGCTCGATTATTCAGAGTTTACCGTGACAAATGTAAAGAATAATAAATTACTTGGGGGGCTCTGAAAATTTTAGTGGCTTTTCGGGGCTGTCGGGATGGATAAACTATTCGTGGATTTTGGACCGTTCGGGGGGGAGTAGTTTGGGTGGTTTTTTTTTTTTTTTTTTTTTTTTTTTTTTTAGTGATTGTCTTTTATTTATTTTTATATATTTTTTTTTTTTTATGATTTTTCAAAATCGATTTTTTTCTATGCTACGGCAATTTGTACGGAGGTTCGAAGTTCGTTGGAAAAGGTTCATACTGAACATGAAAAAAAAAGAACACAATCGTGTGCGAAAATATTTGACGTGTCGAAGATGAGGAACGAGAGAATAGGAAGTAATGTTTCAATGTAAAATATCACTCTACGCGCACCGCGCGATACAATCGATTCGCGCATTTTACAGTATTCGCGGTATGCGCGAAAATTGGTGTAACGCGGAGCAATTTGGAGGGACGGATTATTATTATTTTTTAACTCCCTTTCATTATCCAATTACCTTTATTAATCAGCGAAATTTGTTCCGGAGTTCAAAGGCGCATCGAAATGAAAAATACCTGTGAAGTTCGTCAGATATTTTATTGCATTTCGAAAAACCGCAGATCGGAAGGTCGTAATTAAAAACCATATAGATGTTATAATTTTCCAAAATAATTACAAATGTTGGCTGAAGCACTTCGGTCGATGGCCCGTTGACATAATATGGATGGAGTTACAAATGTGATAATGTATAAATGTTTAAAAACTGTAACGGTCGTTAATGCATCGTATGTAGGGGAGAACGGGGCAAAATGGCATAGCGGGGCAAAATGGACTAATGAGGCCAAACACAATTTTCCAATAATTTTCGGCAAAAACGGGGTTAAAAATCCTGATTTATCGTTGGGACAAAACGGAGCATCCAAAAATTATTGGAAAATTGAGTTTTGTTCTCACCGTCCCGTTTCGCCCCACTGTCCCATTTTGCCCCGCTCTCCCCCATTGTCAATAAATACACACTTTATTGCTATTAATTAAAAATCGTCGCGAATTTTGGTAAAGGTCATTGACCTATGAAAATCTGTTCTATCTTGTCGTCGACTTTCGGGCACGACAGGAGAAAAAGGACGTTTCGAAAAACCCACGATGTTCCTAAGAAAGTCACGTTCGCATCGAAAACCACGCTGTGCTCGGCCGCGAGCGATACCGTATTATCGATCAAGTGTATTACGGAAGCCTTAGCAATGTGCATAACGTCCGTGCTACCGGAGACTTGGCACTGCCTTGCGGTAATTAGCCACTCGCGGCAGCGCGCCCGTGCGGTGCGCGAAACGAAGTATCGCGACTAGTTTGTTCAACTGCGCAACGGGCACGCGTCGTCGAGTCGTTAAAATCATTCGGCAACGCTAATTGACTCGGCAATGAATCGTCCTATCACCGCCGCTACCGATAACTTTATCTCTAACCAGGATCTTAAGTTCGCACCCTGCACTGACAAAAGAGTTTATTCAACGTTGACAAATATTTCGTCGGATCTGTGCCGAAATAAATATTCATTCATCGTTGAAAAATTCTGAGCCAAATAAAATTTTATCTTTATGAACAGATAGTTTAACAGCTTTTTTGGATCGATAAGATTTTATTCGGATTCACTTAAAGTTGTCGAGAGTAAGTGAATATTTATTTCACCATATTCAATAAGAGATTTGGTGAGATTAAGTGAACTCTTTTCTCGGTGCACAATCCACCGCGATTACATCGTCGTGCGGCAGAGGCAAATCGGCTCTGCCGCACGACGGCAATTTCTCTTTGAAACGTTTTTATTAAGGAATCAGGAGAGAGCGAAATAACATTTTCATTTTATAGTCGGATAGTTTGACAGGTTTTTTTTTGTCAAATAAATTTTATTTGGCTGAACTACAGTTTGTTAAGGACAAATGCATATTTATGCTGCCATATCAAGGAAAGATTATTTACCATTGAATAAATTCTTTTCTCAGTGTAACTTCCATCACGATTATTATTATATATTATGCGGCAGACGCAAATCGTCTCAAAGCTCCTAATCCCCTTTTGAAATGTATTTATTATGGAATCAAGAGAGAATAAAGTCGGGAATCGGGAGACAGCCAAATAAAATGTTCTTTTCATGGCCAGATGGCTTAACTCTTTTTTTTTTGCTGAATTAAATTTTATTCGTCACCACTCAAATTTGTTAACAACAAATGAATACTTATTTCGCCATATTCACCCCAACGATTGATTACCATTAAATAAACTTTTGTCCCAATGTACCATCCACAGCGATTACATTATCCTGCTGGAGAACCAAATCGTCTCAAAGCTTCTAATCCCCCTTTGAAACGTATTTATTAACGAATCAGGAGAGAGTAAAGGGCCCGAAGGCGTGGGTGGCGGAGGTGGGGGGAGGGGGGGAGGCGAGTTGCCGTCGTTCCGTAGTAGTACCTTCGGCGGTCGTCCGTTTTCGCCAAGTTTGTTTCGTTGACCCGCCAAGGGTAGTTACACAGCTCTAAGGGATCCCGAAGTTCCCGCGCGTATCGGTACAGAGGACCCCCGAGGAGGACGGGAAGTTCGCATCGGCCAAAGTTCGCGGAGCTTTCTATGTATCTCGAGTGAGCGGCTGGCCCCTGGCTCGTTGACTGGTAGGACTCTAATCGCCCCTCTTCCCCGGCAACGCGGAAGTCTTCGGAGCCTCGCCGTGCGCCATCACCGCGACTCCAAACCCGCGCAACGACGAGGCCGGGGAGGCCAATCTCATGCAAACGCGCGCTACTGCTGCTGCTGCTGCTGCTGCTACTGCTGCTGCTGCGGCTGCTGTTCCTGCCGCCGCTGTTCCTGCCCCGACCATATCCACCCTCCCGCCCGCCGTCGCCGTCGTCGCCGCCGCGCTGCCGCGCGCGTTTGCGGGTGGCGTGAGAAGGCCGGTGTTGAGGGCCGAATCGATACCTTCTCACCGTGCTGCCACCGCTGGCGCGCTCACCGTGCCGCGGAAGTCGGGAGGAGCGCGGGGGAGCGCCGTGCGGCACCCGCCGCGCTTAACCCTTAATCCACGCCGTGCGAAGCGTGAAACCTCTATCGCCGTATCGGCCCCACTGGTACACATTATAACGCAGGGAGCGCTGCGCGAACGGAAACCCCTTCGCGAACGGACACATTTTTATCCGGAGGTACAGCAGTTTTTTTGCTTCCTTCTTTTAAGGTCGTCCTTGCGAATAGCGTTCGGTTCGCATAAGTTTCAGCGACATTATAGTGAACTGCGAACACTTGTTGTAAAATGTGTAGAAAGTCACGAAATTCAAAGTGAATTTAATAATCTAAACAAATTCATAGGTGTCCAGAGAAATGAACGAATCATTTTCATTCAAATTTTTTTTAGATTTCCAGGAGATTTGTCAAACGATTTTATTTTTCATAAATTTCTTAACGACATTTTGGAATTATTATTTTGCAAAATTAATCTTTTCGACACCTTTCATACGCTCGATTTTTTTCAGATTTTTATGTCGTCCAATTCTTCGCAGAAGTCTTCGCAATTGTCTCTCATTTCTCTGAAACTTATGCGAAGTGAACACTATTCGAAAGGACTACCTTAAAAACGACGGGGATGTAACTGTTGTAACTAACTTCTTCTCGACGTCGAAGAATTTAAGTACATTTTTTCAGTTTTCTTTACCCAGCTTTTACTCCTCGACCGTCAAATGTCTCGGCGGAAACATCAAGGAACGAAGTTTTAATCCGACGAAACAAAAAAAAAACAGTTTCCTAGATATAAGAAATATTTTTTGTTCCTAAATGTCCGTAATTTCCATACTCGTAAGTTTTACCATTTTTTTGCCAACGTTTTTTATTAATTTTTAATATTACTAAAAAAAATGGTAAAATTGACGACAGAAGGATTTCGGAAGTTAGTGGACGAGAAATGGTTTGTCCGTGCCAAAGGTCGAGCCTCGACGAATGAAATCGGTGGAAACTTTTGATGCTCGACAGCGCAGAGAACCATCTGGGATAATCGTGATTTTGTATCACGTGGTTGGACGACGTTTCTCTTAACGCGAGAACAAATACCGAAATGATCGCACCGAGTTAGCCGTCGGAACTCTCGGTTCGCAACCAAAAATAGGACTGTGTGTGGCATTCGTAAATAGTCCGTCGCCGTAAGTCACTCGTCGTGGGACCGTGAATGTGTTTCTCTCTCTCGTCCCTGCTGCGCCCGAACGTTTCGACGTCGTCGACGACGAGGAGGAGGAGGAGGAGTGTACAGCGTGTTGCTACTTCGCGGCTTCTGTGTTCGCCCCGAGCGCGACTCCTCGTCGTATTCGTCTCTTTCCTCCCATTCGCTTCTGCTCTCGCAGCCTCGGAGCCGAAGTCGAGCCTCGAGTTTTAGCCTGCGTAAGCCCGAAGTTCGACGATCGGAGATTCCGGATTAGTCGATACAAATTCGACGTTCTATTTCTTGCCTTAAAATGGAACTCAATATTGGCCGCGGCTTTTCTGCTAATCGATAGACCACGAATACCGCCTCATCCGGTCGGAAAATCATTGGTCATTATCTTTTCTTTCCCCTCCTCCAATCACGATAATTTTATAATTCAATTAGCGGGAAGGTGAAATAATTACCAGGTGAAAATCATCTTGGAATCAAAGAACATAAAATAAGACCCTGAAAATTATTCAATTCCGCATTGATTCCCTGTAATGGACTTCAATTTGCTAAGCTCCTTCTGGAAGAGAGCATCCTCGGTAATTTTTCTCTCACTTCTTTATGGAGGAAGATTCGTTCGATTCAAAAGAACAAATATGATGAGCAGACAATTTTTTGTACAAGAGAGAAGAGGGAGATGTGAAAGGCGAACTGTAAATGTAAAAGGCGTACTGCAGAATACATAAATAAATTAATATGATGGCCAGACATTTTGTATATACTGTATGTATTTTTGTATTTACGAAAAATAAATTAATTAATAATTGTTAATTTATTAACAATTATTAATATATAATGTTATTAAATAAAAATAATAATTGTTGATACGAAAAAATAGAACATTTTATAAAATTTTCATTCGCATTATGGATTTCGGCAAAATTCAATACGAACCATCCTCGATGGTAAAATTGATGACGATTACGTTTAATTTGGTGTTTCGGAGCATTCCGAACATTTTAACATGAAAAATTCCGAGAAAAAAAAAAAAATTTGAAATAAACAAAAAATGTTCTATACAAGTAGGAAAAAAATTTACAGTAATCTAATCAGTGGCTTAATCCTGGGTTCTGCGCGGGGTATTCGAGGGTTGCGAAATCGCTGGTTGGAGTCTCGCTGCCGTTTCTCGTCGGACATAGAAAATGAAGGAGCTACGTGCTGACATGTTCCGAGAGATTATTTCGGGCGAGGGTTTCGGATACGTTGAAATAAGCGTTGCAACTTCGATACAGTGAGATTGGGAGAGGAAGTGGAGAGGGAGAGAGAGTCTGAGGCCTCGGGCGCCTCGGTCGGTCGATTCGTCGCGGCCCTTTCCTTCTCCTCGGCGAACGTTCCCGGATTCAATGTTGGACGACTGAGCACCGCGGTACCGTCCCACCAACACCGGCCAATACGTGTAGCACGCTTGTTTGTTCAATAATCAATTCGACGCCCGCGACGGGAGTCGTGCCAAGGTGCTGAAATATTTTGCACGAAAGCGCCCCCCTCCCTCCCCCGCTGCACCCCCCCCCCCCCCTCCCTCCGCCCCTCTGGACGGTAGGCACACCAACACCGAAAGGCAATCGGCAACACCGCGAGGACGATCGCGATGCTCGTGGTCTTCGATCGTTCGCCAGGGAGTAACGTACGTTGGTACTTTACCGGATAAAAAAAATTTGCGCGACACTTAAAGATCCTATAATTGCTGAATAGCGATTACTTAACAAATAGCAATACTTTACCAGACGACAAAGATTTTCCCAACACTCGAAGATCCTATGTTCTCGTATTCGAGCTGCTGAGCATTTTTTCTATTTTTATTTTTTTCATACGTCCTTTTATCATTTGAAGATTCGCACCGATAACGATCCGATGATCGTGTATTCGAGCTGCTGAGCATTGTTGTTTTTTTTTCAAACATTCTTGAATCATTTAAAGATTCGCACCGGAAGTCAATCGAATCTCATTACAGACTCGCCGTTCCTTCATAGAATCTTAAGATCGCGGAGAGAGGCGAGCGAAATAAATGCATAGCGAAAAGTTCGAAACTCGATGCACCTCGGACGGTAATTGAAATAATAGTTTCCATTCCGTTCCGTACATGTCGACGACGAGAGGAACGTGCGACAGCCTCGAAAACTAAACGATTCTTCTGGTTTCAAGGGGGCCTCCGGTTTTATTCTGCCCCGACGCTTATCTCTTCTCATCGCTCGCTCGTACAGATATACACACAAAACGCGAGTGTGACGTTTCGTGACTCTTGACTTTGTTGCTCATCGGAGAATACGACAAAACACCGGTACGTCGATATCTTCCGCTTGAATTAGCATCGGGCATTGTGACGCGTGCTCGGTGCGAGGCGAGCATTGTCGTGCTAAGCCCGGCATCTCGAAGAATCGTATGCGTGTTCCGGGTGCTGAAGTTCAAGGCTATGGAACATCGGCGACAGTTTGCTTGCGACGTTGACGAAAGATCTCCGCGCATTGATTTATTCCACAAAAAAAGGAGAAAAAAAAATCTTCACCAGAAGCTGTAAAGCGGCCAAGCTGCAAGGACGAGATCGTTATTTTCAATCGAACTTTTTATCGTCGTCGCAAAGAGACTCTTCTGTTTCTCGCAATGTCATCTTTCCTTTTGCCTCGTGAGGTCGATGACAGAATCCCCGCGTGTCGATGTCGCGATTTATGTTCCGCAGGGTGCATTTTAATCTCCGATTGTACTGGCGAAGGTGGCGCAAAATTTCTCGAACGATAGGAAAGCCACGGATTCTCCGCTCTCTCGAGACCCGAGAGACTCGACGCGATATCGGGGCAATCGCACACTTCATTCGAGAGCGTTTCACAAGCTGCGTATGCAATGCCCACACCTTGTTTTCACTTTCTCGGTCTTATCAAACCGCGTGGCTGCTCGCTCGACGCACTTACATATGCATGCACACTTCGGCTGCATATCGCTTACTTTGGGCTCTCGATCGACGAATAAGCCTCTCGAATAATTAATGCGCGGAATTTGTTTACCTCGTCGCGGACAAACAATTATATCCGTCATACTTTATTTTTCACACACTCGGAGACCCATTCCGATATGCAGTCGACACTAAGTCTGAAACTTAGTTAGACAGTTAAATACTCAGTCAGACACGAAGGCAAACACTCATTCAGACACCCTGTCAGACACCGTGTCAGACACTCATTCATACACGCTGTCAGACACCTTTTCAGGCACTCATTCAGACACCCTGTCAGCCACCGAGTCTGAAACTTAGTCAGACACTCGGTCAGACACTCGGTCAGTCACTCGGTCAGACACTCGGTAAGACACTCGGTCAGACACTCGGTCAGACACTCGGTCAGACACTCGGTCAGACACTCGGTCAGTCACTCGGTCAGATACCCGGTCAGACACTCGGTCAGAGCGCTCGAACGAAAAAAGACCCGCTAGTGCAATACATTTTTATTGATTTCTGTCCCAAGCAACTTGATACATGCACCGCAACAATTGTATCAGTCCCGAGTGCCGACTGAACTATCGTGCGGCTGCATTTCGTCAAATTTTGTTTAAACCAAAGTTATCTCTGCACGCGAATGCGCACCGGTACGTGATTGTGCAACAGTATAATATTCCTTGAGGCTGCAGAGGTGACACGCGTCACGACAATGGAGAAGGCTAATACGGCTGTATAATCACGGCATGCGAGCGTGTGGAAGAGCGGAGAATGGCGTCGTACGGAGGATGAGCGAGAGACCGACTCGGGGCGCAGGGAATGGACTCCGATGGTTTCTCTCGTTTCTCCTCGCCTTTTGGAGACAATGCTCGCATCGCGCCGACTTGATGGACGAGACCCTGGTCTCGTTCCGTTCTTTCCTCTTGCTCCTCCTCATCCTCAGTCACTCTCGTCATACTTCTCGCAATCGGAGAGAAAGAAACTTTGAGTAATCGAGAAAATAAAACATCTACAACCACGCAGCAGTGTAACGTTGGATACATTATTTTGTACGTATTCAACCAACATGGTAATCGCAGAAGCGCGCCGTTATTTTTACTGCAAAAAAGTTTGTAAAATATTTACAATATCTTACCAGCTGCATCGCGGTTCAAGAATCATTCAGGACTGAATGATACACAAAAACAGAATTTTTTTCCTTAACGTAGACCGAGTGGTACAGTCGCGCCAAACGTGAGTTTCCGGAAAAAATGTAAACATTTCTCGATGGGATAAAAATCTGAAAAACATCAATCACATGGGAGGTACTGTAAATACTGTTTGCCAATACCGCCAATGGTGTTTGCCAATTTGTCAATTATATTTTGGAATTAAAATTACATTAATGTAATAATAATGCCAAAATTTTATTGACAAGTTAACGATAAAAATAATTGTTCAACCAATTACCCGCCAACTGAACTATTTTTTATCCATAAAACTGATTCGTTTACTTTTCTGAAGACGTATGCATTTTTTCAGAATTTGTTGTAATCGTATAGTGAATAATGGGTCAAAACGGACTACTTTCTTTGCCAATTATTTTACGGTAGATAAAAAAGTATCCTCCCAAATGGAGGTCGCGGCTCCGTTTTGCATCTCTCTCACGCGTAACCATGATTTTTCCTGTCGACGACATTTATTTGGACGAAGTAGATGGGTGCTGATAAGGTCTAACGAGGGAGATCGAGTTGGTGGTCTCGCCGTTGAACGGACCGGCCCGCGGTGCGGTCGGGAGGGTTGGAATGAAACGGTGGACACTTATAACGGTGGACAGCAATAAAATTGCGGGACGACGGGATTCACGAGGGTGCGAAAGGAACTGCGTACCTCACCGCGATAAATGAAACCCTCGGAAGCCCGTTGATGGTAGATAAAGCTGCGCGTAGCCGATTGGCTCGTATCGATTGGCTGCTGAGAGGCAGCCGGAACATTTTCCAGAGACCACTCCGATTAGCGAACTCGTAGATTCGCGATTTTTTTGGACCCGTGGATTCGGTTACATCCGAGTCGCCGTCTTCGAACTTCGTGCTCGGTCGCGCTCGATACAAATCGAGGGCTCTCGATTTCACGTACCGTACGCATGAGGCGCGTTATCACGTGATCGCGGTGTGTTCTCGGCTCGGAGACTGAATTTGTTATTATAATTATTCCGATTAGCATGTCAAGGGAAGTGCGTCTGGAGGTTCGAGAGACCGAGCCTCGGTTTATATCGCCGACGCGTCACCGGTCGGCCAACGCCGCTATAGAGTTTTATCGAGTCTGAACTTCGCAGATCGTTCCTTTCATCCGGAGATATTGAGACAACTTTCTTCTTGCATTTGCTGCACGATTAAAAAAAAAAAATCTTCACGGTCGAATACCGCACTGCTAAAGATCGGTATTCGTTTCGTATCGGTATTCGGTATCGTTTCGGCCTTCCGGATAATCTACATGCATTTTACAAGAAAATAAAATAAATGCTAATTCGATACCCGTGGGAGATCAAGTGTATCGTTTGATTTCTACACAGTAAAAAAGATTTGTACATTTAACAAACTTTGTTTGTCCACAAACGTCCACGAATGTTTTGTTGCTAATTTTGCAAAAAAAATTAACAGCCATTTTTATAAAATGGACAAGTTTTTTTTGTAAAACGAACACGAAAAGAATTTTGGCCGTTTGTGGACAAGAAACTTGGGTACCTATTTTACCGTGCATGAATAAATCGATTCGAGCAACGTTACCGATTTTACTCTGCGATAAATTATAATAAATCAATCCAGCCGTGCATCGGTGGTCGTACAGAGTGAAACGTATGAGGAGTAAAAAAAATAACAAATCAATATATACATTAACCATCGGTGTTTACAGGTGAGTTGACGATCGAGCTCGGATCGCTCGATTCGGAGGCTCGCGAATGTTGGGCCGCGTATCGTACGCATCCGATTAACCCCAGTGGGGCTCTCCACGAGCACCGCTCCGACACTCGTCTCTCTTCGCCACGACGAAGCGACCGCCGGGTCGGCCGAGAGTGTGCGCCGTTCGTGTATTTAAATGTGTTTCGTGCACTCGGTGAGTTTTCTCCGAAGCGGCTCGCGATAGCTGAGAGTCCTGGGTTTATATCTGTTACCGCTCACCGAGTCTCGAGAGGATATTGCCGTTAGCGTAACGCGCTCTCGTGCGAGCAATGTGAGTCAGCAACATACCTGGACATTACACACAACATATAAAACTCCACCAGTATGTATTGTACGTATTGCGCAAAACCTCGACTTGTTTCGATGAAAAGTATACAATTTATATGCATATTTACGAGCGACAAATTTGATATTTTTAAATATATTTTTCGGACATACTTTCTTTTTCATAATAAATAATCATTTATTAAATAATTTTTAATTAAAAAAAAACTATTTATATATATTTTCAAATGTTTGATTTATTTCACGAATACATTACCATCGCAACGTATTGTTCGTAATTTATCCGCGAAATGGATAATAATTTTATAAGTATCAACAGTTTTTTAAAATTAAAAATATAAACAGTCGTATTATATCGACGGATACAATTCTCCAGTAAATTAACAGAGTGGCTCGAGGAGACACAAAGTTCACGCCGAATTGGTCGATATGGAATGTTCGCCACATTGCGGGTCGCGAAGTGAGTTACGCTATTTTCGCGTTTGTCACGTGCCAGCTATACGCGAGCCACGGACGTCCGTCCCGACGGATACGAACACCCCGACGTTTTCTCGTCGTACGTTTATCGAACTATCGAAAATCTCCTATGGAATGCATCTTGTCGCGACTACGCGTGATTATTGCGCGTTCAAGAAGAACCGAAATTAATCGGGCTGTCGTCCAAATTTTCGCTGACGCACGCGCACAATTCGATTCTCGAAATAACCTGATAATTTTATCCTTAATGAGCTCTTGTCGATATATACATTCAACAAACCTCCTCGTCGGGCTTGTCGTGTGACAAACTCGCTCGTTTCTCCGCGTTTGAATCCTCCGATTCGCGGATACTGTAGGCGGTTAACGAAATGCAAAATTTTCTGGCAATGAATGAGGAAAACGTTCGGGTGCGCCTGCCTTTCTGAAAATAGTGCACTGATTCAGAATCTAGGTTCCCTGAGAGCGGATACGTCGGCGAGCTAACGGCCACGGATAAAACCGAAAACTTCGCCAAAACATCATCGGTTCATCGAACTCTCGGGTTATCCCGATATAGAGACTCGAACATACAATGCAGAGTCGTCGTCACGGGCTTTAAATTCCTGCGCAAAAAAGTCGTATCGAAATAGCACTGTTGGAGTGTCAAAAGCCGGATAATACCATTTTTATCGTATTCGACTGACGCACGTTTACGTATTCACTACATGCATACACTCACGGGGAAACCTGCACAGACCCTGATTATTCTAAATCCCGCTAGAGATTTCCCCTCCAGGCTCTGATTACTATTCCCATATTTTACTATTCTGATTTAAAAATCATTCTGAGCGCCTCGGTGAGTTCTGCTCAATGATACGGTCCACAACAGGGCTGTGCACGATCGTCGAGTGCAATAGACAGTCATTTTTCAATCGGAAATACGTTATTTCCGGTCCGGAAAATTTATTTTTTGACCGGAAATACGCAACTTCCGGCCCGGAAAACCTATTGATCAACCGGAAGTGACATCACACCTGAAATGCGTCACTTCCAGTTCAGAAATCTGAAAAGTCGAGCGGAATTATATCACTTCCGGTTGAAGAATGAGACGTTCAAACCGGAAGCGACGCGTTTTCGATATGATGTCGCTTCCGGTCGAAAAAATTAGATTTTCAAAGCGGAAGTGACGTAAATCTGGCAACACTCATTGGTAAATTTTCTGGCGAATCTCCGAAAATCTAAGTTTCCGGTTTCTAAATTCCGTAGTCCATAGCGAGGGTGCGAGGCGTCTTAGCCGCGACAACCTCCCAGTTATCATATATTTCGCGCGGGCTGTTTCTGCAAGATCTTTACGCTTAACCATGCCGCGCTATAACATCCTAAATTGCCGATGATAATTGGAAAATCCGAGCCGACGGTAATCTCCGTACCTTGGCATCGAGATCTCAAACTTTCCTCCGAAAGATATTATCTCGGATTATGAATCGTCGGGCCGAAGGTGGTAACGAATAGGCTCCCTCAACGCTCTTCCCGGCCGAATGATTAATGTAACGAGACAAATAGCGCGTGTACGCGTTACATATAGAGACGCACGAGTTGAGTTATAGTGTGCGTTGTGGCTGGTTAGCGCAACTTCGTCGCGAGTAACGGCCTATGAACGGCTCCCGGACGTTATGTCGCGAAGGCTGTGTACAGGCTTAGCAGAGCGCGCATAAGCTCACGTGCCCGGCGGAGCGGAGTCGCTTAATTTAGGCGGCGATTCGTTTGTAGAGATTTATACGGCGCGTCGAGAGAGATAGAGACGGGGGTGTGTATTTGCGTGCGTGTCTTGTGCGTCCGCGACGCGGAGTAGTCGCGGTGGCGAAGTCGCAGCGACTGCGCGAAACAACATATCCGTCTTAGCGGGCCGCGAGTCCGACCGAAACGCGCGACGCGGCCGCTTCCGATGCGACTTCGACGTCGCGAACCTTAGAGCCGGGCGAAAAAATAAATTCTCGAGTATCGACAGCCCCGGTGAGAAATTGCCCGGATAATTACAAAAAAATTCGTCGCTGCCGGAATCTCACCGGTGTGACGGGGAGGGGGAGGAACGAGAGATATCTCGTACCTGCGCTCGGAGAGTCGAGTAACTCGCTAATAATATGGCGGCTCGCGGGTATCGACGGGAGAAAAAAAATCTGGCCATTACTGGCAGACGTTACTTTTTTTTTTCTTAAGATACTCGTATAGACTGAGAGAAGGATCTAGTAAAAACTACTGATCATATAAGAAAAATTACCATTGCACATTGTAGTAGGGGACTAGGGCGACACCTATCGCGGAAAGTCTTAGATTTTCGAAGAATTTTTACTATAACGTATGTGTTCTGCTCAACGAATAACCCAAACTTCTTCTGAAACTTCACTTCCATTGATACCTCGAAAACTGATCTCATTCTACTGTGATATTATAATTTCTCTAATTTTGCTACACTATATGATACGAAACACTAAAGTTATTTTTCTTTTTAACTCTGTACTTCGTTAATTTTTTCTTAATAATGGCAGCTTCATCGCGCATAAAGCGGTCGATAGTAATTTAAAAGATCGTTTGGTTGCCGAAATAAATAATTTTTATTTGAATCATGGACCAAATTATCGGAATTTTCGGCACATGAATTTTCTTTTTGGATGGGATAGAAAGTAAATTAAGAAACAAAATTTTAATAAGACCGCGATCGTTTTGGCCACTTTGCGACAGCCGCGTAAAACGCGGTTGACCGGTGGAACCAAAAAGTTTCTACCGTGAACCGGAAGAACTCTTCACGTTGTTAATCGTAAAAAATTGATGTCTTTGTTTCAGCAGCAGAAATTCCTGAAGAGAACCGCCGAGGACTTGGAGCCAAGCGGCGGAGGTGGCGCCGACGGTGGTTTCGGGGAGCCGCCGGTGAAGCTGCAATGCACGCAGGGCCAGCACCAGCACCAGCAGGCGCCGCCGGGTGGGGGCGGTGGATCGCATCACGGTCACGGGCAGCATCAGTCGGGAAACGGTGCGAGCGGCGGAGGCCCGGGTGGTCCTCAGAGCGGCGGAAACGGGGGTGGGAACGGTGGGAACGGCGGCGGAAACGAGACAATGACGAAATTTTCCGTCCAGATCGTTCAGCAGGTGGAGTTCACGACCTCGGCGGCGAATTCGCAGGCCCAGCAGATATCGACGAACGTCACGGTGAAGGCGTTGACGAACGCGTCGGTGAAGAGCGATCTGGTGAATTCGTCGTCGTCGCCGAAATCCGGTCCGGACGTAGCGCCAGCGCCGACGGTGTCGAGATCGCAGTCGAGCGGTCAGGGCGGCGGCGGTGGTGGCGGCGATGGCATCGGTTGCGTCGACATCGGCAATCTGGTCGAGTGCAAGCAGGAGCCGGACAACGAGTTTCCCGATCTCGAGCAGTGCGCGGCGGCTTTGGAGAAGGACGCAGCGGCGAACGGTGCCGGTTTTCCCGGTCTCTCGGACTTCATCGGTGACGACACGGGCGACGAGATAATAACGTCGGACGCCTTCAAGGATCTCATATCTGAGATATCGGACTTTCATCCGGAGTTCATGAGGGACTTCGACTTCGAGGACAAGAGCGTGGACACCCTCGGTGTCGGCGGTCCGGGCGGCGGGGTCGGCGGAAACGGCGCCGGTGTGAACGGTCCCGCAACCGGCAACCCGACGAACAACGGTCAAATCAAGATCGAGGACGACAAGGACGCGGTCCATCAGCACGCGAACAACGGCGCCTCGAGCAACGGCGCCGGTGGCAACAACGGCACCGGCATCGGCTCCAACTCTAGTCCCGGGGCGCTCGGTTCGTCGCAGTACTCGCCGGCCCGTCTGCCCTACAGCGGTCTCGACTTCAAGTCCGAGATGAGCCCCGCCGCGCAGAAACTTAAGCACATGGCCGAGCAGCATCAGCACAAGAGTCAACAGCTCGGTCTCGGCGGTTTCAACCCGGCCGCGGCACCGACCGCCGCCTCCCGCGGACCCACCGCCAGATCGCCCTACGCCGAGTTCACACAATTCGGCAACACCAACGACTATCTCGGCAGTCCGGGCAGCAATGGTCCTCCGGTAAATCAGAATCAATCGGCCACGAACGCCGCCTCCTATCACAAGAACAACGGTACACCGGGCGGATTTCAGGGACAGCAGGCGAACGACATGTTCTCGACGCAAAATCAATTCTCGAGCTTGGCGGACATGAAGAGGCCACAGCAGACAGGCGGCAAACCGAACATGCTCGGTCCGACGGGCGCTTACAAGCAACAGTACTCACCGTACGGCAGTCCGGGATCGATGCCGAATCACGGCAGTCCCGGCTATCCGCTGCCCCCGAGAGGGTCGCAAGGCGGCGGACCGAATCAGACCGGCTCGCAGGGACCCTTCACGAGCTCGACGCCACCGAGACCACCGTCGGGACCCGGCACATCGACTCTTCAGATCAATCAGGCGCAGCAGCTTCACATCACCAATCCCGGACATCAGATACAGGTCAGTCGAAACTACATTTATCGCAATCTGATGCTTCTTTTAATTAAACGAAAAATAGCATTTATGAGGACCATTCGGAATTTAATTGGGTAGCGGCCTGGCGTCAGAGTTGACCGGATATCGGAAAGTCCTGTGTTCGAATTCCGGCCCAGAACACTCCGCATTTTTTCCAGATTGTTTGAAACAATTCTTTTTTTTTCGCTCTGGTCGTCGTGCGAGTTTTAGCGCCATTTAGGATTTGCATTTTTAGCCTATTCAACCAGAAGGCATGAATTTCGATGGAGTGAAGAAAAACTTAACGTCCGTAATGTTAAAAAAAATTTCAGAATTTCTTTTTTCGTAAAAACGCTGCATTAAATTTTCTCCGAGACTGAGGAATGCAAATAACGATGACTAGACGAAGCTTTTACACTCAAAAAAAGTTTACGTTTGCAAATTTGATTTGATGCACTTTAAGTAATTTTTGTCCGCATCATAATTAGCTCGGAGAAATTTCTTGGTATCGGCCAAACTCGTACATGGAGCGAAAGTCATGAATATGGGTCGATCCACATTTGATCGATTTACAGGTCGATCGCGGTCATTCATATTAACCTTTTTCACTAAAAAAATGTTTATTTACTTTTAATTCATTTTTCGGATAAGTAGGAGAGCTTGATATCGAGAGGCAGGAAGTGCGGAATTTCGATCCCGTTTCGTTCCACCCCTTCTGGTCTCACTCGCGAGACGCGAGCGAGTATCTGTTGCGTCGACGACTACGCGTCTATTTTTGTCGGGTCGGTGTGGAGAGCGCTCGCCTCGCAGTCGACGAAGAGCCGCCGTGGCTCGTCGCGGGGGCGCCTCGTCGAGCGCAACAAGTAGTTTTCCCCTCCCGCTCTCTCTCCCTCCCCCCTCTTTCCGCGGTCGCTCTCGATCTTTCTCCGTCGCATCTGGCGTTCTCCCTCTAAATTTCACCCCACCAGCCCGTTCCATATTCGTTTCTGTCTCGCTCGTTCCGAACAACCCCCGTGAAACTGCCGCCCCCTCCGTCCCACTCAGTCTCCGTTCTGCCTCCCTCCGTACATGCAGCGAGAGCAACATCGATATGACAGAGCGAGAACCGCTAGCCCCAACCTCGTCGAGAGCCGACTTCCCGTCGCGCACCCGGCAACGTCGACGTCGCGACGCCAACGTCTGCTCGATTTAACGGCGCATCTCTCCGCAGCAACGGAATCGCTTTTCCTCCCGCGCTACCGTCGATATGCTGCGGGAGGACAATCAACGGTTTTGTACATCCGAAGGAGCGTGTTGATTTAAAAAAAAAAAAGGCAATGAAAAGTATCCCGCAACTGATGCGTCATGCTTATCAAATGCACTCAAAATTTAGCTAGAAAGGTGAATAGAGCGTATGTGAAAAAAACAATCAAACATATTTCGTAATCGGTGCGTCGGACTTATCAAGTTTACGAGAAATTTCGCTAGAAATCTCGATAAAGATTATCTTGAAAAAAATAAAATAAAATCGCGACCGCTACGACCGAGTGCCGTTTTTCCTATTGCTGACTCATCCGTCCCCTCTGACTCAATGGAACGTAACCAAGAACGTACGTCGGGATTGCGTGAAATCGTAAAACATCCGGGGACTGATTAAAAAATAATAATAATGAAAGAAATGTATTACGGAATCGATTTGTCGTACTTGTCAAATTTACTCGAAATTTCGATAGGAACGTCGATAAAACGTAACCAAGAACATAACTCAGGATTGCGTGAAATCATAAGATATCAAGGGGACTGATAAACAAAAAATTAAATATCTCACGAAATCGATCTGTCGTACTTGTCAAATTTACTCGACATTTCGATAGGAACCTCGATAGAACGTAACCAAGAACATAACTCAGGATTGCGTGAAATTATTAGATATCGAGGGGACTGATTAAAAAAACAATGAAATATCTTACGGGATCGATGTGTCGTACTTGTCAAATTTACTCGAAATTTCGATAGGAAACTCGATACAGCTTATCTTGAAAAAAAAATCGCGTCCGCCACGACGGAATGCCGATTTTGGTATTGCTGACTCACCCCTCGGCTATCACTCGATAGAACGTTAACCGTGAACGTACGTCACGATTGGGTGAAATCATAAAGCATCCAGGGGGCTGAGTCACAGAGATAAACTCGGTTACCATGAGTTTCGTTAGATTCTCGGGATACTTTCTCGCAGCGGGAAGAAACCGTTCGTCGACGGTTGACCAAGAAAATCGAACGTTAACCCCGATCGAATACCTCGAGAACCCTGTCGAGTTTCGACGGTGCCCGCTCGGAGGAGCATTGTAGTCGGGATCTCGCAACACCGGCGGCGACCCGGGCGAGTGGAGGGAAGGACCAACGAGATCCTATCTTCTCGTGGTACCTCACGGCTCTTCGTAAAACGCTTCTGAAACGCGCATCGTTCGACGTCGGACGTCTCCGCGGCCCTCGTAAATCACACCGCCGGTACGCGTTTGCATTTTAATGCGCGTGAAGCGCGACGCGCTCAATGCTACGCCGAGAAGTCACTGACGATCGGTTTCTTTCGACTCCGCTGACTTTCGGCTGAATCTATTTTTTATTCTTTCTTCGACACTCGTGTTTTCAGGCCTACAATGCATGGCTCGGATACCGCGATCGGACAGACTCGTAACCATAATAATAATACTATTATTATTATTAACCCTTCGCCGTCGCCAAGGGTCAGGATGACCCCAAGGACAAAATGGCTTTAGTCACGCATTGACCCCTTCATGATTTTCTTACGCCATCTTAAAAATAAAAAATAAAATTTACCGTGCATTTCACATTCTATATGGTTGAAACTATTATCCTGAATTTTTGCAAGACATTTTGAACGATGCAGTCTATGGCAATCGTAGGGCTGGGGTCATTGTGACCCCTCGTGACCGGCGTGTTACGATCAGAACGTGTGACCGCAAAAGGTTGTTATTATTATTATTATTATTATTAATAATAATAATAATAATAATAATAAAATATTAATAATAAAATAGTAATAATTTTACCCGTGGCGCACTGAAAAAAATAATGGGCTGTATGAGCTAACGAGATAGTTAATACAACTAATTTCTAAAAAAATTGTACGAACTCACTGTTAGCTTGCACAAGTAACAATATTTCCACGTGCTCGAGGCTAAAGACAAACGGTGTGAATGTCCCACGATGGGGATTATTATCGACTCCGACGTTCCTGGACGGTAAAACGGGTTTTATCGGGGACCGGAAGTTTCGACCAAAAACTTTCGAATGACCCCTCCCCTCTCCCCCGTACGTTTTCGGTTGCGAGATTACGAGCTCGCATCGTCGTTCCATATATTTCTCGTCGCGATTATTTTCGTTCTTTCAAACTGCACACGTAGTCCGTCCGGCACCCCTCGCCGATATCACGAACGGCCGTACAGCATAGACACGGGGCTCTCCGTACCTCAGTGCTATAGTAATAGGCAGAAGGAAACGGCAAGCAGCAGCGGCTCGCTCTCGGATGCAAATGTCCTCTGATTACGCAACGACGAACGGACAGCTCTTTGTATTTACGATTTTATGTAAATCCGCTTCCGCGCCCTGACCATCGAGCGAGCGCTCCTTTTACGCAGGAAGTCGAACACGAAGCCGGCAACGAAATACCCCGTTTCGTCTTCCTGTGCCTGATACCAGGCTCAGAGGTCAATATATTTTATTTTTTTCGACTGCACTTCTGCCTTTGTTTAATTTTTTTTTTTTTTTTTTAATGTGTTTCCTCTCAAAAGCATTTCACGACTAAGAGGCAGTTTCGTGCCAGACATCGCGAACGAGTTAAATTCCGATAAAACAATTAATTAACATTCGGATCGTGGACGGGAGCGGGAATTTAATTAAGGCTACCGACCGAAAGTCGTTGGAATTATTAATTATGCAGACATTTATTTCTCGAAGACCCTTCGGCTCGTCGTTGCCATGCCACCGGTACAAGCCCTTTCGCACTCAATCTCGTGGGAAATTTAAGTGTTCGGGAAAGTCCTAATGACACGCGACATTGATGAGTGCGCTTCGGCGTTTTTGAACCTCTAGTTTCGTCGATCGATCCTTTTTTTGTCTCGTCTCCGCGTCTGAAAGAACCGAAATGGATATCGGCCGTGCGGGAAGGAATATTGATAATTAATTTATTCATTCATTTAATTTATTATTAACGAGTCAAGTACGGAACATTTGCACACATTCGTTTTGGCCGCAGAAGCTTCCAAGCTTGGAACGCGGACGCCATTGTATTCCCGTTCAATTTACAATTTATTCTTTGATAAAAATCTGATATATAGCTAATAATAAAAAAAATTATAAAATAAGAAATTAATTGATTCTTATTTTTGGAGAAAAAAAAAAGTGATCTTTGTGGGTAAAGAATTTTTGTTAAATGTCTCCCGCCGTTAAATCGTCCCACCGTTTCCGTGCAATGGCTGCAAGCTCCTTCATACTCAATCTCGTGGGAAATTTTACTGTTCGGAAAAGTTATCGTGACACGCGACATTGATGAGTGAGCTCCGACGTTTTTCCACTTCGAGTTTCGTCGCTCGATCCCCCCTTTTTCATCTCGTCTCAGCGTCTGGGAGAGCCAAGATGTGTATCGGCGGTGCGGGAAGGAAAAGCAGCTCGCCGAGAGGCCGTTGGTAACCCCGCGTCTCACCTATGTAAAGCAGGCCATCGGGCTTAATTGACGAAATATTCAAATTCACCGAACAACACGAGCCGAGTCGCGAACGCCGGGGAAAGTACAAATGGCGCACCGCGCGATCGCGGGATGCCCGATCGACGATTGTGAAACGGATTCCATCGACGCCTCGTGCCGACTCCCGACTTTCGGTCTTCGCTACGATCGGTGAATTATACGAACTGAGGATAGAGCCGGATAGAATAATTCTTTCGTCCATCACGAGCGCCTCTGTATGTATATCTGATCCGATAGATTTTCCGATAACGCAGGTGATAAATGCCGCGATCCCAATCGATGGTCCGTTTTCAAACATGATCGAGCGTAGATGAAAATTTGTCCAGGACGATTTATCAAGTTCATACCAGAGATGCCGATCCAAATCGATATTCATTCACAAAAAAAAAGATCGGACATAGATAAATATTTATTTATTTACATGAGACACATTTAAAATAAATTACTTGTCCATAAACCTCCAAATTTTATTTATTCATAAAAAATAAACAATTAACTTCTCATTCTATAATTCTTTTTATTATTAACAAACCGCTTTTTATAACAAAAAAAAAATGGTAAAGTGAACGAAAATAAAATGTGGTAATTTGTTAAATTCTTCAACATCTTTTGTTATCCCGCATAAGAGACAGTTTGCCGGAAACGGGAAGAAAATCTTCGGATTCGCGGGTACGATTTTGCGGCGCAGGGATCGAAAAATTCGCGAGATCGTCCAATCTCGGTGACTGCGAGAGAGTTCGTAGAAAAGACGACGCGTCACTCGTCGTATTAACGCTATCGCGGCGTTACCGGACAGCAGACGCGGCATAATACGCTCGTACACTCTCCTCTCTCGTTCAGTCGCTCTCGCTAACGCAGCGCTAACTTACGAGCAACTTATCGCTGCTTACTCCGCGCAAACGTCGCGAGAGCGCGATATGGCTATCCCTACCATGCGAGGCTATGCGCGGTGCGATCCGGATCACGCAGGCCAGCGTACGTACCTAATACACGCTGATACGACGTGTGTGGCTGTGGCGCGTGCACACATGCGCACACGCGCTCACGGACACCAACGGGCGGAGAGACGATCGACGAGACGCTCATACGCGAGTCGTAATGGCCCGCGCTCGTTGCCGGGCGTTGGTGGTGTACGTTGTATCCGTCCGTCCGTCCGGCCGTTCCGCCGTCGCGGGGCATAATGTGTAAGGCGCATTCCACAATGCTCTCTCGTATATACCGCCGACTGAAATCGATACCCATGTCCCTCCGTTTGTAACCCACATCGTGTGCGTCGTGCCCGACGGAGAGCCCGCTCTCGTACAGTCCTCGTAAAAATATCCATCGTTTCGTCAACGAAATATTTACATCTTTCGGACCGATCATTTCTCCGGTGTTTGTTTTCTCCTCCTATTATTAAATAAAAACGTTATTTGTAATCGGAGCTGGGCGGTACTTGAAGTACTTATTTGGTACTTTAATTCCGAGACTAAGTACAGGTGTACTTTAAGTACTGCAACGGCAGTACTTAACGTACATATGGACTTTAAATACTGTATTTAAAGTACTGCAAGTACTTTCAATTGCGTTAAACGTGAAAATCAGAGCCGGGCAGAGCATCTCAAGGTTAATCGTAAGGTTAAGTAAAATATTTCTAGGTAGATTCCTCAATTACGGTAGGACCGCGCTTATCCGACCTTCTGTTGCCCGAGCCTCCGCGTTATCCGAAGCACCCAACTCATCCGGGTCCTCCGCGTTAACCGAAGTGAAGGCTCGGATGATACGGAAAACTCGGATAAAACGGATGAAGCAACATGCCCGCGCGCGGAGGAGTCCCTAACTGCTACATTGTTGCATACGCGCTCAAACTTGTACAAGTTTGCTGCGTCTTTATATTGCGAGCTGTAAATACATCAGTTCCAATTCTAGAGTCAATGGTAGAATATCGTGGTGTCTCAAAGAAGGAACAAAGTTCCAAATTATAACTGATAAACTAAATGTTTATACGAACTGTTGTGTTATTTTTTAAACATATAATAGTAGTAAAAGTTTCAATTGAGTACGTTATCTCTGTTATCCGAGTTTTCGCTTATCCGACCTACGCTCTCCCCACATTACTTCCGATAAACGGCGTTCCACTGTGTTACGAAATTAAATTAAAAATCATTCTCTATAAAAAATATATATTTTTTAAACATAGACATTTATGATTTATCGATTAACGAAGTTTCGGCGACCGTACGAGTCGAAGATAGAAAGTTTCGTCGCTGGACGTTTAATTGAATCGATTTGCTCGAAGCTGCCGTCTCGACGTTGCTCGGAGCCGCACAGTCGTTCGTGAAATTCTCAGTCGCGGACTCCGACGCGAGTCTTCGCCGTTCGGCCAATCCGGCAGACACGCTAATTTTAGCTCGACCGTGACATCCCACCGGCGCATCGTTGCCCCCCTGGGCTCCCTCTCGCGAGTGCACCCGCGCTCTCGCGATTGTCTTTTCGAACTGCACAGGTGTCCCCGTCGGGAGCTCGATGACTCTGTAGCGCGCGCTCGCGCACACCGCGCTACCGGCCGCGCCGATGCACTTCGCTCGGCTCCAAGATTGTTTTCTTTTTCGAACGCGATCGATACACTCGGGAAAACACTCCGAGTGCATACACTTCGTACGGCTAATAATTGTTATGGCCTAATTTACAGGCTTTGATGCATCCTGCCGGTCGGGTATCAACGCAATGTGAAACATCGATTCGCGCGATGCGTTCGCGCTTTTCCATTCGAGTAACCGCCGCAGCGAACTACTAACACACACACACACACACACACACACGGGCACAGAAACACGAACGCGGGACCGCGCGAAACACGATATCGGTTCTCCATGCTTATTGTAGTAACCGTGAAAGCCAACGAGAAAGTCGCGCAACCACCGGCCAGCTCCAATTACGAATTCGAGATGTACTTACCGTACAGCACTCGTACATTAAAGTCGGACGCACTTTGGTCACGCGGAGAAGACTTTTCTTCGATTTAGAAGAAAGTTTCAGAGCCGAGTTTTCCGGCCACCTCGATGAAGCCCTCCCTCGTCTCAATCAATTAATCGTACAGTGTATTTACGGCCGCAACCCAATTACAGGTTGATGGACGGTCAGAGATCGTTTGTACATTTCTAAACGCCCATGATATTATTTTCTTGGAACTTTTATCATTCTTTTTGCAGAAATTGTAGAATTATCGAGAAAAAAATTATTGTGAAACTTTGCGGACGGGGAACTTTTGATACATAAGCAAACCTTGGGGAGCGCCACTCTGGATCAGCATTGGCACGACGTCGGCAAGTGTTCGCCCGACGTCGGCGAGCGCCGGTCGAGTATATCGTTTCCATTAGTACCGTTACAAAACTAATGGAAAAACGTAATATTGTTTGAGTAAACGGAATACTTGCTTCTACTTGCTTCGACTTTTGCTACTTGATTTATTATTTATTTTTTCCCTCAAATCAATGTTCGTTTTCGCATCGCGATCGTGTGCGCGCAAGCGGGACTGAATTTTTCTAACGTTCCGCTCACATCGTCCAGACGCTCTTCGCTCCGATTTGCGCATCGACGCGGTCGACTCGAAAAACGTCGCTCTCGATATATCGTACGTGGTATATTAATGCTATTAGTAACTCGATTTTGCGTCTCTCTTATTCGTGGAACTATCGCCGTCTGGAACTCATAACTATATACTTGATCCAGGCCAGATAAACAGAACACGGTGTATTCGAAAATAGTCACTGACTGACTCTCTCTCTTTCAATGTGCAGCAACGAAAGCTTACACAGCTTCGATATTAGTCGCCGCAAGGCATACACACGCGTACATGTATAAATACACACATACTACGAGCCGGAGTCTTATATTTCTCAGTAGCTCTCGCCACCGCTTCTTCGTCATCCCGATACGAGAAACCTTCGCAATCGTCTCGTATGTATGTTTACGCGTGCGAGGCAGAAAATCCCAACGACGGAGTACCTACTTCTCCGTCACGTTCGTTCCGCGAACCAGCTCGCGCTCTCCCGAGAGAGCTTTTAACATTCGTCAAACAAACGTTTTGCTGAATCATACGACGAGCGACACACGTGTACGTTGCCGCGACTCGACAACCAACTTCACAAAGCTTTGGCCGCTCGATGATGAGGGAATAAAGAAAAAAAAAAAAAATCGTTTGTAAACGAAGTTTGTTTCAAGATAGTTCTTTTTTTTCCGGAGTCAAAAAATCTTTGCCAGACGTGAAGCGAATTCGACAGTCCTATATTTAGCGCGAGTCTCCGAGACGCGCCCTACGCTACTTTCGTCCAGTCCGAAGACTCTCCGAGAACTCCGGCTCGCATGCCATTCCCGAGAGTGGAGTATGCGCGGCTGAGAGCGAGGGAGGTAACGCGCCTCGTCTCTATCCCTCTCCCTCTTTCTCTCTTTATCTCGGAGCGGAGAGATATTTAGCGTCGAAGCACTTTATAGCGTTGCGAGAGCGCATTGCCACGCTCCAGCAGCATCAGCAACAGCGGCTGCAACCGCGCGCGCGGTGAGAGCTCCGGAGAGGATGCGCTATCGCGTCGGGCGCCGACCGATGACTCGCTCGCGCGCCTCTCCATACCGCGCACAGCCGCATTCGTGCGTCTTGGCTTTGCAACGACAACAAAAAAAAAAACACATACTTCTCCCAGATGATCCGTTGGCATCTCCGTGCATACTCGCAGGCCTCAAATAACGCGCGTATTACAATCTTTGAGAGTTTTCCGAATGCGTTAACGCCTCAACCTACGCGCCCACGCTTACGCTCTCTTCCACACACATATTCCGCGATAGATTTACTATATAATGAAGTACGGTGTGTTCTGGAACACTGGCAAACACTGGCAACCACTTGCAAACACCGGCAAACATTGGCAAACACCGGCAAACATTCGCGAACATTGGCGAACACTGGCGAACACTTGCAAATACTCGCAAACACTTGCAAACAGTCGCAAACACTCGCAAACACTGACGAACACTGGCGAACACTTGCAAATACTCGCAACCACTTGCAAACAGTCGCAAACACTGGCGAACACAGACGAACACTGGCGAACACTTGCAAATACTTGCAAACACTCGCAAACACTTGCAAACACTTGCAAACGCTTGCAAACGCTCGCAAACACTCGCAAACACAAACGGAGAGCCACGCAGAGCGCACTCGAAGACTTATCAGACTTACGCGTAGTCACAGAAACTTAACGCGAGCGTGCGGTGTGGGCCAACTTCACGTGTCGATTATATACACATTGTCGAAGTTAAAAATAATTCATGTCATACGTTGGCACCGCTCAAGGCGAAGAAAATTCGTACCCGTACCCCGAGTCGTCCCGATGAGTTCGTTTGGATACGAACAAGCAGATAAAACTTTTCAGGTCACCGGAAGTCGACCAGTGTAAGAACTGACATATCAACAGAGTCCGACCAATGTACAACTCTCCACGATGCTCCAACTATATATACTCGTGTAATCGACGAGCACGTTTGACTTTCGATACCCGGACGGTTTTGTCAAAGAACGATTGTGGGCCTCAGCGTGGAATTTCTCACAGATTTTCCAGTCCAAAGTGAGAAACTTAGAGGAGGGAGGGGACTCGTTGACTGTAGACGATTGCGCAACGCACGTACTCACGTATGGGTTGGTCGAGCGACGACAATAAAAATTCGTCGCGCTTGAATCGAAGCGCCGAGGGCCGCGTCGCTGCGGACCATTGGACCAAGTGCTGCGGGTCCGGGTGATATTCCCTTCCGTTCCAATTACGAATCGGGGAATCTTACCAAGTTGAGTCGCATCGGTCTCTCGTCCGTCCGGGCCAACGGTTCCACCTCCTCGCCACGGATAATCCTAAGCTTCGACGTCGGGGCAACGGGAACCGTACACCTTCTTTGTGTCGCACGTTTGCCAAGTAGTGCCGAACGAGCAACACCACCACCATCACCACCGCCACCGGCGGCAACGGCAACGGTCAAGACTTTCCTAGCGGAGTCGAGAATTACGCAGCATCTCGATTACCTTCGTACGCGTAACATAATACTCCAGTCTCTCGGCTACTGCGTCCTTACCGGGAAGCAAAAGGCGACGACTACAGACGTCCCCCAGGCGAGGCAAGCGCAGCATGCAAGAGGCACACAGTACGGTCCAACTTGCTGGACGACTATGACTGCGTTCTGTAGATACCCGAGCAACGAGAGGCCTACGTGCTCGGTAACATGCGCACATATTCTATTCGCTGGAGAGACAAAAAGAATAACTAAAGAGAACGAGAGACCGCCGCAGGAAATGCGTTGAGGGGGTGTTGGTCGGTGGACGAACGATGGAGAAATATCAGAGATGGAAAAGCGGCGCACAACTGAACCGACTATTTTTTACCGATTTTTCGCGGTAAATGAAAAAAGCGTCTTATCTCGAATGGAGGAAACGGCTGCTCCGAGCTCCTCAATAACGCGACGGCATAACATCAGAAAATAATACTAACTGGCGGAGAGTCACGGGAATTCCAAGACTGACGAAGGGAGGAGAAGATAGAGAAACGGTTGTCGTAAGTTGGCGACGTTGCTGCAGGCCGTTGCTGCTGCGCAGACTCCGGCGATGTGTGGTACGATATGAAAAAAACAAGTCTCGATACACGTACAGCGCACGCCACCTACGGTTAGTGTTGCCCACGATAATAATTAGGAATGCTCCGGTGGTGGAGCGTCAAGATGCTCTCGATGATACCGTGACGGTTCTCTCCCTGTTAAACATGACGTAAGAGCGAGGCACGTATGTTAATCTTTTCTACGTGTTATTCGCGCATAAAGCTTCAACGGATCGTCCATCATGTGCCTCGGAGCAGTCCGGCGCGACTGTATATTCACGTGACACACACGACGTCAACTAGCCGCGAGTTACATACGTAACGGTCGGTCGTCTATCCTCCAGCGGTAGTATAACCGAGTGTAAAAGCTACGTAAATACATACGGTTGTATGCCGATGCTCGCTCGCAGGCGCAAAGTACACAAATAATTCTTAGAATAATCGCGATAGTCGCAGCAACTCTCGCGGAGGCAATAGGCGCGCGAGTTTCGTCGAATTCAGTTTGCTGTACTGGTGTACGGATCTATGTAAGGGACTTCCGAAATCCATTTGGATCATCTGAAATATAATAAAGTACCGTGGGTGTCCTTGCACACGCACCAGCGCTCACGCAGATACTCATCAGCACACACGCAGATATTCTCCAGTCACTCACCAGCCACTCACCAGCCACCCCCAGCCGACACTCACCAATCACCTGACACTCACCAATCACCTGACACTCACCAATCACGTGACACTCACCAATCACCTGACACTCACCAATCACCGGACACTAACCAATCACCAGACACTCACCAAACACCTGACACCCACCAGACACTCGCCCGACATTCGCCAGACACTCCCCAGACACTCATGCAGACGCTCACTCAGAGATTGATGCAAGGCTCATCAAGACTATGCAAGTACTGGGAGCGCGCGAGCAATAAAAATCTACCGGCAGTACATATATTTGTACATTTCATTTTGTGGATGACACATTGAACGCATCCGCTTTCTACGTTATCTCGAGTGACACGTTTGGAAAATGGAATGAACGGTGTTGGCTCTCGAGAATCAATGCTGGACATATTGGTTGCAAAAGCTATGGGATACGCCTTGTCCGCTTGACATCGCACCGATCTTCCCCCACGATTCGCATTAAAATTCGAAGGAGCAAAAATGCACCGAGATTGCGCGAAACCGCTGCAAGCATCGGCGTCGTTAGCTTACACCGTTGCATAAGTATATCTCGGCCGGCGAATGTCGCGTTGCTTATCGCTTATCGCTCGGCTTCATTCCTCTTTTTCTTTTTTTTTTCGCCGATGTTTTTACGTTTCTGGCGTTCCATCGATGGTCGCTGCTAAGAACCGCGCGTGCAGTTGCTGCCGCTATCGCACGGCAGGGATTATTTGCAAAAAAAAAAAAAAAAATCTGCCTAGTTCCAGGGTAAGCGAGGATTTTAAGGACGAGATAGGCCGATAGCGCGGCAAACTGGCCGGCGACTTTCGTCGCGGAGATTAAGGAGAGTCGAGAGGTGGATTAAATCCTTGCGCAGAGAGCTCGGGAGAGCCGGATGGCTTTTGGAGTATTTGGCTTCCGTCGGGGATGAAACGAAGCGCAAGGCCTAAAATACACTCGCGCTGTCCTCTCCGTCTCTATGTTTCGTCTGCATTCTCACGTGGCCCATCTTCCTCCCGCTTCATCGATTCGTCGACGGAAACTCAGTGAAACGTACACCGGCGGCTTCAGTAAAGATGGACGCGACTGCGCTCGCTCCACGCGCATTCGCGAGCTCACCACTCGCTCGGCATACTGTTATCCCGCTTCTCCCCCCGCCTTCCGCACAGTAAAGAGGGTTCACGCACAATTTACGACCGAACGCTCGGGTTCGAGTAAACCGAGACGCAAAATTGAACCGGAGCGAACTGGAAAGGGTGTAAAAAAGCGAAAGAACGTTAACGCTCTTTTGCGTAGGGTCGAACAGTGGCGAGGGTCAAAAAAACGGGAGGGGGCGAAGTTCGCGGGTAAGAGAGATCCTCTTCTTGCACGCCCGAAACGCCCGCCTCGCGCTCCGACTGAGATCGATCGGGACGGCGGGGCGCAACTCCTCTCCCGTTCATCACTTATTTACGCCTTCATTACTGTAAACAATGCGACTTTCTCACTACCGCCCTTCCCCTGCCACCCGTAAATGTCTCATTGGCGGGCCGTGTGGTTCTCGGGTTTCGCGTCTTTATTTCACCCTCTCTACTCGTACGGGTGCGAGGGCGAGAGGGGCGCCCGCAGACCAACTCCTTTCTCCTCACCCTACTATACGTCTCGCACGCTCATAACGGGTCGTTCAACGACGGAGAGAGAGTGAGAGATCCTCGCTTCCGAGGGAGTTTTCATCCAACCGGCAGCTAGCCATTCAATATACAGAGATCCCTGTCTACACACACGTTCCACCTCCGTATGCATCGCGCATTTGTACTCAACGAAAAAGGGCTCTGAATTCTTTCCACTCGTTGCCACCGTGCATGTCTGACGAACACCACAATATACCGATCCATATAATTCGTCTTCCGTGTTCAACAACATTTTTTATCGTAGCAATTCTTTTTTTTTATCGAAATAATTCAATTTTTTTATCGAAACAATTCAATTTCTCATTGCCCAAATTCAATTTTTTTTCGTACCAATTCAATTTTTCATCGAACCAATTCAATTCTCATCGAACGAAATCAATTTTTTTTTGTGGTTTGCCTTTTTCCCGTATTACAGTGCTGGATTAGGTTTGGTAGTGGCCGCGCGACAAACTCGTGTGGCCCGCGAGATCGAGACTCTCGCTCAGATGCCTCGGGCGTCAAAGTCGAGTCGCTGCAGGCCGCGAGTGGCGCGAGCCAGGCGGTGCCGGTATTGCACAGCAAAGGTGGATTAAGGTGGGTAGGTAACGTTTTCAATTAAAACGCTGACATCGCCGCATTGCAGCATTCGTTGGGTTATGTGCAGCGTCTCCACATTCCCCGAGTCGGCGCGAGAGTGTATCCGGACGTGTAGTACGTACAACGCCGTTCCATCTACGTCGCACTCCCTCTCGCGGGCTCTTGCGAACCGGCTTCTATACCAGCGGCATACGTCCCTTATCCTTTGCGTTCTCCATCGCGACGCTTTGTTTCACCGTGTTTTTCCTCTCGCTTTCACCCTCTCCTTCTCGTCTCTCCTCTCTCCATTTCGCTTCCCCTCATCGTTCCTGACTCCTTTGGTTTTCTCCGCACCCCCTCGAGCCAGACGGCCCTACATTGCATACCACTACTTTCCGGGATGTCGAGCCGGCGAGCGACGTCGTCGTCGACGCCATAGCTTTTATCATTCCCGTCGAAAACCGTACGAGTGGAAACCCGGCACGCACCCATCCAACGTGAATCGATCGTGTTTCGCGCGGGGAATATTTTTCAACGTTTCGAGTATTATGACAAAAAAGGAGAAAAAAAAAAGTAGAATTTAATGCAAATATACCGTAGAGACGTTTAACAGAGCGGTCGAGTTATGGTTCGTTGCGGTCGAGGAGCATTGCAGCGTTACTTAAATAGTACTTTAGAAACTGGTGTGCAGCAACGGACGCGTGTACGCAATGCGTGGACATCGGCTGTGTACTGGAAGAATATGCGTACACGCGGGTGTACGCTGTAGCGGAGAGACGGAGTGCCGAGTGGACGGCCGGCCGGCTCCGTGCGCCACGGAACCGGAAGTGGCCACGACTCCGCTTCCGTTCTCGGTCGTACGGACCCCCGAGAAACGAACGGACCCAGCGCTGGCCCCCGGCGTCGATCGTCTCTGTATGTATGCGACATTGATCCTTGCAAGCTAGTCACGACGATCGGATAATGCCCCTTTCTTTTAGTTTGTATCTGTCATTTTTTTTATCGACTCAATTGCTGTGAAACGCGTGTTGCATTAACCGTGAAAAAAATCATACATTCGTTTGCGGGCTGACAATAAAAATATACGATTACTTCGACTCTACATCGGATTTTTGCGATTCCGGTATGCGATTGAAACCGTAACAACGAAACGAGCTCAAGATTGTATGTCGGTTCAATCTTGCATAAAATTGTAAGGAGCAGGGGTAGAGTTGAAATAAAAACATATTTTCGCGGTAACATCCGGTTTGAAAATCTTGTTTTCCTATTGGACGTGACGTCATACTAGACACACGGCACTTTTGGTTTGAAAATCTCATCTTTCGACCGGAAGTGACGTCATACCAGAAATACGTCACTCCCAGTTGGGAAATGAGATTCCCAAACCGGAAGTGACATATTTCCGGTATGACGTCACTTCTAGTTGCAAACTGGGATTCTGAAATCGGAAGTGACGTCACAACGAGCTTCGCAAATTTTTCCGCCGGACGTCACTTCCAGTTTAAAAGCGAGATTCTGAAATCGGAAATGACGTCACAGAATTAAAAAAAAAATGTTCTGCCAAGCAGTCGCCTGGTAGCATTACCCAGTGCTTATTAGTGCTCGAACCACCGACGACTTCGCTCAGGCAACCTACGCCAGTCCGAGAAGGACCGATATGGCGTTTTGGCGGGCGGCAGCCAGTGTGGAGCCAGCGATGTGTCGTTTTTACAGTTACGACAGAATCCCACCTGCAAAGCTTCTAACGATGCTATTTTTACACGATACAGTTCTTCGACGAGTTAGTACAGACTTACCGTATTTCAGAAAGTTCCATGAGAAACCCCGTCTTGGAAAAGTAACAATCACCTTTAGAAAAGAAGGCGATAAAAATGACGATAAAATATCACTATAGATCGATTATTAGCGTCGGCGCTGCTGAGATATAGAAAGAACGTGGTTGTAGATCCGGGAGACGAGAGTCTCGGAGCATCGTCACGAATGCCACGAGCGGAAATTTCTCACAGATTAATTTGTTTTATATCTCATTTCAATCAACACGCGAGTCGTTCAGTTCTTCGACAATGTAGAAGCAACGGTCTTCGGTTCGTTGATCTCTTCGTCACGGTGCGAGACGAATATGCATAGGCCTCCTCCCGTTTTTTTCCTTACAATACAAATTACCGTGCGAGCCAACGCATCGTTGCATCGACGAGGACACGTGCGGACATTGATTGTTTTTTTTTTACCGTCTAGTGTACATCGGCTATGACGACATCGGACCGCACATATCCACGACACATCCGTGCGAGTTCAACACACCGAAAGTTTAATCGATTTCCTGCAACTACGAAGGCGCGAAAAAAAATCGATTTCTGCCTTATAATTAGATCGTCTTACTGAGCAACTGTCGCGCCGCGCTCATCGATTCTTCGAACGATCTCGCGTGATTCGCGACGGTCTCCTTGCTCCAGTCCTTTTAGCTGCGAGCCAAAGCTAAGTGTTTGTGATTCGTGACGTACCTACTAGCTAGTAGTCTCACCCATGTTGCCACCGGCTGTGTGTCACGAGGTCGGAGAGCCATTGCTGGAGGGACCCACCTTATTATTTTATATTCACTGAGAGAAGAGCACTGAGCCTTTTGTTCTCTCTCTCTGCGTGTGTATATTTTTTTTTTTTTTCATCTGTCTGTATGCTTCATGTAAATCGACAAGAGTAGTGTGTCGAACAAACGTTACTGGGAATTGGGTTACGAACGGTTCCGGTCGTTCTCGGGTTTTGCTTTTCAGCGAAAGAGAATAGCACAAATATGAAAAAAAAATATATGTCAGAAAAGTTAATTCGCAAAAAACCAATTTCGTGTAACCCGTTACACATTTCAGTGATCGTCCGACATACGCTTCCCGTCTGTTCGTGTGAATAACTGTGCTCGGAAACCCATCAACTTTGGTAGATTAAATCCGATAAACATATCGTTATTTTTTTTTTTTTTTTTTGGGAGTTGATGTTGCGAATTAAAATACGGATCACCCGTCGCCATTGGCAGTAGAAACAGGTAACGCGTGCGTAGCGCGGGTTACCCATCAATACGAGCAAGGCCAGCATTCATCCGCCACAAATACGGGCAGAGAACCGGGATTATTGGAACACCATTGTCGATTCATGTAGACAGTGTTATAACGACACGGTTCGGTCGATGCTCGGGATTCATGTATAACCATTGCTACATCTATCCGTAGTGAACGCGTTCGCCCAAACTATGCGGAAATGTATTATTTCCGTATAAACGTAAATCAGCGTATTAATTCTTACACCGTCGGGGCTTTTCGTGTATTCGTTGCACTAAGAAGGGTTCACGAAGGATAACCGGAGCAAAAAGGACGCTGCAAGATGTAGACATGGGGCAAAATGGGGCACCGAAATATTTTACGAAATAGTCATTGGAGGATTGGGGTAAAATGGCCACTCTGGACATGGTGCGGATACCGGTCACGATTGGGTAAATACTAAATGGAGACTAATAGAGAAATGTCAGATGTCGGGGCGATGATGACGCTGAAACGTGTCCCATTTTGCCCCGAAGCGCAATTTTTCTCGGATGTCAGGAATAATTATTAGAGCCACGTTTGAATTTGTTCGTTAGTAAACAGTCAATTCATGGTTATCGATTCATCAGAACAGTCTTCATTTCTAAGCCGCTCCATTTTGGCTCGTCCTCCCCTACATTTCCAAAGTCTATTACCACGTCGGCCTGTGAACGCCCACACGAGTGTTGGACATATGCGGCTCCGCTGCGATCTGTTTCACCGAAGTCCATTGCCTCGCGATATTCACGCGCAGAAATTCCGGCACAGTCCAGCGCAATATTACATTTCATGAGCCGCCTCCAGGCAGTTTGAAATTTAATATCCCTCGTGTAAATGCTCCCCCGGTCCCTTTCCAGGTTTTCAGAAACCTGACGAAACACCGTCATATGAAACGTCATATTGCCTTATAGACAGAGACTCCGCAATTGTTCATTTCCGCTCTTTAAAATAATCCAATTAAACCCAAAACTCTGTCCCCTCCAGCGGCCCACAATTCCGTCCGTCTCCATTACGCTCCGTAAGTAAAAAAGCCCTTGATACGTACGAAATCTTATAGATCGAAAAAATTATATGGAGTAAAATTAAAAAAGCCGGCATCGGAGGTTGCAAAGCGGGAGGGGAGAAAACCGATGGCCTCGGTAGAGAAGGACGAGCCGATTCCCTCGGGACCGTATAGGGGCCTCCCCCTCTCGTCCGGGTGTTTTAAGCGAAATGGGGTTGAACGCGAGGGCTGCTGCTCCGCCGCTGGTCGGAGTACGTTCTATAACTCGAGCCGGCGAAAGAGGCCGATGGTCGTCGGGACCGGCGGAGAGGGCGAAGGAGTGGTTGGATGGTTTATAGCGCTCCGGCGGATGGTACGGGTTTTATATATAACGCGGCGCAGTAAAAGAGACGACGGGGCGAGGACGAGGACGACGAGACGGGAGACGTGGAATGGAGGAAACCCGGAGGACGTAGGGCACCTCAACGCCTCGCTAATGCAACGTGACGCGATACCACGGGCGAAACGACCGTACCGAGTGTCCTTGCGCCTCCCTCGCCCTCCGCCCCGTTTCCTCGTCCGCGCACACTTTGAAAAATGAGGAAAAATCCAACACCCGTTGAGCAGCGGCGACCGGCGCACCAGAGCCGTGCCGACGGTAAAGGCGGAGGATGGCTGCTAAAATTTTAACCAATATAAGAGGGGATAGAGAAGCGGCCAAGAAAACCCCGGTGGAAAATTCACCGCGTGTATCTCGATAACCGAGACGACGACGACGACGACGTTATCCTGCCAAGCTCGTTTCCCAGTCCTCTCGCTCTCTCGCCTTACTTTCCCCTCGTTCAGTTCCTTTTTTTTCGCTCTCGGTAGCTCCCGCTATATACGCTCCAGAGAGGAAAAGCTTGAAAATTAATCTAATTTACACTCGACTACTTTAATTAACACTTTTATACCGGGTCAGCGTGGATCTTCTTTTTTTTTTTTTATCTTACCACAACCCATTTATATTCACCGCGTTTCTATATTGAATTCATATATCACAGAGATAATAAAAAAAATTGATAGATACATTTTTGGAATCGTTTTGTTAGAAACATTTTGACGATAGCCGTTCTTGATTAGATGTTAGGGGAGAGAGAGAGAGAGGCGAAATGGGACAGTGGGGCAAAACGGGACAACGGGGGCAAAAGTCAGTTTTCCGATCATTCTTGGATGCCCCATTTTGTCCCAACGATACATCCGGATTTTCAACACCGTTTTGCCCCACTTACCATCACCGCCACCATCCAAAAGTTATTGGAAAATTGCGTTTTGTCGCGTTATCCCGTTTTGCCCCACTGTCCCACTTTGCCCGCCCTCCCCTATACTGGACAGTGTGAGCTATGGCAAATTGACAGTACAGCAAATTTTTCAATCCAAACAGTAACAACCAGTAAAAACCAGTGTAAAAACATCTAGAATACAAAGCTTCATAAAATCTTACTGTATCTTTTTCTCCGAGCACGAAGAAAAAGATCCATGAAGATTAAAAGGAAGGAATGTGTGTTGAGGGTCTGCAGCGGGGGGGGGAAAAAAGAAAATCAAAACCGATTGTGCCGGTGAGAGGGAAAAATCGAGAAGGTGGAGCTGTCGGTAGGTATTTGAAAAGGTGCGATCATGGCGGAAGGTATTGACTTTCCTGAAGGGGGTTGCGCGCGGTCCACGCCGTCTTTCCCTCTCGCTCCCTCGCGATTTCTCCAGAGGCGGGGGGGTTCGTGCGGGGGTGTAGCGTGATGATGAGATCTCTCCGGGGAGGAGGACTGCCTACTCTGCCGTATTTCCCGGCTTGCTGCGGGTTCGCGTTGGTGGATGAGAACGAGGAGAGTGTAAGGTAGGTGGGTAGTAGATAGCAGCAGGAGCGTGGCTCTTCGGATGTAGGTGTCGTCGTAGGACGCTCGCGGTCGTGTGCGTCAGCCAGCTTCGCTGCTGCCGGCCGAATACGGTCCTCGTGGAGGAACTCGCGGGGGTTGGAGGGTTGGATCGGTGCGCCCGGTCGCGGGAGGCAGAACCGCGAAGCTGGTGGCGTAACGGTGTTGGCAAATATCGTCTGTGTGTAGAGCGAGGGTACAGTTGGAGGAAAGCCTTGCCAAGCCCCAGATCCTGCCGCGGAGAGTCTCCCGTTATCATCGGGACTGCTGGGGGCTGACACGAATCCAAGCAAAAACGATCTCGGTCGATTTTTCTCATCGGGGTTGCAAGCGTAGCATCGATGCGGAGGATGCGTCTTATTCGCACAGTGCAGAGACTGGCACGAGTCGTGTCATCCCCGACTGGAGAGTAAAACTTCAGGGGAACATTGTTAGTCGAGAAGAAACTGGGCGGGCAAAGCGGGGCAAAGCGGACCGTCTGCCGATTTTTTGGAGGGCATCACAAAAATTCAGAGCCCAATTCTCCTCTGTAGTTTGCATAGGGTAAAATTTGTGAATATGGGCCAGTCCACATATGCTCGATTTGCATGTTAATCGAGATAGGCCATATTCCCCACCCTCACCCGATCTCAATAGCCACAGTATGGAGTCTAAAAAAATGGACGACTGCGAGAGCAGTGCATAGGGTAAAATTGGTTCCACTGCATAGGCTAAAATTGGTTCCACTGCATAGGGTAAAATTGGTTCCACTGCATAGGTCAAAATTGGTTCCACTGCATAGGGTAAAATTGGTTCCACTGCATAGAGTAAAATTGGTGAATATGGGCCAGTCCACATATGCTTGATTTGCATGTTGATCGAGACAGGCCATATTCCCCACCCTCACCCGATCTCAGTAGCCACAGTATGGAGTCTGAAAAAAGGGACGGCTGCGAGAGCACTTTCGATCGTGCATCTCGAGAGGAGACGGGGGAGGCCGTCGCGAGTCGACCGATAAACTCCATTAGTTTACTTTCAGCCCGATAGGTCTGTGTCATACAGCCGCGACGTATACACCTACACCGGAGAATAACATATCCCTCCGCGGCATCTCTCTCCCTCGCTCCCCGTCCGTCTATCCATCTCTTAGGCAATGGCGTCGGGAACTCGGCGACCCTGCGGCGCGAGAAGAGCCATCGAACTTCCGCATTCTCCCCGCCTGGATGGCTCTCCTCTTCAGCTCGCTCAAAAGCTGCTGCACCGTAACGACGGAGACTGTGTACTTCGTTCTATCGTTCGTTCCTCTTCCCTACGAGACTGAGCCAGTAACAGCGAACCTATACATACTCGCATCGCTCATACTCGAAAGTCTTCAATCTCCGCTGCTGTTTTGTACCTTATCCGCCATGCTCTGGAAATAAGTACAAAAAAAAAAAGAAAAAAAATGAAGAAAATTCCACGAAGAGGCGAGATGAACTGGCGAGTCCATCAGGCGCGCGGAGGCCGCTAGCGGCCCGGTACCGCACAAATGAACCTGCAATGCTGCGGATAAGGTTTTAGCTCCGGGGCGGCAGTAGTAACGGAAGAACCGTCGGTTCGCAGTCAGCCGCAGAGACGAGTCAGGCGAATTCTCGCTGAAGATTCCGTGCGAGAGAAACTCCACCGCAGGCCGGCTCGCTCGTCCTCTCTTCGGCGCGCGTGCGGCATTAACCATTCGCTCGCGGCGAGGGCCTCGAAGGGCTGCCGCCGGTTCCGCCGTCGCTCCGCGGGCGAGGAGGAGCTCTCTTCCCGCTTCTCGGATCCCCGAGCCGCAGAAGCACCGGCGGATACGGACGGCTTAAAGTAACGCACAGAGGCGCCCGTGATCAATGCCGCGGTAGCGTTAATTAATTAACATTCCCTCACCCGTAGGGCTGGCCGGTGCGCTCGCCATCCCGGACACGCCTACGAGAAGAAGCCCCTTGACTTTAACGGCGCACGGCGATCGTTATGCCGACGAGGCTCTATCTTCGCTCCGAGTACCAACGCGGAACGCAAAGTCTCCGATCCTCTCTCGCTACTCTCGACGGCGTTAATATTATCCCCTTGCCGGCGGCTACTCCGTCTCGCGACTCACGGCTCTGCCACCGGCGAGCCGGAGAAATTGCGCAATTTTCACTGCCGCGCGGAAAATATCTCTCGTATTTACCGTCGGTACGCGGCGAATCGTATGGCTCCCGTATCCCGCATAGCTCCCGGATAGATGGATCGCCAATTGGACACATGGTACACTGGAATCATTTTCCATGCAGAATCGCATCGTCTCCCTGGACTCTCGCGATTCAATCGGCGCCAACTCAATTTTTTCTCGGGTAGTTTGGGCTTCGTTATGTTACAAATTTCGGGTTAAAACGGCACCGATTGGCTGAAAGTGGTCAACATGTCCCGGACCGATCAGCACTCGAATCGTTGGCGTATCGACCGAGCTGTCTTCGCCAGTTTCACGCTATGAAGTTTGTGGATTTTACAATTCCCCCTCCCGTGCACCTTCGTCGGCCGTAACCGGATGTGGGTCTGGATGATGCGCCGCCGTAGCCAGGTCTGAATTTTTTCTCGGGCAGTTTGGGCTTCGTTATTAAACAAATTTCGGGTTAAAACGGAGCCGATTGGCTGAAAGTGGTCAACATGTCCCGGACCGATCAGCACTCGAATCGTTGACGTATCGACCGAGCCACATTCGCCAGTTTCACCCTGTGAAGTTTCTGGATTTTACGATTCCCCCTCCCGTGCACCTTCGTCGGCCGTAACCGGATGTGGGTCTGGATGATGCGCCGCCGTAGCGGAGGCGACGGTAGCGAAGTCGAGTCACGGCTCGCCAGAGTGCACTATTTCCTCCCTGGCGCATCGGAGTCTCTACCCCTCTCCCCCCTTCCCGATAACTATTTTACCGAGCAATCCCCTTTCGCACCGAGAGAGCGATATGGGACCCTCCGTCTTTCACCGTACCACGGTATCGCTCTCCTTCGTTTTTGCTCGTCCTCCTCGTCCACCTCGTCCACCTCCGTGACCCGTACCCCTGCGTGGACTCCCAAGCGTACGACCCCTTGCCGCACCCAAGGAAGATTAGATCGCTCTCGGTCCCATCCACCACGTCCGTCCCGCTCACTCACCGGTCTCCCTCTCACGGTCCCTCGGTCGATATCCGACTCGGCTCCCCCGAGGAGAGGAGGACCGTTGACCAACGGCGGGAAGAGAGGACCGGGAAACTTCGTTGTAAGGATACCGGTTCGAGTTGCCCTTCGACCTCCCTTCTACGCTGTACACCTGAGAAGCCGCGTGGGTTTCTACTCGGGCGCATATTTTTTATTTTTTCGACTGCCCCCGAAAAAACGGAGAGCGAAGGAACGCTCATAATTTATTCAGGGTCTTGGGCGCGGACCTGCCCTACGTGGAGACGAAGACACGGGAATTATCTCCAGATTTGCGAAAGAAGATTTGCGCACGGCAATGGAGGTTTGCAATTTTTGCGAAAATTTTGTGCAGGTGTCAAAGAAAAAATTATCCATTGCGTCACTGACATTATCGGACTGGGCGATATGACGCCGCGGGCGATGCAGGGCCGCCCTATCGCGCTCGGGAGGGTCGCAGGAGAGCAAGCGGTCGGGTATTGAAAGAGGCACACCGTAGAAGTTATTGAACTGATCGATCGTCGGGCTCTGGCGAGCCGCTCGTGTACAGACGGCGTGCATTGTTCGCCGAAGCGTTTTGGCGTAGGGTGGTTTTACTAATTGGCGCCGAGCATCGATTACCGCGCGAGGTCCCGACCGCACCAGAGAGCGCTACCACTTGAACCTCCGCGTCACCCTTCTTGCGCGGTACCGCCTGTATAACCGGTGAACCCGATTATATTGGAATCGCACAGTATTAGTTCTACTGTGTTATAGTAGCGGTCCGTGATAAACAATTTAAGGAGATTTCTTAGCGTTGGAAAAAATAAGGTGCGATGTGCCGGACTGGCAGCGCGCAAAGAAAAGGTTCTGAACATCCTCAGAAGAAATTCGGGCTTTTCCTTCCGCTGACTTCAAAACCGGACAGTTAATCGTTTTTAAACAACAACCTCAGATTGCACAGTAAAAAATAATTTCGTAATCGGAATGCGATATTTCGTAAAAATTATTTTGTTAAATAAGTGACAAACTCGTTTATCGCTTATTTGAATATACGAACCTGTCTTTTTACTTTCCAAGTCATTAACAATTTTAATACTTTTGCTTGTAAAACTAGAAAAGTAACAAATAAAAATTGTGGACGGGTGTGGACAATAAGTTGTTGTAAAAAGTACAAACTTTTTTTTTAAAAGTACAAACAACTGTAAACTCAACCATCAGCCACAATCGTTAAAAATCGCAAAAACGCACCGAAAAAAAGCGTCACGCACTCAGGTTAGTCTCATGCTGAACACAATAACAAAAAATGTAGGTCTTCATCTCAGGATCTTCACCAGCTGGAGCTCTCTTAACTACGCGCACTCGAGGTACTGCGCATGTCCCATCAAAGAACCTGTAGGTAGGAAATGGGTAAAAGCTTGAAACAGCTCGCACAGTCGTTTGGCGGGTTTCAATCTCGTTTGCCAATCCGCTAGCGTGGTCTCCCCCTGGTTCGAGCGATTTCTATAATCGATAGGCGGCTTTTAACGCCGTAACCTAGATCAACGAGAATTACATTATCGCCGACGATTATCGTGACGGGAAGGCTTAAGGATGTAAATACCCGGCAGTAGGTCGAACTCACGATATCCCAGGCGGATCCGTGCAGCTAACGATATTGTTACACTTACAGCCTATACACACATACATAAACATATACACAAACATATCCGAAGAGCGTTATCGCTCCAGGCCAGTGGGCACAGCACAGCAATTGTTTGTCGACTCGTCCACCGGTTCGCATCGTTTTGACTCTTCCGTCCTTCCTCCGTTTCTGGGCGAAACTGGGGCAAGTTTGCGCGTCCGTCGTGGACGGCGGCGGCGTTGGTCGGACCTTGTGTGTACGGTGTGGCACTGCCGGAGTGAGGACGGCGGTGTTGGTAGCGAAGAAGAGAGAGGACCAGGAAGGGCCGCGCGGGTCGATGGTCCGGCATTCATAATCATGAACTTCTCGAGGCGCGCACAAAGGGTGCGGTCTCTTCTTCCCCTCCGCCCGTCTTCTCGTCGGCCTCGTCTCAGGCCGTATCTCCCCGTCTCCTTAGCCCTGTTGCCGACCGAGAAGTACGAGTGTCTCGCTCTCCTCTCTGTGCATACCACTCGGTGGAACGGAATTGGAGGATAGTCGTTTGCGGATACGGTACATAATAAGAGCGCGAAGGGGTGCAACTACCCTGGTAGGAGGGGCGCGCAGGAACAGCAATGGCACAGCGTCGGCCCGACGTCGGCCAGCACCCGTTCAGTGGCGACGCGGGTCTCTCAAAGTTGACGATCTCTCGATCATACCGGTAAAACAACGTCAACCTCCATGCTCCGATGAAGAGAGAGAGAGGGGGGGGGGGGGGGGGGGGGAGCACCTACCGAACAAGGGACGAGAGGGTGAACAAAAGACCGCACCAGCGATGCCATATAGCAGTAATTAATACGCAAGGCGGACGTGGAGCCACGGACGCGAAGGCGAGGATGAGGAGCCTGGTTCCGCGGAGGAGACCGAACCCAGAGACCACGGTGTATTGGTGGTTGCAGTGTGGCCTCGGGATATCCATCGGATGAGAGGAAGCGAGACGGAACGGGCGTTCTCGAAGTCGGATTTGATTAATGAGGAGTTTACCGGCGTCTCCGCCATTGTGTCGGCTAATTACGACCGAGTACATCCACTCTCCCTCCGTCTCTGTCTGGACGATCCTCCGAGGATCCTTCTCGGCCACCGCGGATGCTGGGACGCTGCGGGAGTTACACGGCGCTGGATACTCGCACGCTGAATTTTAACCGATTATTACCTCTGCGCGACCGTCGTCGCGTCCCTATTTGGCTGGCACGGATAGTAGACTGCGAAAATATATTGTAAACTTAATGTACTGGAACTTGAAATTTGCTTACATTACCCACGTTACCTGGATTAATTGGACGTTAATGTACTTCTTCGTAAAGTTAAAATATCAGACATTAAAATTTAGAAACTTTCGCCTGAAATTAACGTAAATTTTCAGTGAAAGTAAACATTTTATTGTAAAATTGCAACGCGCGTGTCTTTAAAATTTCGGAAACGGTTTATGTTGGAAAAGCTTCCAACAGCGTGTTTTATTTTTACCAAAAAGGAATATTATAAAAAAAATTTTGTCGTGAATGTAGAAACGTTTGTTGCCGTGTCTTGCCTCCGACTTAACTGTTTCAATGCCCTTTGAGAAAATGAAATAGTTTTCGTTCGAAAAAAAAAACAAGGACTTGGGGTGACGAATCGCGACTTTATCGAAATGCTTCACGGGCTCCTCGCAACGTGTCCTATAGTTACCGCAGTTGCCTATATGCGTCAACCCGCTTGACTGCAATTTGCAGTAGCCCTATAGCGGACCAACAGCACCATCAGTCGCTTTCCACTATCCCACGGAATATGTATATACGTCGTTGCGCGTATCAGACACGTATGGGAGCAGACAGAATATACAGAGCACTAAATGCCGCTATCGGAAATCGATATCTGAGAGCCGCAGCCAACAGCCGAAGCAGAGGCACTCTTCGTCGCTCCCTCGCCTTCCCTCATGCACAAACTCTCTCCGTCTCTCTCCCTTAAAACCCCGCTCTCGATCTATACCTGTCTCTCGCTATTCCTCGACGCTAGCACAGTCGCACTGTATATACAACTCTGCATGTGGATTTGCGTGTGAAGCACTGGAGCTGATTGTGTGCCTACGTGCAACCAACCTTTCTCTCTTCCAATACGTCCTCCTGCGTTCGCGCGTCCGTGTTACACACCCCGATAGACCTTTGTACCCCAAAATGATTTTTTACCCTCTTTTTTTTTTTTCCAAAATCCGGAAGTGTTTATTTAATTTTTTTAAATTTATTTTCTTTTCACGCCTCTCTCTCGCGAGTGCTGCATCAGCATTCGTCACCCCCGAAAGCTCTTTTACCTGCTGACCCCTGACGCGAAATTCCTGGTTATAGTTGAACTATATTATACGTTTCGTCTTTTTTTATTTCTGAAAGCTGTGGCTAAAAGCGTGTTTGTCTCGTGTGAACTAATAGTGACGGGTCGATATAATGATTTTCGAGTATCGCGCGGAGAAACCAAGTTCCCCGAGTTTCATCGTTCACCTCCGCGAAAGTTACGCGGCAATCACGTGTTTCTTGGGACTCCGATATCTATCGCGATTCCCTCTGTGCCAGATTCGTGCGCATCGTCAACGTGATCTGCGAACACACTGACTAGTCAACTAGTGTTATTGATCGAGGACCCGGAGCAGCATCCACCCTCGTATAAACACTTGCCGAGGGGATAACGTCGGAACGAGGAAGATATAGCTGAGCGACGATGGTGCCCGGGGAGAACGGGGGGGGGAGAAAGAGATCGGCGTTAGAAACGGAGCTTGACGTTTATCGTGTGTACAATCGTATCGAAACGATCGAGACCGTTCCGAATGTAATCGACTATCGGTTGATGACAGTGGGTTGGAATCGAGCTTATGACACACACGATAGTCCGACTCCCATCTGTCGATACCGCATTTCGATGATCCTACGTACTCGTTTCGCGATACCACGTTTCCACTCACGAGAATTCCATCGCCGCGAATTATCCTCTCGTTTTGTCCAATTCCGATCTTTCGAGGGCTTACGGTTACATCGCTGATGAAGAATGCGAAAGGTGATCGTGCAAAGTATACACCCGCTATTACTGTATACAATGTACATAGCTCGACATTCACGGGGCTTTCAAACCCACCCATCCCCCTGCCGTTATGACATCCCCTAATAACCCTTTTGCCACGCGCCCTTTGGACGCTCGTCGAAGAGACGCGGGACCCCATCGCGCCCTCGCGCTCGCCCCCGCTTCTCGTTCCAATTACGTTTAAGTACACACCGCTCGATACAGCCAGCCAAGATCGTGTCAACGTGTCTGACGAACCGTGACTCCTCTTCGACACTTCTGAGAGAGGAAGTTCACTACACTCTTGTATCTACTAATAGGCCATGTTTAACATAGCGATCGATTTTCTCTTCCTCTCTTCGTTTTACCCCTTAACAGGCTCAATCTGATCGGTCATATTTTATTCACTTCCGGAAACATTGATGTAGTACTTCGGCTGGAAAACAACGTAAGGAGTACATATGTGTTTTAGGATCGCGTGAGAATTTTTTTAACATTTTTATTGTGGCAGACGGAGACGTTAGGTCCTAAGGATTTACTCCCAAGTCCTTAGAATCTTAGGATGGCTTTGGCTCGAATTTTAAAACGTTAGTTTGAACTTGAGATCGAAGTTTGAGCCGAACTTTATTGCGTGCTGAAAATGTATCTTAAGTTCGAACTTAAGTGTGAATTACAATTCAATCGTAAGTTCGATCTTAAGTTCAATCTAATAACAAGCAATAAGGAGATATCCAAGATATCCAAGTCTTCTTATCGTCCTCCACGTATCGTTTCCACCGATCTTCACAGTAAGTTCGTTACAGTAAGTTACAGTAAGTAGGTTCGATCTTAAGTCAAAACTAAAGTCTCAAAACTCGACCTCATTTGACTTAGGGACATATTAGATCGTGACATAAAAAATTCGACTGTTTCACGTAAAAAAAAATGTCTCGAATATTTCGAGCCCCGAAATCCGATAAGTAGTGTTCTACGATAACACTTTCATCAGAGAACATCCCGAAGTATGTTCAAGCATGCGTTTCCACGAATTCGAGTTTCCCCTTCGAAGTAAAAAATGTTTCACCGTCAAAGACAATCGCACCAGTCTTCACAGCTCGCCGGTTATTAACTTTAATCCCGTTTTTCTCCCCGGCGTACAGTTGGAGCAAGCTCGTCGAAACGCGTACGAACTTCCATCACATTGACTGCAGGACGGTTCGTACGAGATAGAACGATCGATCTTGGGTCGTGACACGCGTTGTCCGCAGGTCATAGGCAGCGCGATCGTCAGCCAGCCGGCGTTCCTCGGGACGAGCCGTGCACAATCGTGCATGTGTCTATGGATCGAAATAGCGAGAGACGGAGAGCGAACGAGAGAGAGAGAGAGAGGGTCAGCGAGCGAATTCCCGTTCGCCGGTTTGTCAGGCTTGCTAATCATCGAGTTACACGATACGCATCTGTCCAACGTTTCCAGCAATATCGGTACGAGCGGCTAGCATACAGGAACCGAGAGCGTTATACCACCGAGAGAGCGTTGGGAGGCGCGCGCTAGCTGGATAGCGTGAACACGTAATATCGACCGGAAAGCCAACGTGTATGCGAGACCCCTCTGAGAACATGACGCCTGTCAACCGTAAATCCATCTGGCTGCCCGTGGCCCTCTCACTCTTCATACCGTACCGTCATACCGCCTATGTGCAACCCTCTCTCTCTCCGCATAACCCACGCTAAAATACACTGTCCATACAGTACCGCTTCTCTGTCGGGGCCCACTGGACACGAAGGTTTTTCCACCCTCGCATGTGAAATAATTTCATTCCTTCCATTTGCTCGAGGGTTCGCAGTAAAAATGATTTTTTAACGAAGCGGATATACGCAAGTGCCGGCTGGGCGGGGGTTTATGGGGTGTGGGTCTGGGGTCGGATGTACAAGAGTCTCGTAGTTTCATCGCGACTCGTCTGACCGCATCGTTGGTTATACTACTGAATTTTGCTTATTTCATTTTCACACGCCACTCTCTCCCGTCCACGGACGCACTGGAGCCCCGCATCCCTCCGAACGGATGTTATGTATTTTCGTTTTTAAAAACGTTTCACCTGCGCTCGGCCGATCCGGTCGGAACGAAGTGAGCATGGAGTGTGTTCGAGGGGCGAGCCACGCGCAATTATGCCACGTAGATCGTGTGGGCCGTCACTTACGAGGGAACAAAAAATAAAAATGGCGTTGTGCGGTTTAAACGCGTTTCTCTCATCCTCTCCCACCGGAGGCTCAGCTTTACTTCCTGCTGTGCCCCGCTGCTCCCTGTCCGCGCTTGCACTGTGCGAGCCGCGCCGCACTTCTCTTCTCTTCGCCGTCGTCGACTCACTTTGACTGCTGAGCCCCCCCCCCCCCCCTCCCTCCCCTTCTCCGCCGGCTCGTCTTACACAGAGTCGGTGCAACTCTACGCTCTCCGAGAGCTCCCTTCATCCTGGATAACCGGGATAACGATAACCGCGGACTACGAGGCTCTACGCTCCGACTCTTTCTCGCAGGTGCGACTGGCTTTGCGCGGATCGCTCGCTTCGCAGTGTCGTCGTACACGCGACGGGAAAATTATAACGAGCATCGGGTAACTTTTTCTTATTCCTGAATTCCGCCATTGACCCAGGTGCGATTCAATCGTATCTGGAAAAAATTAGATTATCAAATCGGAAATACGTCACTTCCGGTTGGAGAGTCTCATGTTCCGATCGGAAATGACGTAATACCGGAAATCCGTCGCTACCAGATTGAAAATCTCGTTTTTGACCGGAAGCGACGTACTTCCGGTGTGATGCCACTTCCGGTCGAAAAGTAATATTTCAAGACCGGAAGTTACGACTTCCCACGTGACGTCTCTTCTGGTCAAAAATCGAGATTTTGAAAACGACAGTGACATTTTTCCTTGTGAGGTCACTTCCGGGTGAAAACTGAAATTTTGAGACCGGAAGTTGAATGTGATATTTTCAAAACAGAAGTGACGTTATAGAGGCAATTCGTTGCTTTTCTCGGGAGAACATTATCTCGAGCGCAGGCAATAACCGAAGCGTGTGAATTGTGGAATACAGGAAAGTGGGTAGAAGACGTGCGTGATACTTCTCAAATGTATTTGGAGTGGACGCGAAGTGCGCGCGGGAGTGGACCCGAGACAGATTTATAGTCTTCGAACAATATTCATAGACCATGAATCTACGGAACAGAGCAAACACCCGGAAAAATAAATAATTTTTCTGAGCGCATGTCCCAATAATGTGCCTGATAGAGCCGATGTTTTGGGTCCAAGCCACTACCGGCTCGAGCGCCGGCCCAGTACAAGACCCTCGGCAAGTGTTGCGTTGCCGTAGCAGTGCCGACGGTTAAATCTCACCGTGTCAGCCTCCGTGAGTGCTTGCGATCGGCCGTCCGAGTTCCCGCATGGGGAAAAACCGACGAAAACGAAGAACTTTCCGAACTACACACCTGCGTACAAGCCATCGGATCGCCGGAGCAGCGAGCAAGCACGCGGACACTCGCTCAGCGGGAAGAAGTCTCCCTCTCGATACACGAGGAACACACGGCGAGGTGGGGGCGGAGGTCAGCGGCCTGAGAGTCTCGAGCAACTCGCCCCCTCTTCAACGTCCTCTCCCGACTCGCGGTCCCGCGCTCTGCCACTGTAATTTCGCTTCTTCGCGTTCCTCGCTCTGCGACGTCCCCGACGCGATCGCCTCGCCGACATCCCGAGCGCAACTTCCGGCGAACGCTTCCCCCTCTTTCTCCTCCCCCTCCCATCCCCTCGGAGGCCGCTCATCGAGTGGACACCGTCCAGAGCGGAATTCGAAATAAAATCAAAGCCCTCAATTACCGCTGACGCGTTAATTTTCGCAACAATGCCGTGTAACCGATAGATAAATTTTGCATACATCGGGGCAGCGTAAAAGTGAACATTGTTGGTAATAATGTAGCCGGGCGTGTCGAACAAAACGTATGAGAACGATGTGATCGCGGGGCGCGTCGGTGCGACAGCAGCGGGAAGCGACGAGCTATATCCACTGAGCGCTATGATTAGCGATTGCGCAGCATCGCGATATTAGCCACAATGCAATCACCACATGCACAATGCGGACGGTATGCAGGCCGAGCGAGGAAGCGAATGAGCAAACGTGTGCGCTCTTCGCGTGCCCGACAGCCCGCGCTCCATCGCCCCCCTCATACCGATCCGCTACATCTATGTGTATATGTATACAGTTATACGTGTATATGTTTCACTCCCGCTCCCTTGTATACGTATTATGTTAATAACGTTGGATTCACAGTTTGCTACGCTCCCATCGTATCTACCGTGCTACGCTAGCACTCAAGCTCTATTATCTACATTGCAGCTATACGTACTGTACTTTATCCGCGAACGCGCGAACCTTCATTATCCGGATGCCAATCGATTTTACTGGAACTATTGGATACCCGAAAGTACACGCGGGCCGTATTGTATCGCGCAGCTGCACACACGCGTGCAGAGGCACGCGCGCGTTATTCTCGGTTAAAAAAAGCTTGGAAGTATCAATTGTTAAAGCTATAACGCCCGAAGTGCCGCGTTTGCCACGTAGTGATAGAGCAATTTTTGAAAATATCTACTTTGATTTTAATAGAAAAATGTTGGAAAAATTTCGGGAAAGTGACCACCCAGAAAAGTAATTTATTTGACGGTCACCGTTTATTTGGTTTAAGTAAAATATTTGTTTGATGTAAATGAATATTTATTTCATTCAAGTAACTATTTATTTAATTTAAATAACTATTTATTTGAATCAACAAAGTGCCGAGCAATCGACAAAATAGGTTTATTCTTTGCAATCCGCTATAAGCGCCGCAAAAATTGACGTTACCGTGTGTTATTTGTATGCATCGTGTCGAGGCCGCCGATAGATTATTAAATATCTATTTGTACCGTGAACGACGTCATACACGGTAGATCTATCAATCTAGGTAACCTACTCTTATGTAAATAAATAAAATCACTTTGCCTATTTTTCTCGGACTAGAAAATAGCTTGCCCATTCGTGTCTATAGAGCTCGGGGCGCATCGGTTCGCGTTTACAATAACCACCCACGGTCTACGATATGTACGACGGTTAGCGACGATCCACCGCGAGGCTCTCGGCGAACCCCTTGCCCGATGCACGGATAACTAACAAGACACGTGCTATGCAGATGTCGCATCCGGGGGTTCCCCCGCGGGATCGGCACCGTCGCCGCGGTGTGATTTAGGCTAATTATGCGAGAGCGACCGGCGGCGAGCTGGTCGCTGTGTGTGCGGCCCAACGGCTGTGTCCTAGGCCGTGCGACGCGAGCTTTCGAAGGGGGTTGTACAATCTCAAACTGCTGTGTAACTACCACCACTGGGCCGTTGAGCCATAACTATGCCAGATGCTAGGGCTGCCGCGCGAGCTCTACCTTGCACCGGCGTGCAAGCTCCGCGCACACGATCCCTCCCCGTCGAGTCCATCCCCAGTCTCTAGGCGCAGTCCGCGGCTATACGGAGAGTGCGAGAGGGTATCGCAGCCCGGCTACTCACGTATGGATGTGGCATGGCTTCTCCCAGACACGGCCCCGAGATAACCTTCGCTCCCTCCCGCTATGCTGGACCATCCGGAAACCGGGAGACACGCGCGCACCTGCTCGCACGGATTGAATTATTCCTGCGGATAAGTCAACCATAAGCTCTGATGAAAATTATTGTTTGATACAGAGCTTGAATCAATTATGTCGCGGAACGGGATAGACGAGCTCGACGAGGCCCAGAAACAATGTACAAAATTTACGACCCCTTGGGAGGGGTTGATCCAGATTATTCTTGGATTTGGCGCGTAATCTCGTGGGGCGTAAGAGTTGGGTGTTCTCGGGGACCGTGAGAGACGAGCCAGAAGCTGTTTGTATGAGAGATCCTGGTAGAAATTTTGGAGCGTTACATCGGGGCCTTGGCTGGGTCTCGTCAGGGATTTTCCGGACCTCGCCTGATGGTGAAGCTCCAAAATTTGTACCGAGGGATTTTCGTGCTTCGGATGATGGACCACCTTCCGTGGAAGCCATTGAAACAAGGGATTGTAGTGCGACGAGCAACTGCGCCACTGCGTTTCCATATCCGGTTACGAGGGACGAGATTCAATGGCAACAGTCTCCGGTAACGATGGCGCTTCGAACATCCCCATGGGTTTCGGTTCGTGCAGTTACGACGATATTATGCGTTTCGGGCAGCGGGCGTTCCCTTCGTCTACCCATTCAGTTTATCCCTCCTATTCGATCGATCATCGTTTATCACGTATGCGATTTTGCGATTACAGGTGTCGGCGGGTCAGCACATGCAGCTCACGGCAGATCTGAAGCCCGGCGTGTCGGTCGCCGCCCAGCAGGGCATGTACTTCAATCAACAACAGGCCCAGAATCAGACGGGGCCCAGCGGTCAACAAACCGACACGTATTGCTCGGTATCGCAGTCCCAGACGATAAACTTTACGCAGCAGACCATAAGACAGCGGGCGGCCGCTGCGGCTGCCGGCGGTGTTCCGCAACCGGGCGGTGGCGGAACGGGTGCCCGCGGACATCCACAGCAGGTGCCACCGGGTCAGGTCGATCAGCATCAGCACGCTAAACTTCTTCAGCAACAGCAGCAGATGATGCGAGCACAGCAGGTCAGTGATGAGAGATTTAATTAGTAATATCCGGATCTGAGCTATTCCTACTGCGGAAATTAAATGGAAGGCAAATGGGTGAATATTGTCCATCCTTGTTGACACGTAGATCAATATATGGACCAATGGTCCATGCCCTATTCACCACTTTTATCCCATGCAAAAAATATATTCGAGATATATCAATACATTTCAACTCGTAAATCGCTACATGTTTCAACACATATATTTGCAGTAATATCTTTCAAGTATGCGACGGATTCTTCTTTCCATGTCAGGCTCTCGTAACCTGAATTTCGAATTGAATTTTTTCTCGACAGTATTGCTATTCCGTAAGCACATTTTCTGTGACTGGAATCTAAATAGCATGTGCACTTCCATTCGCCGAACCTTTCGATCTTGATTCGAATCAGGCGATAGACCACTAAATTTTTCGGAAACAAAGTCCGACGTCGTATTCGACACACAGATTGTCGGAACGTCTTTCGTGTTCGCGAAAACTTCGATGTTCCTAATTTATCCCGAAAGGAAAATAAAATCGGGAGTCAGCCGACAAACGCCGTGGAGACGATAAGGCGATAAATTTTAGAAAAACAAGAAAAAGTGTCAGAACACGCCGAACACAGTGGCCTCGTTCTCCGAGTTCAAGTGAGCGGAGCGTTCCCGCGGATTATCCGCGACATTAAGTAATTCGGCAGCGACTTCCGCGGTCTGGGGAGGAGGTGTCGCGGAGCGGTTGCGCGGGTTCGCCGCCTTTTCGCTTTTCGTCGTCGCGTTACGTGTTACGCTCCTTTTCTCGTCTACGCAACAGGTACCTCGCATTCGCGGCGCTTCCCTCCGCTGCGCAACTTCTCTCCTCCGTTATACCGTGATGAAAGAATGACAAAGAATGCCGGGGAGTGAGAGGGTCCTCTCGAGCGCCGCTGGAGGAAGGAGATTCCCAGCTTCGTCGGAGGCTGCGAACGCGAGCACAGAAGCCCTCGACGAATTGTCCTTCCCGGCGTCTTCCACCGTCGGCGAGACGTACTCGTCGCACGCGGAACAATGAGTGACAACTTTTTCCGAAGCCCTCCCGAGTCCTCCGACCCACTCGCGGCGAACTTTCCGCCCGCGAAAGGACGTGCCATAAATCGATTCAATGCCGATCTCAGGGTAGTTCCGTTGTCGTTCTTCGTTCGCTCGGTCTTGCTACTTGTTTCTTATCTAATTTTCTTTTTTCCTTCGATTTTACCCGCGGAGAGCAGAACACGATCGCACTGTTATTCACCGGATCAAGAGAGACGGTAGCGTCTCGACGCCAAGTTGAAAAAAAAAATAGCGAGACAGATTGTGTCGTTAAATGCCGTGTTAACAAAATTCAAATAGAAAAAAATCGGAAAGGGAACATTTTTATGTATTTTGAAAAAAAAATTTATCATATCATTATACACACACAAGCTTGCCGAAATGCCTACGTACTTTTTTTCGTCCACACAATAGTGAGATTTTGCTATAAAAAAATCTAAAGTACAATTTTTTCATTTACCTCCAATCTGCAGCTTAAGGTAGTCCTTGCGAATAGTGTTCACTTCGCATAAGTTTCAGATAAATGAGATCAATTTTATTTTTCATCTTAATAACATTTTTCCATTATTATTATGCACAATTAATCTTTTCGACACCTTTAATATGTTTGATTTTTTTCAGATTTTTATACCATCCGGAAGTGTTTGCAATTCCCTCTCGTTTCCCTGAAATTTATGCGAAGTGAACATTATTCGCAAGGACTATCTTAATGGTGCATATGTGTTCTCGAACAGCCGCATGCCTTTCGCTTTATACACGAATGCTAATCCCAGTTGTTAGCGGATGACTCAGTCAGCCGCTATAGTTATCTGGATAATTTCGAGATTTGCCGTGGCACGCTCGATGTATCGCCTCTGCTCCACTTGCTGATTGCAAGTTTCGCGCGAGATTGGTTAGTCATCGTGCCGCGCAACTCGCGGATAATCGACGGTGGCGCTAAAACGACAATCTGTCCCCGGCACGAGTGTCCATTGGGAAAAGTGACTCGGGAGCTGGCGTATAGAGACGCGGTCGGTACTACTTTCGTCTAGAAGCTCACGGCTCGCTTATTCACAAACCGACATACTCGACGTATCGGCAAAGTAGCTCGCATAATTCCGTATAAATTTCATGTCGGATTCCGTGACGAAGGGGCATTACTTTGGGTGAATATCGATCGCGGAAGATCCAACAATCCGAGAGTGGCGACAATCCAAAGATAGACGAATAAGCGAAAGGATTAATATCGACAGGACGATATGGTCGGACGAGGCGACCGATATTCCGTCCTATGAGGGAGATGTCCCAGTCATCAACCAGTTCACCAGTAATCGTCTGTGTGTGTTTCAACTGTTGCAAAATCTATATTCAAAGCGCATAACTGACTATCACTGGTCACCAGTCGATTACTGGGGCATCCACTCGAAGGTGATATAGTACGTACGCCATGCTCACCTGGTAACAGAAACTGTAATGAATACGGTCGTGAGGCTGCAGACAGCTGAGGAAAAAATACCATTTTTTCCTCAGCTACGCTAAATACCCCGACTACGCTAAAAAGGGCGTATTTTGTGCCTGCACAAAATGCAAAATGGTTGCATTAACCAAATTCGCGGTCACATACGTTCAAAGCTGTTACTTGGTTGATACAACTAAATAATTCTTTTGTTGAACGATTATTCGCTTCACTCGATTTAAAGAAATTCAATCCAAACTACATTTTTAATTGTGACAACTAAAAACGCCTTTGAACGCAGGTGAACGCGCCTTGGTTAATCCAACAATTTTCTTTCTCAGTGTATCAAAACAGACGAAATGTATTCCGCGGATAGAATCGGATGTAGCGTTGGCTATTTTTAAGAAACCTACTAGCAGTGGACCGTCACGAATAAAAGAACGCATAGCTGAGCAGATCTGCATTCGACAACGCACCCTATAATTCCAATGGGAAAAACAAAAATAGCATGTGCCGATGGGTAGCACCGGCGAGGTAACGAAGTGACATGCGAGATTTGAGAATTGAGGTTGCGAAATCGTGGCACTTCCGCTCTGTTCGGCTAAATCCAGAAATGTTCAAGATGTATCCACATGTATACGCAGCAGAAATAGGTGTTCTCATATTTCAGTCTGCTCTCAGTGCAGGATTCAGTTTTAACCCAAATCTGCTCTGATAAGCGTTGTTTTGTTATCAAAATAGACGAAATTTATTCGGCGGAACGAATCCGATTTAGCGTTGGCTATTAAAAAAAAAAACTCCACTAGCAGTGGACCGTCGCGAACAAAAGAACGCATAGCTGGGCAGATCTGCATTCAATGACGCACCCCACCATTCCAATGCGGAAATAAAAAATAGCAGGTGCTGATGGGTAATACCGGTGGGGTAATCAAGTGGGATGCGGTATTTGAGAATTGGGGTTACGTTACCCAACCCGCATTTTAATGAAAATCAATTGGCGCGTTCTCCATAGCAGAGCGGGTGTATTATCGCAAAATTGCGGCATGCATGACTTTCCAGAAACTCTTCCTGCAGTTCGAAACAGTCCCGGACCATGGTGAGATGGAAGAGCCGGTGTGCCGGCATCGGCCGGTGCCCACCGTCGGCTCATTCGTTCTCGGGAGCGTTGCTCGCCTAATCACGGGTTGTAGGTCTCTCCGCGCCGGGGCTAGAGAGTTGCGCAGCGCGGAGGCACAGTTGCGAGAATCGCACAGTGGTACCGGGGCGATACAGAGTGAGGTCCGAGAGAAATACCTACCGCGGAGAGTTAGTGGTGTTCGAGAGTGAAAGAGTAAAGTTTAGCGTTGTCGGAACGGGCGAGAGGGAGATAGGGAGCCGTTACCAACGGAGGCGAAAATAATGTACGATGTCTAGCCGCTCTTATATACACTCTCGCTCTTTTAATTTAGTTGCCGGGTCGTATAGCTTCGTTGCGCACTTTAGTTATTGTCGTCGTGCTCTTGTCTACGAGCGTAACACACCGGGAAGTTGAAATACTAGCCGTATCTGCAATTGTGCAACGTAATAATACACACACAGACGCACGGGAGGAAACCTTTCACACCGCGCCTCGGCTACGTGTCAATGAGCCGTAAATGCACGGAGGAGACTGTCTTATTGATCTACACGCGCATGTCGGTAATTGATCCGCGAACGAGAATCTGCAAAAGAATTTGAAAGAAAAGAAGAAAATGTTACAGCGTAACTCGTGTGTGTCGTGACCCGACATCACTTCTCTTCGTACGAAACGTACGATACAAAGTTATTCAAGAAGGCATTTATTCTCGCATCGGGAAAGCGCAAATTGACGATAAGTAGATGCAGCGAGTTGAGTCGCAACTATTGTTGCTCTACGGAACGAATTTTTTTTTTTCGTATAATAAGTATAATTCCAAGAATAATACGGAAAATTGGTGTTTAAAGGGAATTAAGGGTGTGAAGAGATTTTAATCGAATTATCGAAATTTCATTCGTGAGCCGATGCTGCTCTCTTAGAAGGGAACAAATAGACGCGAGGCGAGGTGCTCTTGCACGGGAAACATACGAGCTATGAGAAAGTGTGGCCGCTAAACGTTCCAAAAAAGCTCGAAAGGTTGAAGACGCGGCAGAAAAATGAAAAATTAATTTGTTTATTTTTTCAAGCCGATGTGAAGTCCCCGTCCGGCCGGGCTCAGTCGGTAACAAAAACTGTAATCCATTTTCTTCACGGATGCCAAACTTTTCTTATAAAAATCATATTATCAGCTGCTGCTTAACTATCGCTTTAAGACATTGATAATCAGCGTTCAGCAAACAAACATCTGAAGATCCTGAAGAAGTGTATTACAGTTTTTTTTGTTACCGACTGAGTCCGTTTCACATCGCCTTAAATGTAAAATAAACTTAACGTAAAGTGTCGAAATTAAAAAAAAAAATTATCTCCGCAAGTTGTGTAATTCTGTAACCTCTTAAATTTTTTGTTCAAAGGTGATGCAACAGCAGCAGCAACAGCAGCATATGGCTGGTGGAATGGGCGGAGTGAGGCCACCGCCGCCCGAGTACAAAGCGACACAGGCGCAAATGATGCATTCCGGTATCGGGATGGGTCAACAAGCGAGGTTTCCAAACGCTGGCCCCATGCGTCGGGTCACCCAGCAGCCAATGCCGCCTTCGGGTAAGTCTCCCCCCCCCCCCCCCCCCACCCGCTTATCCGATCGACTTTTCCATCGTTACGCTCCGAAAACGCGTTCCAATTTTTCTCTTCGCTGAGTCCTTATATTTGAAAAATGCCCAGATGCACTGCGGTACTCGTGATTTCACTGCATTTCTCGCTGGCCATTTCGAACTATATGCAGAGACCTCTACCTCAGTCACTTTCATGTGCATTGGCGCCCGGCCAACGTTAAGGGGCACTCAAAGTAATGAGAATACGGCCGGCGTATCGATTCTTTCATCTTGGCGCTCGAAAGAGCCCGAGGCTCGGCTTCGTCCGTCCGGGTATCCTTACATGGCGCAAACCTGTGGAATTTTCACAAGATTCTTTCGCTGCAGGAACGTCGGGAATATTCCACCGGATAACATAATTTGAAAAAATAAAATAAAATAGTATAGATAAAAAAAAATAAAAATAAAAAATACCGGAAAATCAATCTTAGCAAGTGGCGGCGGCGGCCTCTCTTTTGTTCCGAGCGTAACGAGGCGCATTAATTATTCTCGACAGGTCCGATGATGAGGCCGCAAATGGTACAGCAGCAACAGCAACAGGCTCTGCACGCGGCCGGCGGTAACATGTACGTAGGTGTAAACGTAACGTGCGCACGTACCGGTGGAGGTATGGGAGCTATCGGGGGAATGCATCAGATGCATCAGAGACTGGGATATCCAAGAACGAACAATCAGCGGCCGCCGAACGTCAGCGTCGGTCCACCGGACGGTCTTGGTAACAGCATCGCCGGACGCGGTACCCAACAAGAGTGGCGGCATATTCTCATGCAGCAGCAGCAGGGCTTTCAGGCACAGATGCGACCGCAGTTTAACCAGCAGGGTCATCAAGGTTCGTATCCACCTTTTCATCGATATTGAAACATTTAACCAAAAATCCGACAAATTCATTGATTTTTATTAATCATGCTCGTACAATAGTATTAAGGTGATGTGGTGTGAAACCTCGCCCAACTGCCCCGCGCACAGTTGATAACAAAAACTTTACCGAATGCCGTTTTGAGACCGTAGATTGCTGAGGAAAAGAAACGTTGTCTTTCCCTGCCTCTGCCGATTCCCCAGGGAAAGACAATTTTCCTTTTCCTGGGCGGGACGCGGTCTTGAAACGTCTTTCAGTACAGTTTTTATTACTGGCGGCGGGATCTCACATCACCTTAAGGTAGTTACTGCGTGGCACACTAGTTAAACTAGTGCTACATTTTTACAATTGTTAATACACGATTGAGACAGTAAAGAAAGTCGATTTGTATTACTGAATGTTTCCCCAACCAAGAAAAATATCAATCGCGATTGTCTTGCAAAACGTCAACTGGTAAATGCAAATTCCCATGATAGTACGTTCTTGTTGTTTTTATCACAGTAAAAATCTGTATTTTTTCGACCCGTTCTAATGTATCACGGCTTATTTTCTTTCTTAAACTATGCTCTAGGAATTCACCGAGTAGATTTTTTGTAGGTTTGACTGTTTGACAAATACGGTTCATTCAACGACCAAAACTATTTTAAAAATTCTACTTGGTGGAATTCGTAGAGCAACGTTTGCGGAGCAAAATGAGCCGTGGTACATTAAATTTAGTTGAAAAATAAGAATTCATCTTTGAAAAAACTCAACCAAAATGTATCGTCAAAAATATCATTATCAAAAGTTTCCTCGATTGAGGACCCACGCAGTAACACAAATCCGACTTACGTTACCGTTGATAAATGGCCAACATTTTGGACACATAATTGTGAAAATTTTGCACTCGTTTGACAAGTGCAGTAGCCTTAAAAAAACACACACACACATATGTATTTGCCAAAAAATCGACGTACCCCTATCTCAATAAGTGCGATAAAAAAGATGTAAAAACAATGTTCATCTTTCATAGGTGGTTTCGGCATGGGCGGAGCTGGAGGAATGCAGATGAGCGCAGCTCAAATGCAACATCAGCAGCTAATTCGTTCGCAGAGCGGAGGAATGGCCGGCGGTGGAATGGCCAACAGTTCACAGATGCAGCAGATACTCTCGCAGCAGCATCAGCAGCAAACACTTGCTATGCAGCAGGGCAACAATCAGATGTCCATGCAGATGCAAATGTCGCAATCGTCCTCCGTAAACTCGGTATCGAGCACGGGCACCGGTGAGTTTACATGGCGGAAAAGAGTTGTTTGCGAAGGGATCGACTCTCGGTCTTCGCCGCTCTGGCACGGTGACTTCGTAATTGCCCCCGTATAATAAACGTGCAAATGTGCTTTCTCTATGCAGGATCTCCGTTACATCCACACCAGCAGTACGGCGGCGGAAGTCCGGGCGTACGAAATATGCCTCAGCAACAGCAGCAGCAGCAACAGCAGCAACCGCAACAGCACAGCCAACCTCCATCGTCGGGTCCTGATCCTTCGGTCGCCACAGCGGCGGACTTCAGTCTCGAGTTCCTCGAGAATCTTCCCGCGGGTGATACATCGAATTTCAGTGCTCAAGAGTTACTAAATTCGTTGGATTCGACGGCCGGCTTCAATCTCGACATACTGTAAGGCTCGTGCGAATAGCCGATTAATGGTCCTTAATTGTTTTTCCGTCGGACGGTGCATCGCTCCGAACGATTGCGATAATCCGTCTCAAAGTGTGACCTCGTGAATAATCCCACGGTGGCCTCACAGAAGCTTCTTCCGGCATCGGAATCGACGGCGATGTTATTTCGATAGTGTACCACACCGAGAGGGGTCACATTTTTCGTCCCCCCCTCCCCATTCCGTTCATCGATCTCAAGTGATAACCAGCAGGATCAGCGTGGCACAATTCGTTTTTTTTTCGAGCATTCTTTGACCACATGGAATGTCGTCAATTATCGCTGAAAATAAACAACAAAAAAAAAAGAAAACAAAAATACAATCGTCCGCACTCCGATGAACTTGGGGAGACACCGAGGTGCACGAACGAAGTGTGCCAACGGTCTCCCGGGAAGAGGCGCTCTACTCTTCTAGGCAATCACGTTTTAGTCAAATTTTCTACCGTAACGATGGCAGAGAGCAAGGAAGACGAAAGTGAAAGGGCGCGGCTCGCGAGACTGACCGGTTGTGAACAAGCCGCGATGTCCGCGCCCCCACGCGAAACGTTCAAATTCCGAAACACATTCGGGCATCATCCCTCGTGATACACACGGACGTATTTTCAGGTCGTGCAACCAAGAGTAAACTCGCCGCGCGCTCGCTTCCTCTCTCTCTGCATTTCGAGTGCTCCGGTCGACGTCGACACTGTTGTTACTTCGACGAGCACTCCAACCGTAAAAAAAAACTCGATCTTCCTCGCTCGATCCTTCGTACGGAGCCGCAATCTCCTTAAGGTAGGCGGGATCGAGTCAAAATGCAGTTACTTACGAAATTAGTTGAAGCTTTCTTTCGAGTCGAAAGTACCGGTGAACTCGCGATAAATGCTCTCACCTTCGGGTACTCCAATTTTTGTGGAGATACCATAGACAAAGAGTTGAAATAACTGATAGACGAAGTTCGAGCTCTCCGATCGGGAGAGGGATGAATAAAATTAGGAGTTTTTTTTTTTTTTTAACGCGAGTTCACCGTTGCTTCGATTCCCAATCCGAAGGATATGTGGAGAATGCGCGGAAGGTCGATTGTCAAAGTGTCGAACGAGTGATCGACGCTGTATGCGCGCTCGTGCGTCGTTAAGTCGCGGCTCTGGGTTAAGGTAATACTGTAATAATAATTAGTCTAGTGTATTTAATTATGCGTACACCCCGTACGCCGCGACGGCGCAATCTACTATTAAGGTTAAAGTCAATTATGAAAAAAGAAAACATTCGAGTTAACGAGGAGACACGTTGGAGATTGGGAGAGCCACGGTCAGCGTGACCGAGAGCCGAGCCCTAAAATGTCGAGACATAGTTTGAGTCGAGCTTGACGCAAATATCGACGAAGAGTGAAAAACCCCCTTCGAACTATACCACGCGGATATGCACTCATCGAACACACCCACACCCACACATACATTACACACCCTGGGACTCGGCACGTGTTACACGCGTGTGTGGAGACCCAGACCGTTAAGCCAATTGAACTTTCATTGTACATAGGTATATAGTTTAATAACGTAGCGAAGAATGTTCGAGCGAAGCACCCAAAATTCACGTTAAGATGAATCAACTCGAGATAGTTCGGCGGTATGTCCCTTCGACCATAATCGTCCGAAAAATTACCCGAACAAATATCAACGTTATCCTTGCTCGGAATGTCTTGAGATATTCATTTACAACGCCCTTCTGTTCTGATTTACGGAATATTGTACGCTTTCACGGTGATTATACGACATTTTCATGCCTCGATTGACATGGGTGCAGAAACTATATCGATTAAAACAAAGCAACAAAAAAGTTACTCGCAGAGATTCACCATCGAACTATCTCAAGAATCCTATGAAATAGATAATTATAATAACGCGATAATGTATCGAGAGGGTAGCGCGGGAAGTTGTGAATGCCACGGGCGATAAAGCGCATTCAATGACCCATTTTAATGGTTCGAATGCGTTATCTCGCAATCTCGCTGCAGAGGGTGGGGGGCAACGACGGTTCGCGTTTGAGCATTTCCCGCTCTCGGCACAACGAACTAATCTCATCCACTGTCTCACACAGTCCGCCAAGGGCTTTTTTCTATCGGGGAAGACCCGCGTGATCTCCGGCAACTCGTGCGAAAGTTTGGTCGAGTATAAGAAAGAAAGAAAAGAAAAAAAATGATATTAAAGGAACAGAAGATAGGGTATTAAAAATTCGGCACTCAAGAACTTTTCAATCGCTTCTGAAAACGTTCTCTCTATTCCCTCTCCTCTCGGTCAAACGCGAGATTCTTCCACTCACCCAACCCCTCCGTCGATTATCTATATATTCGTTCGTATGAACGTGATTCCAGTTCGATGTCGCTGAGAAAAGGATCTGCGAGCGGCTAATCTTCCAAATAGTGATACATTCCATAGATACAAAAAAAAAAAAAGATAACGAAAATAATAAGAACCCAGCGGCGGTTCAGCAATCAAAACTTCTGAATAATGAGAAGATAATAGATGAAAAAGTTAAAGAGTAAAAAAAAAACAAAACCGAGGGTCAAATGACGAGAGATGAGGTCTAAGAGGACGTAGGAGTAGCCTTGAATATCCTTGCCTATCTGTAGCCGAGCGCGCATGCTCGATAACTCGTTCGCCGAATAAAATAAAAAGCAAAAAAAAAAAAAAATATGCACGGAGCACTACTCCGTGGCTCCTAGAGATTCGGTATACCGCGATCATTATAATAATTAAAGAAAAAAAAAAACTCATTCGTCACACACAACCGAGAGATTTTCCGATAAGGTTTCGATAACGGACGATTGTGACACTATTGTCTTGTAAAATATTGGGGCCACGAAACATAATCTATCGACGATAAACATTTTGAGGAATTAAAACAACAAATAATAAAAAAATGAAAGGAAGAACAAAAGATTAAAAACATGAAAAAAAGAGGATCGAAGGAGACAGGTGCTCTGATTCTCAATGTCAATATAACCTATGTAAATCAAAAGAATAGAATTAATAATATTAATGGGGGGGGGGGGGGGAGGGGGGGGGATTTGGAAATAAGAAAGGAAAAACAAAAAAGATAGGTCGCCACGTACAGAAGTTATTTCGTTCGTTTTTTTTTCTACGTTTCGCACGAAAGCATATAATGGAAGAGAGTTAAGGTTTGAATCGAGCAGGCGGTGAAATGAGAGTGTGAAAAGAGCATTAGGGACCAACGTAAGAGAGAAAGAAGGGGCAGGTGCTTAGTGCCGAATGTCGCAGTGGATCGTTGCGTTTGTCTTTCACGAATCTAAAAAAATGAACAATCACGATGTATCGGTGTACCTCGTGTTGACCGCGTGTCTCGTTATTCGGTACTTGGGTCCCGATTCGTTGCATATTTAAAAAAAAAAGAAAGAAAAGAAAAAAAAACCAGAAGGGATAACAACAAAAACAGTAGCCTCGCACGGACGGCTGTATACCTAATTATTTATAATATTTATAATTTTATAATATAACTGGGCATTCGTATAGACATAGACAATGTTGAACTTCAAACTGTTATTAATAAATGCGTTGAGTTCCTACGTACATCTTTTTTCTTCGAGGTAATGTGTGATCGCTACGTAACGACTGAGGGAGAAGAAAAAAAGAACCCAGAAATCGCGCAAATTTGCCACGCCTATGGCACGATAATACGAATCGATTGGAGGGGTGTCGAGACGCGCCGATTAGATGCGCGTTTACCGGTCGAAGTGGGGTGGAGCGTGGCTATTGTGTAAACCGGCTGTACCGGCGATTGCCTTACATCGTGACATAGTCCTTTGCGCATCGGCGAATTAAATGGGGTTGCGATAGATGCGGGCTTTTCGACAGCTGTGTTGGAACGACAAGTTCGACGAAACACCCCGATGATACAACGCTATAGATATACCGCCGGTTTGTTTGGGAATCGTTGACGACAAAATACTTTATTCGATGACCAAATTTAAGAACGGATCGATTGTATCGAAACCAAACGAGTCAGCCACGAGGAATTCGGTTCGGTGTTAAACAATCCGCGAGGCACGGCTGTGCGCATATCCGTGCGGTCCGACTTTGGGACATCCGCGGTGGCAACAGCCCTCCGACCCTCTCCCGCGGGGACAAGTGAGGAGGATCAATATCACGGTGAGGGAGAAACCAGCTTGAGAATAGGAGAGGCGCGCGTAAGAGTGAGCGCCGAGGGACGTGGATTACTCGCAAGGGCAGTAGAGGGGTGGGCTACGAAAATTTCAACTCCTCACGCGACAGCTCAATACTAAAGTCTGCGTCGGAGAAGCGAACGGGCTTAAATTTAGTTCCTTCGATTTATTATATCGTCGCGCAAACGGTTCGATACTTTCATAAGAATCGATGATTTCCCGCACGGTAGCTCGCTAACGAAGCAGAGAAAATCGTAAAGAATCATGCGACCACACTCGGACCCATTCTAAAACCGCTCATTGACGTATATTGATATATATATGTATATATACATATTCATTCGGAGATTCACACTTTGGCATTGCAGCGATCCACTGTTGCAGCATCGATGCTTTGCGTTCGCGATGAAACAATGACTGGTGATATATATCCATTGTAAAACGTGTTACAAAACTCCTGATCTTCGTGATAAATACTATACTAAACTTATTCCGGCATTTTAATGCTGAACAATTGGTAAATATGGCTTTGTCGATAATTTTTACAGTAATACTCGCGTCTGAGGATTTTTTTTATTGTACACGAACACACACACATACACACTCACGACTGGATATGGAGGGAAAAAAAACGAAAAATGACCGTCCGTTATGAACGAGCTCGATTTTGTGACACGCTGATCAGCAGTCATTTTGGCAAATTTTCGTTAAATTATCAGCATTAAAATCAACGAGCTAAATGCGAAAGACAAACGGATGTACACTTATTACCGGTACTTCGCGATCGATAAACGATGTGGCGAATGGGAGTATTTAAGAATTGATCAATCGTTACCGAGGATACGTTGGTAAATTAATAATTAGCGTTTCCGACGCGAAGAGATTTTGATAACGAAATAACGAAACGTGTGCAACCGTCGTTCATTCTTTTTTTTTTCTTTCTTTTTGTACACTGTAAATAATGATCGATAGTATGCAGGGGGTGTGAGAGAGAGAGAGAGAGAGAGTGAGACATAGAAGAGGAGAGAGAGAAAGGCGTACGTGATCGTACTGTAAGCGAACTTAGTATGAATTTACGGGCTCTGGAGATGAAATTTATTGAAATAAAACGATATATGAAAATTTGCAAATTTACAAGAGAATCATCGATATTAGAATGAAGGCTATGGTCAATGAAATTTCGTCGCGGTCTCGCCGGTACTCATCAAAAAGGTTCATTAATGAAACAACAATATGAAACAAAAGTGAACAAAAAAAATCAACAGTTTTATTCTTAATGATTGTGATATAGTCGTAAAACTAATGATAGAGGTAGTCCTACCCCGATGATCGTACGCTGGGAATTCACCGAACCTTTAAAGTGAGCTTATAGCGGGACCACGCAAATTACCTTTAAAAATAAAAAAAAAGAATCGTACAATTTTATCTCACGAGCCCGATATTTTCGTCTCGCTTAAGGTAGTACTAGCGGACAGCCTGAGCCCACGTGAGTTCAGAGATAATTGGAAGAGGACTTGCGAACACTTCTCGATGAGATAAAAATCTGAAAAAAATCAAATATATGGAAGGTACTGAAAAGATTAATTTTGCATAATAATAATTACAAAATTTTATTAATAAATGAATGAAAAAAAATGTCCCAAGAATCACCCGGCAACCTAACTTTTTTTTTTATGAAAAGGATTTGTTAATTTTTCTGAATACGTATGAATTTTTTCAGAATTTTGTGTACTTTTTGAAAATCGCGTTCTTAGTTAATAAAAAAACATAATTTTCAAAAATTACACTAAATTCTGAAAAAATTCACACGTGTTCAAAAAGATTAACAATTGTTTTTATATGAACAAAAAGTTACGTTGCCAGGGAATTTGTTGAACAATTTTTTTTTCCATTCATTTTTTAATAACATTTTAGAAATATTATGATGTATAATCAATCTTTTCAGTCCCTTTCATATGCTTGATTTTTTAAAGATTTTTATCCCATCGAGAAGTGTTCGCAATTCTGTCTCAATTCTCTCTGAATTCACGTGGGCTTAGGCTGTCCGCTAGTACTACCTTAATATATGAACACGCGTCGCCGAACGTATTAATTGGTAGCACGATACAGCAATAAAAATGTTGGATCGAATAGATGAAGGTCTGTATATAACAGCGTTGCGTTATTATTTATGTTGCTATTGAAATATAGTAATAATGAAACTATGGTAATAAATGATAATTTAAAATGAAAAATCATAAACACACAACCGTGTATATATAAACTATGGCTATATCTCCCGTGGTAAAAGGATAGTTTCGGATAGTTATTTTTATTACTATTATTACCAATTAAATATTATTTCTAAGATGATAATTATCATTGTTATTATTTGGCCAATGATCTCACCCAAGAAAAATTGTCATTTCGATCTATGCCATCGACAACTGGCATCGATTAGTCTCAACGTTTCTTTTTTTCTCTTTTTTTTTGTTTTGTTTTCTTCGAAAGGCTACTCACAATGGAACATGTACCCTCGACCGATATTTAAAAAAATTGTCTTTGGCGCCACTCTCTGACCGATAATGACGTTTATCTCGCGTCATACTTTATTAAATGTAATTTATATCTGAAGTACAGCGCATTCCAAAAAGTGGTTTTTTTGTTTCTCTTGCTTTGATTTCTTTGCGTTTCAAGTAGTTTATACTTTCCTAGAAATGGAGATCGTGTACTCCGGCTACATGATTAACAAAATACTAATAATTAAAAAGGCCTCAAGGTCCTTCTGCTCTACATGACTAGTTTTAAGATCTACATATTAATAACGAACATGTTTCGAATTAACATGGCTAATTGATAATCGTACTGATTTTTCGCGAACAAACGGAAGCAAAAAAGAAAATAAAGGTCGGGGAGTTGTTTTCAATTTTTGTTTTCAATTCATTCGTTTATCTATAATTTATCAATTGCTCTATTATTGATTTTTCATATGTCATTGAGAAAGGGTTGCAAAGAACCAGGCCTGGAGTATCAGTTCACTATAATACAAATTATACACATGAATTTGCTTGTTCATTTATAAATCGAATCCTTCAAAATGGAAGAATAAAGTTAAACCTTAATCACTCTTAAATAGATAACTTAAAGAAGTAATATCGGTACGGGCCAGGTGCCGAAACACAAAGGAAAATTAAAAAAAAAAAAGTATCTAATTAGTTAAATTTGGTTATATTGACGACGATATAACGATGATAAATTATTCATGAACATGTTTTATTGTATGAGAGTCGAGACATTTTTTCATGTCTTTGTATATTTTTATGCAATGTTGTAGAATGATATTGTTTCAAATATATTATACAGATAATAATGATAATAAACAAATTTATATGCTAAAAGCTCTTCATTGATCCCAATTCCACGGACTTCGGAATTTTGCGATGGACGCCTGGTGTTATCCAGATTGCTTCTGATCGAATAAAGCGCTAAATGTCACCGAAAAATATCGGCGATTCACGGAAAACCAGATATAAGTTTTGTCTATAAGCAGCAGTCGCCGAAGAACTAAGGGTGAGTTTCAATATTAGGTGCAAGAGTAGTTTCTGCGGATTGATTGAAAGTGCTTTGAGTTACAGAAAGCTCGAAAAAGGTCGGATTTGTTAGTAAATTTTGATGGACGTTATTTTCACCACTAAATTTACAGACTGCATTAAGAGTTACATTAGTAAAATTAATGGAATTGGACGGTGATAATCTCTGCTGCTTTCGAAATTAATTTGTTGATACGATACATTGGACGAAAACGTTAATTATGGTAGTCCTTGCGAATATTGTTCACTTCGCATAAGTTTCAGAGAAATTAGAGGGAATTGTAAATACTTCTGGATGGTATAAAAATTTGAAAAACCTCAAGCATATTAAAGGTGATGAAAAAATTAGTTTTGCATAATAATAATTCCAAAATGTTATTAACAAATGGATGTAAAATAAAATTGTTCAATAAATCTTCCGGAAACCTAACTTTTTTTTATGAATGATTCATTCAATTTTCTGAATACGTATGAAGAGGAAGCCAAAAATAAAAACAATGCTTCCTCATAGAAGAAGCTTCCCGAATAAAGGAACCTTATGAGAAAGCGATATGAAAATTTCAACTTCCAACTTTTATGAGGAAGCGATATCAAAATTTCAATTTTCAGCTTTTTGTAAGCCTGTTAACATTTTGTAAGCCTGCATATTCCGAAGATTCGGATGTTCTCGCGACGAAAATGTATTACTGTTATACGCTGTAAATACCGTACCATGATTATCAATGATAATAATTTAATTTAAGACTCACGTGCATTCACTACTTCAACGCAATTGAAGGAAGACTAGGTGGCTGCCGGAACCGGTAAAAATGTGGCCGTTCTGGCTAGGTCGGCGGTTAGTTTTGCACAATCAACGCTAGGGTGCGCATGTCTAACGATCGCGTTCTGGCACGATAGCTTCCACCCGCTATCATAAACTGCATAAACTATCATTGAAACACCGCTGTGATCAGCTTAGCAAAAATGGCAGCGGCGTTTAGATTGCAGCACGCGATCAAGTTTGGAAAATTTCTTTCCAGGCCGATCAATCTCAGCCGGAAGATATTGACTGTCGAAAGAAGATGCACCCCGTTTACAGGTTTGTCAACAACTCACAATGTGCTGTCACACAGTTTTGTTCGCTCAACTCTCGATAAAATGTCTTCGCAATTTTGAGGTTACAGCGATTCTACTGATTTTTGTTAAATTTATCAATCGTTTAATTTATTTCAAACAATCACGATCGTCGAGATAATAATATAATTTTCTCATCGATATAGTTTTTTGTCAACATCAAACGAGACTACTTTCGTCTCAGGCTGCGCCCGAAAGTTCACCGGAGACCGATTACCACAACATAATAAAAGACACGGAAAAGTCGATAGGTAGGTTTCCATTTGAACATTTAAAAGGTTTTTAAATTATAAGTGTAAGACGTTCGTGACAATTTTGATGTTTGTCTGTATTAGGCGAAAGTGCCAAGCACGAATTTCAATCCGAGACCAGAATGCTTCTTGAAATTGTTGCGAAATCTCTCTATTCCGACAAGGAGGTAAGATCTACACTGATTGGTAAAGCGTCTAGTTGAATAGTTATTTGTACAGCGGGTGCTTAGAAAGAGAATTATTGACGAGTGTGAAAATGCCGCAGAAGCCAAAGGCGAGCTCAGCATTCACAAGAGTCAGAACTCACCTTTCTACACCCCTATTATTCACATAATTTTTCCTAAGAAATTAACAAAAATCATGTTTTTTCGTTTTTGAAAATGAAAAATGTGTACGGAAAGGCACTGTCTTGCACTAGTGTGAGAAAATAGACAATATCTCGTTTGTACGCATGTGCGACATTTTTCTCGTACGCGATACAAAAAGTACCTTACTGCACTTACTTCACAGGAATGGAAAGCAGGATTTTACATGTGCGCATTAGAAAAATGATATTCTGATACAGCACATGTTTGTTCCAGGTTTTTGTCCGTGAGTTGATATCCAATGCCAGTGATGCTCTTGAGAAATTGCGTTACCTGCGCTTGAGCGAGAATCTCCCTGTTGACGGAGGTGGCGATCGAAGTTTGGAGATTCATATAGCAACGGACAAGCAGAATAGAATTCTGACGATTCAGGACACAGGAGTCGGTATGACCAGGGAAGAATTGATTTCCAATCTTGGTACCATAGCGCGCTCCGGATCAAAGGTAAAACTTGTGGAGACGTTAAATATATTTTTGGAACCAATACTTTCTCTACACTAAAAATAAATTGTAAATTTAATGTAGTAGAACTTGAAATTTGCATACATAACCGAAATACCGTGGTTGGCAATAAAAATTAACATACCAGATATATAAAAATTACAAAACATTTGCCGAAATTTTTTAAAAATTGTCATAAAAAATATAAAATGTTAGTGGGAAATTGCAACGGACATGTGTTTGAAATGTCATAAACAGTTTATGTCGAGAAGGTTCCAATACCGTTCATTACTTTTGAAGGAATTTTTTTTTTACAGTGTACGAATAATATCAGTATACAGTGTACTTTAACTAAACGCTTAATCTTCCAGGCTTTCTTGGAACAGTTAAAGAACAAACAGGAATCTGGAGATCCATCAAAGATCATAGGACAATTCGGTGTGGGATTTTACAGCGCTTTCATGGTAGCCGATAAAGTCGAGGTGTTCACGAAATCGTACGCAAAAGATGCCGAAGGATTGTGCTGGTCGTACGACGGGTAAGTTCTAACTCGTGAACTGGAACCGATGTTGATTAGACGATAAATTGACGATATTCTTCGTTTAATTTAATCAACAGGACGGGATCGTACGAGATATCGAACGCGGAAGGCGTTCAGCCAGGAACGAAAATTGTTCTCCACTTGAGGCCGGACAGTCGAGAGTTCAGCGACGATGCGACGATAAATGGTAAAACTCGCTGAAATTACAAGATTAATTCGTATGTAATACGAATTACGGGTAATTTTAATTCGTATGTAATTTTCCGCAGACATTATTCAAAAGTATAGCAACTTCGTGGGTAGTCCGATTTTCGTTAACGGTAAAAGGGTCAACGTGATACAGGTGAGTTTTGTTTTCAATGTTATTGCGTTGAGATATTATACCGTGATGAAAGTTTAGCTTCGTAAAAGAAAAAAATGGTTCAAAGTAATGTGCAAATGGCTTTCTCTGTTATTGTAATTTTGCTTATAGCTTTCTCTATGAGAATTTGGCTGATCGATTTTTCATTCATCGATTTTATCTCATATTGGAAACTAGGCGCAAAATGGTAATAAATGAGGAAACCATATGCGACTTTTTACTTTGCAACTTTAAGTATAATATAAATTCGATAACAAAGTCCTTGATTATAGTATTATATTTGCAGTGCGACAGATTGTACATGTAATTATTTAATTCCAGCCGTTGTGGATGTTAGATCCGAAGGAAGTAACTCCCCAGCAGCATACAGAGTTCTATCGTTACATAGGAAGCTGTTACGACTCGCCGAGATTCACTCTTCACTACACCACCGACGTTCCACTCAGTATAAGAGCGCTATTGTACTTCCCGGAGGAAAAACCAGCTCTATTCGAAATGAGCAGAGATACCTCCATAGGAATTTCGCTCTACAGTCGGAAAATTCTCATTAAGAGCAATGCCGACAACATATTGCCAAAGTGGTTGCGTTTCGTCAAGGGTGTTGTCGATTCCGAGGACATACCGCTTAACTTGAGCAGAGAGTTGCTGCAGAACAGTGCACTCATAGGGTAAGTCGATAAAGCGACGACTTCACACTGCATTTAGTTATCGTTGCGTGCGCCTTACGAAAACGCCAAGTAGTATACTGAAATAACGGAAATGTTACAGAAAGTTGAGAAACGTTCTAACCACACGAGTACTGAGATTCCTTCATGACAAATCCGTCAAGCAGCCCGAGGAGTTTGTCAAATTTTACAAAGAATATGGTTTATTCTTGAAAGAAGGAATAGTCACGAGCAACATTCAATCGGAAAAGGAGGAAATTGGAAAACTTCTCAGGTTCGAATCATCCACGAAACCTGCGGGCGAGCTCGTAAGTCTTCCTCAATATGTCAGCGGATTATCGGCGGAACAAAAGGATATCTACTACCTGGCCGCCCCAAGGTATGCATCGTATTTTGGGTCAATATATTCTGTCTGCGATCTCAACGATGGCTAAATATTTTCTCTTAATTTCGAATCTCAGTCGAGCCCTTGCCGAGCAGTCTCCTTACTACGAATCTTTCAAGAAACGCAACTTCGAAGTCCTCTTCTGCTACGAACCCTACGACGAGCTGGTACTCATGCAGTTGGGACAATATAACTCGCGATTCCTCACATCAGTCGAAAAAGAAATGCGACAAGACAACGAAGCTAATAAGGAGGATGACTTTCGTGAGTGTGTCCATGTGCAGTTAGGGAGGTCGAGCGCTTCACACTAATTCAATGAGTGTTGCGTTTTTGAAGTCGTTTATACAAACTTTTACGCATCTGTTGATTGTAGTCGATGGTTATTTATTTTAGACCACCGACCTCCTTAATATGGCACACTTCTCCATGCCAATGCTCAGCAATATGCTTAACAAATTATTATTATTCTTTCAGCTTCGATCAACAGGGAGGAAATAGATCAGCTTTTGGGACATATGAAGAAGGTTTTGTTGAACAAAGCATACGAAGTCAAGACAACGACGCGTCTGGAGAATCATCCTTGCGTAATCACTGTACAGGACATGGCTAGCGCAAGACACTTCGTTCGCACGCAGAGTCACCAGTTGAATGAGGAAACGCGATACACGTTGCTCCAGCCACGCATGGAAATAAATCCAAATCATCCTATCATCAAGAAGCTGTCGAAGTTAATAACCTCGGATCCTAAGCTCGCGGAACTTCTAACGCAACAGGTGCATATACAATTCATTAAAAAAGTTTCTATGAATTTACGATAAATCGAATCATTGTTTTTTTTTTGTTTTATTTTTCTTCAGTTATTCACAGGTGCCATGGTAGGCGCCGGGCTCGTGGAGGACCCTCGTGTATTGCTGACATCCATGAACGAACTGCTAAGTTTGGCCCTCGAGAAACACTAACATCTTGAGGTTTCTACCTGTTTCCCAATGATCGTTCCTCGATCCATCATATTTTACAAACACCAAATATTCTGTACATATTCGTTATAATATATAGCCGAACTGGAGTTTACCGTATTTTCATCGCGATACTCTTTGTCTTATTTCGTTTAACGATCGTCTATGAAGCGATCCAGCAGCTATAAGGCTTATTGACACCAGCATCATACGCGCGCATCGCGTAAGTAGCCACGATCGTCGCTATCAATCTTGCGTTCACATGATTACTTTTCTAATTAACTCGCACGTAAACGAATCATCTGTATTGTCGGGACAAAATGGGGCATCCAAAAATTATTGCAAAATTCAGTTTTGCCCTCACTGTCCCGTTTTGCCCCACTATCCCATTTTGCCCCGCTGTCCCCTACAAAACCGCAATGTGGATATTGGATGCGTTTGGAATGAAGGAATGCGTTCGGATCCGAATTTGCGCGTTGTCCAACTTACTTCAGTATCAAGCGGGAATGCAACATGTGTGTACTTTTAACGAATGAGACCTCGCTACTAATGATAACTCAATTTATCCCCACACCAAGCACGTCTCGCGTCATCGCTTCTCTGCCTCCTTACTTGACATTGATTCGACCGCCAACATTGCACGAGAATTCCACTGTGACATTGTATGATTGTTGTGTTTACGATTCCCCGAAGAAATGTGTGGCACACGATAAATTTAAAAAAAAAAAAAAACGATAAATAAACATCGATTAAATTCACGAGTCATCGAGCCTCTCGTGGGCAATAAATTTTCTTATTTCTCTACAATGTGCCTAGAAGACATTTCCAGCGGCGAATACTAACGCGAGACGTTCACGATGCGCTGCGACTGTCCGTCGTCGTGCCTGTCTCGTCGAGCATGCAGGTTAATGTATTCTAGGAGTAATCATTGCGGTGCCTTGTTGTATGTAAATCGCAACTCGTGGCAGGGATAGATCGTTCCAAGCTGCTTGTACAACCCGGAGACCACGTCCCCCCCCCCCCCCCCCCCCCCCCCCCGCCCCCCTCGGAAATAGATTTCTCTCGTACGGAATTCCACTGTCTAATGCGCCGCTTCCGTCGGGGAAGATTTACGTGAAAAATCACCCAATCGATATACCATCCGGTTGAAAATTCTTTGTCCAAGTTCGAAGGAAATTTCTCCAATCCGGCAGGTATCGAGGTCGCTCGGTAACGTTTTCGCAAGAGTCTTGGGGGCCCAGTTTCGCGCATGGGGTAAACGGTTGAGGTGAACTTTAATGGATCTCCGAGACTCCGAGATTCGATTGTAATTGTTAGGAAAGTTCGTCCATTCACCGGGATGGCTCGAAACTGCCGATAGTTAGCTCAGTGACTGGTACACGCACGATATTGTGTGTGTGTGTGTCGATGGAGGCAGAGCCGATTCGAGATTATTACAGGTTGCACTTTGCGTAACGATTGCGGGTAGTCCGCACGAGCGCCTCTCGCGGCAACCCCGGCTAACGATCCCTACAAATTTCTTCGTATAATTCGTTATTATCCTTATACGCCGATGTAAACTGAATCCCGACGAATGCTGAATAGAAATTGCCGCATTACCATCGGGACAAGGGAATGCGATTCTAAACATTTTCCTAATCCCACCCACGTGCACGAATCTCGTCGTTCGTCGAATTGCGAAATTCGTGACACGATAGCTCTATAGCTTCGCATTATACGTGTATATACATGTATATCGAGTACGTTAATATAAACGCCGATCGTACGTACAAGTACGTTTTCAACTGGAACGTACACGAGTGTCCGATACACACGGATTACGTCGCTGCCGTGTACGACTCTGTATCGTGCGGTGTCACGCCTGATTGGTTAGTGTTCAAAGCGTGACTGGAACGCGAGTCTATCAGCGACATGCCTTTGGGACGCAACGTTACACGTCTAGATACATAATAAACTCCCCGAAGGCCAACCTCTATTCCGGCTATCGTTCCCTCAGGTTTCTCCCAACTTGACAGCGTAATAATGTCTTCTCTGTGCGTCCACGCCGCTCTTCTGTTATAAAGTTCCGTATGATTATGCGAGTATGACGAAACATCGAATTAACCGAAAGATAGAAGTTTCATGTCATTTGTATATCGTGGGATAATTCGAGACGAGCCGCGCTCAGTCGGCGAACTTTCCTGCGACTCCCGATCGTCTTCTGGCCGAATGGTTATTCTCGGGTTTACACAGACAAACGGGCACGTATATTCGTGCCTACCTTAGGTAGCGATACACGTGGGATTCGTACCTATACCGAGGGGCGCTTCGAGGCCATTGCCACACACGTGGAGATGCTCTCCGTGCGATCTACCTCGCGGTAACGAGCTGTAATTGCTCGAGCTCACCGATTTTTCAACCTACATAGCGAACGAGACCTCTCTCTGTATGTTCTTCTATATGGCGTGCTTAAATTATTTTTCTTCTTTTTATTCTTTGCACTGAACCTCGTCGCTGAATCTATAGCGGACCTCATCGAACGTTTGCGCTCTGGTGCCACCAACCATGTCAGCCTGTGACATTAAAATACAGATTAATAAACTTCATTCGACACTGTGCCCGATCTACGGCTCGATCGATAAATACCGCGGATAACGAATGGGCGACTAATCGGTCGATCGAGAATGCGAGATAAGCGATTTACAGCTGTTTCAATCCGAAATTGTATGGCAATAATAATTTTGCAATCGATGTCGTTCCAAAACATAATTGACTAACGAATGCTGTCCCCGTTTCCCCTAGATCGAAATAGTCGAGGTACACCTTCGGTCCTCGCGAGTATACCTTCGGTGCATATCTAGGGGAAACGGGGACACATGTCCCCGTTTCCCCTAGATCGAAATACTCGAGGTACACCTTCGGTGCATATCTAGGGGAAACGGGGACACATGTCCCCGTTTCCCCTAGATCGAAATGCTTGAGGTACACCTTCGGTGCATATCTAGGGGAAACGGGGACACATGTCCCCGTTTCCCCTAGATATGCACCGAAGGTATACTCGCGAGGACCGAAGGTGTACCTCGAGTATTTCGATCTAGGGGAAACGGGGACATGTGTCCCCGTTTCCCCTAGATATGCACCGAAGGTGTACCTCGAGTATTTCGATCTAGGGGAAACGGGGACATGTGTCCCCGTTTCCCCTAGATATGCACCGAAGGTGTACCTCGAGTATTTCGATCTAGGGGAAACGGGGACATGAGTCCCCGTTTCCCCCAGATATGCACCGAAGGTATACTCGCGAGGACCGAAGGTGTACCTCGAGTATTTCGATCTAGGGGAAACGGGGACATGTGTCCCCGTTTCCCCTACAACAGCGCTCTGTGCTATCGTAAGCGGAATAACTGATTTTTAGACGGGAAGAGACGTCAATACCGGAAATACGTCATGTTCGATCCAGAAATCTCATTTTTCAACTGGAATTGGCGTAATACTATAAATCCATCATGTCCGGTCGGACAATCCTACTTTTCGACCGGAAATGACGCCGTACTGGAAATACTTTTTTTTCGATATGATAATCTCATTTTTCGACTGGAATTGACGCCATACCGGAATTATGTCACTTCCGGTCAAAAAAATAGGATTTCCGGACCAGAAGTGACGTATTTCCAGTAAATCTCCAAAGTATGAATTTCCGGTCTTCAAACAGAGGGACAAAAATGTAAATATTTTGTAGTAACACGTTGCATTATTGAACAATTTTTACACCTTCGAAATATGTGCCGCGGAATGTGTGACTTAGCGGAAGGAAATTCGTCACGATAACGTCAGTGATAACGAAATGCATTGTCCCGGATTCTATTGTATTTTTCGTTCAGGCATAGTGCATAAGAATTATATAAACGACTCGTGCATTCGACCAGCCATGCAGTTTTTACGGAAACAACAACGGGAACGGAGTAAACTATAAACGAGACTTAAAAATACGTTGAAGATGGATACAAAAATTATTGTACTGTTGTTCGTTTGCATTTTTGCTTCAATGTCATGGATCGCCAAAGCTGCACGTCCGGGTGAGACATGACAATAAGCATGCTGGGGGGCTCTGGTCGTTTGAGTTTCGTGACATATTTTTCTATTTCTCTTAAAGATTATTGCACATTGCCAAGCAAAACGGGCGTTTGCAGAGGCCATTTTCAACGATTCGCCTTTAATCCCGCATCCAACCAATGTGAACAGTTCGTATGGGGTGGATGTGGCGGAAATGAAAACAGATTCGAGACTAGAGCAGAGTGCGACGCAGTGTGTGGATAAAACAACAAACAACCCGAAGTACTACTTATTTTGAGTAAGTATGATACATTACATGATATGCTTGAAACTGCAAACTGAACCCAAAATAGATGTTACACTGTTGCTCTCTGGGCATGCGATTTTATTTTATCCAATGCCTATTGTCCTGATTATTTTTTATCTAAATGGTTTTGTATTTTTCCGTAGATCAGGGTATCAATAAAAGAAACGTTTCTCTTCTATCTAAGATAATTTGTGGAAGAAAATCAACATCTCGAGTAAACGCTACGAATTAAAAATGATCAGTTAAACCGTATAATGTACTTCGCCAGGTAATAACAATAAATTCATGTGTTCGACCACACGTTCATTTCCCTATTATCTGCCTTCTGTTGACTCATCTGTCTTCTGTACCGACGCATTATATTGCTTACCTAGAGAAAGTTTTCTCAATCTTCATCATTATTATCATGACCTTTATCTTTATGATATTCTTCATCCCGATAAAACAAATAATTTTTATAACTTCAGGATGTGTGACAGATTTCCCGGAAAGTTTCTACAATCTGTGATTAAAAAAGTATGCATTGTCACAAACCCGATATTTTTTATTGAATCTAAGCTTATCGGTACTGTACAGGAATTGTATAAAAGAGATGTGCGGCACGATAGGTGACACAGAAGTGCTACAGAAACAACCGCAAGAAGATCAAAAAGAATAAGCAAGGCTTGGAAGTACGTTCACAATGAATTCGAAAATCATTGCACTATTGATCGTTGGCGTTTTGGCTTCAATGTCATCGATGGCGGCAGCTTGGCGTCCGGGTGAGTAGTGACAATATGGAACTTTGTGATACTAGTGCGGAAAAGCGGTTGTTTTGACGAAGGTTGGGAAGTTGGTTGTACAAGCCGGATCGAGAGCTACAATGACACGAGACGGAGCCATAGTGCAGGCACAAAAAGCGGCACTTTTCGTGCATGTGTTACAAAAATATGTTTTCCGGCGTTGCCCCTTTAAATGTGTAATAATTATCTTTTTCTTTTAAAGGTTTTTGCTTAATGCCAAGTGAAATGGGCCTATGCGAAGCCTATTTTGAACGCTATGCCTTTAATCCTGCATCGCACCGATGTGAGAAGTTCATTTACGGTGGATGTGGCGGAAATCATAACAGATTCGAGACTGAAGAGGAGTGCGATAGGGTGTGTGGATAAAACAACAAGGAACCCGAATCCCGAGCAAGCACAACGATTAAAAATGATCAGCTAAACTGTACAATATACTTTGCTTGGTATTAACAATAAAAAAGTGTGTTCAACGACATCATCTTTTCCCTCTTACCGGTCTTCTGTCGATTAAGCTGTGAGCATTTCATTTCCAAGACAATATATTGATTGCCAGTATATATTACAACATTCAGTGTGTCGCGCTCGATCAGTTAGAATAAAACTAGCTACACAGCAGTTGAATGAATAGTTTGCAAATTCTGTATACTGTAAATTGTGAAGTACGTCGGCCGTGCAGGCCGACATAGTGTTGAAAAAAATTAAATTTTTACAATCATGCAAAATTCATTGCAAGTATAATATAAATCGAGCTCTGCTTCGTTTATGTATTATGGATGTCTGCATTTCTGTCTATATTTATGGATCCTCGCAGCATAGATTTGATAAGTATCGCGCTGGCTCGTACGTTGAAAGAACGATAGGCGTAGTGCTGATCATGTATACCCATAAACATCTAATCTAATATTGAATCTAATAATACATGTACTGAATGTACCATGTTATCTTAGAAACGAAGCATCTGATTTAAATTCCGACGACACTTCTATAATATAATTCGAACCTAAGCTTTCCTACACGCGTTACGATCATATTCGTTCCGTAGATCTTGCGATATGGGCATCGTGTCCCACATCAGGTCAGAAAATATTATAATCTGTCCTGTGAGTCCCCTCGTCTACTGCGTTCACTTCGCTGTGCCATAGCTCGCCTTTCGACTGCTGGTAATCAGTCGGGAAATATTTTGTTATTTCCGACTATTTTACCGATAATAATGTCGGTAAAACATTGTTATCCAATATTCTTTAAACTAATACTAACGAAAAAAGGGAAAACGCCAACAAAAAATGTACAGTTCGTTTGTCGTTTTTTACGGTCCGTTTTGTTCCCCAACGGACGTGTCCGTTTTCCGGTCCGTTTGCGGTCCATCAACTTGCTAGGGCACACCTGTCTAGCTCCGAAAATCTAACTCCGCTATCGTCCTCTTTTTTTCTGGAGATGTCGAGACGACAGGACCGATCTCCCGATTGTTCGACGAAATTGGTACATGAGGAAGTGAGATTCAGCGAGAACTGCCTCATGTCGAACATTTTCACGACCTCGGCTGACCGGTGGATCCTGTATCAACGCCTGTTACCTCTACCGCATACTGGAGTAATTTCGGTTCCTGGAATCTGGTTCCTGAAAAATACGATAGCATTAACGATATTCACCACGATTCGTAATAAAAGCTGGGTACTTTATATTTTTTGTTATTTTCAGTTTGATATTATCTTGCGGTACTGTTTGGAGAGTAAGAGAAATCGGGCGATTCTTTTTGTTTATATATTATTTTCGACGATTATTAATTGTACGTTGCTTGCGCCGATCATTTGTGTGCTTGGCGAAAAAATATCATGACCTTGGTGCATATCTTATTTTTTTTGTTTAACTTTGTTATCCGTTGGTGATAAACAACGTTGAACATATGAAAAATACTTCTCGATTTATAGAGATTGGTGAAGATGTAACACCAATTATTAAATGATTCGTCGTTAGCGTTGAATCGTTTTCGAAAATCCCACTTCTCTTCCGAAAATCCCATTTTTTTTTTACCGGAATTGTCGTCACTTTCAGTCGGAAAATCCAATTTTCTGATCGGAATGGTTGTCACACCGGCAATATGTCACTTCCGGTTTAAAAATCTCGTTATTAGACCGGAAGTGACATATTTCCAGAGTTACGTCACTTCCGGTCGAAAAATGGGATTTCCGCACCGGTATTGACAAATGTCCAGTAATCTCCGAAACATGGATTTCTGGTCGCTGAATTGCGTAATTCATAGCGAGGGCGCGATGCGCCCAAATCCCAATAACCTACTAGTAATGCGCATTTCTATTCGCTTTAACACAGCTCAGAGCAATGGAATGGTACACGTCCAACCTACATCATCAACTCCCGTTGATGATGTAGGTTGGAAAATCTTTGAGTTCGAGGAATTACAGGTCGTTACCACCGGAGAGATTGCATGGAGAGCATCACTAAGTGTGTGGTAATGACCTCGAAGCCTCCCTTTCTCTGTCTCTCTCTCTCTCTCTCTCTCTGCACATGCAGAAATCAGACATCATTCTAAAAAATGACTATGATAATTTTTGTAGAGCAAATGGAGATTATGTGTATAAATCGATCTATTAAATTTGATATGCAAGTTTGAGTTAAAGCAATGCTCAGTACATTAACTCGAACTATTTCGACGTGGATTCCGATCAATCAATTTTACCCAATTTTTATCAATTCGATTACACATACCTATGTGCGCGGAAAGGTTGCATACTAAAAAAAAATTTAACAAGGTTTCGTAATCTTCAAACCATATTCCTGAAAAACAGCATCTGCACGGCATATTTTATTAGCTCTTACGTAATATATTTTGTTCACACGTGTCAAGGTTATAAAACAATATATGCACCATCTTACGATATACTGACATTTCCGTGTACTCATGGCATTTCACTCGCTTTATCGTCGTTTCGATTCAAGTAGATACACAGGAAAGTTTTCATTTCGCGTGATTCAAGCAGGTGTATATTATATCCTTAAGCACTGAAATTACGTCGTTTTGATTGTAATCCTGCGATACAAGTGGAAAGATTTTAAGTACTCTATAGCAGCGCGTTTCTTTGATAACGAAATGTGTTGTGACAATTCTCCGTATTTTTAGCACGTAAGCGTATCGGTAGCGTATAAAAAATGTATAAAAGACAGGAAAATTCGATTGGGCACGCAGTGCTACAGAAACAACTACGAGAATATCATAAGAAATAAGCAAGGCTTGGAAATACGTTCAAGATGAATACGAAAATAATTGCCCTATTGATCGGTTGCGTTTTAGCTTCAATGTCCAGTGTTGCGAATGCTCGAGGGATTGGTAAGTTATAATAATTAACACTGCATGCATATAAATATCTGTCCGGTTCTAGTCCTTCAATCTAATTATTGCAACGAAGAAATTTCCGATGTGACTATCTCATGTGACATTAGTGTCTTTCTCTTAAAGATATTTGCCTAATGCCAAGTGAAACGGGAGTGTGCAGAGGCTACTTTATAAGATATGCCTTTGATGCTACATCCTACCAATGTGTACCATTCGTATATGGCGGATGTGGCGGAAATCCTAACAACTTCAACACCGAAGAGGAGTGCATTAACACGTGTGGATAATACAGAAAAACACCCGAACTACTAGCTCGCGTAAGTATGCTGTGCTTAAAGGGAAAGATATCCGAAAAGTCATAAACCCATAACAGATGTTACGCTGTTGCTCTCTAAGCGTGCCGTTCGATGTATACCTTATATATAATGCCCTAATGGTTTAATAACCGTTAATTCTTTTTACAGATCGCGGTGCGAATAAAGGAAATATTTTTTTTTCATTGCCGTTAATTCGTCAATGAAAATAATCATATCCGGCAACCGCTCCCAATTGAAAATGATCTGTTAAAATATACAATGTACTACGTTTGTTATAAGAGAAATACACTTGTTTCATGATATATTAAGTTCCCGATTATTTGCCATTTGTCGAATCATCGACGGAAAATCAATTTCTGAGATAATAAATTGATTTTAAATAATTATAGTTGAATACGGTATATTGCGTCTTGAATTAGCTGTGATAATAGTAGTCATTATAGTAGTAGTCCAATCCAGAAATCGTAAATTATTCTGTATACGGTAGATTTTTGAGTAAGTTCTACGATACGTATGGGGCCGTAGTATGGTGTTGAAAATAGTACGCCAGGGTGTTAAAAATGTATGGTAATGCAAAGTTCATTGGAGAACAATACAAGGGTGCTATTGACCAGTCGCAGGTCAACCAGGAGGGACAATAGGGGGAAAAATGCAGGAAACTTTTTGAACCGATCTACGAGAACAGTAAATTACAAGCTTGTGGTGGTACATTCTCGATTTCACGGACAATTAACTCGAAACGCTGGTATTCGGTTGGAGGTGGAAGAAACAAAGGGGAACCAGCGAGTTCGTTCGCAATTTTTTGTCCCAACGCAAGTACCAACTATCTTTCTGATTTTTTTCGTGCTTATCGCACGGAAGAGGAAACAAAAGTGCAATGGAAACTGTTCTCGTTCTCTGAGAAAATAAAGCAAATTATATTTCGCTGCATCTATCGCGTCATTTGTCACTGGTAACATTCCGCGTCCATAACGATCCAATTATTCAGCGTCGATTTTGGGAATGGAGACCGAATTGATAATGAGATTTGGGAGGACGTATTTTAGTCGCTTGATTAATTGACCAAGCAATTTGTGGCGTACGATCCTCGTGGTTTCTCATAGAAATTATACATCCCGGGTTTACATTGTGCGCGAGAGAGATTTCGATGATGGTGGACAACGTCTAATCCGTAAATGCGTTGGGAGAATCGCCTTACAGAAGTGGCGATACCCATCGCCGAGAAATAAGACGATTATGTCGCGAGTTCCAGCACTCAGCTTGGGGGATCCGCATCTAGTCTGAGCCAAGGTAACAATGAGACATCTTTGCAAATTCAACCAATACATTTTTTTGTTCCTTCGCCAAACAAATATACATTGTACGAGATATCATCGTACATTCAGAAAGTAATATTTTTATATTCAGAAAGTAATATTTTTATATTCAGAAAGTAATATTTTTACATTCAGAAAGTAATATTTTTATATTCAGAAAGTAATATTTTTGTATTCAGGAAGTAATATTTTTATATTCAGAAAGTAATATTTTGGATATTTTTAAAGTGACCTTTTCGGCCCGTGATAAGAGCTGGAAAGAAGCCGCATAGAAATTCGTTTAAGAATTTTCATGCACGGAACGGAACGGCGTTCCTCACCTCACCATTGCTAAGTACGATTGGAAGATTAGCGTGCTGCCAGGACACGGGGAGAGAGAACTGGAGAACACACAATACCGCATCCCGGAGGATCCTATTGCTTTTACTCGGGCGCGTTACCCAGGCCATTCCGGGCGCTCACTGCAACACGCCTTTAACGCGATCGCGCGAGATAGACCCCGAGAGAACGCCGCGAACTATAATACAGAAGATCATAACGCTCGGGCAATTTCCGAGATAAAATCCTCGGCGGAGGACGTCTGCACGGAGGAGGGGGGGGGGGAGGGGGGGGGGAGCCGCGTAAGCGAGTGGCATTAAGGCGCCCGCGAAGTCGAATTCAGCTATTGGCCATGGACCAGTGATTGACATGCGAAGCATATGTTGTGAATTTCAGTGGAGCCATGTAGATCATTCGGTATCTGACAATCGTTTAAAAAAAATCTAAATGAATAAATACTTTGTTGGAAAAACAATTCGTGAACTCTGATGACGAATTTCATCGCAATCTTGTATCAGTCAGTGTAATGTTAAGCGTATCGGCGAGTGCGATGCTCCTCCTCTTGAGCGGCCAGTCACTGCACCGTTTATCTTAGATACCTCACGCGAGAAAGAGCCGAGGGAGCGGAGGATGAACGAAAAATCCCCGGGCGCCGGAGAGGACAGGTGCAATTTTTCGCCCGCCGCTCAAGGTGAACCGGTGGCCACCTGTTTCATTCGCGGATCTTGGGCTCTCAGGAGAGAACTCTTGAAAATCGCATCCCACGAGCAGGCCGAGCCACGTGTACGATCCCGTCCACGGCAACGAGAAGATCCTTTGGCTGGCCAGGAGCCCCGCGACGCTTCGTCCCGTTCCATTGTGCCGGGCGCTTTCGTCTCGCCTCCGCAATGTTTTCCATTTTGTTTCTCAAGTCTCTCGCGGTTGTTCCCGCGATGGTGACTTCTCCCAACGGACCCTCTCCTCGCCTTCCGTGACTTTCAAAGGATTTAATTGCACGCGAGAGCGCGCTCGTATCGGGCTATGGCTTACATTTTAACGCCGGAGGCGTGTATTCCGATCCTCCTTAATCCAGTCGGAGATTAGTAATACGAGACTCTCACCGGACCGGCAATAAGACTGCGCCGGTTCGTAGAACAGCGTACGCTGGCGATTGGAAAATAAAATCTGCGATCTCCAAACAGATAAGATTGGTCAACCGCTCAGTCTATAAAAAAAATGATCAAAAGCTTAGTTTGGGTAGATCTGGCTGGCGGTTACGTTCCAACACTGGCACGAGAGCGCGCCAAGCCCGGGAGTCGGGCCAGTCTCGTGCCAGCGCCGGGATGTAACAGTCGGCCGGACCGAACCCTACCTGGGAGAGGCCATCTACAGATCAGCGAAGGTTATAGAAGGGCGATCGAACAGTCGCTTGTAGCAAGGATGACTTCGGTTCTCCAGAGGATTATCGCATTAATACGAAACCAGTCTTCTCGTGTCTCGAGATTCGAGAGGTACACAAATGGTGTACGATCGTACCGGGACTCTTCCTGATGGGATTTGGTGTACACGCTTCTAACGGTAAAACACGACCGAAGTTGACTCCAGCAACGCCGCTTACGGTAGTGGCTGTCGATAGCCTCACCTATCGGTCTTCTAAATATCGGCGCGTCACGATATTTGATCTCACAAGTATCGAATGATCCGGGATTTGCATTGGATAAGCTTCGGGTTTTTCGACGATTAAAACTTCAATTACAATGCGCTAACCCGTCCGGATGAGCCCCGCGCATCATTAGTGAATATCGAAATTCGGGCTTCGACGGAATTTTAACAATGGGCGGGGCACCGCAGAGATCAATATTATACGGTTGTAAAAGGGTGAATAGTTAATATGCGGTTCGGATTTCAAGCTCATACGCAAAAGCGTCGAGGAACCTCGAAATATCGGTAGATTTAATTATAGATACAAACCAATGTGTACCTAATTGATTTACGAATAATTAATTACACATCGGCGCATCGCGTCGTTCTCCTGAGTATTGTGTCCCAGACGAACGCCAGGCTGATCGGGTAAACTTCAGGCTAATCGGCTGAATGAAGTTGGTCGGATCGCTCAAATCCTTCGGCCATCTGGAAGTTTGGCCGTGGAAATATACTCATGATTTCGGACACGTTTCATTTTTCTAGCGGATAACCGCTGTCAATTTGGTAATCCAATCGATGGCGCAAGTTGCATCGAATCCTGATACGAGGGACACCCGAGTATCCTTCACCGAGAGTACACTGGAAGAGTACCGAAGCCGGAGTACAGCATGCATGCATGCACACTCGATGCTCCATTTTCCTATCTCTCCCACTCGGATGACCGATTGCGAAGGCATCTGGCGGTCCAGCAACGCAGCCGAGTGATTCGAATTTCAAAGGCTCTCTTACCCGGGCACGATAGGCTTGACGTTTTCGTTATGTTATTTCCGACGTTCAGGCATGCGTGCTACCGATAAGGCACTATCCTATGGTATCTGTTACCCGCTCGATGGTGAGTTTCCCAATATCGTCTAACGTGCGACGAGAGGCGACGGTGCACGCTGAATATTAATTTATGCCAAGTCGCGTCTGCGGCCCGGTACGACTGAATCGCGCTGCGTACGCGTATCTTGATCTCAAAGCGCATCGCCGATTCAACCATATTCTATGGTCCCGCTGCACTGGCGGCCCTTCGACTTTGGTGGAATCGTCCCGCACGCTTTCGCAGTCCGCTCGCCGGGCGAAAGCTCTCACTCGCTCGCATCGCCGTTCCATTTAATTAAGTTTGCATTGTGCACAAGTACGTTGCCGAAGATCGTTATCGAAACCTTCCGCCACCGTTGCTGCGATGCGGCGCGCGCGAGATATGATGGAGCTGCTTCGGGGGCTTTCTATCCCCTTCTCCTCCCCCCCCCTCTCTCCCGCGCCGTTATCGCGTACGATCGCAGCAGGCAAATGAACGCTTTCTGCGCCTGGGTCCTCTCTACGCTTTGCCTCCATGCATCCCGGTGAGTTCCTCTAACCGGCACACTAACGAGATCGAAGGTCTCTGTTCGTCTCTCGTGAGCGTTCGCTCACTCCTCTTTCTCCCCTAGGTCTCTCTACTCCGCGCAGTCGGAGGAGTCGACGCGATTTCTGTACGAGCGTCGATAAGACGAACGAACGGTGCTACAAATCGTGGCTTCTCTTGGTCTTGCTGTATATACACATGCATCAGACACATCGTTGCCCCTGCAGGCCCGGAAGGGACTTTCTTCCTAGTTATACCACGTCAAGCAGAAAAGTTCTATCGCGAGGTTGCGGTAGTACCGGTGTACGATAGGAAGATGTCCATTCGCGATGAACGGCATAATGTGAAGAAGGACTCATTAGAACGGCGGTCAGTAGATAAGACGAGGAGACTGATCGGTTAACAGTAAAGTGATAAAAAAAACCGATGATTAACGCACGTTACCTACCAACATTATTTTTTAGATGGATTCTTGATCATCAATTTTTGTTGATCGTTATTAATTGCGGACAATCAGTTGAGGCGAAAACTGGGAGTATTTTCAGACCGGGTTAGCTAAAAGTGGGGGGCGAATAAGGAAGAACGGGGTAGGGTAGCCTATACGTTATTTCCGGACGATGAACGTGTTTAGCGTTAATCTATTGTTATATGTGCATCAATTTCCTGTCAAACGCATTCACCGCTCGAACGTACACGGGCTGTACGCAAATCCCGGCAGTGAGCCGCGAAGCTGAGCTGGCTCACAACCCAACCCGCGCGAAACATTCGCGCTTTTCCCCGCTCTCCGCCGGTATTCCAGGCTACTGCGAGCTATTTTACTCCAAGCTTCGCTGATATTTATGCCCGCCATTTATCGGTTGAAAATATGACGGTGAAAACTCGAGCGAGCGCAAGCTTCACCGGGGTTCAAATTGAGTGGCCGATTTATCCGGCTATGCGTGCGTCACGCCTCCGCTGCCGCGCTCGTTCTTTCAAATTATCCTGCAAATTCTTGTTTTTACCAACAGCTATAATAGCGAAAATTTCTAAATTTTTCCCCATACATTGGCTCAAAGAAGGTTCGTTTTTCGAACGCCGTTCGGCGTGATTGACAGTTGCCCTTGGGTACTGATTGGTCAAAACGTAACCCAGGCAGGGTGTGGTCTGGCTGGCTGGTACATCCCAGGACTGGCACGAAACTTGCCCGACTCGCGCCAGTGCTGGGACATAACAGCCAACCACGCCTGAGTAGGTGCATTGCAACAAAAATTCCCTTTCGGGCTGCCGAAGTAAATAAATGTTTGTTTCAATTGTACTTTCAATTCTTACAATTCCATATGATATTGAAAAAACGACGGCAAAACTGCCAAGCTGACATGTTATCAGTTCAATCCGGTATGGAACTGTACGAATTGAAAGTAGAATTCATACAGCATTTTTTTTTCTCTGGCAGCCCGCAAGCAAATTTCACTTAAATGACTGATATTTATTTCCGTGTGTAGTTGGCGGTTACGTCCTAACACTGGCGCGAGTCTAGCCAGTTAGGGTTAACTGGGATAATAAGCGTTCATTGACAAAGTTGTAAAACGTCGGGTACTTGTAGGTTTGATCGACGCCTTTTGTACGAGCGACTTAACAAGTACGCGTAGCTTTGTTTGTACAGCACTGGCAGGATGGCTACGGTGAGATCTTTATCCTGAGACAGTAAAGCTCGCTCTCGATGTTTTAAGTGTTCTCGTTACGTTAATGAATTCCCACCGAAGTTTGAGCCAACGGTTGCGGGCTTCGCCTGTCAGAATTCAACGTTTCGCATCCTCGCTTCCTCGAGGGGACGGACCCGCCCGTCACACCGCTCAAACGTGGAACATCTCCGTATGACACGTGCATTTTATCGTCGTTTCCTCCCCGAGTAATGCATGTGCGCGCTGTCACCGGTGCGCACAACGCGGCTTTACGACACGGCCGTAAGACTGAGGGAACGACTTTAATCGCAAATAGGAGACATCACCGGAAAGGTGTGCACGCGGCACCGAGCACCTTTCAACGGTGCATATCCGTCGCGTCGGAGGAAACTGCACGGGGCGTAGCTCCGACGGGCGCAAAGAGGATTTTAATAGTCGGGATGAACGGATAAGGGAACGGATAGAAACGGGTAAATGGACCTGGAGAGAAAAATTCAAACCGCTCTTACCCTCAAGTTATCCTGCCTTCAAATTTTTTTCCCTCGCGTCGATAAACGAAAATTTTACAAAAATAATAATAAAAAAAAATAAAAAAAATAAATCAAAGAAAATCTCGGGTATAAAATATCTTGCGTTCCCGTGAGGCGACGCCGCTCGAGGATATCATGAATGCGAAGGAGCATAATTCAAGATGGTAGTGCATTTGGCGGAAGGTATTTTATCGAAGAAAAACCGTTCGCGAAGCTGCGCCGAGTTTCTTTTCCGTGATGTCGTGTGTAGGCGCCGCTCGGGCTTTGTGTGTAGCGCGCAATGAGAAAAGAAGAAGCAGAGGGAGGGAAGGCGCAGCGAAAACTACTCAGCTGTGCGAACGATCGCCTGCATCTCTCGCATACGCGGGTGAGATATTGCCCGCTGAAACTTCGCCTATTCCTATTTCGTCCTCGGTTGGTCGGAGGCGAGGGAAAAGACTACCCGTTCACGAATTCGCTCCCTTCGTTCTCCGGACGTTGCAGCAGAACGGTCCCCGCCCGAATCTCCACTCCGCCTCGCTCGGGACGGAAGCTCGTTCTCCCCGCCCGGTAAAAACTCGTCTACGAGGGGAATCAGCGCCGGGAGAACGGAGCTGGCGAAAATGCGCAAAACACGACGACCTCGGGATAACTGTGTGTTGTATATCACGTGTCCCGCTGTGACCGCGTCCTGGGCGCATGTGTGTGAGTATAGGATAGGCTATGTTCTTAAATGTACAGCGGGAGTGGATGAGGTCACAGAAGTGTTGGCGAACAGCACTTTGTCCCGAAAGGAGGGGCCGATAGGGTCCAACAATACCGGTGATAAAAAGGAAACGAGCCAAGTTAAGATACGTCCTTTAGTTCCAGTAGCCCGTGCTAGCTGGACAAGGCGAGATTTTTCGGACGAAACCCTCAGGGAAATTATAAACGTACGTGATAAAGACAAACCAAGAAAAGCTGACGACTAGGACGCGAGAAGGGCTCCGACTCGGGAAATTGTCGATACAATTTGTCGCCGATAAGGCGGTGGAAGTGTTCCCAGGTAGGAGAGAGCGGGGCAAAATGGTACAGTGGGGCAAAACGGGATAATGAGACAAAACACAATTTTCCAATAACTTTTGGACGGTGGCGATGGTGGTCCGTGGGGCTAAACTGGGTTGAAAGTCCGGAAGTATCGTTGGGACAAAATGGGACGTCCAAAATTTATTGGAACATTGAGTTTTGCCTTCACTGTCCCGTTTTGCCCCACTGTCCCATTTTGCCCCGCTCTCCCCTATATTCGACAGTTTCGTTCTCGCTCCGGCGTTCGATACCGATCGATCGTTTTCCGGATGACAAGGTGTTTCGGTAGAATCGGAAGGAACTCCACCTTTCTCCTCGATGTCGTAACGTCGGTGGCGCGGAGTTAAGTAATTTGTCGTTGCCGATGGCTTAATGTTATCCATCACTGAGCGAGAATTTACGATGTAATAAGACCGCGAGCCGACACCCACGATCTGTCTTGGGAGTGACTCTCTCGCTCTTGTATTCTCGGTGTATCGGAGTTCCCGTTCCTGTTGGCCTATCGCTCTTTCTGCGCGGTCCCTCTTTCCACCGGGGTCTTCATACGATCGTGTAGTACGTACTCGCCCTCGTCTCCGGCTCCTCCCGCGCACCGCACGGAGAGAATCTTGCATCTATCCTCTCCGCCGTCGCCGGTGGATGGAACGTTGCGCAGCGGTCCGGGTTGAAGCGCGAGAGCGAAGTTCGAGCTTGCGGCGCGTTTCTTCGGGGCCGCCGGCGTCAGATCCGGACAGTCTCGAGTCGCGAGCTCTCGCGACCTCCGGCTTAATTAATATATGGCAGGTCACCGGGGAGTGTCGTGTGAATCGATGCTTATCGCTCCGGAAGATATTCGCCGACCCACTTCCATGTCGATTCCGATAAAAATTCAACGAGGAGGAGCACGACCGTTGCACGAGAGTCCGCACATCGCGCCGCACGAGGCGGCGTACAGGCTCATTCGTCTTTCCGACTCCGTCGTACATTCGTCGATGGTTTCGATGCGCGATGGCTTCGAAGTTGCTTTCTTCGACTCCGCCACCTACGGGGTCACGGACGGAGTGAAATTCTACGAATTTGTCGCCACCTCGCGGATCGTGAATCATCACGGATATCTCACACCGCACACGGACCACTGTGTCACAGGTGGAGAAACGCTTGCGGAGAGTCGATAGCCAGAATCTATCCGTTTGGCACGAAATAAAATAGAAAAACAATGCGACGACCCTCATCGCGGTACCGGTTGTAAATCAGTGCGGCGTGTTGTATCCAGTGTCTCGAAATTAATTCGCGATTCGTACGGTATGGATTATATTGCCGCAGCATCGGGGCAATAATTTCGCTGAACAGCATGAGATTTAAATCGCCAAGATGAAATTATAAGTGACGCACCGTAATAGATAAGAGAGTCGAGGAATTAACCTTCGGGGAACACACACGGCATGAACCCGCGGTGACCCCCGGTGCCCTGTACGGTTGTGCAGGTTCCAGTCGAGCCGAAGCTCCGACGAGTGTGCATGTGCATCCAGCGACGAGGCTACGGCGTCGGGAAAAGTAGCGCTTCGGCATAGGCGCGATTTCCGAGGCTCGGCGCCAGACTCGGCAACTCTCGGAGTAGGATCAGGGCGGCGAGCTGCTGGTAACGAGCAATTATGCAACCCGACGTGCCGGTGTCGCAGGATATACGAGCATGTAGTGGAAGAGATCGGATGAGAAGCTGGGGTGAGAGGGAGAGACGAGGTTCGCCTTCTCGCGATCTTTCTCACTGTTGCTCTTTCTCTGGCTACGAGAAGGGGATTGCGCACTAAAATAGGTACCAACGTTTCTTATCCACAAATGTCTATCATTATTTCATTTTTAATTCACTTTAATTAATTAAATTTAATTTAATCAATGTTTGTTAATCTTACAAATATTATTAGTAAAATTAACAAGAAAATAATTGTGGGCGTTTGTGGACCAAAAATTTTTTTTCAAAAGTACAAACCTTTGTTACTACGTACACATGAACAGTGCGTTGCAAGTAGCACGGCTGTACCACTTGGCGTCCAACTCCTCGTTCCTACGTCGGCAAATCTCGTTCCTCGTGTGGCAAATCAGAGGTAGCACTGTCAAGATAAAAATACATAAATATTAACTGAAGATGACACGAGACAGACATGGGATGCCGGTTAGTTGAAGAAAATATGCTGATAAGTGAAAAAAAAAAAATGTAAGCATCGGAAATTAATTATCAGCGGGTGGAGGATCGATGTCGTCGATCAGTTATAAATAATGATCTGTTATCGTCTCGCATTCGCAAAGTTGGTCCGGGCATCGCTTCGATAGGCAATTATGCGGACGGCGGGCACGAGCGTAACGAGCATTAGCGGAATCGTCGGAGCATCGCAGCCAGAAAAGATGAGCATTGCTCTCGCGATAGTTGTCCCCGCGTACAGAACGGCTCAGTTCTGATCGGATGCTGCCGCCGTGCTGTGTGCACGGGCCGTGCGCTCGTGGTATGTGCAACGAGAACGGGTCGACGATCGTTAGATCGCTCCCGGCGATCTCGTTCCTCGACGATGACCGCGGGCTGCCGACGTAGCCGTCGGAGAAAGGCGGACGAAACTCTCGCGGGTTGCGATCATTAGGGGTAGAGCGAGAGAAGAGTGCGCCACTTCGCCGCTAAGAAATCCCCGACGCTTTTTACCGTGTCTTTGGAGTACACTCGTCGTCGTACACCTTGTCTTTCTTGCCAATGATGGACACTGAGACGGAGTGTACAATGTCCCCGAGGCCGACGAGCTTACCGGGCCGTCGCACAGGTGCTTCCCTGTCTCGGTCAATTTTTTTTCACATCGCTCCCGGGTACGCGCGCCATACGCGCAACGTGGGGTACGCAATATGCGCCGGTGCGGAGCCGATGATCCTCCGCGATGAAGATTAGTGCCTCGGGGAAGATGTGCATGTACTCGCTGGGACAGTCGCTATTCCATACCGCTTGGAACATTGATTTACCGAGCACTTCGCTCTTAACTAGTTAATCGGATTCTAGTGTTACCAACGTCCGCAGAGTTACTCGTTTCGGAGCAGTAAAATTCCAGTGTCACTATTCCTCCCGCTCGTCAAGAATCCCCCACTTTCCACCCCCGTTGCAGGCATAAAATACGGCCTTTTTAGCGTAGTCGGGAAAAAAAGTCATTTCATAAAGACCTTCAAGATAAACTAAATAAGAATGGTATAAAACTAATATAATTATAGAGATCGCTAAAATTGTACTATCCGATTCTTCTCTGTGTGGCCAGATCTTGTTACCCACTTCGTATACGACGTTGCTTTCCTTCTGGTACGCCCGATTGTGTAGGTTGCAACAAAGGCGTGAAAAGCGTGTAACGGCACCGGATCCGCGATTTCAGATGTGTTACACATCCCGATCGCTTCAAGCTGCCGCGAAGTATCGCTATCGGTTAGGGACCGGAGAATCGCGATACGAACTTCGAACATCGCGGGACTGCGGTGTTGTTCCCACGGACGTGGGAATGGCCGAGGATAGTTTCGCGCAGTTTGCGCTCAGTGCCAGTGCTATACGAGATCCTATCGAAAACGACGCTGACCGGATTCGTCCGATGGTCGAGAAGTACGCGCAACAGGCGCGGAAGAGATCTTGCACGGTGTTCTTCCCGCGTTCTTTCTCATCGTGATGCTTCGAAGTACACCGTGCGAGAGTCTCGAGGGCTTGCCAAACGGTGCGGAGAGGTATGAAGTTAAAGCGTGCGCAGCTCATGAATGCGATCGACTGACATTTATTGCCGGTGTAGAACAATGCGGAATGATCGCGATGCTAAGATCACGGTGGCTCACCAGACCGGCTACTGTTATTGCCGGCCGGGGCCGTTAACAGCGTCGCCGGGCTGCTGCTGCTGATCCCTCGTCGGATCCGCGAAGTGACTTTACGGTCCGGAGGGGTGGAGGGGGCGAGAGCTCGGTCTAACGGGGTGAAAGCATGCCGGTGGAAACTGCACTGCATTCTCGGGCTGAGTACCCGATTGTAATACCGCAAAGGATACGAGTGTCCGACGGCTCACGGTGCGTGAAACGGTAATAGATAATACACTAGATTACCGCGGAGGAACGAAGAATCAAATTTGGTAACGAAATTTACGAGCGGCCGATTTATGGGGGGGAACCAGATGCCTGTGAGCCCCGGTTCGAAGGGGCAGCTCTGGTTTTTATTATCATTGAAACGTTATTAACGAGAGGCGAACCGAGACAAGATATATATATATATATATACATGTAGGAGATGTAACTGACCATTAATGGGCACTTACTTCCTGGATCGTTAAAATACCGAACGCGTATCAGAGCTCAGCAGTGCCCTGCGGTACGCGGCGAACGTATAACATCGTGACGTATAACGTCAATTTTCGGTACGAGAGTCAGTGCGGCCTACCGGGGTCGCGGCAATGCTACATGGAGATTCGATTTAACGAACGAACCCGTCATTGACACAATTGGGTTAATTGGAACGTGGAATAGATTATTCTATCGACAACCATGTACGCGAAATCCATGCAAAAATTCGATTTGTGAAACGTATCGGTGACATCAAATATCTCGTACGAATATTGAATTTTACTGGGGTTGCGCTAGAACCATAGAAAAAGAAGAAAGAAAAATCAACGGAATCGAGTCGATATGCACGATATTTTTTTTCCTTCTTTCATATGTAAATAGAGATACCTCGAACAAATCAACAAATTAAGCCTTTGAAAGCGACTCTTCTTTATTTGCATCGAAAGTTCGTGGTTTTTCTACTCTCCCTGACTCCTCCTCTCTTTCTCTATGCAGTTTCAATTTCCGAACTGGCATGCCTCGGAATTTCAATTCCACAGTCGAGAAGTTTTTATTGCGCACTCAAGAGGGATCCGCGAGAGACAGGAGACGTTACAGGGCGAGGTGGGGAAATCTGAGCTTTCGCACGTTCGGCAATCCCGCTTTGATCATCGGTAAATTTTTCGATCCCTCTAGTGAGAACGAGCCGCGTCGATGAATTACGATTGCAGCGAGTGCGGAATGATTGATCGCGACAAACGCCGCACCGGGGACGGGAACAAATGTTAAGAGTTCGACGCGCTACGAGCGAAGAGACATCGAAACAGGCGCGAAGAATTCTGCTGGATCGTTGGAAAAAAAATCGCGAGACGACACGGTCTTGAGAATTTTCCTAGCGATGCTCTCTCGTGGGATATTACCATTCGAGCACCGATAAATGTTGACATCGATGTTATCCAACGTCTAGGCACCGATAATGTTTTCATCAGCCGCTCGCGCACCGTCCCGATGCATCAAATCGTTCAGCCGCGTCGTGTCGCGCTCCCTCGCGCTATCCGTACACGAGCAGCTCTCCCCACGTTCGCGGATCAGCAGAGTTAATAACAGTGGATCAAAGGTTCACAGTTATATTTCTTGCGGTGCAGACTTTCTCCGTTAAATCTCTCAACTCGTTCCATCGTCGGCTGTCAATGAGTTACTCAACGAAATCCAAGCGGCATCGAAACTGTTCAACCCCCCCCAAACCTCCCGTCCAGCTCCGCCGACGCCGCGCGCTCGCACCTCTGCAACGTTATTATGCAAGAGCACAAGCTAGAACCGCGATAAATTGATTCGGCACAAATTACCGACACGGATTAAGAGAGACGAGAGATGAATAGGAGGTTTGCATTGCACTGTGCGTTTGTGTGCGCGCGTATGTGCATTGCTCGAGGCGGCCTGGAGGCTCGAACATAGAAACATCTTCCTCGTCGGCGATCCTCGCTGGAACTTTGTATGCTCGAACGACGCGGTGAGAACGTTTTCAGGACCCTGAGATCGCGTCATATCCGTACTATACTTGCTAATACACGTTCCGGTGTGTTCTCGGCTCGCGATGTCCGTCCGTCTCCGCACCGTTTCTCTGCCCACCTTCGCATAGGTGGGAATTATTATTGCCTTTATACACCCCCCGAGATGGAGTAACTGGATCTCGGCGTGTGTCGCTCCATGGTGACTCGAACAAAGCAACGCTCGATGGAACGAAACTCCAAGAACACTGAGCGGGGCCGTAAAAATAGCCTTAGGTGTTGCCGTCAACGTCGTGCCCGTCGGCCGGCGGAACGACGTCGTCACCTCGTAAAAATTGTACGGTTTCGTTTTATTCTCATTCGCCTTCGCGCACAACGTCTCCATTCTCGACGCGGACAACGATTTTCCGCCTTTATGGCTTTTTCGCTACCGCGACGCATATATATGTGATCGCGGGGCTCGGTGAATAACTTAGCCACGGAAGCTGGACGGTTCGAGGCGAAAGTAGAGGGAAACGTCCTCTTCTCCGGTTCCCCATCTGCCACTCCCCGCATATGGCACCTGCTCGAGAACCACATTGAGAAATTTCTACAATTTTTTTTCTTCTTTTTTTTTTTTTACGGTGTTTTCCACAACGCGGCACTTTTGCCATGGCGAATATCCGAGCGACGACTTTTCTCCGGCGAATGCAAACGCCGCGACAGCGACAATGGGGAAAACCTCCGTCGCAATCTCCACTCGGCACGCTCGACGTTCTCGAAGTTTAGATTATTATTGCGCGAGAGAATATTTTACAGTATTATTTAGAATAAATTTATATTCAGATTTTGTTGTATCCTTTTGTGGATCTTTTTCGGTCTTCTGGCGAAAATTGCTTTACGAGATCCGATTTCGTTGATTTAAATGGTAATATTGGATTCCCGAGACAACAGGCATCACATCCATAGTAGATATATGTAAATACCTCACATAACGACTCGCTGTCAACCAAATAAATAACATTGAACCACTATGCGCGCAGCCGCATAGCACACAACAGATAGCGCACAAATATAAATTACCTACGCACACAATCTTTCAACAGCCTCAACAAATGGCCAATATAGTGGGTCAAGAAAACGCATAAATACAAGTGTAAAATATATACTGGTACTGGTACATTTTCCAGCCACATCAACAACAAAATAACAAAACCACAGCAATAAGTCTAATTAAATAAGGTGAAAAAATTAATTAATACACCCAAATATAGAGAAAATCTTGGGCTGAAGGACTCTGGTCGATGGCCCATTGGTAATGTTATTAAAAGCGACTTGTCAACGAATAGAGAGATGTATCGGAGATTGTATGGACCAACTGTTATTGTCAATAAATACCTTTTTACCACTACTATTAGATTCCGTGCACGTCCTGTTTGTTATCACTATTCCGCAAAGAGCATCGACGCAGCGCAACGGAGCGTCCGCGTCACTCTCTATGCCGGCGGTATTATAGGTATCCTCGGTTGTTCGGATTGTTGCGAACATCTGATAAATGCTTCAGCCGAGAAGTTTCGCGGGCACGAGCGGCACTTTCGAGCTCCTCTTACTCGGCTGGCGATAAAGAGCATCGAGAAACTTCGCGACCGGCATCGCTGACGAGTGGACTTGGTCCCGAAGAGTCTAAAGTTTCGCCGGGTTGTATATACCTCCGATTCGTGCGTCGAGTTGCTGCAGCGACTATGTTTAATGGTATCTGGTGTACGCGACTGGTATCTCGTGAAACAAGTAGGTCAAACGATGTTGCAAGGCAGGTAAGGTGGATCTGGCTGACGGTTTAGATCCCAGCACTGGCGCGAGATCGCGCGAAGCCCACGAGACTGGCCAGTGCTGGGATGTAACAGCTAGGCGGACCAAACCCTACCTTGGGACTGTTCTCGCACTATCTGCACTGCAGAACATTTCCCAGGTGCGGTTGGCCGACGCTCCGACGAATTCCCAGCATTGGCCAATGTACGAAGATCAAAAACTACAATGAAGCAATTGTAGGATGATAAAGAAAACTTAAAAGACGCGCAGATCGATAAAAGAAAATGTATTGCGTATTAATATTTTCCATTCAACGTTGGCTGGCCATCGGCAGCCAACATTGGGGCAACGTCGTTCGATAACGTAGGGCCGATGTTATCACCCCAACGTTAACTGGTAGTGGGGCCTACATTGGCGACCAGAGTCGGGTCGACTTTGTAACTCAGGCGGTCACAGTTGGTCCAACGTCAGCCCGGCTCTAAAACCGCACCTGGGTTGTTTTTTTATGCATGGTCGATAAAAACCTTTGTCGCTGTAGATAATAGAGCAGCTACGACGGAAGCACGTGTGAGCGGAATCGTTACGCGAAGAGGTGCGATAAGGTGAACGTGCATCCGGGAGAGAATCAACGGCGTGAAGAGTATGCGTCACGGGGTCAGCCCGTTCGTCGGTGGTTAAAATAATCCAGCACATTACACGCCTAGTTTGCTAGACGAGCTATGTTGCTTCACCGCAAAATACCCCGCTAACTCCCTTCCTGGCGCTTTGGTGCATAACCCGGGGATTCCACGGCCACTTCGGGCTGCCGGAGTCTACGACGAGCCGTCGGCTTCGCCAGTTCACCCGGCAGTGACCCTGGGAAAATGGATGAAAGTTCGTCTCGGATCCCGGAGATGATCTCGGAGTAATTTGGCTCCCTCTCTCCGCCGCTCGACACAATCGATCAACGGCTATCATCGCGAACCGGTATCTTCGTTCTTGGATGTGAGGACGCCAATCCGAGGGAAATGAAACCGTCCGACCAGGCACGAAATCATCCGCTGCATTAAAAAAACGCTACCGGCCATCGGGGAAGTTTTAATATGGCACATATAAAACAGAGTACAGAGAAACTGCATATTGCCTCGCCGGTCCGAAAGACAGCGAGGGAACTGCGATGGGGACCGGCGGGGAAACACGGTAACGCGGATAGAGAGCGGAATACCGGGCGGATAAAATCGAGAGCTACAGAGGAGAGAACAAGCCGGGCTTTTAGGCACGTCATGCATTAAGAGTCGACTGGTTAGAATTCACAAAGGATCGTCCCGTGGACCTCTGTTGGAATTTCTCATGAAAGTTCAACGCCGAAAATTAGTTTTTCTCTAGCTCCTCGACGGGCCGTTCCCAAAAGCAGTGGCAAAGGCCTGTGGAGAGTTCCAGCACCGGGTATACACGGACGTTCGTAAGTGAAGCTTTGAAGTGAAGCTTTATTGCTTTCGAGCCGGTATCGCGGATAGTTTCCCTCTCGCTATAAGGATGAAACTCACCGGCAGGCTTTCTTCCTCTTGCCACTGCTACTGTCCGAAGGAATTCTAATTTCTACGCGTGGATCAAAAGCTCTGCTCCACTGTTCGCCCGGTAAACCTTTCGTGATCACGAGAAACCCGATACACGCACACACACATATTGGGTACGATTTGGGCCACTAAAAAGTTTGGTTCTGTGTCTCGTACTCTCGAAGGCAAATTCCATTTCGGCGGAAGGAATAGGTACCCAAAAACACCATTTGAAGGTCTGGTGAAGGCCTGGCAATAAAATATTTGCAGCATATTTATTCGCCGAAGCTGCGCCGTGGTCCATTTTATTTGCTTTTTTAGCATGCTCGGTAATCGGGACTATTGAGGTCGGCTAATAACGGACCTTACCTACGAATGTGGCGGTAAGGCATCGGATAGTGGGAATTGAATTCGAGTTTCGCCAGAATCTCAAATTTGTATAGATATCGACTAACTACGGTAACGAGATAAAAGAGTGGACCATATTACTGAAGTAATATAAGTTAGAAATATATTAAGATGTGTTAATTTTTTTTAAATTTAACCCCAGACAAGATAAACATGGGTCTTGAGAGGGTCCTGACCAGGATCGAAACGTAATTGAGTCTCTTAATTAAAAACCAAAAGAAGAGGATTCCAAAATTAGACCGTTCCAAAGCAGCAGAAAGTTAAGAAAATAATCTTTCCCATCCATCACAACCATCGACAACTACATATCACTGAACTACGGCTGGTCTATGAAACTTAAAGAAGCTCGCGTGATATTTTAAAGTCTCATCAGGAGCATTCTAACACTTGAAATGCCTCAGCACTGTTGTCAATAAAAGAAAGACGAACGAAATTTTGGTGTTTTTAAATCCGCATTTGTGCCAACGCGCAAAGGTACATCTTACAGCGTGGGCCCGCATTGATCACTTTTACCATACACAACAGGGCCATACGCTTACATTCAAAACCATAAACATTTAACAATTACAAAAGGTAATAATTGCACACCGGCTTAACGAATCGTTTCGGTTGGTAACTGGATGAATTATAACGACCGCAAAACGCGTGCGAGGGAGCACCGACGTTCCGTATCTCGGTATGTTACATGGCCACCTATCCCACCCATACCCATACCACTACTCTACATACATACGCCAAGCGAATATTATAACGTACGCGTCGGGTAAAGAGATTCCCGCGAGAAAGCAAATGAACCATTCGTAATTACGAGGGGGTTAGCGCGCAGCGTAATACACTGCAAATCGCTCGTGAACGGACATCCACACACACACACATACACACACACACGGCTTCGTGAATAGTGTGCAGCGTCCATATCCTTATCCGCAATCTAAATCTTAGTTACGACTTGCCGGAATAGTTATACCGCCGGTCCCGAAGGATAATTACAATTACTGTAATAACGTATCGCACTTCTTTGATAACTGTTGTTATAATACAAGCCACGTATGTGTGTACACGCGTTGCCGCGGGTTGCCTCGGCCTGCGCCGAGCCGCAGCTGATTTCAGACCCGGAGGACCGCGAGAAAAGGGGAGGTTTATTACTGAAATTGTAATGGGTTCATTTCACGGTTCCGCGCTCCTGTTTACTTGCATTCGCACGCCGGCGACGATGCTGCACGATATTAGTGTTTAATAATTAAAGTTTTAGATTAACACGTTCGGCGATAATGATTTCGTCCATCTCGTCACTATAATTCCATGGCTTCGGGCGGGTTAAATTACGGGTTAAATATTTGATTCCTTTGTACGATGAAAGTCGTATTTCTTTTTCACGAAATCAGGTAACTTATTGTATAATTATTATAGCAGACACAAGAGGTTCCATTTCTCTGACAAATACCCGAATATAAAATGGGTAGACATGCTGAAACCGGGCATTTTACATGCCGACGAATCTGCCTCCACGTGGCCCCCGCCGGGTATGACACTTCGAATTTGAGCGAATCGTCTGAAGCCTAGCTAAATAATACCGTTTCACCAGTAGGAGTAGGTTCAATTTGCTCGACGATCTCGAGAAAGAGACTCGGAGGGCAGGGTATTTTTCCAAGCACGCCTCTCGGCGGAAGTTCGCTTGATGGTGGTTTCAACGGAAGGTAGAAGGAAGTTCGTTGCGTTTGCTTTTAATGGGCGAGAGACCTTCGGATTGAGCATGAGAGGAAGGTTTCGTGCCTGATTCTTCATACGTTAACTATATCATTATTATAAGTCTACTAACATTTTGTGTGATAGCGTTAATCGTCTCGTATTACGAAATCTCTGCAATATCTCATTGCAACCCGAGTGTTCAAATAGCAGAGGGACGATCTACCCTCGGGCGGCTTGGGCCGCACGATTGAAAAGCGAATGAATTCCTGCGACGAATAAGCAGCATTCCCGGCTTTCACGATGATCGAGGAAAGAGGAAGACTGAGGGCTGTGCTCGGAAAATGTACTGAAACGGATTTCACTATGCTCGAGCCCCGGAAGCGTCACTCGCTTTTTCCCCCTCCCCCTCCCTCTCCCGCCCCCACCCCCCGCCTACCTCGAATGGAGCACAAGCAGAAGCAGCTTCGCGACTGAAACAAATAGCGCTGGGAGGGCTTGCGAAATTTAAAAAGGAGAGGACGAGAGACGGAGAGAAGTAGGGTGAGGAGTTTCGTAGAGGGGATGGACGACACGCCGATGAGGGAAGCGGCGCTCCGAAGAGCCTCCTAGCGTTACTAAGGAGTGAGGCATCAGTCGGTCAGTACAATTTGGTCGTGATTAAAATGTAATATTCTCTCGAGGGTGAACAAAGTTTTTGAAAGCAAGGATCTGAACCCTCCGCGAGACACGAGTAATCGCCGTAAATAATTTTTTTTCGCTTCTGGCACGCGATTTCCAGTAAAATATTAAGCTGCGAGAGAAATAACCGGAAGATTCATGACTGGTAGGCGAAAAAAGGAGAGTGATAAAATATCTTCGTATTGCCTGTTTTGCGAAAAGTAGCGATTTTCGATATTTTCAAACAGCGATATCTTTGCCTCCCGATGACGAACGATTTCACGGCTCCAAAGCCACGTTGCTTCCGACGGAAACACACGTGTATTCGTACAAGTTTTGTCGGTCTACTCGGTTGTTAGGCTTATGAGGGATTCCCATTCGTTCAACGTTTGTTCGTACACGTGGTAATTTGAAGGAATGTCTCTAGCCACATATCGCAATCATACTGGATGCAGCGAGGTCTTGTCCCCCTATGCAACATTCTGCATGCTTCGCTGGCCGGCTGACTCGATGCTGAGGTACGCTCGACGCACTCGGTGCATCGGCCGCCAGTGTCGAGTGAATATAGGTATGTCGGCGCAATTAGGCTCAGCCGTAAATCTTGCAGCGTGCGGCGGCGTATCATTTTGTCTCGTGAGAGATTAGGCATCGCGCGCCGTTCGTATGCATACCGGCTACGTATAGTTCTATACTGCCATTGGGGAACGGGGAAAAGGATCGGGTAAGAGGGGGGGGGGGGGGGGGGGGAGAGCAGGGGTACGATGCGTTTGCACGCTCAACGCTCTTATGTGCATTTGCATAACGGTCAGTTTCATTCTCACGGAGTTCTTACGGCGCGCGAGGCATCGCGAGAATCTTCGTTTGGAAACCTCCGCGAATGTCGAACCCGTGCGAAATATACTGCGTCTGTTTGCCGAATAACTTAAGCGCATAGAAACGGGAACGATGCCTGGACACACTCATCGTAAAATATCGAAACCGTTAACTTGAACGAAGAAACGACGAAAGATGTTTCGAAGAGGCCGGGCCAATTTTCGATAATTCATTGTTAACGGGTGAACAGTGAATTATCGAATTTTCGGATATGTTGATAATTAATTGGGCGACGGAACGATCGATCATAAATATTCGATCTGATTTATCGATCGTTTGTTTTGTTCGGCGCCAACTAAAAAAAAAATGCTACCGTGTACTTATACTCCAGTATATCGGCAGTCAAATCTTTATTTTCGATGTTCTCGAGAGCTACGCATCGGATCGAAATGTCGACGACAATTTTATTATGTAATTCGAACTTGATCTCCCCAACGCGCCTATAGTTACGATAAAATCTGCATGGCAGATATAGGATATATTGTGAATAAGCACCTTAAGTGTGGCACGACGGAAAATTATTATCCTACACTCGTTCGCTCACCGGGCTGTTGCGGAACTCCCTAATCTTCCGGTCGCGGGTGCGGTACAGGATCGGGCTGGGCGCCAGCATCCTGTGCGCGTTCGCGCGATCTTCCTCCCCTTGGCCCGTTCGCCTCGGCTCGCGAAGTTTCAAGACGTCGAGGAGGATAGGAGCGTCGAGAGTCACGAAGTATCGGTTACAAACTCTTCTTATCAAGCAGACGACAGGGTGGGGTACGAAAGTGGGCGCGTCCTGCCACGCTCGTAAAAGGATATGAGCCGAGCAGGCTGGAATGCCAAGTACTATGAGCGCGCTTATGTAAAAGGGCGCTCCAGGTACATTTAGTGGCTCTTGGCCGCAGAAGTTATAAAACTAACCACTAACTAATAGTAGTGATACTAAAGGAAGAAGCAATCAAAAATACCTTCCGCGTTTCGCGGAGGATAATTTTTTTTTTCATTAAAAAGAAAAAAATACGTATACATATATATGTAATGTCCATTTATCTTAGTAGAATAAAGCTGCGATGAGTTTCTCTGTAATTAAAGTATTTCATTGGTTCCCATAAACTCTTCGATTATACACGTGTATTCTAAATTTCTTTACATGTTTATATCAAAAACGCCTGTTTTCCGGCTAACCGGCGGATACAAAACTTATTCGGAAAGTTTGCACGGACCGTCCGATAGCAGACGAACGAATGTGCGATAGGTTATTTAGTTAATTTTATTATTATAATAATTTTCTTTCTCGTATGTGAATTTTCAGAATCTTGAATTTCTATTAGCCTATAAATATGTCAAGGTGCCCATATTTGCCCCGATATTATCGGACTCGCGTTACGATATTATCGTAAATAATTGACGATTGCAGTGTGCGAAGCGAGAGGCGTTCTCGCAGCGTTGTATATCGCGAGATAACGATAACGGCACGCACACGCGGTGCGTAACGCGTGCGGCCTCGACTCGCGTGGTTCGGTCCGCTCTTTTCTCCTCTTCGCGTCCCCGTCGCGTATAATAGGAACGGATAAGAGCAGCGGGACGATTACGCCGTCTAACTGTCTATGCTCGATCGCAACGAGCGAGAATATTTCTCGCAGTCGTCCGGCTCGTCCGAACGGAGTCGCGCCTTGGAACAGTCGCAGCATCGCGCTGAAAGGCCGGAGGCTCCGTCGCCGAAGCCGGTGACATGCGGTCGCGGTTGAGAGGAGGGGCGGAAGAGGAACGGAAAAAGAAGATTGGACAGCGCGAAGATCGCAGATGAGAAAGAAGCGCACGCCCGGGTACGCATAACGGCATTTCCAGGCCCCCAGACGCCTATTACAAGCAATTATCCATTACTCTGTAACATTGGAAGGAAAACATTGATGCATCTTCGTGTTCAGCGAACACCTGACTGTCCGACCCGACGCGACGGCAAACGCTCCGCTGACCCGATCACCGGCCCCGACTCCGCGATCGACGATCGAATTAGGCAAAACTAGTTCTTCACGTATTTTATATCACCGAGCGGCGTTTATATTCATGAACCGGCACACGCTTCTTTAAAAGATTTCTCTCACCCTGTGACCTGGCTGCGATTGAAATAGATCTGGCGCGGATCGTTTCCGGAACAACCGGCGAGACGAAAAAATTCAACTCGAGCCTTCATTCTTTTTTGTCATTTTTATTATTGAATACATGCACTTTTCAGCGTGCAATAAAGAGGCCGAGCGCTCGGAGAGCTCGTCGGTAATCATGATACATAAATCATTGGGAGCGGGGTCCATACGGGGCCCGTACGGAGAGGAATAGGAGTCAGCGTGCGTACTCGCCGCTGCTCGAACGCTACATGATTTACCGTACCCGATCCGAAAGCGGGTGCGCAAGCATCTGGTTCAAAGAAATCTCGATAGTTGCATGTAGTCAGGAGAATATCCTGTCTGCATAGTTTCCGTTAATTAGCGATAGGTGCGCGTATATGAAAGAAAACCCAAAACAAAAAACAAAAAACTATCACCTGGCAAAAGCTGTTCATTTTTTTTATTGGCAATCGAAAGACGATCATTCCAAAGAGTGTTAAAGGGTATACAATGAAGACGTGTAACTTGGATGCAGATTGTTGGATCAACGTTTCCGGTCGCCGCGAGAAGATGAGCGAGCGGAGAATTCTTACATCAAGAGCAGAAGACTTTCGAGTCTTCCTCTCTGTGTGTGCAATCTCGCCCCTTTTCTCAGGTACGTCAGGGAGTTAAATCACGAGATTGTTCAGATCGGAGAGTCCTTTCGCCGGGTGTGCTAGCTGAAGAACTTTCATTCGGTCCTCTACGGGAGTGTAGAAGCAGAAGCAGCAGCAGCACGGTAGGCGAGAGAGCTCCAGAAGAGGATCCGCTGCTTTTCGACGAATCCGTATACCTGCTACAGCTATATACAAGAGGGTAGAATGAATTCGTAAGGACAGAGAGAGAGAGATAAAGAGAGGGAGGCGGTGGAGGGTGGTGAGAGAGGAATAAGTTTTCCAAGGAGTTTGCCGTCGCGAAGACTTGATAATTGAAAAACCATTAACTCTATTCAAACCGAAGAAAGTTCATAGCGCGGGGCTCCTCGAGTTCCCTTCATTTCGTTCCCTCTATCGAAAAGTCAATGAATATGAAGCCCGAGAGATTCGCGATGGGGGTTTGTATCACCGGTAGAATATTAACTACGACAAGAGACGAAAAGTCTGAATTAAATTAACTGGAAATCCGGATACAGACGGATGACGTGACGGATGAGTGGCTGAAATCAAGGTGCATTGTAAAGATTAACGGATATTCCACTGACCGAAACAGCCGCGGTAGGGACGTTGGTAATGAAATAAAAGTTTTTATTGAGATTTTCTGAATCCGCGGCCGATACCCGTGCGGTTTGGTCTATGCGGGCGAACTCCGCAAGAAAATGAACAAAAAAAAAGAGTAACAATCCGCATGTTGGCGCTGGAATGAGGCGAAAAAGAGTAACGCAATTCGCGCATGGAAAGCCGTACAGTGATAGTAACTCCGTAACACTGTGAGCTCCTGTGCTGGTGCGGATGAGTGTAAAACGCGTGTATACGAGCGAATTCCGGGAGCACGGGGCACGTAACTGTGCAAACGGGGAGTGTGAGATAGAAAAGAAAAAACGTGAGGAAAAAACAAAAAAGAAATGTAAAGAGCGAGTGAGAGAGTGTGCGGGCGGAAAAGTCCCCGAGCTCCGCGCGGGCCACGCAGTTCTCATTATCCCGGAGCGTTTTAATCTTCGCGCCGGGTAGCGCGGGGGCGCGAGATTTATAAACAGAGCGAGGGACCTCGCCGCGAAAAAAGTAAGAGTGTGAAACAGTGAACAGAGCCAACTTCGGTACGGTGGTGGAGCGGTTATATTGCGAGCCCGAAGCACTGTTCAACCCCACCAGGCCGACCAAAGAAATTAAATGAAATGAAAGAATAAATTATTCGCTCGCGAGAGCGGCGCAATGGCGGGGCCGGCATGCTTTTTCTGAGCCTCCTCTATTTTTATAACTAACGTTCAAGACTCATTCGTAATTAGTATAGTAAAGAGAAAAGATAGCGAGATAGTTGTTCAACTGCTAAACACGCCACGACGGTACACTGCTGAAACGGTCGGACTTTTGCTATATACATAGCGGGCATCGCAAACAAAGCTCTCCTTCGGGACCGAAAGCCCGCGTTCCGTCGCTCGTTTGAGTTTCTCGTTCACTCACTTTCTCTCGTTAATTATCATAATGCTCGTCGACTGATTTCCCTGAGCACGGCGAAGCGTCAACTTTGTTTTTCCTTCAAAGAGAGTAAGACCAGGACTTCAAGAGCGATGGAATTTCAACGAAGGAAGTACGAAGAACTGGGGCTCGAGAAATGGCTCGTCGATTAAGGAGCTTCGACTGCTACGCGCTAGTCCGACGAGTGCCAAATTGAAAATATCATTTATAGAAAATTTTATACGCAAAGAGCGGATGGCAATTTTCATTACAGCATGTGATTCTAAACTGGAAATAAGTGCATGGGGTTTTTAGATATCAAACGATTTGTGGCATTTTACTTCACACATTAGGAAGTCTCCATCGAGAAACCCTTGCGAAAACGAGGATCAAACGATGTTTGGCAAACGATCCGTGCCGATCGCCGGATATAATGGGTACACATCTATCGGAGAGCAAAACAACGAGGTCTAGGTAGAATACGTGCTGAGGCTGAAGTAAGAGAGGAAGTCAGGATAGTTTCTCACCGGTTTGTCTAGTCGAACGGAACTGAAGGACTCAACTGTGTGCTCTTCGTAGCCGCGAATCGCCTCGAGGCCGTACCGGCTGTTTTGACAGGATAACTTGGAACGACTCTGACAAACTATAAGGGGCTCACCGACCGACGTCGATTAGTTCATCCGAGAGGATATTCGATGTTGGCTGATCGGGCGCGTTTATCCGGTGTCTACAGCGTAGTAAATATTGATCGATGGGGTAGACACTGTTAAAAAAAAAAATGTAAATTTGATGTACCGAATTGGAATTTCTTACGCAAAAACCGGTACATTAAATATAATGTACAATTGTGACGAAAAATGAATGTACTTTTACAATGAAGTTGAAGTAAATCGTTGGATTTCAAGTACTTTTATAGTAAAATTAAAGTAAATTGTTAAAAGTGAAGTATTTTTTAAAGTTTTCAATATACTGTGTATTAATTTTTTATGACAATTGTACATGAAATTTGATGTACCAGTTTATGCATACAAACTTCCAGTATCAGTACATTAAATTTGATACGATTTATATACAGAATTAAGGTATGTAAGCTCATTGAAAATGTCCTTATTGGGAATGTCATATACGCCGTTTTTACACCGCACGCACGTGAAGTCGTCTCTCATCAGCAGAAACATACCTCGCCCGCTGATTACGCCTGATAAATTCGAAGGGACTCGAGAAAGTTGCTTCCATTCGTCATAAAAGTTGGGTCGGGGCGTGAGGTCGCTTCAAACCATGCGGGAAAGTCAGCCACACCGAATTTCTAAAAATATTCGCAAACCCGCTTGTCTTCTCAGTGCAAACGTTTAAACTCCATAATCCACGTATATTGAGCTAAAAATCGAAGCTTCGAGTATTTATCAAGAAAAAGCTTTAATGAATGAAACACCAGTCATTGCAGCAATTTCATTCTAGCCAATAAAACGGACTTCCCGATCCCGTCGAGTCCCGGTTAAAGTGGGGAGATAATGTGGATAGGAGAGAAATAAGAAAAAAAAAGGGCACTCGGAAACTAGTTTGAAGCGAGTTTGTGAGTGCTATTCTACTAACACCGCGTGGCTCTAAATAAATCACGAGGAACGTGCAGCCTATTAGTGGAACAACCTGCTGTCTACGTGAGTCTGAGCCGCACCAGGAGGAGAACAACCACGAGAGTTCGTGGCAGCTAGTAAGTAGACTGCCGGTGCATTCTCCTCTGTAACCGGCGTATAGTACACAACAAGCAAATACGAGGCAGGTTTTAAGAGATGAAGGCGTACGTATTCTGGGCTCCTGGTACTATACCCTTTAACGTTTCCCATTATGTATTATGTAGTGTTCTCGGTCGTGCACACACCCGAACCATATTGGACGCGGTTTTCACGCCGGCCATCCCGGCACTGCCACAAAGCACCTTAGCATTGTGCGCGGGCGCATTTCGTTGAGTTTATTAGGCGCACCAGCCGCGGCACGGGAAACGATATAAAGTGGCAGAACTATGGTATATAATACACATTCCCGCACGTTCACGAAAAGGTGATATTTAAATGGCAGGATAAAGGTGGTGAAGCAATTCCTGAGGCGTGCCGCCAGCGACGAGGATAACGACGAGTTTTATTAGCGAGCAAAAGCCCTCTTATTCTCGAAACTAGTAATTAAACGAACTAACCGATCAACAGCGATTCGTTACGATCCGGCACGCGTACGTGAGCTCATTCGCCTATCGCGCTCCCGCTTTTAGTTCTGGCTCGACTTTGCGCTTGCAAAACTCAACTGTCCCATTCGTTTTCTGGTCGATCTGTTGATGCAAATTACGTAATATTAGAGTCTTAAATTAACACATAAAAAAACACCTAATTCAGAAACATTTCGGGCTGAATTCTGGGCTGCTCTGTCAGCTTGAAAGGGCTACGCAGCTGCGCTAAACTGTAGCACGACATTCAACGAACCATTACCCATTTAAGTGCGCACAGGGGGGGGGGGAGGGGGGGGGAAGGTTCCTCACCTTTACATTGTAAAGTAAAATGTTACGCAGCTTCGACTTTGAGCAAGTTTTTAAACAACCAAATTTGAAGTCAAAATATAACCGTACGGTCTTAGCCCTTTGCTAGTCGGAGCGTCCAAAACTATACTGGAGCGAGTTGACGGGTCGAAAGTGGGGGAAAGGTGAACGCTTGCTTGGACACCATAGTGAGATAATCGTCCGACCCGTAGAAGGTTAAAGTTCAACGAACTTGCTACATGAATCACTTCAACATATTTTCCAACAAAGTACTTAGACAATCCCATTAGGATTAATTCAGCCAAATGCGTAATTTGTGATTCGCTACGGAGCTGTCGCCCATCAACGGGAACGGTTGATCGACAAGCATTCGAAAATTTATGTCGCTCCGTTGGTTACGAGATGAGGTAGAAAAATCTTCATATCAAAATTATCATCAAAAATGTTCTTATCACCGTGACATTAATTACACAATCGCTACGCAATTGGAGAAGGAAACGGGAGACTGCCACTCGTCCGGAGCAGTCGGGACCAGAAGGGAGAAGAGGTTTGCATTGGAGGTCGTAAAAGCGACGTTACCGGTAGAGTCAGCGAGGAAAATGGACGTTGGTGAGCCGCAGGTGTTGATTTCAGCGCGACAGGCGTACTCCGTTCCGTCTGTGTTTCAGTGTGTACATACCGTGAACGAGTACAATAGTAACGAAGGGTTGTATAACACTGTAGTTGTACTGCGGTGAGACGTACATAGGAGCGAAGCTACGGGCTCGAGGCCTCGTCGCCGTCGTCACTGACCCGACCGGGTCGCTTTGACGCTGGTTCTGCAAAGAGTCGGAACTGGCTCGCTTGACTTCTCGGGTACGAAGCCATCAACGACGGCATTGCAAGGTAGCCAGGGACAAACGGTCTTATACGGCCCGTAGGACACGAGAAAGAACGAGCGGAACGAGTGGGGTTCCATGGTGAACGCGAGAGGTGACGGTCGCTCGGCGCTTTACGATTACAATTCATTGAACGAGCGACGAAGGCTCGACTGCAGCCCGTAAAGCCTAATACATACACCATCTCGCGGAACATGCATATGCATGCCGGAGTTAATTACTGAATAAATATAACCGGCGCATACCTCAAGCGACCGCGAAGGTAAATTGACGCTTGGATGTGGTGTTGTTCCACTTAGAACGAGAGCTATAAGTCGCGAGCGTATTGTGGCCGCGCGTACTAGGCTGGTCTGCTATTGACGTCGAGGGCAATGGAGTTTTACTATCAGCCGAGGCGAAAGAGCAATTCGCGATAAAATCTCGCCAGCGAACTCTCGTGCCCACTCGGAGAAACACTATACTTCCGGCTGGTGAGAACAATTGCCGATAGATTACTTCGAGACCCATTCGATAACGCACCGGAGGAAATGTTTCCGCGCTGTTATGTTTTATTCTCGTTGCGGAAGGAACGGCGAAACCGAGAAATCTTTGGCGAAGGCTCCTCGGTACTGTCGGCTTATACGAGCTGCGGATATCGATAATTCGTAGCGGGTATCCCGCTGCGACGAGATTATTGCCAGCTCGGGCCCGCGAAGCTTGTAGCCGCGGCAGCTTCTTGGCGAGATGTGAATGTTTTACCGTACGAGAGCGAATAATACTGTGGGCTCGGAGGAGTGTGCGATCGCGTATGTGTATAAACAGGTTGATAGTTTACCTCGCCTATCGCGAACCCGTATATCGGATACCGCATAGGTTTCCGGGCCCGCGCGCGTTCGCAGCAGCGCTCGTCTCAACGAATTCCGAGTTTATAAATTTCCTCTGCGCGTAGCCGAGTTAACGATCTATCGCGCAGCTTGCACTCCTATGGCACATTCGTTGCTGGCGTCGCAGTTCCCGAGGGATTAATTATTCGTACCTCGGCTGCTGTGAGCATTCCCGGCGTGAGTACCGAACCTGAGGTATTAGAAACCGGGGCTCAGAGTCTCTCGGAAGCGCGTAGTGTGTCCCGTCGCAAGGAGGCGGGATATAACGCAAGCCCGTGAAACTTATGCAGTACGCGCGTGTTATCGATTGCGCGACTTGCACGCTAAAGTATCTTCCAGTCTTGCTCCGCTCGCTTCGCGTCTACCTAAATTACGTCGCGGTGAAACAAACCCCTTCGGTTATCTTAACCGAGCGTTCGAACTTTCGAAGAAAAAGCACCGCCGTGCTGCAGGCAACACGCGAACGAATTCGATGGCTCGGCCGAACGTATAACGAGCGGAGCGATAATTAATTAAATCGGTGAAATAATCGAGTTTGAAAATTCTGTAGGGCGAGAGAAGGTGAAACCAACCGGTGACCCAGAGATTTCGTCCTCGCTTGATTAAACGCAAAAGCAACGACGCGGTATCGCCTCTCCGCGTTTCGAGATACACACTCAGAAGCGCCGCCCCGGACCACGTTTTCGAACCTCGATTAGCGAGAAATTAATAATAAGTTTCGCGTAACGGACTGTCTCTCGTTCGAGGTTGTTCGACAGCTTGGTGTTTAATCGCACGAAACTCGTAGCCCAACGGTGGAAATTGTATCTCGAAGGAAAAATCGTATGGATGAGTAATCGTTTAGAAAATGTAAAAAAAATTGTAGTCGGTATTAAGAATTGTGAAAATTTGTATTCTGATGTACATCAAAATAAAATTGTATTTCATCAAACGAGACCCCGAGCGGTCCACCCGCACCTTATTCCTCGTCCATTGTGTCCGATAAATAGTTTTGCTCTTCGTACGACTCCCACGAGACTCGTATATTCATTCGCTTTAATGCACTTCGACGCGCCGTCGAGAGCTTCGTACACCCGCGGGAACTATTGCCAATTACATAGCGGCCGTACTTCGTGGACTTATGCAACAACAAAAAGCAACAGTCCGTTAACTCTTCAACGATCCCCGGAAAGTGCTTCGTGCATCGTCGGTTTGGAAGAATTGCGTTGCACTTGGGCAGATATGGACCGCGAATGGTGGACTTTTTGTCAGAATACGTAAGAATCGTCCGTTGGCTAGGGCGCGATATATTCGGGGCCCCGAAACTTTCTCTATTCGCTCGACTGGCTCGTGTGCCGAGGCTCTCGTCGCACGATTCGTCGTAGCCGCTCGCGGGGTTGGAGGCCCACGGAGAGACGCTATCTCCAAAGTCGACGATTAATCTTCATCGCGGCGCAACGGGCCGTGGGCACACGAAAGTTGTGAGAACTCGTACGAGGCAGCGGACCGAGCAGCAACCAGCCCGGTCCAACGTTACCGTTCCCTCTCTCTGTGGGTAAGTCTCGGCCCTGTTATGAATTCAAGCCACGTTAATGGATTCGCGGATTCTCCAGAGATCGGGAGAGCGCGCGCGTGCGGAAAGACGAATCGGGCGAGGGAAAGAGGGAGGACGAGGCGAGTACCCGGCTTTTTATCCAACTAGATGAGCCACAAACGGTATTAAAACCGTCTGTTCGAGATGAGATAATGAAGTCCGGGAATTCTTCGAGGGATTATTTCTTCGTCGTAACATCGCGTTGCGCGCGAGATAAGAGAAACAAGAGAATATTAGAGTCGTTCTGTAAGATCCGATCGGAATTCTGTCAATTCCACGAGGGCCGAAGGTATCCGAGCCGAGATTGTCTCTCCGGTATATCAGCTCGGAGTCTCTTCACGCTCGAACGAAGTATACCGATGTCGGGTACAGCTCCCAATGCTCTTCAGCAGCAGCAGCAGCAGCGGCAGCAATGGGAATCCGTTCGAATCTCTCCGTCGAGACGCGGTCCAGCTGGATGATGAGGAGGAGAGTTTGTGTGCATACCGGCTCGCGTTTGCGGTTGCGAGGATATCCGAAACGGGCTTGTCAAAAACAGGCATCTCGTCGTTCTCGTTCTCCGGCGCGAACGAGAGTGGACGCGAGTGGAGGAGCTGAGACTGCCGATGGGTGTGTGTGTGTGCGTCACTGTATGCGTGTCCACGGGGATATATAAACAATGAATCTTCGTCAGCAGCGAAGGGAGGGAGGGAGATCCTTGGAACAAAATGGACATGGGTTCTAGTGGGGTGACATCGGCGAACCTCGAAACAAAGGTAGAACGGACTCGTGGGGTTAAAGAGTGTGGTCCTCTCGAAAGGGACTGTAGAAGCGGAATGGAGAGGAGTAATAACGAAGTGGGATACCGCGGGCGGCGACGCATGGGTGTAATTAATAGTTGTCACCTACACTCGCGACGAGCTTCATAAATTACTTCTGGTCCGCTGACGTTCTCGACTCTAATATAGACTTATCGCGCGCATATCTCTATAACGTAATAGAGTTGACCGAGTCCTTTTGGAAAATTCGGAAAACGCGATGCTCATTTCATTTCAGAGTTGTGGGATATTTTTACTTTTCCTGTTTTTCTGAAGACGAACTTAACCATCTGTTGTTTCACGTAATTTATTCACTCGCGATTAATGAATAAATACGGAAGTTTAAACGCACGACGAAATCTCGTCTGATCAGCCGGTGCGCTCATCACTTATTCCAGCGTACGAGACGTGCGGGCTTCCGGTAAATGCCTATCTGACGAAGAGCTATATTTCCCGGGGTTCGTTACATTCGGCTTTGATGTGGCAGCGAAGAGCACCCGGGCTTCACTCATCCTTCATTAGCTACGTCGGAGCTCCCGAGTTCATTATATATGCCGGTCGGATATATATATATATTTTACTACCAAAGCTTTTGAAGCGTAAAGAAGCTCAGTCGAAATAATAATATTAGTGATAATAATAATAATAATAATAATAGATACCAGAGATCAAGAATTTTATCACTTATCTGTTGCGGTCTTGTGAGTCCGGAAATTTCGTGGTCAAGATTTTTGCGGATACGAGGAGGCACACCGAATTCCAAAAATTTGCTCATATTCGGCTTTATAATTCGTAGCCCCGTTAGTATCGGATGTCTCATTATTTTCTGGTGTACTGTACGCGAGACCGCGTAAACGGTGGTCCTGGTAATACAATCGCGCGGAGCAATCGTCGATATTATACTTTTCGTCTCTCTCGCATCCGGTGTTGGTAACACGATCCGTTACTCCGTTAATACATCGGTGGGGTCAAAAAATAAAAAAATTGGCGAGAAATTCGATCTTATCTCACCTGCCGAAACTTCGTTAATGCTGTACGGAGAGAGAGCCGTTATGGCTGTCGGTGTGGCTGGCTACGGTACGACGTACGAGCACACTATACGGGATGTAACTTCGCCGCATGTATCAGCTACCAGACGCGATGGCGACCAGCACGAAACGACCGGACGAAGAAGGTGAGAAAAGTCCGAAGACTCCTCGGAGAGTTTAGTCGGTGCGCTCGATGGTAAAACGTTCGATATTTATCGGCCGAACGCTCGTCGTTACAAAGTTCACTCATTAAGAGAGTATTCCAGTGTGGCCGTTAAAAAAAAATCATATTCTTATAGCTTGTCGTCTTAAAAATGGATCCATAAAAAATTAGGTTGAAATTGGCTGGTAAAACCGACTAAGGGTAAGTTACTGAAATCAAATTATCTTCCGCGCAGATGCATGGGAAACCTTAAACGTGAATGTCACGAAACTACATTTGTCCAGATCGTTAGTGGATTTTTCAACAAAATTTTGCAACCAAATGTGAGTGCAAAACACTAACTCCGTGCAATTAACTATTTATCCGAATTTTATTATCAAAACTCACTTTGAAAGAGACTGGAATAGAATGAGGTGGAATAACGTTTGAATCCGGATAGAGTAGTACCCTAAATGCAACTGGGATTCTTCAACACGTGTGAAACTGCGGCGTCAAAAATGAGTTCGAGCACCGCCTAGTCGGCCGGCCTGAAGAAACGTGCTAGCCGGAACGAATCGAAACATCTGAGTAGTTACAGCCTCTCGGGAAATGCAGCTGGCCTCATCAAACTAGAATAGAAACGTCGAATAAAGTCTCGCAGTAGAATAACTTTTCCGGGCGAGCCTGACTACCCGTGGATTCGGAGGAAAGAAAAAGATACAATCTTCTAAAAACAAGTTCTACCCCAAAGTTTACACCTTCGTTTTACGTTAATCGTTATAGTGCCTCTTTCCGCTCCGTGTGTATCTATTCTAGTCCGGAATATTTTCTTTTTCATCCAATCTTCGGAGTCTGCGGAGGACCAATGGGTCTTCGGAGCACCGGTAGCTGCTATTCGCAGGTAATACACACCGGCGCGTCGAAACTTTGTAGTCACGCCAATTTACGAAAGAACAGAGTGAAGGAGAGAGGATCGACATGAGTAGACGGAGATCGTATAACGACCCAACCGATTGCTAGCGGTGAGAGCACTGCATAAGCGGCGGAGAGGGTTGCAGACTGCATGTAAGCTTCCAACGGCTTTAAGGATTGCCCGTCATGATCTTATGTTTGTTTTAGGGTTCGACCGTAAGAAAGGCATAAGAATGCTCCGGTGTCTTGGCGCACTTAATGACTCATCCGTCGAATTTATCGTCCTCGTGGCTCTCTCGCGGGTGCGCGCGAGCGCGTTTACCCCCTTTATGGATCGTAAAGATTCAAAGTTTGAACGACGTTTAAGTGCAATTACAGTTCGGCGGAGTGGAGCGAGAGAAGGCCGAATCTCGTGCGGACGTCACCGAGCCCATCGTTCTTCGTGGCTCGTCGGAGACCGTAAACTTTCGCATTCGAGGTACAGAGCACAGATGTCTACTAGAAATGAGGGTATATATTTTTTTTTTAATTTTTCATCGACTTTACGATTCGAATAAAAAGCATCGTAGCTAATTGAATCGCACATAGTACGAGTTGTGAAAAATTTACGATACGCGTTAAAAACTTTACTGTTTAAATGGTAATAGGTAATATGAAAATAACGTTGTGATCAACTCGTTAAGTTGATCACAATACTGTGCACTATCTTCGGGTGCAAACCGAGACTTATGTAAGAAACGTCAGAAATCTGAAATAAGTCATTTCAAGTTTATAAGAAAGTTCTGACGGTGCCAGTTTTGCCCCCAATCCGTATTTTTAGTCGAGGTGCCCGTTTTGCCCGGTCTCCCCTATATTGTGATAAATATGGTCCGACATCCTAAGGGGGTATATACATCTCTCGTTAATCGCGAAACCACGAGTGGCCCACCACAACGTATGGCCTGGAGTCCGAGCAAATCGTTATCGATGTCCGTTCGTGTACACGAGTACGAAGTCTGATAATAACGCTGCGATGCACCGTTGCATCTTCGACGTGCATGGAACGATCCGCGGTTTTGGCTGACGCGGAGAAGAGATCCCATATGCTGTCTGCGTGTGCTATGGCCCGAAGGCTAAAGAACGATGACTTCCAAAATTACAATTTATATCTTGGATCCATGGCCGGTTAACGGTATCGATCGATCGAAGCATCTCGTTCATGTTAGTTCCGTCCGTTTGACAAGGTTCCTCGTTACCGAGACGTCGTACGAATTTCAAACAGGCACACATCGAGAGAGCGCCTACGGAAAAACCTCGCACGGAGGCTGCGCGCGCACACACACGTGGGGTATCGCGGACCGATGGAGTGCACGGGAGGTAGGCAGGCACCGAACCTGCATATATGTATGAATGTAGGAAAAGGCGAGATAGCGCACATATACATATGAACCGCGCTTGAATAAATGATTGATGGTATTCCCGAAGCCGCAGCCCGATCGAGAGTAACGAGATTGATTGAGCGTTCCGGCATCGGGGGCAGAGTGAGGGAAACACGCATTTTTAATACTGCCGATGTCAGGCAAAAATGAGTGACCACATAACAGAAATAGTATTTCCTGCGCGAACGAGACCCAGGGCGCGGTATAACGAGTGGGGCAGATTTTGAGTCCAATAATGACACGAGATAAGACATCGGAATGTCTGAAATGGCAAACAGCAGATTTTATTGTATCGTTTGAAATCAAAAGAGAATAAACGTAATACGAACAAAATAATTCATTGTTTTTCGATAATTAGAAACACTACGACCAACTTGACGCTAAATGACTTCAGACGAATTTAGTTAGTAGTAATCAAATATGTATTCTATCCAACTAATATGTGTAATTGACCGTAAAAGACTGCAAAACAGACTGTACATTTTTTGTTGGTATTTGGTCTTTTTTCTCTTCCGGAAACCGATAACGGACCGAACGTTTTTTTTTTTTTCGAAAAATTTACTTTGGTCCGTTTTCGGTTCCCGCAACCGAAAAAGGACCAAGATCGTATTTTTATTCTGTCCTTTCGTCAAAAATAGAATTGATTGGTCAACCTGACTCAAGTTCCGATCTACTAAATGCATTTATTTGATTCAACTGAATTTTGTTCTCAGTGTAGCAGAAATTTAAGATCGTTAAATCGGAGCCTGATAAGGTACTGCAAAGGGGTTGTTAGGGCCTCATCAGAACCCGATTTAACACTCCAAAATTTCCACCGCGGCATGATCGCTTTAAATTCCGGATCGAGACTTTGAGTAACGCGGGGAATAAAATTAATGGCCACGAATCGGTAGCGATGTCGCGCCTTCGGCGTTGCAAAAAACTTTTATCAATTGTCGCTATACGCTGGTGTTGCACACGTGGCGCATTCCGTGTACTTTCGACATCCATTAACCCGAGCGCGACGGTGAAAGTGTCGGAGGATTGTGCCGGGAGGGGTAATGGATAAATGTGGGAACGATTACCGGCCAAAGTGGTTAACGTTTCCGTCTTTTTTTTCCCCCTGTGATCGCGGACACCCCAGGGCGTCGAGAGAAACTGCCGAACACCGTCGGAGGACTGCCGTTCGGCGCTCGGTCGGTCGTGCGCACCAGCCGTTTCGATATGGCCTTTGAAAACCACACGAGTTATTAATTATCGTTATCAGGCTACGAGGAGTTGCGCAATTCCGATGTGTGGATCGCGGTCCGGCGATGCGTCTCGTGTGCGCAATCTCGAGGGATTAAAACTCGACGACGAGAATGACGACGCAACGCGGCGAGAAACCGATCGGGGCCGGTCAACTTTGTAAACAAAAAAAGAAATAAAAAAAGCGCTTGTACTTTACTGGAGAGGTTTTTTTCTTTCTTCCTGCGGATAATTTCGAAGCCGCGAATTCGCGACAAGCGAAAATGGCGAATTAATATTCTCGACCGTGTATTTGAGTATGCGTCGGCCGTTGTAACTATGGTCGATACGCGTGCAGAGCGGACGGAGCGAGACTGCATTTTGCTGCACCACCGTCGCCGCACCGTCCAGGAGAGATTTACTGCTGCGTAATCCGCGTGTTCGGGCTGCGGGGATATCGCGCGTGTTTAGCACTGCCGCGGGACCGACAACGGCGCGCCGCGATAACTCGGTGGTTCCCCATGGCCGGCCGAAAGTTCGCGTTACGTCTGCCGAAGACCGAACCGGTGCGGTATCATCGCGCGGTGTACCTGCTCTCCCGTTCGCGGGTATCTCCGCGTCTCGGAGAGTTCGTCGCGAAATGGGCCCGAAAAAAAAAAAATCGCGGCTGTGCGGGGAGGATCAAAGAATTTAATTAAGAACTCGTTCGTACCGATTCCTTAATTCGATTACGGACACCCCGGTCCAGTCAAGTTCCCGCAGAGGCTCGGTCCCTGCTGCTGCTTCTCTCGCTCACGTGGGCCTTCGTGAGCCCGGATACTTCATCACAGTCGCTCCGCGAGTATACTCGCACGGTCCGGCGGGACCGCGAGGCCCGGCTGGTGGCACACTCGAATTTGTGCGTTATCGTGTGCCATTAACTCGGCTGATTTCTCTCTCGCGCTAGCGAATATACCGGACGAGGCGGCAAAATTCGCACTCGATAATGCACACGGGAAGCGAGGAGTTAACGGACGAACGGAATCGTCCTCGTCGTTAAACGAAAGGACCCCATCATCATCGCGGCCACGTGAAAAAATATCTGCGGTTGTTACTTTGCAAACATGCACCAATAATGTGTCCATTCATCTTTCCTTCCCTCCCGAGGGTGTAATAAAAAATCAAAGAAACATGAAATTATTTTAAATGCGTTCGCGTGCGAAATCTTAGCACGTTCGCCTCTGCAGCGTCGACTTAAACGCCCCCGTTTAAGGTAGCCCCTGCGAATAGTATTCACTTCGCATAAGTTTCAGAGAAACGAGAGGGAATTGCAAACACTTCTGGATGGTATAAAAATCTGAAAAAATGAAGCGTATTAAAGGTGCTGAAAAGATTAATTTTGCATAATAATAATTCAAAATATTCAAAATAAAATAATAATATAAAATAATCCAAAATGTTATTAACAAATTGATAAACAATAAAATGTAATCAACAAATCTCCCGGATACCTAACTCTTTTTAATAAAAATGACTCGTCCACTTTTCTCAATACGTATGCATTTTTTCAGATTTTTTTAAATTCACTGTGCATTTTTTTTTTATGTGGGAAAAATGTGTAGAAAGTCACAAAATTCAGACTAAGTTTGAAAACCCGGAAAAATGCATACGTATTGAGAAACATGTACGAATCGTTTTCATAAAAATAACGTTAAGTTCTGGGAGATTTGTTGAAGAACTTTAATTTTCATCAATTTATAAATAATATTTTGGAATAGAATTATACAAAAGTAATATTTTCAGCATCTTTAATATCCTTGATCTTTTTCAGTATTTTCTACCATCGAGAAGGGTTTGCAATTCCCTCTCATTTTTCTGAAACTTATGCGAAGTGAACACTATTCGGGAGGACTACCTTAAGAACACACATTGGACATGGATGTGTGTGGATAGGGGTATATAACTTGAGCGAACGCAGGAATCGTTGATCGGATTTCGTGCTGTTCGTCGTTTATGTACACGCTTGCCCGTGAAGCTGCAGTAGCAGTCGTTGGTCCATCCTGTCAGATAAACGAAGCTGTCTCTCTGAATTGCAACAGTATAAACAGCCACACGGTCCCCGGAACCCGTGCCCGTTTCGTGGCAGAGGAACGGTATGGGAAAAGGTGAGGGGAATAGTTTTTGCACACACACTTTATTGCAATATAGTGAGTGCGATGTGTGACCTGGATTGGCACGGAGGCACACACACGGAGCCTCGGACAGAAACTCACACAGAGCCTTACGCAGAGACTTACGCGGACACTCACGCGGACACTTACGCGGACACTCACGCGGACACTTACGCGGACACTTACGCGGACACTTACTCACACGAAAACCTAACGACAGAGCCCAAACCAAAAATAACCGACAGTGCATGCATATATGTCTGTAATTCGTACCGCACAGTACACTATAAACTTTGATACGTCTGTTTGTGTGCGAAGTAGTGGCAAGAGATCACCGCGTGTTAATGAACGTCTAATGATGCTGACGCGAGTCCTCGATGCTCAGTGAGTGCAAGGTAGGTATTAGGCAAAACGTGTGCACCGCGGCTTACAACGTCGAGGTTGACTTTAGAATCACTCGACGATTACGCGATTCCTCCGCCATCACCTCCTCCTGCTCCGTCTTCTCATCTCCCGTTCCTCCTTTATTCGCCGATCACGTGGAACGCGTTCCATACATATCCGCGCATATGTACATTCCCTGGCTCGTGTTGGCTAATGACCCGCGCATACATCGACTGACGAACTCCCTCCCTCTTTCTCTCTGAAAATCGTCCCGCTCGTAATGTACGTGTATGCACCCGCGTGAATCGGCTTTTCGCTGAACAGGTGCAATGGAGTATACGAGATTCTGTGATCCTGTGTAGCTCGCTTGCAATCACAGTAATTGCCCGACTGTACGCTACCGACGGAAATCCCGTATTTTCCACGAGTTTCAGCAACGAAACCGTTTGTAACGCGACCTTCTACCGTACACGCGCCGATATCCATCCATCCATATCACAGGCACACGGTATCGGGACTTTGTGTATTACCTCATACCCCGATCGCAACACACGTTTCGGATTAACGAATGCTTCTTTTTTTCCCCCCGCTGCAGCAGTAACTCGTATTATCGTAAGTTGAAGATCTATTCGTGATGTTCATTTGCACTCGATTTAATGTCAAACGATTCGTGACGATGGATGTTGTCGTCGGAATATAGAGAGTGAAAATTAGCTACACTTACTGGAATTTCTGTGAACGATGCGCCGTGTACAGTGAGAGAAGGATCCCGGAAAAACTACCAAGTCATATGGTAAATTTCGATCAGGCAACATAATGCCCCCCGGTGCCATCACCATATTCGGCGCCGGTTACCATATTTTCTAGCAGAATATATTAAGTGTAACACGAATGTTTGCCAGGATGTCGCTGTGGTTCCCAAATACCTGGAAGTTCTATCGGGTTTTACCAGATTTATAGTAATTTCTATCAGATTCTTCTCTCAATGTATAATGCAAAAACAGGTATTTCTAATTTTGAATCCCCACACCTAGCGGGCATGCGCGCTGATTTACGCATTACATGACGCATTTAATGAAATTTAAAAAAATGGTTGGTAATTGTTTAACTTTTTTTCCGCCAATTAATAAGAGACGCAATGATAGACTTTAATTAAGAAGAATGGTTGACGGTGGAAGAAGGAGGTATACTCATCGGAGGTTTTCAATAGAAAGAAGAGGTGTAACGGAACCGTGCTTAGCGCTGATTACCCCATTATTGTTAACTAATTACGGTGATCGTCTTTATCGCACCGCCAATGTGCCAAATGGCTGTTTACACTGACCTCTTAGCAGTCCGCTCTCCGCAGACTCCCATTCACTAATTCCCCGATCCTTTTCACTCCGTGCTAATGAGACACCATCAGACATCTATCAAGCCTGGATATTGTATGCAGTCGCGGCGGATGACGTCTTGGCCGGTTCGCCGTGTCAGCTGCAATCGGAAAAGGGATTTTTTATACACAAAAATTCACCACATTTGTCTAAAAATCGGCTTAGCGGAATAGCCCAGCGATCCGGTATCAAAATAAACTTTATTGTACTTAAACACTTCCTAATTAGTTATTTTTATTCGTCATATCTCGCTCCACCTGACCAGAATATCACGTACTGTTACTTTTCGTATATTTCACACATTTCTTTGTTTCACCGAGTGCATCGATCCGGAAGTTATAGGACAAATTTTCCACTTCAGCCCCGTGTCTATTTGGTTAGCGCGCGAAATAATCCCCTGGGAATTTCGTACGGGAATATAACCGGTTGGTACACGCGAGTTAGTGCTTCGCGAGGAGTTTCAGGAAAATTCTTGATAGCGATACGGGTCTGGAGGCTGGGCGGAACATCGCTGAAAGGTGAATCCCACGAGGATCGACCGGGCCCGGGGTTTTGTATATACACATACCCGGCGAGCGTTACATTTTTTTATTCCTTCATCCCGCTACGTCGCTTCGCTGCGCTTATTTTCCAATCCGCTTTTCCACAATTTTCGATCTCGCGCGCGTACGAAACGCGCGATATTTTGCGTACCGGTGGTATTACGCGCTTATTTCTGCCTATGCCACGTGAAATCTCATTTGGCATTACCGGGCAAAATTATAGCGTCCAACGGGGATTGAGCGGGCTGACGTAGCACAGAATACATATACATATACATACATATTCAGTATTTATATATATTAAAATGTACGTGATGCGCAGCTGGTAGATTTCCCAGAATGCATGTAGAGGACTCGGTTGCATCCTCGGGGAGGCGGTACAAGCCTTCAAAGTCTCTATCTCATCGGAGGTACGTGTGTGTATGCATATGTGTAGTCATATACATATACGCGTCGTAGGAAAGGAAACGGGACTCGCTGTACGTTTAACGAGTGCTCTTAACTCTCGTAGCGAACTCGTTCCTTCTCAGCGTTACTTCCGCGAGCATGGCTCTTTTTTTTTTCTTTTACTTTTCCTTCTTTTCTCTTATTCCTCATCGCGTCCTCATCGTCGTAGTCGTGGCTCGGCGCATCCGCAGCCTCGTTCGAGCACTTATCGACTCGGTGGATCGCGCGGACAGCAGATGAATAGCGCGACATTTTCCGTCGTTTCGTTGAAAAGGAACGAGCTTTCGCGGCTCGGTCGGGCATCCGGCGTCGAGAAGAGCGAGCTCGCGCACACAGAGAGGGAGTCGTAAGTGTGTAAGGGAGAAACTCGGAGACGAAATGTTCACATTCATTCGTGCTGCGTGGATATGATAGTCTCATTCTGTCCTTCCCGTGGGCCCCTCATTCACTTCTATGGTACGGTATGCCTCGTCGTTCCGCGTAATACCATCGTCGTTCGGAGGCTTTCGAAAATTCATCGCCTTTCGGAGTGGGAGGGGGGAGAGAAAAGCTCGCTGGATCGCGACTCCGCGCGGATCCTCGGCGTTTGTACGAGTCGGCGAGAAGCGATGAGTGGCGCCGTCGGAACGCAGACAAGCTATCTTCGCTATCTTTGAAAAAAAAAAAAAAAAAAAAACGGAACGACTGAAGTGCATCCGTAGCTCACTGAAGAGCAAATCGCAACTGTGGTGTACATAGATAGATGAATCTCAAGGATGCTTCGCTCCGCTCTACACAATCGTGTCTTCTATCCCTCTCTCTCCCTCGTTCGGATTGCCGAGTCGCCGAGCTGCCGCGTTTCATCGACTCCGTGTCAACGATGTATTATCGATCGTCAATTATGATATTTCGTAAATTTATTTCTCGGCAAATCGTTAATCTCGCCAAAGGGCCGGATAACGGAGTGGCGCGTTTTGTCGAGCTTTTGACTCTAGCGAATTTTGTCGAATGATTTCGAGAACACGCACATACTAGATTTATCGCGGTTTACCGGGGACCAGATTCAATTATTCTAATTTTTTAACGCATCTGAAATTTACTCAGCGTGGATTCATTGAACAGCAGATTCTCGAGGCGCTTTAGTATCATGCATCCCTCCGGTAGATGCTCGAACCCCGTAATTTATGCCCATCACGGTCCACTAGCTGCGCCAGACTTTAGTGGACCCGAGAAGCCGCGCGAATAACGTTAGCGCCGGGGCCAGCAGCCGAGAAAGGATCGGGAAGCGTATGGCTTCGAGAGTTCCCAAGCCGCTAGAGTATACTGCGGGTTGTAGTACTCCGCTGGCCTCTTTCGCCGCCCCGTGTGCGAGTTTCACGTACGTACGCTCCATCCTGTGTACGATACCTTGCAGAAATTACCGCACTACTTCGTTTTTTTTCCTCATATCCTCCCCACGCCCCTCGCCGCTCTCTTTCTCTCCCTCTCGCTGCGAGGGACCGTAAAACGCCTTTACGATCTCCATGGATTATGCAGACCGTCTCTAGTCCGGGGCGAAGGCTTCTCTAACCAGAAGTACCATCCACGGACGAGAGCATCCTCATCTGCTCGGTTGCACTCGAACGACGTCTCTCAAACTCCGCATCGGACGCAGTTGCCAAAAACTTTTTGCTCCCCCCCGGCCTGTCCTCTCGCAGTGGAATCGCGCGAGTTTCACGATGCACAATTTGAATATTTTTAACAGCTTCGATGGTAATTGCCTTTTCTTCTTTTTATTTTATATTTGGTTCGATCAGCTAATAATCATAAGACATTCGCGTTCCGTAAATATCGTCGCACGATTTTCTCCCTTGAATCTGATATCCAGTAAATTTACGGAGCGATCTCGTGCACCGTACTTGGGAGGGTCTTATTCGCGCTCGATTTGCGCCTCATTACGTTAGATTCATTCCGTTTACGCATGGAGAGCACGCGCACGCGCGTGCACTGAGGTAAACGTCCCAGTGTCCGGCCGTGAACCAGTGATCGGCCACGCCGCGTTAAACGGTGTGTACACATTGGCGATATAGGCCGTTATAGGTATAACTCGGAGCGACGTGGCCGATCGCTGGTCCACGGCCAACGGCTGGGACGTTTACCGTTTGTCTCGGCTCGGAGAGCAACCAGCGTCCTCCTTGCTGCATAAATTCCATTGAAAGCGGCAACATCAGCAGCCCGCGCTCCCGTTCATTGAAACGCGATACGAGACTCGGTGACGTTTGAGATTTGCCTTAGCCTCTCGTCCATTCATCGGGAACGGTTCTGCGCATGAACGCGTGCCCGCGAATCCACACTACGCGCAGTCCTGTCGTCAAACGATCTAATGGGTGAACAATTTCCGTCGAATGAGGGACTTTCTGACCCGTGCCGTTTTCTCTCTGCCAACTAGGAAAACTGCCCTCCGCGATTGCCGCAGCCGAACCGGGAAAAGTATTGCCACCGAGTTCGAGGAGATTATTGCGCACGTGAATTTGTATACACGATCTAATTGGCTGTACAAGGCTGTTCCGCCAGCACCGACCGGCCAGCAACAGCTTCTGGAAGTTCAATATTCGCGAACAGCCAGACGGTGTATGCACCGGCAACAAGAGCTATCCACGGCATGGCACGAATAACGTGCTCGACTCCCCCCTGCCCCCATTACAACTGTGGCGCGCTTGTAATCGGAACTTTGCGAATACGTTTTCTACGTGTTTTCTATATCCATCCGCAATGCCGCAAGGATAGTCTCGGAATTTCAATGCCGATTTTCAACTCCGTTCCCGCGGCTGATTGATCGAAAAAATTGTTGGATATGCGACGCATTATTAACATCGCTTTACCCTCGAATCGTATGTTTACACTGTAATGGTCGGGGAAATGATAACTGAAAAAAAAGTTTGTCAATAGCTCGTTCCTGAATCGAAATGTTTGAAAAATGTACATTCGAAAAATGTTCTTTTTGCTTCCTCATAGAGGAAGCTTTGTTTTGGCAAAAAAAAAAAATTAGAGATTTTAATGAAAACATGTTCAGAATGTTCCAAAACGTCGAGAAATCACATTTAGAAAAAATGTCCGGATGTGTGTGTGTGTGTGTGTGTGAAATGGACGTGCAAAATTAAAATCGCTATAACTCAAGAACGCCTGGACCGATCGAGCTGAAATTTGGCAGACATCATGTATGATCAGTAGTCAATGTTTGGTGGAAATGTCATCAAAAAATGTTCAGTTGTTTTTTTTGTACGCCGATTTTAATTTCTTCAAAAATGTCTGTTCGCGCTCTAGCGCTCGCCATTTTTGTAGCTATCGGGCTAAAAACGCGTATACAGGTAGAATATCATCACTTAATGATCCCATTAAAATTTCAGGAAAATCGATGGAACCGTTTAAATTTTATGTCATTTTGAATTTTTTTTATTTCATGATTTTTTTTAGACGCATTTTTTTCGTATCAAATATTCATCTACGAATTAAATAAGTGTCAGATTCGTGATCGGATCGTGACACTTATCGTGATCGGATGACCCGGAGCGACAACTAACGAAAAAGTTTCCCAGGCATTTTTATAGCGAAAATTGCAAAAATGAGTGATTTTAGGTATTTGTAAACAACGATTTCTTTGCTTTCCGATCTCATCGCGGAAAAACCAGGGTGTATATCGTGATGTACACAACACGACATACACAAGACGATGAATATGACGGGATTAAAAAGCTAGATAAAGAGGTATCACTAGAAATTCTGGAATAAAAATCGAAAGGGAGAAAAACAATTCTGGCGCGCATACTTCCATGTATTTTTTCACGCCAAACGCAAATTCGACAAAGTGAAACGTGACGATGGAATACTTTTCTACGCGCTGAACCTGAATCGGTCAACCGTTTTGCATAAAACTCTAAGACAATGACGTTGAAAAAAGTTGAAAATTGAAATTTTTATATCGCTTTCTCATCGAACTTGAAATTTTCATATTGAAATTTTTTTGAGAAAATACCATTTTTGTCGAAACATGGTAAGGGTTACCCCCTCTCATTTTTCCACTTTCAAAATGGCCAAATATTTTTTTTCGAGGTATCGATTTTTTACCACCTCCATTGGCTTTAAGTGGCCCATTTCCGGCTCAAAACACATGCGACTTGTATTTTTTTCGAAATTTTAAAAATTGACCATTTCCAGCATAGGGAATCCTATGTTAAATTTTGCGAAACGGCACTTTTTTTCAAAAAATTTCGAGATATCGAATTAAAACCTTCGCCATTCTTTTCAAGTGGCATATTTACCAACCGATTTCATTAACGAAAAAATTCTAAAAAATTTATTTTCAAAAATACCATTTTTGTCGAAAAATTGTAAGGGTAAAATTTGCGAAACGGTATTTTTTTAAAGGGTCTTACGGCTCTAAACGGGTTTGTTCGCTGGCATAGAGATGTGTGCTGGCCGGTAGCCTGCCGAGAAAATTCTAAAATAATTCATAGATACTACTTGAGGTATGTACTATGCAGTACCGAAGAGTTTTCCCCAAAGCTGAATCTTTAAATGTATTTTTAAAGGGTCTTACGGCCTTCTCATAATGTTCCTTTATTCGCAAAGCTACCTCGGTGCGGAAGCCAACTATACAGAAAATGCTTCCATAGAGAAGAAGCTTTGCGAATAAAGGAACATTATGAGAAGGCCATATGAAACTTTCAATTTGCAGCTTTTATGAGAAAGCGACATGAACATTTCAATTTGCAACTTTTTAATTTTTACAACCAAATAACATAAATCTCGACTTACAAGAATGTAAAAACGAAATCGGACCAAAAGCCTCACACTTCAAAAAAATCACTTTGAAACGCCGTGATGTACATATAAAACACTTAGCAAAAATGTACGAATCTATCTGTCGACCTATAATACAATAGGGTCATTTTATTTTCATAAATTACAAAGAACCAGCAATTAAAATGTAAAAACTCCTGAATAGGTGCCACTCATCGTCTTTGACGTATCCGTCATTTCCATAATCCGCTTCACGACTCTCGAAACACTCTTCCATATGAAGTTGCGGAAATTACACGCATAAGAACAAGAACCATAGAACTTTCCAAACGATTCGCTCCGACCCGAATAGAAAACATTAAGCCACTATGCAGACAACCCACATCAAACGTACTACATACATTCAAACACCCCTCACGTACAACTTGAAATATCGAACAACGAAGAAACAAAATGACAAATTAAATTTAAATTATCAATTCACTCTATGTGTAAGATAAGTAAAATAATATTTAAAAAATGTTAAACTGTCGCTAAAGAAGTTTGGTTGATGGCCGATTGCCAACATATATATATATATATATATATATATATGTACATAACATAAACGTTACGAAGAAATAATGTTCGAAAAACGTGTTTTCGCAATGCTTCACTATTGATAAAATTTATTTAGAATTTTGTAGATCGTAATTGAACTGAGCTGAATTGACTGTAAAACGACAGATATCTCCGAGCAAGACAATTGAGTAGTTAAAGCGAGACGGCAAAAAACAATGCAACTCGGAATTTAGATTGTCTATAACGGTAAAAAAAGTAACAACGATAGTTTCTCGTACAGTCGAGGAATGAGCAACAGAGTGATACAGAGCCGGCGGGCTCACGATTCATTCCATTGCAGCATGTGCCGCGAATTACTTTATCCGAGCGAGTAATCTCTCGCACGCGGTTTGAAAGTGTAATCGCGCAGCGGGTCGAGTATCGATCTCAAAGCGCGTGTGTACGGCAAAGCGCGTCTCGTCGTTGTTACAGAGACGCGAGAGAAACACTAAACGAAAGCAAATCGAGATCGTAGATTGCAGATAATTGAATAGAAAAAAAAACACAGAAAACATTTAAAGAACGAAGAAAAACGATTGAAAATAAAGGATCGTTTGAAAGGACAAAAAAAAAGCGTCGTCTCTGCTGCTACGAACCTAATGCCCCATTCAGGATAGCGGCCATGCCACAAGCTTTCGATCGGAGAAGATAAAACGATAATTCCTCCTCTCACGGTAATGTCTCCGCGGCTTAATGGTAACACCGTCCGGTCTCCGTACAATGGCACCGAAAGTGCTCCTTATCACAGTTCGCTCGTCCAGAGATGAAATCCCGATAGATTTTTCACCTCGCGACGTACAAATTCCCTTTGCCTTCTACCGGCAGACACGGCTGTCTTTCGGTTCTTCCCAGCGGAATTCGTCGCAGATTGTCGATCGAGCGTCTACACTTGTGTAATAACGTGTATGCAATTTATATTGAATATATTCCTCCAGGTGCATTTAAGTGCAACGTTAGTTGCACCGGTTATAGCGAGGGGGCAAAGTATTAGCGAACGGGTCGGGACCGTCGCGTCTTGACCTCGCGAAACCGGTCGGGGGTTAACGACGTCGATGTCGCGGAACCTGGTACGCGCGATTGCCCCGGCAGCAACACCACCAGAAGCAGCCGGAGAGAGCAACAGTCCCCGCGGCTGGAGCGGCTCCGTCGGTGCCCGCGGAGCTCGGCCAAAGAGCCCGCGGTGATTTAAAACGCCGCAAGTAGGCAAGGTCCATCCGCGTGTCCAAATATCTCATAAATCACGGATACCGGCGGAGCCGCGGCGCGGTTTGTTTCTTCCTCGCGCGCGTGAACGCTCCCCGTCGTATCTTCTAACACTACCTCGTCGTCGCAGTCGGCGATCAGTTATACGCTTGCATAGCCGCGACATAATTGCCGCCCCCATTCACCACCCCGCGCAATATATCGCCGGGCTTCTTCCTCGTCGTCGACGGGCCGCTTCGCTTATAATCGGACCGCGTGTCGTACCCGCGAATGTGTTTTGCCGGTTGTGCATTATAACCGCATCTTCGCCGGTTAATATCGTACCGCAAGCTTATTTATTGCGGCATCACGATTAGTCACTATAAATATCTTCACTCCACAACTAAATAATAATTAATGACCCTGTTGAGATATACTATCGGCACACTGAGATGCCTGCATCTTTGGCGTTTGTGGAGATTCGCGTCGAACTGCGAATTTTGAAGTTTTTCAAAAAAATTCGAAGAAGCAGACAAGCGAAATCATCCTCCTTAAAAAATAGTACATTTCGATACGAGTGCGGAGAAACTTTTTCCGAAGAGTGTGACTTTGCAGCACGAGCCGAAGGCCAGTGTTGCAATCACACGAGTTCAGAAAACGTTTTTCGCACGAGTGTCCGACAAAATTTTATTTCACAAGGTGTGAAAATGAGGGTTTCGCGAAGAGTGCGCAAAGAGTCCGCCATTTTCCCACCGAGTGAAATAAAATCTATTTTAAGAAAAAATTTGGTATTATTTTCGGGATTTACAGTAAAAAAAAAAAAAAATCCGAAGAATTAAATTGATTTTGTGGCTTTGATACTTGGGTTCATGGAACGAATTTTAGTGTACGAACATTTAGGTATCCGGAACGCGTAGACGAGAGTTTGCAAGCACGTACGATAAACTCGCATGCGCCGTTTTGATTTCGTTCGCCTTTCCGTCTGTGCCGACGAGCCATACAGGACATGGTGGAAGTCGTTGTCGACGTACCTATATGCACCCTTATCTACCCGGCCCATCGCGAGGGGGCTATGTAGAAAATACCCGAAGAAGGGTCGTACTCGCCGGCGGCATTCGTATAAATTCGCAACGAGCCGCAAACACCGGAGAAACTATAGATCGAGCGCAATTTCGATCCTCCTGTAAAGGTATAAGTATACCCGACGTGTACATGTTAAGTGTACATAGAGAATCCGGGAACGAATTCACGAAGCGATAAAACGCTATCGTAACCGCGTAAGCTAGCTGCGATGCCAGGTATAGGATATCTCGCGTGTGCTTCTCTCCGCGCTATACCGACAGAGGGCAACTGTGCAAACGCGGGTCCTTCGCGATCGCACCGGCAATACGCTGCGCTTACGAGAGAATACAAATGATCGGAAAACGGCGAGGGTTTCGAAAGCCAAAACGCTCACGATCGGGACGAGAAGATCCTCGACCTTACAGAGTCATCCTCCAAGATTTTACGGTTTCCAAGAACGTGCATGGCGCATTCCCACAAGACTTCCGGTTTGCTCAAACAGTAAAATTTGACGCACGGGGGAAAAAGATTGCTACTGATTCTATGCTCTACAAAAAAAATACTGTGGGTTCCAACAATTTTTATATAGGATAAACCGTCCAGTGAATGGACATCTACGTTGTGTCATGCTATGTTAAAAAAATTGAACAATCTCGCATATTGTTAATAAATCCACTATTACTACTTCTTTCTTGGATCTTCATATCAACTGCCGCTTGATCGAGGCCACTAATTATTTTTCTCCGCATAGAAACAATAATGCTTTTAAACAAGAACAAAAAAATATGGACTTCAGTAGGATCCTGATTATTATTAACTGATTATTAGCTACCCAACGTCAATTCAATATTATCGACCGTCCAATATGTACGACACATGTTTCAAGAGTGGAGGACGGTAACAATTAAATCGACCGCGTCTCTACCAGTGCCCTCTCCGCTTCGACGAAATTCTGGATCGGAACCATGAGGACCATGGACGCCGTCTGGCGTATCCATAACCAGAGTCGATAGTCAGGAACAAAGTATTCACGCCACGTACGATAACGTTTTAAAGTGCGGCGCTAGTGGTGGCGGCGACGTAGAACAGGCGGTAACGGCGTTGCCGGGGCTTTTGAGAGTTCCGGTTCCCAGCGCGGAAGGAGCGAATGGCGAAGTAGGGCTTTAAGTACGAAGTACGTATACCGGAACGTAGTCGGTAGAACGATGTGCCGGCCCTCGCCGACATCAGAAGCAGCTGGGAAAATTACCAGTTGCCGGACCTCGTGCACTCGCGGTGGAGAGCGAGAAATTCTCACTGTAATCGCGAATCCACTACTCTCCGATCCTGGTGCTGCTGCTGCTCGAGAGGTCCTCTCTGCGGTTCCACTCCCTCTGTCTTTCGCTCCGTGGCACATACTATACTCCATGCAATGAGAAGAGGAATCCCGTCGACGGGACACGCAATGGCGTACAACCTCCGCCAATGCTTGAATTCGGCAAGACAATGAATCCAAATTTCTCAGGGGCTAATATTCAACGTGATGACAAAAATTTTGCGATAAGATAATGCGAATGAAAGTTCAGAGAAGAAAACAGCAAAATCGAGGGGCCGCAGCAAAACGCATAACTCCCGTCTTTTTTGCCCTAGCAGGCAGTCGGGAGTTAAAAAGGGTCGCCTTAATAGAAATTGACCACCCTCCCCATTTCTGCCGCCTCTGTCGGCGACAGCGGCGACACTTAGAATATTTCAGCCCCTATAAGGGACTTAGAATATTTCGGGCTCAGGGGCCACCCAACTTAGAATATGGGGGATTTTCTTAGTTGGGTGGGGCCGTTTCTTGACTCGGCGGTTAGAGCAGCGGGGACGAGACATATATTCCACAGAGATAACTTATAAATATAACGTACGCTTGAGTATTACATCTCGGTGGAAGAGACGAAAAGTGTTTCATCTTGCTACTTTTCGACAGGAGAGTGCGGAGTCCCGAGCAGACATAACAAAAAATGCATCCAACTTATTAGCACCGCCATAAACGTCGTTAAATTAGTTCGACAGTGAAAGACGAAACGGCGATGATCCTGATTTGAGTACATCGTGTCGATAAAGCGAACAACGGCGTAACACGCGATAGCCTCGTAAAACGGGGATTCGCAAGCCCGGTGAGAGACCGGCACTTACGGATTAATTTCGAAATCGTTACGGCGCCCTTCTTCACGGCGAACGGAGCACAACCGGTCGCTTATGAGAACTGGGTGAAGAATATCAGTCAGGAGAGCCGCAGCGAGTGTAATGCACGAGTGTGCGCGGTATATTCGCTGGAGTGCCCGGGACGTAGTCGGAAAGTAAATTAGCCGGTGGAAAACTGGTTTAACTCAATGTGTTAATTGCGGGGCCCTGAGCTCTGATTTGCGGCGCGCCGGGACCAATGGTACGATTTATTCTTAAATTGCTCTGCTATTTAGCTTCTGCGCCGAAGTTTCTACCCCTATATATCCTTGGAATGCAGTTAAGGGTGCAGTATCTTTAAGTCTTATTGTAATATGGAGGTGCGGAGGGGGAGATGGGCGCATTAATTACAAGAAAAAACCGTGCCTTATATTTTTTCTCGGTATAATAAAAAAATTTGGTCGAAATTCCCCACGAGTGATTGTCTGTAATGGTGCTCTGGTTATATAAAAAAATGCCGAGGTACGAGTACGAAAAATTGAAGGAAGAGTTCAATTTTCTTTAAGTGGAAAATATAAAAGAAAACAATATTTTTTTATTAAACGGTACTCCTCGTATACTTTTTTTAAATTGGGATCTGGAGATTTTATCACGTGATCAGAAGACCGTTGCAAACAATCCATCGTAGAGGGTTTTCGATAAAAAAATTTATTACCCAGAAGAAATAAATGTAACACGTTTTGTTGCCCGAGTTCGATGAAATCCTCTTAGGACCGTCGCACGTTGAATGCGAGCATTTATTATTTTGTCTAGAAATTATTGGAGAACTATTCAACCCAAGAAGACTCGAAAATGGTCTAACAGACTGACGAACTTTCGAAACTCTGGTGCTCCGAGAGCTTTCTGTGAACTCGAGTGCCTGCGGCCGCTTTATTGTCTGAATTACTTTTGAAGCGGTTCATGGGTCGTAAAAAGGTGGCCGGCATGAAACTGGATCAACAGGCGGAGAGTTGGTTGAATAACGTCGGCGAGCGCAACTGTCCGCACTCTCCGTTCAAAAACACATTGACGTAAAATTTTTACAGCCACGCCCAAAAGCCCAAAGGTCCGAGGCGATTCATTTCGGAATTAAAAATCAGAGAAATCAGAATTTCGCATTAGCCCAGTCACTCCAGGACTACCCATAATTTGAATTAATTAAAAATCAAACAAAAAAAAAAAACAAAAATACAACGGTACGTCGTTTCCCCGCAACATATCATTCCAGCAGACATTTATCGCTCAATGATCGTGTGAGGTCTTGCCGTGAGTCCGTCCTCTTTCAGTGTTATTCTCCCATCGCTCGCTGGCTCTCGGGTACGCGCCGTTGTCGAGCAAACGGAGTACAAGAGCCTATAGACACGTGTACCATCGGTGTACACTTTGAAACCTGCAATTGCTGCACCGAGGAAAAGAGCCCGGCAGTGAAGCGCAAATTGGCGTTAATGGAACGTTTCATTCGTGGAACTTGCGGACCTACATATCTTCCTCGGAGTAGGAGTACCAAGGATGGAGCGTGCACACACAACGGAGGAGCTCCGCGTCGTTCGTCCGGGGTATCAAACGGGAAGATGAGAAGGAGGAGCGTCGGGACGTACGTCCCGTAACCGTTCGTCAACGCTGAAACAATAGTCCCCGGGCGTGTGCATCCAGCTCTCAGGTACTGCCTGGAGTACCTTGTACACGCATTCATCCTCGGCTAAACGCACGGGATGCTGGCTCTGTAACGGTTCGTTCTGTTCCCTCTGCCTCGATTCGTCCGGGCCTCTTCTCCGCCGCTTCCCTCCTCTTACACGCAAACCGGAATATACCGTCGAGACTCTCGCGGTTCTACCCCGGCCCTCGTATTATGCAACCGTCCAACAACTATATAGTACGCGAAAACGTTTAAGAAAACGAAATATTAAATTACCCCGAAGGACCGGCGGGCGCGTCGCGAACTCTCGCACGGTACCGCGTACGGTCCGGCGCACTTAAATTTATGCACTGGGCATAAAGGCCGTATACAGACGCCGGGCAATGCATAGGAAGTTCGTACGCCCGAGAGAGCCCCGAGATTCGCGGGTGCCCCCGACCCGCATTTCGAGATTACGATAAATCTCTCTTGGCCCGAACTCGCGGCGCGCGCGCGCATGCGCACTCGCGTCGCGCGACCCGACCGACACGACTTCCATCACCGAGAAACGCGACATGGTCCTTCGCTCCTTCTCGCACCGACGAGGCGGGAATTCGGCGGTACGGGTAATAAGAGCGACTTTATTGCCGCTTCAGCGGCAATAAAGTCGATATGGATGTTGCGCAGATGAGTGTTTCGCTTTCCGCAGGTAAGTGCCATGTCGGGACTTTTCGCTTGTATTTTGGGCAACATATTTCGTGACGTTTTTCGCGAGTGTAAATCCACGGTATCGTACCGAGCCGAAGTCGCCTGGATTCCTCCCGCTCGTAACTGCAAAATTCATCAGACCGTCGAGCAAGGTTTGTATTAACGAAGCTTAATTGCTCGACCTCCCTTGGTCCGCTTTGTCGGAGCAGCATCGGCAGCGATGCATTTCGACTACTAATTGACGGTTGATTATTTCCACGACGCGATGTCCTTCCCGGATTCTCCCAATTATGCGACATGCAACCTGTCGCCCGATGGTTAGTTAGCGTAGTTATCAGAAAAGTGCCCGTCCCGATGGCGCGATAGCTCTCGTGCATATTTGTCAAACCGTACTCGATTGAATGCAGCGGAATTAGCGAACTGTACATATCGGGGCGATCGATATCCAACGGCGAGCAATAATAAACACCTTGGCGAGAACTTCTTATGCCGCATTTCAGGTACGGGGGGAGAGTTTCGCTGCCGGATGGTGCTATCGATAAAGAAGCAGACTGCGATCCGAGTTCCGATTATACGCCTGATCTCAACGAACTGGTACCACTGGCAACTCCAACGAAAAATGCATGTAGACCGGTAATCGACTCGCGTTCGAAACGCGAGAGGGTCTCGCGATTCGCAGACACAAGTTTCCATGCATTATATACGTGGAACCATTATGGGCGATCGATTTCTCGGACGTCAGAGCGTGTAGCCAAGTTTTGTACACGTGAATTTGTATTACAGAGTGGGCTAGGGCGCGAGCGTAATTGGCCGATGTTATTCCCCGTCGATTTCTCGTGCACGCGGTGCTGTTACCTCTATGGCTGTGGGTAATTGTGAATGAGATAGAGGCAACGAGAAATATAGCGTACATACCTGCACACATCTGCACAGTGCGTTTGTATTTATGTGCTTGTATGTGTGTAGCTGCTCCACGGCGGTCCGACTGGAGAGCTGATCGAATCGAACTCGAAATCTATTCCGAGCTTATCGCCGGCTCCCAGGTTTGTGTAGGCAAAATCCTTTCGTTCGATACACACCCGACGACGCTTCCGCGCGGTGCCGGCAGTCTCGCCGCGGCTTGTTTTACCGTTGCGTTTATAAACCGCCCTCGAGGTCCACGTCGCGGATTAACGAACGCGGGTCCACCCGATCGGTCGCCGCTGCCGATTTCCGAGAGGAAAATGGAGACATTAAGGTAGTTAACGTCGATCGCACGTTCTAACCAACGATTACGATCGAGCGACGAAAGTCAACGAGGGTCATTAGCCGCACACTTGTGGTACCGAAAAAAGTTCGGTTTAATGAGCGGTGTACGCAAAATACGGGGTGGACGGGACAAGTCCGAAGACACGTTTTAAGTAATCGCGGGACGTAAGTAATCGCAGTGAGCGTGGCGATTCTACACTTATCCATAAACGCTCACAATTATTTTTTTCTTGTCCATCCTACAATTTTGTTTTTAGATTTTAAAAAGGTTATTTATTATTTTCATTATTATTTGTTGATAATGAAGCCCTAAGACGGCGTCCCTTGAGAGCCAACTTCAGATACAAATGGGATCGCAAGAGAGGCAATGCCAACAGGTCAAAACAATCATACGCTATTAAATTCTAATAAAGCATATTGAACATTTTCGAAATATTTACAACGAAAAAATTGTACAATTATTAAGACAAAAAAGAAAAAAATTGGCATTTCCATGTCGCTTCCTCATAAGATCCGAAAATTGAAATTTTCATATTACTTTCTCATAATGTTCTTTCACTTGTGAAGCTTCATTTATGAGGAACCCAAGTATACAGAAAATACTTTGTCAAAGAAGAAGCTTTGCGAATAAAGGAACATTATGAGAAACCGATATGAAAATTTTCATTTCCAACGTCGATGAGGAAGTCATATGAAAATTTCAATTTTTTCTTATTTAAAAAGCTTTTTTGTACCGTGTACTGCATTGGACTGCGGATAATGGCAAGCCAGGCCTCGGAGTGAAATACGAGAATTCGAGATCTCCGATTATTCACTGCAGTAGTCCGACTTGCCCCGGTCCGCCTCCATAGGAAAAAGTATAAGTACAGGTATGTGTTGTGAGATTGTCTGGATACAAGCGGGCTGATACAGTTTGCAACTCCTTGGAGCAGGTGACAAGGAGTGCGAAGAAGCCGAATCTATTATTCCGAGAGAACAGACGATTGTGCGAGGCGGTATATCCAGAGAACGGGAAGACTCTCCGGGACGTTCACGATCGATCTACATCTTCAGCGGTGACGGCTTGTCCCAGAGGAGATTCGGGAAGCAACTGTACCGAACAATCGTTCTCTCTGTGTGTCGTTGTCGGATTCAGTTTCCGGTGCTACTTCGCTCTTCGAGCGTCCTATTTTCTCATTCCACTCGATGAGTTCCTCGCGAACGTTTGCACTATACCTCAGAAGCTCTTGCCGTGTGAGAACAAATATAAGAATATCGACTCGAGTCTTATGTGGGACTGGAGAGAAATGATAAAATTTGGGAACCAAAAAAATTACGTTTCGAAAGTCATTTGGAGTGAAATCAGAAATGTGTGAACTGAGAAAAAGAATATCGTTTCCTACCATAACGAATAGTTTCCAGGGGGAACATCCAAGCAGATAGTTTCCGATAGTATATGTTCTATTGGTTAAACTATAATTACGGTTGCAACCATGATTTTTTGTCATTGTCGTAACTACAAAATATAGACGTTCCCCTCGGGAACTATTTTTTATAGTAAAAAGTCAGTATAGTTGCTTTTACTATGTAATTTTTCCTCAGTATAGTGTGCGATGGTCCATTCGTCAACTATTACTCTGTACAGTTAAAAAAAAAGGTTGAACCCTCATTTTTCGAGATATTTCAAACATTGTGGGTAAAAGTTAGGCTAAAAGTGGTGATTATAGCCCGGTCCGTATATCATTGATTTACATGCCAATCGAGCTGAGCCATATTCACCCAGTATATATATGTTATTTTCAATATCCTTTGTGTATTTTTACATGGTTTTTTTATGACTGTTTTTCGTTCTAGAAGATCTTTCACGTCTATCGACATCGTTTACGCGGCAGCATCGGAGCGGCTAAACCCCGATAACCAGTGCAGTACGATCAGAGGAGCGTGAGCGTACGGCCAAAGGCGGCGAATGAGGAGAAAGTAGCTCGGTGCCGGTGCAAAGCTCTCGTCGAGATACAGCACCGTGCAGTTATATGCGCTATAGTATCTCATCTCGGCTGCTCTCACGAGGAGCATTGATTTCTCAGCATCTCGCGTGCATCTCGAGAGCCCGAGCTACTTATTGTTGCTAGTACGTACTACTATAACAGGTTTTCAAGACGGGCGAGCGCAGCCCAGAAGCTGCGAATAACGCGAGATGCGTATACCAGGAAAATTGATGCCCGGAGGCTCGTAAGCACGCGTGAATATCCACCACGGTGGTGCAGTGCCGAGAAACTATTATGCTTGTCACGTCAGTTATCAGGAAAATTCATTATCGCCTTTTACTGAGAAACTCCCAAATTTGTGCGAGTTTATAAGTAATTCGAGCCGATTAATTTCCTCGGCAAAGATGAAGTGCCGGCGATAAGGGACCGGGAGTGTCCAAGTTTTTTTCCAGTCCCCACTAAAAAAGTAAGTTCGTAAAATTCGTATTCGAAGTTTCGTAAAAATAATTTTAATGCATAAGCGACAAACTCGTTTTTTCAGGTTTCAATATACCTATCCTTTTTTTTCCGTGTCATTAACAATTTTAGTTTGTAGTTTTGTTTGTATAACTAGAGACGGATGGTGCGATCGGAAAGTTAAAAAATTTGTGGGGAATAAGTTGTTGTAAAAAGTATAATCTTTTTTCTTACTGTAGGAATATTCTGTTCGTGTTAAAGAGCAAGGTTTTGTCGCCATCGACGAATGGTGAAAGATTTCAATATTTTAAGTTTATCAGTCATTTTCATAGCCAAAATTGAGAAATAAGTCATTTAGCATATTTTCAAACAGCAATTTCTTTGCTTCCCGATGGCATCGCGGAAAAATCCAGGTGCCTGCCATATTCTACGAGAAGAAATACACAAGTTGGTGAATATGACAAGGTTGAAAACGCGCCGAGCACAGATCCGACAAAGTGAAGCGTGACGTTGGTATATTTTTATGCGCTGAACCTGAACCCAGGCCCGCCGTTTTGAATAAAAGTCTAATACGACATTTTTAGTTTTACACGACCGTCACCTCACGCTTCTGCGTAAGGTGACGTTTGATTGAAAAGGAGGAGGCGTTCGATGGAAAAAATGAAGCGTCTGACAACTTCTTGTCCCATTTTTTTTCACGCAGCACCCAGCTACAAATAACAACTGATCATTGTGAGCCCACCACGTGCTAAATTGAGAGACGAAACAAGACCTTCCCGCGGTCCACTCAATCCAGACGATACGAGGGCACGAGACAACACTAATAGTAGTGAAAAATTATAGCGCAATATTAGCAAACGAGGAAAATAAAAGATTCAACAAGGGACCGAAAGGTTCGCCGGAGTCCATTATCCTTTTCTTCGTGACCGTTTGCGCGAGGGGGTTGGAAGTCCGAGCTGACCGGGTGCGCAAGCCGACGAGTACGAGACGACGGAAGAAAGGGACGGAACGAGGCCCAAGGCGGCTCGGTTCTCTCGCGAAATCTTTCGGGCAATCGGTGAAATTTCAAGCAGGCTCATTTATCAGAGGTCTCACTGGTTGCCCAGGGGCCCCGGAGCTGCTACTCTTCTCGTGTGTATGAAGCTGAACGAACGGAGCGCGCGCGCGAGTCCAGCCACGAGAGCCGCGGGCATGAACGAAGAGAGGCTCTCACGAACACGATGGTGTAACCGGACGGATCACGTAGGTACAACGTTATGCGAAAGAACTGACTGACCAACGAACAGCCAAGTCACAAACCCTCGGCGGCGCGCGCGAAGAGAGAAATAAAGGAAAGCGAGCTTGAAAGATAGCGATCTTTCGCCGCATGGAATTCCCGGTAACATTATAACTCTTGGCTGGAATAGCCGAGGTATTTTATAGATTCCGTGAATGGAAGGTTCTCAAGCCCGTACGCGTAGTCGCGTAAGCGCACTGTCATATCGCTCGGTCGTTAAAGGCACTACACGTGCCGCAGGGAACGAGCCTTTCGCTGAAAGTGTCGCGTTGGGGACGGGGCAAGGTGGACCATTTTTACCTATTTTTCACGCGAGATTAAAAAATGTGTCGTCTCGAATGGAGGACGGTGGTCCGTCTTGTCTCGGGGTTTCGTCTTGCCCCGCTGTCACGAACGCGCTGGTACCGATACAAGGAACAACAGTGTAAAATAAATCGAAGCTTCAAAACTTCAGAAATAAGAAAACTTCGTAAGTCCTGTGCAATTCTCTTATCTGCTCCTGCAGTTGGGAAAAATTTCCACAAATATCCAATCGCCCGAGATATAAGTTTTTTTATTATTTTCCTTCGTTTTTATCCGGACTCTCTCGCCGTGACGGATTTAACCGGCGGATAAGCGATACCTCGTGTCCAGTCGCTCGTACACGGCGTCGTCGACGAGGATGTCCATCGACGTGATCCTGGGAACCGTGGGAGCAAAGGAATCAGCGTCGAGGACCCGCAGCCGCGCTCGAGTGTACGTAACCGATACCCACTTCCGTTTCGGACATCCAATTTCCGGGTTGGAAACCCGCGTCCGGTTCGCTGGAAACCTGCCCGCACGGACCTCGGAAACTCCGATAATAATGCCCTCGATCATCGAGTTACATCGAAGAAATGTGAGCGGTGGCAAAAATTTATGTGAAAAATACGAATTACCCATCGTACACTGTCGCGTGTCTCATCGTACGAACGCTCAAATTAATTGCGATACGTGGTCGCGAGGGGAACGCAAGTTAAAAAAAAAAAAAACCACGGGAACAGAAGGACGGCACGGTCTATCGGAGGGAAGAACGACGTTTAACTCGTCTTCATTCTCGTTGGCGTTTGAGCGACGGGTCTGCAGGACTAAGAGCAATCTCCGGAGAAAAAGATCCGAATTAAACGATAATTTTCTGCAATTCAGCAACCTCGTTAATTTACCCGTTTTTTTCGTCCTCTTCCTACCTCACTCCAATAGCTGCCGGCACGAGAAGTTGATTCTCTTCTGCGTACCAGTCGCGTTGAAATACCGAAGTTACACGAGACATCTCTGCAACGGGATTTAACTACCCGTTCACGAGTGCCTCTCATTGTAGACATTGAGGTATTTCCGACAATAAAAAAAAACATAATAAAACGAAACAATTAACATCCACTGAATGCCAGTTGAGGTATATATCGGGGACTAATACCGTTGGAGAAATGAGTTCAAGACCTGAACGACGGAGACAACTTAAATGGGAAAGCTCCGCGCCGATGGAAGAGAGAACTAACGTGGAAGCGTTTTCACATCGGGGAAAGCTGATAACGTATAGAAGAACACCTTCTTGAAATTCCGTTCACGAAGTCGCAGTCGGCACGACGGTCTCGTAGGACTGGAGGCGCTCCCCTGGCAATCTGCCGAACGGATGTCGAGACCGTCTTTTACCCGAGCATCCCGTCTTTGCACTTGTTCACGTCATCCCGCGAGCGCGCGCCTGGCATCCCGCGCCGACTGAAAGACGAGCTCGGGCGTTTTGGATCTTATATCTAGGCTCGTGTCTGAACAGCTTTATAGATTTTGCAATCGGGCACCAGCGTTTGAGATATTGCGACGAAGTTACCGATGAGATGAATTTTGTGACTATTTTTGGTTTTCAACTCAAGGATCATATTGTGTCTGTGAAAGAAGATGATTGTTTACTTATTTACAAGGAGTAGTCTAGGTGTATATAGAGTTTTCACCTTACAAGGATAAACTTTTTTTCTTACAAATTTCACAAATCCTTCTCGCGAACAAACCACAAGGTAGACCGGGGCAAAACGGGGACGTCAAGCAATAAAACCTGCTACAACGATACCGAAAGCATACATCCATTGTTTTTCACACCAAATAGGTTTGTTAAATGGACAAGCCTTTTTTACCATGTCCATTTAAATTGGGTTAGCGTTTGTCATTGTTTTTGTTATTCTAAAGTGCTTTTGATGAGAAAAAGTTTCGATGAAAAGAAACGAAAGAATGAAAGTCGGCTATTCACGATTATTAGCTATTTGTCAAGTTAAAATTTAAAGGAAGATGGATCAAGATAAAAATGTATCGATACGAAAAGTTTCGTAGAAAAATGAACGCTTTGGCCTGCCTTTCCGTCCGCTATCACTCTCGGTCGAAAGTAGCGAGCTAACTTTTCAACTTTCATAAGCATCGAACCGAGGGTTCGCTCCCTGTCCAGCTATAATAACGGTAGATGCACGGGTTAATATAGTGCTCGCCGACGAGCGTCGTAACGTTTCGTGCGGGTCATTCCTGTCGTCGACAGGTTTATCATCGATTGCCCCGGTGGCGGTGTTCTCTCGCGCGACCGCCGAATGGCCCATGGCCATAAGCCATACCCGACGTGCACACCGAATATTGCATATACAGATACCCCAGCGCGTTACACAAGTTCTGGAAGCTAGCTTCAGGCGTGGAGGATGAGTGAAGCTTCGTCGCTCAGCGCGCAAACTGATAGAGTCGTTACTCCAGCAGGCCGAAGGTTAATAATACAGCCGGAAGCGAGGGTCCGTTCAGTTTTCGATTCGACGACAATGGAACCGAGAAATTTCGGCGAGGGTGGATAAAATATTATATGCGAAGTATAAACTTTATATTTAAATATATAAACATAAAATAAAGCTGATATATATTTTATTTTATGTATGTGCGTGTGTCCAGTTTAGTTTCAATATTATGTTCAAAATTTATCTCGCGTAATTTCTATGTCCGAATCATGGACCTCTAAATGTTTTTGTTTCAGACCATCTACGGAGGGCCTGGAACTTTCGCGAGCGGGATATTTCATCTCCGCACCGTCGGATATTGTTGCGCCGACGTACGACTCTACCCTCGCAAACCACGCCAATATTTCCGTGTTTTTAATATCTTTTCTGTGAAAAATGTCGGAATTTTGTTCGGATAAAAATTAACCCCATCACGAGAATTACTGCAATCGCACGAGATAACTCCTTGATCTCCAATTTTCGACGACGCGAAGTACATATTTCGAACAAACGATGTACAATAACGGAGTATTATTGAAAAAAAAAAAATGAATAATGTAAGCACTCAAGTTTAACGATGAGCGATGTCCACGGTAGGTATCCGGTGGTCGCGACATTATTCGCGAAGCAATTTGTTAGCGAAACGAGACCGTCGCGTTCCAATGGAGGATCGGTGTGGTAAAAGTGTGCGCGCGGGCCGAATTATTAATATCGAAAAATTGTAGAAGCGAGCGAGTGCCGTGGGGATATGGAGAACGCGGATGGCCGGATAGGTGCAATCGCAACACGATAGTGGGAGTGAGTGGGCTGGTGGGGTCTCTGACCAGCAATATCGTAAATTGTATCGTTACGACTCGTTTTAATAACTACGTTTAATCCGTGGTTAATAAGGCCGGGACACCATTAGCGAAGGTCCACTGTAGCACTGGTGCGCGGCGGATCAGCGAGAGAATACGCCCGAGAGCGCGGTGCGTTATCACGATTAAATCGTATAAACCCGAAAGCCTTTATATTATATTTTATACAAATATATGAATTCTTGATAAACCTCCCCTCGCCCTCTCAGCGGCCCGAAACGCACCGAATTACAACCAGTCTCGTGTTACCGGAAGGGTATTCCACCTGGGATATACAGACAAAACGACAGAAGAACAAGGGAGCCTCGGAACTCGAAGTTTTCCGCGGCTTTCAGCGTGTACGCGCCCGTTATTATTTTCCTCCGTTCTCCCGAGGAACAACAGGGAATAATTTAATTTTATAAAAAGCGCAGAATATGTTGAGGCTATGAATGTATAATAGACACGAAAAGCTAGCATACCTTATTCCCTTGTTCGCTGCCCGCCGCAGAACGTATCCGGAGGCCGTTGTTGCCCTCACGCTCCCGACGCGTTCAACGACCGTGCAACCACGGTACGACGACGACATGTCTTTTGAGCCCCGAACCCTCCGAAACACATGTGCATGTAAAATAATTGAGCCAACTTCGCGAATTTGCGTGGATTAAAAAAAAAAAAAGAAAACAATGAAAAAAGTAAAAGATAAATACAAGAAAAAGCCTCGGGAATGGCGAGGCAACGACGTCGCAACGAGATATAAATTATTATGTGCTCGTTGTTCGTCATGAGGGTAGAATAGCCGGTAAACAGGTCGACGGAGCTTGCTACCAGGAAAAAGATGAAAGAACAACGAGACACAGAGGACCGGGGAGAGTCTCTCGGGCTCGCAAAGCTCTTTTTTTTACCACTATACTTTTTCGCTAATTTACTATACGACGAGGGTTTTTTACATTGTCCGCCGAGTTTTTATTTTTTTTCCATACCCCCTCGAGCCAGCGCACTGACCACCGCGTCAAGAGACTAGCTGAGCCTTTCAAGAGCTCGCACAAAGAAGAAAGGGGGGGGGGGGGGAGACAAGAACGAACCGACGCAAACGCGTCGGCGACAATTCTCAGTGGTTAGATGACCTCTCTCGCAAACGCAATTTCCTCGGATACCGCAACTCGGAGCAGCGAATCTGCGAGCCTCCTAGGACTGGTTCGCTAAGTCCTCCGGGCGGACACGGCTTCCGACCTGCGCCGGGATGTTTGTTCTTGCCTGTGCTGTATACGAGCGAGACCAAAGTCTTGTCCACTCACTGCCTTATTTACGAAGTTTGCCGAGGTATACCGTACGCCTGTGGTCCGGTACTCAACAGGGGTATAGCTGTACTTGTGTGTAATGCAATGCGCCGAGAACAAGGATCCCGACGCCAACGAGGATTAAGACTGCGCCCGGAGGCAACGATGCCAACTGCCGAGACGCGCGGATGAGACCCGTCGTCTCGACGGAGTGTGCATGAAATTTTAGAATTGCAACCAACGAAACTGAGTGAAACGACCAAAATATTGGGCAAACTTGGTAGTTCACATGGACAGAAGGATCCGGTAAAAATGTAAGAGATTTGTGAGAATTTTTACCACAGGGGAAGAGTTTTATATATGGTCCATATATACTTGATATGCGTATTGATCTCACTAATTACAATTGATATACGTGCTAATCGGATAATAATGATGAAATTTTTTTTCATGATTAGGGTAAGTCTCGCATTTGTTTGCAGGTGGCGACATGGTCGGCAAATATCACATGTACTGTAGTAATTCTTCTCATACGATATTATTTTGGCAAAAGGGTCGTTTCCGTAGTCACCTCGATTCGGAATATTCTTGAACGTTCTCGAAACGCTACCGAAACTGTGGCTGGACACCACAAAGACACATACGCACGATGTAACATATATACAGAACCGCAATCATACCTGCTCGCGGTCGAGCAACGAGAACCCTTGAATAGTGGTCAGTGTCACGGTAATATCTGTAACGATTGCACGCATCATTTCTCGGAATAAGTGTTGAAATAAGAGTTAGATGTCAATTCCCATAACGTGTTCTTTCTTTAAATGCGCCCCAATCCCACATTCTTCGCAGTACTCTTTGAGTTCTCACACCAGATATTCTAATTTCAACTGGATATTTTCCTCCGTGTAGTTGGGACAATTAATTTTGTATTACCCATCAGCTCTGCCAACCAATTATCGGTTCGCCCAGCTCATCACTTTTCTTTCCGCAAAAGAAAATCAAGACATGTTCAACCAAGCGGATTGTCCCAAGCGGCCAATGACAATCCGCTCGCTGCAAATCGTCTTGCATTCTCTCGCTTCGATTGGTTTTTTTAATAAGGAGTGTATTCGTTCAAATTTCTTCCCTGTCCCAATTCCTGTTCCACCGCCCAAAGATCCCCGGAACCAGAATACAACACGCAAGCATATATCTACCATATTATTCCAAGACTCCCGCACTTCCGCCAAAATATTTCTCAAAGCAAGCAACGTTGTCACGGGAGGCTGAGCAATGATCGATGAACTATGCGACGATGCCCGCAGTACGCTTTCTCACTGACGTAGCGCGGAATCCAGCGAAATAACAGTTCGATAGGGAACCTGTGGGTTCCTGAATATCCCGAATTTAGCTTCGGGGCTTTTCCTTCCGCTCGAATAGTTGCCTCGGGTTTATGCACCCTATATACCTTACATATGCATAGCGAGTATGCGCGCTGGGGTCCCTCCGACTCGGTCGGTGTACGGTAGCAGGACTAAGAGTAGGTGGATGAACGCACGCGAGATGCACTTAGAGTTTACGACGTGAGTTATGCGTGTAACACCGGTGGTGTAACACGGTATATGCGTGGAATTCCCCGCGACTCGGAGATGGATCTCCGCGTTATTTCTCCTATTCGTCGGCTCATTTTCCAAGCTCCCCTCGTTCCCGGCATTAGGAACTGTCATTAGACTAATTATACATCGCGGTGCACGCCACGCCGGCCGTGGAAGCTGTGCGTCTGCTATTGCACTTTATTCATCGTTGCAGATGTGTTTTCCTAAGCGCGCGCACAACACGAAGCCGGTACACCGGTTAATGCCGCGTTGATGCTGCAGCGAGAGGATCTACGTACGTACCGCGAATACCCGGTTGTAGCTCAAGCCTCTTCTCGCAGAGGTACAAGTGCCGGTTGTTAATAGCGTGCGGAGAAGCGGCGGCAACGCAACAATATGGGACGAGCGTTTAGTCGAAACGAACGTCAGAATTCAAGCCGGTCTCGCGTTTCTCGGTGTTGGCCCACACGTGTATTGTACGGTCGCGTGGAACCCGCGGTTATACTAACTGGAGCAATAGACGAGAGAGATCCATTCGAGTGCTTGACCTGCGGGGCCGAGCATCCTGGATCTCGAGACAGTGAAGAAGAAGAAAACTAGACACACATATGTATATGCATGTATGTATATGTGGAGCATGAAGATGAATAAGAAGAGGAATGTAGCATATCGGCTGCTGGGACAAGCAAGGGCGTAATCTAGAGCGTTTTGCATGTCAAACTAGGTTGGTTGCGCCTTTCTGTCTCTCAGCAGTCCGAACGTCTGTTGCAGAAAAAGAGAGAAATCTTAATAAGAGCTGCCAAGCCCATCGCGTTTACGTCCATGGCAATTATCGATACGTAGATATACATACCGTTTCGTCGATTATTAATTGCACAGTCCGATACCGTACTGTTTACGGTAGGAGTGCCTAGGACGCGGTGTATCCCGTCACTCGATAACTTTTCAACGTTGGATCGGGAAATTGAGAGCTGTCGAGGGAAATGGTTCGAGCTGAGGTTTCATGCGAAACGACGGTACGGCACGATTTCTGTTGACTTTTGAGTTTTGCCTAACCGGTCACTTGCAGTGAATCGTACAAGCATGGCGAGCATCGGACTTAAGGTAGTTATGTCGGCAAGGCTATCCAAAGTCATATGCATAAACTTTTTACAAGTCGGAATTGAACTATCAAATTTTACTGGTACAAAGTCCCGAAGGCTCTTTTACCGATCATTCGAATGAATAATTGGATCCAGAAAATCAGTCTTTTTACACGGCGCTTACGGGACAGCTGGCGAAATTGATCTTTAAATCGAGAATTAACATACTTGGATCAAAGATAGAGAAAAAATATAAAGTACTGCGGACTCGGGAATAAATAAGAGGTATTTTCGAAATCTATGTCACGATAAGGATATCACCAAGGTATCGGGATGTGTTGAGATTTAGCTGTCGCGAACAAAATCGGATGCGAAAATAATATCGAAGTACCGAGAATATGTCAAGAACTTCCACTGTCGACACATCGAGTACGAGAATAACATTGAAGTACCAAGATACTTCAAGCACTTTTGCTGTCGTGAACATGGAAATAATATCGAAGTACCGAGAATATTTCAAGAATTTCCGCCGTCGCCCACGGCACATCGGATACGAATATGATATCAAAGTACCCAGATATTTCAAAAACTTCTGCTCTCGTGAACGACAAGTCAGACATGGAAATAATATCGAAGTACCGAGGATATCTCACGAGCTGCTGCTTTTGCTGCACCAGTGTCTCCGAGGCAATGTGAGAAGAGGTACGAAGACAGAGCAAGATAGTCCGAGATATAAGTCAACATAACGACGATACAACTTTTCTCTCCCACAACGGTGTAAGCATTCTTTGACATCGAGGCAAATCCCTCCGGCGCTGCTCTTCGCAGGCTCTTCGTACCTGTGTTTTGTATCCACGCTAGTCCAACTAGGCGTTCTGTCTCTCTAAGGTTCGCCCGATTTCGCGTCAAAGACGGGAAGCTTCTCTTGCGATTCCGTGAATCTTTTTTTTCTCATCTTTCTGTTCTCGGCGCTGGCGAACGCAACGGTTCCGCGAGCTCCTTCCCTCAGGAGAGCGTGCAGAATATCCTCCGTGCTCCACACTAGCGGCGACGCGGCAGTGTCCCTCGAGAGAACAGATGGGGGCAAATCTAATACCTTTGAAGTCTCGGTCGACCTTTAAAGGATCCAGTGATAACAATGCAATATTATCCAAGGAAAAAATATCACAGTACGTACGGCAGGTGGCGTTGCAACTAGTGCAGAATTATAATCATTACCATAATCATGGGCATTGCTGTTACAATTCTTACCCTAGAATTCACGTACCTATATATGCTATAAAAATTGTCCCAAATCTGACAATTTTTTTTTTTTTTACTATTGCCTTTATAAATGCGATAATTTTTCTGAGTCGTCATTGAAACATTCACGAGATCCTTTTCTGCGTGTCTACACACGAGTAAATGACCCGCGACGCCCTGTTGCTCAAAGACAACGTTCCTCGGTATTTTCATATGTTACGATTTGTGCTTGCGGTCGTACTATTAATAATGGTCTTTTAAAGTTCGTAATGATCGGAGCCTCGGTCGCACAGCCGTCGCGCATGCGTGCGTCGGTGTGTGTATGCGCGCGCAGCTGTGTCAGAAGCGAGAGGTCAGTGCAGAGATCGCAATCATCATCACGCTCGGCACACGAAACAATGATAGTACGGGGGTTGTAAGGGGAGGCGCGGTTAGTTAATCGGCCTGTCATCACGGCCAGCAGTGATCAATCGATTTCTCGCGGCTGCGTATCCACCCGGTCGGGTTTATCCGGAGGGTTGGTTACCGGTGAACACGTTATGGCGTGTACACGTGTGCGAGACTGCATGAACTCTTGCGTGCTCGACGTACAGACATCATCGTACACGTTCTCACGTATATCTACTTCGAGAGTATAAGCGGTAACCTCGGAGAAATGAATTTTCGCGCCTTATTCCCCCTTCGTTCCCTCTCCTCGACCGCTGCATCGCGAGGCCCCTCGACAACGATGCCGATTTTACATAGAAGTCTGCTGCACACTTCGCGCTCACGGTACACGGCCGTGTAACACCGGATGACGAATGATTCGATCGCCCGGCTGAGATATTGTCTTATAAATGGACCGAGACACATCGACGCTCGCACGCAGCTTATCCTTTTTGCCTCTCCGCGCTTCTGCCCCTGCATGACGTTGAATACGTCGAGAGTTGCGCCGGTGCTACCGCTCGAGGGCAGCCTCACCGTGGCCGGTTCGCATTAATTATTCGCCGGCGTTTCTCTCCCTCTCCGCCTCGGGAGCCCGGCCCGGCTTCTATGTTTGCCGGGCTGTTCATTCGATCTCTTCTCGCAGAGCCCGGCCGGGGAAGCCGCGAGGTGCATTTCCAGAACGGGCTCCGGTTACTCGGCGATGAGATACCGAACAACACTCCGTTCATAAGCTCGTTCGTTCGGAAGTAAAGCGCACAGAGATTCGAGCCAATAATTTTTTCGCAATTCGAGATATCGAGATTCGATAGTGGCAGCGATTCTCTGTACCGCCGAAGCTTGAGAGGCAATTATTTTTCGAGTATTTTTCACACCGGTCGGGAATAGCGGCGTTAGCTCGGAGAGCTTCATTCGATTTTCGCGTAACCGGTCCGTTGCCGGGTGGAGTACCGATTCGCGATTTTGCGCGCTGCGTATAACTGTATCGTTCGCGGGGCGAATGGGGAAGCGCAAGAGCGAAGAGGGACGAAGACGGAAGGAGAGAGAGGGAGAGATGTACTCGTGCGAAATCCAATTTTTACCAAGCCGCAGACACGGAGAATGGCTCCGCTCGCGTTAACCGCGAATTACGGACTTGGTTCGATTGCATCGTGGAGCGTGTGTCAGAGAAGCGTGTTTCGCTACCGCGGGTCGCGAGGTAAGTCGGGAGGATGCAAGACCGCGCCCCGGTGTACTCTTGGCTCCCGCCCGGACGCTGGCGCTATAAAAGTAACAGGGGAAATTGCCAACTTACACCAGGTGGAGAGTAAAAGGGTCACGTAAGTAGGTGGGTCTGTACAGGCGCGAAAGTGCCCAACGGACTTACGACTCTTCTTCCTTACCGTGGTAATGGACACAAACTATCATTGATGCCACACAAACTGACAAGAGACTAGTCTGCGGAGATTCCTTCATTGAAATAGGCAGTTCGGAATGTACACTGAGAGAAGGATCTAGTAAAAATGACTATATCGCTCGGGAAATATTATCATGGCACATATATACTACTATAGTAGTAGGGAACTAGGGCGCCACTTATGGTAGGAAGTACCGGATTTATGAGAATTTTTCGTAGATATTATGGTAAAAATTCTTGGAAAATCGGAGACTCTCTGCCAAAGGTGGCACTCTAGTGCCCTGCTACTGTGTGCTATGGTAAATTTTCTCAGATGATCGGTAGTTTTTACTAGATCGTTCGCTCAGTGTATAAAATGAAGCTAATAACCGAGATAACTGATGATGCCGCGGAATCTTCGCCGGGCTCCCGAGGGGTATCTGGAGTGAAATTGATGAAATTGATGAAAGAATGAATCCCGTTAGAAATCCGAGATCTCCCCGATAATCCATCCTTCTCTGTCGTTATCGTTCAAGCGTGATTCCCAGTTGAATTCTCGACGAATATAAGATCCATTATAGTCAGTTTCAATTAAGCGAAACTATCACTAGACCTCCGTCCGGCGACGTCTTCCGTTCGACTGTCCCTACGACTGGGTAGGGTAGGTAGGTGCGCTCGCATCGCAATGACCATATACGCCGGACTGAAACGAGAGACGGCGAACGATAGCGTGGCGGTCGCTAATTAAATTTTCACCGGCCAATGGCACGGTTCTCGAACGAAATCTCGAGAGTCGGTCGACTACTGTCCCCGTCGATATCTTGCTCGTCTCCGTGTCGCTCGTCGCTCCCAAGTGTATAATATACAACTCGAGCTCGGCATTCTGCACGGCGTTCCCGGAAGAGCATAGAGTCGATAACCATGGCCGAGCGCATAGGATGGGCATCGCATCGCGAACGACGGGGAGACCCACTTCGAGAGATTCTCTCGAGGAAGCTCCGCCGTGTTGCGGGCTCCGCACACTGCGGAGAGCCGATCTCTCTCTCTCCGTACCTCGATCGGTTCCCGAGCGCATAACGAATTTCATTTAACCATACAGATAGCCGAGCGGCGAAGAGCCCGACTCGGCTCATTCGTCTCTTATCTACTTCGCGAGATCCGCTCTTTTCAATTTCTCCTTCGTATATAATACGTGCCGTACCTATAGCTTACGGTATATAACCGATCCTCTCGATACAATGAGCTACGGTAAATAATAGATATGCTCTCTCTCCCACGAGTCCGTCCAGCCGTATCGTGTCATTAAGCCGCCCGATCTCTCCGCTCCTCCATCGGTCTCTCTTATTCCTCGGCGCGTCTAACACTGACGCTCTCCTCTAACGGATTTGTAGGAGCCGACATAGGAAATCACTGCATAATTCATAACCATCTTCGGTCTCGGTGGGCACCTTTCCCCATCTGGATATCGGACTTGTGTGGACACCGAGCTATCCGTGTCCGTGTGTCTCTCTGGCCACTCGCATGGGTGTGGACGTGAAGGCTTTTTTCTTCATTTTTTTTTTTTTAACAGTTTCTCATTGCTACGTAGACACGAGATAGCCAGCTGTTCTCAAGCGATTCACAACGGAGAGAATATCTTAAGTTGTTCGCTCTCTCGAACTCCCTCTCTCGCTCGCCGACGCTGTTCGGTCTTTGGTATACGCGAACTTGAGTCGAGCAGTGAAGCACCGCGGATACTGCATCGGAGCCGTTTTCAAGTACATGAACAAGCCGACGCGGTACAGAGACCCCATCGAGCTTTCCGCGAGAGTCGGGGAGATTGTTTGGCTCACGCGTTGTTTACACCGCGTTGAATAAACACGTACGGCCTCGGCGTCTCTCGCATGCGCTTACCGGCAAGTACAACACTCTTGTACATCGTGATTCTCGAGTGCGCGTTAACACATCTACCGCCGATGCAGTTCGGGCGGGGCCGAGGTCTTGAAAATTATGCGGCAGTTGCAAAAAAAAAAAAAAAAAAAAATACTTTGCAAGATCGAGATAGCAATAAGAAATATGTGGAGTTTTATGGACCGCGAATGTTTGTAAAACGTACAAATCATGATTCTGCGTAATAAAAAGAAAATCTGAAAACATTTCTCGACTATCGAAGTATTTCACACAAATCCGGAGGGTCCGAGCGGTCTACTGGCTGGCGCGCTAGACTCTAGTCCACGAGGACGCGTGTTCGATTCCCTGGCCAGGCCTCTGGGTGTTTAGTTTCGTCTTACGATATAGCTACGATACAGATACTATAAGTTTGTAACTTCCTCTCTGTAAACCAATAATAATAATAGTGGAAATAAATCACTGTACTTTGACGTGCAAGAATAATTAGACTAAATTTCAAATAGTTGGGGATTCGTTATACTTCCGGTATACCCGTTACCGCGAATTGCAAACTGCGGTAAGAAACTTCCGTGCGGAAACTTAATTTTTTTCGACCCGATGGCGTGGAATTTACTAGAGCAAAAATTACATGTCGAACATGCATGCGCGCCCGAGTCCGATAAATATAAATAAATGAATACCCCCTATACGAGGAAAATACATATAAATGGCACTGCCGAGCACTCGGTACAAAATGAACATCCGCGAAGGAGGAAACGAAAATCACGTCCCGAACGTTGAATCAAGGAGGGGAGGGGGTGAATCGAGGTAGTAGCAAAAAATGTAGGACAATGTGGTCTATCTCGAGCAGCCGGCCGGAAAATTGCAAATATTCTAAGACATCGGGAGGGGAGGAGGGGTGGCGTGGTGCATGCAGCTGTCTCGAAACGGTGGAAGCTCGCAGGATGAGCACCAACGAAAGAGCCTTTTCGCTTGCTGGCAGCGCCGCCAGCAGCAGCTACCTTATGTATTTTGCCTCTGTTCGCCGCTTCTTCCAGCGAACCGAGCGAGATAGCCGAGGCAGAGTAAGGAGGGGAAACTGTAACCTCCCTGGCAAGCGCACCAAAAATTCAGCGGCTACGAGAACCCGGCGCGGGCTCGCTCGCTCCCCCGGTACCTTATACTTTTATACCTCCGAGAGACATCGAGAGCTATAGTCGTGACGTTTCAATCTCGGTTCGGCGAGACGCGAGATGTGCACGGCTTTGCGCACGTGATGTATCTTCCCGCTCTCGCGAGAATGTGAACGAATGAGAGTGAGAACCGTCAGACGAGCATGTAAGAGAGTGGGAGGCCTACCGGCTTTTTCGGGATGTTTAACATTGTTGCAGGTAAAGGGACCCTTCGGGAATGCTGGGACGACGAGAATGAGAAGAAATGTTATCCGGCGTTACGCTACTCTCCGCTGGGAGCGCCACAATTTCGGAGCGGAAATTTCATTAGCATCGCGTTGGCCTATGCCGTGCCCGTAGACGGGCGAGTCTTGAAAGTTTTCCAATGATGGTACAGCTTGGCGATGCAGCTCGTTGATATTTTACCCTTTTTATACGATCCTTCCGGCTACATCGAGCGTTCGCTTGAGCGGCCGACGACTACACCGTTTATACCCGGTCATGCTTTTAGGCGAGTTTAAGGCAAGGGAAGTTTAAGGCAAGATAAGGAAGAACCGTCATCATCGAATCACTTGAAAAACAATGTTCGAAATACGTTTAAAAAATTTAGTTGAGTTTACTGAAATCTAATTGGCAAGAAAAAACAGTTAAACCATTTGATAGTTAAAAAAAAAATTATTGGGCTCAGCAAAAAATTTTTAACAATAACTAAATATTTAATTTGCCAATGTCCAACGAAAGATATGTTAACATTAAATAAACTCTTTTCTCACTGCATGAACAAACGAGGAGGATCGACTGTACCAGTTTCCGGCTATGCTGGGGGGAATTCCCGTCGGAAACTGGGCCGTTCACCTCACCTCTTCGGCGACGATGGCCTCTTCGGGCTGCCGTTTCGATCACTTCGCCTCCGTCGTCAGCACGCGCTTCGGCTCCCCGGCGCTCCCGTTCGATCGATCTAATCGACACCCGGCAGGCAACGCGAACGAGCTGCGCTCGTGTGCGTCGTAATCAATAGCCGTGACTACTTTTACGAGGCGCGAGGCCCGAGAGTATAGCGCGAGCGACGGTGCGATGCAAGTAAAGCAATTTCGCGTGAGAGATGAGGAGCGTACGTATCGGAGCTCGCGCACTTACTCGAATCTATGCATGGGACTAGTACCGGTAGACTGTGACGCGGATACAACGTGGTATATTCCATATTGCGCGACACGGGTAACTTACTTTTGACGCAAGCTTCTAACAGGCTTTCATCGCTTCTCGGAAAAGGTCGCGAACCCTGTACCGATTTACAAAAGATCTCGAGCCCGGGCCCGAGCCGAAATAGTCGCGGACTTTAAATGATTTATATTAAACGATCCTTAGTGTTGGGTCATCTAATTTTGTATAAATGGAATTTCGTACAAAAGGATCTTCTTATAAATGGAACGGAAAAAGGCGTACAAATGGAACTATTAGCGTCGTTACCAAAAGATTGGCGTAAAAAGATAAAATTATAAATTTGCGATTCGTCTCGTCATATTTTACTTTATAATATTCCGAATTTGCGTTTTTTTTTTCGTTTATATCCTGTCCTTTAGATCGAGTCATTTGCAGGTAGAATTTCGCCTCTCGAGCCAATAGATTATTCTCGGTTGGTTCCTAATCGATATTCAACCCGGGGTGCGGCTCTCTCGCTGGTCTCACTCGTAAATCAATTAATTTTAAATATACAATAATGGTAGAAAGGGCGAGTACGCTGCAGGTGAGCGAATCTCGCCGATCCGGGAGAGCTTCGAGTTCGGCGCGATTCTTGGATCCATGCCCGATGTTCGTGTCCACGCGCGCGCGACTCCGAGTTCTCGGTGCGCAATAACGTAGCACCATTTTCATTCGACTTTTTTTTAAATAATCTCTTCACTGTACGATAGAATATTCTCGAATATTCTATCCCTCGCAATTCTCGCTGAACTCAAGTGGGCTCAGGCTGTCCGCTAGTACTACCTTAACTGTGTGCACTGATGCGATACCAAAGTCACTCTCTGTTTCGTGCATGCACAGCTTCCTCGCGCGCCGGTTCGTTAAGAAACCCTCCCAATTGTATATATATGTATAGCGTTCAGTGGGATAATAAATTTCGTTGGCTCGATCCGGTTCTCATCATTTCATTAATCGCTCCGCGTTGCAGGAGAAACATGGAGATCGACCACATGCGGCGAATCGCATTTCTCGTTCTTCGTCGAATGCCTCACCCGAGATTATAATATTCTTAAGGACAATCCCAAAGACGTATAATCCGGCTAATCAATTAATCCCGTCGGATACGCCGGGATCATCATTAATGCAAATGGAACTACGTGTCGTCGAATTAGCTCGGGTACAAGCCGGATCGATTGATCGAGAAGCGAGCGCGTGCTCCGGGAGAATTCCCCGATCGAACGCACATACGCACACTCGCACGTAGATTCTCTCGAGCGACGATGAGGTTCTCCCGTCGCCCGAGGGCGTAATTCGAGGGCGTGGCGGCTCAGGCGCGCGAGAGTTCGCCCTCCGATCACGTCATTGTTAACGACCTCAATTAATTCGCGAGATTCGGAAGTGAGGTCTTCGGGCGGGACTCAAGCTGAAGCTGTGTGCGTATGACAGGGGCACGTGCGCCAGTGCGAAATGAGCTTTCGATGTAAGATGCTCGAACCGGAATGGCCTCAGCATTTAACGCCGCTCTGATGATGGACGGGCAAAGTTGAGCAGCCATCAAAGAGATTACGCTACAAAAGTTCGATCCGCAAACTACCATCCCGGGGTAAGCAGAGGCTTAGCGGGTACGGCTTTGGCTCACGGGCAAAGTTCGATCACCAGCACCTAATTAGTCCAGCACCTAGTTAGATCCAAAAATTTGACGCGTCTCGAGGAAAAAATTTGATCAATTGGCCGGACCATGATCTACGATCGACATGGCAGCACACAGTAAAACACGGGTACAAACGTTTCTTCTCCACATACAAACGGAATTTCGTATGTTTCTTGAAAATTTTAGCAACAAAAAAAATGAGTTGATAATTCCCCAAAACTGTTAACTTTACCAATAATGATTGCTGTATCTGGGGTTGTGGTCACTATGCGTTCCACCGTCACGCAGGCCTGTGACCCATTGAGTAAAATGTGAAAGGTTGAAGAAACCATACACGGAAATAAAAACATTAATAAACAAAACATTCCACTATTAACCGGCACAAGGTTGTGAACGTTTTGGAGCAAAGAAAAGTTTGTTAAGAGTCCAAACCTTTTTTACCGTGCGGTGGTCCGCAAAGTCGAGACCGATTCCGCTACTTGAACGGTTAGTTGTCTAGCTATGCTTGCTCATCAACACCATTGAGGATGAGATTGAGTTCCGGGGATCGTTCTTCCTAGGCCTACGTATTGAGTACGAACGTCTAGCGCACCTATTCGGAATGACCGACTTTAACGCCACAGCCGCAACATCCCTGCGCTCCCGTTACAACTGGCGGTCCCTTTCAAGCTCCCCAGTTCCGTTGCCCAGTTCGAAATGATATTCACCATGCACAAAAGGGTTCCTTGACGCATGTAACACCACACTCTCGTCCCCCACAATAACAGAATCTGGGTCTGTGTATCGAATATCGGAATTTCTCGTGGCGTTAACCTCCATACGGCCTCCATTGTCTGGCCCCTAGACTATTCTGGTGTCCGTCCAACGGCGTCATCGAGATCCTCCGCGGTCTCCGTACCGGTGCATCCGGCGCGTGTTCCACAAAGTCCACACTCGAAGCATCTCTCGAGAACGGCCCGGCTCCTTCCTGACGTGTATTATCAATTTTCTGATGAATACCTTGCGCCATAGGTGGCACACTCCGGTGGCGTGTGTCACAGCTCCGGTTTACCGGTACACGACCACGTTACGCGGGGTTGACGCACCGTTGTGTTTCAACTGCGATGGCAAAAGCGAGTCGGGGACAAAGAGGCACAGTGACGCGCCATGGTGTGCAACATCGTTGAAACAGAGGCCTGCGTGTAAGCCGGGGATGAAGGTTGACGACGCGAACCTACGAAGAAGAGAGGAACGGAAGAAGAGACGCGAAAGAGGACGAAGGAGGACACTTGCTGACGAGAAGCGGCCTGGTTACAATGCCATTATGCTCCGTACTTCCTCTCCAGTTAGAGGTGTTCCACCTCTTCCTCGCCCCGTAACACACTCAGAATTCCCTCTCGCGGAATATCCGATCTGGCCGTGTCGAGGTCCCCGGTGTCGAACCTACACCGGGGGATCCGGGGGTTGTCGGAGAACGCGAGAAGCAGTAAGCGATACGCTACACAGCGCGGTAGTGTACGCGCGAAACCCAATATCGCTGACATTTACTGTCTCAGTGCCGAATCCCCTTCCCGCCACCGGTGACTATTATATGTACGCGATGTTACTTTAAAAAGCATTGTGCGCGGAGCCCCCCGTGAGCTCGGGCTCACCTAGAGCTCATTGTACCAGGAGCAATGCTCGCCGGAAATTGTAGAAAGGTAAAAGAGAAGAGAATGGAAGTTGACTTTTTGCCGGGAGAACGGACGATCTCCCATTTTCGCGACATTCTCATATCGGCGAAGCTGGAGACTGGAGGCGCTGAATGCGAGCGCGGTTCGAATTTGATTGCGTCGATCCGCGTCGGTACCGGGAGGGGATTACACTCCATTATTCTCGTTCTCGTACACAGAAGTATAGCGTCTGGGACCGTCGGGAGGTATGAGGATTCCATGGAACTCGCGGATCACACTATCGAGATTTATTAAATGCGCGAGACTGGAGAGGGAAAAAGGAAAGAAACTGGGCTGGTTTCGATTACCTTGCATCGGTAGGTTTGCGACGCAATTCGCGAGTCACAACTGCAGTCGTTGTTCGCAGAGCGTGCACGGCGCGAAGCGGGACTGGGAGAGGAGGCGCCGGTGAAGAAAATCGAGAAGAAACGGACAATGGAAAACTGAGATGGTAAAGAAATAAAATAATAAAAAAAAGAAAAGTATCTGCGAAAGAAACTAGTAGGGGAAAAGGAATGGAGTAAGTTTCTCGCGGGGGCGAGCGAGCAAACTTTCAACTTCTCGCTGTGAGTAAGTAAGTACTGTAACGTGTCTATCGGCCAATTCTGCTCCGTGAACTTCTTCGCGGTGCTCGGTAGAGAGGGTCGCTGGCGATAAGGGCAGCCAGCAGGTACGTATCTATTACCCGGCCGTGTAACGCGATACCTCCCGTGCACAATTTGCGATGAAACCGCCGCGGCGTTCGAAAGTTGAAGAAAAAAAGGAGGATACAGGAGAGACGGTAACAACGAGGAGAGCGAGAAGGGAAACGGTGCAGCAACGAGACCGGAGCCTTTTGCTCGAACGAATGACTATGGTAGCGCGGCAACTTGCATTGTGCAGCCCCGTGCAACTCCTCTCGTTGCAGATACAAGATAAATGGGCAGCACCGCAACGACCAATGCTTGCGTAGACTTCATACAGAGTGAAACTGTATACGACAACGACGATGCAGTCTATGCAGAGCCCGGCGAACAAAACACAATGCGGCATGCAAGTCTTCGCTACGAGCACCGCGAAGCCAGTTACGATTAACAATCGACGCTGTTGTATCGAACGATCTCGTTCCGTCGACTGTAACAATTGACGGCGAGACGAGATCATCGGAGATTCTTGGGGGAGCGGAAACATCGATGGTATACGCAGAGAGTAGAGCCGGGCAAAACGGACCCTGGGCCTCCATTTTTATCTCGGGCCGAGAATCGGAGAAAAAAAATGACGCTAGAAGTGGGTAGAAAAAACTATTAGCTTCAAATTTACGGGGAAGATTTCAAAAAATGATTACGAAAGTGGGAAGAAAAAACTATTAGCTTCGGATTTAAGGTAGAGACTTAAAAAAAATGGATTATCGGAAGATCGGGAAAAAAAATGAAGTGTTTTCACGGGTATGTCTGAATATTCACTCAGATTCGCCTATAAACGTACGAAGTTAACGGATTGCACGAGGTTGTTAATAATCGATCGATATCCCGGGCCCAGAGGTATACATAACGAGGAGAGTTTTACCTTATCTCGCACACGTCGATTGGTTTAAATCGTGATCCATCGCACTTTGCGATGCACCCCACCGCCTATATACTCGCGCTCCACGCCTGCTGTTATAGCCGCACGTCGGCCTCGCTGCACAAATTACAGACTTCGTTAGAAACCACCGTTATCGCGATGCCTGATCTATACCTCGGGGTTTTTTGTTGAAAAAAAAAAAAAAAAACAATTCGCATATTGGTACCTCGTGCGGGACACGGCCGCACGCTTGGTTTCGCTCGTACCCCGCCGTGTACGTAACCGATGAAAGTTTTGTTGTTATCTCCGCGAAACATGAAACACGCGAATCGAAAGTAACCTTTTGATGATATCATTAATGTCGATAATTTGTCTGGACAGCGATAGATATCTTCAAGCGAGCGAAGACGATCACCGAGCAATACCAATTACTTGCGATCAGTCAGTGTGCTATGGAGAGCAAACTTTTAACAGTCCCCGTTATTAAAAGTATAGAAGATGAATAGAAAAATGTCTGAAGATTGCATGCTTCTGATCGAACCATTACAGATACATTCAACGCGACGTGAAACCTCCCAGCACAGTAAAAAATTATTTCGTAAAATCGGAATGCGAAATTTCGTAAAAATAATTTTGTTAAATAAGTGACAAACTCGTTTGTCACTTGTTTGAATATACGAACCTGTCCTTTTATTTCCCGTGTCATTGACTATTTTAGTTTGTACTTTTGTTCGTAAAACTAGAAAATTAACGAATAAAAAATTGTTGACCCGTGTAGACAACAAGTTGTTGTAAAAAGTACAAACTTTTTTTTACTGTGTGTCCTCACTCGCCCCGGGCGCAATCGGTACCAAAAACTGTTGTCCATTTTTTCCTCCCGATATTCCTAAATATTTCCGAGCAGAACCAAATTATTAGGGTCTGCTCGATTGATAGATGGAGACTGATCATTCGTGTTCAGCCCAAAATCTCGAAAACTCTTGAAAGAATGTTTCAATGGATTACAGTTTCTGTTACCGACCGAGTCTGTCTCGCATCGCCTCAGGAAGATCGTACGAGCTTCGGGGTAAGGAGAGTCACGATCGACCTCGATAATAAAAAAAAGTTCTCGAACGTAGGAATCCGCTCCTATCTATAACAGATGCGTTCGCACGCTGTTCATAATTCCCCGGCAATATTCCCGGCGGTTAAGCTCGTGCCGACCATATTTGTCTCTCCCTTCGCCGGTCGGTGCTGTGCCGGGTAGATCCGTGCAATCAGACGCGGCAGCATCCGAGGGCGATTAGCAGCCCAGGTATCCGGGCACGTTAAGATCGAGGGTTAAGCTAAGCGTGGTCGGATAGCTCGAATTTATGTCGTCACACACGCGTACCCACGGACAACCGATGTTAATACGCGAGTCAGCGCGGAGCCGCGACCGCCGCATCCGCGATGCTCGAAACGCGTTTCTAACTCCGCAAGAAGAAGGCAGAAAAGTACACGAGCGAACGTAGCAAGAGCGAGACACTGAGAATCGGTTCTGCGCCAAGACGCCGGTATAAACTCGACAAAACGTGCGGTTTTCATAATTTATTTAACAGGCGCCATACCGCAGTCTCTGGATATGCAACTCGCACGACTAAATGGTTAATCGCAGGCGCTGCGGTAATCGGCCGGTATGCATGGAAATCCGCGTCGCGGCAATTATAACTGTATGCTCGGAGAGTATCGCGGTGCGAACGCGACAGTGGTTAGCCGGGTTTCGGATAATGGCCCGTGAGAATAGATTTAACGCTGCGAGATGGAATTGTGCAAAGAACTAATGATTCCTCGAAGGGCTGATCACTGCGCCGTTTACTCGAATACTTCGATGTAACAACAATCGCTAATACGTACGACTATTATAATCCGGCGATTCGTGAATAATGGTATACAACAGGCGGACGACTGGTCAGGCTTGATGTGCTATATGGTGTTTTAAGTGGACGTTAGATATCCGAGAAACGCGCGTTTATACGCGGACCGCGTGCAGGATTGCCGGCAACTCTCCGCTGTCCGCGCTATAGTTTACACGGTATACAGTTCGTCGCGTTACCCGAGATATATCCGACGTGTTAAACAGTGTTGAATTACCCGAGCTATTTAACGAGGTTTCGCTACGCGCGAACGAGATGCAGTTACGTAAATTGCGTATTTGCCGAGTCGTTTGAAGTACGACTGAGTATTTGCATGCACGAGCGCGGCTCGATAAAACGGTGTGTATAGGTTTAACTATTGAGTTGTACTTACCGAATAGATGGGTCCGTAAAAGCCATTCCTCGTTTGCACCGAAGTGTTCCTCACGGTTCTGAAATCATTTGATAATAAAGTATATAGTATTTGTAATAAGCGGAGGACATTTTTTCTTATCTGTACATAAAAAAATTGAGTTTCCGTTACACATGACACACCTTGACAAAAGCAATCTTCAGGATAACTTACAAGAGCCCCCTTTCGAACGAAACCGCCAAGTTTCTAGTCGCCAGTTTCCAGCACAAAATTTCAATATTTATATTTACGAATTTTCCTTGACACACATTCAATTCCTTAAAAATTCTCTGACAGTCTACTACCAGACTTAAATTATTCATGAGCGGGCAAATGACTCCGATGCTGCTAATCTGACATAAACAATACATTGAAGATTGAAGAACCTTATCGGAGAGTTATATACTCGTGACGGAACATATGCTGATCACGATGTTTCGAGCTCGTCTGCTCGAATCCGTGAGACGCCGGAGATCGAAACCGCAACGCTTGCATGTATATATACACACTATAAAATATATTGCTCGGTACTATATCCAAAATGTATATCTTACGTGTAATATATATATGTATATATATATATATATATATCATATATATATCTAGAGAAAGAGCGACAGAGACGTAGAGTACATACGGGTGAAGAACACAACCCACACAAAGTTGCTTTCGGAACGATCGCGATACCGCGCGCTCGCGCGTTGCCCGTCCCGAAGAAGCACGCTTAGCCCGGAGCGCGCGGGTAACACGAAGACAATGGCCGTAAATAGTGGATGCGGGAGAGAAGAGATGGAGAGTCTCATCCTCGTCATCTCACAGGGAAGTAAGGCATAATTCACAATGGATATCTCTTTAAATCGCACGAAAGCGTAAAGCTCGAATGTTGTACTGTACATTATATATCCGCACGTATATACGTACAAATGCATATACACATATATGCGTACACATGCGCAAGTGAAGTACAAACCCGTATACCATAGTATGGAAGCAAACCGCCGTGTCTCGAACCGACAAGCGGACTATGCGGTTTGTAACTCTCGTATAAGGTCTATGCTTTACAGTACACGTACTTACAGTACACGTTCTTTATACGCTATACCTATAACGTTGCAGTCGTGTAGTCTGGTGTACAGCTTCGCGTTTCAGAGAAGGAGAGAGATTCGAAGAGCGGAGAGCGAATAGACGCGCTGTATTATACGTCGTACGTGCGGAGAAACGTGACTTTTCTCGGGCGCACCCTCCTTCGCACTTTTTTTTCTTCTTTTTTTTTTTCCAAAGTGCATGTAACGCAGAAACAGTACCCGGCAAACCGAGAGTGATCCTTGACACCGCGACGAGTTCTCGTGACTGGATCCGGGCCACGGGGGTGACTCGAGCGAGGAAACGATTCTCAGCGATACGCTTCCCTTCCTCTCGAGAAATATAGTGTGCACTGATCTTTTTTTTTCTTTCTTTTTAACCCTTCTACAGTACAGTCGTCTCGCTGCATTTTAAAGTGTACTTTTTTATGCAGCACCGAAAAAATTTGCACAGCCGGTAAGAGACCGGTGCACCGAATGACGTGACTTAAATTTCGTGCCGCAGCTCGTTAAAACCTCATCACTAGCCAATTTGCCCAGTCTCACGCATACGCGCACGCACTGGCTCACACGCGTAACTTTTGTATACGGTGAGTCAGTCGGAACGGGAAGAGAGCAGCACGCCGCGAGCATATGTGAAAATTGAAATAACGAAATGGGTTCGGGTGCGGGGTCGTGTAATTTCTAGCGGCGCGGTCAATTTCAATTTCGTGCTGTGTTCGAGTTTCGCCCTCGAGGGTCGATACCCTCCCTCCCGCTCTCTGTTTTGCTAGGCCGGTTTGAACGCACACCCTCTCGGGCTCGTGTACGCTCGTCGGCGCGCGAACGCGGTCCCACGGGATGGCCGGGCGAGGGCGAGACGCGGCGAACCTCCGACGAGGCTCGCTTCGGGCTCCGAGGGTCAAACCCTCGGCGCTTCGGCGCTCGGGCTTCCGGTCGACCATCCGTCTTTGCGAAAACTTTTCGCGTGACAAGCGAATCCCTGATGGTAGAGAGACCTTCTCTCATTCGCAGGGATCGCGCGGACCGCGCTGAGAGTCTTCTTCATCGTCGTGGCCGCTATAACGTGAGAGATTAAACTTGAAGCGCCCATTGAGGATAGGTTTTAAGGGTAATGAAACAAGGGCTTGTTGCGGGCGAAAAATGCAAACTTTTGCCATTAGCAGGCAACAAGGTTTGTTTTTAAGAATTAAACTTTGGGGCGATGAGGAATCCTCCACGCTCGGTCGGTAACAGAAAGTGTAACCCATTTATTCCCAAGGACGCTGAACTGTTCTTAGTTAACCTCAATTATTAGCGGCTTCTCTACTGGTTGATGAAGACGATGATTATTTATGATGACCCCAAAATCTTGAACACCGTGACAAAAATGGACTACAGCTTTCATTACCGACTGATTATTTTTCACATTGTTACTCCAAGACTGAATCGTTTTGGAGCGACAAATTTAATTAATTAATCTGTGTATGGCGACTATCTATAATTACTTGCGAACCGAGATGACTAAAAAACAATACTGCGCGAGACTCAAAGAATGTGTCCTACGAAAAATGTTTAGGACACATTCTGTTTTTTCCCTTTTTCGTCCCCTAGCTCGGCCACGAATCATGATAGATCCTCGTACATCACCGGCGTTCACTCACTTAATCGTGAATACGTCACGCAGTGTGTCTACTCCTGTCAGCAGCAGCACGCACAGGGCGACGCGTCGCTGGTCGCCATGGGTTTGCGGCAAATCCGCACGAGAAAAAAACAGAGGATGAACAAAAAAAAATTACAACATCGAGTATTTTATAAATACTCGAAGTGCCGGGGTTGCGCATGAATGTACGAATGCTCTCATCGACTTTTCATCTGCGCGACGTCACGCGCATGGTAGATTGATTGGAACCGGAACGCATGGCTCCCTGCAGCGGTGGATCGCCACGAAATAATCATCTAGTGACGCGGGCAACTCGCTGGACTCCGACCAATGAGAACAAAAGCGGGCGCTGCCACGTATTATCGATGGAAAAAAAACAAATATGCGATATCGTGTCGAATGGACAAAGAGAACCGGATTAGTGAATTGAAAGAGAAAAATCCTTTTAACAACTCGACTGTTGATTAATCGAATACAACAGCGTTTCCGATAAAGGAAAATTGTACAAAGGTACCTCGACGAGGAAACTAACGATCTTTCATCCCTCCATCCCGTAGATCGTTTCCGTAGAACCGCGCAGTAGCGGCTGCGCACAGTTATTGAAACTGCCAAGCAGACGAGCCTGAAACATGAAGAAATCGTGTATTCCAAATCGGAGTGCAGGAACTGCACGAAACCCGGCAAAAGACACATGGGCGAGACATTGCTGAATCCGGACAGAGAGCAAGTGTGGTTTAATCTCGAGCACGGATCCTCTCCGCGGAGTGTCTACCCGTTGGGGGGCAAAACGGAACCGTGGGGTAAAACGAACCACTCTTTAACAAATTTTACACGACACAAAACAAAGTTCCCATCTAGAACGCAGGACACGGGTCCGTTTTGCCGCACTCTCCTCCGACCATTTTCCCACAGGAGCTCGAAGAGTTCGAGCGGCGGGTGCTTTTCGAGACACGCAGATAATTCGAGGAGTCTGCACGCGGAGCACGAACGCGGTAAATTCTGCCGAATGGCTATAACCCGGTGTCGTTACAAGAGGCAAAGGCGCGCACGGGCTCCGAAACGTCGACGGTCTGTTCGCTGAGCTATGTGGGTGCAATTTTCAGCGGCCGAATGTTGAGAGCGCGAAAAAGAAGATACTGACAAAGTGGAGAGGCGGAGAGAGAACGAAGCGGGAAAGCTGCAAGCGAAAGAGGAAAGAGCATATTGAGCGGGGTCGAAAGTCAACGTTCGTCCGAAATGCGAAAGAGAGGGCTTCGGCCGTGGCACACAAGTGCCGCGATAAACGTTATCACTTATCACTATCGGGCTCGAGATACAATTCCCAACGACACGGTGAGGGCTTTGGACGATTCGCGTTAAAGTCTCGCGAACATCCAATCGACGCATTCCTCCCTCGCCGTGCTCGACGATGGGGGAGGGGGAAGGTCGGAGAACGAACGAACGAAAGAGAAAAGCGAGAAATCGCGCGGGGGGATTTAGTTTTATTGCTACGGTAACGGTCGGCGCTGCGCATCGGTAATATGCATTATCAACGCGAGGAATATACCGAGGCTGGCGCCGAGCCAGAGATCTCGTAACGCTCGGGAAAAATATTCGCGAAACAGGCCCGGCGCGGGCCCGGCCACTCTCGACTGATCCGAAGCCAGCCAGTTCCACTCCGTACTCGTGCGTTTCGGTTCACCTTCGCTGCGAGCCCCACGCCCGGTATGCATACCTCGAATACACGGAAACTCCACCGAAACTCAGAATCGCGTAAGTTTTAACGGATTGAAAAAAAGGGAAAGGGGTTATAATAAATTTTGCCAGGGTGTAACGATTAAACAAGAAACGGGAGGTGGGTGAGAGCGAAGAATCTTACTGATAGTGTGATTCTTGGTAATAAAATTTTTTTTATTCTCGAAAGCGGTCGGTAATGATCGTCGCCGCACGAGACTGAGGGAGACGTCGATTTAATGAGCACGCTCGTGAAGTTCAAACCACTTCGTCTACCTCAAATTTGCGAGAGATAGGCAAAAAACAAAAATTACTTACCGATGGTGTTAATCTTGGCAATAAAAATTGTTTGATTCTCGAAGACGGTCGCTGCCGATCGCCGCGCGATACTGAGGGACATGCCAATATAATGAGCATGGTTGTGAAGTTCGAAGTACCTCCGCCACCTCGAACCTGCCCGAGTTAGCATGGTTGCGAAGTTCGAACTACCTCGGCCACCTCGAACCTGCCCGAGTTAGGCAAAAAAATAAAAATTACTTGCTGTTAGTGTCATCCTTCGGCAATAAAAATGGGTTGACTCTCGACGGCGGTTGGTGATAACCGATGGTCGTTGCACGAGACTGAGAAACGCATCGATGTAATGAGCACGCTCGTGGAGTTCGAACCACCGCGGCCACCAGAAGCCTGCGAGAGATAGGCAAAAAATAAAAATTACTTACCGTTAGCAATAAAAATTGTTTGATTCTCGAAGTCGGTCGGTGATGATCGTCGCTGCACGAGCCTTGGAGACGCGTCGATATAATGAGCACGCTCGTGATGTTCGAACCTCCTCGGCCACCTCGGCAACCTCAAACCTGTCGGATAGGCAGAAAAAGAAAAAAAAATTGACTATTCACGGATGCAAAGAATAACGATGAGATTCCCAAGAACGTTTTTATTACTAGGCGACTCGTTTGGTAGAGCTTCTCGGTTGGGGGACGCGCCGTGAGTTTAACTCGCTGGTTGAATGGATTCGGTCTCTCGTATCGTAGCGCGCACAAGTTGCGTGCGTCGAGCTCTCTGCGACCGCGTAGTCTCGGAAACTCCGTCTCGTTAATTCACACTCACTGTTTATTGTGGATTACACAGTATAGCGGAAAAAGTGGAGTTTCATCATAAATATTAAATGAAACACATTTGTCCGACGTTTTTTCGCGGCAGGTGTGTAGGTCACGCGAGGAGGAAAGAGGAAGAATGGAAAAGAAGGAAGAAAGTGTGGACAAAGCGAAATTTAAGAGATACGAAGATTCCGCGCAGGCAAGGCCGCGGCGCGCCAATCAGCGGAATGATGATAATTTTAACGGAGAAACTCGCGCTCGAGGTGCGCTGTGGAAGTGAACGAGAAGAATATTCGAATGGGTGGGTAGGGGGGGGGGGGGGGGGGTAGAGACCAACTGCGCACAGTTGAGTGGAACGAAACTCGAAGAAAGATAAAGAGAACGAAAGAGAAAGAGAGGGAGTAAAGGAGAATGAGAACCGGAGAAAGGAGAGCTATAAAGTATAAACTGCCGGTTGGCAATAAAAATAAGAGAAGAACTGCCGTCGACCGAGGGAACAAAAAATTAATTATATTAAATGATGGCAAATTACAGGGCTCCGAGCTGGCTCCTATACCGAATGCTGAGCGTATCGGTGCCGAAATAAAGACGAGAGTAGAAAAAAGAATGAACGAAAAAAAACTACGTCTTACAATAATAGCCACGTTGAGTATGGCCGGTGGCCATTGAGAAGGTATGAAGACCGGCGTCGCATTTGCAACGCGAAAATAAACTTTCCAATTTTTCGCACATAAATACGAAAAAATGCGAATTTGTAAGAAATTTATACCTCATCACCTGTTAATTATCGATATATTAAAAAAAAAAATGGATGACATCTGTGACGAGGTCGAAGTTTGGCAAAGTTATATCTGTTGCACGAAGATATTACTCAATTTTCCTCGCGGGAGGCGAGATGAACTCTCTACACGTTCGAAATTCCCAACTGGCTCGTATACCTAACACATAAATTTAATGTCTTGTAATACACACAAAATTCGGTGGTGAACTTTAGCGCCGGTGCTGCCCCCTCGGTGGCGACCCGGCGCTTCACTATTTTTCTCGTACCGTGCGCCTCGTAAATTACGAGCTCGGAAAGTATCCGAATAAACGTTAAACTGTTCATGTCGAAGATTGCCAGGAGTGAGCGAGAGCGACGCAGTCCCGCGCCAAGAGAGGGTAAATAAATTAGGAAAAGATACGAGGTCGTGGCAGCGGGACGCGCCGTTGCACGGGAGAGCGACGCGCCAAGTGCATGGACGCTACAACGGTAATGGCGTCGTGGTTATGTGGGGCGAGATCGTACGAAAACGAACGACTTTTTCCTTAACATTCTATACTTATATAAACATCCTCGGCTATTACTTTTAGGTCCCGTGTAATGGCGGACATTCAACGCAATACTGAACTTCATTTCTCTCTGTATATTTCACGAAAGTAAAACTTTGGGCGCACTCACTTTTCTCGGGGTTACGTCGAGCGTAATTTACATTCTTCTCTGCGTTGGGTGCATTGACGCTGAAATTGGTATCAGCCTGGGTCAGTTAGGTCGGATTGGACTGGACGTCGAATGAAACAGGCTTCGAGGATAATGGAGAAGCATCGGATCGACTTATCGAAGAAAGGAATAAATTCGCGTGGGGGACGAGCGCAGTGAACCTCTCTCAAGCGCGGCTGGCGGCCGACTGATGCTGCAGCCAGTCCCTCCTACAGCCGCGACTCGACTGCAGCGCCGTGCGCAGTGGCGGCAGAGCAGATCATTTGAATGTCGGTAAAATAGATCGTCGAAGTAGTGCGGGTCAGGGCCGAGAGGTTTACTAGCTAGCATGCTAGACTTTAGACGTTGTCCAAGACGTTGCGGGTTCAACTCCCGTTTCCACCTCTGGGTGTTTTTTCCGTCCTCTCCCGGCCTAGTTGTCGTCCAGTACAGTCCTGTATAAGGCACTAGGAAAATTCTTCGTCCTTAAAGAGGTTGGAGCGCTTCACGCTAGTCAAACGAGTGGTACATTTTTAGAGACGTTTATACGAACTTGTAGGCATGTATTGAACACCAGAGGTCCTTAATTTAGATAAACATTAATTGCAAAAATATTAACATGGTTTGTGCTAATTTCCGAAACAATACATATTCGTTCAGTTTTTCGGTGAATTTTTCAAGCTTAACGACATCTGCTGTAATGCAAACAACCGTCCACTATAATCAATAGATGCGTACAAATTTGTATAAACGGATTCAAAAATTTAACACTCATTTGACTAGTATGGATCGCTCCAACCTCCTTAAGCTTACACGGTTTGGTTAATCGAAGCTACTAAAAAACCGATATATACAATAAATATATATACATTGGCCGGCGAAGGTCCTGCGCAATGGCCAGACATTCCCACGTATCGTCGAGTTCAGTCTAGGTGCGTGAAGAAGAAGGCAGTATGGGCAAAGTCAAATGAAAGTTGCAATTATGAAAATGTTTAAATATCACACTTTTTGTTTGTTTCTTGACTACATTGAGGCTATACCGGCTCAACTTTTTCACCCACATTATGCATTATGCAACGTACTTTTTCTACCGTGCAAAAATTTGAATCAACGTACCTAATAATTGATTAACCGCTCGTACCACCTTAAGGCAATATATCTTCAATTTATTTCCGGTCAAACGGTTAATTTTATGGTTCCCGCGACGGGGTAACTACGCACCTTAATCGTAAATCAACATGTGCAAAAGGCATCGTCCTCGTTCGAGCTCGTACGAAACGAAAAAAAAAAATACCAATGAAAAAAAATTAAAATCCTTCGGACTTTCATACGCGTTCATAAATATCATCGCGATATCTTCGTTGTCCCGTTGGTATAGTTTCGCCGATCAACTACAAACAAGACTTACCAAAAATTATAATCGAGCCACCCAGTAGCGATTTAACGGTTACCCGACGGCGCTGCTGCTGCTCTTTACGATATTTTAATCCTTTCTCTCTCATATACATATATATACATATATGTATATATATATATGCATATATATCGCCAACGTGCGCTCTTTCTTTCGAAACGACTCGGTTTCTCGGTGTGCAGGTAAGTGCAAAGCATTGCACTTGGTCGCAGCCACCGGGGATACGCACCGGAGCTATCTCGCCCTCGCGGCGACGGCGGTACCGCGATGCAAGAGCAGACAACGCCGCGCAAATGACGATGAAATACGGGAACCGTAAAACTGCCACGGCTGTCCGGCTACCGCGAGCGAGAGAGAGAGGAGGAGAGAGAAAGAGCGATGAGAGACGAAAAGGCAGTATTCGTTAAAGTCACGCCCTTAATTCTATAACGATTTCTGGAGCAGGACTTCGGGTCTGGCATTAATTTCCCAGCCGCCGCGGCAACTCTCTGCGCCGCTCGGGGCGACCACCGGTACGAACTTTTCCGATCCTCCACCGTCGTTAAATCGTCCACCACGAACTTTCCCTACTACCCGCAGCGTTAAAGGTAAACCAGGAATAATATATCTTCCGCGTTGCGGAGGAAGGCTTTTGTGGTACGGCGCTAGGAAAAGTCCTCGGGTTTCGGTCATTTCGAGTAAACGAGCTTTTCATCAGAAAATTGCAATTCCCTCGCTTACAGGCTGTTTTAGCGTATCACATCGGACCATAACGGTGTATGCTCGGCTGAATGCACGATGTTCCACAAACACGAGCCCGATGCATTGTTCGCGCTCATCGGCGCTCACCCAGACAACCACCCACCTTCCTACTCTCTATTTAGCGATGAAACGAAGCGAAACCTACTTGCAAATTCTTGGCTATCCTCTCTTCCTGCCGCCGGGAGTTGTGCGCGTTCCATTCGTTCCGAACTCGCTCGCTCGATGGGCTTGTGCACTCGTTCGAGAGCCAAGTCACAACAAAAGCTCTGCTAGACACGACCACGTGCACACGATTTAATATATGTTCGAAGCTTGCGGATCACGTCCCTCTCCGTTTATCTACGAGAAACTCAGCATGCGGCGGCCCGCGCCCCGGAGAACACCTTCGCGATGAATAAACAAGAGGTTCTTCGGAACAATTTAATCTGCATAAGTTAACAGAGCCCCCGCGTCTACGCGGTGACTCGGAGAAGAAGCCGCAGGCTTCGTGCTCGCTCCACTTAGAGACTTAAGTACAAAATTCGAGAGCAACGCTCACTGCACGATTGTCTTCATGGCAACTCGGTCGGCAAAGAATCGACGCTCGCCACTAAAAAACGCTGACAAAAAATTGCCTATCTTTCCTTCGACCAAATTATAATTTTGTCCATGTCTGCGATCTATTTCGACGAGAGTTTGTTTCAATTTTCAAGGTCCTGGGCGTGTGAAAGGAGAAACTACCGGGAAGTTGTTTCTGCCCGGATTGAATTAATAAACAATTCCCCCATCTTTCCGTGACCATTTTTCGAGACGGGTTTTTTTTCAAGAAGGAGCGCAAACTCCAGGCTTACCGCAGGAAGCACACAGGAATAGGATAAATGGAATCTGGGTAAAATAGGCCGCAAGAGAGAAGGTTAGAAGGGAAGAAATGCAGAGCCAGGAAACGTACGATCGAGCCGCATACTAGAAGACCGCGGTCCTTCTTCTTGTGGGATACGGAACGGGTCGTGCGATGTACGAATAACGCAGAGATTCGGCGGGCGACCGGGCCAGACCCTTCGGAGCGAAGAAGAAGAAGGTAACGGAGCTGGCGTGCGGTAGGTGAGGGGGGGAAAGAAGAGGGTGCACGGGAGCAGACCTTCGGAAATCTACGGGGCCACAAATAAGAGATAAAGCTAGCCTGGCACCTCCTATCTAGGATCTTGGCTCTCGCCGTATCAACCGGCGGTGGCCCACCGGGATAAGACTGAGAGAACCCCTCCTGCGCGAGCACGCTTGAACATCGTAGATTGAATTATCGCGTTCGGTCTATCCTACGTGGCCGCTCTAGCGTTAGCGCGAGAACACGAAATTCGAGCTTCCTTTAAATTTCGAACTCCACCGTGAAACTCTCGCCGCCGGGCGAACTCTTCCCCCGTGGCTGACACTTCGAGATTAATTTATTTCTTTTCACTCGATAAAAGAATCGAGATAAGTCGAAAATAAAAAGATCTACCTGCAAGACGGGGAGGAGGAATCGATTGAAAGTCTCCGACGGAAGTGAGTACGGAATATGTGGCGACGACGATGACGTCGCAGTTTATCTTGGGACGTGACCGCGGTCGGTTTATCTTACTTTAATATTGACACTGGCGCGTTGAACCTGCCCGAACGATAAACCTTCCATTCCTCGTTTTACCTCTGTGAGATACTTCGAGCCGTGACACTTTAATCTTCCAATGTCGAAACGACCGGCTAACTTCATAACCGATCGAAAATAATAAGAAAAAAATCCCTGACAGAAGATAATCGAATGTGTCGCAACTATTTTTTTTTACGAGGGTTTAATGACGGTTGCGATGTCGAACCCTCGTAAAAGGTTCGCACGTGAGTTCGTCACCTCGGCGAAAAATACTCGCGGCGCTTACCGATCGATCTGAGAAACGATTCTTGCTTTTATCGAGGACACAGAGGGGTCGAAAAATTGGTGGGCGAGAGGTGTGTGAAAGTTTGTCGAATGGTCGTCGGTCTCTAATTAGCGGATCGTTGCGGGCAACCGGCCGATGATGGAGCCGGTAAGCCGCTGTTTTAACGCTCACCCGAACAACTTTTTGTCCTCAGCGGAAAACGAGCTCTTTGTGGGACAGCGTCAAAGACGCCTCGGGACCTTCGTTTTCGTACCGGCAAAGGACGAAAAAGCGCACGGGGGTTTGTACGGTTTATAAAGGACGTCCAGCAATGACTTTCAGCAAAGTCCACGCGAACCGCTTTAAAGTTTAACAGAATTTGCGAAGCTGTATAGCCTTTATGCTGGGCGGAGGATAAAAAGAGACGATTACTCTGGTCCAGGATGTGAAGTGGCCCAGTTGCACACAGATAAATATGTACTTCAGCACCATCTATAGACGCTCATACGTTCTTACGTATTTACTTTTTTCCTCCTCTTCCTCTCATTATTTCCGTCGTTATGTCCATCGTTATTCCATGTTTTGTTCTTGTACGGCAAATAATCCTTCGCCGGCCGATTCTTCTGGTCCCAACGCGGCCGACAGAATGTGCAGCAGAATCTCTCGATCTTTCAAAACTGAAGAGACTTTGACCTGAAAAATTGAAAAAAGTTCTCTTTACTGTAATATAATGGCAAAACGAACTATTTTGAACGATTTCTCGCGGGACGTAAAAAAAAGTCTCCCCTGAAATGGGTGGTCCGTTTCGACACACCCTCTCTTCTCCACTTTATTTACCTTGAACGACAACTAGATGGAAACATATACACAAGCTCTCAGTTCTCAACTAATGTTGAAAACTGCACATCATAATCGTGCAGTCTTTCGAGCCTCCTCGGTTGCGACACAGCCGGACGACGATTGCAGAGTCGCGATGTTTCTCCTTTTGTCCATCTGCTGCACGATCAGCGAAAAGTCGGCAACCCACACGAAGCGAAAAGTTCGTCCATACTTTCATCTTTCTTGCGAGCACGGAACACCTGGAAATTATAAACGTTTTTTAAATGCATTTGTTCGCCAGTCGTAAGATAAACATATCGAGTTCGCAAATCATTTGTCCGTCGATCGGGCTGGTGTCACGTCCGAAACGGTCAATGACACCGTGCAACGAACTCCGGACGAAGTATTCGACGAAGTAGTTTCGGAATCGTGTGTAACGAATACTTGGCTTCGATCTTTCGATGGGGTAGGTTAACGTCACGTCCTGGGTGGTCGGTGACGCGGACACTTCGACGTTGGATTTCCATCCTTTCCCCAAAAGCTATTCCAACTATCGTGTCGGGCGTCGCTGCACACGGTACACACGAGAAGCCCTCGGAATTTGGACTTCACAAACTTCATCCTGCATCCCGGGCGAGAGGACTTAGCGCCGTGCGGAGAGATCGCGTTCAATGTAGCTGTGGATGTGACAGACGGAATTGGCTTTCTCGCGGCCGCAATCGGTCGCTAATGCGCCGAGAGTGGCTGTACAGAAACTGCGAGAGATAGGTGAAAGAGGGTGTGGGGAGGCAGTTCGCGGTTGACATTACCGTAGCGCCCCGAGAGTTCTAATCTGTTTATAATTGCACCTAAATGCAGTGCCGATTAGCGGTAAATTATTTTAGCTGGATGCCGGAGAATCTGGCCCGTTATAATTCCACACACGATGGTGTATGCCTCCACCATTCACGTCTGTGCGTTTCCGTTTGTGTACGTAGATAATACAAACGTAACATCGACGGTTCTATATCGTTTCTGGGATACGATTAGCGGTTCCACGACCCCGATGCTATATAATTGTCGCACCTGCGCACGATCCTAGGATACCGGTGATCTCGCCTCGGACCACTTTGCCAAACGGGAAAGTGGTCCGAGGGGAGACCTATTAGACGATTAGAAACATGACGTTCGAGTAATACGGATTATTAGCTGAGCACTTGCCGCCCGTCTCCGTTCAAGCGAGTCGAGAGATCTCCCTCCCCCCACCTTCCCCCTCGTTCGAAGACATCTATCCTCGACCAGGAGACTTACAAATTATCCAGCTGTGGAACACCGGCCAGAGGTTCCCGGCTCGTGTCACCCTTGTCCAGCGATCATCGTGTCGTTCGGCGGGGGGTAGATTCTTTTCGGTAGATCCCCCGGCCTCTCTCCGTCGTCAATTTCGTCCCCCTCGACACGGAACAACGATTTCAATGGCAGGACCTCGGACTCCTCTCCCTTGTACGCTGTTACGATGCTGGTTGCCTTTCCTCTCGCAAACCCGCGCAACTGTGTATGGGCTTCGAAGGAAATCGCCGATCTCCGCAGGCGCTCCGGGTGTACTTTCTTCCACTCGGACCATGGATACTGCAAAGAAAAAAATATATCTATATATATTGAGTTCCATCAACGAGAAAATGTTTACCGTAGACTTATCGTTTCATGGGAGAAAACGCTCGTGGCTCTCTCCCTTCTTACTTCGTAAGATTAGAGCTTGTTACTGTTATATATATTTTATATATATGTTATATATATAACTGTTGCTTTTTCGGTATAGTGCAGGTGAGGATACTTGGATTTTCTCGGCAAAGCTCTTTATAATATCGGAGCAAAAAAAATACTATTTACAGTCGTAAACGTTGTTATTAATTTAACAGATGAATTACCGTCAGTAAAATATCGCTCTTAACCGTTGTTAATTAACCAATTACTTAAGGCGCTGCTTTACCGGTTGCTCACTGCCAAGAGCGATTGTGAGATGACCACTCAGAGATGCGCTTCAAGTTGCACAGCATATGGGTGTACAGAAGCAATTGGCCACCTTACGATCGACCTACTGTAATTAGGCATTTCGATGTTCCTGCGGATATTACAATTACGATCCCGGCGTATGTAACGAGAATATTAATTCGATATTCAATTAGGCCGGTGGATGCACGCGAAGTCGGACGATTAATGTACACCATGGCGACGGTATAATCTTGATTTAACGGTCATTCTACCGTGAAATAACGCTTTGGCGGCAGAACGACCCATAACAATTAAAACTTTGTGCGCCCGGCCTATACTACCGCAAATCGTGCAATAGCCGCGAAGGCTATAGTGTACACGACTCGCATAGAGGCCCGGATGCTTCGCTCCACTAAACTTTGTATCACGATCCACGGCTGTGTTCGAATCTTCGTTCAGGATTATACGACGATCCCTGTTCCTCTTTTTTATGCCGTGTTCGGCGAAATAACCTCGGAGGACCGAAGTCGATATCGAGTTCGTAATCGATAAGGCGATGAATATGTCTTTGCTACGAGATGTTCCGACGAAAAATCCTGCGTTGGGAAACAGATAGAGACTGTTATTTGAATATGCCTCGTCATGCGGACGCATGGTTTGGGGAGCCTAGCCAAATACCGGCCAGCCTGACTGTGAGAATTTGAGCGGCTACAACGAGGTGAGTCTTGATGAGAACAAAACGGTTTAGTCCAGTTTCATCTTTTCGACTGGCCCAGAAACGTTTTCACCGCGATTTACGATTTAGTCTTTTTTCACACGCAAATGACTCACTTTAAGATATTTATTTTTATTTTTTATGGAGTATCTTGGCACATATAACGGCGACGCATACCTTTATCGCTCTTTTACCGGTGACGTCAGCCGTGGTAGAAGTCGGTGTAAATGATTTATTATCATTGTCAAAAATGACGAACAAATAAATGGGTGGCTGGCATAGCGTGACGGGCAAAACCGGCCAGATTAACTCACATGCTGTACATTCGTACAGCATGCGACTCAAGTTTTACTCAAGTTTTACTAAACTCAAGTTTTTCTTTTCAATTGTTATATTTGTTGTTCCAATTCCACCGTATACCCTTGTCGGGTTTTCACGGAACCCCATCCCGATTCCCCCCTAGCACTCCCTACCCGCACTCAGCTAAGCTACCTAACTTCCAGTGCGTCCGTAGCCGACTTAGCTACACTGTACCGCATTTGCCGGGGACACGGGGAATCTACGGAAAACCCGTGCCGGTACAGACGGCCATATTCTACTGATCCGCTGGTATTTTTGCACTTGAGTAAAGTGCAGAAACACCAAAGTCTCAGAACAAAGCGCCTTCCGCTCAACGGTCGATGCGCCAGCTAGCGCACAGCTAGGCGGTCACCCATCCAAGTACTGACCGCGAACGAATCAGTTTGACTTGGGGGACCACCAGAGCCGTGCGCCAACCGCGCATCCACCGCTGTCGGTCACATGCAACTTGTATTTTTTTCGACATTTGAAAAATTCCCCATTTCCAGCATAGGGAATCCTATGTTAAATTTCGCGAAACGGCACTTTTTTTCAAAAAATTTCGAGATATCGAATTAAAACCTTCGCCATTCTATTCAAGTGGCATAGTTACCAACCGATTTCATTAAAGAAAAAATTCTAAAAAATTAAAAAAAAAAAATACCATTTTTGTCGAAAAATTGTAGGGGTTACCCCTTCTCATTTTCCCACTTTCAAAATGGAGAAATTTTTTTTTTCGAGATATCGAATTTCTACCACCGCCATTCGCTTCAGGTGACCCATTTCCACACAGAAAACGTAAAACTGGAACCTATTTAGAAATTTTAAAAATTGACCATTTCCAGCATAGGGAATCCTATGTTAAATTTTGCGAAACGGCACTTTTTTTCAAAAAATTTCGAGATATCAAATTAAAACCTTCGCCATTCTTTTCAAGTGGCATATTTACCAACCGATTTCATTAACGAAAAAATTCTAAAAAATTTATTTTCAAAAATACCATTTTCGTCGAAAAATTGTAAGGGTTACCCCTTCTCATTTTTCCACTTTCAAAATGGCCAAATATTTTTTTTCGAGGTATCGGTTTTTACCACCTCCATTGGCTTTAAGTGGCCCATTCCGGCTCAAAACACATGCAACTTGTATTTTATATTTGTTGTTCCAATTCCACCGTATACCCTTGACGGGTTTTTACGGAACCCCATCCCGATTCCCCCTTAGCACTCCCTACCCGCACTCAGCTAAGCTACCTAACTTCCAGTGCGTCCGTAGCCGACTTAGATACACTGTACCGCATTTGCCGGGGACACGGAGAAACTACGGAAAACCCGTGCCGGTACAGACGGCCATATTCTACTGATCCGCTGGTATTTTTGCACTTGAGTAAAGTGCAGAAACACCAAAGTCTCAGAACAAAGCGCCTTCCGCTCAACGGTCGATGCGCCAGCTAGCGCACAGCTAAGCGGTCACCCATCCAAGTACTGACCGCGAACGAATCAGCTTGACTTGGGGGACCACCAGAGCTGTGCGCCAACCGCGCATCCACCGCTGTCGGTTTTTTCAATTGTTAAAAACAGCCACTTGCCGATAATTGTATGGCGCTACAACGCCAGTGTTCTAGCCAACATCCCAAACATTGCACCGATTCAAATTTGTTTTTTTATCGAAACTCAACACAAAAACTGTGATATCTTGCCCAACATCGATCACGGCTCCGGTTTTATATTACCCTCCTATTTCTTGTAAATTCCGCCGATACTCGTGCCCGGCTTTGCTCCACGGCCGTCGAACTTATTCCCTCCCCCCCCCCCCCCCCTCCCCCGAGAAGTTCCCAAGAAGCGGAAGTCGTAAATATAACCAGCGATCGAGCGTGCGAGCGTACACCGTTGGAGTGCGCATCCTCTCATTTCGGAGTTTGATGTACTTTTTTTATGACACGGTTATTCCACGCCCGGCAAAACACCGCCGTCATAAGGGCGCGCTGGCGTGGCGGGGCCCCCCGCGGTTCCCCTTCGCCGTGCCAGCATCCGCGCCGCCGACTTTTCCCCGCTGCGAATATTCACATCGCCGCCGCACTTATTTAGATAAATTCCTCGGCGTCGCGTTCCCGTGATATACGAGCCCGCGCATTCCCGAGCACTTTTGCGTCGGGTGTGCCCGCTACCCGCGCCGTCGGCGACTTCGTTTGTACGCATATTCGTATTCGTCGTGGCGTGCACCGAGCGCTTCAAACGGGCTCGCGATATCGCGCCGTCGGCACCGCCAAGCGCAGCCTATTGTGCGCTATTTCGACGTAAAATGGGTAAAAAGGGAAAAAGGCTTTTCGTTGCGCTTACGCTCGAGTACATTTCCCGCCGATGGATCGAGGCGACGAGTTGCGTTCTACGGTGGAGGAGCTCTCCCCGGGCGAAATGTCCAAAGAAATCACGGTGCACCGCATGTGCGAGAGGGCCCCACTGTGTATACCGTATATAATGGAGAGTATCGATTTGTCCGACAAATTTTCCGAGTTATACGTGAGCCGCGTTGCAAAAGCTTTCTGCAGTTTGCCGACACGTCGAAACGTCGAGAGAGCCCCCCCCCCCCCCCCCCCCTCCTCCTCCCGCAATCTCCCCTTCGCCCACCTCGACCGGAACATAGTTTTCCAATCCCGGTTTCGAGCAAACGCGGCGCGTGTACACCCTGCTTCGCTCACCTACTGCCTCCGTACTCGTGCACCCGCTGCTCTTTCGATCGACCAATAACTCGAATAAATCAATTTCTATAACGATTCGGGAGGGAGGGATTGGGGGGGGAGGGGGTGCAAAACATTCGGACCGTTTGCCACAGTGTATAACGCGCAACTGCAATTCCGCGCTGCAGATTTACCACTGCGCGTCGTATATACTCGATCGTTCTATATCGGATTCGCTCTGGCAATCGCGTGGAGAGAAAGTGCAACGGCTGCGATTCTCGTTATATGTAAATCGATCTTGACAAATCGTCATTTCGCCATATGAATTGAATTTCACCGTATTCGATGAAGTGACCGGTGAGAAGCGGACGGGCGAGGCGAACATTGTTTTTGCGTGTTAAATCGTTGAATTTGCTACCTTCTGTTTCTCAGCGGTCGAAACATACGCGAAGCTCGGATAGCACACTGGGCGTGAATCTGGATTGCCGGCGGGTGAGTTTATAACGGTGCTGGACGGACCAGACGTGAACAGTAAAAAAAAAAGTTTCACATTCAACAAACATTGCCCATCAAGGAAGATCCGCGATTGTAATTTTTTTCCTTCGTTATTTTACACATTTTTTTTTTAATTATAAAAATTATGAGATCGAGTAATAAAAGAAAATATTTGTCGTTAGCGAAGAAAAAAAATGTTTTTTATGAGTACAAACCTCTTTCACCGTATCGAACGACGCAAAATAGCATCGAGATTATTTTAAAAAAAATATATATATGAAGCTAAACGATATATTAAAGAGTGGGGCGAAACGGACTATCTGTACCAATTTTTTGCTGCACACAAGAAAAGTCCCATCTCGAATACACGACCGGAATCCGTTTTGCCCGCCCGCTGCTTAATCTATTTTGTGATCGACAGTAAAACATACCGGTGTTTCAAAATTACCATTACTGTCTTCACGCGCTACTAAACACAATCAGGAAGTAGCCAGGATGAATTATAGTTTAATATTGATTTTGCTATCGGATCGATCGATTATGCCTGGATGCATCGATAGATCTTCGTGACGCGAACTTCGCCGCACCCGCGACGCGTTTCAACGAAGACGAGATTTCGTGTCCGCCTCGTTCCTCCTCATTTTCTCTCCTTAGCCGTCCGATGTCGAGGTGCATCTGGCACGGGCAATGATTCAATATCGTCGGTACATAAGCCGACGTGGATGCGCTCGAGGCGCGAAACGCCGCCGCCGCGTCGGGAGATCAGCGCGAGAGGATGAGGAATGGAAACGAAAGAGTTACAATGTTGGCTCGTCACTCTCGGCAAGCCCGCACGCGGCGAACAAGTAACCCGTTTGCAAAAGCGGCGAGAGTCGTTATCGGAGCGCGTGTGGGCAATGCGCGGCGGACGATCGGAAAAGTAACGCTCGAGACCATCTCCGGCGAGCGCATTCTTACCGCTGTTCGCGAGCTCTCACTGCCGAAGCTTCGATCCGACGTTTTTCCACCTCGCAGAATCTACAACCGGCTGTAAATTAATTAGAATTAAAAGTCCAGGGATACATCGAGAGCGGCGCATTAGCGTGGCGAGTTTCGTGTTTCAATGAACATTGTGCGGTGCGGCAGTGTGCGAGCCGGACTGGGCGGCCACCAGCACGGCGTACGAGTCGTTAAAGTTAATACGAAGCTACGAATTACACCTGTAATAAAACTAATTGGATTCTGTCCGGCGGTACTTTCTCACCGGGTTTGGGCTTGAAGTATAGTATATCTATCGAGCACGACCGAGCGAAATGATATAAAACGCATGTTTGGCATTCGGCCGGATATTGTTAAGCGGGTTACACGATTTCTGGGAAAAAAAAACAATTTTTTTTGTCATAAAAAGTTTGATGGAAGCGATCGCGTAAAAAAATACCCGGGCTGGAACATAAAAAATTGTAGCGGGAGTTCCATTTTTTTCGTTTTTTATATTATCCGCATTTCACGAATGGTACTCTGCGTAAATTTTTTTAAACAAAGAGGCTTTTTTCATACAATCGGACCAGCGTTGCAAAAAGAGGATCGCAGGGGATTTCTGATCCACTTTTGTTTTTTCCCGAAAACAAAAAATATATATTTTTCGTGAAAAACATTTTTTTCGAGATTTTTGTGTCAGAGTACTTAAAATAATCCGAAACGTCGAGAAATGAAGAAACATTATTAGAAGGCCATATGAAACTTTCAATGCGCAGCTTTTATGAGAAAGCCACATGAAAATTTAAGTTTGCAACTTTCTTTCGCTTATATCGATGAATTACCAATATCGATTGTCCGTCGCGATGCTTCCAACTGAGGCTCTCTTGTCATCGCGATACCGCCGACTCAATGTTTTCAATTTTTTGCTTTTCATTTTTTTTTTCTTCCAATAATCAATCAATATTCTGTTCGTCCCTTTATTACCGTAATTGCCGATAGCAAGCGGGGTTTTCAATCAACGCTCAAGAGATCAGAGGGTAGGACGCGGACGGGAGGTGAAAGGGATGATTAAAGGGTATAAACGACGTAAAAAGAGATTGATATTCAGAGGAGAATCGCGGGAGGACAAGACGCGGCCGGGAGAAATCGTGCCAAGCGTTATATTGGCTCGACCGGCATGGTACAAGGAAACTATGGTTCGAGCCACTCATCGCTAATCAAAGATGACCGTGTCGATCGATCATCGGGCCGCGCAGTATCAATATTGCAACGGCGTACGTTTACGTTGTACGTCTCTCTCGTACTCTCTTACTCGTCAAATTCAATTGGCCGCGATGTACCGAGAGTTCGTGTTCTTCGCACAAATGATGCACGAGATACTAATCTCGTGTACAGCCTACCTCGACACCCCCGCGCACTCCGATCGACCAAAGAATATCTCCGACGCTTGTGTCTCGCCGGTAACCGCGCGTTTCTTGTCTGACCGAGCTCTCTGGCAGTCACGTTTCGCTTCCCGATCTATTATCCGACGTGGCCGGCGTGCCAGCTGAAACGAAAGCCACGAGTCATGCGTGCCTCATCTCGTGACTCGGGGAAAAAAATCGTCAAAGACACGTCCCTCCTTCAATCGGTTCCTTCGAGCCAGCGAGAGATGCGTACGAGTGGCATTTAAAAATTCTGAATACCACGCATGTAAAACAATCTCGCTGTGTGACAGCTCAAACACGCATGATTGTCTGTTATGAATGTTGGCGTTTTTTTAGCGTTACGTCCGGGCCTGCTCAAGGCCAGGCCCTCTCCGGACCTTACCGGGATCTTAAGAGGGCCGTCGTATTAATCTGGCAAAAGTGGGTCATTTTTTGGATTTTTTTACAAGCTATGCGAGCATCTTTTTTATACTCGAAGGGTTTGTTCATTATACATTCGTACATGTTCAGGGATGTTTTCATTGACAATAAATCATTCTTTTTTTCAGCTTATCGGTAGAACCGTGTACTACGTTTAAAGCTTCAGTGGCGATTTTCAGGTAGAAAAAATTGATTATTATGGCGTACATCGAAACTGCGATTCCAGGGCCATACAGAGGCCCTTCTGACCGTTTGTACAAGTTCTCTCTCAGCTTTAAAGCATCTCTTCGGGCTGTTCGGGTTCCTTTTGAGGCTAGAGATTCTTGACGCTCAGCATCTTGTAGCTGCACGGCGACAGCTTCCAAATTTTATTGCCCCGTCAATTTTTACACTATCGCTCCAATATTTCAACAGCGTCTTAGCGAAACATAAATCTTCAAGAAAAAAAAATTTCAATCATGAAAACGATCGCTAAGAACTGTCGCATTGAGTAACACTCGATTTCTCCCAGGACGAAGGAATACGTGAAAAGCAGAGTACAGGAGAAAATTTCACAGCTCGCTGGATCGTTAACGAAAACGGCAATAAGATCAATTACCAACGCACTGACACCCAAGGGCAAGCGACTAAGTAAAAAAAAAATTTTTTTAACCGATCGTCTTTTGCAACTGGTGCGGGGTTTCTTCCGGACGGCGATGGTGCGGCCGGCGATAGCGAAAAAAGGTCAATCAAACGCCACAAGCGTATCGATGCCTCCGCTACCGACCAATAAATTTGTCTTGCGCTCTGCGAAAGCATTTTCGCAATGGGACACCCGGCATTCTCGTATTCCCAGCGATGCGCCCGGTATAGCCTGGCAATCGGCACGCACCGTTGGTTTTATCGCCGACGCCCCTTCCGCACTGTGAATTCCCTGGTAAATACGTTTGACGTTTACCGGAGTCCCTCCTTTTATCGTCTAACTCCGCAACCCCCCTGCGAAGCCGATAAGTCAGACTTTATTGAAATACTTATCGCGACGGACGCATCGACGGTTAAAGAGCTGCCAGTGTCGTTCGGAAACACAATCGAGTCTGTCATTATTGTGAAAGCACCTACCATTGTCGATGTTACACTACTGGATAAAAGGATCATCGTTGCAGGGGATAGCGCTCCCTATCGCGGGTTTCTAATACGAGCTACGATAAAGGAGAAACGACCATACAGAATTCCGATATGAAGAATGCAAGGGTGGCAATAAATGTTTACGTTTCTTTGTCATTATTCAAGATTGCGCGAAATGAAATTTGCTGGCTCATTTTTTGCCTCCTCACAGAGTAAGACTTGTCGGCAAAGTATGTTTCGTGAATGCCGAAAAAAAATAAGTAAGCGAACCACCAATCCGTTTACAACTTTATATTATGGATCAAAGAATATTACGAGTATTGTGCAAGTTTCAGTTTGTGGGGTGTTTTTTGAATAAAAGTCGCAAGATACCCTATTTATCATAATATTTTTACAGTGATTATCGTCCTGCAAATACTTATCCCCCCTCCTGCAACTACCTACATTTTAATTTTTAATTTTAATTTCCTTGAAATCTCAAAGGCTGAAGCATTTGGACAAAAAATTTAACGAACGATGAGGATTAAGCCCTCCAACTGTGTGACGAATTTTAACTCGACAGCGACTAGCCGTTTCCGCTATAGCTATAAGAGTTTTATTTTTGATAATTATGAGCACTCCGACATGAGTACCGACTTTTTTTTAGAAAACAAAGCTTCCTCCACAAAGTAGAAAAATAATGTGAAAAAAAATGTAATCATCGTAACGTGGAAGAGGAGTGAGCGAAGAAAAACGTAACGACTCGACCGTTAGTCGAATAAAAAAAGGATTACAAGGTAAAGGCAGACATTACATCCGCGTGTTATTTGCCGCATCACGCGACAAGACGAATCCCCCTGCGGCTTCGGCCGGGTAGGGAAATTCGGTGAAATCAATTATACGAGAATTTCACGCTTCTCTAGTCTGATATGTACTCTGCTGTGTAGCGTGCGTTAGCCGGCATCAGGCTGACTAGTGTATACATTCTCTCTTCGCAGTGAGTCTAGCCTCCGTAGGCAGTTGAAGTCCTGTGCGGCGTCGTGGATGCGTGCATGCATGCGCCGCAACCAGACCAGACCGGCGGATCTCTGCTGGTCTCGGGGCGAGAGAGGAGAGAACAGGGAGAGAGCCCACGGAAGTAGAACTTCGTGGCATGCCGTTTAGCATAAACGCGCCTCAGCAATGATAGAACCGCGTAATGCTACGGATGAGACTATCCGCAGCGAGCGTATGCAGCAATGCCAGGGAGCGTGCATGGGAAGGGTTGGGCGCGAAGGGGTTGGGACCCAGCTGCGAGGCAGAGAGAACGTTGTTCGAGCTCAGCAGCGGCGGCAGCGGAACCGGTGCGCGAGAGAAGGAGGACGAGAACTGTACGAATGAGTGGGGTGCGAATGTAGGATGATTATGTCACGGTATGATGTATGTGGCTGGCAACGAGCCACCCGGGTCATCCGGCCGCAGCACAGTGTTCTCTCCTTCGCGCGCGATCCGCACCACCCTTCCACCCTCTTCCATCCTACCGTCGCGCGTTTCTCACTTTCGCGTGATGCGCGCATTTATGTATATACATTTATGGATTCGACCGACCATTCATTTTTCGCAGTCACTCGCCGACCACTACCGTATACGCAAGATTTCCCTCGTCGCCATCGATTTCAGGTGAAATTGTAGGAATTCATTTTTCTTTTTTTGGCGAAATATCACTGAAGAAATAAACTAAGTTTACACATCATTTATTCGTTGTTGAGTTTTTATGTAATGTTCTAATGACTTTAATTGTTATGTTGATGAATCCTTTGGGCAAATAGGGTGAATATGGCAGGGACCAGATAATTCCTTTACGCGCTGATTCGACTACACTATATTCTCCAATTTTGCGCCAGTATCAATTATAATTTGTATACAAAGTTGGAGTTAATTTTTCAATTTTTTATTATTAAATCTGTCCGATCACAGAACATTTGTGTTTCAGGACAAAGTGGTGAAGAACGCGGTCCATGTTCAATGACCTTACCGTTTTTTAAATTAACCAAATGATATTATTTGCTTCGCATAAAAAATCAGGAATAAGTACTTGCATGCCGGCATTTTATAAAATAATGTTACCGTCACACGAGCGTCTGTTTGACTGTCGTGACGAAGTTAATTTACATTGAGTCAACGAGCTTCGAGCGATACGGATCTAATTTCAAACGAAGTCAACAGCGAAGTTAGCCTGAACTTGGTGGAAAGCACGAGTACGCGGTTCCCCGCTACCGCGTACAACGGAGAGCCAGAGGAGAGCGGCACACTTTGTTCTTCGGCTCTCGCGGTTTATCACAAACACAGAGAGTGACGTGTCGGAGTAGCGTCAAGTACACTTCTCGTTAATGCTGAACCTTTGCTCACCGGGTGTTGCTCGCCGTCTAGTACAGTTTTCAACCTACCGACAAAACTATGTATCGTTCGTGGGCAATAATTTTCCAAGACCGCGATTCGCCCAAACTCTCACCGGAAAAGAGGCAGCATTCGCCGAAAAAAAAAAATAATAATGAAAGCAATTTGGCGAAGTAGCGAGAGAGTCGCAGAATTTTCAAGAGCTGCTTTGTACGAGCGAGCGAATGCCTGGCATGCAGACGGATGTGAATTATAGCCAAAGTTAAGGACAGGTAGGACGAGTGTATCCGCGAGTGGCGGAACTGCGGAAAGCACTAGGCCTCGAAAATCCCAAAATTCCGCGGGGGTTTCATGGCTGCGAGAGGGATATAAGAAGTGGACAAGTAGCCGTGTACGAGTGGCTACGTATCCACGTACAAGTGAGTACCTATCCATCCGTAAGCTCGGTTGCGGTATAAATATATATGTGTTTGTATATACATATACACATGTATAAATATATAAATATATAAATATACATTGGTATTATAGCTTTCTTGGTATCTTGTGCCAAGATATGCTTGTATATAGGTATACTATATATCCGACACCGGGACGGCCCACTGACTCAGTACATATGTATTATACCTACACCTATCTGTGTGCATATAAGAACTAAGCATACAGGACGTATAATACATTCACGTCTACCCCTCTCTCGGCTTCCCCACGTAGGTATCTAGCAGCGCCAGCTGCTTCTCTCGAAGAGGGTCCATGGTGAGCTCAAAAATGTAAATTACTTCCAGCACCCTTTAGCCGCTCGGTGGTCGCTGCTCAACCGAGCTCTCCCTCGCTCTCTCGCACGAGATCCCTACCCAATCTGGCTCTAGCTTCTCTGCCACGCTTCCGACGAGGGTCGACCCTCGAACGACAAATTCGGGTTAATCACGTACACGCGCGTTATACGTTACGTTTACTTTTCGCTACCGCTGGTAATTGATCGTGGAAAGGCGCGTACCGATTTTACGCCGATCTGTTTATTTTTATTTAGCAAATGTATATTTATTTTAATTTTTTTTTGTTTACTCTTATACACGATCACGAGATAATTATCTCGACCTGTTACGCCAGTCGCCGGAGGGCTTTTATCCCCCACGAACTCGTCACGCACGCACGCGATCGAGCCGCATAGATCGTTCCGATCAATTTCGGCACGATTCCCGTCGAGCGCTCGAACAAATTTTTCGGAACCAAATTTTCCCGCGAACAAAACACGGACGAACGAGCGAGGGAAACGGAAACTAGTTAGGATGGATAGCCGGAAGTTTGGCGTTCCGAGCGGAGGTGGCGAAGCCCTCGTCGATAGGACAAACAGAGAACGGTTATTCGTGGTTGCACCAGCGAGGATTAATTCATGGCTCCGGTCAACTTTACAGATTGGTAAAGCAAAGCTTTCCGAATCTCTCTTTCATCCCCGACGCGCCACATCTCTATTTGGCACACACCGCGCTGCTTTATTTTTCGTTCGAACGATCTCGTGAACTTGCCACTTTGTGCTTTTCAATCCTCTTGAAGTTAAATCAATCTTCCCGGTCAGTTTGCGTACGCAAATTAGGCAAATTTACCGTCGGACGTTAGGCAGAGAGATTCCGGATTACAAGCTTCGATAGGGCGTGTGTTAAGGTAGTACTCGCGGACAGCCTGAGCACACTCGAGTTCAGAAAGGATTGAGAGAGGAATTATGAAAACTTCTCGATGAGATAAAAATCTGAAAAAAAACCTTTATCATGAAAAGCGTAAAAAATGCTACACACGATACCAATATTGATATTACCCTGGGCTGAAGGACCTCGGTCGATGGTCCATTGGCATAATATGTATTTGCATATCGTTCGTAAACGATGTGTAAATATCCCAAAATCAATATTGCAAACACTGACGTCAATAAATACATTTACTACGGCCACTAAATATTTATTTAAAAAAGAATCTATCAAAATTCGACAGAACAATTTTCCTAATAACGAATATTTCATGTACCTAGGATATGTGGAATGTTTTTTAGGTCCCTTAGCTTCGTACCGGCGAAAAGGAGAAAAATGTGGTTAAGCCGGTCAAGTCCAGTCATTAACGTTGTACACTGTATCTACGGTCTATACTATCGGCGCCGTTAATATACCATCGGGCAGCGTCATAGACGATTATTAGAGTCGCGCGACGGGTAGAACCACTTTACCCTCTCCCTCCTTCCCTCCCTTTCCAATTACCGCTAATACCTTAAATACACGTTGTCGGAGTAAAATTGTGGCTGGCTGTATAACGCGAGGTGCGTGAGAGAATCGCGACGAGCTCTCGGTAGCACGAACCGAAGAATCGTTTTCGCATGCGGTGCAAAACCGTACCCACGGCTCTCTCCTCGGTCGTGAAATAAGAAAGAGGAATCGGTGCTCTCCCGGCCGGCGAGCCGGCATGCCGAGATCGAATTGTGCGCGCGACGTACCGTGCATGACTCGCACGCATTGGCGGTATAGAATTACGCACACGCACGTCATCGTCGTCGAGTTAATCCCTCGAGAGCACAGCAGTAGCTGCCGAATCGTTTGCTCGCCGGCTTGGCAATATTTATCACGCTAATTTGCTCGAACCTACTCTCTTCCTCTTCCTCTCGAACGACATCATTCATTCAATCGTACGCGGTAAACTTTTTTTTTATATTTGTACACTCAACGCACAGTCCACAGAAATGCATATTTTTATTTTTACGATTTTAATTTATTATTAAATTTGGTAGTAGTAGTAATTGTATTTATTGACGAAATTTTGCAAGATACGGAGATTGATGCATTTAGACGATTGTTCACAGCGCATATTTCTGTTGCCAGCGAAACATTGTAATAAAAATGGACCATCGACCTAAGTATCTCAGAACCTGATTCGCTTTTTTCGTACTCGTGCGCTTACTTCCCTTAACATTTATTCCTTAATTAACCATTTTTAAATAAACCAAAGAATTGTAAAATTACGAAACAAATTGTAGATAATTTGTTGACAAATTTTACTCGTTGAATGTACAAATCGTTTTTTTTTTTGTACCGTGTGGCATTAATTTCCAGAACCTGCCGAACTGTTCGAATAGCGACTCCATATACAAATGAAACTGTTTCAGAGCATCTCGTCTTTTCCGTTAAAAAAAAAGATCTTTCACCGCCAGTCTTGTTACTTCGCGAATACAGCGCAAGGTCGTTGGAAATCGCGTGCGCACGAGTGCATATCGACTGCCTCGCACGGTCTGTGTCGCGCACACGAGTGTGACACGGAATCACCGGGTATTATCGTGAATTCTTTACGATGCACTCTTCAACGTAACAACGAAACTCCTCCTCCAGTGAATGCGAGCACTGTGGCGTGATAGAGCGAGCGAGGGAGTGGATGTTGCTCGGTCGCGGGACGCTGCGCGGTTTTCCAAGTGGTGGAGTTCTCGGGGTGTGGTACATAGCCGGGATTACCGCAACTCGACTGCGGTTTACAGTTGCAATGCGCGATTCTCTTGCACCGCTTCGGATCGCACACAGAGAGTTCGCTGCAGCCCTTCGTACAATAGTCGACCATCGCGCGCGCACACACGCACACACACACGCCGAACGCCTAGGTTTCTCGCCTCTTGCGTGTGAACAACGTGCGAGCACGCCCGGTCGCGAAGAACCGGAGGACCGAAATTCCCGGGTTATACTCCTCCCCTGTTATAAATACGCTAGGATACACAATTTCGATTACCAAGCGCGTAGCCGCGATACGGCGGATCATCGACAGGTACGCGGATAAATGCGGTATTCTCGGTTCGGTCGTTCCGGATCGTTAAATAAAATTTACCGGGCTATAGCGCCTTGTTTATTTCACGAAAACAAATTCATCCGATAATATTAATATTTATTTTTGTCGCGATGCTGTGGCCCGAGCTCGGTTCGTTTTTTTTTCGTTTTTCATTCGAGTTTTATCTCATGCGCTCGGTGCTGAACGGAGCGCAAGGCTTGAATTTAATTGAACTGTATACACGTGCATGCGTGTGCGCGCGCGTATTTATATACATATGTATATCGGGCAGTGGACACGCACAATTCAGACTGTCGAACTTGTTCGTTGGCCGACCTGTCCGGCGGTAGAGATGATCTCGCCGAAGCGGCCGAAATGTTTCGAGAGTCCCCTTTGCTCGGCGCTCTCCTCTCCCTCTCCCCCGCCGTGGACACGCATATCGGTTACATTAATTAAACGCGGAGAAGCCCAGGTTGGGCGTATCGTCGAGCCCGAACAGGGTAAGCGCGCGTTAAAGCGGATCCATGGCGTTGCGCCGTAAGTTTGCCAGCCACTATCAGTTACCCCGATCACGTATACCCATCCGCTCTCGCGACTGCTTAACTCCCTGGAATACTTTACCTTCGCGAATACCATTGCGAGCCGGTGTGTCCGGCAGCCGCGCGGACGTGGTCCATTCCCGGAAACTCGACGATCCGTCGCGAAGCCCGTGTAGCGGCGACCGTTGGATACGGGCGAGTTCAGCTGGGATGAACGATAACAGCTTTCTTGTTCTACGCTAGGATATCCTTGTTCCAACGGGCGATAAAGGCATATCAGAGCTGAGAGTCCACAGGGAAAAATAAATTACACGTAGATTCGGACGATCGAATATAATTCCGCCTACGGCCCTTTCAAGCGCGCTGCTCCAGGCACTATTTTTTTTTTTTCAACGGTAAATCCTATCGTTGTACGCGATAGCTGTAATGCAGCTACCACGAAGTACATGGGAGAGGCAAATTGGACTATTTTTTACGAATTTTTTTGTGGAACATAAAAAAAGTACTATCCCAAATGAAAGAGCGAATGTTGGATGCGAGCAAGTTCAGCTTGGCTGAACAACAGCTTTTTTGTTCTCCGCTAGGATAGCCTTGTTCCAATGGGCGGCAAACGCACATCCGAGCTGAAAGCGCACAGGCAAAAATAATTTGCAGGTAGATTTAGACGATCAAATATAATCGCGCCTGCGGCCTTTCCAGGCGCAATGCGCCTGGCATTTGTTTCAACGGTAAATCGTATCGTTATTCCCGGCTTTGACGCTGTAATGCAGCAATCACCGAGCAATAGAGCTTCGCACGAAGTACACGGGAGAACGAGACCCGATAGGCTATTTGTATCCATTTTTTTGCGAGACATAAGAAAGTGTTTTCTCAAATGAAAGATCGAAAGTTAGCTGCGGTCGAGATCAGCTTGGATGGACGATAACAGCTTTATTGTTCTCCGCTAGAACATCCTTGTTCCACCGTGCGATACAGGCACATCAGAACTCAAAGTGCATACACAGTAAAAAAGATTTGTAGATTTAACGACCCTTTTTTGTCCGCAAACGTCCACAATTATTTTGTTGTTAATTTCACAAAATGTTTTTGTAAGACATTCGCTGTAAAATGGACAAGATTTTTTTGTAAAATTAACACGAAAAGACTTGTGGACATTTGTCGACAAGAAAAGTTGGTATCTATTTTACTGTGCAGGGAGAAATAAATTACAGGTATATTTTGTCGATCGAATATAATTCGAAGTGTTTGCACATATAAATGACACAGCAGGGAAGGCACATTTGCATCTCTGGAAGATAAACTGATTACTGCTCTGCCAGAAATACAAGGCTTCGACCCAAACTCTGCCCGATTTAAAAGCTGCTCACGACTCGACGAGATAACGAGTCTACAAGTTCGAACAGCGGCTTGTAACTCTACCGCGTTACAACTCTGCCAGAACGCATGCCTCAGAGAAGTATATCCACAACATTATGACTCTACGGGTATCGTAGAGTCATAATATCGCAAGTCCACCAGTTGGAAACTTTACCAGGACACAATTCCCCGGCAAAATACATGCGTCGACCACCGGCGCCGGAAAATCAATTTGCTTCGGCCAAGCAATTCGTCCGTTGATTTGTTGGCTCAGCCGATAATTCGTTCATGCAACCAATTGATCGTTCGACCCAAACAAATTAATTTCCTGTCGCCGCCAGTTGTTTCGGGCAACTAATTGTTTTTCCTAAATGTTTGCTCCATACCTGCATCATATACATCCTGCACATTTGCTCCCGGATTACCGTTTTGCTTCGGTCTCGTCTGAATGACACTGTAAATACCCTCATGGAAATGACAGACGGAAGCGGTGCTGGCCGACATTGGGCGAACACTGGCTGACACTATGCCAGTTCTGGACCTGTGTGACGCTCCCATTAGGGTACCAGTGTAAAGGATGCAAAATTTATTCGCCAGCTGTTAAAACCGGCGTCGATTTTCAGCTCGGATCTACACGAGTTTCCACGCGCAGCGTTAATCTTCACATCGACTCTGCATACTTTCGTGACAGACGTATACTTGACCATGGCTTCGGATACATCTCCATAAAGTCCCAAAGGCTCAATACCCGTCTCTCTCTGCAGGTCCCCTCTGCATACACCGCAAACTTTCGAAACTAAACAAAATTGGATTCCTATGTATAACACGCCGGTCGAGTGGCAATTGAGAAAAGTGCTATTTGCTTTGCGGTTGCCCGATGATTACTACCGGCGGGTACCAGGTACAGTTGCGCCTACACTCGTGCATCGGGTGTGGAGATAGAATTAGAGACGCCTGCCCGAGTTTGTAGACGGCGAGAGAGGAGCGGAGGAGGCGGTAGCGTCGAGCACATGTATAAGTATTAAGTATATGGAGCCAGCACTGTACGACCAGGTGAAAATCATCTCGAGAGCCGAGAAGAAAAAAAAACACAAAAAAGAGATCCAAGAAAAAAAGGAGGAGTAAGAAGAATAATAAGAGGAATGGGTGCATCGAGAGCGATAGGTGTATCGAACCCGGGGGGGGGGGGGGGAGCCGGCTGAAATAGACATCTCTGGCACGACCCGCAGCTTTGATAACCACTCGATGTTTCCGCAGGATACGCTTCGCGCAAATCACCGTTATGTGTTTCGATCGTCGGCCTGCATCTGATACCATGGATCTCGTGGTGTACGTGCGCGGGCCGCCAGTGTACGCATCATTCACCGCCGCCGATATAGCCCCACCGTGAGTATATCAGAAGCGTACGGCTGTAGTTGCATCGGTATCGGTTCAACGATTCGATCGTCTCGTCCGTTCGATAATGGTTACCTCCGGCACTAGAGCGCGCGGCTACGTGGCCGGTGTACGCTCCTAGGGAACACCGATACTTCGGCGGGTAGTAATGTTCCCACGTGGTAACGTCTAATTAGCCGTTAGGGCCGGCGCGAGAGGATCTCGGCTTCGGCTGGTCAATGCTATGAATAGGACCGGCAACGCACGGACGGGGTTTCGTCGGAGCTGTCGAGCATTATCCGGAAACTCGATTCGTCGGTTTGCCGGAGAGGAAGAGGGAGCTGGATCGGTCGGCGATGAACGGATCTGTATAATTGCATCGAGAGTCCAGGGGGCGAAGCTGTAGACGAACGATACATGGAGGGATGGATGGAATCGTTGAAAATATTGTGTTGGAAACTGTTAGATGAAGCTTGATAGCATGTGTGTACCGCCAAGTGGGATATCGATTTATCGGTCGGCGGAGTCATTGAAGAGGGTGGTGGGTCGTCGAGGTTTCTGTCCATCGGGAGAACTGTTGTATTCATCTATAATGCAGGAGCGAAGGGTCCGGAGGGTCGAGTCAACAATGCCACGCGCTTTACGAGCCGGGGGCCCCTGCCATCCCTCACCGACGCCGCAGCTACTATTCTAGTCCGATGCACAACGAGTTCGAGCCTAATCATCGACGGCTGACCGTAATTTGGCGAACGAGCTGAGAGAGGTAGATCGAGGACTGTAGGAATCACTATCGAGTGGGCGTCCACCGCGTTCGGATAGGGTGAAGAAAAAAAAAGCTCGTAAATCGTATATAGTGCAGGGGGAGAGAGAGGGGCAAAATGGATCCATTTTCGACGGAAGTTTCTTGGTGCCCGAGGAAAATCGGTGAAAATAGTCCGTTTTGCCCCGGATTCTATCTTGCCCCTACCTACCGTTTGCACTTTGTGAGGAAACTCGTCCGAATCACACATCTGTATCATTGTCGAACTCGCTCGTTTTTCGTTGTGGGGGGAAAACCTCGATGGACACGCCAGTACGACAAACATCTGGCGTTTGGTCATCGATGAAAAACGTTGTTCCCCCCAGAAACGCATTATTTCTCGAAGCTTCAAAAAAAAAAAACAAAAAAAAACGACACGCTGTCTTCTCAACTTCGTAATAAAAATCACTCACCCGGCAGAAAATAAAGAACAAGATCGCGGGGTCCTGCGGGCGCGACAATCAAAGCTCTCGCTTCGTGGAACGACTCTCGGATAATGCGGCTGTATACCTGCAGGCAAGATAGCGCAATGAAAGAGAAATATCATATGTATCTCAGTGACGAAACGCACGCAAGTGCGTACTGGAGATCCCGTACGAATTTGGCTCGCGAATCCGGGGAGTTACAACCGACGTTTTTATTACGCTCTGCGTTGCCCCCCCCCCCCCCCCCCCCTCCACGTCGCCCGCCCCCCATGCACGATCTCTCGGTTAGCTCTCGAATATCGAGGAGGTGAAAAATCGAGGCGTCGACGTACCGATGCGAATATCCTGTGCGCGCATGTAATACATATATACATTATATATCTATATATACGTACTTCAAGACGTCGACGGCGAGTATCAAAGGGCGTTCAAGACCGCTTAATTCTCGTGGCGGGGCCCCCGATGGCAAAACGTTACCGCGGCGTTTTCGAGGCTTATTGGGTATATTTTGCGGGGAGCGGAGGCGAACGCGAATGATGTTGATAGGGTGGACCAACCACAGGCAGAGAAACAAGCAGCAACAGCTGCTACGATACAACGAACCGGAGGCCCGGGAGACACCGTTGACAACCCTTTACTAATGCCGGTAATTCCTTATTTCACCGGGCGCCATTTGTACGAGACTCCTTCGCCGAGAGCTCCTTGTGTCCGGTGAGATGCTGGGATAATTTGTTTGAAATTTCATCCGGAGATTACCGAAAGTGTAACGCGTTGATTAATACGCTGTGCCGCTGCCGGGCGCGCGGGGCGGGAGAGACAAAATACGGCTCCAGCTACAACGAGGGATTATCGTATACGGCTCAAAAGTACAGTAAACCACCGGGAGCATCGATTAAACCTTCACGCTTTAGTGAGCCGACACTCGAGTCTGTGAATCCGCTCGTTACTCGGCGCTTCACTTTCTTGAAGCGTCGACAAAGTAATAATCATTTTTTTAATTAATAATAAACAAATAGACCGGGGTAAATAATCGGTGGCCTCGGGTTCTGATATGGCACTCTACGATCAGACTTATGATGGTGCGCGCTCTAATACCTCATAACGCCATACCAGCTATAACCGTAATGAAACACTTGTACGTTTAAGGTAGTACTTGCGGTACAGTCCTGCTAAACGTGAGTTTCGGAGAAAATTTTGAATACTTCTCGATGGGACAAAAATCTGAAAAAATCAAGTGTACGGGAAGTGCTGCAAATATTGTTTTTCAGAAATAATAATTCCAATTTGTCATTAACAAATTGAAGATAAAAATGATTATCCTATCACCAAATTATTGTATGTTCGAATTACCTGGCAATTTAACTATTTTCCTTCATAGAAATAAGTCGTTTATTTTACTGAATACGTATGAATTTTTGTTAGGTACTACTTTAACAAAAATGTATTCGCTCCAAAGATCCATACATTCGTTTTGGTCAATTTTACAATTTTTTTTGTAAAAGAAATTGTATTAAGGTAAAAAGTTGTAAAATGAATAAGCAAACAGATGTTTAAGTTCACAGTAAAAAAAAGTTTGTACTTTTTACAACGTATTATTCATATTCGTCCAGAATTTTGTGTTTGATAATTTTCCGATCGTATCATGCGGTTCTAGATTAACAAACGGAAGTACAAACTAAAATTGTTAATGACACGGCAAATAAAATATATCAAAATCTTGACAAACGAGTTTGTCACTTCTTCAACAACATTATTCTCACGAAACTTCGTGTTCCAATTTTCCAAAATTATTTTTCACTGTGTTAAGAAAAAAAAGAACGTGGACGTTTGCGGGCAAGAAATGTTTTTCAAACGTGCACATCTTTTTCCCCCTCTGCGTCTCGACTTCGGTCTTCCCACTGCCCTTTATTAATTTTATTATCTCGCGTGCAACGACTTCGGGTTTTTCTCTTCTTTTCCTCGAACGTAACGCTGGAACTTCGTTTGAACTATGTGCGCTCTCGTACGATCCAAGTATTTGGCAACAAGTCCGAGTGACGGACACATCCGTTAAAAGTTTAAAGGAGAGGGGGGTTCTCGAGTCCACGATCGTTAAAGCGTTCCCTTCACGGAACAGTTGAACATAGGGTGCCGCGTTCTCATCGTCTCTTTCTACACCATCGAGCTCTAGGCGGTTCGAAGAGTCAGCCGTCTCGCTATCCGGACTCACAGTTATTTAATACGCGATACAACGTCGACGCGATTCTGTACCATGGGCGAACGCTCTATGTGCGCGTGAGCTTTTCGATGCGATACGGCTAGGCTTCGCCCATTGCGGCGGATTGCCAACGAGCGCGATACCCCTGGCTCAGCCACTGCCGGTGGAATTAGCTTTGGCCCGCGTGATGTTCTTTGCGAGCACGAGATCCGCCTCCGGCCCTTCCAGGCGCACTGCGCCAGGCCATTTTTTTCAACGGTAAATCCTACCGTTCTACCCAACTTTACGCTATAATGCAGCAACCGTCGAGCAATAGAACTTCGTACGAAGTACAAAACGGGGCAGCATGGACTATTTTTATCAATTTTTTGGGGGACACAAAAAGAATCATCTCAAATGGACCGCTGTTTCGTTTTGCCCCGCTCTCCTCCGCAGTCGTACAAAGTCAAAGAATAATGCTGCGTGCAGCATTTTTACGATTTTCAATGGAGTGGGAATTCGACGACCGTGTTGGAAGGGCTTTGGGCTTCGATAGAAGAAAAGTCGAACCTTCGACCCCGACAGATTTTTTTCAAGAATCGACGTAGGTGCGACCGATTCGTTCTTTGTCGTACGCGACTCGATGGGAGAAGAAAAAAAACGCCCGACATGGGATAGAAAACCGTTCGTGGTTCGGCCGTCTCGGTCCAGCAACTCCAGCCAGTCCAGTCGCCCGATGACCCGGTCATACAAAGGGTGAAGGAACCATATCCCAGTGAGCCGTCGACGTCGCTGGTCCCGGAACGCTCGAACGAACTCGGTGTACCCGCAGAGCGATAGAAACGATATGAGGGGTCCGTTTTCTCCGTTGTGTACCTCCTCATCGTCGGTCCGGCGCACTGACTCTCTCCCTCTCGTCCTCGTCCACTCCATCTCGATCTCTCGCTTTATCCGGCAAAGCGTTCTGATCTATTCCTGATGGAATTCTCATAAAGAGAATGACGAGAGCGTTGTGCAGCCGCGTCCGAACGACTATGTGGGCTTTGAGCATCCCCTTTCGATTCGCGGCGAACCCTCTTCCGAGAGGAGCTCGCACGACGAATTCTCGCTCTCGTATGTCCATTGACGCGCTGCAAAACTATTCTCTCATCAGTCAGTCGTTCTAGGATTTCACGGGCACCGTACAATTCACAGAGGCATTCGCTTCATATTACGTATGAATATTTCTGCCTCTTGATATATCGCGACATCGACCGGTAGTTTGTACATCGCTTCGTTGGAAGTCGTCCTAAGATTTCACGAATACCGGACAATTCACTAAGGTATTCGTTTCATGTAGCGTATTAACCCTATAACTCATGTACGATTTTTTCTACTTTGTAACTCATGACTGGGGTAGATATCCACTCCACGCGTATATTCTGGGGTCTATGAGCAGTAAATGCACCTCTTAATTTTTTTTTTATAAGGTCGAGAATGGCATGACCCAAATTCGATTTTATTAAAGTTGAGAGGGTGAAAATCACACTCAAAGCTAAAAATGTCATGAAAATTGGCGAAAATCGCATCGTTTGCGGAAAAAATTGTAGTTTTCTTTAAAATATCGGCTAATTCGTTGCCGGCTTACACACATCATCAAATAGTTGAACTAAATTATCGTTCAGGTGCCGAGTCGTTAATATCAATTTCTGCTTTAGGAAAGCAGTTGGAGTATCGCCAGCTATGGTTTTCCACCCCGTACATGAATTCCAGCGTTAATATTAGCTTGTAACACCCATTCGATCAAAGTGGTCCTAGAATTTCATTGATGCCGGATAATTGATCGAGGTATTCGGTTCATATGACGTATTAATATTTCTTCTCTCAATATATCGTAACACGGACCGGCAGTTTGTACATCGCTTCGTTCATCAAATTCGTTCGAGCAACGGAGCTCACGTGTACGCGGGACGTTTATCGAATTTCTCGATTGCGACATCGATCGACATTAAACTCGGATAAAAAAAAAGAAAAAAAAAAAAAAAAACATTTCCCCAGATGCTCGGAGCAGCCCGCTGGACAGTTGTAGGGCGTGATACGTGTACAGGATGGTAGAAGCTGTAGGTATACGATTTACGTCCCACATCGAGCACGAGCCAGTCCGGTGTGGGCGCCTCCTGCGTCCAGGGAGAGCTCCGGTCGCTCCCCTCTCCCACTCCCTCGCCGCTGGATGCATTTATACACGCAGTCCGGCTGTTCCTCGATTACGGTAATCGCGTTGATTGCCCCGACGAACCGGGGTGACGGTGGGCGGGAAATTAATTTGATTTCTCGCGCACGACCGTCCACAAATTCGCTCACGGTGAATCGAAGACAACGAGACGAAAAAAAGAGGGTGAAACGAAAGAAAAAAAAACATAGAACGACCGTCGCTCCCTCGGCGATGGTCAACTAGCCGTCCGTGCTCCCAACTCGTCCGCCCACCGGCTAACGCAATCAATTATGCGCGAGAATTTTTTTCCCCAACGTTTTCGCAACATTCATTGTTTGCGCGGAAAATTGGCGAAAAACCCGGAGAATCAATCCGAGTTTTCTGCGCCGTCGAAGAAATTGATCTTGACCTTTATTTTTCCACCCCTCGACGTCGATATCTCGTCGAACATCTTGAATTTCGATTCTCAGCTGTGTGAGAGTTGCGACAAAAAAAAAAAAAAAAAAAAATTGTTTTCACCAGTGTTCGAGATAGCGTTTGAAGATTGCTCAGTGATAAACCAGCGGCGAACAATGGCCTCGGCGGGCGCGTAGCTTTGTCGGACAAGCCGAGGCGCTTTGGTGGAACAAGCCCGCAAGCATAAGCATTCGTGTAGTCCGAGCGCCAGAGATCGGGTCAGCTTGCACACACGTGTACAGAAGTGAAGCCGGGTGTTGAGATCTCGTCGTCGTTCTCGCGAGACTCCGCTCGGTGGAGTGAGAAGTGAACGAGAGAGGGAGATCTCGCGGGAGTTTCTTCGGCGCGAGCGGGCCGAGCGTTAGAGGTCCTGTGCGAGATATCTCGGTTCCGAACCCGCGGGAAACGAGGATGTCTGTCGGCTTTCTCTCTTCCTCTCCCGCGACGGCGTTTCGCCGACTTTCACCGTGATGGCGATCGGGCGCACCACGACGGCCTGTGCGGAGTTCTCTCTCTGTATCCAGGATTATGTTCGCCGTCGCTAGCGCGTCCGCGCGCCCACGGTAATGCTCTCATCACGCGAGGCCCACAATGCAATTCTGCCGGGATGATTTATCGCGGTAATAATACCGGCGAAGGTCGCGACCCCGAAGCGATTGGCCGGTGCGCGCCGGTCCCGATCTATAGAGGTCGCGAACCGAGATCGATAGTTCGTACATCGTACGCTGCCTTTCTGCCGCATCTTACACACATTCCTCTCCCGGTGAGAAGGTCTACGCCGGAAAAAAGGTTTAGTAAGATCGAACACTTGTTCGAATCAACCGAATCCCGCGGTTGCGGGTGGCGAAGCAAATATTTAGTTTATTTGACTTAAGAGTTAGATAAAAAAATCATTTCATTGTCCCAACTGAGAATATGTTTGACCGAACGGAATAGGAATGTTACATAATTTTTATTCGCCATTTGGTTGAATGTGCTCAATGTGAGATCGAGGAATTAAATTATTTTGTTGAGTAAACTGTACTGAAGGTTCGAATCGGTAAGCGGAGTCTACAGAGGCATTTACGAAAGGTGAGGTTTATGTTACTAAACCTTTTTTCGGTGTAAGAAAAAAAAAACAAACATCTGTATGAATTCTGAAGTTAAGTCTACAATGGATTGTATTATAACGCCAAAAAAAAGGACTGAAAAAAGATAGTGAACGCTCGAGTTCGAAGGCGTCGTCTATAGACGAAAACTTGTCGTGTGCATGCACACCGGTGCTCCGTGCGGAACGCCAGCGCGGTGGCTGCGAAGAGAGCCGCCGCTGCTCTCACCCGCCGGTACTTTCCGTCGGGTTTCGCGCGCCCGCGGCTCTTTACCAGTCCGACGGCTTTTTGTCGGGCGACGACAAGGCGGCCTCCGCGCCCCGCGCCCCGCCGATTCATTGTGTGCACACGCGAAGCGAACCTGTTGGCGCCGCTCGCTATGCCGTGCTACTCCCTCGCACACGTTCCGTATACACCACTTATAGTTACGCTGAATCGTGATCGCGCACGCCCGTCCTTGCGCGAGTGCACCACAGACGGGACTCCGTCGCGACAAGCGGTCACCGGACTATCAGGCCACGCGGACCTGCCGCCGCACCGAGCTCGCGTCTCTCACTCGCCGTCGAGACTTCGACGGCTCGGAGAGAGAGCTGTTAGCACGCCGTTAACTCGAGAACATTAAATTTTTGCGTTATTTCAGTTCGTCAAGACAAACTCGACGAGAGCTTGCGGCTCACCGCCGGATACTTGTTTTGTCTGTGTTTATTCTTGGCATGGGAGACGAGGGCATGGTACATTGTAAAGTTGACCGTTGGCCGGAGAGGTCGGGGCTAGGGAGACGAAACTCCGTTGGTGAATTGACCGACGACCACATCGTCTGCTCGGCTAGATTTAATGAAGGCCCAAGGACACCGCTCGCAGCTTCACGGATATGCGAGCGGGAGACTCCGCTGGCTTCTATCCTGTTTAATCTACGAACGCGATGACGCGGTATTCGCTGATAATGTTGTTTGTTTGTTATTAGCCCTTTGACGGATTTGTTTTTTATTGGCCCTTTGACGGAGGTCAGTGGGAAGAACCCTGATAAATGTCAATTTTCAGTAAGGTACAATTCAATAAGGCCAGATTTCATACAATGTCGTTAATTTATTTAAGCGTCGAAAAGCACTCAAAGTATTATTCATCGCGCTTTTACCGCTGACTGCTCTTTTATCGATTACCGGAACATTTACCTTGATGAGCAATTTTTTTTATCAGTCGACTTTGTTCTCTAGGATTTGTCTTTGGATGTTCTATGTTTAGATTATTAGAATTTTTTCGCTGTGACAACAGGATAATTGGAAGGACATAAATGGTTTGCTTTTCAGTGACCCTTCGTAAGCCTTCAACCCTCATACTTTAGCATACGTATCTTCATTTAGTTTTTATATTCTTTGGTTATATTCATTTTTTTAGCTCGATTGTACTTGGCAAAATCGATATGCAAGAATGGAAGGAAATGCGGCACGGAGATTTAGCAAACAGTGCAACAATTGCGGGCTTTTATTTTTTACAAGAACAAAGATAAGGTGGAGCTGCATAGTAGTAAAAAGGTACGTTGTATCTTTCCTCGTTCTATATAGTCGTAAAGTTGAAGTGTTTCGAAGGCATTACTGTCTGAGGAGCTGACTCTGTGGTCCAAACAAAAAAAAAGTTACTGCCCGGGGTGGCAGCCAGGTTTTTCCAAGGCTGCGAGAGTCTACGAGTTCGAAGTAGAAGCGAAGAAAGAACTGTTGTTGGCGGACTTGCCCATCCTTTTCCCCAGAGATGGCGAAAATTTGATTCTTTTTTCGAGCGTGCAACATCGAGCACCGTGAAATGACGGTAGAACGAGATGTTATCGTACGCAGACCACCTCCTCGATGTCCCTCGGTACTTTCGTACTCCAGGAGCGTCGGAGGTTTTTTTGAAAATAATTTTTGAGTCCCGAATTTCCGGATTCTCTTTCGATATCTTAGGAGAGAGGACACGACCGATATATACCGTATCACGAGATCCCAGTTTATTCCAGAAAGTTTGGAAGTTATATAATGCCAGGGGATATACACCGTGATACCAGATCCCTGTTTATTCGCGGGTTTAGAGTAGTTTGAAAATCAGTCGCAAATTTAATGTACTGCAACTTGAAATTCGCTCGCATTATTGACATTAATTGGACATTAACGCAATTTATTTGTAAAATAAAAATACCAGATGCTAAAATTAAAAATCCTTTGCCTGGAATTTACGAAAAAAAAAAACCAAAATAATTTTCATATACTTTTATACCGTGCACGGATTCCACGATATGGGAGCCAAAAAAAAATTAAGAATTCGACAGTTAAAGTCATCGGTGATCAGATAATCATATTGCCAGCAGTGCTGGTAGACGGGTCGGATGAAAAAATCGGATGCGCGAAGTAACTTAGGTGAATCGTAAAGTTTTCGGCATGCTCACCGTCTTCCGCGTGTGAGTCCTGATCTGAGCGCCGTTTCCCTCTCTCTCTCCTGCACTTCGATTGGCTCGTGTACGTCTCCGCTCTCCGCGCACTTCACTGTTTACTCGAGCGGCCCAAGGGAACAGACGCGTCGCGACAAGTCCACGCCGCTTTCCACGTAGACTGGCGTTTTCTTGCGTCGTATTTTTCCAATCCCATTGTTTCATCGCAGCATGTTTTGTGAGACGTTTACAATTTCCCGCCCCCCCCCCCCCTCCCCTCCCTTTGCCGGTATATTACGTCGTATTAATCATAGCGGAAAAAATGTCTTTGAAATAACTGATGCACGAACGTTCTGAACTAAGCGTCGTTCGCCTTACGTTCACACTTCGAAACAGGCTACTGCACGTCGTCGATCGCCGCGCACTGCTTTCCGCGCACGTCGTTGCTCCCGCAGTGGCCCACGGGAACAGACGCGTCGCGACAAGTCCACACCGGTTTCCGCGTGCCCATAGCGTTTTCCCGAGTCCACGTTTTCCCATTCCATTGTGTCATTTCATGATGCACGACAACTCCAGTGTATTCAGTCGAAGTATAATTTATAGCTGAGAAATTGTCAGATCCAAGTACACGTTGGTTTCCGCGCAAATCGATGATTTCTTGAGTCCGCGTTTTTTCTTCCAATTGTTTCGTCACGGTGCGGTTTGTGATGCTACGTTTCTTCTCCCGTGCACTCACCGTATAACATAGCCAGGTAGTATAAAAACTTAGTTATGAAAAAGCCGTCTCAATAGGTTCCATTTCACCGTCTGCATGGTATCCGAAAATTAGCACCCATCCGAAAAGTTAACTTTTGGACGAAGGATACTTTATAGTTACCATTAGGACGGACAAACGTAACCCATTTAGATCACTTTCTCATACCAGTCTTTTTGCTGCCTGGGTACTAGGCTCAGAATTTGTCAAGGCCAGGTCCACGCCGCTTTCCACGTAAACTGGCGTTTTCTTGCGTCGTATTTTTCCAATTCCATTGTTTCATCACAGAATGTTTTGTGAGACGCTTACAATTCTCCCCCCCCCCCCCCCCCCTCCTCCCGCCGGTATATTGTGTCATATTAATCATAACGGAAAAAATGTCTTTGAAATAACTGATGCGCGAACGTTCTGAACTAAGCGTCGTTCGCCCTATATTCACACTTCGAAACAGGCTCGTGCACGTCGTCGATCGCCGCGCACTGCTTTCCGCGCACGTCGTTGCTCCCGCAGTGGCCCACGGGAATGGACGCGTTGTTGACGAGTACATACCGGTTCCCGCGTTTCCACAATTCCACGTTTTCTCATTCTATTGTTTCATCGCAGTGCGGTTTGCGATGCTAGATTTCTCCCCCCGTGTATTTCGTCGTGGAACAATTCGTGACAAAAACATTGTCAAGTTCAAGTACACGTCAGATTCCGCGTAAATCGGCGTTTTCTCGGGTCCGCGTTTTGCCATTCTATTGTTTCATCACAGTGCCGCTTGCGATGCTTGCGGTTTCTCGCTCCGCGTATTAACTCGTCGTGTAATACATAACTCGGAATTTGTCAAGGCCAGGTACAAGCCGGTTCTCGCGTAAACTGGTGTTTTTTCGAGTCCTTATTTTTCTCATTTTATTTTTTCGTCGCAGTGCGTTTTGTGTAACGGTTACTCTCCCCCCCCCCCCCCCCCCCAACCGCTATTGCGGTGTATCAATCATGGCGGAAAAAATGCCTTCTTTGCTTGAAATAACAGCTGTCGTAAAAGTCGGTGTAAATCGGACGAAAAATTGGTGAAATTGTCGACGGCCAAGAAACAAGTTCGAACGAGCTCAGACCACGAAACCTCACGAGGCAACGCTTTTACGAACGTCGACCAAGCATTGGTATATCAATTCACTAACAACAATTCAACGATATTTGCGTTATATTCAATAATACACATGTCAAGATTTGAAACTATGAAAAAATGTTGCTGTCCTGCATGTAAGAAAAAGTATATATAAGTAAAAGAACATACATTTATCGTTACAGACAGAAAAGTCGAAGTTGGAAAGCCAATCGCGGAGATGATGGTTGAATGACGCAGGATCAGACGTGAAAGGCATGGATGGACGACGAGTTTTCGAAGAGGCGTGATCAAAAGATGCATCGGTACGCTTCATTTTCACAGTGTACAGTATTCGACAACAACTACATGTCCTTCGTGCAGATTGAGCGTTCAACAAATTTTCTTGAATGCTCGAAATAATGTTTGCGAATTCAATTTGTTTTTAGCAAACAGTAATCCATCTATCCATAACTCCGGACTCATCCAAACTGCCTTTATTTCTTAACTTTCCCGTTTTGCCCGGTAGCGCTTATATTAATGAATTAGATATTGTTAATAGATTTTTATTTTTTCCATAGCTCCATGGTGTAATTTCAATCACGCGGTGTGAAGCCATCTCTAATGGGCAAAGAATGACGACTGCAGTTCTTGTCGATATCTACGTCGAAAATTTGATGGAGCTGTCCGTGCGGTAAAGATCTCCGTTCGATACAAGGTATATTTTTCAACTTCTTATCGTCTTCCCTTTCGAATTTTATAATAATCAGTCATTTTCATGTATATCGAAATTGAAAATAGATTAGAGTACACACTTTTCATAATAGGAACAGTATTAATGAATATTTCTGTTTTATTGACACGAGTCTGTGTGATAAAACATTTTTATATAAATCTTTTACTGTTACCCATATCGCGTTTAGGATTACATATTCTTGATCAGTACAGGCACATATATAACACGAAAAAAATCGTAAATCAATTAAGATTTACACTAGTGGAAGTTAATTCTATGTTCTCTCGTTATAGTTAGCAGAATGTCTTCAAATTAGCACGATTCGATCAACAATCGTGAGGAGCGTTAATTGAAACGTGCTTTCGGGCGATTAGAACATTGGCTTATCGTGTCGTCGAGCATCAATAGCGCGTAACATTGCTTATTCGCCGGATAATAGGAAGACGCATACGTGCCAAATTTGGGAACTCAATCGGGGGAAGCGTTGAACGACGGGTCTTGCGTTCGAGCTCGGTGAATCGTGAATTAACGATAATCGAAGCGAACGTTCTAATCGGAGCGCTCACGTTTGTAATATTTGTCGGTTGATAAATTTATCAGACACGCTAATAATCGCGCATAATTGGCACGGTCCATAAGCAAAGTTGGTAAAGCCATGCGTCAATGCCGTACAACGATAAAGGGTTCGTCGCACCGGTGGCAAAACGAGAGAAGCAAAGATTTAATTGGCTTGTTTAGGACCGCGAAATTGCGAGCAACGGAAGCAGCGAAGCTCGCCGAGAACGTTGGCCAGTGCTAACTGGGAGTCGTGCCGGGACGAAAGACAGAGGAGAGAGAGATGCCTCGACGACGCGATACGTACGAAAGCCAGTCGGCGACTAATGGATGCTTAAAGGTTGATAACCTTGGAAGAGTCGGTTCCTGCCGATGCTGCCATTGCTCTGGACCAGTGTTGGCCCTGTGGGTCTTCGCTGCCGCAGCAGCGCGATACGCCCCGTCCCTTCTGCGCCTCCTCTGCTTCTCTCCTGCTCCGTTTTTTCTCTCGCGCATCGCCAAAGCCGCAGGAAAGTCGAGGAGCGAGAAAGAAAGTCCCGGATCGCATGCCTGCTGGCCATAACCCTTCCTCCACCGTCGTCCACCTTTCTTCCTCATTCGGTATTTCTTTTTTATACGCTCGGGCAGTTCCTTATCCCTTCTCTCCCTTCGCATAGTTTTTTCTCTCAACAGGCGGTGCGCTCTCCTCTGCATTATTTTTTTTTCTGTTTCCTTTCTTCCGACCAAAGCTCCGAGTAAACGCTCCCTCGGTGATTTACACTCGAAACCCTTCCGGCTATTCAGAACTGGCGTTAAGATCTGCTCACCCACAGTATTCATTCTTAAATACGGAATTATGCTTTTCGGAATCTCCATGCCCAATCTCTCACCGTTCCCGTTCGCACTATCGTGGCGCGATGGACTGCGACCCAGATAAAAATTAACATCTGGCCTCTCGAAGAACAGTTACTTCCGGTATATTCGCGATAAGCGAACTTTATCGTCCTTTCACCTCGTCCGTCGATTAAATCGATATTATATTTTTAATCTGCTCGAAAAATAATGCACGACGATGATATTCGGAACACAATTAATTTTTTCTTATTTTCTTTTCGTGCAGAGAGACGCATTGCGCTTGGATCGTCAGGATTTCGTGCGAGACACGTCTGTGAATCCGAAAAGTTCCTTATTCTCGGGGAAATCTCTCGCCTTCTCGCGTCTGAATGCCTCCCGGCGCGCGTGAAACAAGCCGGAAGCGGCGGTTGGTTCCGAACTTTCGAGCGGGCGTTCGAGCGTGATCGAAGATGTTGATTCACGAGTATTCTCGCGGAGAGTGTGCCACGGACGATTTGACGCGGTGGGTAGACGAGACCACGTTCTCACTCGAGTCGCCTACTTCAAGACTCGAGTGAACATGACGTCTAAACTCCTCTCAGCCCTCGGCTCTGGTACCGAATCTCGGCGGCGCGTGCGATACGCTCCGTTCGACTGAAGAGCGCTCTCAATTTTTCTGCGACTCGATTTTTCACAGTCCGATGCTTCTGCCTTCTTGCCCGTACGCGGCTGCTTGTCCGCGTGTATGTGTTTAACAGCCAACGCGCGTAGCGGAGTGAGCACTGAATCATCTCGCCTACCACGCGAACGAGAGAAAGACACCCGATGGAAAGAGCGGGCGCGAAATGATCTCGTACATACATCGATGACGCATCGTTCGAACGTAGGAGAAAAAGTGGCTCGTCCTTCTCTCTTCCGCTCTTTCTCTTGCGGGCAAAGAAGCGCCGGCAGCTCGCGCGAAACGAGCTGAGCGAGCAAGCGCTAAGAGATTGGTAGCGTCAGCTCTCCCAGTCGAGCTAACTAATGGCACGGGAGAGGAAGAGATCTCGCGGTCTCGTGACCGCGGGACCGTCCAATCTTCCTGCATAACACAAGTCGACCCGAACGAATACGACGAGCGGACGCTGAGAATAAAGTTAGCGGCACTTTTTTTGAATAGAGAAAAGATCTGAAGCGCGAAGTAACTTCGGAGAACTTTGAAATTTTAGGCGCGCATCTCAGTATTTCGGATGTAAGTCCGAACGTCGCTCTCCTCCCTTTCGCACTTCGATAGGCTCGCGTACGCCCTCCGCCCCTCCTCGCTCGCCGCGCGCTGTTTCACCTCGTCACTTCCGTAGTATCTCACGGGAATGGACCCGTTGTTGACAATCCGCCACTGTTTGCGCGTGTACACCGGCGTTTTCTAGAGGCCACGTTTTTTTCATTCTATTGCTACATCATAGTGCGGTTTGTCACGCTGCATTTCTCCACCCCGTGCATTTAGTCGTCGTGTAATGAATGGGTGGAAAAATTTCAAGTCCAAGTACACACCGGATTCCGTGTGTACAAGCTCTTTCTCGGGTCCGTGGTTTTCCCATTCTATTGTTTCGTTACGGTGCGGTTTGCGATGATACACTTCCCCTCCCCCCCTCCCCCCGCGTATTAAGTCGCCGTGTAAACGTGAATAGAAATTTATCACAGTGAGTACACGCCAGTTTCTGCGTAAACCGGTGTTTTTTTGAAACTGCGTTTTTCTCCACATTCTATTGTTTATATAGTGGAAAAAGTACCTTTGCCTGAACTATGAGGTGTTGCAAACGCCAGTGTAAATCGGTCAAAAAATGGTTTGAATAGTCGTCCAATTTTTTTATTTTTTATTATAAAGTATCAGCCAACTATTTTACATATTAATATAACTATTATAACTATTATAAAACAAACTCGAGCCACGGAACTTTGCGAGGTTTGCGATTCTACATTTCTCCCCCCGCGTACGAAGTCGCCGTGTAACCCATTACACAAATGACAATCACATATTGGTATATCACTTCGTTAACAATAATTCGACGATACTTGTATTAATTATGGACACATGAATAATGCTGTGAAGAATGTTTACTGCGCTTCACGTGGAAAGAAGCATGGAAATGAGTTTAAAAAATGAATTTATTGTTACAGAACGTAAAATGCACACTTGGGAGGCTGATGGCACAGGAAGAGGGTTGTTCCGTCCAGGTTCAGGTGCATAAAGCATGGATAGAGGATAAGTCTTCTAAGAGGCCCTCATCTACAAGCTGGTGCCAACACACATTATGCATCAGGACGTTGCCTGTAGAACTTTGGAGAATGATTTCCTCTTGGCGAAATCAAATTGTGCCAACACACAGGGCTTATCGGACAGGAGTTTCCGGAGCTGGAGTTTTCGAGATCTAATGTCTAATGAAAAGGTGAGACAATCCTTGTATACAGTATTTAACGACGTTATATACGTCGCAGATTGAACTTTCAATCAGAGTTGGAAATGCAAAGGTATTTTTATACATTTTTTAATTTTTTAGAAATTATTTGAAAGATATTTTTTTAATTTGACATTTGATTTATTACCGAGCTATGCCAACTTTGAATAATCATTGACGTGCTCCGTTACATTTGTAAACAATTTATCGTCACTCTGAAATTCACTGTTTTTTTTTATTTGTTGAGATTTCGCTATTTTTAAGCATATCGAATTTAAAAACTGATCGGAGTACAGATGTTTGCCATAATACGATATTGTTAATGGATATTTGCATTTTCGACCTGCATGGGTTCATCGATTTTTACGTAACTCGATGCCGCCGGCATTGTAAATCCTTCATCAACAGATGCACGCGCATCAAACGAAAAATTGAACTATTAATTAATTGAGGTTTACGTTTGTGGCGAGTTAATTCTATGTTCTACGTGTGCTCGGTAAAGGAATTTCGTATTAGCACGATTCGATCGACAATCGTGAGCAGCGATAATTAAAACGTGCCTTTCGCCCAATTAAAACATTGGCTTTTCACGTCGGCTAGCATCAACGACGCGTATATAAACGAGCATAGTATAGAAACGGCGCTTGTTTGCCGGATAATTGAAATACTAATACGCGCTAAATTTTGGATCACGATAGGTAGGAGCATCGAACAACAGGTATTGTGTCCAAGCTCGGTGAATCATGAATTACCGATAAATACACCGAAGGCTGCCATCAGAGGGTTTCAGTTCATAATATTTCTCGGCACCCAATCAGTTTGCCAAACACGCTAATTATAGCAATGATCGCGCACTACTAGCACAGTTCATAAGCAAAGCTCGAAAAGCCACATGTCAATACGATACATGGGGGGGGGGGGGGGGGGGAAGGGTTCGTCGCATCTGTGGCAGAACGGATAGACGTTTTGTTCACGAGTGCACAGCGGTTCCCGCGTGCACACCGACGTCTTTGCGAATGACGATTCTCCGAGAGGCCGTGTAAGGTAACAAAACCAATGCTCGGACACTTCCCAGCCGTCGGACACTCCTACGCAGATTTAATTTATTCTGAATTTAAGTATTAGAAATCCAATTTGAGACTTGTAATTATCTACAAACATTATTTGGAGCACAGAAAAAAGTTTATAGGTTCAGCCTACATTATTTTCTACTGTTGCATTTTTGTTAAACACACGTCCGTGGGTGCCGAAAACCACGAACTTTCCTTATTTTCTTCCATAATTAAACAAACATTTATCTTTTCGTAAATAACTGATGTATTTTGTAAAGTAGAACCTATCAGCTTGACATTGGTTTTAGTTATTTTACAAAAAAATGTGTCCCTGACCAATTAATAACTGCTGGAATTTGGGGATGCTCTTAACCGTCCGAACATTGGTACCCTTACCTTGGTATCTGGAAGTATCTCTGCAAAGTGTGTTGGGACGTTCGAGAAACGGTTTAGAAAGGCGACACGGTCGACCCCCCAGATAGACACGAGGATTCATCGGCGGTTCTCTCGACTGGTTTTATTTACCTTTTTCTGCTTTTTTCGTATGGGAATAGATAAGGTTCAGATAAGCCGCTACTGTTCGAAATTAAGTGGCTATATCGATACAGGAGTCCGAGGGTGTTCTTCCGTATGCCTGAGTGAAGCGAGAGGATGATAGCGGAACAAGGAACAGCGGAGAGGAGAGCTGCGACGAAGATCTTCGAAGGGGACGAGAAAGGAAGAGATAGTTGACGCGCGAGACACACGCCAATGGTCGTTCCCGTGCTGGCGGAGCGTCGGTGGCTCCGCGCTCGTAATTGTATTGATGGAAAGGATCTTCTTCGACTGCAGCCTAGCTTCGCCTCTATCTCGCAACTAGCGGGAGAGAACTCGCGAGCTCGCGCTTCCTTCAACCTTTTGCCTGTAAATCAACCGAGTAAAAAACCTTCTGGTTCTCCTCTCGCTCGAGTAGTCGGTTACCGGTATTAGCAGCAGCAGGGGCATCCGCGAGAGGAGGATGAGCGGCAGCCACTTCGGGCTCTCGTGCACTCTACGAGCGTGCTGAATGTCGATGTACTCGCGAAATCGATCAACGCCCTTAATGGATACACTCAGGGATCGTAAAGTAAAGAGGAGGAAGGAGGAAGAGAGGAAGAGTTAAAACATCACTTCTCCACTTAAATATACGATATTTAAGTGGAGAATTTATACTGCACGAGGTGTCAATGAAATGCCCGGGACGTTGCTGAAGAAACGAAATAAGATGTTCTCCGGGCTCATTCGAGTTAACTGCGAGACACGAGGGAGACATGCGTCGAATGTACATCAATATTCTGAGATGGTCGTATAGAAAAGGCTCGATGTATATATCTACATAACGATGATGAAGTCTTGTAGCCATCGAATCCTCTTAGTCACGAATCACTCGATATATATACGTATATACAGATGTGTGTGTACGGGTATACAGGAGAGCGAGGCAAAGATCACCTCATGGGACGTATATACGCGCGTCGAAAGGATATACGATTTCACGCGCGTCCAAGCACAATGGGGACGGACGGAAACAATGAATAATAGAAAACGGGAGGACGAGAGCGAGAGAATCCGGCGAGTAGGGTAGATAAGAAAACGGGCGTCTGTGGGGAAGGGAGGGGACGGAGCGGTCAAGTGAAAGAAACTATCCGATACGAAAAAGCGCCCGGCGGTGAATTCTCAAAATTGCGAAGACCAATTACCGATATTGGCACCGCGATCAGTTTCGACGGGACGACGAATGAATATTGATAAGCTAAAAAGAGAAAAAACCAGACGAAAAAATGAAAATTAAATGAAAGCGGGAAGTTTACGACATTAATCTATATGCGGATATTAATTCGAACCCGATAACCAATTATCCAATCTTTTCGCTCCGATATTTTTGGAGCATTATTATTCGAAAAAGGTATCCAGGTGCGCCGCGAAAAAAAAAAATTATTCGACCTCTTCGCTCCGGTATTTTTGTCCGAGTCATTATTCGAAAACGGTTATCGAAGTGTGACGCGAAAAAAATATCCAGATGGAGAGAAACATCGATGAAGAACTCTGCGTCTGGACCATTTTTATGTAAGGGGTTTGGAGCGCTTTACACTAGTCAAGTCAGTGCTACGTTTTTAAAGTTGTTTATACAGTCTTTTACGCGTCTACGCACCAATTAAGTATATAGATATTGGATAGTAATTTCCATTAAAAAATGTTAGCTGTTTGTTTATAAAGGAAATCGGTCGATGGATAAACAAAAGGCTGTAATTTTTTTAACAGAAAATACTATCGAATGTATAGATGGTAATTTCACAGAGGAACTTTTGAGGAAGACAATGAGCAGTAATACATCAAAATCGAGAAAAAAAAATTACGGATGACATTTTGAAGAAAAAAAGAAAGCCTGAACGAATACGTTCCTTTTGGATTTTTGAAAATCCATTAGTATCGATGTTTTTCTATGTTCAGGACGTTTGCTGTAATACAAATAATCATCCACTGTAATGAATCGATGCGTAAAAGTTTGTACGAACGACTCGAAAAATGCAGCACGCATTTAACTAGTGTGAAGCGCTCCAACCTCCTTAAGGGGATGCTGGACCCGTGTTTAACGCCTCACTTACCTTTTTTATCAACGGGGCTAGGCGATTTCTTAGTTTCCTTTAAAATTATTAATATACTACACATATGCTTCAAATCATGCAGGACTGTAATATTCGTTTTTTTTTAATTTCATGGACGTTTTCAACAAAAATTCAATTGCACGCCGAAGCGTTTATGGCTAGTATTAGAGTCCTAAAAAATTGGAGGCATATGTCTAGCATATTAATGATGTAAAGTCGATTCTACGAAGTCGTCTCAATCCGTCGTTGAAACAGAAAATTCCCCTAATCTTTTTTCCTATTTATCAAATCTTAAAACGATAAATTTATGGAATTTTTAAGATTCACATATATACACCACATAATGAATGGTACTCTCGTACGTAGGTACGAGTTTAGTAGTTGCGTGCATCGTGTTCACCGAAGCATAACGCGACGACGCGCACGGGGATGTGGTAGTGGAAGAAGAGAGGCCGAAGGGAACGAATGAGGACGTCGAGCCGAACAGGGGGGCGCGGGGAGGGGCGGGGGGCGCAGATACAGCAGCAGCAGCAACAGCGCAGCAAAGGCAGAAGCATCAACGAGTACAGGCAACGGCTGAAAAAGGGACTGGGGACTAGGTTGGTTGGCCTGCAGTGTAAGAGGTCGCGGAGCGAATGTCGACGTCACCGAGGTGGGGAGAAACTCTCGTCAAAGAGGCAGGTGGAGGGGGAACCGGTAGGCTCGCCTTTCTCGCGGACTGCGCTACCCGCTAGTTTCGGCTTGCCGCTCCGTCGCGACGGGTTTGTTTGGCGTCGGTGCTTCCACGCGGAAGAACGAATTCGCGATCTCGTACGCAGTGTGTGGTTTTTTTGTTTCATATTCATCAGACCTATCTCGTAACGAATATTGCGTGGCGAGCATTCGATGAATCGCGAGTTCGTTAAGGTGAACTTTTAAAAAGCGCGATTTTGTACGAAAAAAAAAAATGGTTTCTCCTTCGTCTCACGATCGGCGAACGATGTCGCCGCGCGCCAATGACAAATGAGAATCTGACAGTGAGATCTTCGATAGATCGCGAATGCATGACGAAGTCGTGAAATTCTTCCAGTGATCGCGGCTGCTGCGAAGTGTGCGTTTTTTTTTTCATCTTGCCCAAAGTTGATTGTTTATTATTTTTGTTTCTCCAGTGAACAGTGATCACGTTCCGTTGCGTTTTGTTGCAGCCACTCGCTGCGAGGTAGTTTGTTTTTTTGAAATAAACCAACTGCATATCGGGTCTTCGCACGCTTTGAAAAGTTTGGATTACACTGACACGGGACGACGCATGGAGATCGGCTTATGAGGTTCGTAACATTCTTGAATTATTTACATTGCATTTAATGCGTAGTTGTATATATATATACTTATATATATATATTAATATATAGTTCGTGTTTGATGCGAGGCGTGTATACGCGAGGCGAGACCATGAACGAAACTCGTTTTCGTTCGGGACCCCTCGAATTCTCGCTCGGTCCCATTCTCTTCTCTCCGCTTCCCCACAGTGTACACACCGGTGAGGTTACATCCCGAGTGAGAATGGCGGGTGTTTTTTTACATTTTTTTTTTTAGTAAAAATAATGGGAACTTTCGACGATCGAATGCCTCTCCTTTGAAACGCAATTCTATATTCGCTCGTTGAACGGCGAATTCTCGGAAATAATCTATTTCTCGTTTACCGGCTAAGCCCGAAGGTCGAACGGACGACTCGCCCGACACAAAGAATGAAACGCCAGCGCGTACTCGCTTCTTTTTTTTTTTTTTCTTTTCTGTATCGAACACGCGGCTCGCGAACGCGTTCCGAGATAAAAAAAATAGGATAAGTCCGTTGGCGTTTAAACTATGACTAATGATCGCTCGTATCAAGATTTATTTATTTTTCTATTAACTCGTCCGTTAATCGCAACGCGATTAATAATTCTTCCGATACAATCTTTTTTTCTTTTTGTTTTTTTTTTGTTGTTTGCGAATACTTGTATGAAATTTCTCTCGTGCCAAGAAAATATTGCGATCTCCTATTGCATTCCGACCTAATTAAATTTTTTCTTTCTATAAACAAATCAAGGCGAGTTACAGAAGTACAGTTACTCGCATATTTTCCGTTGAAATATTTGATATAACTCTGAAATAAGAAAGGAATGTTTACGTCGGTCGATGGTCGAGCGATTTCGCCCGTTACAAGGTCAAGATTCGATATACCTGTATTCGGAGAAATGTGAGAAGGTTCTCGTACCCAGGAGAAAAAAAACGAGAAAAAAAATAATCGACAAAGGCGATAGCGACGGCTTCACGCCTTTGTATTGTGCCAAGAAATTATGGCGATGTGCATTCCGACCTAACTAAATGCTTTTTTTCTGTAAACAAATTAACGCGAATTACAGAAATACAGTTCCTCACATATTTTCATTGAAATATTTTACGTAATTCTGAAACCAAAGAGGAACGTTTACGCCGGCTGCTGGTCGAGCGATTTCGCCCGTTACAAGGTCAAGATTGCGTTTACCTGTATTCGGAGAGATACGAAAAAATTCTCTTACCCAGAGGGGGGAAAAAACGAGAAAGCCAATAGCGACGGTTTTACACGCCTCGGTTTATTCACTTCTTTCTCTCGCCAGCCAGGAAGGTATTGTTTTATCATGTAAATCCGAGAATTTCCAACACGAACGTGGAAATATGAAATTCTGGGTTATGCCCCGAAGTTTTCATACGGAACGATAAAGTTTGTTTTGCCAGTGCCGTTCCCGAGCATTGGATATCTTTTCGTAGCTCCGTCGAGCCCGCGCGGCGGAGGGTCTTTCCACAGTGTCAATAAACCCGAGACTTTCGGATTGCCCTTCATCCGCTAAAATTTTTTTTTTTTACCTTCACTATTTTTTGTAAATTTCGTCATAAAAAAGTGTAACTCAGGGTGTTGAACGCGTTCCCGATTCGCGCTAGAACGGTTTTTGATGGGTCCAACAGTGAATCCCACGAATGAATCGACGCTCGGCAAAGGTTTAGCAATGAAGGTTCGTGCGACCGAAACGCCGAATTGGAATTGAACGATTTTCGGATGGAGCTGGTGTGTCTCGTTACCTTACGTGTACTCACTCCCGTGTCCCGTTCTGTGCCGCCCTCGGCGATTCGCAATTTCGCACGAATCCATTCGACACGCCGAACGTACCGAATTTAAGCGAGACTTTCGTGTGACCGTCCAATTGGTAATCGACGCATCGCTCATCGGATTCGCCGTTTGGCGAGTGCGATCGACGTCACAGTCGGAAACAGTCTACGTCCGTCGACAAAGTGCCAAAGTGGGCCGAATTAGATTGCTCCCTTTACTCTCGCCGAACTCACGATTAGGCACACACGCACAAACGCGCTTTTTTTAATCACACGTCCATTCAATCTACTTGAAAGATTTTCTTTATTTATTCATTTATTTATTTATTTATTCACTTTCTTTATTGCTCACTTTACGCTTGCCGAACTCACGATAAGGCACACACGCACAAACGCGCTTTTTTTAATCGCACGCCTATTCAGTGTACTTGGAAGAATTTTATTTATTTACTTATCATTTTATTGCTCCCTTTACGCTTGCCGAACTCACGATAAGGCACACATGCGCAAATGCGCTTTTTTTAATCTCACGTCTATCCAGTGTACTTAAAAGAACTTCATTTGTTATTTATTTTATTTTGGATCGCTCCTTCCGAATCTTCGCTTTTTTCATTTCGACGCGCATTCCCACCAATGTAACGTTTCGTTCATTGAGGGGATTACGCGCAAGGTTGTGGTATTACAGCGTCTCGTTATTCTCTAGCTTCGAGAACGTAACTTTACGCTCCTCGGACAGTCTCCTCAATGGTCCGCTGTAACGAGACACAGAGCATTCGAGAATGCTTTTATTATTTTCACTCGTATGAGCGAAGAATGAACCGTCGGACCACCCAGTACTGTCCATTCTTACCGAAGAGAGAGGGGAGAAGAAAAAAAAAACAACAATCACACGCTCGCTTCGGTGTTCAGCGAGCGCGCGCGCGCGAGGGGCGAAAGAAAAGCGGGAACTCTCTAATTTCCCATTGAATCTATTCGGGCGGGGCATTTCCCCGAGGAGCAACGCGAGAGTGGAACGCAAAATTTGATCTCGCACTCCCCGGGGAAATATCGTAATAAATATGTGTACAAAACGCGACGAGGATATTCCCTGTTACGATGTTATTTACCCGCTCCTGCGGTCGTCGGTGAGAATTTTTGCATTGAAAAAAAAATATATCACGTACGCAAATGCGACTGTGAATTATTTTTTTTTCCAATAAAAAAAAAAATAATTGAACATCCGCTGGAAAATAAAAAAGCGTGTGTGTCCCGCGCGATAACGCGCGGAGGATCGTAGCAGGACGGAGCGTCGGTGATTCGCTCGGGCGCGCAGTTCAGGCGTGCGGAAACGTTAATTTCGATGGTCCGGAATAATTTCCGAGTCGGTTACCGCGGCCTCGGTGCACCGACCTCGGGCCGCACAGGGCTCGTATCCTCGCCGGCCGCGCCACGGGCCAGTACGGGTTAACGGTCCTACACTCCTCGGCTCGCTCCGTCGTTAATTACACCTTACGCGATTACGCCAGGGCGACAGGTGGCCGCGTGTGTGCTATCACCTTCGTCGGCTCTCGCTCTCGATGTCCACGTCTCCCCGGGTCCTTTCGTATCGCGCAGCCGGTAGCTGGACGAGCTAAAGCCCCGGAGCGAGGAGACCTCGCCGTCGTGACCGCAGCTCCGTATTGGCGAAGCCCTCGTCCGACCCGCCCTGCGGGGGAGGGCAAATGAAAAAAAGTACGAGTCAATAAAATCTTTAATTGCCGCCGGTGGCTTCCTCAAGCACTCACTCAAGCAGCCGCTACCGTCCGGTCGACACTCCGGGACATTTTATTTTCGCGACGCAAAAAATAGTGTAAAAAAAAATTCGTATGGAATTTAATGTACCGGTATATGCGTAAACTGGTATGTTAAGTTTTATGTAGAATTGGGATGAAAAATGAACGTACAGTATATTTAAAACTCTTAAAAAATTTTACTTTAATTTCACTTTAAAAGCCCATTCATTTTTCAACACAATCGTACATTAAATTTAATTTACCAGGATTTGCGTAAAAACTTCCGGTTCGGTTCATTAAATTTACACCTGTTTTTATAACAGTGAAGTCAATTAATTTTTACGGAGATGAAAAAAAAAAAGAAAAAATACATGTGAAATTTGATGAGCTGGTACTGAAAGTTTTGACGCATAAACTGATATATTAAATTTCATGTACTATTGTGATAAAAAATTAACGCACAGTATTTTAAAAACTTAAAAAGTTCAGAGCATTCGATTTACAATTTTTTTAAATGAACAGTCAATTTTCTTAACACAAAAAAAGTCTCTTATCGCTACGATCGATCGGGAGAAATAAATTGTCGGAAACGAATTTTCATAGACTTTACGACGTGTCGTGCAGCTCGGAGAAAAGAATAAATACATTCACAGATAGCGGACACTGGAATTCGTTGTAAGCTCCTAGTAATGATAACACGAGCTATCTAAGCAGTGCTAAGCGCACTGGAGGCTAAGGCGATCCGTGCTGCGCGGCAAGTAGAGCATGAAAAGCGAGGTGCCCGGTCCCCCCTTGGGTGCCTCGTCAACACGTGCAGTTACACCAGGCGAGTTGAATTCCAGTCGAGGAGGATAAAAATTAGAAAATTACGAACGCACGAGTGAGCCAAGTGCCCACGCCGACGTGGTCGCCGGTACGAGCAGCCGAACGCTTGGATAGAGTTTAATCTTTCTGTCTCTCGGCGTTACGGAAAAGCGTTTCGAAGCTTCGCCATTGGAGCTCAATACACTTGGCTGGAGAGAGAATTGCTCTCGGACGCGGGTCACGTACACCCGCAATTGCGTCGATCTAGCCACGTTTAATAAGCTCAAAGGTGTTTTTTTTTATTTTAATATATTTAGTATATGTATATTTTTTTTCATGTCTTCTGTGCATTTAATCCGTTTCGCCTATTTACGGGTTGGCTTGGACTCGAGTGTTTCACATGCCTCTTGCCGCTCGCGTCTTCGTCTTCGTCCTCTTACGCTCCGGTTCCTCCACTCGTTCGTACTCGAGCCCCTTTGTCCACGGAAGAACCCGGGGCGCTACATTTTCAAGCGAAGCTCTCCTTTCTCCTGGCCACATGGTGCGAGACCGATCTCGTGTAGTGTTTCCAGTTGCATCGCCAAACAAATACAACGTGAAAACACTCGAGAGGAAAGGTTTCATAAAAAAAAAACCAACAAACCTTCCCATCGAAATTTTTTTCACATTCCTACAACTCGACACTACCTAGAGCCGACGGATTAACGTATTCCCGCGCTGAAGTACGAGCCTTAGGCGGTACACAGAGAAAACAAAATTGATGACTTAACCAAAAGTTGCGCCGACATACTTTTAACGCTGTTATTTGGTTGGGCGAACTAAACAATTTTCAATTGTTTTGTTGAACGATTATTCGCTTCAGGAGATAAAAAACTATGTCGATTTAAATCAAGATTTTTGTCGTACCAACTATAGATAATTTCTTTGAAGGTACGTCACCGCGCCTTGGTTAAGCCAACCATTTATTTTTTCTCCGTGTATTTACGAAAACCGAGATATTACGATTATTCTATCGAAATCTCATCGGGCCGGTTTTCGAGGTCTTTTTTTCATACGAGAATCTCCGTTTCATCTCCCGACGAATTGATGTATCTCCGGACCGAAGTACGAGCCTTAGGCGATACACTGGGGAAAAAAATGTTGCATCAATCAAAAGTCGCGCCGACGTACGTTCAAAGCTGTTATTTGGTTGCTGTAACCGAAGCATTGTGTCGAACGATTGAAAATTATGTCCATTTAAATGGCATTTTTGACGTACCAACCACCACTAATGCCTTTGAATGTGCGTCACCGCGCCTTGGTTAATCCAACATTTTTTTGTCCTCAATGTATTTACGATAACCGAGATATTAAGATTGTACTATCGAAGTATCATCGAGCTGGTTCTTCGAGCTCTTTTGTACCGTACGACAATCTCCGTTTCATCTGCCGACGAATCAAGTACGAGCCTTAGGCGATACACCGGGGAAAAAAAATGATTGCATTAATCAAAAGTCGCGCCGACATACGTTAAAGCTGTTGTCTGGTTGGTACAACTAAAACATGGTTTTACCGAACGATTATTCGTTTCAGTCGATGAAAAAGTAAGTCGATTCGAATAAACATTTTTGTTGTCCCAACCAGATAATACCTTTGAACGTACTTCACCGCCCCTTGCTCAAGCCGACCATTAATTTTTTTCTCAGTGTATTTACGAAAACAGAGTTATCACGATTATTCCATCCGAGTATCGTCGAGCCGGTTCTTCGAGCACTTTTTTTCCTACGAGAATCTCCGGATGAAGCGAACAGAGGTTTCTCACCGCGCTCAAGGTTAATTCCTCGTGAGATTCTCGGCATCACTTTTCGGCAACTGCTCCGTTTTGGATAATAGCCCGGCAGAAAACTATACCTGGCTCGAGGCAGCTGAGAAGCTCCGGCAGCCTCGACTGCCTCGACGGGCCATTGTTCCGTCCGCAGTTCGGACAACTGCGTCCCATCTTCGCAGTGTAAGATTTCGTTTCGGCGCTGTAAGACCACTCGAGAGCGCCCGCGGTACAATGAAAACAGCAGAAACAGCAGCTCGGGTCATAGACACTTTGCGAACTTTGCCGGGACATCAGCGCAGAGTGAGAGACTAAGTACACGGTGGCACGCTTGTTTGTCTTCGCGCTTCCCATCGCCCTCTCGCACCTCGGTGTCTCGATGCCGGCGCCGGTCTCGCTCCCTCTCGAGAGACTCGCGCTTTGAGAAACTTTCCCGAACATCGCCCGTCTGGCGATACAGCGAATGTGGCTTTTCGGATCGATGACTTTACGAAGTACACCTCGGTCGGCTCGACTGTAACCATCGATGCGTCGGGGCAAGCAGCGAAAACTTTTTTTCTTTGTTCTTACTGTTCCTGAACAAAAAGAAAAATTTATAATACTGTGCTCTGCAAGAAAAATCTACTGGGTATTTCAGCAATTTTTTACATCTTATGTAACGCCCTATATATAATTTATAATGCATATAAGTAATTTCATGTAGTGTTTGATATTATTACTGGAATGACCCTGCAAAAATTTCGATTCCTCATGCATAGCTGAACGTAGTTTTGTGTTTTCTTAAAAATTTCGTTGTTTTAGTTAAAAAAAAAAAAGAATCGAGATTTTAATGAAAACGTGTTCAGAATGTTCGAAAGCATCGAAAAATCACATTTGAAATACCGTCCGGATGCACGCGTGTGTGTGCATATCTGTATGTGTGCGTGAATGAGACGCGAAAAATTAAAACCGCTGTAACTCGAGAATGCCTCGAGCGATCAGGCTGAAATTTCACACACAGCAGGTGTGGTTAACAGCCAATGTTTCTTCAGAATTTAATTCAAAAATGTCTATTGTACTTTTTTGTACGCGAGCTTTTTTCATTATTTCTTTCACAAATTTAAGATTAGAAATTCCTGGTTCTGCAGTACGAGGGGTGTATAATTCGTGGAAGTTTGAGTGACTATTGTCGATTTTTTAGTTTCCACCTATTTTCTTCACCGACGGGATTATTCGGTATTTTTAATTAAACGCTCTTTTCAATAGTGCCAGGGATTCGTCGTGTGATCGATACTGGATCCAGAGAGAGACTCGAGAAAAAAAAAAGAAATAAAGCGATTTTGTGCCGCTGAGCGTGGATTTCTCGGCAGTGACTACGCGTCTCTGGTATGCAACGGCAGGGGGGGCGTCGAGAGCTCCAGGGAACACGCTCACGGCTATAGAATTAATAGACGAGGGAACGCAGCTCGAGAGAAGCCTCGAACTCGGCGGCTCGTTCTTCTTTCGTTTCGTGAGGAGATCCAGGTATATAGAGTCTCGATAGAGCTCTCGTTCAACAGACGAGCAGCGTGGTATATACCTTCTTACCTGCTGCGGGCAGCAGGCCACGAAGCTCTGCGAACAAAGCACCTGGAGCATCATCGAGTAGGTATTATTATGCCTATATATCCATCACCGCCCGCTCCACACACCGCGCTGCTCTACGCGCTCTTACCCTCCTTACCTACTCTTCGGCAAACTTTCGAGCCCTTCACCCTTTTTATTTCTTCTTTTTCCTTTCCTTTCGTTTCTTTTTTTTTACCTCGAAAGGTCGAATTATCGATTGTGCAATAACGCGCGATTATTAATTCATTCGAATTCCGGGAATATCGCTGTTGATTCTGGCTAGACGGTATAGTTACGAGAGTTCGCCGAGGGCTTTATTTTATTTACTTTTTTCTTTCTATTCTTACTCAGTCTCGATAACTTTATTGTCGCGATACCGTTTGATTTATCCACTCCTCGAGCTCGCGGAGCTAGGAAGGCCGGCGATAACGCGAGGCGATTGTCGTAAAATCGTCGTCTTTAGCTTCGATTATTGGATCACTCGCAGTTCCGATGAAACGGTTATAGTTTCGGCGGAAGTTTCGCTATATTTTTTGCAGTGGTACTTCACACGGTAAAAAATGTTTCCACATTTAATAAACATTTATTGGTCGATACTAACGAATTTTTCATTATCGTTATTTTTACATGTTTACAATCATTGTTTAACAAAAATAATTGTCAAACTAACGACGGAAAAAAAAGTGGTCGTTTGTGGACAAGAAACGTTTTTTTCCGTGCGCAAAACTTTTTTTTATCGCTTTTTGCATTTTCTTTCACTATGATGAGGCAGATGTCGCACGGAGCACCGGGGAAAAAAATAAATTGCGTCAACAAAATGAGCGCTTACGGGTGGCGAAACAAATGTTTGGTTGATCGAACGAAATAATTGTCGTTCTAAGTAAAGAAACATTCGATTCGACGTCCTGTTAGTTTGATCAACGAGGTATTTCGATCGACCAGACATTTGTTTCACCACCCGTAAGCGCACGTTTTGTTGACTCAATCGACTTTTTTTTCCTCTGTGAGGCTTTATTGTATTCACGTTGTTGTTATTCAACTGCGGCTACGAGTGACCCGTCGGGACATTCGTAAGGTGGAGAATAATGTGCGTAGGGGAGAGCGGGGCAAAATGGCACACCGGGGCAAAACGGGATAATGACACAGAACGCGATTCTCCAATAACTTTTGGATAGGGATGATGGTGGTACGTGGGGCAAAACGGTTTTGAAAATTCGGATGTGTTGGGACAAAATGAGGCGTCCAAAAATTATTGGAAAATTGAGTTTTACCCTCGCTGTCCCGTTGTGCCCCGCTGTGCCATTTTGCCGCGCCATTTTCTACTCGTAGATCTCTATTTTGACGTTTCTGCCAAATTGCTGACCCTCTTCAGAAATTTATTTGTTCCTTCGTTATTTGTTACTAAGAGCCTATTGTTACTATTGTGTTTTTTTTCTGTCGTGCATCTTTTAGGTAAAGCCTTTGTTTTTCAGTGAAATATAGCGGTCGGTAATGAAAACTAATGAACTTTTCTCAAGAGTGCTAATTTTTTTTGAGGGAAAAGCAAATTCGAGTCGGATGCGCACGGTAATTTCGCATCCGGTCCGTATTAATTTTTTTTTTCTCAAAAAAATTAGCACCACTGAATAAAATCCATTCGAAAATTGCAACTATCTTTCTCGCGCGCACATCGGTTAGACTTCCCGTTAACATTCGTTGTTCTGACAGTCAATATTGTGCGGGCTCTCGAGAAGACACGCGGAACTATACGAACGGTGTTTCGTTCGGCGCACGCTGATATAGACAAATTTAAACTTGCACACGGACGGGGGAAACAGAGATGAAGTAGCACAAACGCGAACGTTGCACCGGTTCTTCGGGAACGAGTCCGAGAGACCGCGGCTCGCACGTTAATCGCGAAAACACAAAAAACTCGCCCGGCAACGAACCCGACTGCCGTACCGGCATCTCGGCTCTATCGCCGCAACGAATCTCGCGGAGAGGAGCAGGCAGCGGCCTCGCCAGAGAATTCAGAATCTCGACGAGAGTGGGAGAAAGAGAGATTCGCGAAACAATGCGGCACTCTGCAAACGAGAGCCCGAGAGCTCGAGCTTAAAATCTCTTTCGTTGAGTAGGTTAATAAAAAAAAAAGTACACAAAAAAAAATTGCTCGGCTAAGTGGAGGCGAAATATTTCTAGGGAAAATTTTCAAACATATTTTCTATGACTGGCTGCAATTTTCGGAGAATTCGAGGAAAGAGTATTACATTCCTGAAGAATGACCGTCCGGAGGAACGATTATTTTATGAAAACAAGAGCCGGAGGGCTTGAGCTCGAAATCTCTTTCGTTGAGGAGCGTGATTAAAAAAAGTACAAAAAATATTGCCCGGCCAGTAGGACGCGAAATATTTGTAGGAAAAATATTAAAAAATATTTTCAACCAGTGGCTGCAGTTTTTGGAGAATTCTCGGAAACGGTACTCAATTTCAGAGCAATAAATAGCGGGATTAATGACAAATCTCCTTGAAAGCCCTTTCCCTTTTAGTGGTTTCATAAAAGAATATATACAAAAAATATACAGTGCATGGTTACATGGACACGTGAATATTTCGAAGAAAAATATTGAAAAATACGCGCGAGAGATTATTCGACACCAACCGCAGTTTTCGGAGAATTTGGGAAAAACATATTAAATTTCTGATCGATAAACAAAAAAAAAAGGAAAAGTCCGCGGTCAAACATGGGTCGACTGAGAAATGTGTATTGTAAATACCCGGAATTATCGTACCGGATGAGTTCTCGCTACGAAGTACACACGGCAAAAAACGATATTGTCCTTCACTAAAAAAAAAAATGCATAAATCAATTGAATAGCTCGAACCACGATCCAATATCCCGGATCAACGGCTCGACGGACAACCAGGAAAGCAATAAGTGCCGCAAAAAAAAAAAAAAGGAAACAATGTACGCACGACATCGAGTTGCGTCCACCCCGATATTCTCCGCGCACAGAGGTTGAATCCATAAAAAAAAGTATGCAATATGTAGATCGTTGAAAAAAAGTAGTGCGAAGGTTGCATCAAAGGGTGAAACATTTCCGTTCGAAACGTCGAGGTTTCGTACAACCTGTGCTCCGGTAGTTGGCAGAAATTGAAGACGAGCCGTGAGTTAGAAAAATTGCAAAGTTGAAAGAAACTTGTTGGGGGGCGAGTGGAGAGAAACGCGCGGAAGAAGCAATATTTGTATTTCCGTTTTTATAAATTTTCCGTGCCGCACTCTGTGAAGCGACGCCGCCGTGATCCGGCGTGCCAGTGGAACTGTGTTGCCGAGCTCCGAAGTGAGTTCTCACGTGCCTCTCCGCCGAGCGGTCGGTAAGCACACGTTTCTCAAAGGCAGAAAGACGCGAGTTGTGTGTGTGTGTGAATTCCCGGAGACCTTGATTCGCCCTCTTCGCGAGCATCAACCCCTCGACTACGCTCGACCGGGCACACCGGTGAAAGTTTTTCCCGAATGCCACGCGAGGCGCGCGATACGCGATGCGCTGCGCTCGCTTCGAGATCCAGGTAAACCGGAGGTAAGGGAAGGATAGAGGGGAATGGGGACCCGAAAGAGTAGGTAGAAAATGTGGAATATCTCCGCACTGGGACATTTTACTCAGGTCTTTTTTTCTCTTCCATACTTCACTGCAGATGTTCAAAATTACTGAAGAAGATCATATCTTTGTATAGAGTTGTTGGAGGTTTGGAAAGGATTGAGACAAGAGGAGGCTTGAAAGAGTAAGAAGATGTGGAACAACTCGGCACTGGGACATTTTACTCAGGTCCAGATTTTTTTTTTTCCTCTCTCACACTTCACTGTAGTCGTTCAAAATTACGGAAGAAAATTATATATTTATATAGAGTTGCCGGAGGTACGGAAAGAATCGAGGCGGAAAAGGCTGGAAAGAGTAGGTAAAAGATGTGGAATATCTCGGCACTGGGACATTTTACTCAGGGGCAGATTTTTTTTTTTCTCTCTCATAATTTACTGCGGTCGTTTAAAATTACGGAAAAAAATTATATATCTATATAGAGCTGCCGGAGGTACGGAAAGAATCGAGGCGAAAAGAGGCTGGAAAGAGTAGGTGAAAGATGTTGAATACCTCGGCACTGAGACATTTTACTCAGGTCCAAATTATTTTTTTTCTCGTTCATGCTTTACTGCAGACGTTATATAAACTATAATTCGTTATATAAAATGATATATTTATGTAGAGTAGCCAGAGGTGTGGAAAGGATTGGGGCGTAAGGAGACCCGACAGCGTAGGTAGAAGATGAGGAATATCTCGGCGTTGGGACTTTTACTCAGGTCCAGATTTTTTTTTCTCATACTTCACTGCAGACGTTCAAAAATATGAGAAAAATGATATATCTATGTAGAGTAGCCGGAGGCACGGAAAGGATCGAGATGAACGAAAGCCTGACAAAGTAGGTAGAAGATGGGGAATATCTCGGCACTGGGACATTTTACTCAGGTCCAGATTCATTTTTCCTCTCTCATACTTCTCTGCGGTCGTTCAAAAAGACGGAAAAAAAATTATGAATTTATCGAGAGTAGCCGGAGGTTTACAAAGGATCGAGGCGAATGGTGGTACGAAAGAGTAGGTAGAAGAAGAAGAAGATGTGGAATATCTCGGCACTGGGACATTTTACTCAGGTTCAGATGTACCTTCTTCTCTGCCATACTTCACTGCAGTCGTTCAAAAGAACGGGAAAAAATTACATATTTATAGAGTAGCCTGAGGTACGGACAGGATCGAGGCGAACGGAGATCCATGGTAGAAGACGGTGAATATCTCGACACTGGGATATTTTACTCAAGTCCGGATTTTTTTCTCCTCTTCCATACTTCACTGCGGACATCCAAAAATAGAAGAAAAATAAAAAACAATATTTATATACGATAAAACTGATGGATGTGGCCCGGTCCGATACATCGCGGATTTACGTGCTGATCCAGGTAGACCGTATTTAATACTCTCACCTTCTGTATACATGCAAGCTTCGCGCAGACGTAGTGATTTTTATTCTCCCGCATTCTTGCCAGTCTCGTCATACTTGCGAAACTTATCGTCGAGAAAATAGCGCTTTGTAGGGGTTCTTCGAGTCGTTCTTTTTATTTTCTCCTTGTTTTTCAACATTCCCGAGATTGAGCGAACGCGCTCCGGCCATAAAAATAATCGTTCCCAGCGTCCCGAATTCTCTTCGGTATCTTCGCTCTTTGCCGGGTACATCGTTCGGAAAAATTCCGACGTCGTACGGTGAGGCTGACCGGTCAGAGTGTAATTTTTCCCAGAGACCCTCGAGCTCAAACTGCAATAAACGGGTCAGCTTCATGCCACGGAATTCCGTGTGTTCTCGAGGGTTCGTTGGCTACCGGCCCGCTCCTCCGTTTCCTTTGCGCGTGCACAAAAAAAAAAAAAAAAAAAAAAAGGTTGCCAAAATGACAATGCTCTCCTCACGCCACATTGGTAATCAAGCGAAATGCCTGGACCTGTAGACCGGAGAGGTACACCAGAGACTCGCGGTTATGTTCCCCCGCCCTCTTTCCAACCCCCGTCATTTTACGCGTTCGCCAAACTTCCCGGGGAAATAGGGTGCCTTTCTCTGGATCGCGTGTTTTGGCGTTCGTTCAATTCGCTCTCACTCCAGGGGACGGACGAAATAGCGGGGGATAAACCTACGTGGTACGGCAACGGGAGCCCCCACGTGAATACTACTCTCGAGTAGGTTTACCGTGGTATCACGCTTAAACCAGCCGGAGTAAACTTTTCCACCTCCGAAAAATGGGGGAAAATTCTCGTCTCATTGTCAGAGTAATACAGACCTCCCTGCACTGAATTTTCCCCACCAGATACCGTGGAAAAATAAATATTCCTGATTTTCCACTGTGTCGACCTCCAATCTCGTTTGTCGCGACGAGTGACGCAATTCTCGTTCATAAAAAGCTGCTGACGGATGGGACGATAAACCGACTTGCGGTTCACCAGCCTTCACCCTGATGTAGAAATAATCGACTCGAAGGTACAATTCTGCTTCCCGTTTAAACAACTACAGTGTAAGCCCGTTTATCCGTGGCAATGTGGGGAGAGCGCACGTCGGATAGGTGAAATCTTGGATAACACGGATAACATACTTAATTCAAACTTGTACTACTATTATATATTTTTAAAAAATAACACACCACTCCATATAAACATATACTTAAGTAGTTACTGTAGTTATTTTTTTAAATATAATTATAATTTAGTTCATTAACATTAACTTCGTGTTTAAACCAAACCATTGACTCTAGAATCGGAACTGTTGTATTGCAGGTTTCTATATAAAGACCCAGCAAACTTTTACAAGTTGAAACGCCTATGCAACAAAGTAGCCATTAACTACTCCGCGCCTATCCATTTGATTCGAGTTTTCCGTTTTATCCGAGCCAACACCTCGGTTACCGCGGAGGGGTCGGATGAGTTTGGTGCCTCGGATCACGGTTGATGGAAGGTCGGATAAGCGAGGCTCCACTGTGATTCCACTTTATCCTTCCGGAATTTAAGTTCCACGAATTCGCTAAGAGGATTGCTAGCTCGCTTATTGTGATAGCTTATTATACAAAAAAAATATTCAAAAGCCTTCCCAGTCAATTACAGTTTTCCATTTTCTGAATCATGTCGACTCAATTGATTTATTTTCTCAGCCAAAATCCATAGGCCAGTAAATTCTTAAACTACTTTATCGTCCTAAAATGACAAACCCAATTTTTTCTTATACCGTCCTACATGACTGCAGCAGAGCTGTCGCTTCACGCTTCTGACCGTATCCGATCGAGCGACAGGAAATCGTAGGTTTAAATTGGAGACAATATAACCCAGTTGGTCCCCCCCCTCCCCCTCCCCTCCCCCGGGGGATGCACGCGCGGGACGAGACCGTGGAGAAACTGAGTACACCCGAGCCAGTACAGCCGAGAGGTTCGGAGAGGTCTGGGGGAGAACTGGGGGAGAACTGCTGTGCCCTCGGCTAGAGAGCTGCCAGGTTACGTTGTATATAGTACATATAGCGAAGCGAGATTCTGGGCGCCCAGTGCTCCGGTTTCCCGTATGCGGTCGCGTTCGTACCTAACTCTGGATGTAGTCGGGATTACACGGAGCCACCAGCTGGCGGCACGTTAATAAGCTCCTATAATTCGGCGCGCCTCTCGGGTTTGTACACACAGTGACACACCACACTGGCAGTGCGCTGTTGCTCCGCCGATGCTCCACGCACCGCACACAAACCCCTCCTCTCTCCTCGTTGTTCCCTTACCTCGTACCCCTCCCCTCCCGCCTTTATTTCTCGCTGCTTTTAATTCGGCAGCCGCGACACCACGTGCGCCAACACGCTATACCTGCGCTTTCCGGCGTCTTACCGGGGCCAAGTTGCTGGCTTACGGCAGAGAGCCTCACACTTATACCTCGGTATGTGCAACGCGCTCGATAACGCCCCCGCACACACTCTCCTCGACACCCGGCGTACCTGCAAGAGTTTTTAAGCCAAGAGTGCACTTTCCTACCTCGCGCTACTTTACCCCCGATCGGATAGCTCCACTCATTCACTCACCGGCTCTTTTCGCATTCGACTCTCCGCAACTGGCCCACCGGGCTTACGTTACTTCGAAACTCTCTTTTCCTTTTCATTTCGTCTTTTTTTTTTTTTTTTTTCTGGTGAAATTCGTGGCAATTTGTAACTGCCTCTCTGCGCTGAGAAAAAAAATCCCATAGTTAGAGCGAGGATAGACACTTTCTACTGTAAATTATAATTCCCTGAGGGAACTTCTATACTTATATAGTTGGGAAAGTAATAACACATGTAATTATCGTTTGACGAATTAAACATCTTTCCCTCAGAGAAAGGATTATTCCCAAATGTCGAAATAACTATATTTTCTCTCAATGTATTATTATTATTTACTACACAAGCAATCGAATACCTTCGGCGCTGTCCCGTCCTTGTCGAAGTGGGAGTAATCGCGGATCATCCGGGCTAGCTCGGCAATGTTCTCGTTATGATACATCAATATATATAATATTTTTTTTTTGTTTTCTGGTGAAATTTGTAGCAATTTGTATCTGCCTCTCTGCGCTGAGAAAAAAAAATCACATAGCTAAAACGACGATACTCAGTTTCTGCTGTAAAATATAATTCCCTGAGGGAACTTCTATAGTTTTATAGTCGGGACAATAATAACAAATTACAATAGCAAATGTAATTATCGTTTGACGAATTAAACATCTTTCCCTCAGAGAAAGGATTATTCACTATAGACGAAATAGCTATTTTTTTTCTCAATGTATTATTATCGTTACTGTTATTATTTACCACACAAGGAAACGAGTACCTTCGCCGCTGTCCCGTCGTTGTCGAAGTGGAAGTAATCGTGGATCATCCGGGGTAGCTCGGCAACGTACTCGTTATGATATATCAACGTGCCACTAAACTCTCGTCAATGAGACACGTTCCGGTTTCACGGACGTAGTCGCAGTCTCGGCGGACCTTGCGAAGTGCGCGACAGCTAGGATCTCCGCTCGTGACACGTCACACCGGTTGTGGAATCCGAGGGGAGTATTATTGCTGACCGCCGCTCGACTGTCCTCTCTCTATGCCTCGTATTATCCTGAAACGGCAGAGCCGTGGCGATCTATCGTCATCACCCGGCATTACAGAGCTCGTTAGTCTCATTTATATTCGGGTACTGGGGAGTGTACGTACCGCACGTAGTTCTATACAGATATGTGTTTACCGTACCCGCATATATATATATATATATATATATATATATACATACACGGGTCCACAATTCACGAAGTCAGAAACTCGAGAAAAGCCTGCTCTCCAAAGTCCCTATATACACTCTCGAGGAGCAGCACTTCCACTTCTATACAGTGACCTCGGTGTGTGTCACGTGACTTCTTTTCCTCTTTTTCATTTCTTTTGCTTTCTTAATAATTTCCATCTCCCGTTTTCACTTATTTCACAGCCGTTTTTTCTCGGCTCACACCGTCCGCTGCCTTCATCCTCGCTTCTTCATCTTCTCGCGTTAACCAACCGTCGAGCGCGAAAGTTTTTTATATTTAATTTTTAATTTTTTTTAATACCTATATATATATTTCTCTCGCTTATTCTTCTTTTTTCGTCGTTCATAAAGCAAACGGGAGGAAACGAACCACTGCGCTGCAGTTTTTCGGTGCTCGTTTGTGTCTCCGCGGGCTTTATGTCCCTTTACCCTTCCTCTTTATTTCCGTTTCTCCTTCCATATTCTTTCATTCCGCGGCGTGGCGGGATGAAACGGGGCTCCCTCTATATCCGTTTCTTTAGAGCCTTTTCGTGCGACCAACGAGAACGCGGGCGTCTCTTAACGAAATAGCTCCGGCAGTTTTTCAACTCGGTCCACTCTCGTGGCAACTTCCGCTCCCGTGACTCGCTTCCTCGCGTCCCTCGAGCATCCAGAAACGGAGAAAGCTTCCCGCGAAAGAGATTTCTCCCGCTCTGGGCTGTACACGAGGATAGCCTCTCGTCTCGTGTCCCGTTCTTCTTCTTCTCCGGTAGTCAGTCAGTGCCTCGTTCTGGTGCTTCACCGGCTCCCTCCCATCGCTGGCCCACTCGAAACGATATTCTCTCTCGGGCATTTTAATATCAAGCATTATTACGGGAATTAGGAGAGGGACGGACCAGAAATTAATTCGCTACCGGCTTCCTCCGTCCCCTCTGCATCATAATTAATATAATTCGTAAATCTTCCGAGATGCCTGCTGCACGTGTCGCCGTTTAATTTAATTAATTAGAGCCTCGTCCGGGCCAGCTGGCAGTGAATCGTTTGGAAAAAAATTATTAAAAAAACAGGCAAGCAAAAATGGTTCCATTACGGTCCATCATATCACGGTCATACATCGATCGAAGATTATCCTATTGTATAGGATATATATACATACTTAGTTGGTCGAACAAAATATTTTAATGATTCAAAGATATTTTGGTGAAATCACCCAACGAATTGTTGAACTAACAAATTTTTTGGCTGTACCAACAAAATATTTAGTTGATTCAACCGTATTTTTTTTATCAGTGTGTATTATCTGAGTCTAGACATCGGTTAACGCGGAGTGCTCGGATGAGTGCTCGGACAATCGAAGGTCGGTAATTATCGCGGTCCCACTGTATCGTCGTAGTAATGAAAGGCAACATATAAAACACTTTTTACGCGGCTCCAATTTTTTTTCTCCTGTTTTAAATTCATTACAATACGGCCGATCAGCCCGATGGAGCGGAATGTAACCAATAAAAATAAAACGTTGCCCCCGATTGCTTGAAGATAATACAGATATACATAAAAACCTCGTTGCCGGGCGAGGGACCCTCGGGCTACATTTATTAAATCGAATCTCGTAACTGCCGGACCGTAGGTGTCGCGATTTTTAAATCTCGTTAATATTACACCGAAACACTTTTTTTCCCATGGTTTTCGATACGCTCCAGTTTCGCTCGGCGCGCGAGCTATCGCGCCCCCCCGTAACAAATCCCAATGGTCCACGCTGTAAAACCCCTCGCTGCCGCTCTCGATCTTGTTACCGATCTCGATTTTCGATACAAAATGCTCCGCAGCTCTACCGTTCAGGCTCGCATTCACCAGCGTTTATTCGTCCGGCTCGGCCGACATCCTGGCCAACGGTTAGAGTCGAAAGGGGGCGGGAAGGGGAGAAGAATAAGAAAAAAAAAAAAAAAATTGCCGATCGACCCCACTTCGCGCCGACGATTCTCTCGCCCAAAGGCCAACTCCGTCACCTTCGCTCCGCTTCACTTTATTCTCTCCTCCGTTTTTCCTCTACTCGTACCCCTCCATCCGGCGTCTCCTCCCCTCGCGTCCGCGCTCGCCGGGCCCGCGAGCGGTTATTCGCCCCCGCGGAGCGATACCCGCGCGGGCTTCATTGTTCGCAACGTCGAACTTTGAGGGTTTCTCGATCGCGGCGAACCGGGGCATAAAGCAGCGACGGAGGAGACCCTCCCGCGGCCCTCTGCGTATTGCTTTTAACCGACCGGCGCGTGTACGCCTCTCTCCGCGCGGCCCTTCGACGCGACTACTTTCTCACAAAGGCGCCAAGGCATCGTGCTCTTTCGTCCTCGTTAAAGAGAAACCGTTGTATGCGCGCGGACGGGGAGGGGCGGAGAGAAGAAAAAAAGATGGAATAAAAGTTCCCTCGACCGTCGCGGCACAACAGCGAAGAAAATAAGAAGTACGGACGTGGAATAAGATGAAAAGAAAAAAATAACCCAACAAGCACACACACACGCGTGCAGTCCGTGAATGGATAGGAAAGAAAAGAGCCGGGACGAAAATAAATGGGAACCGCGATTCTCTCCGTGTAGCCGGCGCAAAGTTGCTCGAAGTGGCTCGACTCGGTTGATAATCCGCGAATCGATCCCCGATCGAGATCTCGTCTTCGAGACTCCTTCGGCGATCTCGCTCGCCCTCTCACCGCAGCTCGAGGTTACTCGATATGACACTCATAAAAAAGTACGGTTGAAGCAACTAAGCATCGGGCAGGGACGTTCAAATAAATATTTAGTTGGTCGAACAAAACATTTTAATGACTGAAAAATATTTTGATGAAGTCACCGAACAAATTGTTGAACTCACCAATTTTTTAGCTGTAACAACAAAATATTTAGTTGAACGTCCCTGCCCGAGTCTTAGTTGATTTAACCTTTTTTTTTATCGGTGCACTTTTATCGCTTTGTTATCGTAGAAGCGCACACTCGCGCTCCGGTGATAAACAGACCTTACTTTCACCGCTTGGTGAATGCGTATGGAGTTTTTTCGGGACTTCGGGACTGGTGAAGCACAGACGTATTCAGCGCCCGGTTGAGTTTGTTGTCTCTCCCTTGTCCCCCTTTCGAACTTCACCGTTCCGGATAGCCATGTATCAATTTATTCCGTCGTTTGTTCTGGGACTGTACAGTTTTCCGTAACAAAGGGCAGACGAGCACGGGGCGGTCGAGACGGGGCTGCCCGAAACGTGACTGCTCGGGTGTATAGCGGGTTTAGGGACGTTGAGTGAGGAGGCGCGTGGACCGCTGAGGAAGGTAAGGGCGGATACACGACGTTTTGTTCGTTGAATGGTGCGAGGGAGGCCCTTCTGGCTCTTAAGAGTTCGTGTGTATTTTAACGGATATGGAAACTATAGCGCATAGGAATTACTGATATTCCTCGGGGATTGACCTCGGGGGTCGACAAACGATGACCTTACTAGATCGGAAGGATGATTGAGATAACTAACTGGGACTGCCCGGACGGAAGAAAATGTATATTCAAATTATATTCAAAGTAACACATTTATCTCGCGCGGAAATATATTCTCTATATAAATTATACATAATTTTCCGATACGGGAAGATATCTATTTTTTAAATATTCGTTCAGATGTATCCGTCGCATATAGGTCATAGCATCGACCGCTAAAAGACAAAAGTACATAAAAGACAAAAGATAAAAGTACCCTGTTAAAGTATAACTATAATAAATATATAAAGTATACAGTTTACGCCCTTTTGTTTCTCAGCAGTCGGTATATGAATTGTATACAATTTTTCGTGGAACTTATATTTAATACATAAAAGATATATTTAATATTGAAAAAATTCTTCTAGCAGCTACTTTCTTTCTATAAGGGTGTTATTGACGTTATACATTTTAAAACGAAATACGCGTCTTCTCATCTAACTCGGTCGGTACATTGGTGGCCTTGATATTGTGTTATTTCCGTTGCAAAGGTATACATATATACATATATGTATATATTTTCATAAATACATATATACACATATGTATTTTCCCTATGTGTACCTTCCGCCCCCATCCGTTGGGTGAATTCGAAGGGCCAGCGACGGAAGCCCACTGTGCAAGTACAGCAGTCTGGTGCATCCGCCTCAAAATTCCATCGCCCTCGGTTTATAAATTATATACAAGTAGTAGTAAAAGATATTTATTGCCAAAGTTAATATTGATACAGTTATCTTCTTATATTAATTTTAAACCTAATGATCATTTTACACAAATATACATTTAAAATATAAAAAATATATTTTAAGAGATACTTTTGTTTCGATAGGGGTGTTATGGATGTTATCCGCCCAAAACGAGTCCCGCCTTTTCATATCTAACTCGGTCAGTACATTGTGTCAGAAGTGGCTTTGATCTCGTGTTATTTCCGTCGCAACGATATATGCGTGTTGCATACATACATGCATTTCCCTACGTGTACCTTTTGCCCCCGACCGTTCGGTGAATTCGAGGGGCCAACGACGGAATCCCGCACTGTACGAGTACAGCAGTCTGGTGCACCCGCCTCAAAGTTCCCTCGCACTCGGTCGTGTATTCGGGCGCGCAGTCTGGAGAGGAACAGTTGCGACGGCGATGCCTGGCACGGTGTTCCCCGCCTATCTCTCGACTCTCGTTCGCTGCATGATCTCGAAATACTTTGCCGAACACGATTCATCCGACGAACCACCCTCCCGGCCTCGAACTTCGCGGCGCGCCGCGAACGTACTATAGAATTCGACCGTGTGCGCGCGCGCGCATGCGCGTGTCAGTGCATTCGCGCGATCGACACGCATTCCGCGGAACGATCGCATCGTCATACTTGACTCACGCGCGAGGGGGGACTCGGGCATGTGCGAACTGACGAAGCGATCCCCGGGGTACGAGCCACACACGAATGCACGCTCATATTTCAGTGCAGGTTCTGATAGGTTCATCGCTGCATCCGTATATATTTATCTCCCCCGAAGTCGTCGATCGAGCATACGGAGACCGATGCGCGCACGCTCCGTGCCGGTAATTCAACATTCTATCTCTCGCCCTCGCGCCTATCAACCAGGCTCCTCGCTCATCTCCCCCTCTAGACTCTCATTCAAGCGAGCCACAAGCAGCAACGTTGTACCGAATGCACGCGCGTGCACGACTGTGCGTCAATATAAACCCGACCAGCAACTCTCTTTCCCCGGAGATCGAGCGCCCGAAATTGTAGATGGGCGTTTTTTTTTGTTGCTTTTTTTTTTTTTTTTTTTTAATTCTGAGCATTCGGACCCGCGACGGCGGTCCGGGAAGGGCGAATTATACCGTCGGGCCCCTACTTTATTGTTCGCGCAACCCCTGTGCGAAACAGGGGCAACTCTCTCTCTTGGCTTTCGAGGGGGTGTCGGGTTTATTACGCGTGACCCATTCCCCACCCTCCGAAAGTTCACCCAACGTTGGAAACACGTTTTAACTCCGGGGATGGGGTTCGAACCGTACGTGCGTGCTCCGAACTGTGATGATTCATCCGCCCTTTCGGGACTGGTAAACAACGAAACCTATACGTGTCCCAATCGTACACGCTGCATCCCGAAACACGGGCCGTACAAATTTCACGCACGCGCGACGTCTCTGCGAGATTCGGAGCCGGAATAACTGGTTTTACTCCGAGAACAAAAGATTTACCTTGGACATTGTAAATTTTTCCTTCGTTTCCTTGTATTTTTTCGAAAAATCTCGTAACACAATGAACATCTGGACAAAAAATAATTATTTTTTCCATAAAAACGAAGCTTTCACAGTGAAAAATGTTTGTACTTTTAATACACTTTTCTGTCTCCAAAAGGCTAAAAAGGCAATATTACAAAAGAGATCTGAAAAATTAACATTTTCTTTTTTTTTTGTTGCAAAATTAACAAAGTAAGAGTTATGGACGTTCGTGAACTAGGAACGTTGGTACCCACTTTACTGTGTTTTCCGCGAAGAATGAAAGAATTTCCGTGCGACGTATTATTCGACGCTGAAACTCTCACTCTCGGCCGGAGATCCGAAATGGCATTAAAATTGCCTATTTTTGTCCCCCTTCTTTCACATCGTGCGAACATTTCTGAATTACCTTTTTCCATGCTCATTTCTGCCTTCCGGCTAAAAAAAAAAAAAAAAACTACCAGTATTATTATTACTATTATCGAAGTTGAAGAAACGTCGAGAACATTGTTGTGCGCCGGTAGTGGAAAGGTTGGATATTCATTATTGTCGGTGACAGAGGCCGTTGTTGAGCCCGTAACTAATAACGAGTAGTGGTACCGGCTATGGTATATTGTACGTATTCGTTTGCTGGTTCATTCGCGGGACGAATAGCGCACAGTGGCGGAGAGGCAACAGCCAGGAGCAGCGGCAGAAACCAGAAACGACGAGTCGCCGCTGCCGCCGGTGCTGTTGCCGCTGGTGTACGGTTTCCGCTTTATATACTTTGCGGTTGGTGAACCGGCCTCACCGAGGGAGGGAGAGCGAGCGAGAGAGCCCGGCTCCCTTGTACGGCTTTGTCGTGCCGAATGACAAAAGCGTTTTGTTCATTGAACGCCGTAGCGCACGCCCGCTCATTCTCACTCGCGGGTACCGCCCGTTTCGCGCCAACTTATTATAATGTTTTCCCGCGCTGAGCACGCCTACCTACATTGCTCCACGCGCGTGTGTGCGTGTATTAACGCTCGATGGAACTTCTGCGCTTCGGTTTTGTTTTTAACCGCTCAAAGGGGAGTTCTCTGATGTACGGAAAATATTTTTAATTATCAAAAAAAGGAATAATAATAATCGTCAAAAACTGAGCTCAAAGGTCAGAGAGGCTCTTCTCGATATCCGGGCAGTTTATTGCACCCAGAAGTATCCCCGAGCCTCGCGAATCGCTTCGCCGACATTGCATTAAATCGAAACCCGGCTCGTCAAACGAGCTCGAGGGAGGCGCCTCCGAGAGAGGCTTGTCTCGCGCTCTCTCGCCGCGAGTATCTTATCGTTCGGCCGCGCTATCGCCTTTATAGCGGCGTACATGAGCTTCGAGTCGGAGCCTCGCTTGATGGCACTCTCCGATTACACAATGATTACAGACATGCGAGGGGAACTGATAAAAAAAAATATATATATAAAAAGAAATCGTCTTAGTCACTCAGCGCATATATCCATATCTCTTCCCGGAGAGAAAGTTAATCCGATAGGTTTAATATCACGGGTAATACCGGTAGTGTTATTTTTTTTTTCGGGTGATGAATCTCCATACTTTGAGAGCGAGGAAAAATGCAAACGAAGAGATGGCGTGAAAGCTTTGGAACCCGGACGAAAGTGGAGTTACGGGAAGTCGGCGAAGGGGCGGAGGGGGGAGGGGGGGGGGCAGAAAAGCCGCGGTGATGGTGGGTATGGACCACCTCACTTCCGGGGTCCTCACTAATCCCGACTCCGTGTAAACGTGGGATTACGCGACGCGCTCTCAGAGTCCTCCAATTTCGCGGAGCCGAGAGTTGAATCAGCAGTGTTGGCAACACGGTTGCCCTCGTCCCTATGCAGAAGGAGGAACGACGGCGGATGAGAGCAACAAGCTCCAGAGCGGACCTTCGACCCGGGGGCACCAGCCGCCGTTTTCGTATACTCACCTACTTATATCGCCCCCAACTTTCTCGTATCACCTCTGTTTATACACCCTTCGGTGAGAGCCTCCTGCGTTCGCAACTCGCGTTATAACGAGCCGGTAACATCGTTCAGAAAATCTACCTCGGCGAAGCTTGTTAGCTCGATTACTGGGGCGAACGACTTTTGCCCCAGGGGGTGGCAGAACATTTCCAAATTTCTATAATATACACCAATACGTACATATATGTAAGCTTGCTCGTTGTGCTCTAATAGAGTTCAGGCTTAAGAACTTGCAGATTTTCGTCCTCGGCTGAAGATGAGCCAAAACCTTCGAGGGGCTGTATTAGACATCTTGGAATGTTTTTGCGAGTGATGATTCGACACTCGTGCGAGCATCTTCGAAGGGAATTATCCGATTTTTTGCCAAGTGGAGATTTATCTAGTTAGTGTACTCGGGATAGCGGAGAGAAACACACCCAGAAAAAAAAAAATTTGACGGCCACTATTTATTTGGTTTGAGTCAAATATTTATTTGATTTAAATAAATATTTATTTAAATTAAGCAAATAGTTACTTAAATTAAATAATTTTTTATTTAAATGGAATAAATATTTATTTAAATCGAATAAATATTTTACTTAAACCAAATAAAAGGTGGCCGTCGAATAATTTTTTTTTCTGGGTGCAGTGCGTGGAGTTCAGTGAAGTCTCGTAAAATCGCGGAGTGACTCTTCGACGAGGAAGAACGACGAGAGATGACGAGAGAAAGAAAAGGAATGTATCTCGGTGCAATGGATGCGCCTGCATGCATAAAATATGCGGCGTAGCCCAAGACGGGCGTGCACCAGGAGCAGCGAGCAACAGCGGAACAGGAGGCAACAGTCGAACGATACCGTGCGGGGTGAAACGAGGAGGCCGGCCACGCATACCGCATCCATATATATATGTATACACACATATATAGGCAGAGTGGGGCAAAACGGACGGGCCTTCACTATTGGAAATGCCACTTTTTTATGTCCCGCGAAAAATTGGTAAAAATGGTCCGTTTTGCCCCGCTCTCTACAGCATAGACATGTGCGAGCATAATCCACCACCGGGGCGCGTACAGGCCGCCAGGGTGCCCGTCGGGGTGGATTTTATTCATGAGACGATGGTGGCGAACTATCGGCGCGCCCGGTCTCATACGTGTTCGTTTGCCGATAATAATGTCATCTATTATTTATGTCGGATTCGACTATGTTGTTACGAAGCACCATCCCGGGGACCCTCGAGACTCGGTAATACAGGGGCCGAGAGAGAATCCTCGAGGCGAAGCCGAGGAGCTTGAGAGACTGTCCTCGTTTAGGAAAATCGCTCTTTAACGACGTTTCGCCAATTCGCTAAATATTAAATCATCCACTTTCCCGTGGGTTAAATTCTCGGCATCAGCGAAATTTCGTCCGCGTATTATTCCGGCCTCGTCGATCGGTTCGGCACGCTTTTACGCGGATTTCAAGCCTACCCTATTTGTCGGCTATACAAAGCGGTATTTACGTCGCGGAAGTGCGAGCAGCACCGGACAGCCATTAATATTCACCAGATTACCGGTAGTCCGGAGGTCCGAGCACACGCACGCTCGCACGGATAGAGAAGAGAGCACACACCGACGGAGTGCCGGCTAGTCCCAGTCCGTGAGTTCAACTCCGCGAACACCCCCCTTGTGCGCACCGTATAACGAAGTCTCTGAGGGTAAACCGCGCGGCGCTTAACGAGTGCGTGATTAGTGTGATTACGCTCAGTGACGTACCGTTCGGCAAGTCGTATATTAGAACAGTTCTACGCTTATTGCGTACGATAATTTTCATCGCTACTGACCGATCGCCTTATTACTCGACGTGTCGTTTATAACGCCGTCGAATCTTCAAGTGAAGCGTCATCTTCGATTATTTACATCGTAATTACTGTAAGAGGGGTGATGAGCATTTGCGATTAAGTCGGCGGTGTCGACAGCGACGCGACATCCCGTAATTAATTTCCAATTTTCAATCCAAAAACTGCAATTAATTTTTTCAACGCTGCAGGCCATTCATGATGAAATGCAAATTTTTAAGCGAATCCAAAATCAATTTAGCTTCGCGTAAGAATTTGCTTGTCATCTCGAATGGTCAGCAAACGGTACAAAATAATTTCGTAAAATCGGAATACGAAGTCTCGTAAAAATAAGTTTCTTAAACAAATGACAAACTCATTTGTTGAGGTTTAAATATGCAAACCTATCCTCTTATTTCCCGTCTCATTGACGATATTACTTTCTCCTTTTGTCTGTAAGATTGGAACGGATGGCGTCGAGCCGAAAATTAACAAATAAAACATTGACGACTTTTGTGTACAAAATATGTTGTAAAAAGTACAAACTTTTCTTGGTGTGCACCTTGAAAGAAAATAAAGTACAGTTATAATCACCGCGGTATTTCACACGCCGTTAACTGGACGATGTTCGGCAACGGCGATCGAGAGAATCAACCGCGCGATCTGTCGGATGGGTTTGTCGATGGAAGGTGTTGGTTTCCGACTGGACTCTCGGCTCCGCGGTACCATTCTCGCGTGATGCGCTTCCTTCTGCCGCTGCAATCATCGTCGCCGCTGCTGCTGCTCCGGCGGCGGCGGCGGCAGCAGCGGAGTTTCGTTTTTTGTCGGTAAATAATTGCTGAGCTCCGAAGGCGAGTCACAAAAGGGCCCCGCAACAGCTGCCACCCTCAGCCACGAGAGAAGTCCGGACGGAAAACGCGCGGCGAGAAGCCGAGAGACCCCTTGCCCGCGTAGGTTACGGCTCAACGTATGTTAATGCCTCTTATGGTCTCGAATGCAAATCGTGCACGGGACTCCGGTTCGTAGTTCTCGGGCAGCAGAGCGAGAATGGCGAACCACTCTGCGCCGCAGCTCACGTAGAAAACCATCCCGCCGCTGGGTAACGAGTATACCATTTCCATTCGCCGAGTTCTGGCTGACGACTCTTCTCCCTCCTAAATGTTGATATATACGTTTATCTGGGATATATACGTACGTATTACGCTGGCTACGTCGCACGGGTAAGTACGTGGCCGAGAAATGAGTTTTAGTTGACAAACGCTTTCCTCGATTATCGAAGCAGATCGTGCTGATGGACTAACGAGGCGAGCTGCGAAAGAATATCGCAAGACTGGTTGCCAGTTCATTTATTTTTTTCATTTTTTTCTCTCTTTATTCAATCAGCCTGCAGAAAAAAAGGTTCGTCCTTTTAACAATCATTTCTTACCCACAAAGAGGCAATTAAATTTTTATTTTTGTCAACCCACCTCAGACCTAAACTGATCGTAAGACTGACAAGACAAATTTCATGGACGTTTGTCGACAAATTGTTTTGTAAAGTGTATATTTTTTACCGTATAAAGAGAGTCGAGATAAAAAATAAAAAATACGACAATCGTCATTCGTCCGGGTATGTCCGGAGCTGGATGTTTCGCGATGGTTAACGACGGAATGACGTCGGACAACTGGACGTGACATTACCCGGTCGCCGTAGTTGCACCTGGTAGAATCCACCTGCTCGCGCTCCCGGTAATATTTCTATCCTCGCCGTCTCCCGGCGAGTCGGGCGTGTTACCGGGCCCGGCGAACAATCGCGATGCGGTATAACATTGTGTGTAGGCGAGAGAAACGGTTATAAAGCCGAGAGCTCGTTCACGCAACCGAGAGCGCACATACGCGGAGGGATAAATTCGCGGGCGAATGCTGCGGCCTCGTTGTCTGGCCATTTGTTCTGAATTATATCTCGTTGCGAGGGTGGCCGGGTTCCTCGGGTGCGGGGCTTACGAGAATGGAGGAAAGTGCGACGGCGCGGGTAACGCTTATTGCGTATTAAAGTGGCCGAGTTACGTTTCGCCGAGTTAGAAGAGAAATTTAGAGCGGTACGTTACGGAACGTTACCTTGCGGAACGTCCCCTTAGTTCTAATAGAACGGAAGGTGCAGAGGTCCCGAGAGACTCGCCAGCGACACGCGTTTAACTGCAATCGCCGTCAGATACGTCCCACACGCACTCCGATGGAAACTCCCGAGTGCACTTGCATTCCCGTTAGAAACCTTTTAACGTTTCATTATTACTTAATAAAGATACTTCTCGGTATCGGGCTCGAGGCGATTTATTTCTCGAGTAAAAGCCAATGAAAATAAAAGGGGGTAATCGTACCCGAGCTACTTCTCACGCCGCTCGAACCGTATCGCGGAATACGTAGGATAGATACACGGATAACAAGGCAGTGAAATAAACCGCGGATTTTATGGATCCGAGGATTTTCATTTCTCGTGATAAATCGAATTACGCTCGATGGTGCATTCTACACCGTACACTTCAGCACTTCGGATATGCAGTTCCTGAAACATTGAATCTCGTACTTTATTCGAATTGATTCTGTTATCTTGAAACGGTTAAAAAAACGAATGTAGAATTTAAATCATAACGTTATTAGGTTTGATTTTTTTTAGGAGGTGCAAAACGTAGTCTATTTAATTCTCCTTCGTTAACGTCGAAACAATGGCATAACAATTTTGATTGGCATACTTCTCGGGTTGTAGAATGTATTGAATAGTTTATGGCGGAGTGCAAGTTTATGAAGGAATAGTTTATCGTGGTTCACCCGATCGACAGGAATGTGCGGTGAGTCTATCGGACCGAGAAACCCGAGAACTGGGCTAGCTCTCGACCCGATATTTAATTGATGGAATAAGCTTGCGGCTTTTGCAAGATCTAGGCAGGGCGTAGAGACATCCGTCTGAGCGGGACAAATTGGAACTCGGGGCAAAATGGTACTTCATGGAAAAAAATTACATGTCAGTTAAATATATTTTTCACATATTAAATATACTTTTCGCGGAAAACTTTATATAATTCATATGTTATGCGCAATTTGTGCTGAATGTCGAAGCACATTTAAATATATATAATTTCTCGTATATTAAGAGTAATATAATTTCTTATTGCTTGGTGATGGATATTGGAACGCAGTGGTTCGTTTATTGCGCGACTTAATTACCCAGCAATTTCATTGTGTTTTCGTTCGCAAAACATCTCTCAAAATATAATTCGATTAGTCATTCGATTCGATTCTCGATTTTCTGTTTCGCTTATTTTCGTCACGTTTTTCTAGTATCTTCGACTCGTTCTTCATCTTTTTGGTTATTTGAGTCCCTTTGTGTCAACCAAGTGGTATATTTTAAAAAATGTGTTTGAAATGCTTTTTGTATATATCGTCGGTAGGATAACTTATCGTCCTGCAATTGGGCTCAGCCCTTGAGTAATAAAATAAATAAATAATTTACACACAGAATATATTGTCGCGCAGAAAAGAAAGAAATTCCCAATATATTTTTCGCACATACTTGTTTTCCGTGCGGTTTGCCTTCACAAGTTTTTCCGGAACAAGAAAAACAAAAGTTTGCTCCCAAATACAGGACACGATGCAGGTACTGTGAGAATCGCGTTAGTTCATATAGCCTAAAAAAGCTCGAAGCACGCAGAGGACTTTCATCGCTGCCGATTCGATTTCTATGACATTCCACACGGGATTTGGGCATTTTTCGACGAATATCGTTCGATGCCACGAATGCGCGTTTTTTACACGGTTGTATAGTTGTTTTGTCTGTATCGGGAGGAATGGGGGGGGGGGGGGGGGGGGTTGCATGTGCGGACTGCAGCCCAACCCGGGGTTTTAATTGACACGCACTTCCTCCTCGTATGTATTTGTATTTAACAATTCCATCACGGTCCTCGATCCACGGTCCGCCACGGTAAAGCAAACTATTGTTTTTTTTTTTCACGCCCGAATGCGCTTCCAGCGTATTAAAATCACACAAATACAAAAAAGAAAGTATAAAACTGACAAATCAAAGATACTCAACGACGTTCGAGCAGTGCGCAAAGTTCCGTCGAACGAAATCCGATTGCTCGGGTTGCTCCACAGTGAGCGAGCGCCGACCAGTGAGTACGGTAGGTTAAGGTGAGAGACGGCGACGTAAATCGTCCGACCCTAGAATCGTCGACGCCGTCGCGCAGGCTGGTAAAGCTCGGGTGTTTTCTCCGTGCACCGAGCGCGAGTTCTCGAGGCCGGGCGCTACTTACATACGAAGCGGCTTACACCGCATGTACGTACACCGAACACACCGGCCGGCAATGGTTAAAGTACACGCGTCGTCGACGTCGTCGCAGTTTCACGCCGCGAGTCCACTTTGCCCTCGCTGCGCGTTCCACACTGCGGTGCCGTAGTGCGCCCGAAGTTTACGTGCGAGCGCAAAGTTTCAACGGATCTCCCTTTACGCACACGCCCGTGCAAACACGGTCTCATAGGTGCGCACTCTGCATACACGCGTCAATGCGCGTACTTGTGTTGACCAAAAGTGTGCGCAAACGGCCATGCATACATGGACTCATAGGTGCGCACTTTGCACACATGCGTCCATGCGCGTACCCGTGTGGTGGAAAACGTGTGCGCGGTGAACTTGCGCCAAGGGCCGGAGGAGGTTGAGTGTGCAGCTCTATGTACATACCGTACAGAGCTATACGCGTCGGTTGCATCGCCTCGCTCCGGGCCTTCTCTCGGTGCACATGCATCCGCGCGCGAGTCCTTGGCTCTCGCCGTTCGCGGGCTTTCTCCTCTTCGTCGTCCTCCTCCTCCTTCCATCTCTTACTTCTCCGGTTCTCCACTCTTCATCTCTCGGTGCACGCCGTGACCCGCGCGTCTATTACGTGTGTGGCGTCAGCGGCGTGCAATTCTCCTCTCCTCCGGTACCTTCCTTCCTTCCTTCCTCCATCGGGGCAAACGTTCCGTGTAACGCCGAGCAGCAGGCTCGCGTATCCCGCTGCCGCTCCCGCTGCTTCCACTGTTCCTTCAACCCCCGCCGGCAACACACAACTCTCGCTCGCGTCTAAGCAGCTCCTCCACCGGCTCCGGTATAATGCTCGCCAGGGATATCTCCGGGGGTTCTCTGACCTTCCCCTTCGTCGGGTCGGGCGCTCCGCGGTTTCTGTCCATTCCCTTCGAGACCCCGGACTCTTATCCTCTTTTATTCCCTCCGCTCGGCGCGCAACACCGAGAACGCTGCCACCGCGCGGCGTTCCTTCGTGCAAAACCCCAACGATGCAACGAGCCACGGCAGCGGATTTAACCAGTGGCGTAACCGACCTCTTGGGGGAATCCGAATGCAGTCGGGAAAATACTTCGCCCCGCGCCGACTCGCCCCGGGTGAGAAACTCGACGCTAAATTGGAAGATACGGAAAGGAAGTCCAATTAAAGGTCGGTCGACCGTGATGATCATCCGGACTGCTCGATTATCCTTTTTCTTTCGTTCATTTATACCGACCCTAGTGGGAACCATACATAGGATCGGTTGCAGCGACTCTAGTGGGAACCAGACATAGGATCGGTCATACCGACCATAGTGGGAACCAGACATAGGATCGGTTGTACCGACCCTAGTGAGAAGCAGACATAAGATCGGTTGTACCCACCCTAGTGGGAACCAAACATAGGATCGGTTGTACCGACCCTAGTGGAAACCAGACATAGGATCGGTTGTACCGACTCTAGTGGGCATGACACACAGGATCGGGATCGGCTGACGTTGGGCCAACGCTGGGCCAGTTCTGGTCCTGTGTGGCGCTCCCACTGGGGAAGTCTCCGATACGGGATTCTCCGCTCAGGCTCCCCTTCGTTCGGTTCACCTCTCGGAGATCAATTGGTATTTTGGTATCCCAACATCAGGTGTTTTTCGGTGTACAATTTCGCTCGGGAAGCACTCTCGGACTCTCGGGAGATACGAGGGAGGAGAGTTTCGTGGTGGTCGAGCGATCGGTTACGCTCTTGGATTTCATCGTCGTACCGGGTTTATATTATAGCCGCCAGCCTGATGACGGTGGTTCTCTCGTGGTGCGCCGAGAATCTACCTCTCTCGCTCTCCGGCTTTACCTCCGTCCGAGATTGGCAGAGGGAAGGTATAAAAAACCGGGAACACCGGAGGCTTGGCGAATCGAGACTCTCCTCTCATCCTCTCCGGTATTATGCATATTGCGGGAGAAACTTTGCGGGTAGTCGTCTTAAATTGTACAAGATACGAGAAGAGGGTAATATGCCCGGCGGCGGTGCCGGCCCGGAGTCACCGGTATTATTAGCGGGTGATTATCGCGATGATTAGCCGCGGTGGTTTCTTCTAATTTAGTCGGTATATTATACTTTGTCGCGAAGGCGCATATCGCTAATCGGTTTTTTTATTATTATTATTATTTTCTTTTTTTTTTCGAGAGCGTTGACGCGGTATATTTAATTCCACTCGAGAGCGGGAACCGCACGGAGTCCGGAGAGATCGGTAAATATCGTTCTGTAATCTCTACGAGCTGGTATTCACCGTCCCTCGCACTTTGAATTTAAGGTGGACGATACGAACTCGGGTAATATATATATATATTTTTTTAAATATTTGTTGTTCCAATTCCACCGTATACCCTTGTCGGGTTTTTACGGAACCCCATCCCGATTCCCCCCTAGCACTCCCTACCCGCACTCAGCTAAGCTACCTAACTTCCAGTGCGTCCGTAGCCGACTTAGCTACACTGTACCGCATTTGCCGGGGACACGGGGAAACTACCGAAAACCCGTGCCGGTACAGACGGCCATTTTCTACTGATCCGCTGGTATTTTTGCACTTGAGTAAAGTGCAGAAACACCAAAGTCTCAGAAGAAAGCGCCTTCCGATCAACGGTCGATGCGCCAGCTAGCGCACAGCTAAGCGGTCACCCATCCAAGTACTGACCGCGAACGAATCAGCTTGACTTGGGGGACCACCAGAGCCGTGCGCCAACCGCGCATCCACCGCTGTCGGTTAACTCGGGTAATAATTAACGGTATTAATTTCGCACTCTCGTGCTCACGGATATCGCCGGTGCAAACTGCAGCGGATGCTGCGACGCCGAGAGCACAACCGGTGGATCTCGCGGATCGTCGACCTCTCGCAGGCATCGTCATCCAGCCTCAATCGCCCGATAATCACGCGCGCACCCGTGTCATAATTATCCTCTCCGCGTACCGTGCCGTATATCTGCCTCTGCGCTCAATAATAGACGATAATGCATGTACCATTGTCCGGGCTATCGCGCCTTTCGTGCACCGTTATATCTCGGGACCGCAACGCCGAGAGCCGACTGAGCAACAACGATTTTTCAATGTTTTGTCTTGTATCCTTCGACGCTTGGCAGCATACGTATATCCGTAGACTCGTTAATCACGCTAATGGTTTTATCTTGCCGAGGTGAAAGAATCGTGAATTCCAATCGCTTGTCGAACTGTGCATCGGATCGGGGATTAACTGGCTTCGAGTCTGTTGGGATCGATAGAGCTAGAGTTGATTATCGTCGGATACGTCCAGACGTCGAAGAACTTCGAACGCTTCACACTGGTCGACCGAGTCCTATTTTTTAATTTTTTTAATATCATTTATAGAAAGTTGTAATGCATTAATGTTACAGCCCGTGTCCTCAACCTAGAAAGGCTTCAATAACGATGAGTTTGCAAAATATTAACTGGTTTGTGGCGATTTTCTAGAAGGTAGATATTTATTTGGTTTTTTCACTATCGATATATTTGCTATTATCTTCCATTGAAAAATTGCAGCCTTTTACATGAGTTTCATCGATGGGTAAACAAAAGTCTGTACATTTTTTAACATAGAATCCTATAAAACGTTTTAAATCATGGTTCGTAGAGTATCTTTTCAGGAAATGATCCGCCTAGCGAGGAGCGCTTCAACCTCCTTAAAATTGATTATCTTGGCCATCGCAACCATAAAAAAAAGTATTTGACGGCCACCGTTTATTTGGTTCAAGTAAAATATTTATTTGATTTAAATAAATATTTTTTTCATTTAAGTAACTATTTACTTAATTTGAATAAATATTTTTTTTGTCAAATAACAAGTTAGCGATGAACAATCAATTATTTTGATTGCGCGAGTATACCCCCGAGGGTAACAGCTTTGCATTCAGTGCTGAAAGCGAGAAAAGGTGGAGAGTCGTTCAGGCAGACCAGACGCTCGGTTGCGAGTCGACGGAATTCCTCGAGCGTCTGTGCACAAGACGCCGAAGGTGGCTTGCCCATAAAACCGAGGCACGAATCCTTGGCGCATACATACCCTTGAGCGGTAATTCTATCTCGTCACGGATCAACCGCTCCACATATCACCTTGGCCCTCCGTTCGTTCGTTACCTTCGTTACTATTGCGAAAGCCATTCGCCAACCGGCTATCTCCGTACGTTTGCTCACTGCCAGTTACACGCATTACCTTCTCTACCTTACTCGCAATATTTCTTTCTCCTCTGCACGTTTTCGCTCAGATTTTATTTTCTTATTTATTTATTTTTTTTTTGACCCCCGACCGAGATATGTTTTTTTTCTTTTGAAAACAATGCAAGCGCAGGGGAGGTGAGAGCGAACCAGCAAACTCGCTTTCGTTATTTCACTCTGCGCGCTGGTTTACGGCGATCCTCCGTACATTGTTCGAGTACGCTGGCAATTTCCCTCCCTGCTAAGTGCGTGTGGTAAAACAAGCAACCCAACTCGCCCTTACCCTCGTTCTCCGCCCGCCCTCTTGTTTTCCTACCCCGGAGCCGACCCGACCGGACCCTTTCAGACCTGACTCGTGTCTGTAACACGGGACACTTCAGTTGCATTTGGATATGTGAGCCGTAAACATGACTGGTAATTGTACAAAAAAAAAGAACCAAATACTAAAATTACTGATATTTTTTTACTTAAAAAAAGAAGAAAACTACTAAAATCACCAAATTGGCCACAAAATCATAAGGTCGGTCTTCCGTGCTCGACACTCCGTGGTCACCGTGCATGCACCGTAAAAATCGATCGACGATCTTCTGTGACACAACACGAGACATCACGCAAAAAATCACGTCAATAGATGGTAAAAATATGGTAATCTTATTGGATTCAATTTATACGGTATTACGAGATCTCCTCCTGCATTAGCATCCGCAGTTGGTCGGATTCGCCGAATGGTCTACGGTGGCTCGACGAAATCAGCTGCCAAGCCCGTCAACATCGCGGCTCGGTCGTTGAAAGGATTACGCCAAGACCGTCGTCAGATCGGGGTAAAGCAGCGTGAATACGGAGCGTAGCCGTGAACCTTCCGAAAGCTCTTCAAACTTCCACGCGGAAGTTGAAGCGTTGGCATGCGAGGCTGGTTTGTACCGGTGAATGTCGTCGGCAATGCGTTACGCTTGCACAACCGCGGAACAATAATGGCGAAGTCGTGTCCCACTTATTAATAGTTGTATCGTAAACCTTGGAACTTCGGCGAAAGTCTTTTCGAGCGGGGACGGAGATAAAGGCCCGCAGGGACGTTTTGGACGCGGCGAAAGCGGGACGGAAAATCGAATGGTATAATAAGCTCCGGAGTGGACTCGAACAGAGAGCAAAGCGACCCTCTCTCGAACCCCTCCGTTCTCGCTTCAACCCTTAATTCCACACTGGCGCGCATGCCGTTCTCTCTCCGCGCCGTTATAAACGCAGGAACAAAGGCGAGCGTTAGGTGTACGTTACCACCCGGCCGTGCCGGCGCTCCTCACGCTCGGCCGGTACACGCTCTGTGTTATAACTAGCTAGTGTGCATAACGGCTTGTTGCGCGTATAACTACGTACTATATGAAACGGTTGTAATTGCGGGCGGTCGGGCGTTGGGTCCGGCTCGCTGTACATCCACCGACCTCGCTCGCTCCTCGGCAAAGTAAAACGCAACGATGCTGTACGCCGCCGAGGGAGACCGGGGGAGGCCAAGTTGAAAAGCCTTGCACGAATTAACCCTCCATCATCCGGAGGCAAACTCAAACAAGATACGAGAGGAGTTTCTCCGTTAACCTCTTGATTGCTTCATAATTAAATTTTCCAGGATTAACGATATCTTCGCCGTGCTCCGACTAATCGGAATCTTGGGGTCTTTCGACGTCTCGTTAAACGGCCCGTCGAACGAGTTGGCCTGAAGATTGTCTCGGGATATTGAAAAATTAACGGGATGCACTGCGACAATTTTTCGTTATCCGTGGACCATTTTTAAAAATGGTTCGAAAGACTTTATTTTTCTTGAAATTTTCATTTTGTTACTATAACTCATTTGGACAACAAAATATTTTTCCTGCCGCGACAATAAATTATTAACGATCTAAATTTTGTTAGAGAAACAGAAATATTTTTCGCCGTGTGTAATAAGATTAATCTTTTCTTTCGTGTAACGAACGAAAATATTTATTTAAGGAAAGTCAGCCGTTATAGGTGACTCGACCATCTGACGAAGAGAATCAATAAAACGTATGATGTACGTTTCGATTCGGCGGAGAATGGCCTTGCAAAAACACAAATGGACCATAAACCTAAATAACTAAAGATCCGCTTCGCTCATCTGGACACTTTATTTTAATACTCCTCCACCGTTGAAAATTTAACGAATAACCTTTGGAGAGGGCGGTGTGACACGCGCCGGCGACGAGCCCCGCATCGGCACGACGTCATGCTCGCCGGAGCGCGGAGGCGCGATGGGCCAGCGGGCCCGAGACGATGGCCGACTTTCATTGATTTATTTAACGGCGCGCGTCCAAACGGAAGAGCTTCGTTCGCTGAATTTTAATGACGCCGCGCTCGGCACAAGCGTTACAGCGCGTAGTACAACTTTTGCCGGTGACGCAACGCGCGTGACGCCCAATCGCGCACGCGCTACACGACTTACCGACGGTCGGTAACGACGTGGTCGCGCCCACCGGTGCATCGCTCGGGATGTGCGCGTCCCAGGTTAAACTTGGGCGTCGCCGTCGTTACGAATCCTCCTTACGTCGAACGTGCACAACCGACACCGTACGTTCGGCTCGTAAAGCATCGTCACGATAAATCGTGAGCCAGCACGCGCGAAACCCATTCCGGTCGCCGAGACGAGTGAAGAGCCGGCGTCGATAATATTGATATTCGTCTCTCGATCGAACGAGGCACCGCCCAATCCAAAACATTTCCGGAACATAATTTTCCAGCCGCGTTGCGTAAATTCTTCGATAACGATTGCTTCGTCATCGACGCCGTCGAGTGGCGAAGAGATCGCTCGAAACGCGTGCGAGAAGAATGCGCACAATGCCGCTCACGCACCGCCGAGCGAGGAGCGCCGCGTTATCGCTCGAATCGCGACGTCTCGTTAGCTCGACGTGAGAGAACAAAAAAAAAAAAACTAACGGTCTTTACATCCATTAAACATTGACGCGATTTCTCCCGGCGCTGGAACATTGAAAATAATTGATCGTGTCAATTAAGTCGTTTAATTATGTATACACGCACGCACACCTTCAATTATGCGTCACAGTCCGTTGCCGATTATGATTTTGCATAAATTCCGCCACGATGAATGGCGCTCATGATAGCTGCATTATTCCCTAGTGGGCGAGGCGGTACGAGTGGGAGGGGGGGGGGGGGGGGTGTTTCGGAGAATTGCCAGTAGGTTAAATCGAACCGTGAATTATTTTCCGAGGGCGTGGGATTGATCCATCCAGATCGGATGAAAGATCAATTGGCATGCAAAATGTCTTTTGAGACGCTGGCAATGTGGCGTTCGAGAGGTTCATCATCAGTCCTGCACTCTGACCGTGTTGTAATGATGAAAATTGACGGGTCTACGTCATCCTCCATCTTTCCGATGCATGCAGTGTGTCGCGCGGCTAGCTCGGAGGCTGCGGCAACGTGACAGTAGGAAAGATCAGCACGGTCGGGAATAACACACGATCCCCCCTGTTACACCGCCGGCAGGGAGATAGAGAGTTTAGCTAGCGTGGCTTCTGCACTTGGCTCGCTCTCGAGACGAGCGAACACGGAGAGCTCGCTACTGCTACTCTCTCTTACGTAACGGAAGCCAAGAGTTCAAGCACCTCGGCGACGAGTAATTTCGTTTCGTCGTGAGCCTCCCGCTCGTCTCATCGATAACCGGAGGAGCGTGAATGACATGTATAGATGTATGCTGAAACAACCGAGGAAAGTTACCGAATTGATGTTCAACGATTGCCCATCAGTGTCCACCCACCATGTCCACTGACCATCCAAATCCAATTTTGTTACGCACACTGAGAAAGATAAATTGTTAAATTAACCGAGGCGCGGTGAGAGACGATCAAAGGCGTTATTTGGTTGGGACAACAAAAATGATTGCTCGAATCGACAAATTTTGAATCGGTCGAGGCAAATAATGGTTCAAGAACGATCGCCTGTTCCTTTGAAGTCAAAAATGTAATTGGAACAAAATTAATCGCAGATGTCTCGAATCACATGTAATATTAGTAAAATGAATTATGCATGCCATTGATTGGGTATATTTTTGTAAAACGATCCGTGTATCGAAGATTAAGAAAAATATTTAGTCAAGTTCAAGTTTAATGGTTTTCAGTAACTTTGTTCTAAACTTATTTATCACTTATTAAAAAAATCTTTTTTGTTGCGTACTTGGCGTCGAAGCGCTGTCGCGTATCTTGATCTTCGCATTCGCAGCAGTGTCATTGCGACCCGCTGCCTTTTTTGTACCACGCGAAATCCCACGTCCGTCACTTCCGATCGGATCATTAGCGGTGCTTGTTACCCGTTATTGCCATCGACACTATCATAATTCTCATTTGTATTTTTTTCTTACCCTTTACATTTGTACCTGCAGCTCCCAGTTTCGGGTTGCGCAACTTTCCTTCGCACACCCGGGTGCTGCACGCTGCACTCGCGGTATCGACCGGTAGTATGCTTAACTCCGGAGAGAACTAGTGTTGCACGGTGGAAGGAGAAGGAAAAGGTGGGAGCTTTTGCGAAATCGATTCAGCACGCGAGCGCGAGTACCGGCGTAGGCATACGCCTCAATCGCGATCTCGCGAAGACGGAGAGCAAGGGAGGGCGAGAGTCGTACTCCGATACACGATTGTATAAGGCGGTATTAACTGTTTGCTACCGGTTCGCTGTTCTGCCCCTGCAGCGAATATTCCGGGTGATCATGTAAATTGGAGCAAAAGCAAATTGAACATGGAAATTCGTTTAACTCTATCGTTTATAAGGTTTGAAGTTCCATGTTTTACAAAATTATTGAAACTTCAAGCTGTCGCATTCGGTATACGTACATACCGGACTGCGAGTCGTTTTCACGTCGAGCGAGACTTCAATCGTGATTTCGCGAAGACGGAGAGCAAGAGAGGGCGAGGGACGTGTTTCGATACACGATTGTATAAGGCGGTATTAACTGTTTGCTACCGGTTCGCTGTTCTGCCCCTGCAGCGAATATTCCGGGTGATCATGTAAATTGGAGCAAAAGCAAATTGAACATGGAAATTCGTTTAACTCTATCGTTTAGAAGGTTTCAAGTTCCATGTTTTACAAAATTATTGAAACTTCAAGCTGTCGCATTCGGTATACGTACATAACCGGACTGCGAGTAGTTTTCACGTCGAGCGAGACTTCAATCGTGATCTCGCGATTGATGGAGAGCAAGAGAGGGCGAGTTTCGATTCGAAGAGAGGGTTGGGACGTGTTTCGATACAAGGGTGAATAAGGCGGTATGAACTATTGGCTACCGGTTCGCTGTGTTGCCCCCGCAGCGAATATTCCGGGTGATCATCTAAATTGGAGCAAAGGCAAATTGAACATGAAAATTCCTTTGACTCTATCGTTTGAAACGTTCCAAGCTTCGTGTTTATCAACATTGTCGAAAGTTCAAGCCGTCGCGTTCAGTAAACGCACATAACCGGACGGCGAGTCGTTTTCACGTCGAGCGGGACTTCAGTCGCAATCTCACGAAGGTGGAAAGCAAGAGAGGGCGAGACATGTGTTTCGATACACGGTTTTACAAGGCAATGTAAATTGGAGCACAGGCAAATTGAACACGAAAATTCGTTTAACTCTGTCGTTTAAAACGTTCGAAGCACCATGTTCAACAAAATTGTCGAAACGTCCCGCTGGCCCATTCGACATACGTACATAAAACGGACGACGAATCGTCCGCTCTCACATCGAGCTGCGTTTGCCTCTCCATGTAAAGCAACTAAACCGTCGAGAACCCTTTTTCTTGTATATAAAAGTTCCCTTCGGTACATATAAAATTCGTACTCACCGGAAACGTGGCACGAATCGAATTCCACTTTCGGCCGACGTCTTTCGGTTAAACGGACCGTGGAGTGCAATGAGGCGGGCGGGGCTCTCTCGAGACGGGTTTTCGTTAAATCCCGGCACTATCTCGGCTCGCTGACTGCCGCGCGCTCGACCGCCCGCGTTGCACAATGTCGTCGACTATTTAATAAATATATCACTATATATTTTTTTAAATCGATTACTCATGTTTCTATTATTTGTCTGTTTCAGGTAAGAATTCAACGATTTTTCGTACGATGGTGGATTTTGGATTCTGAGGGCTACGGAGGTCTATCGGTAAGGTCGAAGTAGTCAGGGTAGAGTCGCCTTTATTTCGGTCATTTTCAGGTGTATTGTCAGGAATTTCGTTTCAAGATATTTTTCGGTTTATTGCGATGAAACAGAGTGCATATTTTTATTTCTATTATTACATAATGCAGACATTTTTTTGTCACACGGTATTGAATCCTTAAGGTTCGCAATATCTCAGCGACCATTGAACATATTGACTTCAACTTTAGAGGACCTACGAAGGGCACATCTCGCTATCGTCCGGACTATGGACAACTTTCAAATATGAAAATTATAGGGAAATAATAAGTTTTACAAAAAAAAAAAATTGAATGTTTCCGAAATCGTGCCTCTCTTTTGTCAAATTAAGAAGAAAATATCTACTCAATTTCATTGCACCAAACACAACAATTTTCTTCCAAGAAAATTCTGACTATAAACCCGAAAATGCCGAAAAAAAGGGAGACTCTACCCTCAAATAAAGTATATCGATAATGTATCTGAATTTCATCCGGACCAATTTCGAGGATTTGATTGAGCGACTTAGCCAAAAAAAAGTTTGACGCCTCGAGCCGTTCCGCGCACATCGATCATACGCTAAACTGTCCGACGGTTCCACCCGCAAATCTCCCAATTATTTATTTCGTCCACCCGCGCCGAAGAGTACGAAATTGAGGGCGAAAAAATGTGCACCTCGCGTCTGGCCTCTCGATAGAAACGTCGACCTCCGCGATTTCGTTGGATCGTCAGGCTCGGCCGGGCTCAACGTCATGTGCGATAGGGACGCGATCCTTGCGATAATGTCGTTTGATGAATCGTCGATAAATCAAGATGAATTGATTACCGGGCTAACGGTGTCGTAGCCGTCTCTGCGGTCGGAGAGCGCCGACGTCGAGCACACGTAGCCGGCTCACAGGAGCGTGACAGCCGGACGCCGAAACTCCTCCACTGGCGCACGTCGCTCGACGTCTTCCTCGGTCTTCTATCGTCACTCTCGTCGGAGACAATGCACAGCTTCCGGCCCCGAGCCAGTGCACACCCCCCACCCCCTCTCTACCCCCCTCTCCCGCGCGTCTATTGCCGCTGGTTTACGACCTCGGCAAATTTACATGACAACGCCGAAGGCGTTTGATCCTATCGTGCGTCGGCGAGGCGCGATACCTTCGGCACTAATTAATCGTTCGGTAACGAGCCCGACGTCGCGAAATCTCAGGCGTTTCGGTTTAAACTCGTCAAAGACGCAGCCGTAAGCTCCCCCAATGGAATTTAACTCTCGGCAATTTGCCCGACAAATGGAACGATATTTCGTTACCCGCGGAGACGACTCGCAGTCGCGCGAGACGCTGTTAATCCGTCGTCGGAGGTTGACGATTTCCCCGTCAAGCGTGTGTCTGCGCGCGTACGTAAATGCGCGCTTTTGTGTACACGAGGAATGGGAATTTACCGTATTTGTAGCGAGCTACTTGAATTTCACCGCGCGTACTCACCTCGCTTTCGAGACATCGTCGGCTGTCGTCGTCTCGCGGGAGGCGCGGTGACTCAGACTTCCCGGTAACGAAACAAAAAAAAAAATGGTGAGACGGGCGCTCGACGCTGCGTCGCGCGGAATCGCGTCGAGGTCGCTCGAATGCTCGGTTGGAGAATCTCGCGACGGCCGAACAGTGGCCGAGACACAGGCGAGGCTGCAAACGCCGCGGAAACTCTTCTGTCGAGGTCTCACGCATAAACGCGCGGAATACAAGCGGAATCTACGAAAGACTGCTCGTAATTAAAGAAAAAAATGTTTTAGGTGCGCATTTTTTCGCGACAGCGGGACGCATTTTTTTTGGTTTTTTATTTTCTTTTTTTTTGTTTTGTTTCTCTGTGGTGCGCGACCTCGAAAGAAATTCTTGGTCGGCGTCACACGGAGTGGCAAAGCGAAAGAAACACGGAGGAGGAAAAAAAGGCGGTTTGCGGCCTGGCACAAGAAAGCAATTAATAGTCGACATACCATCTGATAGGATGGGCGGGGGTGGGGGGGGGGGGCGGGGGGATCGGACGGGAGAGCCGGTTGTGAAAATTAAATTTTCCATCGCTGTATAATGAAAAGACCGCGGTGACCCACGACTCCGCCCCGGTTCGTGCGGTCCCGTCGCTTTACTGCCGCGGGACGAAAATTGAAGCGATGAAAAACCCTCTCGGAGCTTTTCGTTTAGTCTAGCTTAAACTCTTACGTAATATCCTCGGGCTCGAATTTATTTCGTCAAGGCAGTTTAAACAAATGAAAAATTCTTTTCTTCCGGCACACGCGTGGTTCGCGGGCCTCGGAACGAGACGCGGAGATATTAGCTCCGTTTTATCTGCCGCACCGGGGACTTATTAAAATTAAAGACAAGAGAAACTAAAACAAAAATATGAGAATAAAAAAAAACATCAGCGAATCTCACTTTAGGAAATTCACGGGTCGTTCAAGCTGACTGAGCCTCGACAGCCCGTTTTTCTCGAGCCACAGGTGCCGGCCACTTTTATCCATTATTTTATTATTATTATTATTATTATTATTATTATTATTATTATTACGTTTTTTTTCCCAGCGCCCAACATCATCCTTTCCCTCGCCCGCATATTTACATTAACCCTGACAGTGTGTAGGCAGAGCGGGGCGTCAAGGATCATACACAAGAAGCTCAGCGGAGGCGGCCACGGTTTCTCTCGTCTTCTTAATTGCTACCGTCTTCTCGGCCCCCCCTCCGTCATTAATAATTATTATAAGGAAAGTAGGTGATTCGAGGGTGAGGCCGGAGGTCTCGGCGACGCGGTCCCGCTGTCGGCTTTCCGCGCGTTAATTGCTGTCTCCATTGTTGGTCGATCCACGAGAAAACGAAGTGGCAAGACCCAGGTGAACTGGGAAACGGCGGTAAATGCACCTTTTCACCTTCTCACCACTTGCCCGCTGTCGTTCCTTCCTTCCTTTTCAAACCGACAATTTTCCCACTCTCCGTCTCCCTCCGTTTCTTGCTCTCGAGCTTTATCAGCGACCCGCGGCTGGGACGCGTTTTCGTCGCAACATCATCCGCAGCGTCTTTCTCCTCCCCCCTTGCGTCGTTGTCGTTCCTGTCGCTAAAAGTTTCGGGCTTTCGCCGTTAGGAAACTTCGAGACCGAGCCGGTGCAAGCCCACTTTCCTCTGCTTAGTATCCCATACACCGTTCTCTAACTCACCGCTTCACTTTTCTCCCGAGACTCGTGCCACGAATCTCGTAAACTTCTCGTTCCACGCTGGAGCCTCGAGCCGGCACTCGCGAGCCGCGTAAACGAGCCGTTACCGACGGAGATAACGAAATTTTCGCGCGCATCTCTCACCTAATTGCCAACCAGGAAATGACACAGACATACGGGAAATATACTGTACAGTGTGTGTGTGCATACGTGCACACATGTATGCAGATTGCTCGATTCACCTCGGCGTTCCGGTGACTCATCGGCAGAGATATATTAATGATCCGTGATTGCTTCGAGTTGATAACCGAGATACGACACGCGTCTCTTGACATACGTAAGGACTTGTGTATATATAAATAAACACGCCTACCGTAAACTTCTTTATCTCGAGAGATTTAACTTTGTTATTCTTTTTCCCGTCTGGAAGAGAGTTATGCAGCTCTCGATCGGTTATTCGCGGGACTCCACTTCGTACATATATTATTACCGGGAGGCGAGTCTCGAGTGTTCATTAGCGCGGTCTCGATGTAGAAACGCGCATACATGTGCGCTCTTCGCATCCCTCTTTATCGCTCTTTCGCCCAGTTTTCTCTCGTCCCACACACGGGAATTAATATAGTTCCTTATTCCCTTGGCTTCTAGATCACCGACTGCTTTCACTCGACGATAGACGAAAAAAAAAAAAAATTATTAACATACATACATTTTTTTAAATTCAATCTGTATTCAGGAGAACCAGGACCGAATTATTTTTCATTCTGCCCGAGCCGATACAGTTGCCGGACTGTCTGCCGAGCCTCGCGCTCCTTACAACCGGGGAACGCAATTAAAATTCGCAGCTTCGCGAGCCCGAGACCGGGTACGACATAATTATCTCGATCTGGGTGAAGAATTATCGAGACCCGCGAGCCATTAACGAGAGAGGCATGGGCTTCTGGTGGTGCATTGCGGACCGCTTCGAACGTGTCGAAGCCACGGCGATTATCGCTCGTCGTGCGTAATAGTGTAAGTACCGACTGCTCTCGCTGTGCCGGTTCTCCTGCACACTCTCTCTCTGCCTGCATCAACGCCAGGGCTGCTGCGTCGCTGCAGGAATATCATGCTGACGTTAAATCCGAACGGTCTCGCGTACGTGTCGTACACGTACCGAGCGCACACACAAACGGCCGCCTTGTCTAAATGTCGAGACCCGCTTGTACATTCATCATCATTAACGCGTATCCGGCCCACCTATGCGACAACTCCGCCGGGCTCGCCAGCTATGCCACGCAACTGGGCCGAGTCGGGAGGCTCTCCCTGCGTACCCCCAACTCGCGCCGGCTCCGACTACCGCGGTGCGCTGCCTTTTGTTTCCTGAACCCGATAGCGAGCTCGGAGGCCAACATAATTATATCAGCGGTTGTCATCGGTGGTCAACGGTCTTTCGATTTAATTACTTTTTTCGCTTTTTTTTTACTTTTTTTTTGGTACCCTCCGAATCAAGCGTGAAGGTAGATGGGGCTGACACGCAAAGGGAATTAGCTTGATTAGCAGTCCGTGTACTAATTAGTTTCACTTCGGTGAAACTAAATGGCGGTGGTCTGAGAACGGTTGGGTATTTGAGGAAAAGTATGGGAGATATGTGTTCCTTGGTAGGTGTAAAATGGTATTTCTGAAGCACACATGGAATATATTATGTAAAGGAGTGTAGCGCCGTTAGATTTACATTGCCAGAGGTTGAAGCCATTTCACATTATCTCGGAGCTTCTCGACGCGTATAGAATGGTCGGTGAATTGTGGAGGCAACGTTGTCTCGTGAAAGATTCATCATCAGCGTATATTTCGAAGAGAGATCGAGAAAAAAAGATATAAAAAAATCTTTCTCTCTAGTTTCCTCGTTTAACGTATTCAATTTCGTGAGCGTTTGACCGTTCCCCTTGCGGAGTGCGAACTCAGCCGATTACGCTTGTGTGCTCTTTGGTTCAGCGGGAGAGTCTTCGTTTGTCCGGAACGTCGAGATCCCCGGACAGAGGACCGGAGAGATAACGAAAGCGGTGTCCCGTGGGCTTTTCTCTCCCTCGCGTCACCACCTCGTTCTCACGAGTGAAAAATGATCGTCCAAAGGGGGAAAAAAAATGCCTCGGCTAAGCGAATTCTGCACAGTATCTTTTCTCATTGATTCATGTATTATTTTCCGTGTGTCTCATTTTTTTCCGTTTTTTCATATTCCATGTAGGTTTTGTCGATGGAACGGACGCGACCAATGGTTGCGTCAGTGTTGGCGTGGCGATTGTCGAATCCAAAACGTTCGGTCAATATTCAGCACAGTAGTGGTTTGACAATTCGCGGCCAACGCTCGGCTGCGTTTGACTGGCGGATTGTTGGTTTGTCAATTTGAGACCAATGTTAGGCCGAATGTCGATTCGCCGACCGTTGGTCCGTTTATGCATGAACTCACGAATCCGATTTGCTGCCGATTTTAGGCCATTGTTCGTCCCAATATCCACTCGCCTGTCGCCGGTTTGCCGATGTGACGCCAACATTGGCCCATCAATCAGCTGCTTTCGCCGCTAGATGGCGCCAGCCTAAGCTCGCATGCCAATGTTGACAACATCGGTGCCTAGCTTCGCCCAACCATTGGCCACGTCCGATCACCCTACATCGGATCCTCCATTGATTTTATCCTACGTTACTACTGCGGTTGGATTTTATCTTGTTAATTTTTCCGCGGTTGCATGAGCTTGAGCAGCCTAAGCAAACTATCTCTCGACCCTCCCTCTCATCTCTCGTCGTACACGAGTGTGTCACAAATATCAGAGGAACGATGTTCGCCTAAAAAGTTGGGTCGCACGTGCCTCGCAGTCCTCCATTTCGTGATGTCTCCCGCTTCGCGAAAAGTTACCCCGCTTTTTCTTTGCAAAAGGGTCGCCCTGGGAGATAACGCTCGAGAAAACCTTTCGGAAAATAAATCTCGACCCGCTCTCGTCAGAACTATATACTTTTTATCATACAGAAACGGCGAACTCTACCGTTTTTGCCAGCGTATACATTTTTCACTCACGAAGAGTCACGAAAAAGCTTGCGGAAAGGTCACGTACGTTCCACTCCCTATGTGCAGCCACGCGCATGCGCGAACTTTGGAAAATGTCGCGATATAATGGAGCGGTTATAATTTTCCAAATACCTTCGTGGCACTCGGAAGCTGGGGGTTCTTATGGATATAAGGCGCTTTGAAATTTAAATCGCCCCCGGTTCGCGGCTCCTTGGCTCACATTCCCTCCGCCTTCTCGTCCCCGTTCCTCGGCACCAGAGAATATCGATAGCCTGTCGTTTATTTCCCATTCCCCGTCCCTCTTCATCCGTGGAATGGGACCGTAAGTGGCGACAAGTTGTCTCGTCGATATTCCTGTCTAAGTGGATGACCCGTAATGATCCTCCGCTTCGCCACCGCCTCTCGAAATTTTCCCTTCGTAAGAGGCTTCGCAGTCACTTCGCGCACGTGCCTTAGCGTTTCGAGTCAGCCAGTTATAAAAGTTGTCATAAAATTTTTATAGACGTCGCGAGATTCGATCGGAATTTCATTCGTATCGGAAAAAAAATTCCAAGAATACTTAACTCTCGCGTCACAGGCATGCACGGAGCTCGGGCGTGCGCTCTACTCTCCCGCTTTTTTTTCATTTATCTTCGCGACGGGGCACAGTGGCTTCTTTGATGCTCTGTCCCGCGACCAGACGGTCATGCCGAAGGCTTCGATAAGGCCGAGCTTTCAACTAAGTCGGCGAGTCTCGAAAATTGTTTCGTGTCAAAATAACACAAAATACTCTAAAGTAACGCGGCACCAAAATACCACGCCTTAACAGATGCATGGACGAACGGGTAGATGATACTGGATATGGTAAAAGTGGTGATTATGACCCAGTCCATATATCATTGATTCACGTGTTAATCGGGGTGACCGATATTCACCACCTTTGCCCTATATGGAAGAAAATAGAAACGCCATTGTAGTGCATGTTATTATTGCACAGCGCTGTTCGGACGTTTTACACTCAAAAGCAACCAATCCGGCTCGTCGACAATTCGTCGATCGGTAATCGACTGCGTTTCGATATTTTCTACTCAACCGCATCGATCCATTATCCCGAAGAATTCGTCGATAATTCGATATTTAATAACAATGGAATTGTCGTCGCGTCCGATCTCGAGTCGACCGCAGGCCCACAAGCAAAATGGTATCGACTCTCCTGTGTGGTTCGATGCGCGGACGTTATACCAGTCGCTCGTTCGCGGTTGGAACAGTTTACTTTGGCCGATTACGAGATGACGGGGAGGTCCCTCCTGTGCCATGCCGTTATGGCCGATAGAGCCATTATCGAACGACGCCGGTTTCCCGAGCCCGAGCGAGAACGAAAACCCTATTAGCACTGGCCAACCGTCCTGCCGTATAGATAAGAGCTAACTAGCATTGCAAAACAGCGGCCCGAGACAGGCCTTCGATCGACGGTTCGATCGTAGCGTTTCGCTTTTACCCTACCAACAACAATCCCTCCACGTTCGCAGCACCGTTAAATTACCTCGCGCCGGCCATTGTCAAACGGATTGGTCACCGCTTTCGTACTACGGAGAAGCTTATAGTATCCTGAATACTCCGCTCGACATGTGCATGCGAAACGCAGGAAAATGCCTAAAAATGCCTCGTCCCAACAAGGAGCGAAGGATCTTGCAAAAATTATAATATTGTGGTGAAATCGATGATATAGGGACCAGGCCATATACGTCACTTTTACCCTATGTTTACATTTGGTACCCCACGACTATATTACCATCTATAAAAAGAGACAATTTTTAATTTGCAAGAATTTTTACCATACACCTATACGGCAATTTTAAGATTAGCGTTCTTTTAGCGTTTTTAAGATTAGCGCAGAAAAAATGTCCGTAAGTATAAAAATCATTGTGCGATATTGTAAATATCACATTGGTTGACGGATGGAAATACAGTCGTCAACTACCACACCAACTACCATCAGTCACACTACAACACGTGCCATAGTAAATTTTCTCAAGCGGTATGGTAATTTTCACGCGATCGTTCTTTCCTCTGTTCCCCAATACGCAAAACCCCAAGTTCGCGTAGGCTTACCGATACGAAAGTCAAGTATGGTCGTACATCATACAGTGTATCCGTTGACCCATTGTTACACACTCATGTGGCTCCCAGTGATGACCGTCGACCGGCCAGCATTGAATTAGCATCGGATTAGCCGAGTTAGCCGTTTGTTTCTCACTGACGTCCAAGGAACTCCGGTCCCGAATGGTTCCTAGCGCTTTGACTGCCTCCCGGAGCATCCCCCTTCCTGATTGCAAATTTATTCGCAACGCGCGCCTGCACCTTCTCGTCCATATGGATTTGGCGCACAAACAGCAACAACAAAAAAGCGGGGATTCCTCCCGCGATCCCTTTAGGTAAGTACTTCCATGATAAATAATCCGATTATTCAATCCCCTCTCATTACAATGCCCCTCAGTTATTTGTATGAGAAATTCCCGACTCTCCCTTGCCGGCTCGCTGATCTCCGTCTGGCACGTTAATTTAATCGCCGTTCTGCAATCTATGAACGAGAGCAGGAGCCATATATACATATATATAAATGTGTGAGTGTGTGTGTGTGTATATATATATCGCCGAGCAAGAGCGATGAGACTTCGTCCAAGTTCTCCGCTCGATGTGCTCTAGGTAAACTGTACATTGAAATGAGATTAGTCCGGTTTTCCTGCGAAGCGAATTGCCCGTCGCATTCCATCGCGTGTGTATCGCCGACGATCAGCACCGCACACACGAACCAGCAACAGTATTAAGCGGAGTTGAACAACTATAGTCGTTGTGTGTTCCCCTCTTCGAGTGTGTCGATACATATGGCCCGAACGGGAACGATCCCGGTAACATTGTAGAGCATCAAGTGAACTTTGTATTATGGGCACATCCCAGAAGATATGTGGCATTCGGCGCGCAAGTATAGGAGGTTACTGTCGGTTTCTCAGTCGAGACTCTCTCTCGGTGCATTCATGCCATCGAAAGCTCTCGTGTTGCATCGAGCCGACATACAGCGATCATCGACAGCCAGTTTGTGCTACTCGTAAGCCCTACGTGCCGTTGGATAACGTGGCCAATTGGCCAATCTCCCTTCGACACACACACACACACACACACGGACACATGCACACACTGACATCCATACATACTGCTGCGATGTCCTGCATAGCTCTCGGCCCGATGGAGTTTGTTTGCTCGTTTTGTACTGTTGAAAAAAAGCTGAAAAAAAACTTCAACTATCGTTGAAAAAAAAAGGGGAAAATAAAAGAACCAAACGTATCTGGTAGGAACGACAGACCGTAGTGGACATTGGTAAACGAAAATAGCTCTCGGATCGGCCGAAAAACGCGAATGTCTAGTCCGCGGGTTCCAATTGCCGAACAATTACGCGGAGCATCGGTAGGAAACATTCGGAATAGCGAAAGAGCATTATCAGCTCGAATCCACTTCCGATATCTCTCTGTATTCATCTCCGCTTTATATACACAGGTGTATACGTATGTGTATATGTGGGCCAGAAAACGATGTAATACACGTTCTCCAACCTTCCGTGGAGCTTTTATTGGCACATGTAACGCATTGAACTCTCGATTTAAACTATTTCTCGTTTAATACTCTTGTCAGAAACGGCGGAGACCGAGAGCTCCGTGTGGGTGTCGGAAACAGTGTGGGTGTCGTCCAGAGGCGAGACTGACGCTGAGTAGGTGCGCTTGTACGTGGGAGAGTGGTTTATCTATGATACGTCACGCGGTCGCGGGACTCGCGAGCCTATGTTCGGGGAAATTAGTATCGAGGTATTGAACGAGAAAAACGTGATTTACGTGAAAACACGAAAGCACGAACCAATGTACTATGGCAATTGGTAGCGAAAAAATGCAACTGTCCAAAAAAATATCTCACCCACTTCAACGTACAATCGCAAATTACGCTGCATACTTCACGCTGCTGCAGAGACAGTGCCGAGTTTCCAATGTCCAATGAGAAGCCCGGACTTGTTATTTATTTATAATCCTAGCGTTTTTTATCCGCGTTTTTCGTTCCGAACACAAGCGGAGCATCGGTCGATCATAGCATTTTTTAAGACCTTTTGAATTCGCACCAACCCTTCTTATTTTTTTTGTTGTCGACTCCTTTTCCGGTTTTAACGTCGAGCGAGAGGATTCCCGTCGGGAATAAGATATTAGCTCGGAAAGTGCGATGATAGAGTAAAATATAACGGTGAATAACCATCGTCATCGGTGCATGCTACGCGAAGATACCGGATAATCCTCGCAATGAGAAAGAGGGATCTCTATAAGACTGTGTAGAATATATATACAAGTATAACGATAACGCGCTTAATCCCGCGAGAACCAAAGAATCCCGACTCTCGGTTTATACCGTGCGCTCCGGTTCTCTCTCGACGTCTGGGCCCGGGACGATTTTCCGTCTGTTCTGACCCGCTGGCCCTTGCCCACCGAGAACGCAGCCAGCGGCAACGCAGCATTCCTGAACTATCCACTTTAAGTCTCAATTGGTTCGTTGCTTATCCTCCTCCGGCTGCTGCCGCTGCTGCCGTTGCTGCTGCTGCCGTTGCTGCCGCTGCTACTCTGCCAACAGTTCCCAGGGCTTTAGACAACCCGACTGCCCGAGGCTCGTTGACTCCAGAGGCGTGCTTATAACTCCAAGTGCCTTTTCATCCTTCTCGTTATAAAAACGTTGTTTCCGGAATTCAAAAAATAAAATGAAAAATAAATCTGGCTTTCCGCTTCATTCGCGTTTTAATACCCCGAAAAAAGAAAATACATTCTGCAGATTAAAACTTCAATCTTCACGATTTATCCCTCGCCAATGAAGAGGCTCGTATATATATTTTTTCTCATAAACATACCTGCAATATCTTCCGCATTAGAAATAATAACCATTAATACATGAAAAAAGTACATATAAGCTACGTGTAAAATGCATGTAATGTATTTTTGTCAGAACGTTACACGCAATGTGCAATTACATATCTGCGATACACGCCAAATATTTATATTAAGCACATATAAGTCGCACGAAACCCCAAAAAGTTCGTACATTTTTCGTTTCGATTGGAGTCCGCCGAATTTAGGAATCCGTGCGATCATCGCGCTTCACAATTCAAAACACCGATTTACCGATTTGCCCCACCGGGACCCGCGAAAACAGTCATTGCCGTATTTGCAGCTCGGGTTCGCCGTGCCGTCTTCCGGTTTCGCGGCGAACTCGCCCCGATCCTCGTCAACGTTACGTGTAACCCACGCGAATTTCCACCTCCGTACGGTTCTTCCAATATCGCATGTATCATTCGTGTACGTGAAGTCTGCGGTGTGCAGCAACGTCTACCGTCGCTGCACAGCCTCGGCCCGTCGGCCGGGGGTTGAAACGAGAGACGACCCGGAGGAAAACGTACCGCACAGGTTGAGGCATTGCCCAGGCAAACACGACTCTCACTCGAGGAGACCCCACGACGTGCCACCGTTCCGCGTACGTCCCCCCCCCCCCCCAGCAGTCGCTCCCTTTGCCGTACCAAATCTGTTCGTGGATCTGGGCACGGTTACGTCGGGGACTCGCTCGTTGCAGACTCCAACGAGCGGTCCAGCCTCGTACGGAGAGTCACCGCTCGCGATTCAGTAGTCCGCGACCGGAGCACGGTTGCAAATCTCTCGACGTTTCCTGGTGGGAACGAGTCTCGGGGTTTCCCGAGTCGAGAACACACAAACGCGAACACTCAGGCACGGGAACACACAGCGAATGTTGCTCTCCGTCGCTACCGTCGCCGGTGAGCCTAGAGCCAACGTTGAGTTGCGCACATAAACCGAGAGGAGCGCGCACGTAGACTTAACGGTCAGAATGATCCAGTTTCAAAAGCCCGCTCGTACCTCTCCGGTATTCATATCTCGCCATCCCGGTCGTCTTTATTGCAACCTCCTCACATATATTATATTTCCTATCCTCTCTTCATTGGTTTCTCTCGAGGAGGAATTAAACGACAAAGCTCGCCGGGCACATCCTGAGGCGAGTAGCAGTTCGCTGTCTATTATTCTTTGTTACGGAAGACCGGCGGCCCGCACAGGATTCTCGAGCGTATCCGGTCGTGATTTCCGGGTTTATTAGTCCTCGTCAAATCGGGCCGCTGCGGGGATGGCTGGGAGGGTGTTTCGTTGATTCTGTCAGCCGCTTGGGAGGCGAGACAGGGATTCCACGGAACGTTGCACGCGATACTCGTTATCGGGCATGACTCTTTCTCCCTTTTAACCTTCCGAACGCTCCCGCCGGTGATCTCGCTGCCGCTGCTGTTAAATGGAAATCGCGTTGTTCCATTCGTCTTCGGTAGCGACGGGGCATGCGCTCCCAAGGCCTGACTTCTCTCCTTCCACGCCACGGACCGGCGCACGAGTGCGTGACACTCGAGCGTTTTCGCGTGAATAAATGCTGGCGCGGTGCACCGGTCGAGGACTCGAGCTGCACGTTTCTATACATGCATTCTTGTTATATGCTTTTTTGTTTTTTACCATAGACAGACGTTGGGGAGAGCGGGGCAAAATGGCACAGCGGGGCAAAACGGGATAATGAGACAAAACTCAATTTTCCAATATTTTTGGATGGTGGCGATGGCGACACGTGGGGCAAAACGGGTTTGAGAATCCGGATGTATCGTTAGGACAAAATGGGGCATCCAAACATTGTTGGAAAATTGAGTTTTGCCCTCACTGTCCCGTTTTGCCCCGCTGTGCCGTTTGCCCCGGTCTCCTCCATCGTTGGGACAAAATGGGGCCTTCAAAAATTGTTGGAAAATGGAGTTTTGCCCTCACTGTCCCGTTTTGCCCCGCTGTGCCATTTTTTCTCGGTCGCCGCTATTGTACGAGAGCTCCTACGAGCTTCGTCCCACTGGAGAGTCGCTGTCGAGGCTACAATTTTGCTGTTTGTTTGTTTTTTTAAATCTTACATCCGGGATACAGAGAGCTTGATTGCGAGACGGATTTTCGCTAGACGCAATGTATTCATTCTCGATGTGTAAATTTCCATCCGTCGGAGGGATTTTCACGGTTATGCAGATTCGGTTGATTCGTAGGTAGGTACAGTAGGAAACACGTACGGAAGAGGTATACGGAAATCGTGTGTGTAGGAATATAGCAGCAGTCAGGTGGAATCGGAGAGGCGGCAGCGCGGGGCGTGCATCGCTGGCTTCATTCCAAAATCGATGAATTCGCGGCTGGCCTGGCATGAATGAATAAACGAAAGAAAAAAAATAAACAAAAATCACATAAAATTACTAGGACGGAGATGGAAAGGGGGAAAAAAGTCGGGTCGCCTGCGAGGAACGGGCAGAGGCGAGGAAGGTTTCCGGCATTTCATTGCGCACAGTAGATCGAAGCTCTGCCGTTCTTGGTCTCTCGCGGCTTACGTCCACCTCGACGCCGCTTCTCTCGCTCAGTTGAAACCGCAATCGGCTTGGCGCCACGGCAAATTAAAGTCCGTTGTTCTTCACCGTTCGGACGTGAAACTGCGTACACAGTAGCCGACAAGCTGCGCCGCGATATTCCGTAAAATAAATAAAAAATAAACGCATTTTAATATCAAGAACGAAGTGGAAAAACAGGCTTCTGAATCATTCATCTCATGACTCACCGACCCGGAAGTTCTTACACTCACGGAGCATACATTATATTTCGGTCCCAGCAATATTGAACCTGCTTGTAAGATCGTCAAGTAGATTCCGATATCCATTTAAATGAAAGTCTTCGTTTTTTTCTCGATTAAATAAAAGTCTCCGATTTTGTCTCGATCAAATGAAAGTCTTCGATTTTGTCTCGATTAAACGAAAGTCTTCGATTTTGTCTCCATTAAATGAGCGACTTCGAAGTCTCTCTGTCCCGCTTGTCCTTGCAAATACACTCACAGACGGAATATTGCGAGTCTCCACACAGTAAAAAAAATGTGTACATTTATCGAACCTTTTTGGTCCACAAATTTTCACAATTAATTTATTGTTAATTTCACAAAAAATATTCGCAAAATTAACAGACATTTTTGTCAAATGTACGAGATGTTTTTGTTTTTTGTAAAATTAACATGAAAAGAATTGTGGACGTTTGTGGACAAGAAACGTCGGTTCCTATTTTACTGAGTAGAGGTCCGGGTCACGATGGACCGCGGCTGTTTCCGTAACAAAAAAAAAAAAAAAATGCGAGCGCGCGAACCGTACCAGCCTGCGAGTCATCAATATATCATGAAATCTCCGACTCGGCATCGGAGCGTAACATCTGAAATAATTTGTATCGCAGTGCGTTGGAGGCGTATTACGGTACCTCATACACACCCAGCCAGTTTCATTACGTATTCAAGAGATCGTTACGCAAGCCGGTAAGCTCTCTACTGTATTAGGTGTACGATCCCCTCCCCTCTTGCGTCGGTACTCGCAGCGGAGTGAATTACTCTTGCGATACGCAATACCAATAGCGGGTTACTACCATGATACGCGCTTATGTATTATGCGGACCGTACAAGAGAGGCGTGCGTGAAACGCTGCGGTACAAGACACACGATACCGCACAATTAATAATCAATTCGCGAGACGATTAATATGCCGTCGAGTCGGGCATACCGATGTGGGTGCGCGCGGTCCTCGGTACTGAAATTATGCGAGTGCGCGTTTGTGTGTCTTTCGCGCGCTCCGAGCTTCTCTCGCACCTGAAACTTTTGACAGGTGATATCGCACCGTGCCCGCGGAGACTCGCGGGTTGCCCGGTAATTTCATTACGTTCGACGCACCGACCGGCAGGGAACAACCGGTAAATCGTAATACCTCCGGGGCTCTTTGCTCTCGCACACGTGAATGTCGTAGCGGCTCCTCCGTATCCGTAAGCTCTACCCGCTCTCTCGCTTTCTCGTATCGCATCGCGCCCAACGTCTCGCGGCCGCTCTTCGGTCATTATCCCGTATAGTGCACGTATTACGCGAAGCAATCAGACGCCACTCTCCCGGGCTCGAGAGCACTCGCTCGTGCTTTGTCTGAAAAACGTTTCGAGGACTCGAGGTCGAGGCGCCGCTCGCTATTCACTCTGCTCGCGCGTATTACCTATACACATTTATTATTTATTTATTATTTATTTATTATTTATTTATTATTTATTTATTATTTATTTATTATTTATTTATTATTTATTTATTATTTATTTATTATTTATTTATTATTTATTTATTATTTATTTATTATTTATTTATTATTTATTTATTATTTATTTATTATTTATTTATTATTTATTCATTATTTATTCATTATTTATTCATTATTTATTCATTATTTATTCATTATTTATTCATTATTTATTCATTATTTATTCATTATTTATTCATTATTTATTCATTATTTATTCATTATTTATTCATTATTTATTCATTATTTATTCATTATTTATTCATTATTTATTCATTATTTATTTATTATTTATTTATTATTATATTTGTTGTTCCAATTCCACCGTATACCCTTGTCGGGTTTTTACGGAACCCCATCCCGATTCCCCCCTAGCACTCCCTACCCGCACTCAGCTGAGCTACCTAACTTCCAGTGCGTCCGTAGCCGACTTAGCTACACCGTACCGCATTTGCCGGAGACACGGGGAATTTTCTTATTTTCTTCCTGTATAATAATTCAAAAAGGTTCAATTGCTATGTATGACTTTTCAGTTCCGACATAAAACTCAGGTAATGGGGTTTCCCGTGATCGTGTGATTGGGCGTAGCCCGTTTTTTAAAAAATAAATAAACAATTTATTTATAATTTATGGACTGTCGAGAATCAGAAAGGCGCATCTCACATAATAGTACATGTTAGATGGTGCGAAACACGCCCGTCTGATTCTTCGCAGTCGGTGTCTATGTAAATGTGCACACATACTCGTGCTGTAGTGCAGAGAATCCTGCGCACGAAGCTTAAGAATTTTGTCACGCCGGATTATGCGTACTTACTCGCAGGATCCTCGTGTATACACGTGTAACTATCGCATATGTTAATGGAGTTGCCGAGAGTGCAGGCCACGATACCGCCACTGAGCCGCCCTGTCACGTTGCGGTACATTGTGCACGGTGTACCTACACCCGCGTCGTCCCGAACGAGGCAGACGCGGGCGTGGTCCCGATTATTCGATCTCTCGATCGTCCGCGACTCCCCGGGGCGAATTTGGTCGACGAGCTCGGAGCTAACGGTTTTCTTTCTCTTCGTCGATCGTGCGTCGCTTCGATAACCGTCTCTCCGTTTTGTCCGAAGATTTTTTTAATGGCAACAATTTCGCCGTTCCGTTTCGATCGCACGATCGAAGCTCGCAACTGTACGATCAAATCAATAAAATACTCCGTTTGTGTACATTTGTATCTTCCAGCGTTTTTGTGATTTTTTTTTCTTTTTCATATCGCAAAAATATTTAATGCATGGGTTTCAAAAACTAGGAACTTTAGATCAGTTACCGCCATTTTGTCAAAACGATGAATGTATGGTAGCGGAAGTTTGGTTCGGAGACAAATATCGTCTTAAATGTCCAGTCATTGGCACGTTTAACTTTCAGCTGCGCGAAGAGGTCGATTCCTTGACTTGGTTACCTTATTCCGCATTTTCCGAAATAAAAGAATGTTTTCCGATCGGCAAAGCTCCCGCGCGATGCCTCGGAAGCGCGGAATTCTCACGGGATTCGATCGTTATTATTATACATTCATTTAAAAAAATAGATCGAATAATAAAAAAGTCGTCAATAATTTTATAGCATTTCTGGTAGGAATTTAAGAGCATTAAAGCAGGACCTAAAAATTCAAAATTAGGCCCCGATTCAAGGCTCCAAAAAATGTCTACAACTTGTAAAACACCAGTACTCGTAGTCTCACGTTCTAAAGTTTCCACCTTTATTTGATCGAATGTTCACCTTGCATCTGAGGTAGTAAGATTGTCCCTCGGGTGGCCGCCATTGGCCGACTACTCTCTGCATCCAATTCCCGGACATATACCGCGTATTTCAACATATTCCAAAGTCCACACTGTACACCCCGAACGATTCGTCTCCCGGAAGATGCGTTCGGCGAAATCCTCGAGGGCTCGCCCGTCTCTGCCGTATCGTGACTTGTCCTCGAGCAATATTCTGTCCTCGGGGTTTACATTGAACCGCTTCCCTTTCTTCTCGTCCCTCGTCTTCCCTTCTTGCTCGGAGCACCGCGAGCATGCCAACTTCTCGCTGCGGGGTTGCAGCTGGTTCCGGGCTCCGGAGAGTACCATCCCGACGATACGGAAGTTATGAGAGGTAGTCGTCGCGGAGAGACGGGGAGGATGGTTAGAGCCGAAGTAGCAACTGTGCTCCAAAGATAGTTCGAGGACACACCGTCATCCTTGTACCTATACCTTGCTGTTGGTACGCTGCGCTCTGAGGGATATTAGTGACTGTATTACGCCGTTTGTAGGGTCTCCGGTTTGCCCCTGGTGTTACCCAGAGAACCGAGCTAACTACTGCAAGTTATGCTTTAAACTCACCACCCAAATATCCAGAATCCAATGACGCGCACGGAATCCCGAGTTTCCGTGTATCAAAACTATTCGCGGACCAAACTGTTTGCATCGGCTGAGCTACAAAGTCAGCCGACCCGGTGAATCCTCACCGGAGTTTCGGCGGTGATTTGACTGTGAATCACATCACAACAATCGCAGCAAAATAAGGAGGTGAACGTTGCTCTTTTTCTTCCAACATGACGATGTCTCGTGTAAGGATGAGGCACCGAACTTGCGCGATTCACGAAGACCTCACCGGTGTGTGGTCTTGAAGGGAGTTCACAGTACTCCGGTAGGTCCGCATAACGTACCTAGCCCATCGTCAAGGTATATAACTACTTTTCTCGAGCAAGGGAGGCTCGGACGGTGAATGCAGAGGACGCAAGAATGCACCAGCCGTTGCATCGGCAGTGGACACGGAGCGCGATAGCCTCGGGGGTTGCGAGGTGGGACGAAAGAAGGCAAGCAAATAAGAACGAGAGGCGGTCGTCGTAGACCCGGCCGTAGGGGCTGGGACGATATATGCTTCGTGCGGATTCGGCATGGGGACTGGAAGCGCAGCTAGTGGGTTTCACTACCACCGGAGAGCTGCGGAGCGCAAACTTGAACAATATCTCTCAAGACGCTGCCGCTGCCGTTCGTTCGCTGGCTCGCCCGCGGGCACTACCAGGCTCGCGAAACTTCCAGCGTTGCTCGTGGGCCGTCGCTGTACGAGCTACATATCTGTACCTCGCTGCTCGAGAGAGCCCGAAGAGAGACCACCCGAAGCGGAGGAAAACGAGCGAGGACCGTCCGAGTTTTCCGCGTTACGGCAGAAACTTTCACATATTCCACACTTCACTCGGCTGCTGCGCCTCGTACTCCGTCTCTCTGCGTTTGCACATTTATATTCTCGCGCAGAATAAAAAAAAGCGGAGAAGAGGAGCTTGGCGCTGGCGGAGTTCGTTGCCTAACTTGCCGCGCTAGTTTCAGCCGGACTCGACCCACACGATGCCGCAACGTACGGTGCGCAAGCACTTTGATGTTCTCGCGTATTAGTCTTCACCCGGCGTACGACCGGAAACGGTCTATCGTTTCAACGGGCCTTTTTTTTTGTCCGTGCAATTTTTTAATCTTTGATTACACGCCTGCGAAACTTCGTTAAGGAGGACCGTGGAGAACCATCGAGTCTCTCGAGAAGACAGAAAAGTTGCTTCGTTATTATTACATCCGGCAACTTCTCTCCGCCTTGTTATAGCGTGAATCTTGTTGGGTGCCCTTCGCAGCGCACCCGTTAAATTGGGGCTGCAGATCCGGCAAGAACATCCGGCCGGAAATAAGCAGGAATAATCGAACGTAATAGTGAACTCGCGGGTGAACTTTGACTCATCGATAGTTTCCCGGTTCTGCAGTAGCGTTTGATAAGTTTCGAGAAATTTTCCAAGTATCATCGAACAATAGTAATCCTATTACTCGCTCGTTAGGCGGATGTTTGAAAAGTTTGTTTTAGTGGAAAGTTGCAGCGAAATTTGTTGTTTAAATAGTACAGTGATTGCGGGAATGCGCGGTTTTTCCCTCAAATTAGATCGTCCGGAGGTCACGGGGAAGTGTGTTGAAAGTTGGCCGAAGAACGCGATGATTAGAGGGAGCCGCGGGAGAAAGGGGAAGCGGGACCGTGGAGAACGACAACGGGCCAAAAGTCACGGCCTCGTTTACTTGACGTTGTCCAATGCACGTATAGCTCTTATACACACGAGGAACTTGCGGGATTGTGTAAACTCGTGTGCCCTCGCTAGGCGAGCACAGCACGTGCTTCCCGTTAAATTTATGAACGATCGATGCCGCTCGGGCGACCCAACAGCGAGCCACCGGCAAGAGCAGCAGCAGTCGACCACCACGTTTTTCCTAACGAGAGAGACCCGCGAAATGGTCTGCGTATGAGTGTGTGTGTGTGTGTGTGCTTATGCGACCAGAGTAAATTTGCCGCCCGGACGACGTACAAAAACAATGATGGTTAAATAAACGAATTTTTACTCGTTAAAATTCCAGCCTCGACCCGAGCAAAGTGAGAGCCGGGGCTCGTCGCACTCGACAAAATTTCGTCGTTTATTCAACTCTCGGGATCACTGGAATTTGTAATTGTAACAATTTTTTTGCAAGCGCGCACTCAAGAACCAATTAGGACGGGTAATGGGTGAATCTTGTTTTTCATTCTCGTTTAAAATGTTGAGTTTTCATTTTAAATGTTGAGCTAGGAGTAAAAAAAGTGTGAGGTTCGTGACGTTCGGGAGAGAACACGTCAAACATAGCACCGAAACGGCGAATAAAAGGATTTACATTTATGACGAATTTTTGTAGGAAATTTTGCGATTATTCGTATTTTCGATAAGACGTATCCTTGCTTCCCGAACCTCGAAAAATCCCAAATGTCTATCGGGTCTTATCGAAGAAAATACACAACTAAAAAAAAGTGTTCTCATTATTGTTTACGACGCGACTGTAGTTTTCGAGGCACGCGAATAATTGAACCCCTCGATATTTTCAAGTTTACTCTTTCTTAACACAGATTTTTTTTTCTTTCTATTAGAACTCCCGGAACAAGTCTGCCTTTAATTATTATATTGATCCGTTCAGCGCCGTGGGCAGTGTCGAAGAGCGCCTTTCACGGCTTCATGAATTCCTGCCAATTAGACCGTGGAGAACCATCACGAATCAGTGAAGGCTCTCGAGTCCTTAAAAAAAAAAAAAAAACTTTCGTTACCAAAAATTTAATTTATTCGCGCCAGTACCTAATTTTTTTCTTCCTCCACATTTTCCCTCGTCCGTATGAAGCCAAGACATTTAATTAACGAATATTATATTAAAGAAATAAGAGAAATCGTGATTGCCTTCATTGTTATCGCTCGCGGAGTCTTTTTTAATTGCCGTAGAAGGGATTGCATAATTGACACGGCAGAATTACGCTCGTGCCGCCCGACTACCGATAGTTCTCGCTTCGCCGGCCCGGACTTCCGGTGTTCGCGCGTGCGACATCTTAAATTGGCTGCTCTCGGAGCGCCCGCCCGGCGACGCCAACTTTTCTGTCTTCTCGTAAGAAGGAGCGAGACCGACTGCGGAGCCAGCGTTCTTATTACCCACTTGCAATCCCTTTTCCCACAGCTGCTGGCTCACCAGCCACCCGCTCGAATCTCATCATCTCTCCTCAACACGGGGAATCCTCCAGTGTATACTTGCTGAAGTCACTGTGAAACTTCTCCGGCAAAGAAGTCCCTCCCTTCGCTTATGCTTCTGCCGCTCGTCCTCTCCGGCTCTCTGCTCATCGGCCGTAATGTCTTCCTTCTCATAATCCGAACAAAATTCTAGTGATTATAACAACTCGGTATGATTAAAGTTTTCCTTCATGAATTTCTTTCTCGAACATTAATTGTCTCTGGAAGCGCAAGCTACACAGTTTTCATTCCGCCATCCGGAGCTCCGGAAGACGCCCGTTCATTTTGCATGAAGAAATCAATGAACCGCGTATCGGACCAAAATTTTAACTCGGTATTACCGGCGATCAACGAGGAAATTCTAATCCATCGAGTGTTTTAGACAATCACACCGCAATCTGAAAAAAAATACGTAACGGCCACCGTTTATTTGGTTTAATAAATTAAATAAATATTTATTTGATTTACATAAATATTTATTTCATTTGAGTAACTATTCACTCAATTAAAATAAATTTTTATCTTAATCAAATAAAGATTGAAACAAACATTTTTGTCGTACGAATATAAATACAGTTTTGAACATGTCACCGCGCATTTGCTTAATCTAACAATTTCTTTATCTCATCGTAAGTCTGATCGGCGGTTCCCGGCACTGGCGCTGCACCGCGCCAAGCCCGGGAGTCTGGCGAGTCTTGCGCCGGTGCTGGGATGTAACAACCAGCCGGATCGAGCCCTGCCTAGGCACGCTCGCAGTAAACCTGGCTCGATCGTGTTTTCGGATGATGTTCCCTCGCGTTTCTGACTCTTCGTGCCGTTTCCCTAAACGCTCGAGCGCAAGAGCGAACATGGCCGAGGCTCCGTGTTACGTGTTCGAATCGTCTCGGGTCGCCCTATTGAAATTTTATTCGCGTCTCCCGATTTCCCAGCGTGTTTGCCGCGAGCAAGAAATCGACGATGCATGGAAGCACGGGTAGGATAGTAAGAGACAGGTATAAACCGGAGGCTGTCGTCGAAGCTCGCAGCGTCTGAGGTTCGCCGGCATGACGGAAGGGGGGAAGGGGGGGAAAAGCGGAATCGCGAGTTCCACGCGGCGCTCAGGAAATCCGAGTGTAAGTCGCGATCCCGAAGGAAAGCTCCCGTCGCACGCGTCTCGTTCTCGTTTTCTTATCCGCGGCACGAAATCACCGGTACAGCCACGGTTCGCTCTCACTCTCCGCGGAACACCCACGCTTTTCTACGCTCAACGACAGTTATGGGTGTAAACAGGCATGACGTTGGCTCCGCACGAGAGTCGTTAAGATTCGACCCCCCGGCGAGAGAGAGTGAGCTCTCCTCGCGAGTGCGAGCCCCGTGATACGGAACGGCGTCGAAGAACGAGTTTCGAGGAACGAGAACCACTACTGGACGTCTGGGGAGCAGGTCGTTAGCGTGCATCGGCGGGCTGCAGCGGAAGCATCGGAACAACCGTCTCTGCCAGCTCCATTGATCGCCCCTTTCTCAGCCGGTCCGTGTTGGGCCGGTTCGTCCACACGCCCTCTCGAAGGTCCTCGAACTCGTATATTTCGTGGCTCTAATCGTTGAATCGACGAGGTGATCGAAAAAAATGATTGGGGCCCAGGCTGGGTTTGACGACTGGCAAAGCGTTGGGCCGAGTTTGGGTTCCAGACCCAAAACACCGTTCGAGCAGAGGTCGACGCTGTGCCAATACTGGAACTGCGTAGCATTCCTACTAGGATTGGCTCGATGCTAGGACTGCACCTGCGTAATGACTGTGGCCCAGTTCTGACTTCAACGATGGTTCGGTCCTGGTGAAATTCTCCGGCCAGCGTCGGCACCAAGTTACAAACCAACCGGGAGTCTTCACGATCGTCCTCTATAGATTCCTCTTCGAGCACCACGGAGTTGATTCATCAAAGTTTCGACGGACCGAAGTTGGGAGACAAGTTTCATTGGGTCCAACTTTATTTCCATTGATGTGCATTGAAGTAAATACGTGCATTGATCGTATCAAACCATGTTTCACCTTCGGGCCGACACGGAACTTGGTATATCCGGCTCGTTTCATCATTGTCGTAGTTTGCCGAAGCTCTTCCGCGAGCACTTTGACAATCTTTGAAACTACGGGGTTTCTCTTTCGGGACTATAATTCCGGTAGTCGGGGTTGCTCCGTCTCTCACCGTAACCGTTGTGGATTCCCTTCGTGAGGCGCTTATCCGTCCTTCAGTGGTTTCACGACCATCTTCTTCTGACATTGTGTCCGAGCTTCGAGGGGAAGGAGAGGATTCGACGAACTCCAATGCACTATCTTGCTCCTGGGAAGATCCTTTGATGTACGGCAAAGTCGTGTATCTCGGCTCCGCCGGCTTCGTTCAATTATATTCTCCGGCCACCGGAGAACCAGGCCACGGGATGAGGAGGGAGCACGGGAAGCGGAGGGGGCAAACAGAAGACCGGCCGTAACAGGGGCACATCATCGTTTTCCCGCAAACCCGGAAAGTCACATGCCGCAGCTGGATGACGGCACCAAAGCTGCTTTCACAGAGCAACGCTATTTAGTTTCTTTCATACCGGTGTCGGAACTCATTCTGTATAACGAAATTCGGCGTTTTCGTCTTTCTTGTGTGACGCACGGTAGTCAACGTCGTTTCCAGATCCCACCCGACTCTATCCTCTCGTCTCCGCTGTATTTGTAAATACCACAAAGGATAGCGAGGCGGCAGCTGAAGATACGGTGGAAACTTCGTAACCATTTGAAGATGAAAGCAACACAAACGTCGGGATTTTACCGAAGTACATCTTAGTCGAGACTGTGGATTTTCGTTCGCTCGTCGTCTTAGTTTTCTCACGAGTTGCGTGCGCGTTGGCTCGTCTCGATCGTGAGAGATTATCAGTTCACGGAGAGGTAATCTGGTGAAACTTGGCGCGTCACTCCGTAGTATTCGCTAGTGGCGCCTCCTGTCATCAAAGTACTAGATATGATGAAAATTTGTATAGTAACATTTCGCATTTTACGGTGAAAATTCTCATCAGTTTTCGTAATTTGCGAGAGGTGGCGATGTGGTCTCTGACTAACCAGAAAATTATGGTAGTTTTTTTACAGATATATGGTAAATTCTAACGGATCCTTCTCTCCGTGTTCGAATGCGCGCTACGATAAATGGGCTTCTTTTTTTTACTGGGTACGAAGCAAATTCGCGCGGGGCTTTCCGGCCGGTACTCACGTTTCTCGCTTCTCGTCTCTTGCTCATACTCGCCCCGTCGCTCCTGCTCTTCCCCTCGCAATAACGTAGCGCAAATGAATAATTTAGCGTCCGCGTCCGGTCGTTATCCGGTCCGGGGTTAGAATGTTGATAACCCCGGCCCGCCGGAGGAACGGAGTGCAAGCTTGCCTGTGTACGGGACTTATCTCGGATCTGTCCAACTTACTCTCGCACGCCGTGCCGCCTCGGCAGCAGCAGAAGCAGCGGCAGCTTGATGTCCCAGTTCAGGGGAGCCAGTGGCACGTTGCTCTCCGCCGCTTCGGACCGAAAGATTAGATACGCCGTTGCAGCTGAGAACGAGGGGAATGAGGATTCGGAGCGCGTCTCACGGTAGGATCGGGAGGATTAAAAAATAAACTGGGAAAAGATATTTGAAAAATTAATAAAAACATTAATATCAATTCATGGTACATAAATACACAAATATATATCATATAATTATAATATTGTTATATTATATACAATATAATTATAATATTATAATATTGTAATAATAGATTCATAAAAAAAGTTGGTACGCAAAGCGATCGTTTGGACGGCCTGCGGCAAAGCCGTGCAATGAAAGCCTTCTCTAGTGTTGACAAAAGAACCACGAAATTTTAACGTTTCACTGCGACGCAATAACAAACGACGGAACAGTAAACACGGTCGAGGTAGTTGAAGATTTTCTTGGATGAAGCTTCTGCAAATCCCTGGCCCGCTTGGAACAAAATTTATTACAAGAAAAAGAAGTTCGCCGCTAGGTTTATTACTGAGAACATTTTATACCGGACGTATTTACTTGCGACCCTTTCAATCTGAGACCGTTCGCTCCTCGGTGTTTTCCCTTGGGTTTTTATCGTTCCTAGAGTAGCTCCGAGGATTTGTCTCTCGCAATTCCTTCGGTCGCCTCGGAGGAACGGCTAGAAGGGATTAGCGTTGTTACGGAAAAAGCGTAAGACTCCGCCGCGCGAGCTTCGGGAAACTGATGCACCGAATCGGCGTAAAACGTGGCGTCTCGATCGTCGCAACGTTTTTTCCTCGCAGACCTTAATGCACCGAGGAGTGATGCTTTTTGTCAACGAACCGCGGATTGTAACCCTCGCGTGTCGTAAAAGCCTACATCTTGCTCTCCGGCTGTGCTCCAGAAAACAACCGCGAATTTAACGATCGTTAACGGCTCACGAGCGACCGAGAAATTTCTCATTACGAGATTGTAAAAAAAAAAAAAGCTTAACGACAGACTCTCCCGTTTGCAAATAATGCGATGCTTCGACCAAGGGACGCTCGGTCTATTTGCTATAATTCCCTCTCTTATTTCACCGCGATGGTAAACAACACAAAAGCCGGATCGCAGGATCTCTTTATCATCTATTGGAAAATAACAATTGCAATTCTTCATTTTTTATTATTTTATTTTTTATTATTTACCCAGTGGGTTCAAGAAATCAGAATTTACGGTTGCGTGGGTTCTTCGGTTATAGGTCACGTTCGTCGGTACCGAACAAAGCTTCCCGCCGGGGTCCGTGATTTCAAAGTTTAAAGAAAAACTACCAATCGAAACGAAGCCGGAGGGTTTTTACATAGCTCGATAATTAATACCAGCTATAATGCACCGGCGTACGGCACGAGCTTACCTGAAACTTATATGTGCATGCGCGCGATCAACGAAGCTCGACGAGGCATGCGGAATTAATTTCGCGAACGCTCTGGAACGCACTCTCAATAATTTGACGCTCGATTTATTCCGGAATCGGTAGGGTGGCTGACGCGAGGTCGCGAATTCTCACCCGTGCCCCGGAATTCAAACAATGAGATTTTTATTTTTATAAACGATGTGAATCTATTGATCGCGCTCCGACTCACTCGTTCGACCTGCACGACGGCCTCTTTCAACGTTCGCTAATCGCTTCGCACAAGGTATTGTGCCTCTAAGTCAATAAGAAAAAAAAAAACTTTTAATCCGGGTCAATGCCGCGATGAAAATATATAAATTCTTTGATTTCGAAACGATCGATGTCCATTATAAATTACGGGGATAAGTCGGGTCGGTTATTTTTGTCGCTAATAAATTGTCGGGTCGAAAATCCCCCACGGTTGATTCTTCGTCACAGTACTCCAATCGTATTTTAAAAAAATCCCAGGACCCACTATAAAAGTTCTATGAATTCCATATTTTTTTAACCAAAAAATATGAAAAAAAAAAATAATAAAAAAAATGCCTACAATTTTTCATATTCCTCTCCGGGGCTTTTTCACAAACACCGTCACGAACAGCCAAGCTCGGGGTATTTTCGATACAATTTTCTATGAGGGCGAAAAAAAATACACGTTTCTCCCCTAGCATCCTTGAAGCCCCTTCATAGAAAAAAAAAAAAAAAAAGCCTATTTCAGCCTCTAATCTTTTACGTGCCCCTTACGCCGTGTGATATGCGAGCGAGTCACGCACGTATTTCCAACGAGTCGGGAATATTAGAATCCCGTACTCTCGTAGCTCTTTCGCGGTCCGTGTAAATCATAGGCATATATAGAGATAGCGAGCGTGTAACGTACCGAGGCGAGAGAACTCGTGCTCGAACGAGGAGAGGATGTACGAGGTCCGAGGCGTCCAATAAATCGAATCCTCGTATACGAGCCCAGTTGCGCTCCCGCGATCTCGCGCGTATTCCCCGTGACTTTGAAACAGATAGCCAATGCACATATATGCCCGTATTCACCATGCCAGTGTACACGATATGACGCTTCGCCCAATGTATATCCGACGCGGTGCAACCTGTGTCTGGCTCGTTCGAGCCGCCGACATTAATCTATCGGCATTAATGTCAAGGTGGCGTTGCCGAGGCACTCGCGGGAGCGTTACTCTCGCGCAATCAACGAGGCGCGAGATAGACGCGCCGCCCGTATGCTCTCGTGAGTGGACCATCAGGTTCAGGTGGAGGTTGTTCGGATTTTTCTGTAGTACCAAAAAAAATATAAAAAAAATAAAATAAAGTAAAAAAAAAAATTGAAAATCGATTCGATCGACTCCAGGGCTATTCGTTTCTCGTGCTTGCAACTTTACAGCCCGCAGCGGGCGGAGGTAAAAGTTTGCTCCTATCGCCCCCACTGCGAGGAACGATTCACTGGCTGCCCTGTGAGTAACGCTTCCGTTAGTTGCAATCCGACACGTCGTAATTAATTCGTTTTCTTCTTACCTCTCTTATTTGCTCTCCGCTCTTCCGGAGTTACGAAGATCGCTAACTAACTCGCGGTGTCTCTTTTCTTCCTGTTTTACAGGTGAGTCTCGGAACTAGTTGACTGCCTCGGTGCATTTCCCGCTGCTGGCTTTATTCGAGCGATTCGACGGGTCGTCTTCACGGTAAACTGTTTTGATTGACGAGATATAAGATTATAGATATAGCAGTAAAAATTCATTAATCATTATGATTTAATAATCGCAATATAGCATACATTATTATATGCATTACATTTTTTAAACTTAATGAACAACTCGTAAAAATCGGAAGAAAGTCTTAAAAATGCAATATTGCATATAATAACGGTCGAATCGATTGCTTTCTTCCTCCATTTTTACACTTTTTTTCGAAAAAAATTAAATTAAAATGGAAGATGACGCTGGACTCGAATCTCAAAATGTTTTATATATGAGACAAGATTTTTCAGAATTTTTTAGATTCTTAAATTATGGCGATCAATGAGTTCATTTTTTGAATAATAAATAATTATAAACAATTTTCCAAAATCTAATAAAAGCATAAGCATGAGAGTTAGTTCAGTCGTACAAAAATCGCGGGCTTAATCCAAGATGTGAAGGGTTAGACCCAGATTGAAAATAGTCGGGAATGCACCATATATATTGTATAATAATATAATATATGTTATTATATTATATTATTATCAATGATAATAATATATACATGTTTATTGATGATTGATAAAACACTTGTCCACTGAGAGCTGCGCAACAAATCCCGGGAGTGGTTATGTTAAATTTATCCGAAAGATATTCGTTAGATTCATATTAGAGCGCTGGTACAATCTCTATCTCTCTTGATTATCGCAATATTGTGTTGTATACATTGCACCTCGCAGTGGATACGATAGCGTGTAGCGCTAGATATTATCGTATAGTTACGGTGCAATTCGCGTTGAATCTACACCTATAGTCAATGCGTTATTGCCAGTGGAGCGGTGGAGAGGAATGGGAGAAATTAATACTGGACTCGAGGTGGCATGGAGAGAGCATCCTCTGTACGTCTTATGGTTTATGATAACAGCACCGTAGTAAGATACGACTCTAACGGATCGTCGGTAATATATTATATCGTGTTTGCAAAGCCGGAGATAATGGCTCAAGTTCGCTCGTTCTCGCGCGTTCCTCCTTGGCTTTCACGATACAGCTGTCTAGCCTTAATGCACACAGTGGCAACGATCAAACTAGCGATAATCTGGCAATCTACTTTTTGTAATCTCGTTTTTCTTCTCGCGCTATTTGCCCATAGAGATGTTATTAACATTTTTGGCCGATTCGAAAAAATGTTATAGGACTTGAAAAAATAAATCCCATCCACCGAATTCTACAGCACTCCCAGATTGCTTGAATTATACCGAAAGAATTTTCGCTTGTGGTGGTAGGAAAAATGAGCTAGGGTATTCTAATTAAAAAAAAAAAATTCATTTTACTAGTAATAATAGTCAATGTATTGTCAATATGCCAGATGGTACAATTTTTCGAACATAGCATGATATAACGTAGATTGGCCATTGACCTAAATCCATCAGCCTATTTTTTTAATATATATATTTTATTTTATTTTATTTTCATCACAACTTTTGTGTCCGATATTTTTCAATGGGCAAACAATCGGAGAGGTTTTCTCCGATATCGCACCGGCAACGAAGCGAACTTGAACCAACCCCGTCGCAAGTACCGCGGAACATTTCGAATTCTCGACGTTTCCCCGTTTCGTGATGAACAGCTTCGCGTGAGTCCATCCGGTAGTGCTCTTCGTGGTCTTCGGCAATCCTCTCGCGTGCGTACGTGCATGCGCAATGGTGCCCGATCGCGTAGAATCCACCACGAATTAAAAGTGGCGAAAGCGCGCAAAGTTGCACCCGGTTTATCCCTACCTCGCAACCGACGGTCGTGCAACGGGGTCTACGGCGAAATCCTGATTAATAGCGGGATAATATTGTGCAAACAGGGGGGCAATATCCCTGCAATGTGTCTCCGAGGAAGTGCACTATGAGCCGACTCTCGCGAAACGGAAGAAATTGCTTTTTGTTACCACGTCCCTAATACCCCTACCGTTTGCGCCGCCGATCGTTCGGCTCGCGCGGAAATATTCTTACACCCGCGCGAATAACCGAGTGCAATGGACGCTCGCCGCGAAAGAAATCCTCGAATATTTATCGGCGTTAAACACGCTCTCTGCCTCGGCGCTCGGTACCCTCGTCCGGAGGATTCTCCCAGCGGACGAGAGACTCCTTTTTTTTCGCTCGCTTTCTTCGCCGCGCACACGCGAGGTCCTCGAGAGTTCAAACGGCTCTCGTAAGGAGGCATTAAGTTTCGCGCATCGGCGTGGCTCTTGCGTCACCGCACTCGTCGTTTTGTCATAATCTCGGACGCGCGGGCGGGACAATACGCAATGATGACAAATGCACGGGTGACCGAGGGAGAAACTTATTCCCCGGGGATTTTTGTGTCAGCGATTTTTTTGTGACCCGATGATCGATGCAATTTTAGTTTGACGTTGATTACTCGGCAACGAGAAAAAGGGTAAAAAAAATAACACTGCAACGAAGCAAAAGCTTCCCTTCAGCTTCCCTTCAGTGCAAAGCTTCCGCTTAATTTGTTACGATGACAACGATAAAAATTCTGAAGTGCAACGGAAGTATTGGCGACGCCCGGCGGGTGATGAGAGCGGTAAGACGTAATCTTGCGGTAGTGTCTTGTACGTTGCGCGATGAGCCCAGAGCCAGCCAATGGACGGTAGGGCAAGCAAAGCCGGAAATTACTCCACCTTTGCCGATACGTCAAGTCGCGGCTCGGGCTTCTAAGCTCTGGCCCTCTGCCTCTCGAGAATCCCAACCCTCCGTTCTCCCCGTTATATGAGCGGGCTCGACGATGTTCTCTATATAGCAAGTGCCGACCACCGAACAGGGCTCGACGTCCCCGCGGATATTTTTATTCCATTAACGTCTCTCGACCCTCCCCGGTCGCGCTGCAGCCATAGACTCCTCTCCCGGGGCTTCCCCGAGTTCCGGAGCCATTAATCAACGAGAGAATAAGCTCCAACTCGGTAAACAACCCACCCCGCGGTTGGAGCTACAGACAACATTATTTGCTCCTGGCATCGATCCTCATTGTCGCCCAATGCACTTTCCATTCAATTTGTTGATATAATTATCCCGCAAAATTAATACATCTCGGCGACTGTTAAAAGCAAATGAACGAGTGCAATACGTTAAATTGCTTTCTATCTGTTTTTATCTGAGGGGAAAAAAAATGCTCATCGTCATAAAAGTGAAGTACCATGGGATGTAGAATTCGTGAAAATTTATTGGCTATTTGACACGCGCGCATGCGGAGTGGCTCGAAAAGTTTGGTAATAAACCCTTTTCGCACGATCTCTCCGCATTCGCACATATATACAACTTCAATGCACCGGGGACTCGTACACTCCGCACAGCATGTTTTCCGGTTTAATAACCTCCGGGTATCGTCACTGAATATATTTTTATCTCTACCTTCTTTTTATTTATCTTTTTTTTATATTTTTTTTTCTCTCGGGCATAGCGGAATAAATTCTCACCGGGGAACTAATCCAGCTCAACTCCGTACTATAATACCGACGTGTTTTTATCCTCCTCGTAATACGAGTGTAGTCATTCGAACAAGGTAGTTATGCGCCCATAGCGTGATGTAAAGTACGGAGATACGAGATCGGATTTTACAAATGTCCGGCGAAAAATTGTACACATTTCCGCGCGTATGACACACGGGAACACAATTAAGTAGCATTTTAATTCCCGATTTCCATATTTGCCACGTGGCTTCAAGCAGCTATTTCAAAGAATATCCTTTCAAGCTTTAATCGAAAAATTATCGAACAAATGTGATGCATTTTTTGCAGCAATTCTTAAAAATTGCACATTTTCGAAATTAATTTAACAATAATATTTTTCATTATAGCGTACATAATGGAATAGCGAATATTTGACAAAAGTGACATTTGTCCAATCATTTTATTCGAACGAGCGTCCAGCGGTTGAAAACAATTTTTTTTTATCGAACGAATCTTCGGGCTCAGATGCGATTTATTTGTTAATTGTACAAAAAATCAATTGTTCGGCATCCAAATTAATTACCCGAAGCTTCCCAACCACCGGTAGGTTCGGTCAACTAATTATTTTTCCCCGCTCCACCGACACCGAGCAATCAATGGACAATTGTCTGGTCCACAGTAAGAAAACTGTGCTCTCAACTGTGCACAGTTAAGTACAGTGTGTAATAAGCCTCCGTTACAAGAGCTGCCAGTACACGCGATAGTAGGACGCGATCTTGTCTGTCGTGTTTCCCGGATTTAGCCGGTAAGTGATCGGTTGTTAGGATCGTGCAAGCCTCGCGATAAGGCCCAAGTATGTTCCATACATCTGGTATACGTGTGTGCATATCGGGCGCGCACACAGTTGTAAACCTTGTTCCGCAACGCTCCGGCATCTCCGCCGAGAGTCGCCGTCAGTCCAGTCGGGCTGGTCGCGATCCGTCAGGAGGGTCGCAACAATGCATCCTTGTCGTTGATTAGATGCGGACGGAACGATAGCGGAAGACATTCTCGGGGACCGGATAGTACGGGTGAGCAGCGGCAGAAGCAACAGCAGCGACAGCAGCGACAGCACCAGAAGCCGAGGTTCCGCAGCTTCTGCCGTACAAGCAACGCAGGCACAAACCTCGACGCTCGCATCCGGAAACTCCGCCGTGTCGCCGGCTCTACGCCATTCCAGCTATTTATGATTCACACGACGTTTGCGCATCTAAAGAAAATGTCCCGTACAAAATAGGGTGTTTCTGAACAACGACATTTTTTTAAATATTCTCCTCCCACCTTTTTGAAGTATAGATTTCAATCTCATATTGAACCTCACGAAAGGCGGGACTGAGCGAAAAATCCTAAGAGGTACCGCATTCAACGTTTGTACCGCAAAAATTCGACAACTTCTTTCTCTTTGGGTGTAAACGCCGAATGCGGCATGTCTTGATATTTTTCGTTTAGGCCTGCCGTTCGTAAGGTTCAATTTCAGATTAAAATCTATCATTTTGGAGGGTGGAAAGAATTTTTTTCAACAAATTCACCCTACCGTTCATTTTTAGATTTTTCTATATGCGAATTTAATTTAAATTATTTAAATATCGAAGTCTTCTTGTGTTTAATACAAAAAAAAATGACAAAAAGTTAAGCGCTCACCCCGTAGAACTATATATTTCGATCGATAAAAAATCTTGCGAAAAGCGGTTGCTGAAAATTAAGATTGAGAGGTGCCGCTTTTTTTGGGTAAAACGTCGAATGCGTCACCTCTTAGAATTTTTTGCTAGGTCACCGCCTTTCGCGAGGTTCAATTTGAGATCAAAATATGTGCATCAAAAAAATGGAAGGAAAAATAAATAATAAAAAATGCCTTTTTTTGAAACACCCTAGTACAAAAGTTACCGGTTACAAATGTCCCCGAGTCCTCGTTCCGTCATCTTACAATAAGAATATAAGAAGTTCCATCATTTTTTTTTCTCACGCAAAGAATAAAGCTCCGAGAACGCGAACGACACAAAACGCTGCAGTTGGAGTGATTCACGGAGCGCCGAGACGTGCCGAGAACGATTAATCAACCTGCACAGAGGAATGCCGCGTGTCTCCTCCGCGCAGTTATTCCGTCACGAGCAGATCGATTAATTCTCGACGGATATATGTAATTTTCTCTATCGACGCAACGAACGTGAGGACGTAAACGAATAAAAGCCGTCTCACTCTCTATCGTACGGGCTCAAGCGCAATTAACCGTAACAGGATAACAGTTCGATGGGCGAGATGTCGCCGGCCGAGGCGGAACGTATCAATCGACACTCGATGCGCGTCAAAGCAAAAGTTCACGGTGTACGCGTCGCTTTTCGACGCTAATCTCCAGTCTAATGAACGCCATCGACTTTCCCTCGGCGCTGGCGAGCCTCACCACCGGGAGACCGGGCAATCAACGTTCTCTGGTTACTCATTTACCTGTCGGGAATAACGCGTGGAGGCGTGCCGCGTACGGGCAATATACGGAGGGGAGGAGAGAACGAGCGGGAATAGAGGGATTAAAGAGCAATAAAGCATCGGGAATATTTTTAAAAAAAGCGAAAAAAGCAATACGAACGGCGGTGAGAATGATAAAACACCGAGAGAAAAGGATGATTAAAAATAAATAAAAACGAGGAAACACGTGGGTAAACGGCGAAGAGGGATCTTGGGCCGCTCTCTGATCCTTTCCTCTTTTTTTTTCTTCTTTTTTTCGCTTCCTTCCCCTCATACCGGGACAGCCTACGCACTTTAATCGAACCGGCGATGTCTGCTAATAATTAACCGCGCCGCTTTTTTTTTTCACCCTCCCCCTTCGCCGCGTGCCCCGAGCTCTCAACTGCGCTGTAACACACGTGCTTCTTAGCTTTCCCGGTGTGTCGGGACGAAGACAATCTCGATTGCCCCGTGATCGCGCGCGCGAGAGAGCTCCACCTTCGCCGCCACTGCCCGTGCACGTCGGACGTGCCCGGCGCAGATTGAATTTACGAAGCCTTGAAAATAGATAACCACGGACTTATTGCCGGTGGCGAAAGAGCGACGGAGACGGAAACGAATTATTCGCTCGCGCGCCGTCTGCAGTCCTTCGCCCTATCCGCTACCGGGGAGCCCGGTAATCGGCTCTGTTCTCGATTCGAGGACGATGGACGGTTCTTCTATGGCTCCGGTAACCTCAAAACGATCCAGGATTTTGCCGAAGGAACATTCTTCCTTTTTGTCCCTTCCCTAACTCAGTTTTCAATTTTCTGACATGAAATACCCAAGTTTTGTTTTTATAGTATCAACATGTATGGCTCAAAGGGTTAAACACATTCGCAAATCAAAAAAAAAAAGATCCGCATTTTTCAAACAATATTTTGCATCCTTGACCTCTTCGAACAATTTTTGTATATTTTGGAATAAGGAAAATCCTTTTTGTATTTTTGGCTACGTAAAATATGTTTCTACGATCCGAGAATCGAATTTTTGTGGGATTACGCTACTTCCTTTCCTCGCGTAAATCATCACAAAAAAAAAAAAAAAAAAAAAATAAAACTAGAAACATAAATCCCAACGAGGATCCACGATGCAAGGATGGGACTCGTGTATTTCGTCGTGATTTCGGAAGTACACGTGATATCGTCCAGAAACCGGTGTCTCGATGATGGCCACGTATATATATAACATGCAGACTACCAGGTACTCCGTCTGGCTCCGGCGATATCACAAACGGCCGGTCGGAGCCAACCTGGTGTGGAATACGAACTCGAGACGGCAGAGATGCCGGAGTCTCTCCGAGCGGTCCGAGGCCTGGGACGCACTCGTCAAACCAGTTTTATCGACTACTTCCTTCGGGATGAACGCCGGTCCTGCGGCCGGAGCGAAGGAGAAACAGGTAGGCCGTGGCAATGTAGCGTACGCAGTCATGCTATATACCGGCCATTGCCGCAGCAATCTACCTGCTATAGTGTAATACTATATACAGGAACGCCGTATACTTACTGTACAGGGCATACGCGCCGCAGGGCAATTCGCCGGGCGAAGCACCTTGCACTTCGTTCGTGTGTTGTTCTCCTCGTGCCTTGCGGTGATAGATCGTAGCCCCCGGTACATTTCGTGGTCCCTCGGAGTGAATTAGCCATTCTTCGTGCCTTCGCCTCTCGGAACCCCGCTGCTTCGGTTTCTTTCACTCCTGCCTCGGAGATGTCCGTGGTCGGTTGGACGGAGAGAGAAACGGCTAAAACGAAATCCCGGGGCGAAACGGACCGGTCTTTTTTTGTGACGGGGTTTTTTTTTGTCTCGATAAAAATTGGTGAAAAAGGTCAATTTTAGGCCCTCTCCTATGTATTACTGATAGTCGTCCGTTTTGACAATCTCCCCTAATCACTGAAAATAGTCCGTTTTAGCCCGCTTTCCTACATTTAAGAAAACAGTCAATTTTAACGGCTGCTCTGTATTACTGAAAACAGTTCGTTTTTCCCCTCTTCCCTATTGGACGGAAAACAGTCCGTTCTACACTTCTACTCTAAATTACAGAGAACAGTCCATTTTACCCCTCTCCCCAATACTACTGAAAACCTTCTATTTCGCTCCTATTCCCTGTATTACCAAAGACCGTTCGTTTTTACCTCTCCCCGATTGTGCCGAAAGCAGTCCGTTTTACCCCTCCTCCCTATATTACCATCCTCCCTGGGATCCGGACCATCCCTGAGGCCCGAAGAGCTCCACCGCTCCAATACAGCGCGGATACTCCCTTGGGTACAACCGAGCGCTGTTTGTCGACAGAGGCACGAGAACCGAGCCCGACCAAAGGAGGAGGTCGGGGTGAAAGTGCAACGTGCGGAAATTTCAAAATTAAAAAAAAAGTAAAAAAAAAAAAAAAAGACGTGAATAAGAAAGACGGAAGTAGGCTCTCCTCTTCTTCTTCCCCATCGCTCTCCCTCTCGAGTACCATCCACTTCGCCACTTTCATTCCTTCGCCCCGTCGCGGTACCCTCCCTCCGGTTCGCTCGCGAGCGTCTTTGCGGAAAGTATTCGCTATTGTCGCCGTGAGAGGTTGCGCGAGTCGGCGGCTCCTCTCTCGATGCCCCGAGGGCCTGGATACGCCGCCGTCGAGAGCGTCGAGGGGGAGGCGAGGTAGGAGGGGATTAAAAATGAGGGTGAACGAAATAAAAGTACACTCGGCCGAGTCCATAAGTCAAATGATACCCGCTTTTACCGTACGGCAGACGTGAAACAAGCGAGAGCGAGCCCGGTCTCGCGAACAATGCAACTCGCCCGCGCCTTCGACGCTTTTCCTTTATTTTATGTATTTTTTCCCTCTTCCTTACGATTCAATGAGGCGATAGCGAGAACGTATAAATATTTCAATTGATTCGCATTATGGCGCGGACGGGGTTGTGCCGTGTGGCGTTCGGTCGCTCGCGGGACCTTGCAGTCAGTGCGCTCGCGGCGCGTAATTAATGGGTCTACGGAGAGCGCTCTCGGGCGATCACATTTCTAAGAATCCCTCGAAATGCCTGCGTGTCATTTTCTCCCGAGCCTCCCGGGAACGCAATACCCGGAGCTCTTTCAGACCGCCACGGTATTGTCCGCGTTGTATCCGCTTGTGCAAGATATCATGCCGGCTATAAACATTCGCGATCGCGGACCGGCGATTTTTTTTCTCTCGTCGAGAGCGCCACAATCGATTGCGCAAGATCGGCGAGGCGTTCGATCACTGTACGGCGCACCGACTGCCAATCAACCGATCGGCGAGAGCCGACGCTACGCGTAACTACACGCCGTCCCGTCGCGGTCTTCGGCATTCGTCATCGGTTAGATATCGAAAAGGGACACAATGGACCGCTTTAACCCACTTTTCTAGATACAAAGAGCAAAAAAGGCTTCGCACTGAACGGAACTCCGGCTCAGTTCTGCGATCTGCGCATACGCTCGAGAGTTCGTTAATTCGCTTTCTCTCGACCCTCGCTCGATCCACCTGACAAAGAACCTGCCCACTCGATTTCTGCCCGAGACCGGCGTTAATGCGAAGGGGAGGATCCCCGTCCCGATTGTTATCGCGAGCCAATTCGATCGAGAAATGAAGTTTAATGAAATTTGATAGTGGGATACAATTAAACATCGGCTGTCCGACCTTGGACCCGAGAGAGATTCCTTTTAATTTGGTCCGTCGAGCTGAATCGCTTCTTTATCGTATTATCGATAACGCGTTCCGATGTGTTGCCCGTGCGAGACGCGCCATCCAAGCGTGCACAACCGGAGTGCATTATACACATCGTACGCACAGTGTATAACGCGCGCAGGTTGGGCCGCTCGCGTGTGTCGATGTACGCCCGGTCACGTACGACCATCCGTCCAGCCAGCTCGCATGCCCATCGCACACGCTGGGCGACTTTGGTATATCTGCTTTTGTAAAGTCCCCGGACTGGCGCACGAGGACGACGATCGTGATGCGAGTCGATCGCGACGCGATCATCCAAGCAGATTAATAAGCTGCTGGCGCATGACGCCAGCTGAAACTCTCACTCTCTAGCGTTATGATATCTTATAGTGTACGCATACGCTTATCGGCGGCTGAGAAACAGAACGGCGTATCTTGCACCGTTTAACATGCAAAACGACGCGGTATACGCCCTTATCGTTCTCAGCTGTCGCCATATGTGTGGCTCTCTTCGTGCGTTCGTCGCTCCTTCTCGTACATGCGTGGACGCATAGCCCGCAAAGCCCCTCGTGCAACCGGCAGCAACAGATACCCGCTGACGTACGTTCGACCAGCCGGTATATGCGCCGGTAAGCGGGGCTCATCCTCGCGCGACTTGTCCTCGCGTTGTGTTACAGCAGCTTCAACTTTCATCCCTGCCACACTCGAGAGACTCCGCGTATGTTTTCTTTTTTACTATACCTCTGAGGCTTCGTCGCCCCCTCTCTCTTCGGATGCTTGCCTCCGCTGTTTTGCCTTTGATTCTTCAGGATTCTTTTTTTTTTTTTTTTTTTTTTTTAATAATACGGGTTCGCTGCGGAGCTCGCGAAGCGTGCGATCGGGAGACCGCGAGACGAGATCCACCGACGGCCACGTCCTCGTCGCGTCGTCTGTTGCACGGTGACTCATTGTCAATGACCGAAACCATTCCAGAGACCGGTTTCGTGACTTTATAAATAGTGGAGGGATATATACACGCGCTCTTTATCGTATGTGTACACACGCCGTACGGGCGCGGACCAGACTCGCTGACTTTGGTATCACTTTGGATAACATGTTTGCCAAATAACCGAGCGAGTTTTACGATATTTTTAACCGTTTGATGGTCCTTGTGACGATTCGAAACGAATGAAATAAATGTTGGGGAAGAGCGGGACGGAATGGTTCATTATAAACGTAAAATCATAAAATGTCATAAACAGGACTTGTTTCTCCTTGAAATAATGATAATAAAAAATAAAAAAAGGAGTCGCCTTGACTTTTGCTCGCTACTCCTGACCATGGGATTCTGCGGCATTTTCAAAACGTGATTTAATTAAAAAATTCGTTCTTCAACGACTTTATGGATCCGAGATACGAATCGCGATACTTAAATCTGTAAAAGAGGAGATAGTTATTTGTTTTACTAAAAAAAAAAAATGGAAAATTGTGGAAAATAATTAATATCGGTCGCCCAAGTCCGTGCATAGTAATGACACTTTTTGATAGTACACCCAGAAAAAAAATTATTTGACGGCCACCGTTTGTTTGGTTTAAGTAAAATATTTATTTAAATAAAGTAAATAGTTACTTAAATAAAATAAATAAATATTTTACCTAAACTAAATGAACGGTGGCCGTCAAACAATTTTTTTTCTGGGTGTAGCAAACGAACGTTGGAAAAAAGTACTTCTCTCTGTTGAAAACAAACGATTTTTGTGGCAACACTGAAAATCGTCTTGACTCAAGCCCCGTACTCGTGAACTGTTTCTCCTATTTAGCGTAGCGAATAGCCGCATAAACGATGCACTTTGAGTAATTCCGACAAAATTTTTAGCGGCCACTGAAATGACTGCGAGCGTCGGTGTTGGGAGGGAAATCGAGAGAAAGAGATCTTGGCCACCTGGCGCCACCCTCACTTTCTTACTTCTTTCTCCTCCATTATTTTCTAACGCGCACCGTCGCCGCCACAAGCATCAGACTGTTCCAATTCCGAGACGACAGAAGCTTACTTAAACCGGGTGTGGATGCGATATAACGATTTCTTTTTCTTGGAAGCCGAGCGGAAAGCGTTGCTCGCGGGTATACGGCGAACACCGCATAACGCGCTTGGGAAAACGAAAGAAATGAAGGAAGAGAGTAAGAAGCAGAGGAAGTAGCGGGAAGACGGGCGCCGAGAACATCTCGACGCCGGTGAGTGCGCGGGCCTGGGGTACGCCCAGGGCGAGTACTTATTTTTATTTTTATTTTTTTTTTCATCCACTTTTGCGATATACAGCGGCAGCGGTGGTCGCACGTCGGCGTTGATTTTTCTCGAGCCACACGGTCGCGTTATTGGAGTCTCTCTCACACCTTCTGTCTGGGCTATTTATATTTTTCGCTCACGTTCATCTTCTACTTTTGCCGCCATCCCTCGCCGGATATTTTGTCTCCCCTTCCTGTTCCTAATAACGGGAAGCATTCGTTTATTCTACTTTCATACAACGTCTTACCCTTTTTTGTTATTGCTCGTGCTGTGTGCTTTGAACAGGAGGGTGAAATGTGTAGTGCAAGCGAACAGAACAAGGGTACATATAGCAATCTAGCGCTGGGCCAGAGAGAGGTAAATTGTTCAGTTCCGATTTTCTGCCAACTCGATTGGGGGAAAAAATGAAAAAATTTCATCTCTGCTTTTTTCATCTCGTGGTAGATTCATGTGCATATTGTGACTGCGTAGGCGGAGGTATGATGGTAATAACGGCCAACGTCGGAATCGCCGGTGTTAAAGTAATAAATTCTGTGGAGCGCGTTGTTTAAAGTGTTTTTTGGGGTACTTTATGGATTATGATGTTTTATTATGTGAGTATTAAGATGTACTCTTGATGTGCGGCACTCTATTCCCCACCGGAGGAGCATATAATGGTTATGCGAAATACCACAGTCGGTAACAAAACCTGTAATGACCGTGTTTCAAAATCTCGAAAGAACTGAGGAAAAAGGAAATTGTCTTGCCCCGGGAAATTCGCAGACACGGAGAAAGATAATTTTGTTTCCTTCAGCTGACGGCAATCTCGAAACGATATTCATTGCAGTTTTTGTTACCGGCCGAGCACGGCGCGGATGGAAGGTAGTATCGCCTCAAGGAGGTTTGGTGATGAAAGCAAATCCAAGATAAAAATCTGATATTTTCGTAGCACGGCTGTAACCTTGATGCACGCGTACGCAAAATTTCCAAGGGATTTATCGCGTAGTTTCGGCGATATGAAATTTCAAAGCGGAGACAAAGCGGAATCCTCCTTAACAGGAACATGACATTCCACTCGAGAAAGAAAATTTGCGCAATGTGCGCCACTTGCCTCTACAGTACTCCCGAGGATATCCCGAGAAACCAAGCTCCTCCGGCAAGACTGTATTAGTTTCGAGTCACGACTCCCAGAGAGACTTATCGCTCTCGGTACGCCTACGTAAGAGGGTCTACCACGTGTAGACCGTAAAACCGCACCGCGATATTGTGTACCATAATTTCATCGATAATTTCACGGGTTATGCCCGCGGGGTCATTACCGGTATTTGGTCGATGACTCGAGCTCTTTCGTTCGGTTTCTCTCCTCTCGTGCACCTCCCCCGTCGTGTACTTCGGCATCGGCGCGAGGAGGGAACCTTGAGATTCCAGTTGCCGCGAGCCTCACCGCGAGAGCTCACCGTGGATTGTACTTTCAGCGCTATACGTCGAATTCCTTCCTTCGCCTCTCCCATATGTTACCGATTCACTATACATACATATATATATATATATATATACAACCGTGCAGTCTTCGCTGCTGTAATTGCTCTCGATATCGGATACCGGAGAGTCCGAGAATGAGAATGCACGATTTTTTCGAGACGATTTCTTCCACCCTGTTAATTCCTCGAAGGTTCGACCGCATATGAACGAGGCTCTTCGGGTACACGGAGAAAAAAGTATGAAAATTCTTTCGACTACTAATATCGCGAGTTGGCGTTCTCTGTTATGCAAATAAGTATATTTACGGTTCGAGGGAGAGATTGTTGTAGAGGGTCTGAGTCAATAACACCGGTAGGAGAGATGCGGCAGGGAAGATGCTGTGTGGCAACTGATTAAATTCAATCGCGGGAGAGCTCTGGTCTTGTCGTAATAACTCGATATGTAAATCGGTGTCACAGCCCGCGGAGTAGTAAGCAAAGTGTATATACACGAATATACTCGAGCGACAGCGGAGATACACCGGAGAGAGACTGTACACTGGGAGTCCACGATGCTTCTGGCATTGTTCATCGGGGACGAGAGAGCCGAGGCCAACGAGCTTTCCGCTTTCCCGGAGCTGCCCTAAAGAGCTTTAATTGGAGCCGTGTCGCTTCAAATTACTGTCACCAGCGACGGTCCGGTTATTTTTTGCGCTGCGCGCCAGCTTTGCCAATGTCCGCGCACCCCTTTCATCTTGTGTTTCATGTTTCACTTTTTCTTTACGTACGTGCGATACCCTGCGAAACCGGATCGCGGCCGCGTATCGTCTTAATGTGCGGTTATTTTAGAACGGCGAGTCACTTCCGCAAATCGAATGAAAAATTCGCTCGCTAACAAAAAAATATATTGACGTGTCGTCCGATTCTTACGATTGAAAATGAGATCGAAGACAGCAGAACGTTCGAGATTATATGCTCGTACGTGGGGTAGGTCTGGCCGGCGGATAAGGACATGTGATACAGACTCGGTCGGTAACAAATCGGTTTTTCTATTTTCTTGGCCACTATTATTATGTCGGGCAAAAGGAAATTAGGTTTTCATGCATCTACATATAGTCTACGAAAACCTTGTTTGCTTTTGTCCAAAATATTAATAGCCACAGAGAAAATAGAGATACCGATTTGTTACCGACTGAATCTGTATCGTATTCATCTTAACATCTCAGCACAGGCATGAAAACGCGCCAAGCGCCGTAGTCTGGCCGGTCTCGTGCCGGTGCTGGGCCGCAACAACCAACCTGACCAAACCCTATCTGGGTTGTTGTTTCAATCTCGCGTCTTTCAATCTCGACTGTAAGAATTGGAACTAGAGTCGACACAAACAGCAAGTCGTTCGTGAGTCATCGACACTCTTTTTTTTTTCTTTGGTGCAGAAACTCGTCTCATCGCTGAGACGAAGGGGTTAAAAAAAAAAATTGTTTTTGCTGATATTTTTGTCCACCGAGGAAGATAATCGAGCCTCGTCTCGTGTATCACTCGAGTCTCCCGTTCCTCCGGGGTCTCGCGTTACCCTGGATACATCCCTGGTGTCCGGAGCTGTCGCGAAAGCTTTTCTGTTGGTCACTCCGGTCGAGTGTGTGCCGTGAGACTGAGAGCCGAGGAGTGCATCAACACACATGCGAGTCATTGTGGTCCGCAAAAAGTCCATTAACTGAACGGACGCGCGCGAGAGAGAAGAGAGCGCACCGTTAAAATATCTATAACAAAATCTCGCTCGATAAATCTTCGTTAAGATGGGAGAAGGAAAAAGAAAAGTGCATCAGATTAGAGGCTTCGAGCCGTCGGCTTTAATCAATGATTTCTTTTGTTTCGTCTTACGCGCACGGGCGGGGGGGGGGGGGGGGGAGCGGGCGAACGATATACTCGGTAAGTCTGCGCCGAGTACGTTGGGAATTCGTGCGATACATGTTTCGAGGCTCGAACGCGCCACTATCGTCTCGGATGTCATATTACGCGCTCGAATAATGTTGAACGTGCACGATAGAAAATCGAGACTTCGATCTAATCGCCCTCCCTCTTACGGCCTCGCGGTGGCCTCTTGCGTTACAAACCACATCCGTTCGAGCGCGATTCTTGACTGCGTACAGGACGGTCTATATAAATATAATACCTTTGGAAGTCCGGACAAGGCATAATTATTATTACCCGAAGCTTCGTTAGTGCTTCTGCTCTTTGCTCTACCCTTGTTGTCCGCGACGCCGGATAACTTTACGCAGAGTCCACTCGGACACCCGTACAATCTGCGCCAAGGTGCATCAACGTTTGAATAACGCAAACAACGCGCGCACCGGTAACGCGATACCTGCGACCGGTAGCTTGCTCGACCCACGGCACCGTACTCCTCGAGGTTCGAGTTACCTCGGCTAAACCAACACATATTCTGTATAATTCGTCGGAATAATTCATCTTCCCCCTTTAATTATTTTTGCTTTTGGATCACCTCGAAGATTTGTATCCATTCACCACATCCGTCTGGAATGTGACCTCGTATCGGAAATACGTCACTTCCGGTCTGGAAATCTCATTTTTCGACCGGAAGTGACGTCATGCTGAAAATACGAGGTTTCCGGTTTCAAAATCTCATTTTTCGACCGAAAGCGACGTCATACTGGAAATTTTCCATTTCCCCCTCGAAAATCGCATTCTTCTTTGAAACTCTCATTTTCAAAGACCAAAGTTTTCAAAGAAGTGTGAAAAATAACAAAAAAAGTTTCATAATTTTTTTGTCTGCCACGAAAACGTTAGAATCTTACGATTCGCGATAAAGCTTCCAAAATGAAGATGCAATACAGATTACAAGCTGGCAAATTTGTTCCGTCTCCGCAGGCAATTAGCTCGATGCGAGACTTGGTATTTCGCCTGCTACTGTATACTCTCGTCGGCACTTTGCTCGTAATACTGCAATTTTATCGTATCCTTGAGCAGCCAGCCAATCGTAAACAATCCGTTTTCCGATAGACAGTGAGCAGCTTTGTCCGCGTGAGTCGAGTCGAGCGTAATTGCAGTTGCGCCGCTGCGGAGAGCCTCGCGGGAGCTACTCGCGACTCAGCTCGTTTGCGTTTCTCCCGAGTATCTCGCGCTCGGCCAAGACATTTCCATGTGCGAATGAGCATGCTGCACGCAAGCTGAATCTCGAGCTTGTATGCACACGCACGCACACACCGCCGTTCAGCGGATAGTGCAGAACGAGGTAGTGCGTGGGTGTTCCCAGCAATGCGAAGAGAAAGTGTTCGATAGCGTCGTATTGCTATACGTCGCGCGTGCGGGCAAATCGCGTTAATTTATGTAATGCTGATTTACGCCCATCGGTGCTCATGTCTCGGAGTATGCTCGGAATAGATATTTAATTTTTTAATTTTTTTTTTTTTTTTTTTTTCAAGTACCCGAAGTTCATACGACAATTATGCTTCTCTCGTTAAGGGGCTGCTGGACCTTCCTGTTTTACCGACGAAAATAGGCGATTTCTTAGTTTTCACTATTCATCGTTACTATGCGACGCGTATGCTTCATCTAATCTTGCAGAACTGTATTAATAACATAAACGATTCGGCGTGCACTCGAATTTCGGTCGAAGTCTTCCGAAAAATAAAAAAAATCGAATATTATGAACTGTCGCGGAAACCAGCATGGCAGCTGAAATGTTCACGGCATCTGTTCCGTTGGATTTAAAAAATTCTAGATCTTGCATACGTCAAAAGGGCGTGCGTGCCGATGGGGCACGATGCACAGCCACCTGTACGTCAATCGTGACACTACGTTCACGCACTTTCGCAAACTACAATATTCGGTTCTTTTAATTCCTGGTAAGTTTTCAATCAATATTCGACTGCACACCGAACCGTTCATGTCAATATCATAATCCTGCATGATTTGACGCATATGTGTAGCATATTAACAATGCTAAGTCGGAACTAAAAAATTGTCTAGATCCCGTCGGTAAAACAGGTAAAGTAACTTAAAAAAGGCAAAAAAAAAAAGCTCCAGCAGCCTCTTAACCCGCGGAAGCGACCCGACTCTTAAACCGCCGACGAATCGATCGGTAAATCCCGCAGGATAATCCTTTCAGCTTCGAGTCTCGAACCTCCAAGTTTCTGGCTGGACGACCGTTTCTCGACCTATCGACGTTCTACCGGCTATCTCCTAGCGCACATTCGCCGGTTCTACCATAAACCGACTCCGCATAATAGCTATTCGATATATATAGCGAACTCTTACTGTAAGCATGTAGGTTGAAGCTATCTCCGCCAATCACGAAACATATTGCCTCCTCTACGAGAGTGCGCGCACTCGTCTACGCGTGCAAATGTCTCGCACACACGTGCGCGTACAAATCGCTCGCGCCTCTCCGTCGGTGTAACGCGCACGAGGATCCTCTTGTAATTATGGGAGAATCCGCACGGCCGTACGTAACGTTGAGCCGTGCGTGGTGCATTGCGGCGAAACGGAGCTGCGGGCCGCGTTTCAGTTGAAGAAGGAGGAAAGAACGAGTCGATGCACCTGCCCGGCTGGAGTCTGTTGCGCCGAGTAGAGACAAGGTCTCGTCGCTCCGCGGTCGCTTCCAGCCGAGCCTGGAAGATCTTCTCTTCCAAGCCTCGGCCGATTTTTTTCCTCCTCTCATTCTTATTCCTCCTCTTCTGCTTCCTCGCTGTCCCTCCGCGCCCATTCACCGTCCCTCTTCGCGCACGGTTCGTACAATAAACTTTGTCTCTCTTCGGCGTTCGCCCTCTCTCGCCTTTGCTCTCGTCGATTAATCCTCCCGCTCTCTGTCTCTCCATTCCTCTCCGTCTCCCCCCCTGCGCGTTCGCCGTCCGCGTTTATAGTTGCAGCGTGAATGCACGCGAGAGATCGTCCAACCCTCGCGTCCTCGAGGCAATGCACCTCGGAAGAGGGGCATTGACCCCGATCGTTCTCCGTTCTCCGCTCTTCGCTGTCTCCTCCTTCGTCCCTTCTTTCTCGAAGCTGCGGCTCTGCCCTCCCGTCCTCTCCCCCCTCCCCCCTCCCCTCTCGCTGTTCTACGCTTCGTCTTCCTCTTCTTCCTTCCTCCTCCGTGTTTCTTCGCGGCGTTCTCGTGCCTCTTCTTGCATCGAACTTTCCGTCTCCTTTACACGCTCTTTATCCTCCAGGAATAAACCGACGGAGGAGAGCGCGCGCGCGCGCGCGCACGCGAGCACGGTGGATCGTGTGTCTCGCTCCGGGCCACGCGGATCGTCCGGGGAATCTGCGATAACGCCAGAGCGCTGAGAAATTAATTGGCCGCGCAAGTACGGCCTCGCGCACGAGTGTCTCCTCTCCCCTCGCTCCCTCGCCGCTCCTCTCTCGCCCACGTGCGTCCCTGATGCGCCAAAACTTTTTGTTTGTTTCTTTTTTTTATTGTTCCTTTTATTTTTCGTTATTTTCAATATAGGCAAGCTATATCCAGCTTAAAGCGCTCGAGCGTTTATCACGAGTTCGCCGATGCCGAACGAACGAACGGGCATTAATGTGGATGCATCGTTGTTTTAATTCTCGGATCGATGAATCCGGGTAATTATTGGAGGTGAGTCGATCCGGCGCGAATTAGCGAGATGTTGGTTCACCGGCGTGGAACAGTTTCAGGTCTGTGAGAGGAGCAATATGCGTGAAAGATTTTTTAAATTTTTTTTATTTTTGCGCTGCTCAATGGATTCGGTAATTAAGGGAGTCGAGATTTGAATGCGATCGGTGGTTCGGTCTGAGCAATGGTGAATTCGGGTGAGTTCGGCCGATTTACGGGAACACTTGGAGCAGACTTGTCCCCCCCCCCCCCCCCCCCCCCCCCCCCGAGAAGAAAGGATGAGCAAGCGGCCGAGTATGAGGCCGACGAGACCCGCTGGAATCGTGCATTGTTCTACCCGCGTGGTGAGCATTAAGCCGTGTGAATAAAATTGGGTCAAGTAGCGATTAACCTCGTCCGTCTCGGAGTCTGAACGAATCTCCGCGGGTGGAGACTGAGAGACAACGACGGCGACGAAGCCCCCGGTGAAAAGGCAAGCGGGAATACTATCTCGCGCGAAGATGACGATCGGCGAAGGGCGCCGATGCTGACGTGTAGGCTAATGCGCGGTTGAACAATGGGAATTGAACGAGGCGAAATGAGAGCGAGCAATTTTTTTTTTTTTTTTTTTTGCCTTCTCGCAGTATGTGGGAGAGAGAATCCAGCTTATATGGAGGGATTCGCTGAAGCGCGAGGGAGTAATAAAATCATCGACAAAATCCCTCGACGGACATAAAAATCCAAGCGCTAAGGACGAAGGCACGCATTCGAAACCGCATCGGCGTCGTTTCGTACTCGTGACGAAACTCTCCCGCTGCCGGTATGTACATGCGACCGGTAGGCGAATGTGATAGGAACAATGCAGCGGCGACGTGCGTGCGTGCGTGCGTGCTGATGGATAATCTTTCGCAGTTTTGTGTGCACACCTACAATGGCGTGTCACGTTCCGGCGTCGTGTGGTCCCCTCCGGAGACCCGTTGTTTCGTTCTCGACTCGATCGTTTTTCTTTTATCTTGATTTGCTTTTTTTCATTCTCTCTTCGTTCCGTTCGTTCTCCATTTCTGCATCGTCGTGGACGTACCGGTCGCGGGGCAAGAATGACGAACGCACACCCGAAGTCGAGATGCGAGCACGTGAGCTCGAGCGCAAGATGACGTTACCCGCAGACCACGGATGCACCGACATTCGGACGGTTTTCCCGTGCAGTCTCGGAGCAGAGTTGACGAATAGGGGAGAATCAAAATATCGCAGCTGTAAAGTGAAATTCGACGAGCAATGTGGAATAGGCATGAACTTCGTGGATACTGGTATTTTATGCTATAAAACGATGAGGGTAAAAGAGCCTTAGTGGAAACACCAGACGGGGCTACAAACAGAAAAAAAATTTATTTGACAGCCACGGTTTATTTGGTTTAAGTAAAATATTAATTTTACTTAATATATATACTATATATATGTATATGTAATATATAATTTAATAATATACTGTAATAGTTACTTAAATGAAATAAATATTTATTTTAATCAAGTAAACATTTCACTTAAACCAAATAAACGGTGGCCGTCAAATAATTGTTTTTTCTGGGTGCAGTATTGGCACAGCGTCGGGTGGTGTTCGGCCAACGTCGGCCAGTATCGGTCCTGTGTGTCATTCCCACCAAGATGGTGATTACGGTCCTGATTAGCACGTCATTCAATAATGTATCCATAGCTTAAAGACAAAAGGGCATCTGCCCAGTGTTAAAGTATACTGATTACGTCCTTTTGGTTCTTAGCAGTCGTCTTTGACCGGACTGTATTCACCATCTTTACCCGGTGTATTCAACTCTTATATGAAAAAATCTGCAAATCTATCAAACGTGCTAAAAACCTTTCCAGATCAGCCATAACGATATGTGAACAATCGCTTTGTCTCGAAACACTTGAGAAGATAAGTCACGACTCATTCCCGCGTCACTGTTGAATCATAAGAAAAGAAGAAATCCCGGTCGACATTCCGCCGCTCTTCCCCACTCGAGAAACGGTCCAGCCAGAGCGGATTTATTTGCAGAAAGAATATACCCACTAAATCGGGCTTGAGTGAAAGATCACTCGGCTTTTTAGTAGTCCCGAGCAGCCCGTGGGACGACCGACGAATCACCACAGTCCCGAGCGAGAAAAGAACCGGGTCATAGTCGTTGTCGACGAGAAACTTTGTAAGGCCGCGGATAGAGTGTCAAATACGCGACTAGTTTTCCTCTTCCCCGCGCGCCCACTCCATATCCCTCTTTCACTCCTCAGTATCCTCCGGACACCTGAGAGCTCCGGCTAGATCCATGATCATAAAGCCAAAAAACTTCCTCTTACTCTTGCCCGGTAACTTAAGATAACTTTAGAGTCTCTCCGGAGTCTGTGCACTCCCCTATCACCCCCCTCCCGCGTTCACATTCAGCCAAGACGTCGTTGTGTTCCGCAGCCTCCCCCTCCACCTCGCGGCCGTTCGTTAAAACTTCCCGGAGCTTTCATTCCCCGAGACTTACTGTCACCGTGAGCCGCGGCACGCGGGGCCGGTCCTCGCCCCCTCGACGAGGGGATGAAAGACTGCGAAAGACTCGCGGTCTTCGGGCCAGGAGCTTTCGCTCGGACGTGCAGACGAACAGGTAGCCGAGCCCGAGTCTCGCAGCGTGTAACTCACTTTTTCGCGATGCACAACCCCGCTCTTGTCATCATCCTCCCCGTCCTCGCTGAACTTTGAAGTTCCAATCAAGATTGATTGCGGCAGATGAAATGGAATTCGTTCCGCGGATGTTGCCGACGGCGACATCCGGGCCGACTTCGTCCAAGGACGGTCTACGACGGTGCGGAATGGCGGAAAGGGATTACGCTCGGGCTTCCGTCTCTCCGCACTCGACGGCTGATCTTTCTCCCGTCCGCACTGCGCCGCGATGCGCGATGCACGTAGCTCGGCTCCTCCTCTCGAATGCAAAATCTGCACGGTTGACATCCGGCCAGTCCTGGAGCCATGCTAACGATGCGCCGCGCTCGCTTCTCCGAGCCCGCGGCGATGATGAACGGGACGACGACGAGAGGGGGGGAGTTCGCCCGAACCATCCCCGGTTCCTGCGTTTCGTTTCTTTCCGTCGTTTCTCAATGCGAACTCTCATCGCCTCTCAACGCCGCACCTTTCTTCCTTCCGCCGATCTCCTTACCTTCTTTCTTCTTCAACCCCCCCCCCCTTTCCTGTGTCGACTTTCGCTCCTCGTCAAATTCGTTAGCTCGACTCGCTCGGCGGGCGAGGTTTTCATCCGTACCGTTAAACGCTCGTTCCTATCAGCGCGTATACCTGCCAAGCCGGTTACCCCGTCATCGTCGTCCCACCGAGCGTGGTGGACGGAACGACCGAGAGATTTGCCGTTGCTTTTCGAGCGCCGACTGACGAGCGTAAAGCATACGGTTCGATAGAAAAAAGAAGAGAGAGGGGAAACAAAAATCCTCTTATCGGGTTTCTCTCTTCGAAAAAGCGCGGACAGACGGCGGAGAGCAGCGGCGCGGAAAATATCGGGCCAACGAGCTTTCACGAAGATACGAATAATTTATCGATAACGGATATTGACAAAAGCAAACGTGCAGAATTACACGAGGTTTAATTAAAATTTGTGCGACAATAATGAACGGCGAAGTCTCGAATTATCGGTGAACCGTATTCGACGGGTAAAAAAAAAAATAATTACACACTCGTTTCAATGAACGATACTCGTGTATTCGATTAACCGATTAGGGGCGCGTCGCGCTCCGCGTCCGTCACGAATTTGCCAACGGCCGAGCCACCGTGCGCCATAAATACGCTCGCTATCAGTGCGTCCTGAAATACGCGCCATCGTCAATAATATAATGATGGATTTGTAGCGGGAGCGCGAAAGCGTTGTGTGTAGAGCGGTATGGTCCGATCCGGGAATAGGAAATCCGTGAGGGTAGATTTTCGGTTAACCGCCAATGTGCACCGACGCAAATCCGTGGAAATCCCGGTTGGTCCGCGTTCTCCCGCCCCGGTACTCGATCAAATATCGTGCTAATATAAAAGTGAACCCGATAGGCATGCGATTGCACCGCCGTGGACTGCATGGTTGGGGTTCGTGCGGCTAATTCGCGAAAAATCCGAACCCACCCCCGTACAAACTACCGTATGTGTGTGGGTACTCACGGCTCTGTGTGCCGCTGCCTGTTTTTGTTCGGCACGCGCATTATTCGATTTGCGGCGATAAATATTGTGCGAAAGCGGGGTGGCACCGTGCATATACACGCCGCTGCTGGGGCACGGCGGATGGGGCTGATTGTGTATATACGTACGTGTGGGCTCGCGCGGCAACGCCCTGCAGGATATTTTACGAACGACGATTTATCGAGCCACCGCGATTGTTTTTATTCGGAAGCATGAGAACACCGGGCCGGCCCCAGGGTGGAGGAGGGGGGGTAGATGGGGTTGAACGAGGGAACGAGAGAGGCCTGGAACCGGAGATTCTCTTTCACCTTTATTCTCGAGAGCGCTCGTTTGCCGGCCTGAAAATGCATATCGGTCAGGAATTTCTTTATTTATTTTTTCCTTTTATTAATTTTTTTTATTAATTTTTAACCGGTTAGAGACCACGGAAAACCGACGCCGATCGATTTTATTATGCAGTATCGGAGAAGGGCGAACCGGCGAAAAAACTTCTTCGGCGGAGGACCGAAGCCCGGCGTGTGGGCGATCGATGCTGGCGGTGATGCACGCTCGGCGAAGCGCGGATGGCACGAGGGGACGCGAGGAAGTCCTGTACGTATCCCGCCGCTTGTTTCCGCTTTGCAAAAATAATATCGAGATCGGCGAATCTCTCAACCCGTAAATTTCGGAAATTGCCGCGAACGCCGGAGCGTCCCTGCAAATTGCGGATAAAAATGTTGCAACGAGTTCCCGCGCCCGCGGCTCTTCTCCCGGTGCCGTCGAATTCCTTCCGGGCGTGTGCACTCTGAGAAACGAGAACAATACGTCGGTCGAAAGCGCGCGGCCCTGCAATATGTGTCGTTCAATTTCGAGGCCTCAGCAGGCTCGAACCTTCCATTGATGTAATGCATCCCGAGAGTCCCGGGCGAGAGAAACACACTCGGCGAAACTGGTAGTTCCAGCCGCATAAACTCCCCCCTCCCTATTTATCCCGGCGACAACGTGTGCGGCGAGGCTTCGTCCCAGTTCGCTCGCGCGCATACCACAAACGCACGTAACGTTCATACATCTCGTAGTAGGACGTCGCATAGACGGCCCGACAGCGTCCGGTGATCAATGGACGCAGCCGTGACAATATGCGTCCTTGCATTACGTTATGCATCGCGTATAGCGCACTCACGGATATACCATGCCGGTCGCTCGGAGCTCCGGCGTGTCGGGAGTGAAACGCATGTACCGGCGCAGCATTACCTCTGCCCTCTGTGCTCCGTCCTCAGAGAGCCGACCGAGCCCTCCCGTCGCGTCTCTCCCCCGAGTGTTTCGCACACGGCTTCGGCCAAATGGAGTTACGTCAGAATTGAAACGGTGCACTCATGCCTACCTGCGCAGGTACGTGTTGCACGTTACATTAACTCGCATACGACTGCATTCGAACGAAAGACGATTCTCGTTCGAGCCCCGACTCGGATTCGGTGAGCGCGAATCGGAGCTCCGAGGAACCTTGGTTTTTTTGTCGTTTTCTCCTCCGGTTCACTTATCGCAGTTGCTCTTAATCGCGTCGCCCCGCCCGCCCGGCCATGCTAGGCAGGCTATGGGTAATATGTGAATGAACTCCGCGATCCGTGACGAAATTTATACTACTATGAGCGGGGGGGTCGGCGCGCTTCCATCGATCGCTCGAGCAACGGACTAGCTCGACCTCCGGGCCTATTTGAATTTTAATGAGATTTTAATTCAGCTTCTTCCGCGCAATCGTTACTCTTCCTTCCGTTTTACCTGAGGCTCTCGGCGGCGCATTAACGGAAACGTTTTGCACTGGGTTGTAACTCGTGGGTATGTTTGTATGAATGTATGTGTGTATGTATGTATGTATGTATGCATGTATGTATGTGTATATACATGTATTACATAGCGAGGCTCGTTCAGCAGCTCGTAGTCTCATTTGCTCTCGATTGAACACTCGATGAAACGTGGCGAATTACCAACGATGTTGTATTACGAGCTGACGTTACGTCGAGGTTTACGATCATCGTTATGTGTATATATATTTATACGAGAACAATGGTCAAGCGGATTTGGTATTGTTTCCGACCGTTTGGAGAAGTGATATTTATTTCAGTGTATTTCTTTGCCTTCGACCAGAAGATTTTATTGCTGTAAGTAAGCTGATATAAAGAAAAAAAAAAAAGAAAAAATTATTACATAAAAATAGATAAATAATGAAAGTTTTTTTTTTACCAACGGCTGACATTTTATTTAATTGTGACCAATTTGTGGTTGGATCAATAATATATTTTTACCAGCTTTCGTTTCTCAATTTCGTAACGCAAAAGGCAATTAAAGTAATGTCGAGGAATTTGATTACACGATTATTATTTTCCACTCGCTATAATTATTTTATTTATTTTTACTCGAACGTTTTTTTCTATTTTAATGCTGTTAACGCGCTTACCTTTCGGTGCCGCTGAATCGAACATCTCGCCTCGTTATTGTCAACGAGTTATATCTGGCATCGGTATTTCGTGACGTAAAAGACAATTAAAGCAAAAACGATAAATTTGAAAAACGTTTATTATTTTTCACTCGCAATGATTTTTTGAATTATTTTTATTCGAACTGTTTTATTTTTTAATGCTGTTAGCGTGCTTGCCTTTCGATGCGGCTCAGTCGAACATCTCGCCACCGTATTGTCAACGAGTTATATCTGGCATCGGTATTTCGTGACGTAAAAGACAATTAAAGCAATAACGGTAAATTTGAAAAACGATTATTATTTTCCACTCGCAATAATTTGAAGAATTATTTTTATTCGAACTGTTTTCTTTTTTAATGCTGTTAGCGTGCTTGCCTTTCGATGCGGCTCAGTCGAGCATCTCGCCACCGTATTGTCAACGAGTTATTTCTGGCATCGGCATTACCTGATACATACACCGACTACCACATCCTACCACAGTTGTGTATAGCCTGGGAGCAAACGGAGCAAAAGCTTCGATGAATCGCGCGAAATATCTGCCCGCCAACGGGAACCCGTCGGCACGTGTGTGCAACACATCCTGTACGGATATATTCACAAACCCGTGGAGACGCGGTTGTCGTAGCCGATGCCTTGAGAGTCGCTCGTCGACACGACCGACGGCCGTATATACCCCCCCTCCGCCCCCGCCCCCGCCCGCCGCCCTCCGGACTATCCGGCTCAAAAGACGCCAAAGCAAACGTCGGGCACAGAGTTTCCACGTAATGGACATGTTTGCCCGGCTGTAGCCTAGTTTACACCCGATAACGCGAGCACAACTCCCACGTGAGACGTGGGTACGGCTTGCGGCGTATACGTAGTTTACACATACGCGATATAGGCAATCGGTATTACGGTGACTGCATTACCGTGCGACGTTTCGTTGACCCGAGCCCTTCGACGAGGCGTTGCTTCGCCAAACAACTCTGCGTCGTCTTCGAGTGTTTCCGTCGACGATCCATAGGTATCTCCGGTTTTCCTTCTTTTCCGAGTAATCTCAACGAATCGATAAATTTATTTCGTCGGGAACAACGATCTCCGATCGAAATTATTCCCTGGAGGGCAGCTTCGGTGGATTCGGAATCCAATCGGGTCATATTGCTGCTCCCCGCTTTGATCCGGAGTCGCAATTAGCACGAGAGCACTGTGTGCATTGGGGAAGACCGGCGGATTTGCGTTTAATCTTCGCTATAACATCCGCGAATTTCTCGGCTGTGCTCCACCAAGCAGGGACCTTAATCGCTTCGTTCCTGCAGCACCGACTGCGCTGCCGCGATTTCGCTTCGACGTACTCCGATTAAACACTTGTTCAAGGTTATGAGAAATACCGCCGTCGGTAACAATATCTATGGTGCCATTTTGGGACCAGACAGCTGAGGAAGAAGAAAATTGTCTTTCCCAGGGAGATTGGAGGACGCAAGGAAAGCCAATTTTACTTTTCCTCAGCTGTGTGCGGTCTCGAAACGGGATTCATGGCAGTCTTGTTACGGACTAAGTGGATTGGCGAGAAGCTATGCGACGCCAAAACGGCGGAAATGGACCGGTGGTCCTTATCACAATTGATGTGCGCGCTGATCCGGGTAGGCGATATTCACCACTTTTAAACTATGACACGGATTCTTGGGTTTTCACGGTGAAAGGTATCTCGAACGACGAGAGACACGCGCCATAATTCGTATCACATTATCACGACAAGACGCGCACCGGTGGTAATATCAACGCGACGACAGCGAGCGAAACTTGCGAAGTTTCGCAGAGGGCCACTGGCTCCTCGGCAATGCCGAGCGCTGCGGTTTCTGCTTTGAGGAGAACATTAGTTAGACTCTCGGTAGTTGTCAAACTTTGCTTTACCCTCTATCTCGGCACTCCGGGTAGATTACGCGATGTTGTGTAACTGATAAAGTGGAGAACGGAGTAAAAGAGAAAAAAAAAACTCCCGGCGCCGAAGCATGAAAAAAATGTTAATCACTCTTTGTCGAACTGCGAAGCAAAAAAATAAAAAATTGGATGGAATGTATACGAAAATAAGTGAACAAAAAGTATCATAAAATGAGTTTTGAACAAGGGCAGATTCCTCGAGCCTTAACGAACCGATTGAACCGCCCGTGTTCGTTCATCGAGCCAGCAACTTTCTTGGGTATAATAAGAAAACCTCTATGCGATAAATATTCATTACACCGTATGTGTGTATGTCCAATCAGGCTTCCATCGGCGCACACCCGCGCCTACCGTCTCCGCTGGTATACGGACGAGTTCTCGTTTCGAAATGGAAATGATTGTCTATTTCGGGCGCTTCGGTGTGGAGGGGGTTGAACAAAAAAAGTACCTGCCGAGGCGCACTCGCGGCCCCTGCTAGGATCGTAAATTGGTACGTTTAATTAAACCCTCCGCTCGCGATGTTCTCCGCTGAGAGCCCGAGCGTTTTGAATGTCAATATCGAAATCGGCCTGTGGATCAGAGGGAAAAAGCGGGGTGCCCCGGCCTCGTCTGATTCATCGAATCGCGCACACGTGCCCACGACGCGCATCGTTATCCTCGGGAAATGAGAAGAATTATGGAAAAAAAAACATAGCTCGTGAAAAAAACGCTAGCTTTGCTCGTCTCGGGATGATAATTAGAAATCCTTTCTCGCGTTGATCGATAACTGTTCGCTGGGGAGTTTTTTCTGATTCCTTCACGTTTCTATCTCGAATCCGAGGGATTCATGCCATGCCTCAGGTGAGAGTCTGTAGTAAAATCTGAAAAAAAAAAACGGCACATCGCTGGCTCCACCCTGGTTACCGTACGCCAAAGCGCAGTATCGGTCTTCCATCTGCTAGCATTGTCGGAGCGAAGCTCGCGGTTTTCCGAGCACTAATGAGCACTGAGTAACGGAGCTACGCCACTGCTTAACAGACAAAACATAAAAAAATATTCAGATATGTCGTCAGTTCCGGTTTGAAAATCTGGCTTCAACCGGAAGCGACGTTATGACCAGAAATCCTTCACTTCCGGATTCGAAATAACATCTTCCGACCGGATGTGACGTATTTCCAATATAACGGCACTTGCGGTTCGAAAACCCGTATAATGTCTCCGGTTTAAGGTTCGTCTAATTTAAATGGACGTGCGTCGGGTGCAGAATTTAATTCTACGATTAATCGAATTGTATAATTGATGGTTTCGAAATGTTTGATTTCCGTGCGGAAACTGAACGGTGATTCGGGCGGATGACAAATTTAGACCGGCCGTGCATGATCCACATGATTGTGTCGTTTTCTTGATCGAATCCTCACCGCACGCGTTTCAATATCGCACCCAGAAAAATAATTAGTTGACGAACGTCTCGTAAAGAAATATATATTCAACAAAAATAAATAATTATTAGAATGAAATAAAAAATTATTTCAATCAAATAAATAATTATTTCAATCAAATAAATAATTATTAGCACCAAATAAATAATTATTTGCGGGTTACCCTCAAATAAATTATTTTTCTGGTTGCGAGAGACAGTTATTGAAATACGAAGATCCGACACTCGACGCCGCATTGCCATGGATCGATATTCCCGGCAATTAAATTTTGCTGGTAGAACAGTTGGCAATTACACCATCGCTCCAACCAGCCTACCGCGCGTACTCCAGAGACGTTCCTTTTTCGGGAAATCACGGCTGAAGAAGCCCTCCTCCTATATCTTTCGGAAAGTAATTAATTCGAGAAATTAATCGAAAAGTTTGCTCGCCCGACGTTGCCGGCTCCTGGCTGACTGCGATGAGCCTCGCTCCGTTTGAATTTCATTCCGCGTTCACCCTTTCAAATCTATATTACATATTCATTTTTTTTTCGTCCCTCTTCTCTCTCCCATAATTCGATCTCTGTTCACATTAGCGGTACGATTTCTCCGATCGGCGATCCGTGAACGGGAAGGCGTTAATCCTCGATACCTCGAACATTCGAAGATAACTGTCTGGCAAGTGGCATTAACACAAGGCGAACGAGTCGGGTACGCGAGATCTCGGGACGATAAGGTACAAAGTGTGCTTTTCTCGAAGAGATTTTAATCTCGGTATAATTTGTCCAACGTGCGGGATTCGGCTCTCGAGGCGGTTCGACACGCGATATGCGCGTTTTCGAGCCGGCGGAGACTCCCGGCCGGAACATGTAGTCGTGTTAACGATTCACGCGATTTTCTGCGAGGGGGCCCAGAAACGCGAAGTCGAGGAGTCTCCGGGATCGCGAGATTCCCTCGTACAGACCGCGGCGGTGCTCGTGGTGGTGGCCGAGCCGAAAGTGGCCCGTTTGGCCGTATTACTCCGGCGTTTTGTTCGTCGAGGAACCGCTCCCGTATTCTCTCCCGCGTCTATTAAACACGAGGCCCCGGGATTAGCCTCGAGGGAAGAGAAACCGACCGAGTGGGCAACCCTTCGAAAACTGACGGAGGCCTATTCAGACACACGCGAAGCTATCCCGGCTCTCTATGTGCACTCGTCGGCGTGCCGTCATTGTGTTCTCCACGGTGTTCCTGTGTCCCGACGAAGATTAAATATTCAATCCCAGGTTCACGGCTGCCCTCGCCTCGTCGGACAACTTTACTCCCCTCCACACGCAGAAAAAAAAAATTATTTGACGACCACCGTTTATTTGGTTCAAGTAAAATGTTTATTTGATTAAAATCAATATTTATTTAAATTAAGTAAATAGTTACTTAAATCAAATAAATACATGACTTAAACCAAATAAACGGTGGTCGTCAAATAAATTATTTTTCTGGGTGCACGTCTCATACGGAACTTCGCTGCCGCGATTTAAAAATATATTTTCCACGCAATCTATTCAATGTATCTAGATACAGAAAAAAATGTACATACAAAAAATTGCGTTACCGACCGAAAAATCGATGCATATGGAGTGGGCACATTGATTCATGTGTTCGAACAGATAACAGTGTATAATTCTATAAACAGAAGGACTCCGAGGACAGGATTATGAATTGCCGCTCGTGTGTCCGAAATCATACGCTCGAGCATGTAGAAAACGCGAATGTGACACATGTTTCCCGAGAGTCCGATGGAGGGAGGGGGGGTTGGGGGCCGGTACAATTATTACCCGATTTCTATGACCGCACTGCGGGCTCGGATATTAATTATTTGTGACTTCGACCATGAATATTAATGCATCGATTGATATTATTTTACCGCACCTCGGATACGATCTGACAGTTGCCAAATATTGATAATACGCTCTTGCTGGCGCGATGGTAGTCTGCAGTCGGATATCGGTCTTTATACGCACCGCTCTTCGACGTATTTTTCCCCCGCGCCAAACTCGTCTCTCCGATACCATCTCGATAAGTGTACAACTGCAGAGCCCTCGCTAGGATGCGCTTTCGCCGCTCTCCGTCGCGTTCACGCGTTTGCTCTCCCCCCTATAATTGGAGAATAATTGTTGTTTTTCTTTTTTTTCACCTGTCTATTTTCGATATTCAATAACGCTCTACCACACCCACAAAAAAGATTTATTAAAATCAAATAAATTTCGATCTTCAAATGACGTTTATCAAGATTAAAAAAAAAATTTTACTTGCCTTAATAAAATCCTTATTAGATTCAAATAACGGCTACTCTTTAGTGTAGGTAAAAAATAAATTTCAAAGATTTGTACTTCACAATAAATGTTTATTCGCACAATTACGCACTCTATTCGATTATGGAGCAAACAAACATTTTCTTTCGTCCTCAATAAATTTTCTTTGATTGAAATCAATTTTTTTCTGGGTACGGGCAGCTCGCGGAAACTGCGCGGTGAGTGGTCTGCACTGTGCAGCTTGTCGAGAGAACGTTGCATGGAGCCGATCGCTCGCTGAATAACAGAAGGTCTGGCCCACTCTGCTCTGCATGTTAAATCGCGCCTCTTACGACCTTACGCTTCCAACCGGTCGATGTACGTTCGTTCATCGCGCTCTCCCGTTCAATCTTAATCCACGCGAGCAATGCTTCACCGAACCGGCGTCGTGCGCCTCCGCGATAGACGATGGCGAAGAAGCGATTAGCATAAAGTGAGAAAGGCGTTCGGAAAGCCCATTGCCCAACGCGCGTTAGCAAACCAACGGGGCCATCGCGATCCAGCGGGTACGAACTCCCGGCCAATAGAGTCTCGTAGGTATCAAGGTATACGTGTACTCCGGTGCTCCGGCGCTGCAACCGAGATAATGCAACGTCTTGCAATCGGACGTAATGCCCCAGCGCGCATGCGCGACCGCGCGCGCACACCGTAAGGGTGCAATTACATTAAATATATCCCGAGAGAGTCGAATTACATTCGTGCGATTATGCCGCGTTATTAGTCCATTGGAAACTCCGCTGATTCGGCTTAATATCACTTATCCGTCGATGGTAACGAGATTGCGTCACGAAGAAGTGGGCATTACACAATGATATCGGTCGCGTCGATGGGGAGGGAGTTTCTGATAAAGCCGATCCCGTCACGTCAGTCCCGTTCCGAATTATTCGAAAGCTACGCATATCGACCGTAAAATCGACGCAAAAGACCAAAGGGCGTATCTCCCGTGTTAAAGCGATCGGTTACGCCCATCTGTTTCTCAGAGCACGATACATCGACGTCACACTCGCGCGCACCCAACCTCGCTGCGAATAATTCTTAGTGTTTGCTCGACGAAGCGTCGCGTTATTATCGGAAGATTCTACGCACCCTCCCGAATGCTTCCACCCCTTTAGCAGGGTGTATTCAGTCTCTCTCTCGCTGTCTCCGATCCGCCCGCCTTGACGGCAGCTCCCCTTCGTTCCGCCCGAAGATGAGTATCCCACTAAAGACGGTTCGCGGAGAGCAACCTCTTTGTTATGGCTCTCAATCTTTGTCCGTGCTCCTCCAGTGGATTCGACCCCAGTTCGCTCGAACGTTCCACCCTCTCGAATTCCTCGGTGGTTATAACGTATCCGCGCACTCTTAAAGCCGTACCATCAAATATATTTATTGTACATTCGGGGATATAATAATTTTTGGTGTTTCTTGCAAATTACTGCACCCAGAAAAATGATTTATTTGACGGCCACTGTTTATTTGATGTAAGTAAAATATTTATTTTATTAAAATAAATATTTACTGGATTAAAATAAATATTTATTTGAATCAAATAAATATTTTACTCAATCCAAATAAACGGTGGCCGTCGAATAAATTATTTTTCTGGGTGTGCTAATTTTGTCTGTAAAACATTAATCGTGTCGTATGCAGAGTCGCGGTTTTTTTTCCGTCGGGCGAGTTGATGGAACGATAGCCATGGTGAGTTAAGGAAAATTTGTTTCATTTTTATTGGGGCGGAGATCGAGTGTCGTATTACGCGACGGGCTTACTCACGGCTTATTACCTAGGAGGAGGGGGGGGTCTCATCGCAAAAGCCGATTCTACTCGCATTCCCGTCTTTTACGGAACGTTATTACGGAAATCAGTCTCGTCATTATCGCGTCTTCTCGTTGACAGCGGAAGAAAGACAGAAATTAAAGAAGAAAATGAAGAAAAAATACAGAAACGTCGAAAGCCCCGAGCGACCCGGAGGGTTCGTTGACAGAGTCTCGACGGCTATCTCCCCTCCGCACTCAGACACACACGCACTCGAGCTAGCCGAAGAAAAATAGCCCATTAGGTCTGTTATTACACCGCACGGCTCAACGATCTCTCGGGATGAACGAAATTATGGCACGCAATCAACTCACCGAGAGATGGATCTTTGACCGTACCGCAAGCCGCGAGGAGTATTAAAAAAAGTGGAAAAAAATTATATGTACACATACATACATGTGTACATATATGGAAGAGATGAAGACGAAGAAGTCTCTCGTCGGTGATATAAAAAAAATCCGAAACTTACATTCGTCTCTCTTTTTCCCTCGTTTGGCTCCCGCGACCGAAACTGCCGAAATTGCTCGACCGAAAATCGTTATGGGGTATATATATCTGTACATATATGTATAACTCGAGCAGAAGGATAAGGCGGGACGAGGAGAAAGCCCCTAACCCACTTCAATCTGCCGTGATCGCTCGTCGAATAAAGTGCGTCTGCGTGTGCGAACTGAAATATGAGATGTGCTCCGAAGACCGCGGACGAACAAACATTTCGCCCAGCCGGTTCATCCCGATTGTTTCTATATCATCGCTATATGAGCGTTGAATCGTCGAGAAATCGCGGATTGATCGGGTGAAGCTCGGAAACGTGCCGACCCTCGCGAAACTCGCTGAAAGCAGTCCGCGGCCAACTATTTGTTTGTGCAGCGAGTAGAGCGCACATGTGATGTCTTGAAGGGATTGGCAACTTCGAGTGGAATTTTTTTTTTCCTTCCCATGGCATCGAGAACACGAAAAACCGTAGAGTATAATGCCAGTCTGGCAAGTGCGCTGGCAGTGTTGAAACGTCTTCGCGGATGTTTCGCTCGGAATCTCGTTTCACAGTTCGGAAGATTTCCCGAGAGTTTCGTGATATACATATATATATGTTTCTCTCGCGTAAGAGATACGGCTCGCGCACCTGCTGTTCCTTACCCCAGCGACATTAGCCCGAATCTCTTCCTTCCTCCTTCGCAACGATTCCGGTGCCTGCTTTATTGCATCGCGGCGCAGATGCCTCTCGCGGATAGAGACAAAAACGCATGATCACTTGGCAATCGGAAGATTCTCGGCCCTTGATTAAATGGATCACACAAAAAGAAATGCGAATAAGAAAACACTGAAAAAAGTACTAAAGAAACGTAGCTGAAATTAAAGACTTAGATACCGCAGCTGATTTCTTCGCCACATAAGAAATCGGGCGTCTCAACCATTTAAGGCAAGCTATGTCGTTTCGCGCTCATTTCACATAAGTTTGATAAAAGTAAGAGAAGATTGCAAGTACTTTTCGATGGTATAAAAATCTGAAGAAATTCATGCATATTAAAGATACTGAAAATATTCATTTTCCATAATACTAATTCCAAAATGTTATTAACAAATTAATCAAAAAATTAATTGTTTAACTAATTACCCGGCAAACCAACTTTTTATATTTATGAAAATAATTCAGTCATTTTTCTGAATATGTATGAATTTTTTCAGATTTTTATACCATCGACAAGTATTTGCAATTTTCTCTTATTTTTCTCGAACTCATGCGAAATGAGCGCGAAGCGACATAGCTACTTTAATGGTTGGCAAAATTAGTTAATCGGTTTGCAACCAACAAACTTTTCGACTCAACCAATACCATTTGTCACAACAAATAAGAAGCTAGCTGGACCAACCAAACCTTCTGCTTTTTCCGTGTCCAAAAAAGTTCTTGCTAGGGGCGTATAAAAAAAATTGTTCTAAAACTTCCACCCCGGAAAATCGTCATGCGCGCACTCAATCAATTTACCCTGAACGAACCGTCCCTCGGGGACCGACAACTTCTGGTACCTGCATCGGGCACCTTCCACCGCAATCCCCCGTATGAACGGTTGCTCGGCCTCGAACCGAAAAGAGGAACCGACAACGTTGCGGCCGCGCTCGCGCTCCGACCAATTTGTCCGGGAGTAACGCATCCTCGCTCGATCAAACGCAACGCAGGGATAATTGCAATTGCACTCGGAGCTCGAATGATGCCCGTAAGATAATCGACACGTGGAACGTACCTGTAACAACGCAACATTATGCATATACGTTTCGTTAATAATTTCAAAGCAATGCCCGTGCGTTATGCTCTGTCGAAGTTACAGTTGCTTTCGCGATGAGATACCGTCTGCGGCGGGGTCAACCTATAAATCCATTCCACGTCGATATATCGTTATGTAGTGGATATCGTGAGCGAGATAGACTGCGTGCGCTCCGGCTTTGTGGCAGCACGGCGGGTTTACGGCGAGTTACAGAGAGAGGTAGGTACGATAGCCTAGGGATGGAACGATCGGAGCGTACGTACACCGTAAATCTCTCTGTGTCCGGTCGTTCGTCCGAATCGAGGAAAAGGAAGAGAAGAAAATCGCTCGGCGGAGGATCGCCCGAACGAGGGAAAAAGGGGCGGAACGCCGGGGCGGAGGTCGGCGGAGGAGGAAGCGGAGCCAGAAAAAGTTGGACGGTATAAATACGAGCGAGCCAGAGAAAGATTGTAAAACTGGCTTTGCGAGTCGAGCACAAGCTCGGGCGTGCGCGCACGTACGCTCGCACACGTTTTACACGCGCGGTACAATGATACAATAATCGGACTGTACACGGTATGCAGGTATCGTCCCGCGGCTCTATAAGAGATTTCCATATAAGATAGCCCGCTGTAACGTATTCAAATGCAAACATGCGCAATACATAAATACCGTTTCGTGCCTAAATGTAGTTGTGCATATCGTTACTCTGTATTATATGTATTATAATATGATAATATATTCGATATATATAGTATATATCGGAAGTGAAATATTTCCGGTATGACGTCACTTCCGATCGAAAAGTCAGATTTTCGTCCCTAAAGTGACGTCACTTTCGGTGCGAAAATGATAGACATTGTAAGCGGCCGAACAATCGAGAGATAGCGGTCAGCAAATGACAAAAGGAGACCGAGCGACAGAGTTTCGTTTTTCCGTGTCAGCCGATAATAAGACGCGTAATGCGTCGCATGCACGGTGAGCTGAGTGCGATTGCACGATCGCTGAATATGGGGAACTTTATTATATACATTATATTCCTTATGAAAGTGTAACTCGTTCATTCGAGTGCCTTCACTCAGAAAAATAATTTATTTGACGGCCACCGTTTATTTGGTTTAAATTAAATATTCATTTGATCTAATTATTTTTTTTACTTAATTATTTATTTACTTAATTAAAATAAATATTACTTTTAATCGAATAAATATTTTACTTAAACCAAATAAACGGTGGCCGTCAAATAATTTTTTTTTTTCTGGGTCTTCTTCCATGAGAGAATATCTCTATAATATTATATATAATTTACTATGTAATTATAGTAAATACGTATGTACATATAACATGTTTACATGTATATGTACATATATATATATATAAATCTGCTATAGTTCGCCCGGTAAAGCTGGAGGATTTAATATAATGTACGTTGAGAATCGTCAAACAAAAAATGAACTTCGTCTTTATCCCGAGAACACGATCCAACAGTAGTGTATTTACTTTTGTGTATCCGAGATAGGAACCCGACAAAACGGGTGTTGCAGGGATACATGGGGAAGCAACATCGTCGAGACGGGACTCGGTCTTTGTCGCGCGTTCTCCACAAAATAGATCCGATTATTCCACCTCCGCAGTCAGCGGCTTTAAAAACGCCCACCGCCGCGGCGGTATCTCGTAAGAACTATTGAAAAATCAATCCCGCATCGCGAGGGGAGATTGAGAGACGGGTGAGAAGGGGTCACCGAAACGGGAATGGCTTAGTTAACGGGCCGATTCTACTGCACACAGTACACTGATACGTGCCCGTTAAAAATCGTCATCGATGCGTGGACAATAAGAATGAGGGTCAGAGACAAGCGTATGATTTAAATTAATTGGAGAAACTCGTTTCCCGGAGCTCATCCTCGAGAGTCGGATGTTTAAGCCACCGTATAACGTATCGGCCTCGGAGTTTTCGTCGGGCCATAATGGAACGTGAAAGGGCGGTAGTTTGGCTCGGCACATAGTCTCGTGTCCAGGGGGAGAGCAGTTGAGTGTGTTGAGCTTTAAACCGGCGGGTGGAATATGGCGGTCTTCATCCCGGTGTGTTGAAGCTTACACGGGCCAGGGAGGAGGATAGACGTTCGGTAAACGTTAGCGAACGCCAGCGCTACCCCCAAGCGGTTTGCCTCTCGTCGCGCTTTCCCTCAAAGTCCAATTTCTCCCCCCCCAGTAGTACCGCGTTATGATAATCATATTTATATTTCACGGTGGTGTATAAAGATCCAACAGGTGCGCGTTGATATTTCCTCGTCACGTTTTGCCCACCGACGCACCGGTTTTCCGGTTCGTTGTTGCCACTTTCTTTGCACTCGAAGGCTCCCGGTTCGGCTTTGACCGTAACTTTCTGCAACGCTCGGATCATGCTGGTGCGAATGCGAATAGGTCGCATATGGTCCGTATAGCCATACAGACAAAAGATCGCAGTCATTGGAACACTTGTTTTATAACTTCGATCTAAATCTGTACAGAGGGAGCGTGGATGGAACCCCGGTTTACCCTTGTGCGAGCTCTACAATGGAGCAAATTTTATTGGACGTGAAACGGCGAGGCAATAAATAACTCGATAATAGTAATAAAAGAAAGGGGGAACGGAGCGAGTGCCAACGGGGAGACTGGCGATACGTCGGAATTTATACGGTCGGGGCGTTCTCATCCCGACAGCTCGGAGAAAGAGCTTTCTCCATGTTCACCAGCCATCGAAACGGGACGGTCAAAGCGAAGGTTTTCTAACGAACCGAAAGAATTTACTGATACAACATCAGCGGACACGATCGGAGATTCCGCCCGACAATGAATCACGAGGGATCGAGGATGTGATTAATTGCTTCAATAGGTCCATTCAGAGATTCATGAGCCGCCGCTGGTGGTGTCGGTGTGGCGCAGCGATGCAAACCTCTCGAAACTCCGCTCTGCCTTCCATAAGCTACCAGCATTCCAAGCTCCTTTTTAATATTCTTTTCCTTCCGTCCTCCTCCTCTCCGTTCCATGTTCTATACTCACCCAACCGGATTTTCACTTAGTCTTGAGAGGAACAAAAAAAAAAAAAAAATGAAACGAAAAGAAAACGAAACAAATGAAACATGTGGCCTCTCACCGTGCGGTATGGAAGTCGGCCCGCCCGTGCGGGTGCAACCCTTTCTCGCACGCGCTCTCGGACTTACTGCCATAGGTAATGCACAGTGTGTTTCCTCCGCGAGCCGCACGATGCGCGGTTCGGTGTCGCACGATTTAACGAGAGTACTAAAATCGCGAAGCTACCGTGTAACTCGTTTCCTGCTGGGAGCCTTCGCAGCACCGTGATACCCATGGGCTGCTACTCGTTCCCTCGGTACTGGCCCATAAGTGCGCTACCAGCGACGGTGGCGAGAGAGCCCGAGAGACGGAGAGTGAGAACGAGAGGTGGAACGACAGAGTACCGAGAGAGCTTGAGAGAACGAGGCACTCTCCATCGAACTGTCGTAACTTCCGAGCTAAGTCGATTTACGCTAAAAGGCAGCGAATTACTAAGTTCTAGCTGCGCGACGGCATAGCTCGATGGTATTGCGAGCGGGTTCACGGCAAAGCATCGCCGGCAGCTTGGTAGCCCGGCAGTAGCACTGCCTCGGAGCCTCTCTCCGCCGGGACGCTTATCGCGGTGTGCGGGATATTCGATTCGACTCCATCCCGGATATCCCATGCCGCTATTTCCCTCCGCCCCCGCTGCACTCCGTCAAGTTGAAAGCTTTTTCGTCATAAGTAACCGAGCAATGCTGCTGCTGGTGCCTCTGCGTCGCAGCCAGCGGAAAGTCGTCTTCGTAGTACTCTTGCCGGATATAGCTTTTGCCACTGCAAAAAGAATGAACACGCAGGCGAAAGGGGCAAGGTTGGAGGGAAAATTGTTGCGATATGCAATCATATCCAGCGAGAGTTATCTCCAGGATAGCCGTTGAGATTCTCTGCCGACATCGCCGAGAAGCAAATCTGCGTCGATATTAGAATGTAGGAGCATTGTGTGATGTCGTTGACTCTAGAACCGGCACGGGATTCCCATACGCTATTCCCCCTGCGACAAAATATCTATTATTGTGCCATTTGATCGATACCCAACACTGAGAGAATGACCTAGTAAAAATTACCGATCATCTAAGAAAAATTACCATATCACATACACCCAGAAAAAAATTTATTTGACGGCCACCGTTTATTTGGTTTAAGTAAAATATTTATTTTATTTAAATAAATATTTATTTGAATTAAGTATATTTTTATATTTGTTGTTCCAATTCCACCGTATACCCTTGTCGGGTTTTTACGGAACCCCATCCCGATTCCCCCCTAGCACTCCCTACCCGCACCGTAGGGTTACCCCTTCTCATTTTTCCACTTTCAAAATGGCCAAATATTTTTTTTCGAGGTATCGATTTTTCACCACCTCCATTGGCTTTAAGTGGCCCATTCCGGCTCAAAACACATGCAACTTGTATTTTTTTCGAAATTTGAAAAATTCACCATTCCCAGCATAGGGAATCCTATGTTAAATTTTGCGAAACGGCACTTTTTTTCAAAAAATTTCGAGATATCGAATTAAAACCTTCGCCATTCTTTTCAAGTGGCATATTTACCAACCGATTACAGAAAAAAAAAAATTCTAAAAAATTTTTTTGAGAAAATAATATTTTTGTCGAAAAATGGTTAGGTTACCCCTTCTCATTTTTCCACTTTCAAAATGGCCAAATATTTTTTTTCGAGGTATCGATTTTTCACCACCTCCATTGGCTTTAAGTGGCCCATTCCGGCTCAAAACACATGCAACTTGTATTTTTTTCGAAATTTGAAAAATTCACCATTCCCAGCATAGGGAATCCTATGTTAAATTTTGCGAAACGGCACTTTTTTTCCAAAAATTTCGAGATATCGAATTAAAACCTTCGCCATTCTTTTCAAGTGGCATATTTACCAAACGATTTCAGAAAAAAAAAAATTCTAAAAAATTTTTTTGAGAAAATAATATTTTTGTCGAAAAATGGTTAGGTTACCCCTTCTCATTTTTCCACTTTCAAAATGGCCAAATATTTTTTTTCGAGGTATCGATTTTTCACCACCTCCATTGGCTTTAAGTGGCCCATTCCGGCTCAAAACACATGCAACTTGTATTTTTTTCGAAATTTGAAAAATTCACCATTCCCAGCATAGGGAATCCTATGTTAAATTTTGCGAAACGGCACTTTTTTTCAAAAAATTTCGAGATATCGAATTAAAACCTTCGCCATTCTTTTCAAGTGGCATATTTACCAACCGATTACAGAAAAAAAAAAATTCTAAAAAATTTTTTTGAGAAAATAATATTTTTGTCGAAAAATGGTTAGGTTACCCCTTCTCATTTTTCCACTTTCAAAATGGCCAAATATTTTTTTTCGAGGTATCGATTTTTCACCACCTCCATTGGCTTTAAGTGGCCCATTCCGGCTCAAAACACATGCAACTTGTATTTTTTTCGAAATTTGAAAAATTCACCATTCCCAGCATAGGGAATCCTATGTTAAATTTTGCGAAACGGCACTTTTTTTCCAAAAATTTCGAGATATCGAATTAAAACCTTCGCCATTCTTTTCAAGTGGCATATTTACCAAACGATTTCAGAAAAAAAAAAATTCTAAAAAATTTTTTTGAGAAAATAATATTTTTGTCGAAAAATGGTTAGGTTACCCCTTCTCATTTTTCCACTTTCAAAATGGCCAAATATTTTTTTTCGAGGTATCGATTTTTCACCACCTCCATTGGCTTTAAGTGGCCCATTCCGGCTCAAAACACATGCAACTTGTATTTTTTTCGAAATTTGAAAAATTCACCATTCCCAGCATAGGGAATCCTATGTTAAATTTTGCGAAACGGCACTTTTTTTCAAAAAATTTCGAGATATCGAATTAAAACCTTCGCCATTCTTTTCAAGTGGCATATTTACCAACCGATTTCAGAAAAAAAAAAATTCTAAAAAATTTTTTTGAGAAAATAATATTTTTGTCGAAAAATGGTTAGGTTACCCCTTCTCATTTTTCCACTTTCAAAATGGCCAAATATTTTTTTTCGAGGTATCGATTTTTCACCACCTCCATTGGCTTTAAGTGGCCCATTCCGGCTCAAAACACATGCAACTTGTATTTTTTTCGAAATTTGAAAAATTCACCATTCCCAGCATAGGGAATCCTATGTTAAATTTTGCGAAACGGCACTTTTTTTCCAAAAATTTCGAGATATCGAATTAAAACCTTCGCCATTCTTTTCAAGTGGCATATTTACCAAACGATTTCAGAAAAAAAAAAATTCTAAAAAATTTTTTTGAGAAAATAATATTTTTGTCGAAAAATGGTTAGGTTACCCCTTCTCATTTTTCCACTTTCAAAATGGCCAAATATTTTTTTTCGAGGTATCGATTTTTCACCACCTCCATTGGCTTTAAGTGGCCCATTCCGGCTCAAAACACATGCAACTTGTATTTTTTTCGAGATTTGAAAAATTCACCATTTCCAGCATAGGGAATCCTATGTTAAATTTTGCGAAACGGCACTTTTTTACAAAAAATTTCGAGATATCGAATTAAAACCTTCGCCATTCTTTTCAAGTGGCATATTTACCAAACGATTTCAGAAAAAAAAAAATTCTAAAAAATTTTTTTGAGAAAATAATATTTTTGTCGAAAAATTGTTAGGGTTACCCCTTCTCATTTTTCCACTTTCAAAATGGTCAAATATTTTTTTTCGAGGTATCGATTTTTTACCACCTCCATTGGCTTTAAGTGGCCCATTCCGGCTCAAAACACATGCAACTTGTATTTTTTTCGAAATTTGAAAAATTCACCATTCCCAGCATAGGGAATCCTATGTTAAATTTTGCGAAACGGCACTTTTTTTCAAAAAATTTCGAGATATCGAATTAAAACCTTCGCCATTCTTTTCAAGTGGCATATTTACCAACCGATTTCAGAAAAAAAAAAATTCTAAAAAATTTTTTTGAGAAAATAATATTTTTGTCGAAAAATGGTTAGGTTACCCCTTCTCATTTTTCCACTTTCAAAATGGCCAAATATTTTTTTTCGAGGTATCGATTTTTCACCACCTCCATTGGCTTTAAGTGGCCCATTCCGGCTCAAAACACATGCAACTTGTATTTTTTTCGAAATTTGAAAAATTCACCATTCCCAGCATAGGGAATCCTATGTTAAATTTTGCGAAACGGCACTTTTTTTCCAAAAATTTCGAGATATCGAATTAAAACCTTCGCCATTCTTTTCAAGTGGCATATTTACCAAACGATTTCAGAAAAAAAAAAATTCTAAAAAATTTTTTTGAGAAAATAATATTTTTGTCGAAAAATGGTTAGGTTACCCCTTCTCATTTTTCCACTTTCAAAATGGCCAAATATTTTTTTTCGAGGTATCGATTTTTCACCACCTCCATTGGCTTTAAGTGGCCCATTCCGGCTCAAAACACATGCAACTTGTATTTTTTTCGAGATTTGAAAAATTCACCATTTCCAGCATAGGGAATCCTATGTTAAATTTTGCGAAACGGCACTTTTTTACAAAAAATTTCGAGATATCGAATTAAAACCTTCGCCATTCTTTTCAAGTGGCATATTTACCAAACGATTTCAGAAAAAAAAAAATTCTAAAAAATTTTTTTGAGAAAATAATATTTTTGTCGAAAAATTGTTAGGGTTACCCCTTCTCATTTTTCCACTTTCAAAATGGTCAAATATTTTTTTTCGAGGTATCGATTTTTTACCACCTCCATTGGCTTTAAGTGGCCCATTCCGGCTCAAAACACATGCAACTTGTATTTTATATTTGTTGTTCCAATTCCACCGTATACCCTTGTCGGGTTTTTACGGAACCCCATCCCGATTCCCCCCTAGCACTCCCTACCCGCACTCAGCTAAGCTACCTAACTTCCAGTGCGTCCGTAGCCGACTTAGCTACACTGTACCGCATTTGCCGGGGACACGGGGAAACTACGGAAAACCCGTGCCGGTACAGACGGCCATATTCTACTGATCCGCTGGTATTTTTGCACTTGAGTAAAGTGCAGAAACACCAAAGTCTCAGAAGAAAGCGCCTTCCGCTCAACGGTCGATGCGCCAGCTAGCGCACAGCTAAGCGGTCACCCATCCAAGTACTGACCGCGAACGAATCAGCTTGACTTGGGGGACCACCAGAGCCGTGCGCCAACCGCGCATCCACCGCTGTCGGTTAATAGAAACTTAAATTAAGTAAATACTTACTTAAATGAAATAAATACTTGTTTCAATCAAATGAATAATTTACTTAAACTAGTAGGGCGCCAGGGCGCCACCCATGGCAGAAAGTCTCAGATTATCCAAGAATTTTTGCCATAATATCTAATGAAAATTCTTATAAATCCGGTACTTCCTACCATAGGTGGCGCCTTAGCTATGTACTGCTATGTACTGTGGTAATATCTCTCAAACGATATAGTCATTTTATTACTACATCCTTCTATCTACTAGGGAATGACACACAGGACCGGTGCTGGCCGATGTTGGGCGAACACCGGCCCACTCTGTGCCAATACTGGCGCTGTGTGGCGCTTCCACTAGGGCATGGAACACTTTGTCCATACCTTGAGTGTGTGTGCCCGAAGCCAGATAGCTGGGACTTGAGACAGTCTGAAGCTAGAGTTTACGGACCGCTGCAAAGTCCGACGATGAAGGAAGCCCCAACACTGTGCACGGGTCTCAGACTTAACTCACTTACTCCCGCCGCTTGAACGTGTATCATCTTCCCGCAATCTTCCTCTAGGCCGCTTTCCCCTCGCGCGAAGAAACCAGAAGCGATCAAACTATCGGCGTCGGGCATTGGAGGAGGCTGAGAATCGAACACAAAGGAGTTCCGTTTCGTTCATTCCGGGCTGGAGGACGTGTCTGAAAGCGAACTCGCATGGCGCTAGAACTTTTTATTTCTTACCATTATCTCAGTCTCATTAGAGAAGACTCGCCGACGTACGAGGAGTCTCATCACGAGATGAGGATTACAACTCATCGCACGTTGCGGATATAGCCGGTTCGGTCGCGACTCCTTTATATCCGACACACAACGGTTCGACGAGAGACGAACGGGCGAGCGGGACAGAGAGAGTAGCTATACACGTGAGAAGGCCCATTGACACGCTAGGTGCTGCGGTTGTAACATAATTACCGGTACGTAGTTTCTCTCCGTGCCTTGTCGACCCGCCGCGGCCGCGGGCGCTCGGCACTTCGTCATAAGCTTTACGATATTGCGGAGTCTCTCGAAATACCTTCGAAAGTAACTTTTCAGTACACAGGTGATTATTCAGTCTTCGTTTCGTCTCCCACTTAGGCTAATGATCCGACAGTTACAACGCACACTCTTCCCGTCCGGTTAGTTTAATAATGCATGCGGGGGACCGAGACCGCGATCCGCCGGGAATTAAACGCCGAAGTGGCTAACGACGTGATTACAACCAAAAAAAAACTCTCCAAGACTACACTGTACGAGGGAAAAGCCTCCTTGCATAATTGCCACGTAATTTTTTTCATCACCCGACTAAATTGACGAGACGCGCCTCGGCGTTTACGGAATGGTCGAATAATTAAATTACAAAGCCTCCAAGCTACATGGCTCGCGCGGTTGGGAAGGAAATTCGAAAAAGAACATTCCTATTAAATTCCCGGCGTCGGGTGGGCTCTGTGGGGGGCCCTCGCGGGCCCCGACGATTTCCCGTACTCGCTCGGTCAGTGTCCATCGCTGACCGAAGGGACGGGTCACTCCGCTTTTTTTTTTTTTTTTCTTCCACATATTTTGAGAGTTATGTGTGACGCGCCGTGACACGCGCTGGATATCACGGCGAGGCGAGATGCGCGTAACGATCGTAAATTGTATGGCGCGGGAGAGTGCACGAGCTAAAACACATACAGCATAAACTCGCGAGCGCCGTGACGCGTCCCTGTCTCTGCAAGTGATTTAATCACTGACGTTCATTCATCAAGAGGAGAAACAGCGGCGGGGAAGGCACGAGGCAAGCTCCCGGGCTTTCCGGAGAAGCTACCGCAACGACGAGGAAAATTTCGCATGCATACGCGGGCTCTCCACCAGCGCTTGGTCGAATCCCTCCCGCTTTGCATATCCAGGCATTATTATTTCTTGTTTCTATCGTTTTTCCCTATATACGCTTATTTTTTGTACCTGCTTATTCGCACAAAAGCAATTTATCAAGCCTCTGTCAGGATAGAGACGTATCGAGAGGGGGAGGCAGAGAAGGGTGGTCGTAAAACGTATATAGCCGTACGTACGTCGGCTCCCTCGTTTTTATCATCCCCCATCCCGAACCCGAGCGTCCGCGAAGCTTCGCGGAAAGCACACAACGCTGGCATAATGTTGTATAGCCGCAGGCTTCCCAACTCTCTCTCGGGTTGATTGGATTAAGATGAAAAAGGAGGCAATATAGTGCGAGATTGAGTTGGAAACCCGGATAAAAGGATACCCGGCCTGTGGTATCCTAATCGACCCTCACTCCGCATAGTTCATTACTTATCACTTTCCAGCCCCCTTAATTGATCGCCGGTATCTTTCAACCTGCCAATTACGACCTCCCGGCAGCCGTCCGATACAGTCGAGATTACAACAACGCCACGAGGATTTCCCGAGCCACCGGGTACGATCTTACCCTCGATCTGAAAATTATTGAATAACGGAATAACGAAACCGGGGTTTGAGTGAGACCTCCAATTTGTGGTCCCGCTGCACAATAAAATGTAGATCCAAAAGACCGTGCACCGAGGGGATTCTACCGGTGAATCCGGCAGTCGCGTCCTTCCCTGTCACTGCGGGAGGCTTCTCTCCGCTTATCTACGAGCCATATCTCGAAATAATACCGTTCGTAGCGGTGCCTTGCCCCTGTTCCCTCTCCATGCACTGTTCACGGAAAATAAATAACTCGTTCCTTTATGGATTCGAGACAGATATCGAGAATGCTACTACGTCCGCACCAGTACTGTGACGTATTCGAGTATCCGCTGTACTGGCGCTCGAAGGAATTTCGCACGGTGCGCGACACACTGAAATTCCAAGGATGCTGGAATTTTGCTCCGTTCGCTTGCATCGGAGCGGAGAGAAGGAAGCTGCTTCACTTTGTCAGATTCGCGTATGCTCGTCGCAACAAAAAAAGAGGATATCTATCATTTTTCTCTCCGAGAGACTCTCCAAGGGGCTTCGATGTTTATATCGCTCAAACCCAGGTGGGGTTTTGTACGGCTGCCCGTTACATCCCGGTACCGGGGACGGGTAACAATCCCGGGCTCGGCGCGGTCTCGCGACGGTGCTGGGATGTAATCCCCAGCCGGACCTACCCCACCTGGGAAACGACGTCTCGAATGCGTAACGTCCATTCGACAATACACGATCTATTCTCGTGCGTGCCGCATCCAGAAACGATAACGACAGCGAGCGTCGTGGGCGCCGCTGCAGCTGCCTCGTACCGGGCTATTCTTCAACTCGCCAGATAAAAATCTGGTGAATACCGCCTCGGCGCTTCGAAAACCGATAACCAAAGCACACGGGAGGGCCCGGATATCGCCGCGCCTAAAAGTGCCGCTACCGAAAAGACTCCGTCCGGCCCCTCCCGAAAACTTTTCGAACTCCTCGGGACGCTTCGTTCGCCGTCGGGATACTCGTAATATCCGGGCGTGTACGGAATCGTGCATCTGGTATTCAACGAAGACCGCGGCCGCGGTGCCGCAACGCCGATCGTGATTCGTGTGGGTTTGAGAAGTTTGTTCCCCGGCTCTATATATAACAACCCGATGGTTCATGCTGGTTGCATTATCGTGCCACGGGCTAGTATACGAGGCATATTGCACCCGGCAAACTGCAATCGCCAGCGGTTCTTGATCGCCAGGAAATTGCACGATCCTTTTCGATACCACTCCTCTCTACCTCCATAACAACAATAATAATAACAACCAACAACAATAATTGGACTAAAACGCGGAGCGAAATATACGAGCTTTCGACTTTTTATTTCAACTTTTTAGAGGCGCATTGCAACGTCCGCCATCTTTTATTTTCCGTGACTCCTCCATAAGTCTTGGCCGCAATAACGCTTCGCGAAGATATTTCTCCGCACCTTTGCAAACTGGTTCTGGATTGTCGGGGAGTATACAGATAACGTTTTATCGGATCGCAGTGTGCTGGGAGGGGAAGAGAGTCTCGGCGAAAGAGGGACCCTTATCGCGCGGCTGTGCTACGGCACAGAGGAGGGAGACGTACGTGTGGGTTTCGAAAGCTTGCGCAATGACGATACCCAGGACGCTGCAGTTCGGATGCGCTCTCGCTACACAGTGCCGATTCACGGTATGGCCGTTCGAGCGCAAGAAATTCGATCGGTCGCGTATCTCGATGAACGACGCTCGTTCCGGCTGAGGGCGACGGCGCCGCCGCTTCGGACCTTCTGGTAACGCGAAACTTGGGTTCAATTGATTTTACCTCGTTGCCTTTATTCTTAATTTACCTTGTGCTCCGTCAGGAAGACAGACACTGCGAACCGACAATGCACTCACGAGCTTTTAGCGTCGAGTATCTCGGATCGAGAGCGTGTTTCTCTTTGACTCGCGGCGCTCGTCCCCCGACACCTAAACTCCAATCAAATTGCGAAAGTTGCGATCAAAGTCGATCGACTTTCACAACATTCCCATTGTTTTCTTTGCCGAGCGGTGACTCGATAATTTTTTAACCGGCTGCTGCACTCCCGAAGTAATCGTGCCAGAAGACCGGTAATCTGGTTCTCGGTGTTTCTATTGTAAAAACTGCTGTGTAATCCGTCAGTGTGTTATTATTGCTTAATAGGGCCCGATCGCCGACGTGTTGCGAACGTGCTAGATTGGCCTCCATTACGTATCTCGACTCGGGCTCGCCGAGATTGTTTCTCAGAAAAATAAAGGACACGTGTGTCCGCTTGGGTATTAAGAGTGGTGCAACAGTCCACTGTGTAACGAGAATTAACAGTGTTTTTTTTTTCCTTTCCGTCTGTTGCAGGTGATCGCTGGAGAAACGTCGTGGGGCGGCTGACCCCGTGTCGTGGTCGCGGCGCAGGGGCCTGGAAGTGGCCAGAATCCGGAGTTCGAGTTACGATGAGCTAGCAAAATGTATTGGAGGATGAAGAGGCGCGAGCTGTCGGTTTGGGCATGGCTGTGGCTGTGGTTCTTCGCGGCTACCGCCGGTTCGCCGTCTTCCGGTGTGAGGTTGACTGGAACGACCGAGCAGCCGCCGATGCCGGGCACGGGAGCGACGTCGGCCCCGTCGCCGATAGGTATGATAACCCCATCCTCGTCAGCCACGAGTACAACGGGCACGGTGACGTCGACGACGCTTCACGATTTCCACTTCACGAGTGCGTCGTACAACGTTTCCATACCCGAGAATTCCATAGGCAAGACGTACGTGTTGCCGAGCGAGAAAATGGGAATAGGTCTTGCGAATCTTGAGCGCGAGGTGGAAATAAAGTATCGTATAGTCGGCGGCGATAGGGACAAGTTCTTCAAGGCCGAGGAGCGTACGGTCGGTGATTTTTGCTTTCTTCTAATACGGACTCGAACCGGTAACGTGGACGTGCTTAATCGCGAGCGCAAGGATCGTTACGTGCTGGAGGTGCGGGCGACGGCGACCAGACGAGCGGCCCGAAACAAGTTGGTCATACTGGACGCCGACACTACGGTGGTCGTTACAGTGCTGGACACGAACGACCTCAATCCTCTGTTCTATCCTACCGAGTACAAGGAGACCGTTACCGAGGACACGCCTCTGCATCGCAGCATCCTGAGGGTGTCGGCCGAGGACGCCGATCTCGGACGGAACGGGGAAATATATTACAGCTTCGCCGAGGAGACCGAGCAATTCGCCGTTCATCCCGTGAGCGGGATAATAACGCTGACGAGGCCTCTGAGGTACGCCGAACGGGCGATACACGAGCTGACGGTCCGCGCCGAGGATCGCGGAGCCGGCTTTCGAAGAGCCGGTTCCACCCATACGAGCACCGCGCGGGTCACCATCAGGGTACTTCAGGTGAATCTTTACGCGCCGGAAATTTACGTTAATCATCTTCCCGAGATACTGGAGAATTCGAACGCGGACATTTACGCGATAGTCCGGGTGCTGGACAGGGACGAGGGTATCCACGGTCAGATAGCGAGCCTCGACATCGTGGGCGGCGATCCCGACGGACATTTCAGGGTGCGACCCGGACAGCAGCCCGGCGAATACAACATCGAGGTTCTTCACCTGCTCGATCGCGAGACTGCCCGTCAAGGCTACAATCTCTCGTTGCGGGCGGTCGATCGCGGTATACCCCAGCGTTTCAGTCACAAGATCGTGCCGGTGCATCTCGCCGACATGAACGACAATGCACCGGTCTTCAGTCGCGAGGTTTACGACGTCAAAGTGCCGGAAACCGCGCCGGTGAACACACCCGTTATAAGGCTCAAAGTTACGGACGCCGACGAGGGCAGAAACGCTCTGGTTTCGTTGGAGATCGTCGGCGGTAACGAGGGCGGTGAATTCTACGTGAACGCCGACACCGGTATGCTCTACACAGCCGTACCGCTCGATGCCGAGAAAAAGGCGCTCTACACACTGACGGTCTCGGCCGTCGATCAGGGAAACGCCGGTACGAGAAAGCAATCGTCCGCGAAAGTTAAGATCAACGTAATCGACACGAACGACAACGATCCGACTTTCGAGCAGTCGGAGCAGCTCGTGTGGGTGGACGAGAACGAGCCGGCGGGCACGTCGGTCGTCAAGGTCACGGCGAAGGATCGTGATTCCGGGGAGAACGCTTACATATCCTACTCCATCGACAACATCAAGAAGGTACCGTTCGACATCGATCCCTTCACCGGTGTCATAAGAACGAAGCAATTGCTCAACTACGAGAGGATGAAGCGCGAGTACCTATTGGCAGTTCGCGCCGGCGATTGGGGTCTTCCGTATCGTCGACAGACCGAGATGCAGCTCCGCGTGAGGCTTCGTGACGTGAACGACAATCGTCCGCAATTCGAGAAGATCGATTGCACGGGCCACGTGCCGAGATACGTACCGATCGGCTCGGAAATCATCACCGTATCGGCGATCGACTTCGACGCCGGTAACATAATAAACTACAGGATAGTCTCCGGCAACGAGGACAACTGCTTCTTTCTGGATTCGGCGAGCGGCATACTCTCGGTCGCTTGCGACCTCGCCGACGTCAAAGTGTCCGACAGAGTGATCAACATAACGGCCACCGACGGCACCCACTTCGCCGATGTGAACCCCGTTCACGTTCATCTCGTAAACGCCAAGAGAAACCTCGGCTCCCAAGTACGTATACTCACCGACGAGAGCGGGGCTTTCGAGTGTCGCGAGACCGGCGTGGCCAAGAGGCTGACCGACGACATCGCCGAGGCCGAGAAGAACAATGCACCTTCCAGAGACGACGAGTACACCCTCACACCCAGACGTTATGGTGGCAACGTTCACGCTCCCGAATTCGTCGATTTTCCGAATGAGATAAGAGTCAACGAGTCGACGAAGATTGGAACGACCATCGTCGAGATTCGCGCGCGTGACCGCGATCTCGACTACAACGGCAAGCTCGTCTACGGAATTTCCGGGGGCGACGAGGATTCGGTCTTCGGTATCGATCTCGAGAGCGGCGATCTGAACGTCACCGGGTATCTCGATCGCGAGAAGGAGAGCGAGTACTTTCTCAACATAAGCGTTTATGATCTCGGCAAGCCGCAGAAGTCAGCATCGAGAATGCTCCCGATAACGATTCTCGACGTCAACGACAACGCTCCGAAATTCGAGAAGCCACTGGCCAGCTTCAAGATATCGGAGAACGCCCTGAACGGCACCAACGTCTTCAGGGCCAACGCGAGCGACGCCGATCTCGGCGAGAACGCGAGGATAACGTACTCGCTGATAACGGAGACCAGGGACTTCAGGGTCGATCCGGTGACCGGGGTCCTCAGCGTCTTCGGCAAATTGGATCGCGAGAGACAGGAGGTTTACGAGTTGAAGATACGCGCCCGGGACAACGGCGGACACGGCACGGACACGCCGCCTCTGCACTCCGATGCACTCGTGCGCGTTACCGTCGACGACGTCAACGACAATCCGCCGAAGTTCGCGCTCTCCAGTTACACGGTGAAGATTCGCGAGGATGTGCCGGTGTGGTGCGTCGTCGCGGTCGTCGAAGCGACGGACCCGGACGAGGGCGCCGGCGGTGACGTCGAGTATTTTCTCTCGGACGCGATGGACAGCGAGGGTTTCTTCAAGGTCGACAAAGTGTCCGGTACCATTCGTACCGCCCAGCATCTGGATTTCGAGGAGCGCCAAGTTCACACGCTGACGATCGTCGCCAAGGATCGCGGCGAACCCTCGCTATCCTCGGAGACAATGGTGATAGTCGAAGTCGTCGATGTCAATGAGAATCTTCACGCGCCGGTGTTCGATGATTTTGTTGTGAGTGCGAGTGTCTTCGAGAATCAATCAGTCGGCACTCTCGTGACGACCGTGCGTGCCAAGGATGCTGACTCACCGGGAGGAGACTCAAGGATCGGATACAGCATACGGGGAGGAGACGGCGTTGGACTGTTCAACATAGACGATGAAGGTAAGACATTTTTTTTTTTTTGCGACATTTTGCATTAATTAGCGTGGCGCGGTATTTATTTATAAATATACCGGGAAATAAGGTTTTCTGTCCCCGTTAATATGTAATATCAACTGCAATGACATGCACTATGGTAACTTAGCCAACAGAGAATCTATACTTTATTACTTCATTACTTCAAAAAATCTATACTTCATTACTTCAATTCGCCGATGATACAGTTCCAATTTCCCACTAAAACAACCTACAAAAAACGATAGACTCGCTTCAAAACGCAACCGATAATATAACAAGTCACGTGCGGTTGGCCGACGCTCAGAGTATGGCCGACGATTAGCCGATGATCGGAGCTCTACTAATGCCCACCATTGGCTAAATTGTCAATTTAAAAACACTCCAATGTTGGACTCAATGGTTGGCAAAACTCTGCTTACCAGAGTTGAGCCGGCGCTGCCGTTCGCATCATTATTACGATAATAATCGTAATGATGCGATCACGATGCGACGATAATGATCGAATGATATGAAGCTGCGGAAAATATAACCTTCAGAACGAGAATCAGAGAACTTTCCAAACGATTCGCTGCGACCCAAATAGAAAATATCAAGCCATTGTGCATGAAACCCACACCAAACATAATACATACATTCAAACACCCCACACATACGCCTTATCAGCAACTCGAAACAATGATCAACGAATAAATAAACTGACGAATTAAATTTTAATGACCGATTCATGCCCTGTGTAAGACGAGTGCCACGTCCTGTCCCTCACTGCTTTTGTATTTGTTTTATTGAACATTATTTCTCACTAAATTATGTTCTCACGCTCGATCGTTCCCACGATCGAGTTATTTTATTATTTTAATTCCACTCGAACAAAATCACGCCACCAGACGTATATATCGATTTTCTGCAAATTCATATCCGCTCGCGATCAAGCGCGAGCGCTCTCTTTTATTCAGATTCTTGGTATTCCCACCTTCAAGGTTCTCCGATAGTCCCGCGAGGCGTGCGTACTTAGCATTTCTTCGGGCCGAGATTTTCAAGCCGGAGATGCAGAGAGAATTTATTATGAGATTATTATGAGAGAATTTATTATCGAGAGACTAACAACTATTTCACCGTAGAAGATTAAAAAAATTGACCAAAGTTGTGAACTTAGTAGAGAACTTTGAAACTGGTCGTTGGTCCATTGGCCGCTGTTCTCGGCTCGCAGACTCTTCCAGCCTCGATAGCAAGGCAGACCTCTCGCGTATCCATAAAACTATAAATCGCTCGATCGCTCCAGTCAATTAAGTCCCGACGCGACTGAATGTCGACGCCCGCTAGTTTCCCTCGCGAGAACGACAATAAAATGGTAGCAAAAGGGTCTCGTTGGCCGGCAAAATCCTCCACCGTCCGGAGAGTCGGAATCAGCCAGCGAGTCTTCGGCGCACTCGTAAAGACAGCGGCAACGCACACGGTCAGCTCCGTGTTCGTCCAGCCGCCACAGAGCACTCCTCTCTTTGCTCTTTATTCCGCGCACCCGCCCGTGTACACCTACCTTACGACCCGATCGTTACCTCCAGCGAAAAGTTCTCTCCGTGTGTGTTCTCTCGGAAACCAAGAGCTCTGATCAGCCTCGAGGGAGTCTGATCAGCCCCTTGCGCTTCGTACCGGTAGATGAAACCTCCTCTCCTCCTACTTTCACGGATTACAACAACATTCTCGATACAACTATCATTCCCTCGCGTACTGTTCGCCGGTACGAAGAATTTTCGTTCGTCATAAAAAAGAAATCACCTAATGAGAGAAACCGAAAGAATTATTGGAGGATGACACGTGTAAAATTTTGATCATCGACTGTCGTGTTGACTTCACGGTGGGACATTGGGTGTCCCACCTTCCTTCGCTCAGTTTTCAATTTTTTAAACTAATTTCTTAACATGAAATACCGAGGTGTAGTTTTTATAGTACCAAAATGTATGGCTCAAAGGTTTAAGAAAAGAAGATCATTCTTACTGACCTTTTTCCTCCGTGTATTTAAACCCAGCATTGCGCAACCACACGCGAAAGTTGGCGGCGGATGAAAAGGTTGCAAAACACCGACTCAACATAATGCATCTCCCCGTTGGGATCTCCGGCGAGTTGCTCCTTATTTATATATTTCTCTCCGTCGCGTTAATCCGAAGAGGCGCCGTGGGTCCGCTCGCGAGACGCTTAATAACTGGACGAAGCGCGAGGGACGTCGCCGACGCCGCGGAAGAGAAAAGCTTGTATCCTTCGTTCCATATTTTTCTGTCAATTAAGCCGATGATTCACGACACGTAATTTCGCCTCGCTCTCGCGAGTCCCATTGCCCGCACACAAACACACAAACGCATCCTTGGAATCGATTTCTCTCTTTTCCTTTTCTTCGTCCGCTCGGTCGGAAGACCGCGACGATCGTTAGCGCCAATTAACACACGAACGTTCGCGATATCGCGTCCCGCGCAAACCGCTTCTCAATTTCGCGTTAGTTTCGAGCGTCGTGTCAACGGGTATCGCTCTCGGTGTGCGTGCAACCGAGAGCCGTAAAAGTCGGTTCGCTCCGAGGCTCACGCGCCCAGATCCGGAGAGCAGGAAACTCGGATAGTGGAAAAAAAAAGAGAATTATATAGAGCAGCGAGTAAACGAGAACGGAGAACGATTTCAATTTTCCGTCTACCTTTAAGCTCCGTCCCGCTCTAATGGTCATCGGGGAAATAATGGCTCTTCGGACAACGCGGCTATAAATTGTAACGGGGTGACGCCTCGATGCCACTCGTACATCGCGAGCGATAAACCGTGCGGAAATAAAAGTGAGCGAGAGGCGAAGAGTTGGATATAGGAAAACGGTGCCATTGGTAGCCGCACGTGTGAGCGAACGAACGAGGAACGGGAGGGGAAAAAAAGAGTGCCTCTGCAATCGGACGGAGGAAGAGGGCGCTCCAGCCGCCCTTGCGGGCGACGGGAGGCAGACACTCTCCGGGCACACACCACCGAATGTGGAGAACCCGCGAGTCCCAGTGTCCACGATTCGGTCACGTCCGAGGGGGTTTTCCATCGTTCACCGGAAGTTCCGTAACGCCCGCGTCGCTATTGTCGCTACCGTTGGATCCGATGCATCTCTGCAGCTTCCACCGCCGGCGTGTCTACTCCGTTTCGTAGATTCGTACTCGTCACACACAGAAACACGCGCATACGCACATACGACACAATACACACACGGACGAGCAGTACCGCTCGTTTCCCGAATATCGATCGTTCGTTGGTGGAAAAATAATACATTGTCAGTGTGCTCTATGCATATTCAGTGTAAAATGGGTGGGGTCGGGTTTTGAGCGTACATATTCATAAGTTTGTATACGGTGTGTATTATAGTGCAGTGGACCGGATGAGGAAGGGGGGGGGGGGGGGGTGGAGCGCGAACGCGCGTTATCATTGACGCGACATGGAGAGACAGCTGTGTATTGGTTCATTCTGTTTTGTGGACCCGGTGCGCAGAACATTCGCACTCTCTTGATGCTCGGTCCTACTTTGGCAATTCTCTCTTTATGCATTATTAATATATGTTTTACCCGTTGGCCCGAAACTCCCACGGGAGCTGATTTTCGCCGGGTACAACGACGATTCCGGTATCTTGCAGCGGAAGACAAAGGAAACATTCTGCGAGCAATAATTGGTCCGGTGGATATATAACTAGTGCTTTTGTGTTCTACGTTCTGCGATATAATTAAATTTATCTCGTCCACCGCCCGGTCGACCGTGAAGCGCGAGACTCTTGAGGACGAGCGCACGTAGCGTTAACGATATTTCCATTTTTCACACAAAGTCTTTCGAGCTGGTGGGGCTCGAAGGGTCCGTATAAAATTCCTAAGCCAGCGAACACTGCACCGATACAGCAGCTTCTCGTTTGAAAAGATAAAAATAAATTAAAACAAAAAAACAAGGAATAAAAAAAAAACCATGGTGAAAAAATCAAGTTTGCGAACGGTAATTACTGGCCGCACCGAAAAAAGGTTTGGTGATTTCAAACTAAGCTGCGGTTGCGGGTGGCGAAATAAATATTTGGTCGATTGAACCAGCACCTTCCACAGGCTTGATTTTTTTTCAGATTTTTATCCTATCGGGAAGTATTTGTAATTCTCTCTTATTCCTCTCTCAAACTTGGGCGGCATCAGACAAGACCCGTTTCGTCGTCCGGAAAACCAGCCAAAGCCGCGACGCTTGAAGGAGCGGGTCAGTAACGAGGCTGCGACCGAGACTCCCGATTCGCGCGTAAAGCGAATGCAAGGGGAATTGCAGCGTACAGTATCAGCAGCAGCCACCGGCACTCCCGAGACTCCGGCGAGCTTCTTCTTTCTCCTGTGTGTGGGCGCTTCCCAATATCTCTGACGAGATTGCGATAGTGCCCGTCAGACCCCCCTCTCGCGAATACCGCCGGGAATGACGAGCTACCGCGGATGATTGTCGAGGCAGAAATATATTCAGCGTCCCGGGGAGCGTTCACATTCGAGAAAGCGAGCGCGGACGGAGAATGAAAGAGTTTCCTCTCCGCCAAATAGAGAACGGCGCGCTATTCGCGAATCGGTGGAAAAGAGATGTCTCTTTAATAATATCCGTTTCGTCATCCGTTCCCCGGGACACTCGACATGCTTCGGCAACGGAGAACTAGTCTCGCATCAATTTCACACCGCGACACGCGCGCCTATACGTGGAGAGCTGAATACAAATTCCGCGGGGAATAAAAATCTCTGATATTCATTTTTTGTTACCTCTTTTCCCAAACGCTCTTCCATGCTTCGATCGAAGACGGGCTGTTCGATGTGCTCGGCACGAGGAAAGTTGTAATTTTTTTTTTTTGTTAAGGGTAGGAAGAAGACCCGGTGGCATTCGCATCGTTACGGCTCGCAGGGTCGATTGTTTGAGCCCTTCGGCTCGTCTTACCGAGCGCGTCGGCTTTGAAAACTACCCTTCCATTGTGAACTCGTGTCGGAATATGCCCAACTGCGCGGTTCCTCGCGCGTCCATGATTCTTGCGGGGAACTTTCGCTATTTACCGTCGGTACAGCGGGTCTGGTAAAAAACAAATATTGCGGCTGGGGCAACCCTGCGATATAACTCGGCTCTCGTTGAATAGGCATTGTGCAACTGGAATTTCTTTTATTACGAAGAGAAAAAATAGAGGAGAACGAGAGGCCTCGCATCGCCGAGGCGGACCCGGAAGTACGGGTCGCACGATCGCCCGCGCTGGGCTCTCCCTCGCATGCTGGCCCTGCGGGTACGGCACGCGTCTGGTTCGTTGGGCAGTCGCGATACTCTCCCTCTGCCTCGCGACTAGTCGAAGGCCAGGCTGTAGTGCACTGTTAACGGTGAGGAAATGAAATAGAAATGGGGAAATAAAAAAAAGGTAGAAGAATTCGCATGAATGCGAACGCTGCACTCGCCCTCTCGTTACCCTTCTGGCAGCCAAATGGAAATGCGCGAGGCGCGATAGACCATTGTGATGGGCTGTGAAACGAAACGAGAAAAAAAAGGAAAATATGTGTGTGTGAGTGCGTGCGTGTGTGTGTGTGTGTGTGTGTGTATTAGGGTGGTTAAAAAAAATTAACTTTTTAAACATTTTCTACCCACCTTTTTGAAGTACAGATGTCGATCTAAAATTAAACCTCGCGAAAGGCCGTACCTAGCAAAAAAACCTAAGACGTGCTGCACTCGACGTTTTACTCAAAAAATACGTCAATCTCTCACCCCGTAGAAGTACATATTTCGATCTAAAAAAATATCTTGCTAAAGTCGGTCGTTGACAATTACATTTAAAACGTGCCGCGTTTTTTGGGTACAAACGCCGAATGCGGCACCTCATAGAATTTCTTGCTAGGAACCGTCTTTCGTGAGGTTCAATTTGAGATGAAAATCTATACATTGAAAGGGTAATGCATTGATAAACGTTTTGCGCAAACTTCGAAGTCTTACAACCTTTTCAATTAAATTTGAACTCGCAGTAAAAGCGTTAACGAACTTGAATTTCAATGAAAAGAACGTAATTTTGTTTTCACGGCGAGACCCGCGAGGTGAGTTCACGGCAACTGTGCTTTCTGCATGAAGAATAATTTTGAGTTTGTAATGAGGAGGTCCCGTGTACACGAGGCAGATGTAAAGCATAGACACGGAAAGTCACCGGCTAGCGTTAATTTCGTGTTGTTTCTTACTCGCCGAGACAGAGGTTTCCCTCAGCACTGTGGGCACAGAGGTCAGTGCGAGAGACTCGAATGAGCGTTAAATATTATTCCACGTTTAAGAGAGACGGCACGTTTCACGGTGCAGCGAATTGGTCAGACCAAAGCCGTCGGTCCACCGCTTCGTTGCCCTGCCGGGCGTTTGTAGAGTTTACACAGCAGACCAGTAATTACACAAATATTTACACGATTTTTTTTTCTTTCATTTGCGGACCATGTTAATTAGACGGTCGGTACAATCCATAGTGGCGCTTCAGCCACGGTGGACTGTATAATTATCGTAGTGAGATAAACTCGCGTCCGAGAGACAAATTTACATAAAATATTGAGCCAGGAGTAAAATAAGTTACGAATTCCTGATGAGCGGTAAAAAATTCGTCGGATGTTGGGTTTAAACACCGAGCCGCAGAATTTTTTTCCAATACCTAGTTTTAATTTAAATACCTAATTTAAATCAAATAAATATTTTATTCAAACCAAATAAACGGTGGCCGTTAAATAAAAAATTTTCTGGTTGTGAAGTACGTATTAGAGTATCAAGTACTCGAAGTACCGAGCGCTCGGTAGTTCTTGAGTACTGGCGTATTGTATACTGGCAGAACTAAATTCCTGAAGTTCTGAGTAGTGGGCACTGACTCAGCACTTCATACTTCAATACGCCCTTCCGCTACTTCGTGACTTTGCCCAGCCCTGATTTATTTAATCCATTGACATGGATTTTATTTAGGCAGGCCTCCTCCATACTTTCCATTAAGCATCTTGGCGGAGTCATTTTGTACCCTTGTACACACAAAAAAAAAACATGAGAAAAGCAATGTTGCAATGATACAATAAATCTTTAAAAAGGCTGATCATCGGATTTTCTACTCACGCGTCGACGACATTCAGCTTCGTCTCCATCTTTGAATATAAAACGAAACGGAGCCCTGCTTGAAAGAGTCCCCGAGTAAACGTCCACGTTTCAGTGCGCGTACAGAGGTGAGATGTGTACGAGCAAGAATCGCGCGACGACTGTACGACGTCGCGAAGCACCCATAAGCCGGGCGCCAAGAGGCGTTGAAAAACCGTTTGAATACGAAGGTGTTGACTCACGGAATAACGCGTGTGCCTCTGTGTGCGTCACACAATATTAGAGTCCGTGCACGCGAAGACTAAACATAAACGTTTCGACGGAGCGCGATGAAACGCGCGGGTCCCGAGTGCGACCAAAGACTTCATTCTCCTACGGTAGTCACCTCTACAGACGTTGCGCACAAGACTCGACGGAACTTTTCGCCCGAGCTCTCTTTGAAAACTCAATTATTTATAGAATTTACGTTTCTTCGAACACGTTTAAAAAAAAAATGAAAAATGTTACCAAAGTCGTAGGCGCCGAGAAGAAAACAGAAAAAAGGACTCCACATCGCCACCCGACCTCGGTCTCGAGCACACCGAGTGCCACATTCATATCCCGTTTTGTACCAAGATATCCCGCTCGTTCCACAATCGAGACTGCAATCCCTCGGCAACGTGAATTCTAATGAATATGCAGCGAGTGTCTCGCGGTTGAGCTTTGCAACCATACGATATACATATATATTTTTCCGCCGAATCGAGCTTCGCGAGATACCGCGGAAATATGAAACAACCGTTACCACGGTTACGAGTTTCCCGCGTTTTCTAGTTACGTGAATTATTCGACAATCGTGAATTTGCACGCAGTATAACGCCGTCAGCTGACAGCACGTTTCCGCGTGTGTACGTTGCTTTCGGCGCGGGTGTCGCGAGCGTAGTTTCGCATCCAATTACCAGTCACGCAACGTGCGCCCGACGCAAGATTTCGTCGCGGAATTGTGTCTCCTCCTGTAAAACACGTTTTCGGGGTCTGTCTCTGCTCTCTCGCCGGGCGGCGAACGCACACGCGAAACTCGCGGGGACCTACGATCGGGCACGGGGCACAGACCGCGATACGCTCTCGCCGCGACGCATACTAATTCGATTCATGAATCCCTAATGGTGCGGAACGCACGGTGGCACCCCGGGGCCGTTACGATACCTGTAACATACGTATTATAAACCCACCTACTTCACGGATATCTTGTCACGATCCCATCAATCCTTTTCTCGCGCGAGATACACGCCCGATAGCTGAAAGTTCAAATCTCCCCGTTCAGCAGTAGTTTCATATCTGTGCGCTTGAAATAAAAAAAAACAACCCGGATCAATTTCTTTGCTCGGGGAAGCCAGACATCAATAGATTAGTTTGCATCTTGATACTTCCGCGATTACGCGATGCAAAGAGGTCGGATACCGCTATTTTTTGTGAGCGGTGAATTTTAAAATAAATTAAAACTTGGCTCGATTATGAACATGGGAGTTCAATGATTATTGTACTTTTGGATACGAGGCAATGTGCTGCACACCCAGAAAAACAATTTATTTGACGGCACCATTTATTTGGTCTAAGTAAAATATTGATTTTATTTAAGTAACTATTTACTTAATTTAAGTAAATATTCATTCAAATCAAATACAATTCAAATCAAAACAGATGAAAATTGCGGACGTTTGTGGACAATAGGTTGTTGTAAAAAGTACAAACTTTTTTTTACTGTACAAGTGTCGTACTTCGTAAGATACAGAGACGCGAAAAAAGGTTCATCTGGGCCGAACTTCCCCTAACCCTTCGGTTAAGCGAAACATATTTTGTTGCGGACGGAAATCTGCATAGGTTGTAGACTCGAGCAGACGAGTGTCAAACTCGACAGTTATTCTCGTAATTCAGATGTAAAAATGAAGTCCAAGAAATCGTATTGTCGGTAGACCCTCACGATAGATCGACCGGAAGTCAATGTTAGATAAGATATTTTTTCATCACGTGTAACGAGTTAGAAATTTCCGAGCTGGACCAGTCTGGACCGTCGGACAATGATCGCGAAGGGTCGAGGACGCCGGGACAATTTTGGTCCAGACGGCCGTGAATGGCTGCCCACAAGCGGTCCTGTCTTGCATGCATTGTACAGAAGGCGTAGGGTGAAAAAGAAGCTTGGAAGAAAGCCCCATACGAGACGCTGGACGGGGGGTTGAGAGGGCTTCCACAGCCTCCGGCATCCGAACGTACCAAGGAGCTGGACCATTGTCTCAAGAGCTCCGCCTCTGTTCTTCTCTCCCCTCACGTGCGTGTGGCCCCTCGCGAGTGACGTCACTTCCGCCGCCCTCTAGCCTCTCTCGTCTCTTCAATTTTTCCTACTGCTCGGTCGGTAATGCCCTCGGGGATCTGCCGTGGCCGCTGCGAACCGGTACCTGCACGATGAACTTCGTCCGAATAGTCTACTCCGCAGCCTCGGACGATCATGCCCGTGGTGCACTGCCACGATGCACCGAGGATTCCTGTGCGGCTAACTCGCCTCGACCTCACCGGTGCATTCGGACAAGGGAGCGTGGGCGGCGATTCACTGCCGGCGGATTGAATTCGCTAAAAATCCATACCGCTAGGTGAAACGTACGCCAGTCCCGGCGCTCCTCCGGGCAGAGTTCTTCGCTAACCGTAATTCGATTTCACTTGCGAGAGGTAAAAAAAAAAAATACGGCTTCCATGGGATGGGAGCTTTTTCTATTGACCTTCTCTGTACCGTGAAAATGAACAACTACGTTTAGCGGGCCCTAAAAAAATATGTAAAGTGCAGCGACGATATTGCAGTGTAATATCACTTTTATAGCGAATGCTTCAGCGGCCAAATTTCTACGGGTTTTCTCGACGGGGTTCCCGGAGAGTTTATCGACCCTCTCACAGTCGCAAGCCAGTCAGCACTCAATTTGGCCGCTTTCACGCGTCTAGCCTGGGCCCCACCTCCACCGAGGTCTCGAACATCCCACCGGTGGGTAGAATCGAGCACGTCGGGCCGTCAGACAAGAACGAATGTCTGTCCCGATAAAAAGCTTGAGGAAGGTTCGGCGATGCGAGACAAGAGCGAGTGTATAGAGTCGTGTCAGGATGCATGAAAACCCGCTAAGTAAAAGTGCGGCTTCCGAGTTTTTTTTTAGTGAGCAATGGAAACCAAAATAATAATAATAATAAAAAAATACTCGGAAGTTAAGAGAGGATCTGCGAACAAGAAATCGAGCTGATATCAGTAGCGATCTAGACTCCACCCACAGCGATAATCTCTCTGGATGCGCCAGCACACACGTACCTTTCTCATTCACGAAGCTCTCTTTACCCCCCCCCCCCCCCCCCCCCGTCCTCTCCCTCTTTCTGTCTCCCTCCCTCTCGCCAACGATAATATGTAAGCGGTTTGCGATTAGCCGCAAAAGCGATTAACCTGAATTCGCAATATGGAGCCCGCGATGGGAGGAAGGTATAAGCCCACGATCAACAGTATTCCGCAAAACGATTAAGTCTAACGCGATGGATAATGATACGGAGGGCCGCTGAACGGCTGAGTGGGAGCGTCAGGGAGAAGCTCTCATATAGGCCGATGACGAATTACCTCGATACTCTTAACGATTGAATCGAAATGTATTATTCGTAAATGAAACCAATCGCGGTGCATTGTTCAATACGTCAAAATTAAATGAAACTCCGTAGGCCATTATTGGCTGAAAATTAACATTTTTGTCATTAATTAGGTGTAATTACCGTTATATTCACTAAGCGCAAAATTGGATTAAAAATGCTTAATGATGGAGGGTTTTTAAACGAACGAATTAATCAATCAATTACTACTCTTGCAATTCAGTGGATGTCACGGTGAATTTTTGATTATAAAATCACTCAACAATTTATGATAGAGTTCCGAATTCGGAATTAATTTTTCACCGACCGGTCGAAAAATTTGACGTTCTCCGGTGGCGAACGAGAGAGATATTGCGGTAGAATGTCGGTCGCCGGGGAACTTTCCGCGTGTCACCGCGGGGTCCCGTTGTCGTCGAGGACGGATGATAATGCGATGACGTACGCCCATTCTTGCGCCCGGCTTTGCGCCTACACTTTTTCTCGGTCGAGAGTGTGCGCGCGCGAGTTCGTCTCTTTGCGTAGCGTCGCTCACTCTCACCTTCTCTCGTCCAACGCCTAAAATTCGTAGCGTAGGTAGAAACCGAATCCGGTACCGGCCCACATCCGGCGAGCTCTCGAGAGACTCGCGGAAGTCGCCGCTTCTCGGATGGCGAGAGGATACGAGGGAACGACGAGGACGACGACGAGGCTGGCAGGAAGGAGTCTGCCGTTGTACGCTCCTAGTGCAGATATACTGCGGGCGGTGTAGCGTACCCCGGCTGGGCTACATAGGTGCCATGAGACGTACCCGGATCCGATGGCGGGCACATACGCGCTTCGTGGAATCGATCGAGGCGAAAACCGGTTTTCACCAGACGCATTTGCCGCCGTGTATTACGCCCGAGCGAGTGTAGCATGCGCGCGGAAGGGGGAGGAAAACTTCCCGTGATAGCCCCCGAGCGCGGGGAAAAAAGAACAGGAAGAAGAGGAAGAAAAACGGGGAAGATGAAGAAGAAGAGGCGTAGGCGGTGCGTACGATACCTACGCCACTACCTGAAGGACTCTTCCTCCCTCTCACGACGTTCCGCTTCTTGAAATTATTTTTTTATTCCTCGCACCTACCGTGCAAAACTTAGCATAATATCCCTAGATATGAGATATCAGAGAGCGACTCCGCCGATAACCTGTAGGGGATTATCTTCCGCGAATAAGTTGGCGATAGGATATTACTCCGAAGTCCTACGATATAGCAGGGGGAGGATGGGGTGCATTACGGTGAGCGAGAGAGACGTCGCATTTGCCGCATGAACGGTTGAGAAAAGTCCTGGAGGTATGTACGTTCCCCGTAGTGCCGGGTTTCGGTCCGGGGGAAAAAGTATAGCGAAACTCGGTCCGCTCTTTATTTCGCGCTAGGTTGTATATCATCTGCATATGATAGCGCGACGCGTCCCTGCCGTGAAAGCCATTCGTTTCAATGCGTACTATTCACACTGCTCGTGCGCGCAAGCTAAAAGCTTTGGGGCCATCCCGCACACCCCGCTGAGCTTCGTGCCCTCGCTAGATTTCTTTCTCTACGCGCGAATATCCGACCCGTGGATTCCGTGTCTCTCGCTCGTACGTACATGACACACATGGTGGACTGCACGCTAGACAAGAGCGGCAAGATGGGGAAAACGCCGCCGCTGCCGTTCCATGGAAATCCAATATTTTTCAATTTGCAGTTTTCACCTCTTCCTCGCGATATTATCTGCAGGGCATCCCAAATACAGGACAGTTGTATCTATCTGTTCGGGTTTTTTTTTTTTTTTTTTTTAAGTCTTCGGCGCGCTGCGAGTTCTGGGTTGTGCTCTCTGATCTCTGCTCTCTCTGCATATCCGGGGTTCCCCGACTTTCCCCAGTGGGTTAGAAGTGTCAGCTCCCAAGGGATAAAAGTCGAAGCGGCGGAATCAGCGGCGTACAGGATAGCTTCGCGGGATTCCGATTCGTAGTCGAGATTCCCCGCGCGTCTGCAGACGTCGATACACGCGCGGATGAACGATTGTTTGACTCGGAGAGTCGGGGAAGCTCCGGGGATTCGGTTTTCGTATAGGAAATAGAAAACTTTCCTGTCGCAGCATCCATCTCGGGAGGGAGAGAGAAAATCGGGAACGCGGGATTGTTTGTTTATTCGGCACCTAGAGTTCGCTGAAGAGGCATAGTCGGGGATGGAATGGTTCATGGAAATGTATTTCGATCGTGAACAATCCAAAGTCCATAACTAATTTATATATAAAACGTATTATGGTCGATGCGCTTGCGAGAAACGCCACAGAGGAGTTCGTGATTGTACTTTTGAATCGAAAGTAACATCGTGCATAATTTTTTTTTAAATTTGTTGTGATGTCACTTCCGGTTTGAAAACCTCGGTTTTTATGACGTCAGTTTCGGTCGAAAAATGAGATTTTCAAACCGGAAGTGACGAATTTTTGTACGACGTCACTTCCGGTCGAAAAATCGGATTTCCAAAACGGAAATGTGGCATTTCCCGTATGAGGTCACTTCCGGTAAAAAAAAAAAATCAGTAAAATTTCCGCTGAACGTTGTCTCTCTAATATTTTTCACAACATCCGCGATCGATACACCATGCCATGCAGCGCACCTAAAGAACAACATACCATGAGTGTTATTACATTTCTCGTTAAAAAAATTAAAAAATCTGATATTTGTTTCGGCGCACATGGCGCATGGCACAGTTGCAAACTGAAAATATCTATATCTTGAAAAAAGCCCATTTTCCGATTCCATTCTCCCGTATAATTCTCGCGCATGATATTCACGATTGTAATTATAACTTTCGATCTCGCATGTTTACATTTGGTTTGTATCCATTTATCTAACTAAATAAAACCCCGTGCCCATTATGCAAAACATATCTTTGTAAATATCACATGATAAATTCGCATTATTTTTCCTGCATTAACAATCGTATCCGTTCTATTTACTCATTGGTTCGTGTATTTTCGGATAAATACAATATCGAATATGTTGATTCAATGGACGGCAACAAAGTCGTTATTTTCCCTGCATTATACCCGGACGTTGAAAGCGCGAACCGCACGAACAAAAACGCGTTATCGAACGATAATTACGACGTACACCGTGAACGAGCGCTTCGGGCCGCAGTTTGGGGGCGCAAACTATGCAACGCAATTATCCGTCGGCTCTTCGGGAAACTTCGGGAAGCATCAGGAAACTGTGATTGTTTCGGGGTCGAAGTCCGTCCGGAAGTAGCAAAATCAAGCTTCCCCGCAGGCTCGGCCATTAATTACTCGACACCGATGCACCGAGTACAAAAAAAAACCAACGTAAAAATGGGCACCCCTATTCATTCCGTGAATTAAATTTCACCGAAACAACTTTCTCTATTTATCGCGAGAGGATAAGTTCCGCCGAGTCTCTCACGCGCGTATTTCGCCATTGTGTTCCAGTAATGGCGGTACAATTATCGCACGCATCAGCGTACAATTCGTCGCGCTTTGTCGCGAACCGCCCGAGCGGTGAGGGCAGATCGAAAAAAGTCAATTCGCATTCGCTTACCAATGTGCCTCTGTTTGTACGGATGTTGCGAGCGAATTGCAATTTCGACGACAAAAGAATCGCGCAATCGCTCCCGAGTCGATAATCATCATGAAGGGTTGTTAATGACGGCCACGTCCCGCAGGCAAATGACAAATACCGTATTAACAACCGACGGGATGTGCGAGAGGGACCGGCGAAAAACAGAGACACGGAGTTACGGTAAAACACGATTGATCTTCGCCCCCGTTCCGCCGACGAAATATCGACGAAATTACGTCGAAAATTTAATACGAAATTTCGCCATTTTCGCGGAATCGCGATAATTCGGTCGCGACCCTACCGAAGTCCGCGTGACAGATCGTCCGGAATTATATTGCCTCGCGCCCGACATATCTCGACCGAACGGTGCATCAACGATTCGAATGTACGCCCCGATTGATTCCGGATACCAGAAGTCCACCGAGTCTGTCGCTATTCGCGCTGTTATGAGGATCGTCTCTCCTATGCTCGGCATACGCCGATCCGCGGGTTCTCCGCGAAGACGAGCCTCGCGAGAGGGGGGGGGGGGATGTTCGCGGAACACGCGGAAACGCCGAGAATCGTCGTCGTCACCAGCGTGCGGCGGATAGTCGACTCATCCAGCGGAGAATCGATCCTCCGCGCTACGAGCCAAAGCCGAGGATCGTGCGGGCCTCGTTCCCGGGTGTCGACGTGATCCCCGTCGAGCTCGGCGCATTCCGACTGTATAAACCCGTGATGCAATTGAATTTCCCAACGCCGCTCCGCGCGCGGCGATAGCGATTTAACGAGACGATCCGCGGCGGCAAACGCGCGCGACTACGACGAGCGAGCTCTCTTATCCTCCGTCTCATCGGCATGATATTAACGCTTCCTGGATATTTTCGTTCCCCGAGAGACGCTCGCCGACGATCCTCCCGGCGTTGTGTGTACCTGTTTCCACTCGTTGCTTCCGTGCGCGCGTACCCCGCTCACCGCTCCGCTCTTCGCACTCGTTCGCGCAAAGAGAAACTTTGATAGAATGTCGATAACGAGACACCCCCCAACCTTCCCTCCTCAGCCCCAGCCCCTAGAGCTCACGGTACTCTTTAACTTCGTCCATCTCTCGTTTTTTTCCCCCTTTCGCTCGAGCTTTTCTCCATTCAGCTGAAAAATCAACTCGACATCCGACAGCGTTCACCGCTACCAGCATCGCGTACACTCGTACGTTTACAACCACCACGTTCGACATCCAGCCCGCGAAGATTCGTCCAGCTGGAAAAGAAAATAAAAAAATTCCAATGTTAAAAAATCGCGTTCATCCGTTTTCCCGGGAATGTAAATAACGAGTCAGAGTGTGTCCCGGGCAAGCTCGAGGAAATCGAACATTGAGCTCAAAGGGAGGATCTGTTGATCGGAGATGAAGCTTTTATGACCGGCTCTTTGCGTCCATTTGTTCCGATCGGTTGAGCACCCAGACGATCTCCGTTACTACGCTCGTAATTTCCTTTTTTTTTGCGCTGCTACCGAAGAGACATTGCCATAGAGAAAACCGATTGTTATCCACTGTGTGACAAGAGATTATGCAAAAGATACAAATTTCTACAAGATACTGTATCTTAATGTTCATACAACGTTTCTTGTTTCAGTCTTATCGTTTAATCCACTATAAATTATCTGTCTTGCTTGTGAGATAATAATTTTTTTTCTTTCTTCTTTCATGTTCCCAGGTAAGACACGATGGCCAATTTATCTCTTGAGCTTGGCGAGAGATACCATACCACGCCCGCATTGAATTCGAGAGTCGGGAAAGATAGAGGAGACGAAGAGCTGTTAGAGCTGGCTCTAGTCCTCTCGTGCCAGGTTCCGCGGGGCTTTCGGAGTGCTCCGATGCGAGCGGGCAACTGCTTTGCAGGAAGGGTTGATCCGCCCACCCAACTGGGAGCTGTTCACGGTAAACCATCTTATACAATACAGTTCCGTTCGCCATGCCCCACTATCTATATATATACATTGTAACGAATATAGAGATGAGGATTGGGCGAGATATACGACATTACATAGGTGACTGGAAGCTCGGTACGACAAATGACAAACGTACAGGTTATCGATTGTCGCGATGATTACAGTCTTAAAACCAAATACGCGCGTTATTTATTCGCTCGGTCGTTAGGTTGGTGTTGGAATTATTTATTCGACGATCCTGAAGAGGATTTTTATTCAGTTCGAGTCAAAAGTTGTAGAATGGTAATCCGCGTGGAATAGAAGGGAAATAGTGAATAGTGAGGATGTAAACGATAACAAGAGTATTTTGATATCTCGCAAGATACTTGACCCACTGTGCCAGAATTCCTCGTCGCATTGCTGTGAAATAAAAGCGATCCATTCATTCGACTAGTCCAAATACGTTGAAGCTCCCTTAGTTGAGACACCTTAAGGTGATGTGAAATACCGCCGCGGCTAACAAAAACTGTATTGAATGTCACTTTGAGATCACAGTCCACCGAGGGAAAAGAAAATTCCCTTTCCCTGATGAATTCGTAAACGCGGGTAAAGAGAATTTGGTTTTTCCTCGGCGGTCTGCGATCCCCAAACTGCATTCATTACAGTTATTGTAACCAGCTGAACACGGGGCAAGTGGACTTGAGTGTGTTCCACGCCACTTGAAGTATCGAAATAGAAATCGCTATTAGTTTGCACAACTCATTATTTTTTTCCACCCGATTAGCGAGTGTTGTCTCATCGTGGGGTCCAATGCGTGCTCATGTGCATCCGGCGAAGCGCCTTTGTAGTTTCCACTCGTGTGTAAAGGCTTCAGCCCAGCCTGAATAACGTAACTCCGCCGTCGAGTTGAACACAGAATCTCTACGGCGGTACGAGCAGCGATCCAAGAGTGTTTCGCGGGCACGATATTGCGGCGGTTCAAACAGCTGCACTTCCTCGTTGGCGGCACGAGGGAATGCATACGAACTGCGATGCAGAGAGCGGCGGCAATGGCTCGTGCTATTTCACCGTTAGCAGCGGAGATCCGAGTTTGGCTGCTGCTTGTCGTCACTAGCTGGACCCTGGCGCCTCTCGAACGGTGCAACTCTACTTTAACCCCCTGTTTCTCCTCCGCCCCTGTCCTGATTTGCGCCCTATTGCTTCACTGTGCAACCAACATTACGCCGGAAACGTATCCGGAGTTACAGATACCCCGACTAATAGACACGAAATGCATTGACCGGTGGCAGCCGCTCAGAGACTGCGCTCACTGCGGGTTCAACGACCCGGCTTACCGAGTGGAATTTACGGATTTACCGAAGATTGGCTCTGTATAGAGACACGGAGCAAGTATGGGTAACTCGGTAACGTCGTTCAATCGGGAACAACATCGATTATCGCCGATGAATCGAGGGCTTTTCGCTCGTTTCGACAGCGAACCTAAAGTCCTCAACTCTGGAGCCACTAGGTTCTCTAGAGATAAAAATGGTTTGACGAGTTCCCCCTAATAAATTTATTTGATTTAAATAAACATTCATTTGATTAAAAGAACAATTTAAGAGCAGAACCACTGCGGTCGATGGCTCATTGGCATTTTCATTATTTTGTTACATTGTATGAGCTACAATATGTATATAAAAGCATGTTATGTATCGTCGATATTTATACAACTTAATTGGAAGGGAACCGTCGGTTAAATAATTTTTCTGGGCGGAGATTCGAGGACCATTGTCAAAACTGGCGAGGAGTGCACAGTGGATGTTGCTCCGAATTGTCCGGCGTTCCGGATCGCTCGTACTTACCCTATATGAAAATCCATGGCTTGAAGCAGCGTGAAGCCTTCATTGCGGACGTACACGGATAGGAGAGAGAAATACGTTAAGTTATTTATGAGAAGGTATTTTTCGGTGGCCCGATATCGGGTGGGTGTGCACGATAGTCCGAGAGAATGGCGAAGAAGGAGCTTACTGGAAGACCGAGGGTGCCGGTAAATATTTTAAAGCGCCGAGCTCGAATATCGTGGGTGGGGCTAAATTCCTCACTCGGGGCGGTGAATGTTGAATTTGTTTTATTCATCGAACGTTTACTGTCTTTCTCGCCTCTGATTGATGCACTATTCTAGAGCACCGACAAACACTGTGCATGCGAATATTCGCTCAATCTATTAAGTTTCGTGACGGCGGAGAAATATCGTTTTTTCCTGATTTTTTTTTCCAATCCGTGCTCGTGAACAAAAATATCGGATACTAAAGTTAAAGAGCAATTGAATTAGCCTTTAATTTAAAAAAAAGCGCAATTATTTAAACACGAATTTAAACAAGTAATAATCGAGCTTTTCGTGTCCGGCCAAATATTTAGCATTGCCGAGTTTTCAATCAAGCGCTTTAACGAGGCATTAATTCATGCTGCATTTTCGTGCAGTATCGAGGTATTTTCCCTGCACATTCGCTTGCTCATTTGCTCGATCCTCCCCTACTTTTATGTACCTCCCTCTCTACCGGCCATAGAAAACATGAAATTCCAATATAGAGAGTACAAAACATTTATCGAACGCTGGCAAGGGAAACTGTATAAAAAATACAACGCTGTAACGAGTATCGCAAAATTTCGGAACTTTTGTAGCTCGGTGCACTGTATCGGGCAAAATGGTGCAGGGAGGTGGAGGGTGGTCGAACGACCCGTTGGAGTGGGAGGGAGGGAGGGGGTGGTTTGTTCCGACCACCATCCCCATATAGTCTCGTACACCCTTGTCGAGCTCTCTACTCCGATTAATTTCACGTTGATGGACGATTGGAGTGGTTTTTCGCGATTCGTACTAATGCCCAGCGATCGTCCTTACGGCCGCGCTAGCTTCCTCTTCGATCCACTCTCCGGACACGAACGACGACGAATTGTCCGATACAACGTTCATTCGTTTCGCGGTCCGTGATTGTCGCGTGGAATTGATCGCTCGTGTACCGAGAACGAGGAAAATAGAGAGCCAGGAGACACAAAAATAACTCTGTGCGATCCTGCAAATGACGATCACCCCTTGCATCAATTTTTATTGAAATACAAAAAAGTTTTTAAAATTCTTCTTTAATTTTGTGTTTCTTCAGACGCCACGAAATTTTTTCGTGTACGCACGCGCCGACTGAGTTATTCAGAACTGACCTTAACTTTCTGCGGTGTTTCGGGCTTTCGCGAGCCACGGACACGGTAATAAACTCGTACGGCGAAGTTCGAGCATACGCCGAGAGTGCGAGACCAGACAGAAAACTTTTTCGAGAGCAACACGCTTCGGTGGTGAATTTCAAAAAACAACTCGAGACTCTCGCTTTGCGTTTTTTCTTTGCTCCCGTGTAAAATTTTTCGTGGCGATTGCAACCGGGCATGAATACACGGGTGCAGAAGGCAAATAGTCTACGTATAAGCGACACGAGAGTCGAGAGGCTTGAACGTGACAGTCTGTCTGTAAAGTTCGGGGTAAAGCTCGGTCTGGCAATTAGTCGAGAAAACAGAGTTTTCCAACGATCCGCCCCGTCGTTGACGTTTTTCTTTCGCTTTTGATAAACACTCGAGAGGGAGCGAGCTTTCACCCGCGCCTTTCCCTTGTTTTTCTTTTAGTTTTTCTCCAAATAACACGTTTGCTTGATCCACGACTCTCGTCCTTCTATCTCTCGAGGGCTGCAGCGCAACTGCAGCCCTTTTTATTGTATTCAGAAAAATGAGCGAATCATTTTCACTAAAAAAAATATTCGTTGCCGGGTAATTTTTAAACAATTAATTTTTTGATTAATTTGTTGATAACATTTTGGAATTACTATTATGCAAAATTAATCTTTTCAGTACCTTTACTATGCATGCATTTTTTTATTTGCAATTTTCACTTATTTTTCTAAAACTTATGCCAAACGAGCCCGAAGCGACATAGCTAACTTAACGACGTCAACGCGAAGAACGTGTCGATAACACGAGCGACTTCTGGCGATCCATTCTTGATCAGCAGAAAAAAAAATCCATAGCAACAGGACTCGTAAAATGGATTGAGTCTCGTTCGGTCGCGATGCAACTGGTGCAGGAATTTCGCACCGTCCAACAGACTTTGGGAATCTCTCGACAGGATTCGGTGGCTCTGTGTACGTCACGCTTCGAGCCTCATACCGAATCAATGCTCCTTCTCCACTTGACCCCGACAAATACTTCGGCTGCACGACTGTCCGGAGAAAACGAGATTCTCGGAATGCTCGCGGAATTCTTTTCAACCGGGACCGAAGCTCTTTCGAAGTACATTATCGAGGTCAGATCTTTAGCGAAAATTTATACATTATATTCTCGCGACGATACGTCCGTACACGCGTACGTGGTAGTCATATCACGCCTGTGTATGCACACTGTAAAGTAATTCTTTTTAATTTTTATTAGTTTTTTCCATCGGCGCACATTTGCTCAGAGTTTTAACTAATTTACCACGTTTTTTGCTTGCGAGGACTTCGTGAGTTTGGTTTGCTTCCTCATTAAAGTCCCGTGGCCACTTTCGCGCACGGGTCTGCACTTTCGCCTCTCTTCTCGTTACCCCCTTTTTACCCTTCCCCTGCCCCGCCCCGCTTCTCACCGTGGACGAAAAAGTAAAATAACCGAGCTAGAGAAAACTTGCCAAGCGGTTATCTCCCGGTGGAGGCTTTCCGAGTGCGGCGAAAACTCTACGAGTATTAACAAGATGCCCACACTGCGCCTTGTTTCGAAGCCAATTTCAACTTGTTTCGAAGATCTTCGAGCGCGCAACGTGTGCGCGAACTACTCAAGTTTCGCCCCCCGTTCGCGCGATCCTTTTTCCACTATTTCTTCTATCTCACCCTTTCCTTCGTCGAAACCAACTCACCCCCCCTCCCCCCCCCCCCCCCCCTGCCTTCTTTGTATCATCCCTCGGGGTCCCATCTGTATCTCCCTTCGCCGCGTAGATTTCATCTCGAAGTCCGAGATATTACCTGCTCGCGGTGTGCATAGAGGAGTTTCTTCTCGCCTGGTTCCCGAGACATCCTTATCCAGTACGTAGAAAAGTTTCGACTACTGTCTCACGACTTTCGCCACATTCCCGAGCTTCTATACATAATTCCTCCCCGGATTTATGAAGCTCGGTCTGGGTGTTACTGCCGAGTTTACGGAATTGGGCGGTTTTCAGGTGATAAATACGCATTGACTGTTTGACGGAATTTCTGACAATGCGTGGAAATTATATTGCACGCGGAAAAATAATTTACATAACGGACACCCGCAAATAAATATTCATTTGGTTAAAATTAATATTTATTTAAGGCAAATAAATATTTATTTGATTTAAATAAATTTGTATTGAAATGATTTTTTTTTTTTTTAAATATTTGTTGTTCTAATTCCACCGTATACCCTTGTCGGGTTTTTACGGAACCCCATCCCGATTCCCCCCTAGCACTCCCTACCCGCACTCAGCTAAGCTACCTAACTTCCAGTGCGTCCGTAGCCGACTTAGCTACACTGTACCGCATTTGCCGGGGACACGGGGAAACTACGGAAAACCCGTGCCGGTACAGACGGGCATATTCTACTGATCCGCTGGTATTTTTGCACTTGAGTAAAGTGCAGAAACACCAAAGTCTCAGAAGAAAGCGCCTTCCGCTCAACGGTCGATGCGCCAGCTAGCGCACAGCTAAGCGGTCACCCATCCAAGTACTGACCGCGAACGAATCAGCTTGACTTAGGGGACCACCAGAGCCGTGCGCCAACCGCGCATCCACCGCTGTCGGTCACATGCAACTTGTATTTTTTTCAACATTTGAAAAATTCACCATTTCCAGCATAGGGAATCCTATGTTAAATTTTGCGAAACAGCACTTTTTTTCAAAAAATTTCGAGATATCGGATTAAAAACTTCGCCATTCTTTTCAAGTGGCATATTTACCAACCGATTTCATTAACGAAAAAATTCTAAAAAATTTATTTTTAAAAATACCATTTTCGTCGAAAAATTGTAAAGGTTACCCCTTCTCATTTTTCCACTTTCAAAATGGCCAAATATTTTTTTTCGAGGTATCGATTTTTTACCACCTCCATTGGCTTTAAGTGGCCCATTCCGGCTCAAAACACATGCAACTTGTATTTTTTTTGAAATTTGAAAAATTCACCATTTCCAGCATAGGGAATCCTATGTTAAATTTTGCGAAACGGCACTTTTTTTCAAAAAATTTCGAGATATCGAATTAAAACCTTCGCCATTCTTTTCAAGTGGCATATTTACCAACCGATTTCATTAACGAAAAAATTCTAAAAAATGTATTTTCAAAAATACCATTTTTGTCGAATTCGTCGTCAAATAAATGTTTTTTCTGGGTGCATCGTCGGTCCACTGAACCGCGATGTAACTTGCTACGGTCGATCATCGTTGTCACCCTGTGTATACATGTTCCTTGGCACGGATAAAAATTCACGTTACTTTAACAATTTGCTGGAACATAGTTGGATGGATAGATCGGTGGAGATTACTTGAAATCGGACATAGCCATTGGACGTCACGTCTGCCGGCACTCTCGTAATTTCTCGTCACCGGTTGTAGCGTTTCCTATTTCCTGGGGGTCGGCCGACCGAGCGGCTCATCGACCTTGCGTTCGCTGTAGCCAAGGCATATGACGCAGAGAGGGAGAGAGGGGAAGAAAGAGCGGGAGGGAAGCCCACTGGAACCGGGGAACAGCGAATAGAGACAAGCAGACAAAGTTACGAACGTCGAAAGAGAGAGAGAGAGCGAGCAGGGGAGGGAGAGGAAGGGGGGGGGGGGGGAGTTGCACTCGTATCTCCCGCGGGCCGCGACCTCCGAGCTTTTCAGGTGGAAATTCAGTCTAATTAATTTCCCAGCGTCATCCGCTTACGGCAATTCGCAGATCAACGGGCGTGACAAGAGAGGAAACTGAAGAGCTCACAAGAGGAGAGTCAGAGAAGAGGGAGCGAATTTTCCGCGTTTTTCGAGTGGAAAATGGGCAAGAGGCTCGTCGACCACGGCTTTATTCGCAATTCCTTCTTTTTCAGCGCAATATTATGCAATTTTCAATGGAAACCCGAAAGAGCACCTGCTTTTTCGACTCTTTCAATCTCGCTTTATGGTCAAAGTGAAGATAAAGCCTTGACATTTTATAGCTGAGGGGGTATAAAAAAAATCCGTTGTCAGTAATATGAAATAAAATGGGTTATCCGTTGACCTGTATATAAAGAAACGTGATTTGTGAAAAGGTTAATAAAATGAGCTATTTCGATTATCAATCGCTACGAACATAGGCAGACAAAATGATGATTCGTTTAATCTTCAAAGAATAGAACAAGCCTTTTTGCCAATTGAAAAATAGGATTTTTCTCAACTGCACTTTCACATATTAAAATACGTGAAAAAATGCCACTTGCAAGAATTTATTTTTTTATTTTTTTATTTTACCCCCACGTAAAAAGAACATTAATTAAATTATGTCTGAAAAACTTTCTTGAGGCTACATTACAGGATTCGTCAAATTTTCTCAGAATTCGGTGTCCAAATTTGTGGAAGATGCCAATAAAACCACATGTTTTAGGGTCAAAAACAAATTGCATTCTTTTCGCTATTTTCAAACTTTTAGTCGAAACGTAGTCAGCTTTGGTACGAAATTCCTCGGTCGTTCTTCTCTCAGACGGTCATTACGGTGGTTGACATGCGTCAACGACTTTTCCGATGCGCGGCGCATCGATGCAGAAAGAGAGAGGGATTCATAGCCTAGACGATTGAGGATGGTAGACAGTCGCGACGTCGTCTGGTGTAAAGGTGAGAATGCAAATGAGTGTCGAACGTGCATTGATATGCAAGAGACGGTGCATCGGTGCGGGCGTCGAGTTGACTGAGTGCCTCTCGTCGTATGCAGCAATTGCGTACAGGCTCGGGCCTTTTCCTTCGTCGAAGAATGGAAAGCCATTAAGACGGTATGTGTTCGTAAGTGGAAGCTCGAGCGCCGATCGACAAATAACTCGCGCGACGCTGCGACGCGCCGAAGGCTTCGGAACGATTGAATTTTCTCCCAGTACTTCCTCCTGAACGTCACGAGCTTACATCCGTTCTTACGGGTGTCTCGTCTTCGCGCTTCTTTTCTCGACAATGAGCAATTCTTACGAACGAACAAAATTCTCTCCACGTATGTGCCGACCAAAACTTTAATGTTTAAAAAAAATATTTTTGATATTATTTCATGAATCTATCTGCACCCAGAAAAAAATTTATTTGACGGCTACCGTTTATCTTGTTTAGGTAAAATATTTATTTGATTTAAATGAATATTTATTTCATTTGAGTAACCATTTATTTAAATCACGTCCCAAAATAAATCATATACAACACCGACGCACTCACGCTCTTCCTCGCATATAAACGCAGCCACACAAACAATTAGGAGCTACACTTTTTTTTTAATTTTTCACTCACGTAAACATTCTGATCAATAAAATTCTTGTACTACTACTACTACCATTTAAATCAAATAATTATTTTACTTAAATCAAATAAACGGAGGCTAAATAAAAAAAATTCTGGATGTGGGTAAATACTTTTTCGATACTCGTAAGAGACTTATACGTGAAACGTAATCAGAAATAAGGTTGACATGAGAACATGAGTATGCTTTCGATATTCAATAGTGATTCCCCGTAGGACAAGACCGCGAGGAGGTCTGAATCAGATCTTCGAGGTCCAGAATTCCCGTACACGCATCTCGGGATATTGCATAAGTTTCGATGCTCCGTGAATAGTATGGACGGCAGAATCAGAAAGCCCGTCGAACCATCACGATTTATCACTTTCCCCCTGCACGCGAGAGTGAGAGACCGAACGGAAAACGTATTATTCCCTCGAGTTTTTCCGCCGATGGGATATCAAGCTCGCGTCTTACCGGGAAAGACCCTTTCCTCTCAGGTTGCACATCGCTGAATCCCTATTCGCGATGGTCCCTCGAGTGGAAAAAAGATATCGAGGCTGTAAATACTGTCGCGCGTAATCCACTGCGCAGTTGCTAAAAGCGCTAAGAAACTTTTATACTTTTCGTACTTTGCGCTTTATGCTTCCGTGCATTTTAATCCAATTTTTTCGCCGAGTCTGGACAAGAAATTCGGGCTGGTTGAGTCGCCTGAAAATCTTGTAAATAAAAGTCGGGTCTAATTTCAACGAACTTCCCGTCAAATAGGGGGGACCGGGTGAAATGGGTTAGCGAGAAATCAGGCTGACGCGGGGTGTAATGTGCCTAAATACGACAACTAGACCTAGACTAGACTAAACTAAACTAGACTAGACTAGAACTAGAATGCTGCAAAGGCGGATAAGTTTCCGATTTTTTTTCCCAGTAATTATGCTGGGTATTGCTTTCAAACTTTACAAGACTCTCGGCAAAGCGATTATGTACATTCGTGTAAAATTTTATGACGATGGTAGCATTTTAATGTTGCTACAACAATCTTAACAGCGAGCGTTATGTTCCCGCTATAAAATTTCAACTTTCCTCTCGATCCAACGATCCAGTGAGTAAAAGTTTAAACAGTTCCGCGCGAAACGTCGTAATCGTGTCGCGGTGTTAGATAAGCGAGCGGATAATCGGTAACGACGGAGAGATGCAGCGAGATGCCTCGGTAGAATATCATCGGGCCGTGCGTGGAGAGAGGATTCAGTGTTAGTGCCGAGAACGCAATGGCACAGCAGGGCGGACAGTCGGATCGACTCTCGTGCTTCTGGGCCGCGGCTTCCAGAGTTATGGAGCCGTAGATCAAGCGCGTTCGTTCGTCGTCGGGGTCCGAGCGGATCGTAGCAGGCCGCGCGTTTTGAAATGTGTAATCAGCGGCCGTGATTTACAACGCGTCCTGATTGCTATCCCCGCACACCTACACAGAATACGTCGGTAGTTTCTGCGGTCCGGGAGGTCGCACCGGAAACCGATCGACGCGCGACCATATATCCCTCCCTCGATATCCTCTCCGTCCTTGTCCCTCTTTTTCCTTTTTTTTTTACCGTACCAAACCGACTCTATATCGCACCGGCGAGACCGGCGAACTTTCGTTTGTATGACGTAGACAAAAAGTACGAGGATTAATTAACTCCCTTCTTCCAGTGACGCGGAAGGAGGGACGACCCGGGGGTCGGATTGACTCTCGCATCGGAACGGGGGAAGTCGAAAATGATTTTTCGACTTCCCCCGTTCCGATGCGAGTTTGACGAATGTGACGCTATTTACCAAAGCACTTCTCGCGCCCGTAAAGTTTGACGAATGTGACGCTGTTTGCCAAGGCGTGCGGGGAAAATGTCTGCACATGCGTACAAGCGCACTATGTACTTTTCCGTAGGCTTTTCTCGCACTTGTGAGAAAAAGTACTATTTCATATTTCAACGATCGCACGAAGTTTCACTTTACCATCTACTGGTGAGATTGCTTCTCGAAACGCTGAAAGGGAAAGATGAAAGATTAATCGATGAAAAAAAAAAAAAAAAATTGCGAAAATCCATGGAAAAATATAATTGTTTGCTCATGCCTCGGACGAGGTTGCGCGCCGCGTTATTACTATGTTAATAGCCTTCGGTGGTTTATACCTGAGAGCGTAAACAGATGAAAGCCGAGCGTTATATAAAATGTTAAAACACTGAAGCCGACGTTCAAACGCGTCTCGAATAGGGCGTGCTGTGGACTGAAATTTAGTTTTTTAGGTCACGGTGTTACGATAGCAAAGCGGCGGTGTATCGATGTATCGAGAAAGTTCATAGCGCTGGTGAAAGCGCGGGATGTCGGTTGTTTGTACTCTCGTAGGCAAGCAAGGGGAGAAAGAGAGCTCGTATACACGATCGTGCTCGGGGGGTGGTGCGACCCCTTCCCATTCTCTTGCAACCCCGTCGTGGAGGTACTCTGCCTTCGCCGGGGTTATATCGGTTTTTACCTCCAAGCCAATTTAAATTGATGAAGGGAGACTGGAAACATTTACGTGTTCTATAACGAGAAGCTCGATCGATAGGCTCGGCACCCACTTCGTTCGGGGGATGGCGTAACCTGCCAGTCTTCGAATCGTCAGGGGGCGCACAAAAAATCCCAATCTCGTTCGACTCGTTAGGAAACTCAATTCATCCGTATCGACGCGGAAAAAAAATATATACACACATATACATGTACATACATTTTTTACGATTCTCTGCAAACCTGCGTCGACTCTCGCAGTCAGCCTGGGTTAATAAAATTTATCGTCACCAGGAAACAATCGCGAGTAGCGTGACAGAATTAATGTTTAGCGCCATCCCGATTTATCGTCACACGGGCGGATAATTGGGAGGTGACGAATGAAGGCCAAAAACCAATTCATGGTACCAGACTAGGAAAATAATATTGTTACGCGTAAACAAGGTAATCGTCCGTTGAACTGATAAGCCGGATGTATTATTCATCGTAGAGTAGCAGTAGTTAGAATACAAAATAAAATAAACAATCAAGAGGGAATATAAATGGCAAAAATGGAGAGCAAAAAAATGTTCTGCGATCGACTATTTGCTGTATAAAGGGATGACCGTGGCGATGTGGGAAAACAAATTATTACATCTCTTTTTTGCTGGATGTCGATGGATATGATTCAGAGGAGAAACCCCCCCACCCTTCTTTGAAGGAGTTTCCCCGGCTTTTGCGAATCTCTCCAGCCGAGGGTCGGTGAGTGGTAGCGAGCTCATTGTTTCCCAAGCCACGTACCGTTGCGAGAGCTCGAGCCCCCTTGCTTCCCTATCGCGATTCACCTGGCACGCAACTTCATATCTATTCACTTTTTGTGCTATCGTAACCTCCCCTCTCTCTCTCACTCTCTCCACTCCGCTAACACAAGGAAATATGTATGTATAATTCCGTCTGTATATAACGCTTAGGGAATTCTCAGTTACGTAACGAATATTTTTCGCGAGGCCGAGGGGGAGCACCAGACGATACATCGCCCGTATAATATTATCTCCTCGACTGCTGCCATCGACCCGAAGAAGCCCACGTGTTTCATTTCCTTTCCCTTTCGTTCTCTCTCTCTCTCTCCCTCCCGTCTCTGGGTTCGTTGATTTTCTCCACTCACGTGCGTGCATGCCGCGACTCGTACGAACGCTAAATCTTCCGATCGCTCCGAGGCATTCGTCGCTACTTCTTTATTCTTAGTCCTCTTGCCTTCGTACCCGCCCCCCTCTTGACCTCATCTTCTGAATATTTGTTCGATGCTAATACGTATCTCGAATTACGTACGCTGACAACTGCCGACAATTCGATCTGCATTATATATTGCACTCGGCAAATATAGTTTAGTCGATTAGACAAACGTTGAGAAAGAAAAGGAAAAAATGGAGTAAAAGTGGTGAATGTGGGCCGGTCCATGTATTATTGATATACAAGAAAATGGCCTGCGCGTGATTATTTCTGGCGGAGAACTTGTAAAACTCTGAACGTCGACGATGTTATGACATTTTGTTCCGATGTTTATTCAGTCACATTACGGTTCATTCAGTCCCCCGCAGCATTACGGATGTACAAAAAAATCTAAGTATATCGGACGGAAATAGAACTTTCGATTGTAGATAATATGGTTAACGGACAGTAATTGGGTCACGATCAATAATTGGGTCATTATTTCGTAATACACAGACAAACTTCATTATTACGAAATACGCATATACGTAAGATAGCGCCTTCGACTACGTTTTTCTCGGTGCATTGCGATAAAAGCACCGAGGCAAAAAGTGACTGCACACTCTATACTCAGGCGCCGGATGCTTTTGCGTTGCGTTTACGCGTTCACTTCCCTCCTTTTCGCGAAACTTCGAATCGCGCAGCATGCTCCCGACGTGTACAAACCTACGGGATACGTTTTGACGCGATGGCCACTGTGTGCCCGGCTCCGTTGAGGCGCTGTGTACCAATTTTTCGTGAAAAATGTGTCAATTCGGTGCATATCTCACGTGTCAGATCCGTGAATGCCTCGGGGAAAGGATGTTTGCGCGAAACGTCACAGCGTATTCGAAGTGCATACAAAACGCGGGGAGGCAACAACGAGATCGATGCATGGCCCGGAGGGTAAACAGTTCTTTTTCGCGGCCGGCCAGATAAGCCCGAACAAGCGATTCGTCGGCTCGATACACGCGTGTCAGCGCATAGAGTACGTGAATGGTGGTCAAACAACTACCTACTTTTTCCATAATTGCCACGGGCACCAGTGACGAAACGGATCGAGTAGCGATATTAAACGATCATCCAAACGGTGGGAACAGAAGGTTTAGAACCAGCTATCGGTATACCGGAAGTACATCGTCGGTTAACCGAAGAACCGGCTTGTCGTTAGATTACCCATTTTCTTAAGGAATCAGGCTAATGGCATCAGCGGCTGAGTACCAGGCCTAAGGCTCTCACACAGCCCGAAGTCCACGTAGTCCGAGTTCGTCCGGTGCATCTATAGACAAGAGCCGCTCACGGTAACGCCCCAATTACTCCCGAGGGCCCTTTGATCTTTCCTCTCACGCGCGGTTCCGATAAAGCCGCTGATAATATCGAGAGTGCCCGAGAGAGGCAGAAAGACGTCGCAGATTGGAGGTGGAAAATTAAGGAGCGAGAAACCAAAGCCGCGGGGGCGTCGGTCTCTCGGTTCGCGAAGGCTGCTGAAGGAAGTACTCGATTTCCTAGGCCTCGCGCGATTTTATCGGTTCAACGTAGAAATATACGTGCACCGTCTCGGTGCCCCCCCGAGGAAGCGGCCGGCTGGACGATGGTTTCTTGCCTCGGGTCTCGTGGCCAACGACCGAAGGAAGTAACTCACCTGGCGCGTCTTCGCTTCTCCTCCGCTGTACAACCCGGCTGCAGTTCGACGAAGATGGTTCCCCGTCTGGTTCTACACGCTCGGTTTCCGGTTTGGCAGAAAGTCGCGGCCTCGGGGTACTCATTCTCTCTTGTCGTCTGTCTCAACAACCCGCTTACCCCATTCACTCTCTACCCCCTCCCCCCCTTCCACCAACCCCCCCTTTCTCTCCCCCTCTCTCTATCTATCTCGTCGTATTTCTTTTCGCGTGTTACAGATAATCTGCACGAACGTCTCGTGTGCACTGTGTCGAGTTGATCGTGTTTATAAAGTACGGTGTATATAACGACTAGGATCCCGAGGGAAACCCACACATTCACTTCCAATCTAACTGTAGCCCGCATTTAACTCGGTAATTTAACGGTCGGACGCAGGCTCAATTAATGGGGGGGAAAAAAAGGAAAAGAGGAACGAAGAAGCAGCACGGAGTAAATAAAAAAAGGAGGAACTCTGTGCACGTCAGAGTGGTCTTAAACGTTAGTGTAATCTAAAGTCTGGGACGATTCGGACCACTCTCGTTCGCGCGTGTTCATCGTGGAGGTGGTAAGCTATATACTACTTCAAAGTTCAGACCGAGCGAAAGCGTAATTGCGCTTCCCTGGAGTACTTCTCTTGTACCCCTCACTTAGCCCCCCTCCCTGGCCTATATCCACTCCCCCTGCCTCCCCCCCGGCGTAATCTCTCCTACAACGAATTTCACGACAATCGCGTGTGCGCTCGAGCTCTTCCGGATTAAAGTCAAAGAGGTTTCGGCATAGCCCTCACTTCTCGTCTTACTGTCTCTCAACGTGAGAATGGATAGACGGATGGCCTATAGAGACCGGATATTGTCAGGGTATTGTGTTTCGACTATAGCGTCTCGTGGGGCAAAGTGTTTGCAGGTAACACGGGCTTAGGTGGGTATCTACAACAAGTAGGCTCGCACATCTACATCTTCACCGCGACTGACACGCCATCGATTTCCGCTCGATCCGGGGAAAGTGGTATCAAGGAAACGGAAGTGGATATACAAAGAACAAAAATTGTGCTACTTTACGTGTCTTCATCTTTTTGGCGTCCAAAGCGACAATGAACCTCAGTTAAAATATATATATATATATACTTATATATAAAATTAAATAAATAAATAAACAAATAAACAAATGAATTTAAAAAAAGTTAAAAATTAATAAATTATATATATAATATATATATATATATATGTATATATAAAAGAGAAACGAAACTGATGTTCCTTGCCTACCGGTCGATCCTTTCGTGCCACCAGAGAATTTTTTTTCCACGCAATTTCGAATGTGTCGACTTCAAGATATATTTTTTCGCGGAATTTCAATCGAGTCTACCGGGGATTTCCGGGTTTCGAGTCAAGGGGTTAATTTGCCGTGCGGTCGTTATTCTCGTTTGAGAGGATCCTCGAACGTGAGGTCAGCGAGGGACGGCCACTGGACCTACGCGTGTCTGGTAGGTACACCTTGTCTCGTTCGGGTGTGCTTTACTCGCGCCGCTGTAATTTGTAACGTGGTTTCGGAGGCTGCCAGAACCAGCAAAAAGAAGAACAAAAAAAAACGCCCCGGTGAAGCTAGAGCCAGTTCGCCATGGTCCGGTGGGATCGCCACTTCTTTTCCTTTTCCGCGGTTTTTGCGCCACACGCTCGACGAGAGTCACTCGCAGGAGCGGGAGTCCGATGACGCTCTCGTCCGACCGCACTCTTCCACTTCCTTTCTTTTTCCTTTCTTTTTTCCTCTTCGAGCTTCCCCGTCGCTTTTCCCGATGGGCCATCGCTCCAATCCCTCGGGAAAAATCTGTTTGCCAACTAGCAACGGATTCTTCGATAAAAAGAATCTTCGAACAACGAGATAATCGAGGAACTACGTAAAGGGTTTGCGACAAAAAAAAACAAAACAAAAAAATTTTTAAGCTCGATGAAACGTAGGATTAAAAAAAATGTGAAAACACGTGTGCCATAATATTATAGGAGAGCGATGAACTGCCCGAGAGACGGAGGCGTGTAACAGCGCTGTGTAGTGTGAGATTCCTTGAATAAATTTGTCTCCGGGGACGTCGTTTTCTGTTAGCTCGCACCCGACGAGTGGAAAGCCCTCTGGTGTGACGGTTATTCGTATATTACATTCTGTAACATATTTCCGTAGTATAGTATTACCCGAGCCATGTAACACGTACGTTGAATGAACTCACGATAACACCGGTGTTGCTGTACGTCCCATCTTGCGGGCTTAAGCCCGCCATTGATGGTGTACCATTAATGGTACACTGAAATAATAAAACGTTGCGTGACACGAGAAAGCTATTCCATCGTGCCCTCGTCACCTGTTCTCTCAGCAGGCATACTTCAGGCACCATCCACGCGCGTACGTGATGGAGAGCAGGGTGAAACGGAAACCGAGGGCAAAGCAGGCCATCTTTACGGATTTCTCAGAGGTCGTAAAAAATAAGGTCTCACCTCAAATGGGGCATACCAGTCCATTTTCCCCCAGGGTTCCGTTTTACCCCGCTCTTCCTTACCGACGCGGCCGCACTGGTAAGTCGGTATACCGCACAGTCTCGAGGCGAGCAAGCTCCTGTAAGCTCGTGCTTCAAACGGGCTTAGAGAACCTCAGTTATTTCGAGCCTGTTCTCCGTTCGAGCGTTACACGTCAGAGGCTTTAGAAATTAGATCGGTTGCCCAAATGACACACTGTCAATTGGCCGATACTTCGACACAGTCATTTTTTACACTAAGTTTGCGAGCTAGCTAGTGTAAGCTCGTGCTTCGAAGACTTACGCGCTTAGTGAACCTCAATTATTTCGAGCCTGTTCTCCGTTCGAGCGTTACACGCCAGAGGCTTTAAAAATTAGATCGGTTGCCCAAATGACACACTGTCAATTGGCCGATACATCGACACAGTGATTTTTTCCACTAAGTTTGCGAGCAAGCTAGGGTAAGCTCGTGCTTCGCGTACCTACGCGCTTAGGGAACCTCAGTTATTTCGAGCCTGTTCTCCGTTCGAGCGTTACACGTCAGAGGCTTTAAAAATTAAATCGGTTGCCCGAATGACACAGTGTCAATTTGGCGATACTTCGACGCAGTAATTTTTTCCACTAAACTTGGAGTTACTACGAATCTGTGGGCTTGAAAATAAAATCCAGACGATGAGAGATATTCGGGCTAGACGGGCGCGAAACTCGCTCTCGGGGTGAATCTGGTGCGGCCAAAGCACAGGTAATATAAAAGCAGCGACGCGGATGCAATTTCGCGACGACAACGAGGCGCGAACGACCGGCGTCTCCCGTTTCCGCCAGAAAAATGTATCCGGTATGTCTGAGCTTGGCTCGGAACGGCGAAGAGTTTCTCGGTTCCCACTGCTTCGGGCCCGACCGCAAGCTGATATCCAGCGTCCTGATTTTATATAGAGTTGCATTGTGGCAGGTCACAGTGGACGACGTAAAAGACATTATCTCTGGGAAACTTGACCACGTGTGCATCGCCTCGAAATACATGTAATTATTATTTTATTTTTTTTATATACCTGACCGAAAATCACCTTTAAAGGAATCCTAAAACTAAAAGGGTTCAATAACCGAAACGTAACAGAAAAACTTGCCTGCACCCGGAAAACATAATTATTTTACGACCACCTTTTATTTGGTTTAAGTAAAAATTTTATTTGATTTAAACAAATATTTATTTAAAACATATAAATATTTTACTTAAACCAAATAAACGGTGGGCGTCAAATAAATTATTTTTCTGGGTGTGTGACTAATAATTGCACGTGACAGCGCGTGTGTTCTTATCTCGAGAAAGCAAAAAAACATTACATTGCAAAAGAGGCGAAGACAAACCTTTCGGATACCACGTGTGCGCTCGCGCTTCGCAGAATTCCTGAAATATCGTTTTTTTCCGAGCCGAGAGACGAGCGCTCGTCTGGGCGTTCTCCGTTCTTTATAATCGCCGCCAGTGTCCTCTCCGTAAGATTGCTTTCGCAAAAGCAGCTTCGGCGCCGCCGCTTAGATATTTTCAAGAGCGCCCCGGGCTTCGGAAGGGTGCGAGGCACAGTTAAGCGTCCACGGAAATATCGCCGTGCGAGACAAGTTCTTCTTGTCGAGACGAGAAGCCGGAGCAAGATGACGTTCCGGCAACACGACGGGGGTGGCGGAGTTTCCCCACCACCAGCAGGCATGATTAAGCGGCGTGAAGCAAACGCTATTAATTCAACGCCGGTACCTACCAGCAAACTCCCCCCTCCCTCCCGCCACGGCTTCCCAGTTTTCTCTATGCTCTTCGCTGGTGAGCATCCGACCAGAGCGATGTTGGCCGTTGAAGTTTCGCTGTGTTGCGTTGACTTGCTTCACAGGCAGACGCGAAGTAGGGGGTGCGGATCCGAGCTTGCAATTCATCTCGGCGAGAGCTTTTCATACACACACATATATACACATAATACCTATAGAATATATTAGATAGATTCTGTAGACTTGAATTGGGAAAGCTCGAGATTTTCATCTTGACGTTGGAAAGTTCGAAAGTTGGTAAAGACGCTGATGCTGACGTTGCAGATGAAGCCTATCGGATTTATGTCGGTTGGATTGGGTTTTAATAATGTATTAGCTCGACGGGAAAATACTCCAAACGGGGAACACTCGGTGGATTCTTGGCGATGGTGCCAGTGTATACAGGAAGTCATTAATTGTTCCGTAGGTCGTACCCGGGCGTTTCGGAGCTCTGCAATATGTACCGTGGAGACGGAGAGTTACAAGGAACGCAATTAGGGCCAGTTGTCAACGCCTCGACGGCTTCGTTACCAGGGCGCGGATGCCATGCGTCTCGTTATACTTAATACTCTGCTCAAACAGGACTGAATCTTGACGAGTGACGCTCGGCGATGCCTCGTCGGTTCGCAGTAATTAATTGATTTGGTTATTAATTAAAATAGTTTGCAACGATCGTACATCTACCGCCGTGTTCCGTTCCATAGGGTTAACTTCGTAGCTCTCGCTGAGCCCCGTACGTCGCCCAGGCATGGCTATTTGTTACGATTATTGAGGCATTGATGAGACTGTTCGAAAAAAAATGCATATTTTTTTTCACGAAGATATCGTGTTTATTTTGGTTGTTCGATAAGAAATTGCGTTTACGAAAAAGCTTCGAAGCGTTAAAAAAAAGAATGATTGAATTCATCGGGTTCCATGTCTAATTTTTTTTCGATTCTAAGAGCAGGACTTACAAATATAATATGATAATATGATATTTGCATTTACTTAATAGTAAAAAAGATTTGTACTGTTAACAAACCTATTGATCACAAAACGTCTACGAACGCGTTCGTGATGATGTAACAAAAGATGTTTACAAAATTAACCAGAAAAAAAAAATGTTGGCCGTGTGTTAGGAAAAAAAGGTGGGTGTCTTTTTACGGTGTATTTTCAACTAATTTACTCGATGACGTTTGGTCTAATTTTAAACCTTCCCTACAGGGTGCTAAAAATGATCTTCAAGCCCCCTGAGAGTAACCCGATGAGGTTCCAAAATTATATCCAAAACGTCGTCCAATAAATAACTCGTCCGTTATAAGCAAGAATAAAAATTACAACACTTCCTGTTTAATTTAACAAGCATTGCAGATTCGACGTTTAACCTGCGTGTAATATCGCTCGACTTGGAAATGCCGTGAGTCCGCAGGTCTCGTCAAACGTTTCGATTGCATACTGTGTTAATTCGTGTCCAGCGCTATCGCAGGGCTTCTCCCAGTATCCCGTTACGCCGGAGTTGCGTATGTAATGCCAGTACAACGCGCACGTTGTGCGCATCTCGAGTGTCTCGTCCGACTCGCGCCACTCCGATCGAAACTATAGACAGTTAATACTCTCTTTGGAAATCAAACAACGGTATATCTCCACTAGAGCTCGCGCGAGCCGAGAACATACACACACGTGTATATCTAGCGAGGTTCAAAGGTCCCGTTCTAAGTGGCACCGCCTCGAAGCGCCGCTGACGAGACCGGTAATTATCGCGCCGCGTCTGCGATCGGCGTTGCGCACTGCACAGCTCGGCGGTGAAAAAAAATTTCGGAGTCTTTTCTCCGCGTCTCGAATGTCGACGGGTTCGTCGGGCACATCCTTCCTATCGCGTCTCGTCACGCGAACGAAATTCGCGCTGCCGAAGAGAGCGAGGGAAATCGGCCCATGAAATACCCGACCGAAGAAAAGGCGATCCCCGCGTGGACGCGAAAGCACCGGATTGCTCCGGTAAAACGATCGCACCGACGGAGCATCGAACGGACACGGCGCGCGGCGGTGAACGTAACGCGAGAACTCTCGAGTAATAATGAGAAACTGCAATCATAAAGTACAGTGTAATATCGCTCGAAGCGACATTATTGCCGTGCCAATAAAAAAAGGAGGCTCGGCGGAAAAGAGCGTTCGAGTTGCACCGGAGGGAGAGCTGTATAGGCATGCGATAAAAATAATAACTACTCGCCACCGGTGACAGGGGGTTACAGTATTTTATTTTACTATCGCACGATTACCATAGTTGCGTGTATCGTGTGTGAGAACGTACGTTGCACACGTTGATTTGCGTTTTATCTATTATTTTTATTTTTTTATTTATTTTTTTTTCGTTACGAAATCCTTTCGATACTTATCGAGCCACCGCGCGTTTCGCCGAGGAGAGTCGAACGTCTCGGGAGGGAGACGGCCGTACAGGCCATTATCACTATTATCAGAAGCGAGAGATTCCGCGAAGTCGATTAATAGCTTCGCGGGTACAGATATCGCGGATGCGGTATTGACGCGAATAGATTCAGGTTCGATCCGCACGAAGCAAGCGGTGCTGTTTCGACGGGCAGCTTGCGGAACTTGGCAACTGGGGTTCGCACCGATAATCTACAACTCCCAGGCCCATTACGGGTGTACAGATGGGCTTCGCTCTTTCTCGCGCACCGGACCAGTCCTCCGTAGCCAATTATTATCTCGCCACGAGGCCACCATTCGCAGACCACGAAGACGACCAATAAGACGCGTAAGAACCGGAGAGGAACTGCCATTAAGGCACGGGTACTAATAATAGTCTCCGTACTCGATCTTCGCCGGGCCGTCCTCTGCGGAACGCCGAGCTTGATAGCTTCTCGGTTCATTAGCGCTTTGCCATTTTCTCGACGTCTTTTCGAACGAACGATCGAGACACCTTTGACCTGATCACCGGAGGGGACTCGATGTTGCAGGCGAGAAAGGAGGTCCTGTCAGCGTGACGGATCACCGGATACACATCGCGTCCGATGATGCACGCTCTCGAAATAATGTTATTCGTAAAACGTACGCGCCGTCCAGTTACCTGCCCGATAATCATTTAAAAAACACCAAAAAAAATCCATCTTCGTTGCGACGTCATGGAGGTTGGAAAAAAACACGGGAAGATCGCGGACGCTTTCTTTACGATGGCGTTTTACGTATTCACGAATTTATATATTGGCCCCGGCGGCGCGATCGAGATCGCCGAATCGTGCGTATCGAATCGCTCGAGAACGAACGGAAAGCGCCCGGAGTCCACATGCCGCAAATTAAGGCCCGGTATCGAGCCGAGAGGACACTTTTTTTTTTATTTCCTCGCTCGAACCTCCGTCGCCATTATTAGCCGGAACGATTGACCTCGTTACGTGACGATGCTATTAATTGATGGGACGGTTGTAACAGCCTTAAAAATAAAGCGAACGATGACAATCTTGGAATTTAGGGTCAAAGTTCTCGTAGAAAATGTGTTTCATGTGTTTTCTGTGAGATGTGCTTGGAATTGCAAGTAGATACCATTGTGTTTGTCATTATTTAAATAGCTCATTCGAGCCTCGGTAATTATGTTATGCCATGATCTATTATTCCACGAAATTGTACACATTGCGGTATTTACGCAACAGCCAGGGTTCGTCCAGTCGCATGGCTGGCGCATCATACAATCACGATATCCGCCAGTGAGCGCACAGTGGCTTAATATAACATGTACAAAAACGATTGTGAATTTGGACAAAACTAGAAATCCCGAATCTTTGTGGACAAGAAGCATTTGATTAAATATACAAACTATTTTTCACTTAATTATTGTCGAAACTCTATAGTTTTTAAAATTCATCGAGGCTCAATATCAATTCATATTGAATACCCTCGACACGTTCGCACTTTGACATTTGGTACATTTTTTTAAATCTCATCGCTTTCTAAATCAGGTACATCTTTTATCTGCGCTTCTCCGAACCCAATCAGAGTCTGTTGCAACGTACTGAAATTTCTGCCGAAGCTATTCTTTCATCAAACGTGAATCACTGCAATCGTAGAGGCGATGAGCCGGCCGTCGCGTGAATCAGTGTCGAATATCGATAATGATTATAACAACAATGATCGTAATCATCATCACCGAGCAAGCGATTTCCAGAGCCCGGAAGGGTTTGTTCGAGGTCCGTGCGAGGGGCTTGGCCCGTATAGTTACCGAAATGGCATTATAGATTCCTCGTATTTACATAAAGGCGATTAGCATTCGTATAGTCACGGAATAATTGGCAGCGGCAACGAGTGGTGCGCCCAGCGCATGCCGCTCTAATAAACGTCCAAACTTCATCTAATTAGCGCCTGAACGCACTGTAGAAGGGTGAAAGCGGGGCGAACCGTCGCACCGTTTATTGACGCGTGTGTGCATCGAGAACGCAAACGCTAATTATTTCGACGGGAAGAGACAGTGCGCGACCAACAGCTCTCTCTTCCTCCCTCCTTCATTCGCTATGTATACCTAACTTCCCTGTCGTTACATCTATTTGCCGATTCATCACGTAGCAGCGCCATCGCTAAAGCTCCGGTTTTGAGCGGCTTTGATGCACCAATTATACGTATTGTTCTCTTCGCTCCACGATAAAGTATTAACGCCATTTATGTACAACTTCAATTAAACGCACCTTCGATTATCCTGATTTAGGGAAGCTACACATTTAATCACGCTGGACTTCGATTTCGTGGATACTATCCATCGTGCAATCATAGAAGCCAAACCTAAACACACACACATATATATATATATATATATATATATATATATATATATATATATATATATATATATATATATCACCCGGTACAATCATGAGATTCTTCCGAGCTTGGGAACCCGATCGAACTGTAATAGTTTAAACAGCACAGTAGACGTATTTATAGAGTTTAAAGGGGCGCGGGGTGGTGTGGAATAGAGCGTGACGTTAATTGAGAGACCTCGTAGAAAATGTAATCAAGCGACGGTGTGCACAGTGCAATGGCTTTTGCCCGCGAGGGACACACGCTTCCACTCAACTCGCAGCAGCAACAGCGGCGGCAGCAGCGATAATTAGGCGATACCGGAGGCTTGACAAATAGCGAAACAAACGAGCTACTGCAACACTCTCTTCATCCTCACTCGTTGATCCAGCCGCGGTGCCCCCCTTTCTCGGCTTCTCCCCATCCAATCCCAGAATTGAAAGCAACGAACGCTGCTCGCGGTTTGATTTCGCCTGGTTGGTGCGACGCACTCGCACACTGCCGCCTCTCCGCGCTGTTATTCGTAATTCGTGAAAGCTGCCACGTTTCCACGATAACACACGGCAAGCCCCGATAAAAAACAGGTGGACCGTGAGCTGATATCCAATTAAAATCTTGCCTCATATAATCGAAAGCTCATTTGATGCGATGCGCGCCAGATTAACAATTGCCATGCGTGGTCGTTACAGTATAGTGTGCACGGCTCTGCAACACGAGTTTTCCATTGTCGCATCGTAACAACGTTTCTCATGCGACGTTGTGCGGTCCGCCCGAAATCAACGATTCATTCATACCGTCCGAACCGAATGTAGCGCGTCGGTTTTTTTCGCGTTTCGTCGATTATTGAAACCGGCTACGCGTCGACGTCGAAAAACTATTGTAAAACCATTCACCGGCACGACATTGTTCGCGAATAAATTCTCCCTGCGAAAACAATGCGCCTGTCCATGCGCCCCCCTGCGGTCGGCTAACGATGTCCGGACCGACGGTCCGAAGCCGACGCGCCGTTCGAGCCCCCCGCGCATTTTATGCCCGCAGAAACCTCTGGATTTCCGGTTTCCGAATACCAATAATCAGAGCACCGTTGCCGCGTGCGACCGGCGCGGAAATAATTTAAACGGGCGTCACCGATGGGCGTTCGACGGGACCGTGAGCGAGAACAACGTACGCTCTGTTACCGCACCGGCCCATCCGCACGTATAACATACAGCTTTTTACCGTCGCTTCGTCTCACGCGCTAGGAGCTTTTACTATTACATTTCCTGTAAATCGCGCTCAAACGACTCTCTCTCCATACAATGAAATTTCTCGTTCCCGACAGAGATACATGATTATGCAGATTCAAACACGAGAGAAATGTTAAAGCAGTATTCTTGTTTTGGAGGTAATTTTTTAGGAAATAATACATTTTTAACTTTTTACATTTTGTTCAAATTTTTATTTTGCAGTTTTTTACACATATTTATTGATACTTTAAAAATGTGTACAAATTTTGTAGATAAACAAAAGATATATCATGTAGTTTTGTACGTTTGTGCACAATGGTACGTGCGAAAAACTCCTTATTGGCAGCTAGTGATGCGGACGTCGATGTATCTGAAGAAAACCAAACAGATTCTTAATTCGTATAAGTGTTGTGATGGTTGGTATCAGATTCGGCGAGATTTTTTTTTTTGTACAAAATAGCGACACGCTAAACTTTGATCATCGACTTTTCCTATGTTTTTGCCTCTTCTACGAGGTATAAAAAATAAAAATAAAAAAATTGTATGTACTCAATTCTGCTGCCAACGTTAAAAAACAATCTACTGAAGGTACATACTAAATCTATATTCCGCTAGGGCTGGTTTTAGTAAGCAAAAATTAAGTTTTTTAACAGGTTTTGCAAATAACAGACGCACTGATTGCAGCACAAACCATGTAAAAATTCAATGTACAATAACCGAGTTGTACGTCAAGCGGAATTTCCGTGTCACCAGTCCTTCGCAAATACGCTGCGGTTGGACTTGTTAAATTCTCACTCGATTTTGCCCCGCTCTCCCCTAACCTCGATTAACACGTAAATCAATGATATATGCACCGGTCCATATTCCCCACTTTTACCCTACGTCATCGAACCTCGTAACCACATTCCTCGCGACTTGCACGCGTGCCTGCATTTTCTCGGAGCTCCTCGAAGCTTCGTTCCCCTTTTCGGCGACGTTTCCGATAAGGTTGCCTGCGCTTCGCCCCTTTTAACTCGAGTCCCCTTCGCGCCTCGACCTCCTCGACTCCGTGACCTCAGCATGGCTACGCGAAAGTTAATTCCTACGCTCCAGAGAGACGGGATAAATTTTCGCGCATAGTCTCGTTAATGCGGCGAGAAGCCTCTCGCGAGAGTTCGGCGCCTTCCGAAACTCCCGGATAGCGAGAAGGATCTCTTCTACGTGGTCGCGACGAGGAGTCGTAAAGTTGCCGTCGTCCTCTCTATCGGGGATATCTACTGCCGGGTGTCAGGAAGCGCACCGGCAGCTTGGAAAGCACACGCCGAGAGAGTTTTACAGCGCCGGTAGAACCCGTCCGTAATCAGCGGACAGGCAGAATGGTATAGGAGGTATGCACCGTACACGTATATCTATATACAGTAAGGAGGATAAAGTCGGACGTATCGTATCGGTCGGGTTGGTATGGCTCTCGCGCGCTGAACGACGGATCCGCAAGCATTAAAAGTCGCCGGTGGCGGTGGGCTAGCTGTACGTACCCCATACGAGCTCTCGACCGCACTCGGTGATTTATGCCGAGACGTTTACGGTTTGTGTAATTTAATTGTCCAGATGGGACGTAAAGATCCGCCGGGCGATATTCCTCCGCGTTGCTATAAGGGCAGGCGCTCACCTGTGCTCGCGCTCGCCCATAATCTCCGGAGTCCCGGGAGAACGCAATAATAACACGTGCATGCAGCGTGTAGCGAGCGGGCACATAACAGGTGAACCAAATCGGCTGTAAGCTTCCTCGTGGCAGCTGTTTGACCTTTTCCGAAAGCTTTAACTCTTATACCGGATGCGAGAGATAACGCTCGAGAAGGAACTGTCGGGAGTCATCTTTAAAGCCCCACGAAGAGAGTATCGCGGAGATATAAAACCCGGGCAGGCGTGACGAAGTTCCCCGCCTCGCTTCTCCGAGATCAATCTTGAGATTGATCTTGGAGGAGCAAGGGTCTCTCGGATGCATAGTAAACTCTTCGGAAGAAACGAGTAAATGGTGGATGCGCCAGTCGATTCGTGGTTTGCACGAAGGGGGGGGGGGGGGGGGGGGTTAAGCCGGTATCGTAGGTGCACGTCTGGGCTGAGTGAGAACGGGCCACCTACTCTGAGTTACGACTCTACAGCAGTAAATAAAAGGCGCCGAGTCGGTCGTCGTCGTCGACGCTGCTTCGGGATCCGCTTTTCACGCGACCCGCTCTCTCGCGTAGAGCCTGCTCGACGACGCTCTCTCCCTCTCTTCCTTTCTATCTTTCCACCTTCACCCAACGCCTGACAATGAATCCTTGTCTCGGCCTCTCGCCTGGCAAACGTTGAAAAATAAAGTAAAACGTGAAGCAAAAAAAAAATACTACTCCGTAGAGCGCGCCAGTTCGTTCGCCAACCTACCTTCACCGAGTTCTCTCGCGCCATCCGCATCCTCGACGCGAAAGAGGAACTCCTCCATCTGCGGTCTCTTTTATCTTATGCCCGTTTTCCCCTTACTCGGGAGCTTGGCAAACTCGATCGCGGGAGGAGCACCAGGTTTTCCATTCGACAGCGGGTACTTATATTTTCGACTTTGGTATGGGTTTTTGTTTTGTTTTTTTTTTTTTCATTTTTGCCCGAATAGTTTCTCTTCTGTTCGTCGAGGGAAATAAAGTCGAGTGGATCTTCGTTTTTTACGAACGTTTCCCCGGAAATTGGTTTTCGTACAAAAGATTACATTTGACATAACGAGAGTGACGGACGATGTTGAAGAGTATTCGGATGCTTTGTAAATGTAACAATACTCTTGGTACGTGGTACTATTTTAATAGGAATGGTTACGGTCGAAACGTTTATAGTGTTAGATGGCTAAAAATATTACTGTCGAATTCTTTCGGTGTGGAGATGGTAGAGAAGATTTCAGGAAAGGTTTAACGACGAAGGGTCGAGAGATGCGAATGGAAAGACAAACAAGGGTGGATGACCTGTCCCTTGGCAGCTTACTCGCATCTATCTCGCCCCGCAGTGTCAACAACCTTCCGTCCTATTCGCCCATTGTCCGGATCCGACGGGTTGACATCGGATATGCAAATCTCGGTCTGGACCGGTCTGGCCCGCGGTCTTCTCTCACCCCCTGCCTTGCAATGAAAAACCCACGGCAAGCCACTTCGTGCTTGGACAATTCGCTGCTTCGCTCACATCTAAATAACCGAGAAATTTTACATCCCATGGTGATCCGCAGAAAAAACATTTTTCCAATGACTATTCACCGGACAAATATGCGTGATTCGTAGTCGACACGTAGGGGAGCTCCCGCACGGTTGGACCGGTTGAATGAATGGAGAACTTTTATTTCTCGGTAATTCGACGAGAAATCGCGGTGCAGTGGTTTGGGTTGTTTATCTGGGATCGAAAAGGAGTATCACTCAAACTGTTAGACCCAAAACGTGAGGATATCTCAACGTCCTGAATCTTTCATTTATACAACTGCCCAGGTAGGATTCTGCAGTAACTGGAGAAACGGCACATCGTTTGGCTTCACACTGGCTGACGTAAGCCAAACCGCAATATCGGCCCTTCTCTGGCCAGCGTAGGCAGTCATAGCGAAGCCGACGATATTCAGAGTACCAATAAGCACTGGATGTTACTACACCACTGCTTGGCAGAGACATTTTTTTAAAAGTTTCTGTGACGTCACTTCCGATTTGAAAATCTCACATTTCACTCCGGAATCTCACTTTTACACTGAAAGTGACTTTTTACGCAGGAAAATTTCGATGTGATGTCACTTCCAGTTTGAGAATCCGTTTTTAACCGAAAGTGACGTCATACCGGAAATATCTCACTTCCGGTTGAAAAATAAGATTTTCCTGTGCTCGATACAGACACAGCAATAACATTTTCCGTCGAGCCGTTATGTTAGGCCCGAATCGATACCCGGATCCGGCAAATATCGGCTTGCACCCAGAAAAATAATTTATTTGACAGCCACCATTTATTTTGTTTAAGTAAAATATTTATTTGATTTGAATAAATATTTATTTCATTCAAGTAACTATTTACTTGATTTAAACAAATACTTATTTCATTTAAGTAACTATTTACTTAATTTGAATAAATATCTGTTTAAATCAAATAAACATTTTACTTAAAAGATATAAACGGTGGCCGTCAAATAATTTTTTTCTCTTCGTGTGATCGCTGCGGAGATACAGGACCCGCGGTTAAATCTCACCTAGGTGGGACGATCCAAACCTTAAATGGGTCCATTGGTAACAAACATCGGTTGCATGAATGGACCTCACTTCAAATGTTCGAGTACGTCGTTATCGGAGTACTTCGAACACTTCACCTTAAGCGATCGAACGATGGCGGTTCCCCTAAAAAATACAAAATATGGCAATAAGAAACTCTCCGCCACCAAACTCTCGCAACAAGACTCAACATACCGCGACCGGAAAGTTACGACAAACTTTATTACGATTCCCTAACCCGGTAGTTCAAGCCCTCACGCACACATCAAGTCGGATATCGCTGCTCGACGTTCTATTATGCATGAGCATCACCGGCGAGAGAGTTGCCGCCGGACCGTTAACGCGTTGAACTGCCTACGTCAATGTTCCCGGTCGCGCTCGTTCAACAGCTCGCGTACGCGGAGAGGCGCGTTTTCATTCACTCACGTGCGTGGCCGGTCTCTCCCGCGAAGCCCGGCGGTCCATTCACGGATAGAGGGTCCCCCGTGGGCGGGCATAGTCCGAGAGCGACCACTCTCGGACCACTCTCACCGAGCACACGAGAGCATCGTATTCTCTCCGTTCCTTTTCTCCTTTCTCCCTTTTTTTTTTCTTCTTTTCCTTCATTCATGACTGAATTTACACGACGTTCCCGTCTCGTTCTCACTCCCGTCTTGCGTGTGCGCGGTCGCGAGAGAACGGAAGACACAGGATCTCATTCTTCCCTCCCATCTCATCTTGCTCCTCGACCTCCCGTCCTCTTACGCGTGGATTTTTATTCGTATTTTCTCATGACCCCGAGCCAGGTGAAGCGTCTCTCCTCCCCGGTCGGGCCGGAGGGAACATCGCCCGCGGCTATTTAATTCCCATGTACCAGGAAGGATCCATCCTCCACGCGCGTACGTCATCTCGCGCGTGCTGGAATGCTTTATCCCGATGGTTATCCGTCGAATATTACAAGAAGCGTCGATAACGTACCCTAGCGGCGCACGTATTATCGATAAATTAAATCGGCGCCCGAAGCGTCGTCGTACGAATTTATCCAGTCCCACCCGTTATCGGGCGTATCGGCTGCAAGTAGTGTTATCGGGTGAATCGACGTTCGCACGTTGCGCGATGAGTGAGACGGCGCGGGGCGACGGGCAGAGAAATCCCGGATCGCCGTTGCCGTGTTCCTCTCGTGGGCGAGCTCTGCGAAGATCCAGCTGGTTTGTGCACCAAGGCGCCATCCCGGGACTCTCCCGATATCGAATACCTCGATCTCGGCAATGCGGGCAATAGCGCTCGAGAGAACGCGTCCGGGGCGTCGGGTGTACTTGCCGGCTCTTCGGGGTCTCGAGATACTCGACGTTAGGATAATGGGCCTTCTACTTCGCATAACCCGCCGGGGGAGTGATGAGAAACCGCTCCACCGAGGGACGGAGATAACTTAACGGGCGCCGTTTATCCGTCTCCCTCGCGGTCCTCCACCTTCGCACCATCCGGGGACGAGGAAATCGAATGATGTTGTCTTGTTCGGGCACGAGCGGCAACGGCAGTCGGTAACAGGTATAATCTGCGTCATATGGGAGTCCAAGCTCCGCTCCCGCAGGAACACGTCAACCTATGTGCTTCGAGCGCGGCACGACGTCTCCTCGTTATCCTCGTGACGTTAAGTTCCGGGAACCGAGCCCGGAACACACGCCAGCGAGACGACTGTCCACTCGTAATGCGAGTCCTGTTTGCGCGGTGAAACCAGCCATGTAATGAAACCTCGGGGGGCGGCATCGGTGCCGCCTCGACGTTGGATCAGCTCGCTCTCCTCGCCCGATGCGGCTAAGGGCGAGAGGGCCAGTCACCGTCACGCTCCTCGCTTCACACACAACACCGGACGGAAGCTTCGGGGTAGCTACAGACCCCAAAGTGAAACGCGGTCAGCCCCTGACGCCATCAAGACCAACTTGCCGCCACCGTGGACGCTATGCATTTCGTATGTTTAACCCCGGACGTTGGTCGATACATGCACAGATTAGCTTTACTCAATTAATTCGCTTCGATGATTCGAACAAATTGGACCGAAGCGTCTGGCAATCCTGTTTAGGGTTGGTAGACGAGAATCGCCTAAGTTCTGTCTAAGTTGGAAATTAGGGCTGCTGGCTCTTTGATAAACAATTTTAGGTCGAGTGTCACTCGTTGAGGATCAAACCGATCAGAAGCTTCTCTATTTTTATGGTTTAATCCTCTCTGCGTTCCAACATTGACGCCTGCCCGACATCAGCGACTCTGCCCATGATCCGGACATCGTCAACAAAATTGCGCGTGCAGTTTTCGATAAAATGCAAAAATCGGATAAACTTGGAACCGATCAAAAGAGCCGCAGGTCAAAATCGGTTTTTATAACGCCATAACGTATACAGAGCATAGCGACGCGTATGCAGATTACCGCGAGGTATATCGGTGCATAGATATCCGATGATAGGCGGTACACACGACGCACGATTTAGAGGGAATTCGAAAATTGGAGTGACAAGGTGAAAAATGAGAGAGCGTGAACCCGGAGGGGCTCGAATAACATCCCGTCGAAGCTAACCCCGTCGGTGTCGGTGGCACACTTCATTCGCCGTTCATTGATATGTAAAGGCCGGTAATTTCGTCATAGCCACAGGTATAACTGCAGATACTCGGGGTTCGCATCGACAATGGAATTGCCGGGGTCACCGCTGTTTCCTGCTGGTATTCTCCGCTATCGCTATTTTCGCAGCGACCCGCACCTAACACGAGTCGAGAAACGGAAAAACATTTTCCATGTAAACCCACCCAGGGCTGTACCGTTGGTCGCTGTGCGGGTATGAGAGTTATAAGCTTTCCCGATCACTCTCATATTCAACCAGCTCTCGGCGAGAGTGACGCTTCGGTTTATTTGTTTGTTCGGGAAAACCAATTTTCGACCCCCTTGTTTTGTACAAGGTATGACAGCCAGCTATAACGTTCCCAATTCATTTTATCGGTATCAATGCCAAACATTTCACAAAACTTGAGCCGTCGGGGGAAGGAGGTTCGAGTTGCAAAGAGTATTTCGCGGTGTGCGCCACAAATATGAGCTTGAACCGAGAGATGAGAGAGCCCGGAGGCGGTGTTGGGGATTTTATCGTGAAAAATTGATTTCCCGTCGGAAGTGGCCGGGAATATACCTGCTGCGACGTCGTTCGATTCCTTTGATCGGTTGCCTGCCATCGGGTCAAAAGAGTGAGATTGCGAGAGGCCGCGACGTTTCTGCTCTTCCTGCTCACATACACGCGGTCATGAAACGCCTATGTGTATGCACCGGGCGCGCTCCAGATCTTTTGATCGATGCCCTTTGCCGCCGCTACTCGCCTATGATGGATTCGGTATATCGGGACATCGACATATTTCCGCGTTGCAAAAGTCCAATGTTTCGTCGATTCTCCTCTCAAATTCTTCGCAAACAAACCCCCCCGAGTCTTAAATTCACGCGAAGAAAGAAAAGCTCCGGGGCACAATCTCGTGTACGTTCGACTCGGCGGGGAGAATAGCTGTACGGAATTCACTGTGCGGTTTTCTCATCGATAAAAACCGATTCTCTTTGTGACTGGAAAGAAATTGCTTCTTCAGATGCATTTAAAAAAATATATTATCGACATTTATTTCCCTATCTTTTGGCATTGAAAAGAGGTTTACTTTTTAGAATGTTTCTATTTTTTTCTGTGTTAATACACATATTTTATAAAATTTCATTATGCATCGTTGTTGCATTTCTGTCGTTTATTCAAAATCGCCCTCATTCACATTATCTCTTTTCCCGTCTTGCTCGATACTTCCATCAAACTCACTTCGGGTTGGAATTCCTCATCACACGTTTCTTTCACGTGGGAATGTGTCTGGTTGTGAATTGCAGAGCTTTCATTATTTATCTTCATGCCTTTTCCATTATCTCATCGGTCTTTCCGCTTATCCGCATCTTAAAAAAAATATTGTTATTGCTCGAAATTGAATTAATCGCAGGGTTTCGAGAAAGACCGTTGGTAGCTAATACAATTGGCTCGTCGGGGTTGTAAAACAAGAGAGGAGGCGTCACAATGATGAGAAACAAAGTAAAACAAGCTGGCTTCGGGGGGTGAAGAGACGGGGTTGACAATGAATGCGAAGAAATGTTGCCGAGCGGCGCCCTATCGTCGGGAGGCACCCACGAGCTTTTTAACGACACTCGTATCTGGCCCTGCCCGGTATCAAAAGCGCCGGAGCAAGTAACAGCCACATAGCCAAGGGGAAGAGCAGCCCCGGGCACCCGGGCGTTTTGTTTGCTATAAAGAGGCGTTTCATTGTGCGTTAAAATTGAATGGAGATCCACGCGCGTTTGTTCATTGTTTTCTCCGGGTGCAGTCTAGGCTGTCGGGTGTGTTCGTGCCACACCCGAAGGACGGCAGGGACGGTGTTCGAGGCGCAACGACGCGACGCCCGATGCGACCTTTGCGTCTGCATTTTCACTGTCTCCTCAAAGCTGTCGCGCCGAGAGACCCGGTGTTGCTTCTCATTAACGAGATTTTCGGTCGAACGATCGCGGAAATTCAAAGGCTAAAAAAAGAAGGTAATCAAAAATGGTCTTTCACAAATGCGGAGGATGTTGAACCCCCGTGCCATTGTCTTCTCAGAAAAATCCACTGAGAGCCACTCGTGCAGTTTCTACTGTCTCGTCATATACCCGGTATGCGATGAGAGAAAGCATTGTCACCCAAAAAAATGTCGATTTACACGATGGTTTGGATACATTTTCCCAATTTTGTATGTGTGTCTGTCGTGATATTAATTCGCGACAGTACACTGAGAAAAAGAATTCATTCAAAATTTGTCGCTGTACATAAACATTTGCGTTGTACCAACCGAATTCACCTTTGAACGCATGTCACCACGCATATGCTTGATCCAACCATTTTTTTACCTCAGTGTACACGGAAAAAAAGGTTTGGTCGATTGAATCGAAATATTTGGTCGATTGAACAAAATGTTTGTTAAATCCAAGTATCTATTTGTTGAAGCAACTGAATATTCGGTCAAACTACTAAATATTCGTTCAATCAACCAAATATTCATTTCAATCGACAAAATATTTCGTTCGCCACCCGCAACCGCAGTTTAGTTTGACATTACCAAACCTTTTTTTCGGTGCAGACTCTGCAAATTGTTCCGAAGTAACACTGGCGAAAATTGCGGCAAGATCGGAGTTAAAAATATCGTGCTGGTTTTCGATAAATCTCATCGGTCGAACGAGCGATCGGGTAACCGCACGGAGGATATCGAGGTGTATATACGTAAGCCTATCCGGATGAACATTTTTTTTTTAATACTTTTTACGGGACTTTGGCTGGTATACATGCGCGGCGCGTTGCAGCTTCGGCATCGGTGGTAGTCGCCGGTATGCAGATCTCGTGTTCGCAGATGGATTTAAGTGCCGCGTAATTCAGACCGGGCTTCTTGCCCTCTTGGAACCCGCGACCGAGGTCGTCCCTCTTCCTCTTTATCTCCCACACTCGGGCATGAGCGCTCCCTTAGCGCTCTCTCGCCGGATTCAGGTTCTTCCTCGCAAATTCTCCCATCGCTTAAAGCCCCTTCGCCAACCTTCTCTTGTCTTCCCTGCTGGTTCAGCGTTCTCTCCCTCCCATCGGCTCTTCCCCACTCTCGTCCCGGCAAATCAAACAACAGGCGCATCTTTCCGACCTCCCCGAATATTAAACCGGAGGAGAGGAAATTAAAAAAAAAAAATGCATCCAATCAAATTATTCTTCTCCATTGAAATACCTACGCCTTTCCGAGCTCGAGCCTCAAAGGTCTGCAGTCGGGGAGTAAGTAAACGAGCATCACCGCCGGCAATCTGCGGGCCAAGTTCGGAGTCAAACTACCCTCAGCCTGCTGTACATGCTCTCCCTCTCTGTGCGCCGTCGCCGAGAAGTTTTTGAACTCTCGAAACTGCTCGCGAAGACGAGACGAAGAGACGAAGTGAGTTACTTGATAGGAAGCTCGGGGCTAACGCGAGATGTCTCGACCTTTGAATGTCACCGGTAGCAAGTTAATACTCCAGGGATAACACACATCGCAGTAGCAAACGTCCCATATCCTCCGTATCTCTCGAACGCCGTCAGCAAGCGATTCGGCAAGGGTGCAAGGTCTCGTGCCTCCGTAACGTACCCGGATGCACACGAATGTCTTGTCTTTCGCTTCCGCCGGTGCTTCCGCTATTCGCATTGACGTTTCCGCGAAAGCTCATGGTACGAGATTTCCCTATTCAGCCCGGAGCGACAGGCGCGGCTTCCGGAACGTCTCTCGAGAATCCTTCGTCCCTCGAGGAAGGGAATCGCAACAAACCCCGAAACTTATTTGCATAAACACTTCGACACAGTTTCGGTATAATCGTACTCAATGATTGGTAATTTTCCGAAGGTGGAAGATCGTTGGCTTCGATAATGACAAAGCTTACATTAAGCTCCCAATTTTACACCTTGTTGGTTACAGCCTACGATAAATTTGCCGTGTAATTTAATTGACGTCGAAGCGACAATCAACTCGCTTCGATAAATCCAGTTGGAAACCTCTGGGAGCGTCGGTCGATGGATGAGAGGGGGAATACGGGACGGTGAGAAATGCCAGCGAGGTCGTTTTAAAGAAACGAGACAATGAAGTCGAGATGAGTCTGGACTTCTCGGGTGGGTTTCCACCATCGGCACGGCTGCGGGATGGCACCAGTTGTCTAGGTACTCGTCTGGCGCTCCACCCGGTATCCGCCAGACCTCGGTATTGAGCCGGAGCCAACGTATCGACTCGACAAAAAATGTTATCTCTGCGGCTCTACCGGGCACACTATTGGAGCTCGTGCTCTATTCCGTGGATTCATGGTCTGTAAATATTCTTCGAAGACCATGAATCTGCTCGAGCCGACTCCAGTGCTCATTCGGTCCACTCCAAACACATTTGACATGTATCACGCACGTTCTTTTAAACACAGTAAAAAGGATTTGCACATTTAACAAACTTTTTTTGTCCACAAAACGTTCACAATTATTTTGTTGTTAATTTTCCATAAAATATTCGTAAAGTTGACAGACATTTTTGTAAAATGAACGAGAAAAGAATTGTGGACGTTTTATGGACGAGTCGATGACTGTATTTGAGATACATTGTAAAGAAAAGTAACAAGTTTTCTCTGCAACCTCACTTCCGGAAGTGACGCAATTGGCAAAGCTTCGGCCGTTGTTCGCCCAATGTCGGTCAGTACCGGTCCTGCGTTTCAGTTCCACTAGGGTACAGTCGTCCCAGTGGGTGACTCGGTAGACGTACGTAACGGATATACAACCGGTCCATCATAGACCAGATTTCCTGTACATGGTCAACAATGCAGCAGTCACTTAAAAAAAAAAAAAAAAAAAAATAGAAGGAAAAGGAAAAGCCGATACATTTTGGCACTGGATACGTCGGAGCATCGGAGCATGTGTGCCACGATAAAGGGACAGTCGAGAAGAATAGAAAAAAAAAAAGAGATAAAGATAAAGTTTTTCACCAATATGATGAGGGCCCCGACGGAGGACGACGTAGCAGCCGAGGAACAGGATTTTCTCCTTCCCGGCGAGAAATCGTCCGTTTGCGGCATGTCTCGGAGCGATATAGGATTTTATTACTGTGCCGTGACCCGAGCTGACGACGACAACGACACCGACGTTCCCCACCGGTTTCCTCGCGGCTTCCTAACTGTGCGATATAGTATTATATACACCACAAGGCCAAAGCCTTATCCGGCTTCGTCCCCACGGGGATCTTCCCCCTGCGCACTTGTAACCCGGTACTCTGTGCGCTTCCCGGCGGCTCAAACGAACTCGCCTCGCAGGCGAATGATCGGAATCAAAGTATCCGAGAGCATCGACCCGTACATTATACGTGTATACCGTTCCGCCTCCGAGGGTCTCCAGTGATTCTTTCAGCATCGCAGAAGAATATCTCCGACCCGCGGAATATAATCCGTTCTCGAAAAAGGTTCACTTTTTTTTATTCATTTCCCTCGTACCTGCCGGAACGACTCGGCATCAGCTGCGGATGAAAGATCTTCGCCTAAAATCTATAACGGCGGAGGTAATAAATCATCACCGGTTTCCCCCGTGACCTTGTCACAGGATAGATCGAATCTGCTGAATTCGCTGATTACCATCTAATGACCACTCAATCCTACATCGGCCGAATACGAAGTGTAATTCGAACCTTCGTCCCGTCCCTAATTGCCTGTCTTCGATCATTATGAATTACGTAACTCCACGATGATTGGAATTTCGTCCTGTGCCGTGGAAATTCTACGGAATCGACGACGGCATTTTGATATAATTACAACCGATGGATCGGGAGTTCGAGCGTCGGCTTATGAACCAGCACCGTGTTTTGACGAGCTCTTCCCTCGATGTTTGAACTCGGAAATAGAAGCACGTACAAACGAACCGGCGTTAACTAAACGTTTGCGAAGAGTCGGTCGGAACTTCGAGATGGTTTATGCGGAACCTCGCATCGCCGAGCGGGGTCGGCTTCTCGGATAGTCGAGTCAGAGAGGTAGGAACGAGCCTTCGGGTGAGGGATGGAAGTGAATTGGCTCAAAATGTTCCGACGTACAGAGGCGCCGCGTATATTGAATTCGAGAGCTTCGCATACCTCATGCCCAATATTCTCTAATGGTGTGCGTCTTTCGGCATTGATCGGACAGGGGAAGAGTGGTGAATATAAGCCGTGGTTGTAAGGTTGACCGGTGCGTATTGGCACAAATGCGGATTTGAAAAAAAAAACTTAAAACCCCGTTCATATTACTTGCATCGATAACAGCGATATATTTCGCGCCTTGAACATTGCTTCTGATGAAATTTAAAAATATCCCACAAGATTCCTTGATTTTCATAGACCACCCGTGGGGTCTGATATGGACCATTCTTAAATCTAGTTACGATAATGAGTCGTTTCCATAGAAGCTTGAAGTTATGAAGAAACTCGAATTCAATTCCAAATATCCGAAGTCTCAGCGAGACATTTGTAGGTAAGGCCCATTATAATTCAACTCTAATGGTCTACATTACCAAGCATGCGAAAAAAGCACGTAAGATAACAAAAACCCTGAGAATACTTCATTGCCAGGCCTTTATAAACTTTGGGCCTTTCGGCTACGTATTCCTTCTATCGAAATAGGATTTACCTCCGGCTGTACGAGATACATGGCCAAACTTTTCAGTGGTCCATATTCACCAATTTTTCCCTATACGGCAGATACCATTTTATTGCCAGTTCCGAGGACGAGAATTCCCATGCTCTCATCTCACTTCACCAGACGCTGATCTAAACAGCCGTAGGAACTACGAATCTCCTCGTCTATCTCCGTAATACGATCGAGCGAGATGGAATAATCGAATTCCACGTTAAACATCATAATGCTAGGCTGCATAACATCGTTCCCGGTTTCTCGCTACGAAACGCGTTCCCTCACCGAGTTTTCGAAGCATGCCGCGAAGTCTCGCGGCTCCTCGGAATACTAAGTAGTAACGGCGCATAAATATCATACGAATCTCGGCTATTCGCGCCTCTACGTGCGAACAAACTTTTATTCATGCATGGCCATCGACGGATAAATTTTTCTATTTTTTTTCTTATATTTATCCTCGCCACCAACCTACCCACATTTTTATATCCCGTCGAATAGCGCGAAATATTTTTCGCCGAGAATGAAATTTGCGATTCGATATGCGTCTAGGGGGAGGGGAAGGGAGTCTCGGGCACGAGCTTTTACCGGTGGAACGCTCGCGCGCGCGCGAAACGGCAGCGTTGCGAGAGTCCCTTGGCCGAAGCCACCATCGGCGAGAATGCCGACAGGTGGGCTCCGCGAGTGCAGCTACCGCAGCCTCGGCTGTTGCATAATGCAAAGACGCCGGCGCTACGGCATGGCTATCGTCGTCGCGCTCCTCTTTCGTCGGGAGGCGAACGGTGCCCGTCTACGCCTCCGCGGGCGAGGGAGAGAGCCCTGCGGGCTTTTGCCCGCGGCTTTTCTCGGTCTCGTACCTCGACTGCGCGAGATCCGAGGAAAATCTCGTGAAGCTCCTGCCGGCAACATCGACGCACACCGCTGCACGCTCGCTCTTCGTTTTTCTTTCATTCCGCAAACAGGCTGGATGGCTCGAACTGACGAGAGACGAGCCATTGGTTACTCAGCCCCGGCTGTGCACCCTCCGGTCTCCACGGGAAAGCTTTGCGGTTGCCGTCCGGTGCGGTTAACATGACGTTCTGCTAACTCCCTCTCCATTCCTCTCCCTCTTAAAACGAACGGGCTTTATCGTCGTTTTGTCAGAGTCGCTGGATCCCTTCGAGACGCAGGATTTCCTCTACTTGGACTGTTCTAATCAAGCGCCCCATTGCACCATGTGCAAATATACGTGGTAAGGTGGGTGTGTACAGATGTGTATATATATATATAGGTAAGTCTGGTCGTTTCGACTTAAGTCCGAATGGAAAATGGATTAAGTATCCCCTCGACCCTCGAGACGAGATGAGAGTAAAACTCGGCGTTAATCTCCACTGTATATACATGTATGTACGGCTACACCCTCGCGTTAATCTGTCCTTTCGAACGGTCTCGAGCTCGGTGTATAGCGTTAGTGACGGTAGAGGGATTTCCGATTGAATAGGAAATTTATACCAAAGAGCATCGGTCGAAGAGAATTTTTCTTCAGCATAATCCTTCTTCTTTTTTTTTTGTTTTCATTATTCTTTTGAGGCACTCAGGTACCGCTTTTATTTTCGTAAACAAAAAAGAAAGGTAATTTACTCTCCGTCACTTTTTGCGGCTGTCGAGCGTGTTGACGCACTCGACGTATGAAAGGGATTAATTACAACTACTTGTGGATCTCGTACGAGCGGAGACGTGTGACGAGACTCTCGCGTCTCCCACGTTCCAACGTACCGCCTATCTTCATCCATCCCTCTTGCTCTTCTCTTCATCGCCTCGCTGAAGAATCGCTAATTAGCCTCGAGAGGGTTGATGCTCTTTTATTTTTTGTGTGCGCTTGTTTTTTTTTTTTTTTAGTCCTCGCTTATGTCGCTCTTCCATTCAATCTCTTACACTTTTGTAATGGTCTGGTGACGTAACGCGTAGACTCTCGGTGGCTTCGTGCAATGAGATGGAATAAGCCGACACCACGATAAAATGTGACTCGAGTTTTTCGTTGTTTCGCGCCAAGTTGAATACAGTGAGCTCGTGAAAGCCAGGAATTTCCACCCGCAACCCCAGAATACACTGTGTATAGGTATATATATACATATATATATATAGATATATATATATGTGAATATATATAGGAGAGTGCTTGGATGAATTAACTATCCGACGGTTGAGAACCGGATAAAGTTTTAATTTATACGGGCTGCCGTGGACGATTGTCGGCCGAGAGAGTAGAAGGGAGCGAGGGGGATGAACAGAGCTCAGTACTTACTTTCGCGATATCACCACGACCTCCTGGTCGGCGTCTCTCACTCCGGCGTTTCCGCCACCCGACGGCGATACAAAGCTTTGTGTCCCTCGAAACGCTTCCGTCGTTTGCTCCCAACCCCTTTCTTTTATACGTGACCAAAAAAAAGAAAAAAGACCACTTCCCTGACGAAAACGCGAAAGAAAGAGGATCCTTCCAGCGGGCTCCATCGATGCACACTGCCGGAAACTTCCGGAAACGACTGTGAAGCTTTTGTCATTGGCACATTAAGAAAAAAAAAAATCGTCGCGACTGTTTGATGTTCCCAGGAGAGCATTCTTTTGTCATTATGGTTGCAAAAAAAAGTCCGGCCATTGATTAAAAAACTTGGTGACGAAAGATCAAGGAAAAAAAAAAAAAAAATGCCCGCACGCAGTAAAAAAGGGTTACACATTTTTAAATCGTTTTTATTAAACATCTACAATATTTTTCGTGCACCCAGAAAAATGATTTATTCGACGTCCACCGTTTATTTGGTCTAAGTAAAATGTTCATTTGATTTAAATCAATATTCATTTCATTTAAGTAACTATTTACTTAATTAAAATAAATATTTATTTACCTCTGATAAATATTTTGCTTAAACCCAATAAGCGGTGGTCGTCAAATAAATTTTTTTTTCTGGGTGCTGTAACTCAAAAATGTATTTTATTTCAAAAAAAGGTTGTTAAATTAACAAGAAAATGAATTGCGGACCTTCGTGCACAATATTCGTTGAATGTACAAACCATATTCGTCGTGCAAGTAGTTACCCGAGATCCACGTAGCGCCGGCACGATTTCATACAGCAATATCCCGCGATATCCAGAGCAGTTGGCTGCAATCGTCCAATATCTCGTGGCTGCAGCGCTAATTTCGTTTCAATCGAACGACCGAGAGTTTCGTAACGAGCTCAAAGAACCAGTAGCGAATGCGATTCTGGTACGGTGCTCTTAATTATTATCGTGGCTCGCGTGTCGGCGGGCGAGGATTCGCGCGGAGAAAGGAGTCTCGATGGTTCGAACACCGTTGGAGGTGCGGTTTAGAGCTTGGCACTCGTGACTGGCCGGAGTTCTTGGCTCGCTCGCCGGGTGGCGGCTCGTCGAGCGAGCGGGCTGGAAGCCTCTCGGCTATTATTTCCGTCTCGATCATAATATATTCACGTCGTATCGGCGGAGCAATATTTCAATGAGAGCGGCGATAGCGTCAACACAGCGCGAGGTGGAGGGAGCGACTCTACTTGCTACCGTCTGCGAGGAACCAAGGCGGCCCCTCATTGACCCGGCAAGCCCACTCATTTTCGATCTCGGCGTTCATTCATATCGGAGCATAAAACACACTGCGTTACACACTGCGCATATCGAACGCGCGGTGGGTGTAAATAGAATCGGATTTCGTCATAAACCGCGGCCGGTATCTCCAAATACACGGCGGTTATTAATTGTGCGGAGGCGACGCGATATCATTCGTGCGTGCGCACCGGTGAAAGCGCAGCGAAATCTAATCGTTCCGTACTTTCTACGCAATCTCTACACCGGCTCTCGTGATAATGGAACGTTCGACTTGGCGTGAGTGGACGCAATCCCGAGAGAGAATAAAGAAAACGTATGTATGGACATATTAATGCCGACCGATGTATAAACTTCGATCTGACCTTCGGCCGACTCACACACGCCCTGTTCCTTTCGGAGTTGCCTTCTCATTCACTTTCGCCAATTTCTCCGATTAAACTTTTTCGAACGGTTGGTCGTTTACCTGGCGAGTGGATCGCCGTGGGCTATTCGATGACTCTTCGACACGCTTATGTAAGGCCAAGTAGTTTGGGGTAGAGTGTTCGCTGCACACTGTTCAGTCGCGATTTACAGCTGCTGTGTGCAATAAAATTTAATAATTTCTGACGATTTGTTTTGTATGATTAAAATTTTCGCCACGACTTTGATGAACGCAAAAATCGGAATTGGTGTCATGAAAAAAATAGTTTCTGTGTTTCAACTCTTTTTAGGGTACTTTATGTTTTATTGTGCAGGTATTATCAATAGTATACATTTTAGAGCACTGCATCCGGGTTTGATCAGAGTCTGACGTAACGCTGTAAAATGTCTATCAGGGATACAGGACGAAGTTTTAGGGGAAAGACGGTCCAAAAGAGAAAGAAAAAGATGATTTAGCAAAAATTACTGGCACACTGTTCTTCATCGACCATTACGGCGTCATCGACGAATCCTTTATCGGATACTCTTTATCGGACTCTTTCACATTAACGACTAATCGGTCGTCGTGGTCCCTCCGATGCTGGCTTCATTGTATCTAACATGTATGTACATTCTGAGATTCCTGTCGTCTTCCGCTGTCTCTTCATCGTCGGTGCTCATTAGCGAAGAGTCAAGCCCCGTTGTGCATCGTGACTGTGATAAAGCCGTTTCCGTACCCTCTGCTTGCTCATTATTTACAATTCTTGATAATAAGCAAAAATGAAGAATTTTTTGTTTTTCAATTTCTTGTATCATCTCGTACATTGTCGCCGATTTAGTCGGAGCGCAATGACGAAGAGGGTTCGTCAAAGGCAGAACTCCGAGTAGCTGCTGATTATTAGCGTGAACCAAGTGGTCCATACAGTATTTCGGGATGCTACATGGTGCAGTTTCAAGTGCGTGTTCCTCTCGAGTCGTGCGAATCTCCAAATCTCGTATACATCGCGTTACACCCTCACCCTCGACGCTTTTACCAGCAAAACGAGAACAGCCTAGTCGTTCTGTTCCATCCACATCTTGCTTTAACCCTTGGGAAAGTAGCTCTTGTCTCAACCTCTTCTTCCACTCCATCTGTTCTCTACGTGACTTTCCGGCGCAAGCTTGCTCTTCCGCACTCTCGACTGTATCTCTCGCACGCACTGCGGCGACTCGTAACAGCTGGTTTTACGACCTCTCGTCGAGCGCAAATATTAACATTAATAACATTTTTTTTGTTTTGTTTATATAAATATTCTCAAGAATCATTTAAATTCAAGATCAATCATTTAAACAAGTTAATTTTTGTTATTAATATTGATATAAGTGCATAAATGTTGATAATTAGTATTAATATTATAAACAAATTTCTCGTAAATTTAGTAAACCGTACGGCCAGTAGCAGTAAATGAGCTTTACTAGCTTCAGTAAGACTGAGGCTAATAAAGCTACATCGATCTGGTGATATCGCGTCGACACATGTGGGTTTTTTCCCTCAGACCAATCGGCCATTGACCAAGGGCCTTCAGTCCGTATCTTTGCATTTGCCTAAGGAGTAACTTATACATATAAAATACAACCTTGGCGGAGGGAGTTGTTTCGGCGATTTTTGTTATTGAGAGCTTAATATTTGCAATTGAGGCATAGTGGGTGCCCATGGTCTAGAAGGGGTCGACAGATACATTTATAGATTTTCGTGGCATGTTCTATTTCGATGAGTTTATTTTCAAATGTTAGTTTGCGGAAGTGCGAAGCTCTTGCCGTGGTTTTTTTTCGTTATTTTTGTGTCTATTTAAGGCTTGCCTATTATCTGTAGTAATTCCGAGATATTTCTCTCTTGTACATACTTTGATTTATTCGTTATGCATGGCGATGAACGGTGAACTAGCGGAAACTTTATGATTAAAATTGTAATTCAATAAGATTATAATAAATAGAATTTACCGTTCCATGTTCCGCGCTTTTGTGTGCAAAAACTTTTCGTGTTTTACCCTCGAGTACCGCTGTTTCACATTGCCGCGAAGCGGCAGAACGGGACTACCGTGTAATAAAATGAGGAGAACAGGAAAATCTTGGCGGGAAAATACAACTGCACTGCGCGTCGAGCGTCGAGAGAACAATATACTTTGGGACAATCGGTATTGTCGTCGCCCCGGACCGGCGACAGTGACTGGTAGAGAAAAGCATCGAACAAAATACACAACCAGAAAGCGGCGCTTTCCTCTCAGCTGGTAATATCGCTGCTGGGAGCGTTTCTCTCGAGGACATCGTAAAATGTCTGGAAACTTACGTGGGTGCCGGGGAGGCGCTGTACAGCGGAGAGCGTCAAAGTTGGTGAATGGAGAACGGGTAGAGGTCCGTTCGATGCAGCATCGCGTCCGGTTCGCTCGATGCACTCTCCTCGCGTTTAATTTACGATCGTTACCCTCGTCGTAAGCAACGTAAAATAAAAATTGAAACATTTTTTATTATTATTTACATTTTCTTTCCTTCTCTGTTGCAGGTAAGAATCGTGGATTTTTCGATATCTCTAACGTGGCGGATTTTACGACACGCAAATTGTCTTCCTTATGTGAGTAATGTTTTATAAAATATCATTTTTTTTTAAATATCATTTTTTTTTTGCGAGGTCGGAGGGAAAATTAACTTTAAAGTTTTAGGTGTATGGTATATATATATATATATATGTATACATAGAGAGCAAAAGGGGGAAGTGAGTCGTTATTCCCAGGCAAGCAATAGGCGAATTAACAATTCAAATATACACGGCTTCGCTTGGTAGCAACACGATGGAGAGTGGAGTGAGGAGGAGTGAACAGAGTATACGCAGCCACCAGGCCGCAGTCTCGCGGCAATTATTCCTGGCTGTTCGTCGCGGATAACCCCGCGGGTTTCCCCCGCCGAGTTGCTATTGATTAAACGCCGTAACAAACGTACGTCCTTATTGTTTTCCGAATCCTCGGGACGCCGAGGTAGTCCGCGCGTGTTTCTCCATCGAAGCTGTTGTCCCATCTGCTGCTGCTGGTTTCCAACAAAATTTTCCTCCCGCGCCATAATGATACAAATCCAATACACTCGAGCGATTCACACCGGTCCGACGCGTTTCCATTCGCAATTTCGTCGCTTCCGCGCGGAGACCAATTTATAAATCGACAATATGCGCGAACGTGTCGGCAAGCTCGTCGGAAAGTTGCCTATGGTAATGAGTTATTTATTTTTCTTCCTTACCGACCGACAAATTCGGCGGACGGAATCTTCCGGATTCGGATGGATGAAAATTAATTAATTAACATAAAAGTCTCTCGTCGCTGCGCGATGGGAGAGCGACAGTGAGAGTGAGAGTCTCGAATGAATGGAATCTCTATTTCTCGATCTACGGATGCGGAAGTTGCGTTTCATTTGTACGCGCTTGGCGCCGGTGAATCCAATCTCGAATGACGATGAATGCGGACAAGTTTGAAGGAGGACGACGATTTCATTGAATTCAGGCAAATCCCTCTCCGCCTCCGCTCGAGGGTCTTCAGTCTCTCGTGATATTTCTAATTAAAGTGGCGATGGGTCGTCTTTCCTTTCATCTCCGTCATTGGAGAGAAAACAAAACAACAACAAAAATATCATCAACCGTCTTCGCGAATAACCCTATCCGTTATCTGTCTGCTCCAACAAACTCCTCGATTTTCACGAGGTACACGCAGTAAGTCTCGACTTGTGATCGAATTCCTATCGGGATTTTACTTTTAGATCCTTTATTACTTTTCGAAGAAACATTTACTTTTAGGTCTTTTCAATAAGACATCCATTCGACTTTTTAGTTCGCGAGCTCATGCATGCATTTAACAATTCGATGAGATTAAGAGTCAAAATTGTGTATCTACTTTAAAAAATTTGAACACAGTTAAGTCATTAGTAACTTAAATATTCTATAATCTGAGAGCATATATATAATTAATTAACAACAGTTAATTGATCGTTTATTTATAGTAGATTAACAATTATTTACAATAGTAGAATGACAAATCTACTTCACTGCATACGAATATAGGAAACACTTAGTGCTCGGTACATACGTTTCGTGTTCATCAGCATTTTTATTATTATCAATATTCGGTCGAAAAAAATGATTATCTATATAATTTTTTTTTTTTTTTTTGTATGGTATCGAAACATTAACATAGCACACAAACGTCCAGCCTGGATCCATCAAGATATCTACTACGCTTTAAGTAGCAAATAAAGATTAAATGTTCCTAGCACTGGATAGCCGAGTGGGTTAAGGCGCAGCGGTCACTTAATTGCGACAGCGACCATACCGCCATAGAAATGATTATCTACAGTGGTACGCCCTTATAATCGAGAGTATTCCGGTTTCGCCCCGGTATGACCTTAATAAAGTTTATTAGAAAAGCAATGAATCTATTGGAAAAAACGCAACAAGATTTTAACTGGCGAGTGGAATGGCTCCAATGGAAAATTCATGAGGCAGTCGACAACTTAGGTGATGTCATAAAAACGGCAATCGATGACTTTTCAAAAAATAAAAAAAACTCAATCCAGCCGAATTCTATATCTCGCCAGTAAAGGTAGATTTACAAAAAAAAAATTATAATATCGAACGTATATAGACTTCATCGACCAGGATCTACCAGCAATCTAGCCAAACTGAATATCTTGAAGGGACTGCATAAGGTCACACGAAATAAAATCAATAACGAATTCGCAAAAAATATTAACATATTTTAGGAGCATAATATAAAAAATATTTCGAAGATCCTAGAAAGGTGTTTCTCTAAGTGAATGCAATTTTTCGCCCAAGAAGTAAATCCTCCACACCGACACTTCAAATTCCTTATGAGAAAACAAATTTGCTAGACGTAGCAAAAGTCGAGATCGATTGTCGTGATTCACTTGACGGTGCTCCGGGATTCTTGTTCGTCTTTCTCATAATTATTCTGTAAGATTTTTTTGTATACAGAAAATAAACGAACTGTAAAAATGGCGCAACGTTCGTACCGTAAACCTAAGGTCGACTTTTCGATCCCCATCGATTGTCAAAATCAACAGCGTTGTTTTCGGGATATTCTTGTGCCTGTCAGTACAGTAAGTTCGCACATATAATTAAACATGAAAATTACCTCCGAAAAGTACAGTTTAAAATACTTTTGACTTAGTTTCAAAATTTCCAGCTAGGATTCAGATTCGATCCTGAAATCCCGCTCAGAATCCAATTTGCGACCATTAAATCTCACTTCCGGAACCCGACTGGATCCCGCGTTGCGCGCAGGGAGTCTCGTAAGAATCCACCAAGACCCAACCGAAATTTCTGCACGGGTCGTTGTATTCTTGACGGATGAGAGCTCCCGCTTGTTTTGAAAACAAAGTCGCGACTGCGTTTATAGAGAAGCGAAACGGAAGCTGCAGCGCTAAGAGTCGAAGAACCGGCAGTGGTGGGTCGGTAACGCGTGTGAATACGGTAGTAGAATGGATCGCGCGCCAGACACTGGGGCTGAGGAGGTCTGAGAGCTCTTGGTTGTCCAACGGTGTATACGTATGGGAGTCTCGAGCGCGTAATAACAGATAGCACGAAACGTCTCCCTATCCAAGCAAACGTGCTTACATAGCTTCGCCTCTCCGCATCGTGCGCATATGTGCCGTTTATACCTTGCGCCATATGAGAGTCGCAGATCGCGCCGAGACCGAGGGAGAAGCAGATAGCAGCTACCGTGTCGCGATTTCACTTAACGCCCAGCACACTCTCCATAGGTGTAATACGCGAATGCTATCCAACATAACATTGCAGCAATGCGGAGCTGCTGCGGCACGAGTGTATTTTAATATAACGCTATCATTCGTGCAAGATGAACGTTCGTGTTTTGTCATAGTCGATAACCGCATTAATCGAACCGATACATGGTGTTCGTTACACGAGCTGTAATAGATACACTTAAACGAGCATTCGAGTGCGTGGAGTTAGAATACCTGCGCGGTGGACATGCTGCAGTTATCACCCTCCGATCTTGTACGCGCGGTGGTAAAACAGCATTTATTAGGGTCTACAAATAAATGCTGTTCCGCCCGCCAGGGACCGCGCAACCTGCCGAATTAACGCGCGTTACCGAGCGTCGCTATCGATAGGATTCGGTGGTTCCCATCGGATATTCTTTATGGGACCTCGAGGGAGAAAAATTCGAATCGCCGAAGGCGGGATAAAATAATTCGTATCGTTTTATTTTATCTGATCGCCGATTGTTCCGTGTGTACGGATGGGGTTACCGCTTGCGAATATATAATAGGATTTACTGCACGAGCTATGGAATAATACAGCGATGAAATTTTTTAAAACAACAAGAAATCTCTCTGGGGCAAAACCCCTTTTCTTGCCAAGGTAATCAGCCAAAGGCTTCGTTACACGATATCTGGCGACCGGCGGGGCTATTGAAATTTGCATATCGCACCATCGCCCACAACTTCGACCGTTTTCTTACTCACCTCACTCCGCCCCCACCGTCGAGACAGTATCTTTGCGTGTGTGTGTGTGTGTGTTCGTATGTGTGTGTATATATATGTATACGAGCACGAAGGTACGGAACACACTCGCGAAAACGTTTACGCTACTTTACGAGATTGGAGCAACGAAAATTTGGCTCATATTCATCTTTGCGGAGTTTCGTGTAAAGTCGGGGAAAGCACCGGCGAAAATCGATCCTGGGACCGCCAGCACGGTGGCCGTTATTACGTTCGATCGTAAAACTCGCGAAATATAAATCTTTCTGGGATTAATCGAGAGCGCTCGATCTCTCTCACTCTCTCTCTCTCTCTCTCCTGTGAGGTTTAACGACTTCTTTTTTTTCTTTATTTTTTCATATTCCTTCGCAGCGCCTGAAATGAGCTGTGACGGCAATCAGCTATTTTTTTATGATCTTTGCTCATGAGAACGAACTTGATGTCTCGATCCCTGGCTAATGCAACTACGCCATTGCATGGCAAAGAAAAGTAAAAAATTTGGTCTGTAACGTGACTTCCGATTTGAAAATCTCCCTTTCAGAACGGAAGTGACGACTAGAACTGCAAATGACTATTTCTATTTTAGAATGTTGTTGGAAAATAAAATCGATATTTTTTTTTTTAATTTGGATAGATAAGCTCCCCTTAAGAAACCAAGACTTTCAATTCAGGCACTTAAATCCTAGAGTCGATTTGTACGTAAGCGAGCCATGTTCGACGTCTCGTTCAGTCCGATGGCTACGAGCGAGTTTAACCGAATCGTCGGGTATTAAGATAAACTCGGTGTGTTTTATGCATCTTTCCTCGATAATCCGTGGTTTCGTTTCCCCGCAACGTCGCTACATTAGCCACAGATTTCGATAACGAAAAGAAACGAGACTCGAGTGACAAGGTGATTAAACGCCGGTGAAGTACGAACCGTCCGTGTGTAGTCGGAGCGCCTGAGGTGAGAGTGAGCTTTTCACGAAGATCGTTAGTCATGCCCGGTTTATCGGGATACTCCGTGTTGGTTCGATCTGGAGGCAAGGGGACGATTATCGAACAGTAATCGTCGCGTTAAGAGAGCTACCGCTCGATGAGAGGTGGCGTTGGCTCGGTTCTTCTCCCTCCGTAGGACAACGCGACGAGAGCGATCGAGACCGCGGAGCCCCGCGATCGGCGCGCAGCCTCGATACAAATAACTCTTCGTCGCTCGCCATTAATCTAATGTCCCGTGGCTTTATCGTGGCATTAACGCGAGATATCGACACCGGCGCACCCACCCCGCGCGGACAACCGTCGCCTGCGGGCACAACAGCCGGTCCCGACTGCCCTCTTTCATTCAAACCGCATCTCTTCCCGAGAGCTCTGCGCTCAACCTACCGAGAAGCTCTCGGCTCGCTTCCCCCAGGCTTATTTTTTTTTATTTTCTCAACTTCGATGTCTGCACGCGGAGCGCACCGAGCAGTGGATACACACGAGCGGGAGGACCGGATCGTATTACGACAATAATCCTCCGAGCCGCGGTGCGCAGCCTTCCGCGCGTATTCAACCGGACGAGATTTCTTCTGTCTGTCCTTCGAAATCCAAGGCCCTCACCCACGTGTCCAGCTCGCATTGCCGTCCGGAGGTATTCGCGGCCCGACTGTCGTCAAACTTCGAATTCGAAGCGTCCTGAGAACCCGTCGATACGGATTTTCCTCGCACCCAATGTAGCCAACATCTGCCGATTCTTATCGTCTCTTTGTTTCAACTTATTGCCAAATGTTCGATCGGCTGAATCGAGTTCATCGCGATAGAGGGACGGAGATGGGATCGTCGTGGTCGGCGGAGGAGGCGGAGTATCTGGCGATATCACCGGAGGCTCCGACCGCGTTCGGTGGTGGTTCCAGCGAGATTGGCCGGGTACATAAACGAATTTCGCCGGTCATCCCTTTTAATTTCCGACTCGGACACTCGTCTCGTTGTCGACGTCGTAGCTCGCGGACCTCGAAGACGTGACCCCCTTACGATGGTCCGCTCTCTCCCGAGCGCACACACGTGCACACTTGCGTCGCGCCGATGCGGTGCGCCGAACAACCGATCTCTCGCGCAGCCGCCCAGCGCAAACCGCACGTACGTATGTAACCATAACCCGCCCACCGACGACGATAATTTCTCCTAATTGCCTCTGCTATTAACGGTCGCTCCGAGAAAGACTACTCCGTAAAATTCCCTCTCGCTATTTATATCCTCCCGCGGAGTTCTCACGGAATTGGAGATGAGCCGGAGTCGAGGACGGAGACAAGAGGCGCGCACACACTCGGAGGGATTTCCTCGTTCGTCGTTCATCGCCGGTGGGAAAATAGAGGCGCGGATGATCCCCCCGTTCTTCGGAAGTCCCTCGGACACTCTCGTCCCGGATAGTGGAAGAAATACGCCGGAGAGGAAGCTCGGTGGAAACTTCGCAGACACGAGTAGCCGAGTTTACCCACCGCGATCAGGTACAAATTGACTCTTCCGGGGCGCGACAACTCTCGAGAACTCCACCCAATTCCTCACACCCTTCGCCGGGTGGGACCGACTCCGGTGTACTCTCCGCGCGGCCAACGCCACGAGCAATACCGAGTTACTTCCTCGCTTCTAATGCTTCCGGTCTTTCCGCCCTCTTTCCTCGACCACTATTTTCCCAATCCTTCTCTCCCTCGACCGAGCTTTCTTCGTTCGCCTTCGACCGCAGCTTCTTCGCTTCCCTGGCTCCTCCAAGGGCGAGCCAGCTTCTTTATCTCTCCGCTCCTCGCCGGAATCGAGTCAAGCCCGCGTCCGATTGCTTCGGCGAAGAATCGTCTCCTACCCGCTCTGCCGCAGGTTCTCACTCGATCGTGTTTTTTTTTTTTTTTTTATTCTTCTCAAATTGGATTATTTTCTGCTGCTTCTTCGGTGCACATCTCGCGTCTGAGCGCGTTTTCGGGTTCGAGCGTCTCCGGGTTCCTCGATGATAGAATCTTTCGGTGGATGGTCGAGGGCGAAGATTTCTCGAGGCTGCCGTGTGTGACATAATTCGCGAAAATTTATAATCGAATTTCGGTCGAGCGGGCGGTAGAGTCGTCGGACGGGAAGATGAGGACCGGAGGCGGCGGGAGCAAAAAATTTCTCGTCGAAGCGAGGTTTTACAGGATACCGCTTGGCGACTTCAACGGCGAAAATTAGAGTAATCTGGGGCGCCGGGCGCGGAGAGCGGCAAGTCGTGAAGCCCGACGACCCGATAACCCGCCGCTCTTACGAGAGATATTAAACGTACCGTGCGAAAAACGATAGAGATCCGCTAATCCCAACTGCCCACGGGTTTATTTTTGGGCTCGTCCCCGACCCTGCAAGAAACTTGGCCGGGCTCCAAAGGGGATGCCGCAGAGAGCGGACCCTCCAGACGACGTCGGTCCGGAGACGCGGTCGCCAGCGAAACTCTAGACGGTCCAGTTTTTCGTTTACAGGAGAGTCCGGGGCAAAATGGCACACCGGAGCAAAAAGGGACAGTGACGGCAAAACTCAATTTACCAATAATTTTTCGACGCCCCACACAGTAAAAAATAATCTCGTAAAATCGCAATGCGAAATTTCGTAAAAATAATGTTGTTAAATGTGTGACAAACTCGTTTGTCACTTATTTGAATATACAAACCTGTCCCTTTATTTCTCGTGTCATTGAAAATTGTAGTTTGTACTTTTGTTTGTAAAACTATGAAATTAACAAATAAAACATTGTGGACGTTTGTGGACAATAAGTTTTTATAAAAAGTACGCATTTTTTTACTATTTTGACCCAACGATTAAACCGGATTTTCAGAATCGTTTCGACCCACACCACAATCCCAAAGTTATTGGAGAATTGCGTTTTGTCTCATTATCCCGTTTTGCCCCGGTGTGCCATTTTGCCCCGCTCTCCCCTGCAGCGAACACTCCGCGCCGGCGAGCTCCTCTCGCGAATTTCTTAGCTTCCCTCGAGCCCGCCTTTTTTTCAAAGGTAGCTTCCCGTCCCTCCGTCCGGAACCGTGACTGTATTACCGATAAAATAAAAAAAGACCGCCGAGTCGCGCCTCGATGAAAAGAAATGTCCTTACGAATAAAATTCCGTCCCGAATGAACGGCAATTAAAAGAAAATAATAATCGCGCGATATTGCTTATCGACTTTGCCGATCGACAAATTGAATGCTCCGGATCAAAGACATCTCGCCGCCATGGCGAATGGGAATTACCTTTTTAGCCGACTCGGTTCGCCTTTGCCCGAGCGCGAGAGGATTCGCGCCGCGGTGATTTACGAGATTCGTCGCGTCACCGGCCGAGGACGTCCTCATTAAGGGAATTGGGTCGCCCGAGAGTCGGCCCAGCCGCGATAATGAGTTGCGGAGAGTATAGCAACGGACCGAGACAAAGGCGCACGGCACTCTGCCAGGCTCCGCCCGTAACCCCACCGAAGGCCTTCTCTCATCCCCGGTGTCGAAGCGGATCGCCCTTGTCGCGGGAAAATATGCAGAGCAGCGGTGCAGCAGCCAAACGACACGGTGCTTTCACTTTCGGAATCGCCCAGAAAAAAGTTTATTCCAATCAAAGAAAATTTATTAGGGACGAAGAAAATTTTTTATTTGGTTCATAACCTAATATAGCATTTATGAAATTCTAATATATTTATTTGTTTGATAGTATAATTCTTTTTATTGATGTGTTCACGACTCCATAATGCGCGTTGCCGGATAATAGGCGGGTTTTGTCTTGGTGCTAAATATATAATTTCTTCGGCGCGAAAAGAAATTATATAAATATCTATTTAAAATCTCATTCGTATATACAAATCAATAAATAGTCACTTCGAATAAATTTTTTTACTGAAAGTAAAGAAAAGCCGTTATTCGAATCTAATAAAGATTTTTTTAAGGCAACGAAACATTTCTTTTGTCTTAATAAACGTCATTTGAAGATCGAAGTTTCTTTGATTTCAATCAATCTTTTTTCTGGGTGATTGAAAAAAAAAAAAAAAAAATTGCAATCGAAGTGCAATAACTGGTCCATCCCGCGGTCTCTCGAGGCGCATCTACGACGGACTCGAGGCGCATCGCGTGGATTCGCAGTTCGTCGGAGAAAGAGGGAAGAGAATTCTCGGGGTCGAACGGTTAATAAAAAAAATTGGACAGCTTTATGTGCGGTCAAACAAAGTCGTATAAACTTTCTCGGGATATACGCTCCGTACCACTCGTTCGAACCCGCAAGATTGCGGCCGAACAATGCGGGATGAGCCGGAAGAAAAAAATCGATGGGAATACCGCACTATTATTTACCAGAGCTTCTGCGGCAAGATTCGGCCGGAAAAGCCGCCGCGAGTGGCGCGCCGTATCCACTTCGCTGCAGCGTCGAGACGGGCTCTTCATCTACTTCTGTGTACTCTCTCTTCCCTCGCAAATCCTCTTCTCTCCAAATTATAGCGGTACCTCATCGTTGTTCCATCGAATGTGACATAAAAACGATAAGAGCCGGCGGCTAAATCGATCGTCGTGGAACCGTCGGCGGCAGACAGAGGGCGGCCGGGGGGGTTGAGGTAAGACGGAACACCGAGGCAAAACGGACCTGCGTTCTCTGTCCGAGACTTTTTTTAACGGATGTTTAACATTGCGCGATATGGATGAATAAATGGAGTCTAAAATTGGATGGCTCAATTTTTTTATGTCAGAAGTTTGATCGAATTTTTCTTACATTAAAAAAAAATGTTAATCCCACTTCCCACGTGTCGTGATTTAAAAAGGAACGTTTTTTTTTTTGTCTAATTGCTTCCACGGAATTATAAATATTTGCGATCTTACCGCAATATTTGCGGTCCGCATCGGCCCGGTGTTTCGTTTCGCCCTCTCTTACGCCTATACAGTAAACTCGGGTGGAAATTGAGATTGCCGAGACTCGAATCTCTCACGGACGCGACGAAGAGTCGTGGATCGCAACTATCTCTCGGGAGAGTTTGCTTCTTCGCGGCGCTCGTATACCTCCTAGAACTTGTAAGTAGGTATAGTGTACTCAGTGAGATGAGTGTGCACTCCGGCAGGAGCCGCGGGAGGAAGGGAGAAACGGAGACGGCTCGAAATCTTCGCAAAACCAATTTGCACTCTCATCAGTGAGAGGAGATTGGGTCAATCAGGAGACAATTAACGATCCCGTGCCGTGCGTCCGCCGCTGAATCGAAAGTGTCGACAGCGAAAACGAGAGACGCCGAAGGTCCGCGGAGGCAAAACCTCTCCGAGTCTGCTACTTCCCCGTCGAGTTTGGCCTTCCGTACGGCACGCGGCTGTGCAACTGCGACGGTACGCGGCCCTTTAATCGTTCCTGGAAAATATGCTTGACCAAGTTTCGGAGACTCCCCGGTGTGTCTGCACCGGAGACGAAGGTGCGCGAAGCCACTTATCTTATTCTTCGTCTCCTCTTCCTTCGTCCCCGAAGCTCGCGGAGAGTAACCGGCCTGAGAGGGACCGGAAGGTGGCAGACGCTTTTAAGTTTCACGTAATTTAGCGAATAAAGTTGGAGCCGCGCGGGTGAGACCTTGCTCCGTACCCGCACTGGCTCTCTGGACCTCGGTCGTGGAACCAAGTTTCGTAACTTATGGTTGAACGTGGATGGCACGACCTGCGACCCTTCGCCACTCGCTCCCCCGCCGCGGAGAATCTTCCACTGTTCGGGCACCTCGCAACCTCGCCCTCGCTATCTCTTGTCTCATTCAAAGGGCATTTACAACCCTTTAACTCATTCTTAACGAGACTCCGGGCAACGGTCTTTTTCCCAAAGGGGCCGTTCAGTGGATGAGTGTTGATTTGAACAAAAAAATTACCGCGTTGTTTGATAAAAATCAACTTTCGCGGAAGGACTGCGGGTGTGAGACATGCTTGGCGTCTTCTCCGACGGTATTCGCACAGCTACCTTGATGGATGGGTCACTTCCGGTTTAAGCATCTCAGTTTTCAACCGGAAGTGACGTCATAAGGGAAAACGTCGAAAAAAATTATTTCATTTAAATAAATGTTCATTCAAATTAACTAAATGGCTACTTAAATAAAATAAATATTTATTTAGATCAAATAAATATTTTACTGAAACCAAATAAACGGTGTCCGTCAAGTAAATAATTTTTCTGGGTGCAGATTTTGATCTCGGAAAACGACACTCCCGGTAAAAAAAAAACCAAGATGTTGAAGCCAGATAAATGGATTGATCAATATTCAGAACTTTTATGCTAAATACAGCTAACTTTCCGTCCTCCCACTCGATTTATTTATCGGCGTGTATTATTCTCGAGGGGTCTCTCATCCTCCCTCCCCCTCTGTCTCGAGCGATCCGGAGCTTTCCTCGATAGGATTCCAATGATCCCAAACGGCCGGCTAGTTCAATTTAGTTACCGGGGACTCGGGTAAGGCTCGAGGCTCGCGAAACCTCAGCAGAGGCAGTGTTCTCGTTGCTTCTGCTGCGTTACTACACCCTCGCACGACAAGCCTAGCATTCGCCCTTCGGAATCAATACTCCCCACCCCCTTTAATGCCTTATCGAGAGCCACCATAATTTCCTCCGAGCCATCTCTCCGAGGCGTACGTAACGGCGATTTACGAGAAGACTGCCGGTAGCTCCCTCGCTCACTTCCGCGCTTGCTTAAACCTTACGAATGTAATGGCCCCGAGAGAGAGCGAAATCGCGGTAGAAATCCGTACGAACGTCCGCGCCGTTCTTTCATTATCGAAGGAAATATATTTCTCCCGGCTCTTCGCTCGAAACGTTCGTTCTCTCGTCGCGCGCGCCGAGAACAAGTATATAAAACATCCCGATGACTGACCTATCCCATTAATTTTTCACAGTGTTAATTTCACTACGAGCCTCGTACGGTCTTATCGACCACTTCCTCCCGAGGTTCAGGAAAAAAGTCTTTTTTTTTTTTTAATACCCAGCACCGCTGATTGCATAGCCGCAGGTTCGTTATAAAATATGAAAAATATATGAAACTTTCGGAAATCCACCTCTCAGGCGAGTATTTTCCGCTCGGAAGCTCGAAGACCTCCGGAGCTTGTGTGCGCACACACGCGCGTCGTAAAACCCACGACTAGGTGACCCGTAAAATTATTACCGCGAGGTCCGTCGCGTGTAGCCGATAAAAAAAAATTATAGACTTCCGGAAGAAGCGTGCGAGGGGGAGGGAGGTTGGGGGGGGGGGGGGATGAGGCTGAAGAAGTAGCCAGAGGCGAAACGCTCCGACTAATTTGAGTTATTGCTCGGGCCACGATATGCCGGGGCGACTACGGCCGTGGCCATTGCGCGAGCAGTGAATAGGACGGCAAGAAAAGAGATTACGGCATGAGAGACGGGAGTGCGAGCCTCGACGACACTGCAACCCCCGTTTTGAATTATTCCCGAAGCTGGGAGTGCAACGGGTCATAGGAAAACATATCGGAGCAGAAGTCAGCCGAGCGTATTACATCCCAATTGCACGTACGTGGAGAACATTAAACACCTAACGCAAAAAGTTCAAATTAATTTCACAAAAGGGCACAATCGCCAAGACCGCAAAACCTTTGCGGCGAACAACGGAACGCAAAGGGACGAGCTTGCATCTTCATAATTAAATTCTTTCGGCACGATGATCCCATCGAGTTAACGAAACAATTCGTAACTGGGGTCGGACTCGCCTCCGAAGTAGTTTCAGGAGTTAAAGATCCTTAGAGCTGCCCGCACGGTGCACCGCGAGGAAGATCGTCTTCAAGGACGAGAGGAAAGTTACTCTTTCATTTCCGCCGCTGGTGATGATCGCGGGAGCCGCGCGGGTGAAGAGCCGACGTACACTGGATAATCGCGTCTTGGGAAAAGCTGCGAATTGTTTCCGGGTCGCTCGCGGCTGTGCAAAGAAAAGAGTTTGGATCTGTGGTTCGCGGAGTTTCGACTAGCTCTCGCGAGACACCTGGACAGGGAGGGGCGACGGGGCGTCCGGGCGTTGAGGTATACGAGAATGGGGTGGAATCCTGGACGGAATATTAATCCCCTTCCAGCGAAACGGTAGCTCTCAAAGCGTTTCGCGAGTCAGACACGGGGAACGAAAGCTCAAGCTGCATTTTCCTGCAGGCTTACAACGGCGGGACTCTTACTCAACTTCGTTCGCGTTCCCTCGTTTCTGTCGGACATAACGTACAGTCGATTCCCAGCAGTATCTCCGCCCCGTCTGCCTCTCTCGGTCGCGAAGGCGAAAACTGCGGGGGAAAAAAAAAAACAAACGTCGACGACCGACTCCGCGCGGAGCTTCGCCAACTTTGCACTCTCCGTGAGAGAACTCAGCCGAACGGAGAGGAGCGTCAGTCAGCAAAATTTAATAATTCGACGGAACCGACTCTAACCGACTTTCCGAACTTTCGAGCCTGATCCTTCCGTGGCCCGCCTCCCGTCTTCGTCTTTGTCGCATCCAGAATTGATATGATTCTCTTTTAACCTTTACCCGCGAATCATTTAAAAGTCTGGCGTCTCCGCCCCTCGTCAGCAAACATTGGTATCATTATTTGAACTTCTGCGACACGAGTTTCCAGCTTTTGCACCGGTTCCTCTCGGGTCTCTCATAAATTTTTCGAATTACGGTCGTAGTTCTGTTACCAGTAATTTGACCCTTCACGCACGAGATCCTTGTTCAACGAGGACCTGGAATTTACCAAGATGCAACCTTCGAACGATTCGTATAATAAGTTGAGGTACCAAAAAAAATCTGTAAAAATTCAGAGACGTACTTTGAAGTGTTGTTTTTTTGATAACGCAGAAGAAAATTTATTACCCACATCCGTACCGTTTTTGTGCTTAAAAGAAGGCATGGTTATTTGCTCTCGGCAAAAAGTCTCTCTTACTTGACGGTTTCAAGCTTTCTGTACTGACAGTGACGTAGGAAGACAGCTGATCTCAACTTCTTATTTAATGGTACTTTGTTCAGTAGTGAGGGTCGGTATTTAATGTTGCTTTGTTCAATATTGAGGGTCAGGGAGATTGCAGAGCGGATTTCCGTATGTCAAATAACTTAGAACGACCACATTGGAATTTTGACATAAAGCCTATTGCATAATTAACGGCTAATTAAAGGCTATTTTAGTGCCCCAAAAAAAAATTTCCCGCCTCACCCCTAAGGGTAGAAACGTGTGGACTTTCTGACTGCCAATGAAGCTGGGATGACCACAGGCAAAATAATAGTAACGGTAAGTGCTAGGCAATTTTAACCGACGGATTATTTAACGGCTATTAAAAGGCTTTCAAATGAGACTAGTTACGATTTAATCGGACCACCCCGTCCCGAGAAACCCACCCCCTCGTCAGCCGATATTCGCATAGCTCAGCAGAGGGACGAGCCAAGACATTGAAATTAGTCTTAAAAATTACGTTGAATTAACCGCCCGACATATCCGTATTACCCGATTTTGCCTTTGCACCCCGTGCCGAAAACTCACCCCCTCGTTAGCCGATATTTGTATGACTCCGGGCAGGGACACGCTAGGATATTGCAATTAATCTTCAAATTCCTGTTGAATTACCGACTCAACATTTCCACATTTCCCGATTTTTCCGCTCCACTCCCTTCCGAAAACTCACCCCCTCTACAGCTTACAATCGTACAACTTGGGAAAGGGACGAGTTAGAAAAATGCAAATGGCCTCAAAATTCATGATGAATTAACGGCTCGACATTTACATATTTTCTGATTTTGCCGCTCCACCCCCTCGTCGGAAACTCACCCCCGCTACAGCCTATAATGATATAGCTCGGAGTAGAGAAGGGTTAGAAAAATGCAAATGGCCTTAAAATTCATGTTGAATTAACGGCTCGACATTTACATATTTTCTGATTTTGCCGCTCCACCCCCACGCCGGAAACTCACCCCCGCTACAGCTTATCATGGTGTAGCTCGGAGTAGAGAAGGGTTGAAAAATTGCAAATGGCCTTAAAATTCATGTTGAATTAACGGCTCAACATTCACATATTTTCTGATTTTGCCGCTTCATCCCCTCGTCGGAAACTCACCCCCGCTACAGCCTATCATGGTATAACTGGGAGTAGAGAAGGGTTAGAAAATTGCAAATGGCCTTAAAATTCATTTAGAATTAACGGCTCGACATTTACATATTTTCTGATTTTGAAGCTTTAGCCCCTCAGCTGGAAACTCAACCTCTCTACAGCCTATCCTCGTATAACGCGGTAGGAAAGGGCTAGAACACTCTAATTACAATTACAATTACAATACAATTCTTGCAATATAAAATGAACATGTTATACTTTAATACGTATATGTATTTTTCTTCGCAGATTACGAATATCCAACTTATTTCACAGCTAGAGTGTTATTTGCCGCAGCAACGCGTGTAGGACATAAAATATCAATGTTCAAAAAAATTCAAAAATTACAGAAAATTGAAACGGTTAGATCTATTTTTTCCAAATGTAACGCCAGACATTGTATAGTGTTGTTACTTCATTAATTTGCGAAATTTGAACTCGATAGTATGAAGTCTGTGGCCCGCTTGCGGTGCGCCTTCACTGGCCACTGGCTCCAGCTTCATACGATTAGGTATAGTAGTCTGAGCAGTACAGTCCCATCAAACGTGAGATTCAGAGAAAATTTCGAACACTTGTCGATGAGATAACATTTTTTTTAAATCAAGTATATAGGAAGGTGCTGCGAAGATTATTTTTGTGAAATAATAATTCCAATACATATACGTATTAAAGTATAACATGTTCATTTTATATTGCAAAAATTGTATTGTAATTGCAATTGTAATTAGAGTGTTCTAGCCCTTCCCTACCGCGTTATACGAACATAGGCTGTAGCGGGGGTGGGTTTCCGGCGAGGGGGTGGAGCGTCAAAATCAGAAAATATGTAAATGTTGAGCCGTTAATTCAACATAAATTTTAAGGCCATTTGCAATTTTCTAACCCTTTCCTAATCCAAGCTATACCATGATAGGCTGTAGCGGGGGTGAGTTTCCGCCGAGGGGGTGGAGCGGCAAAATCGGAAAATATGTAAATGTCGAGCCGTTAATTCAACATGAATTTTAAGACCAATTGCAAAGTTCCAACTCTTCCCTTCCCCAAGTTATACGATTGTAGGCTGTAGAGGGGGTGCGTTTCCGGCGAGGGGGTGCAGCGGAAAAATCGGAAAATATGTAAATGTCGAGCCGTTAATTCAACATGAATTTTAAGACCAATTGCAAAGTTCCAACTCGTCCCTTTCCCGAGTTGTACGATTGTTGGCTGTAGAGGGGGTGAGTTTTCGGAAGGGGGTGGAGCGGCAAAATCGGCAAATGTGGAAATGTTGAGTCGGTGATTCAACAGGAATTTGAAGATTAATTGCAATATCCTAGCGCGTCCCTGCCCGGAGTTATACAAATATCGGCTAACGAGGGGGTGAGTTTTCGGCAGGGGGTGGAAAGACAAAATCGGGTAATACGGATATGTCGGGCGGTTAATTCAACGTAATTTTTAAGACTAAATTCAATGTCTTAGCTCGTCCCTCTGCTGAGTTATGCGAATATCGGCTGACGAGGGGGTGGGTTTCTCGGGACGGGGTGGTCCGATTAAATCGTAACTAGTTTCATTCGAAAGCCTTTAAATAGCCGTTAAATAATCCGTCGGTTAAAATTGCCTAGCACTTACCGTTACCATTATTTTGCCTGTGGTCATCCCAGCTTCATTGGCAGTCAGGAAGTCCACACGTTTCTACCCTTAGGGGTGAGGCGGAAATTTTTTTTTGGGGCACTAAAATAGCCTTTTATTAGCCGTTAATTATGCAATAGGTTTTATGTCAAAATTCCAATGTGGTCGTTCTAAGTTATTTGACGTGATTTCCGTGGTTCCCGTTTGTCCCAACTATGCCTTTCATAGTTGGCTTTCGCCCACCACAAGCTGGGCAACTAATTTATGCGGCGACTTTGAACTTCTTTGGTCATTCACTTTGGTGTACCATTTTGCAATCACGTTTTTTGGTATTCTCCCCTCTGGATAATTTTATTGTATTTTTTGGTCTCCCTCTTCCCCTACCTTTCTCCGACAAGTACGATTTGTGATGTGTCGCGGTTTCCGAAACTGAGTATTTCTTATGGTTGTATGGACGGTGAATGCGGGCTTTGCCAGTAAATGTAGCGATAAACAACGAAGAGAACAGGCAATCACCCCCAACCTCCGGCCGTTTTTATACGATTACTGGAATCCGGCAATCTAGATTTTTTTATAACTGCACCCAGAAAAATAATTTATTTGACGGCCACCGTTTCTTTGGTTCAAGTAAAACATTTATTTGATTTAAATACATATTTATTTCATATAAGTAACTATTTCCTTAATTAAAATAAATATTTATTTAAATCAAGTAATCATTTCAGTTAAACCAAATAAACGGTGGCCGTCGAATAATTTTTTTTTCAGGGTGTGATGGCCCGTTTGTACAGCATCATCATTATATTTGTATTTTTTTAGCCGCTATATTGCGGAATTGTTCAAGGCGCAAAGACCCGTACAGGCGACGAGATATGGAGAGCTTGCTGTATATAAAGGTTGCACGCTTCGGCAGAAAAACGCATTCTCCCGCCCCGTCCTCGTGTGCTGCGCGACAAGCTCAAAGGAACGCCGACCGCGTACCGATATTTCCTCTCGCCTTCCTCGGAAGCTCGAACGAGCCAGCTCTCCCTCTTCACCATCCCGCCGTCTCCCTCGCACTGTATATACATTTTTTCCTCGAGTTTAGTTGCGCCCGCGAGCCTCGGATATCAACGAAGCGAGTGCAGCAATTAATCTCGGAGGAAAGAGCGTAAGAATCTTCTCCTCTTTAAGCAGCGCAGCAGTTATTTCTACACATACAATGTGTGCTCGGAAGAGAAAATGCACCGCAGCCTCGTGAGAGCGAGAGAGAGTGAAAGATCGGTGCGATAATGTTCGATTACGAAGCTGACTTACCGTTGTCGGCCCTATTCATCCGGATATTATATCTCCGTCACGCAATAAATCTCGCGATCTCTAATGCCCGATTTTTTGTTCCCATCCGATTCCGATTAAAGAGGAATTCACTTCCAAAGAAAAATCGTACGAATTCACTGCAGGGTCAACCATCGTGAATGTTTTTTGTTGTTTTTTTTTTCTGGATCGAGTATTGGAAGCTGTGGCGAACGGATCGGCTTCGCCGGTGCCCTCATGACACGCACGAGGCAATTTCTCGCGGTGACGAAGGGCTGATGCAGACGTCGGTGAGAGGCCATCGTTATAAATCACGATTATGCAGGAAAGCCTGTCCGCTGAGGAACGTTTGTTCATAGCACGACGGAGCCGAAGGATCGTGCGCCGCGATTCAACGATCGACCTCGATGCTATACTCCGCGGTTACCAGTGGAACGGAGGCGCGATCCCCTACGCTCTTATGCTGATTTATCGCGAGTGATGAACGCGCGCGCCTAAAGCCTAGGCGAAATGCCACCAAGGATATCCCCGTATCCGTGGCCGCGGCGAGCGAGAAACGAAATTTATCTCGTAGCTTACGCGTCCGCCGCGTCGTACAGCAAAATACGTACGGATCGTTCTTTATTTCCCTTCTTTACTTCCATTTCCAGGCGATGCTTCGACAGGTGCAATGTGACAGCGTCGCATTTTCCGCTCGCTCCGTCTGTGTGTGTTGCGTGGAGAGAGAAAACTTGCACTCTTGGGATTCACATATTCATTTGTGTGGCTCTCACCTTTGTGGCGGGCAAAAAATTACCACCGATACTGTCCAACTGTCGCGTCTCTAGAGAATTTCCGAAGAGTCGCCGCGCTATAAGTCACGTTGTTGAGTTGATTGGATTCGCGAGAATTCTCTACGTGCACGCGGAATCATTCGTGAACGAAAGCGCCCAGATTTCTCTTTTAGTGGGTTGTCTTTTTGTCGATCGCGAATTTGAGGAAAAACGTTTTTATTCCGTGAGGATGAGAGAGCTTCCGCACTTTGTGGATTAAGCTTTCGGGAAGTTGAGGACAAAAAGTGGCGAGAACAATAGCGTGTATTTACTGAAATTGTACCGGAGAACGCCTTCAGTAGTTTTAGGATCGGATGAGAATTTTTTTTATTATTATGCAGTCAGACACAGTACAATAAGTTTTAAGGATCTGCTCTTAGGTCTCTATTATTCTGTCTCCCTAAACAAGAATCTTAAGGTCTTCAGGCGATACATTTCTGAATATTTTTCTTGATATCTTGTTCGACATCTCGTTCGATGTCTCGTTCGCTTTTTATTAAGGGCACTTTTAACTTAGAAGTTCCACTGAAGACGTTATCGCATTCAAAAAAACTATTCGCTATTCGCGTCACGTGAAGTTTTGTTGTCACTGATGTTCACAGTGAAATATGTCACCTCTTTCAATAACACTCCGTCATGTCCACATTCCGTGTTCTCCGCGCTCTTTTATATCCTTTCGTATTCCCGCGTGGGTAAAACCTACGGTATAACATGCACATACACGAAGCCGGATATCATGCGAGCTTTCGCTTTATGCTTCGCAATGGAATGCGTTCTAGTCCGGCAGAGCATTCGCCGCGGGGGTACATTGCGCGATAACATTCCAACTTGTTGATCCAGGCAACGGCTGGCGCAGTAGCAGATGTCACGCGTCGCGAATATTCTTTCCCTCTCTTGAGTTATACCGCGTACACCCCGACTGTTCGCAAATTGCTCGGGCACACAAGCCCCCATAGCATGTTGAACTCGTATGACGTTTAATTCTAAAAAAGAGCTCTCTAATTAGATTCCATAACTAAGTCACGATTCGCGAGCGTTAATCTTCCCTTCCATTTTTTTAACGCAATTTATTCGCCCGCTGCGTGTGTGCTGTGTGATATGCACACATTCCTCTTTGTGCGACCCTTCGTCGCTCTTGGTCAAGTCGCGTGTTTAACGATGAACGAGCGTATCTCCATCTTCATTAACGTTACAATTATCAGCTTATCGATTAAACGCTATACACACTGTAAAAAAATCCGTTTGAAAATTTACACATCGTTTATGAATTTTTTATGCATACGACCGGTAGATTAGACTTAATATACTAGTTAGCGTTAAAATTAATCCGCGGTATATCAAATATAACTTTGGACTTGTTTAATATATCGATAAATTAATTTGATCAGAAATGAGTATATTAATTTTGCAAAAGATGTTGATAGTAGAGTTTCCAATCCATAGACTTTTTCAGACCGAAGTCTCACAAACGTCCTGGTAAACGTTTAATACAAACGTTTGCCAGGATGTCGCTCCACTTCCCATATACCTGAAAGTTCCGTCGGGTTTCAGCAGATTTACAGTAATTTTCATCACATCCTTCTCTCAGTGTACCGATATCAAATCTCGTTATCAGAATAGTTCCAACTCTCAACAGAATTCGTATTAAATTGCAATAAACCACGATACAGCATATATGTCAGAGATGCATTCGTGCAACGTAACACCATGAGTACTCGTGAAATATCCTCGAATCGCTTATTTCCCAGAGTCCCAATTCTCAGTGGTCGCATGGTAATGAAGCCGAGTGTATATGAGAGACCTTTCCGGCTGACCGAGGTGGGTTCGCTATATCTCGGCTCTATCGTGAAATCGCAGTGGACCAGCGGAGCTCAGGTAGTCATATAACACGTAGAACTTTGCCCAGGTCGAACGTACCATAATATAGAAACTACGATTTCGCGAGAGGTGTTCCTCTCCGAATGCGGCAGAGTCGAATATTCATGGAGCTTGTAAATCGTGTCGGTGGTGGAAACAGAGTTTCGGACGTTTCTCGCGCGGAAGAGACGAGTCCGAGTGACCCCTCTGTCCGGTCTCGCCAATGGACGACTGCTGGAACGAAATGAATTATTTCGATCCGCGCCGAGAGAGAGAGGCGCATCGAAAGTCCCCTCGCATAATAAAATAAAGATTGAAGCAGCGAGAGACAGGCGAGCAATTCTCTATTGTACAGTAAAATCAATCGGGAGACTCGCGCGAACCTATCAGATTTTTCTCGTGAGCTAAAACTGATACCGGGCGTGTTTCTCGTTGGCGCACCTCGATCGATTTATCCCCCGGTTGGCCAGAGGAGTTTCAATAACTCTCCGGAGTAGTCGAGTGCTCGCGCGCCTCAAACTCCGCGAAATGAATTACACGATAATTTCAATTTTTTTTTAACCCTATCGACACGTATATCACGCCTTCGATTTCGATGGAAAATACCTGCGACATTTGGCATCGGTGTTATAACGGCTATCGCGCGCGCCTTACTTAGGAACTCAAACATTCGTCGAGGCCGCACTCGAGCACGTACAGGCAAAGATTAAAGAACGGTGGATAATTAATTGCCACGTCTGCCGATGTTTCTATCGCCATTTTGGTTCGCAGCACAATGAGCGTTTACCTATCGGGGGCCCCCCCGACGCTCCGTGTGTCTGTACCCTCGGAATTGCTTCGTTCGAATCTCTCGTTAGCAGGTTAATCGATTTTCATGCGGGCACAGAGAACCGTGGCTCGATTTATTGAAACCGCGATTGCCGGCCCGAGTGTAGAACGACGGAGCCGAGAGAGGCCACTCCTGCGGTTCGGGCCAGGCACGATCTTGTCCTTTATACGGTTTAGCGCCTACGTTCGCTGTCGTGCGGACGAGAAGGCACGAGTCCATTTACGTGTTACAGGTACACGATACCGCTCGGCGAGCAGCTGTTAACTGGCTCTATCGTCGATAAGATCGAGAATCAATTGGCACTATTTTCCAACTCATTACCGAGAAACCGATGCAACCGATGGATCTCTTCCTCTCGCTCGTGTCCCTCTTTCTCCCGCGAATTCTAACCGATCTCATTGGCTGAATTTATTCGAAGTTACGCAACGACCGCGGCGGCGTTGACTCGCGATCACGAGCCACCGATTTATCGTTCGTACCTCATTGGCGAAACCGAGCCTCGTTAAGTGATCGTAAACGACGGAGATTCGAAGACCACCTGTGCGCTGCTGTCCGTTATCTCGCGAGCCGAGAATGGGAAAGAAGAAAAAAAAAGAAGAAACGATCCGGCAAATAAGGTAAAGACCCGCACAGTAGTAGGAGGTAGGGAACGGTTGAGCGCCGATACGTCGAAGGTCGGGGAATCGAACTTTTGTGAAACCCGTGACAGAGTCGAGTGGGACTCTCGAGGCTTTGCTCACTCTCGCGGCTTTGCCGGGGAAACCTTTTGCCGGGTGGAAAATCGCGAGGCCGCGGGCGCCGTTGAACAGCATCCACGCTGTTCGATCCTTCGTCGTACAATCGGGACCAATCGAGTTTTGGTTGTGTGCGAGCTGCGGAATCACCGGAGGAGTAGGAGGACCATCTCCCTCGAACACGAGTGCAGCAGGGGGCTGGGTGCGATTGCACGTTGCACAAAGACACCCAGCGAGAAGCGAGTGAGCGAGCAAACGAACGATAGTGGAGACCGTCCCACAATTCAGCCGGACGTACGTACCGGACGCTTGAATGGAGAGTGGGATAGTGAGGCAGTTTTTGTGCCTTCCGCTCCTCTCCTCGTCCCTCTGCACGTATATCTCCGCGCCCTTTACCTCTCGCTATATCTAGCGATTCATCCCTGGAGGCGGTTGCATCGTCGTCCGAATGCAATCCTGAAACAGGAATTGCTCCGCAAATAACTCCCATCTCCTATCCTCTTCACTTGCTATCCCATGCGAGTTTCTATCCGGTCTCTTCCCGCCCTCTCCTCCCTCCCCCGATTTTACGTCGAGATTCTCCCTTGGTCCGTGTTTAGTCTCACTGACTTGGCCTCTTGTGCATTACCGCCACCGTATGGTCCACCTCCTTGGTCTAACGGTTGATGCCCGATCGCTTTGTCCTGGCGAAAAGCAGGTAGACCCGATGGAATCGAATCGAACAAACACCAACTGGCACACCGATCCGAGGATGAGAGCGTTAAAGGTGACTTTAACGGTAAATTCCATCGAAAACCACGCAATTGATCGCACACCGTTTCTAAGACGAGGGTCTGTGATAGTGTGTAGTGTGGATCGCAACTGTGACGTGTCGCATGCGTTGATATCGCGCGTGGATTCGCGAGAACGCATTTGAAATTGCATTTTAAAAAAAGTGGGAAATGAATGAGAAATTAGTATGAGCTGTGATGTAATAGGACGTGGTCGACCAGAGCAAAAAAGACCATCCTGCCTAGACTTTTTTGAGCGTTACTTTGGGCCTTGATAAGTTCTAGAACTGGCTCGATGAGACGCTGACGAGGCCGCATCAGGGCCTCGATAGGCTCCTACGTAACGTTGTAAAATGTCTACTGAAACTGGTACTGCAATTATCCTGGTTCGGTAAAAATGACACTATCGCCGGAAAAAAATTACGTTAGAACGTCCGGCAGTAATGTGTGCCTTGCACTCAACAAGTGCGAGGCACACATTAATGTTTACCGTAATTATAAAAAAAATTGTTACTATCTGATCCGAACATTTCCGTATAATATGGTTAAAACTTGTCGTAAATTTCACACCTTTTTTTGTGTGTCAACATTGTCGAGTTCCACCACATAAATGTAGTTGATCCCCATTAACTTCAGTTGCAGGCGTATAAAATAATTTTCTAATTTTCTCCGCAACGTTTCGAGCCAGGAAAGTCGTCACCACGATCGTTTCAATCAATCAAAAGATTGTGAACACTTGAAACGGCTACCTTACAGCAATATATACATGAAACGATCGTAGGAGTGAAGTTCCGTTGGGAGACCTGTTGGAGTCTCGTATGCGCGGTTTATCGGTACATCGCGCATTGCCTTCACGTATATAGAATTTCAGATGGACGTGTCCCTCTCGCGCCTGGTACTTCTTTTCTGTTTTTAAAGGTTTATTTGTGGGTGCGCCGCTGTATAATCGACGACACGGATGAAGGAAGTCCCGTGGACGTGGAAGAGGCCCGCTCTTTTGCACCATGCAAGCAATTAAATGCGAGAATCGTTGAAACGCACGATAAATCTTGTGCGCCGTGGCGACTGGGTCGATGATTTTTGCTGCGTGCGTGCGTACACGCTTGCACCGACCGGCTAACGCACGGCTGTCGACGGGACGGGCATAGCCAGAAGAGAACCAGCCAAGCTCGACATCAGCAGGATGTCTAGCTGAGGAACGAGATTTCCTCTTCCGCGTCTGCCAGCCCATCGAGCGGGGCTCTCGAACACCTTGCCGGGGACTCGAGATTTTCGCGCGCTCTCGTGGTGACGCGACGCACGATCGGCTCCGGTCGTATATATTATTTATAATTTCCGACGGAAACGTGAGAGTCGGTTGAGCGCGGGCGCGCGAGCTGCACGGGGTAATTCGCCACTGTGACATGGAGGTTTACGATGCACCTGTGAAGGAGCCGCCGAGGGGCTTGGAAGCACAAGCCCCCTCAAGATCCTCTTCTCGGCGCGAACCGTGCGTTCTGCAACGTCTGTACTTAACGTGACAGGTAATATAGCTTTGATGCGCGAAGTCGGAAGAAACAATGGCTTTTCTGCCAACGCAACTCGCAGCCTTGGCTCTCTTCTTTCTCTCGTGCGCACGGGCCGTCTTTCCTGTATCCTTCCCTGCGCCCAGTTTTGTTTCAATCTTCCCACCGCGACAGCTCTCCCGGCTCTGGGAACGGAGAAAGGGATTCACCGGGGCATTATCTCCATCCGTCACCGGTTGCCCATCCAGCTTCTGCATGGCACACATACCCATTGATTTGCAAAGAAAAACTTCCGGCATTCAGCGACAAGTGCCAACCGTCATGGGAATGATAGGGCCTTCATGGGAATGATAGAGCGTTACACAGGGCCGATACTGGCCCTGTGTAACGCTCAGACTAGGGAATTTTCACTTAGGTTTTTTTCCTCCGATTTCACCTCTGGGAACTGAAAAAAAGATTTACCGGCGCATTATCTCCATCAGTCACCGGGTAACCATCCGGCATCTGCATGGCACACATACGCATCGATTTGCAGAGAAAAACTTCCGGCAGTCAGCGACAAGTGCCTACGATCGTGGGAATGATACACAGGAGCGATGCTGGCCGAAGTTGGGCCGATACTGGCCCTCTGTAACGCTCAGACTAGGGAATTTTCACTCAAGTTTTTTTCCTCCAGTTTCACCCGGTAATCCACTCGGGGTCGAATATCCTTGGTAATTGATTCGATCGAGGAGAATCTCGTGCGGAATTGATTTTGCGGGTGCGAAGCTGCTTCTCCCGGGTGTCTCTCTGCGATCGGGACGTTTCTTGAACGACCGCGACGCGGTGGCTTCACCCTTCGAGGAGCGTGCCGCCCGAGGAGCAAACGAACCGCGAGAGACTCTTCGAGTAAGGGCAGAGCCCACCGAAGAGTTACGTGACGTCTCGGGGAATCGCGTGCCGATAGCCCACCAGACCATTCGGACCCGGTTCACCGGCGAGTCGGAGTTTGCTGAAGTGCACGAGTGGGACGGAAGGTTCGGAACGGTGAAAGAGCAGAAGAGATACGGCGACGGGTAAACTGCACGCGGTGTACACGGTACGCGGTGCACGTGTATGTGTACCGATCGAAACACCAAAGCAACCAGTGAACCCACTGACTGTAAATGTCAGTCGTTTCCCGGCATTCCGTCTGGATTTTGCACGCGAGCACAGATGCAGCCCGAGCGGCGTCAGCCCGAGAGGGACCGAAACAACATCGGTCCCGTACAGCGTGGCTGCCCTTTCGCCGTACGCTATCCAATATACTTCGGAGCCATTTTACGCCTCGCTGGGAATACACGTGTGCACTCTTTCACGAATCGTCGAACAGCGATACGCTGACGGATCCATGAGCGTTTAGCGTGGAAAAAGATTGGTCTAGCACCGAATTGCACCAGACCTATTGTGCGTGACTACGGGAAGTCCGACTGGGAGGATCGTCTAGACGTAAGGTATACATTTCGAAAGTAACTGTCAAGTCTGACGATTGTCTGCTTAAGCGTACAGTCTATGTAGACTTTGGCCTGTATAGACTTACATCGTCCGACTGCAAATTTGGTAACGCGCAGTAAAACAGCCCGTAACGTTTCTTGTCGACAAACATCCACAATTATTTTCATGTTAATTTTCGTATTATTTTGTAAAATTAGCAACAAAATAGTTGTGGATGTCTGGACAAAAAAAGTTTGTTAAATTTACAAATCTTTTTACTGTGTACGCAGTATGAGGTTTATCTGCTATTGATTACTGTACCGACTTTTGATAGACGCATATAATAGATCACCCACGAGTGTATCGTAAGCGGGATTTTTAAAAATTCTACCTCGAGAATTAAGGTTAAATATGAATGAGCAGTTGAAACACTGGGTCATAACATTTTTTCCACGTGTCCAAAAAAAAGAGACTGCAGAAGAAATAATCTCGTAGCGGATCATGCCATAATTTACTATATCGTCCAATTTCCGGTACAAACTCCTCGGCCACCCCGTGAAATTCTAAAGACTCACGCAAGACACGCCGAGCCATTATTTCAATTTCACGGTTAGGACCAAGTCCCCCCGTGGTCGAGAGAAGTATTTCGCTCGGCTCTCGTTCTCCTCTTCAGGGTCTCTACACGAGCATTCTCCTAATGAGTCCCGAGGATCTCTCTCGTTCCCAACATTCCCTCGAATACAACGAAGGAGAGCCGGAGATCAAAGCCGGAAAGAAACTCGTCGACGAGATGAGACGGACGAAGTCTCTCTGACGCACCGCGTGAACTTCTTTTGCGTCTCACTTTTTTTTTTCATTTTTTTCTCGTACCCTCGTTCTCACCGACAAATATTTTTCAAGGAACGTTCTGGGTCACCTCACCGAGCAATCTCCGTTCTTTCGTTGATTCTCGAGCTTCGGCGCCCGAAAGATTGTAAATGGGACCGTAAACGTCCTCTTTTACAAGTCCGCAGTATTTTCGCACCGGGCTCGACATCTAATTTTTTTTTGTACATCCAGTTTTCAAGGCTTCAACTATTACAAATCTCGCAAACAATCTCGATGCTTCTTCTAATTATTCCATTTGACGCCATTGCTTGTAACTCCGAAATCCTCGAACTTCCCCGTTAGCCTCTCAAACCCTTCCCTTCAATCTTGCAAATTATCTCCACCCCGCCGAAAACACTCGGTGCCCTCATCGTCTGATAAACGCCTTCCTCCAATATTTATCCACTTCGGAAGATTGCAACTTCTGACTTCCAGCGAAGACTCTCCGTATACTCCAGTAATTCCAACAGCCACTTTTCCCTGGAGGCAACGACACGAAATTTGAAATTTTCGTACTGCCACCCTGTCCGTAAGAAGTTCACTCTTGTAAGTTAATTCCCGTAAGTCGTCTCATCCCCGTCGAAGACACTCGTTGTCTTCGTCATGCGTCGTTAATTATTCCAATTGCCCCGTCGCGCTCTTCCTTCCTCTTCATCCAGCATCCTCCTCCGTCCCGACGTTCGAAATCCCCCAACGGTCCCGTCCTTCGGGCATCGGAGCCGCGCGGCTCGTCACGCCCGTAAAGTCTCATACGTGCGTGTACCGAGCCGCTCGACAAGAGCGAAGAATAGAACGGGACGGGGACCGAGGGAGGAAAGATGGACGCGCGAGAGGGAAGAGGGACCGATCAGAGGTCGCGTATGCTCCGAGAGACTGTTACACGGCCCCTCTCGCCTCACATTCTCTCTCACCGGCTTCCCCGATCATGCACCTACATTACTGTTATATTCTTCACTCATTTTATAACTCTCCTCCCTTTAATACCACGCTCGGATAAACGCCGTCCTGTCTTACGGTCTGTGACGCGGCAATTTAGGCATTTGACCCGAGGGTCCGCGGGGTTCAGCTGTTTAACCTCCGTGCAATGTCTCTGTCTGCCGGGGCGGAGGAGGCATAACGCATCCTCCGTGTACGGTCTTCTTCTTCTTCTCCTCTTCTTCTTCTTCTTCTGTTTCTTCTTCTTCTTTCTTCTCCTTCTCTTCTCCTCGTGTGTCTCGAATAACCCGGCTCCCCGACGACTTGCGCTCTTGCCCTCCTCTGCATCGCTTCCTCGCTCTCGCGCTCCAGCGCCCACACGCTCCCGTAACATTCCCCGACATTCCTCCTCGTTCCCGACGCTTGCACAGCGTACACCACGTACACCGAGTCGTGTATCCTACGCGTTCGGCCGTTCATGCTTCCACCTATTTTGCTGACGGTCGGTGATGCACCCGACGGTATGCCGCGAAGGACGAACCACCTCCTGCATGAATAGGACACGTAAAAATTACCGGAGCCGGGAAGCGAGTGGAAATTTTCGAAAGGTTCGATGATTTTGTTTCTTGGGCATGCCGCGAACACTGTTTTTGTGAAATAATAATTCCAATTTTTCAACTAATTGAAGATAGAAATCATTATTCGATACATTATCAGGCAACTTCACTATTTTCCTTCATGAAAATAATTCGTTTATTTTTCTGAATAGGTATGAATCTTTTCAGGATTTTTTGTAGTCTTTAAAAATTTAATCGGTTTTTCTAACTAACTATAAGTGAAATAATATTATTACAAAAATACAATAACATTAATTGGCTCTAAGATATATCTTTTTCTAATCAGTCTTCTCGTCCAAGTATTTCCAACTTCAAACTCGTAATTTTCTTCAGTCTGCCATCGCAGAGATTCAATTCTCCCTTCACCTGAACGTCATCTCCAGCTGACGGAAAGTTAATAGGTTTTCCCATCGTTGTAACAACGGAGCAACCAATTTACTAACCTTAAATACCATGTACAGTAGCCGAAGCCCGGAAACATAGAAAACGTCAATTAAGCGACAAATTTCAAAGCGGGGACTCGGTCCAACGTGTCTTCCCTCCGTCGGACCTACGGAAAAGACACTGTTAGTCGGGGCAGACTATCGCATAAACCCCCTGCCTTATAACAGGAAAAATAAGGTAAAACTTCGTTACGAGAGTGGCGGAGCGCCTAAGCCATGGGATATTAGCAGGGGCGCGGGAAAATAATGGAAGTAACGAGGTCAAAGTGGTCCGCCCCTTCTGTTATACGCCGCGCGCGCGATCCGTTTATATTGTGCGCGCCTGGACCGTGCGCGAGTAGGTGAGGTGATGCCAGGGCAGACAGGCAGCCCGAGGCTCCCTTCGGTTAATGCAGCTTCTTTCTATAACATCCATAGTCCCGAGCCGAGCGGGGCGAGGGACAGGAGTTCTAGCGGACGCGGCGAGGAAGTAGATATTCCCGTGGCTCGGGCTCTCTCGGACCCGGAGAAAAATGCTGCTCGCTCTCTCCACTGACACGGGCGCTCGGGCTGGAAACTCTACCTACTTAAACCCGGCACTGGTCGAGCAGGCTTGAGAATCGTGCAGCCCCGAGAAGAGGTGGAGGAAGAAGGACGAAAAGGATGAGAAAAAGGTTCGAAAAACAAAAGGAAGAAAAAAAAAAAAAGAACGCAGAGCGGGAGAGAATAACCGTTCGCGATAGCGAGGAACGCCATTTATCGCTCTCCCCGACACGCGGCTTCTTCCGCAACGTCGAAATCGCTCCAGTGAAGCTTTTGCCTGGAACGAACGGCAGATACCTCGTTCAAGAACGGTGTCTCTTTCACTCCCGCCGACGGAGTACGTGTTACAAAGGATTTTCAATTTTGCAAAAACCAATAGAAAGTCGAACGATAAACCGGGCACTTCCGGACGTCGAGGAGAGTCTGGTCTGTATGCAGCTTTTTTTTCTGTTCCTCTTACCTGGCAATCAAACTCCGCTAATAGCTCCGAAAGCCCCGCGCATTACACAAGATTGTCTACTTATTATGTGAAACACAATACACCGTACCGATGTAAGAGGGTATTAAGTCTTCGTGGGAACTTTCGTTTCGATTCTGGAGGAACGTGCCTGCCGTTTCGTTCGCATCGCACGCCGCTCCGGAGACTGAAAAGAGCTCAAGCTCGCTCGCCACCCGCTGCATAAATTATCATCGATGTAGGTGCCGCAATGAAACGCGAACTCCACCGAGAGGAAACGTTCGCTCCTGCGTTCGTGCATACCCGAGTGAAACAATCGTAAGATTATCGAAGATTAAAAAAAAAAAAAAAGAAACACATTTAAAAAAAGTTTTTTTCCAATCGCTTTCGCGCTGGGCGTGATCGAATAATTCAAGTCGTGCCGTGGCAAAAGTTGGACCGACTCCGCTCCGGCGCTCCGATAATTTCCGAGCCGGCTGAAACGATCGGGTTATGTTCCTGCCGGGCAGGCAGGACGGCGGCGCGCGAAGGTGCAGGAAGTCGATCACCGGAGGCACGAGGTGCAACGTGCCTCGTCGTTGTTTCGATATATACTCCAGTTTCTGCGTTCAACCACCTCGCTGTTTCGCTCTTCGGGCTTATGATAAACTGCCGGCCTGCGAAATATGTGTTCCATGAGAGTTTCTCCGCGTGCCGGGGCGGCTCGGTACCGAAGCGTGCCGGCTCGTTGCCGCTCGCTGCCGTTGTTGCTGCCGCTCGCTCCTGTTCCTTGCCAGACTTGTACATCGTTGTTGTACAGTATAACACCGTAGTACGTACCCGGAACGTTGGCACGGTCTTAGAAAGAGGGAAGATAGAGAAGACAAGGGGAAGGTTCGGTACGGTAAATCAATGGGCTCTGGCCTCGTTTCAAACACGAGACAGAGCTAGCATATTCTCCTCTCCGCTATCTTGGCAGCGGGCAACGAAAGCCGCGTGCACTCCCCCATGGATTATAACCGGTGACGATATACGCTGTGTGCACTGTACGAGTAACGAGGGAACTACCGAACCGAGAATTTCTCGTTCCATTCGTGCGAGCAAACGGAAAGGCCATTCTGTGCCCTTCGTGTCTCTCTCGTCGAACCGTAACAATAGACCGTGTACAACTTCTCTATACATTACTTGTTATACGTCTACCGTACGGTATGAACCAAAGAGCCAACTTTCTGTCAATGTATCTGATCGTCGTTAGTGCACGTATGATTTACGTATGTAGCGCACGTCGGATAATTGTGACCGACGTCGAATAAACCGGCCAGTTATTTGCCCTCTTGAATAAAATCTTCGCATCTTTTCGTGCATCATAGCTTTTCGTAGCTTAGCTGAGTGCGGGTAGGGAATCGGAATGGGGTTCCGTAAAAACCCAGAAGGGTATACGATGGAAAAAATGGCACAAATATTTAAAAAAAAACAGTACTATATCGATCGAGTGTCCAACGACAAACACCACACCTTATTGCATTGCGGATGCTTTTCTATTGTAAAAAGTCGTGTTCGAAAAGAGAAAACGTTGTATCTATAAGTAACACGTCCGTTCATAGAATCTCTCGGCACCCAGCGGGGATGTATATAGCGTCCCGCCTCCAAATATCTGCCAGTTACTTGACGCAAATCGAGCGATTTCCGTGGCGAAGTTGTTACCAAACTCGTGCTATACCAAACGTATATATACGTATATACATTCAGCCGGCTTGAACCTACAATACTCGCCGACCCCACGTAAACTCTATCGTGCCTATAAACCCCTGCGCTCCGCTCTCTCGGTGCAACATTGAATAATGCATGGCCGCGAAAGTCGAACCAATGATTCAGCGCATCCTCTCGGCATATACCTCTCTCCGCCTCACTCGCATTCAATGCATTCTCTCCGCATTGAAGGGTCTTCGCGAACAGGCGAAAGAGTTCGCGTCCTTTACCTTTACCCGCGCTAAATATATGGCTCTCGTTGGAACGAGAATCTTTCTTGCGATTCTCGTGATATGTATATATAATCGTTATTCATACATATTACGACCAAGAAAGACGACAAGACGCACGTTAACATAACCATCGAGGCCGATCACAAAAACAAAATCCGAGAAATCCGAAATTTCTCATTCAACGATATTTTTTCATCATTCTATATTTTTCCTTTTCATCAACCCTTTCGGTTCGTTAGAGTTAACAGCGTCGGTTCCGAAAAGGTTTGCGAAGCCTCTATATTGGCACTGAATCTCGCGACAGGAGACGAGAGACTCCAACGGAAAACGTGCCCGAGCATTCGACGAGGGAAATAAGCTACGAAATCGTTCGGATGAATTTAATATTTTAGAGAGGAATTTTTTCGCTCGCTATTCCCATGCCACCTCTTCGATTCCCATAGACCGGCTGAGAAATACTGATCGTTCCTCTTGCGTTTCCTCGACGCTCACGAGCCACTCGCTTTTCGTTCCCTTCGGCTCCTCTGTAAAAAGGTCCTCCCCTCCCCTCTCCTCCCCTCTTCGTTCCCCTCGGTTATGTGTATAGACGAGGCAGGGACGTGCCATCGGTAAAGTCCTTTCTATACGGTCCTCGAGAAACCAAGCGCCGTTTCCCGCTCTCTTTCAAAAACCGAAGGGATGAACCGAGAGGTCTTTTTTTTCGAAAGAGAATAGGTGAGGCTCCCGATCGTTCGCATTATCTTTTTAAATTGCCCGAGCCCCGCGCATCCCATATAACCCGATGGATGGAACAGCCCTCCACTCTTTGTCCTTTCTCTCTCTCGCCGATTCTCCCGACGGACCGATCGTAAAATCGTAAACGCATAACGACGCGGTAGCGCTCCGGCAACCCCCAAAAAAGAAGAAAAATAAAATAAAATGTTCGCGAGTATAGATAGGTGAAGCCCCAACCCTTACGGTCGTTATGTATTATGCCCCACACGATTCCCCGGGTTATCTTCGGAAGTGCCCTCGCTTAAGCGAAAAAAATAAATAAATTTACCCGACCCGAGCCCATCGCCGTTGGCCCTGTACAAAATTTGTATACATTCTTTTTCTCCACTTCCGTAGCTTTGTTTTTTCTATCATCCCCCAATAAAATCGAGAAATATGCATTCCGAGGGTAAAAGTGAATATTTCACATTTAGGAGTCTATTTCGACGAGCGAATCGATAACGAACGCGTAGGCATCGGTAATTGATTCATCGCGCAGATAGTTTGAGAGCATTTGGCTAGATAATAACCGCGTAACGGAACCCTATCGGATGTAACTGCGCTGTGCGAACACGAAATGATCATGTTCGGAAGGATCGTTTCACTGCCCTCAATAAAGAGAATCAATTATTTCGCAAAATAGCCTGTTATATCTACGGTACAGATTCGTGGGACAGTTATTATCGTTGTAATCGTATTTTAGTTCTTCCTCTCTCTCTCTCCGACCCTTTTCCGTCGATGGATTTCCATCGTTGTGTAACCTCCGGGGGATTATAGTGAGGGCATATTTGCTGCTCGATTCACCATTCGAAAGCTCGTTGTTCGAACGATTGCGTGCAGCGATTATGTAAAGGATTTCTGAAAAGCATAATCCTGATGCTCATGCATCAGGATATGATGAGAGAAAAAAGAATTGTTTATTTCCTTACAACAATAACTATTATTATTATTATTGTTATTATTATTATTATTATTCGCCTTCGATGTTCGGTTTACTGAGAAAATGTTACATTAAACGAAACATTCTAATTGTCCCTTAGGTGATACTCGTTACCCCATTCTTCCCTGTATGCAACGACGACGATAATAATTTTGATGTCTCAATTAATATAGATGTTCCGAAGTTTCTTCTTTACATGCTGACAGAAACGGTAAAATAAAAAGTGATGTACGAAGGGTATAAGCGAAAGAATAAAAGTTTTACTGCACCCCGGGTGCAATATACCTGCGAGTTTCCATGTACGGGCCGTGTTAAGCGTGCCATTAGTCTGTCAGCATGAGTATCGAAGGGGGCGTGTTCGTGAGCGGGATAACACGCGTATTAGAGCGGCACGCACCTTGAACCTCTCTCCGGAGAGTGAGAGGAGAGCCCGAGCAACAACGACGTCCTGTCGGTACAGAGATAGAGGCACACCCGCGTACATGTATATCAAGGGTCCGTTGAGAGATTCCCGCGAACGTAAAGCCTGCATTCACCCACCACTAATACGGATTGTAAATAATAATTATTATGTATATACACGGTAGCGACTTCTGCAACTCCCGCAACACTCGCATATTTTGCTCGAACACGATAATTGACAGTGGCGCTGGTTTGGCATGGCAGTAGTAACTTTCACGTCGTTTATACCGAGTTTCAAGACAGGGGCGGGGTGGAGATAACGCTCCAACTACTGTGACATTCGATACTCGTGTGATATACACCTTACAAACTTTCCGCATTCGAGAATCGTGTACAAGATAATTTATATATTTTTATTTTGTTGTTCCAATTCCACCGTATACCCTTGTCGGGTTTTTACGGAACCCCATCCCGATTCCCCCCTAGCACTCCCTACCCGCACTCAGCTAAGCTACCTAACTTCCAGTGCGTCCGTAGCCGACTTAGCTACACTGTACCGCATTTGCCGGGGACACGGGGAAACTACGGAAAACCCGTGCCGGTACAGACGGCCATATTCTACTGATCCGCTGGTATTTTTGCACTTGAGTAAAGTGCAGAAACACCAAAGTCTCAGAAGAAAGCGCCTTCCGCTCAACGGTCGATGCGCCAGCTAGCGCACAGCTAAGCGGTCACCCATCCAAGTACTGACCGCGAACGAATCAGCTTGACTTGGGGGACACCAAGAGCCGTGCGCCAACCGCGCATCCACCGCTGTCGGTCACATGCAACTTGTATTTTTTTCGAAATTTTTAAAATTCACCATTTCCAGCACAGGGAATCCTATGTCAAATTTTGCGAAACGGCACTTTTTTTCAAAAAATTTCGAGATATCGAATTAAAACCTTCGCCATTGTTTTCAAGTGGCATATTTACCAAGCGATTTCATTAACGAAAAAATTCTAAAAAATTTATTTTCAAAAATACCATTTTCGTCGAAAAATTGTAGGGGTTACCCCTTCTCATTTTTCCACTTTCAAAATGGTCAAATATTTTTTTTCGAGGTATCGATTTTTTACCACCTCCATTGGCTTTAAGTGGCCCATTTCCGGCTCAAAACACATGCGACTTGTATTTTTTTTCGAAATTTTTAAAATTCACCATTTCCAGCATAGGGAATCCTATGTTAAATTTTGCGAAACGGCACTTTTTTTCAAAAAATTTCGAGATATCGAATTAAAACCTTCGCCATTGTTTTCAAGTGGCATATTTACCAACTGATTTCATTAACGAAAAAATTCTAAAAAATTTATTTTCAAAAATACCATTTTCGTCGAAAAATTGTAGGGGTTACCCCTTCTTATTTTTCCACTTTCAAAATGGCCAAATATTTTTTTTCGAGGTATCGATTTTTTACCACCTCCATTGGCTTTAAGTGGCCCATTTCCGGCTCAAAACACATGCGACTTGTATTTTTTTTCGAAATTTTTAAAATTCACCATTTCCAGCATAGGGAATCCTATGTTAAATTTTGCGAAACGGCACTTTTTTTCAAAAAATTTCGAGATATCGTATTAAAACCTTCGCCATTCTTTTCAAGTGGCATATTTACCAACCGATTTCATTAACGAAAAAATTCTAAAAAATTTATTTTCAAAAATACCATTTTCGTCGAAAAATTTTAAGGGCCGCGCATCCACCGCTGTCGGTACAAGATAATTCATATTATATACTTTAAGGGAGGGGGTTATCGCTATCAGGAAAGAAACCCGTTTCATTTTCGTGGTGATAAAATAAGTTGAGCATTAAATCCTTTAGGATTTATTGTTTGTAAAGGCGTTCCGATCACTCGGAAAAATCCCCAAGTTCCAAAATAACAAAATATGGGGGGATTTAATTTCTTTTTAAATATAAACACACATATAATTTAAAAAATGGAAGTCCCTCTACCATTTCTTATATTCGACCATGGAGATTTTTTCGCATGACTAGATTGTAACGAGCCATCAATTATAGGCGATTTTCGATCCAGTGTTTTATTATCGAGAAAAAAAACACATTTTGTGCCTGAAACGGAAAGAACCTCCCCTTAAGATACTATTCCTACGATTGACTCTTGTGATTATGTTTCACGAATTAATTTTTATTTAAAAAAATTTTTGTTACAGGTGAGTTTAACGAGATAACGAATTTACTTAAGATACTATTCCTACGATTGACTCTTGTGACTATGTTTCACGAATTGATTTTTATTATAAAAATTTTTGTTGCAGGTGAGTTTAACGGAATGACGAATTGTCTCGCTTATCTGGATCGCCATAGACCAGGCTAACGGGTAATGTAACGTAATTTTCTCTTATCTACCGAAGACATGCTCAACTTCCGTGGTCCTGCATATTTCCACGTTACTTGCATAGATGTGTTAGCGGAGCCGCGCCACCTCCGCCGGGTCTAACTCAAACTAGTTCGCAATAAATTCCAATTGAGATAGAGAGAGCGCTCCCCCGAACGAGCTCTGCGCCTTTGCGCTATGATATAGCTATCTCGCGGCGCCTTCGAGCCAGTTGCGAAATGAGGAATGCAAAGTACGAGAGAGCCGGCACATACCGGGACCAATTTTCAGGAAGCCCTCGTGCGAAATACCGCGTCGTTCTGGCGCGACAATTTTCATACTGGATCGTCGCACTTCCCTCTCGCTATCACGAGCTTTACTGTACCTTTCGGCTTTGGGCGAATATTCTTACTCCTTTCCTTCGGTTCCCCTGAGAAACGCGAAGGCGGACGTGCAACTTCTCTTTCACTCCACTTCCGCTCACCCGGCATCGTTGGGAATTATACGCGATCATCAATTTCCTTGGAGCGCTAAATGAATTTCAACTTCTGTATAATACAAGCTCGGGAGAATCTTTGGCGGAGCATGTGCAGCCGGAGTAGGACTGAATTAGTCATGGAACTTTTCGTTAATTTGATATAGATTAAGTCGCCTTCGTTCATTTGAATAGAAGCTCGCTCAGTGTACCTTAGCCCTGAACTCTCGACTTTCAAAAAGGGTTTCGAAACGGTAACGTAATTTTGCATAAATCATTCAGAAAAAAAATCACAGACGTTCTTTACGGGAAGGCTAAACACATATGAGTGCGAGAGAGACAGAGTTAAACATTTTAATAAGTTTTTCCCCGAAATGATTCTATTAAATGAAAAACGAATTGTGGGGCGCACTGCGTTGATGAAATACGCATTGCGCCCGCAATTTTTATTTTACAAGAGCGTTTCGAAGAAAAATGTTTTCAAAATATTTTGACGTTATTTGCATCTTTACTTCACTCTTCCCACCTTGAGGTGCATTTTTCCCCTATACGAACAGAGCCATATTCACCAATTTTACTCTATATTCAATTTTCGAAAATCCTATTATCTGTTTATTTAGCTGCATGACTTATAGTTGGTACGCACAGTTATTATCATAATTTATTTCTGCGTCAAAAAGCCGCGAACCCTTCAAATGTCCGCGCATCCTGTCCAGCCGGTGTGCACAACCGGCGCACGTTCGCCCTTCGACACAGCGCTATAATCGCATCGGAATATTCACTCACAATGCCGGATTAGTTGTCGACCATCGCGGACCGACGAGGGTTGGAGGGGCTTTCACGAGGCCTCATTCTGTCCAATATTCGTTCTCTCGCCGAGCAGTTATTCGAAGCAACTGCGCAGACAAATTGACGCGTGATCGTGGCATTGTCCGCAGTCGCATCCGTACATGGACGGTATGGACTTTTGCGAGGGTTTTCGCGGCCCAGTTGGCCTCCGTCGGCTCTCGTTCCATCCGTCCGCCTACATCGGCTTCTCGCTTCCGCACCCGAACGGATTAGTCCGACGCCCCGGAATTGCATCCACACGGGTTTTCCCCTCCCGAGGAAATCGCTCTCATTTGTTCACCCGGATCAATGTACGCAGCCGAAGACGAAGATGATCCAACTCTCGTACGCTCGGACATTAAGCGTACCGAATTCATCGAATGTAACTTTGAATCTATGCAGTCATAGAAAAAAAAAGATCTTGTAAAACGAGTAAACTATCGGAAATTGAAATCGATGTCTTAATTACAGCGGGAACTGTCAAAAATCCGTTACGATGGAGACAGGCGTAAACATTGTGATGTGAAGTGGAATAAACTGGTACACGTCCAATAACGATTTTGTGGTCCGCGTATTGCAATCGTCGTGATTTTCCTCTCCGTCATTTCCTCCAAAGCTTCCACCGAGAAATCCCGTCGAGTCTGCGAGAGTTACGAAATTTAATTACGTTCTCTCGCGTCGCTCCGTTGTCTAATTTAATGGCAGTTCCTGGATTACGTACGGTGAGGAGGGTGACGCAAAGTGGTCGTCGCACTCGCGTCTTCGTACACTACGAACTTCCCTCATCCTCCTCCGCGATTCGTGAAAATGAATTGCGGTAATTCATAGAATTCGTTCATGAAAATTTAAGAAAATTTCTGATTCCGCGTAAACTTCGTCCTCCCCACATTTTACCCGCGCATCGACGTAACTTTAATTGCAATTTTAACGAACCTGTCTAATGTTATCCGAACGTCGGATGTGGCACGAGCCAGATGGAAAGAAGGATTTGATAACTACCCACCAGTATTTGCCAGTAGCTCCACCTAACATCAAAATGCTACAGAGTCGAAAAAATGGTACTTTTTACAACGACTTATTGTCCACAAACGGTATTTTTATTTGTTCATTTTCCAGTTCCCTACTACTTATGTGCCATGGTAATATCTCTCAACAGTCATATTTACCAAATCCTTCTCTAACTGTAGGTTCTTCTCTCCGTGCACCGACGACAGCCGACTTTGCCAATTCCCGAGAACAATCTTCGTCGAGAATAAATTCCAAAAAAAGAAGTACTCGCTCCTCTTACGAAACATCGTCTCACATATATCGACTGCTGAGAATCAGAAGGACGTGAGCTCTGCCTCAAAGGATCCGGGTTACACCCTTCTGTCCCGCATTCCACATAATTACGTTCGTGACCCTAATCCACGATCTTTTTTTTTCCGCGACTCAACGATCGCTGCTCCTTATCTATATCTTAATCTCCATTCAGCGCTCTGTGGGAACCGGAGGATCGCATTACCTCTCAGAATGCTACGTATTACGAAATCGAAGCCCTGTCGCGGAGCGTCGTCGATGTCGTCGTCGTTGAGAAACGGCATACACGAAGAAACACACTCGACTTTCCTTTGACGATCAGCGATTGTGCGGATCGGGCAGAATCTCGCCGAGACTCTCCGCTACAGGCGAGACGTAGGTGTACAAGGGTTAATTACCCGCAGCCTCCGGGCGACCGGAGGCTGCCGGAGGCTCTTAGCTCCTCTATCCGCGTCTTTCCGCCAGCTCGCGACTCGGTGAGTAATGAGTAATGAATCCAGCGAGAGTGTTTCGTCGGCCGATCCAGCCAGCGACAACGACGACAACGCGCGCGGAAACTTTCGGTCTGGCCCGAGCGAGAAAACCGCCGCTCCGGTGAAGTCCCGCGCTCCTTTTCGAAGTTACATCGAAGCGCGAAAGGAGCGACGAGGCGGCTGCCGAGAGAAGATCCATTCATTATCTAGTCCTTCGCGTCGCTGTGCGGTTCTCGTAGTGGGACGTCTCGCAGGATTCGACGTACCGGCGTGTCTCTCCGCGCTGGCAAAGTGCGAGAGACTATCGGGACTCCGCCGTAATGTGAAACGAGCCACACAGACAGTGCGCATACCACGTTAGGGGCGACCGGGGGAAAATGGCACAGCGGGGCGAAACGGGATAATGAGACAGAACGCAATGTTACAATAACTTTTAGGTATTCGTGAACAACGATTTCTTTGCTTTCCGATCTCATCGCGGAAAAACCAGGGTGTATATTGTGATGTACACAACACGACATACACAAGACGATGAATATGACGGGATTAAAAAGCTAGATAAAGAGGTATCACTAGAAATTCTGGAATAAAAATCGAAAGGGAAAAAAACAATTCTGGAGCGCATACTTCCAAGAATTTTTTCGCGCCAAACGCAAATTCGACAAATTGAAACGGGACGATGAAATACTTTTTTACGCGCTGAACCTGAATCGGTCAACCGTTTTGCATAAAACTCTACGTTGACGTTGAAAAAAGTTGAAAATTGAAATTTTCACATCGCTTCCTCATAAAGTTGAAGATTGAAATTTTCATGTCGCTTTCTCATGAGGTTCCTTTATTCGCGAAGCTTCCTCTATGAGGAAGCCAAAAATACAGACAATGCTTCCTCATAAAAGAAGCTTCGCGAACAAAGGAACTTTATGAGAAAGCGACGTGAAAATTTCAATCTTTTTCTAAGTGCATCGTTGGGACAAAATGGGGCATCCAAAAATTATTGGAAATTTGAGTTTTGCCCTCACTGACCCGTTTTGCCCCGCCATGCCATTTTGCCCCGGTCGCCCCTACCTCAACAGTCTAGCGTAACGCATGGCAGTGTTGTGTGTGTCTATGGTTGGAAAGGTGGATAATCTATTAATGGGATGCAGAGGAGCATCGTGTGCACACGCGAGAGTCGTCGACGAGCGAGCTTCATTAATCTTTCCCTTAGCCGGTGCGTCGTAGCGGAGGTACGAGTAAGGTACAGCGGTGCGGAGACGGCTCGTACGTGCACGTACACAGATATGTTGCCGTATGTCGCGTTCGCGAATCTCAAGATCGTCGTACTTTCGGAAGCAGCCGAAGCGCTTTCTGACGTCAGAGGGGAAAAGTCCCGTACAAAGGCTCCGCTGTACACGGTACTCGTGTTTGCGTGATATGTTGCGAAAGGGAAATGGCGTCGAGGATCGTCTGCGTTACGATCCCGTTTCATAAATTCTCGAAAAGTTCGATGGAAGGCGAAGGGGCTGGAAGGCAGGCATGGAAGGCACAGCGGCAATCGCGCGAGCGTTGTAAGAGGGATGATGGGAAATCCGTCCCGGGGAGAGATACGTTGAGGATTACCGATATGTAGGCTGAGTGGAGATTGCTACTACCCTTCGTACATTTTATTTATTTTCTATTAAAGTGAAGCTTCTTCATCGACGTTTTGGAATTTCGGGGTAGTCGTCGGTGAGTGGAACGAACGATGCGGAGAAATTGGGGAGTAATCACATTTTTTCTCACACCCAAGGCCGTGTATGGGGTGTGCAATAAGAGCCACACGTGTTCGCCGATGTTGCACCCGATCACACTCAAAGTTTTCCTATAGGGTCAAAATTGTGAATATAGCCTACTTTGATCAGCAGCTAAATCGCACTGAAAAAAAAAATCGTTTGCGGGCTGCCAAAGAAAAAAATTCTTATTCCAATTCTACTTTCAATTCTTACAATCACATATGATATTGAAACAACGACGGCAAGACTGTCAAAGTGGCATGTTATCGTTTCAATCCCGTACGGAATTGTAAGAATTAAAAGTATAATTAAAACAACAATTATTTTCTTTGGCAGTCCGCAAAAGCGAGTTTTACTTGAGTCCATGATATTTTATTATCAGTGCAATTATATATGAACCGGGACACACACAGAAAAATAATTTATTTGCCGTCCACCGTTTATTTTACTCAAACCAAATGGTGGCCAAACGGTGGCTATCAAATAATTTTTTTTTCTGGATGCATATTCAACACTTTCACGCTATACGTTTCGTGTCCTCCGCCACACAAACCCTTGCAACGATCCCCGTCTTCGTCTCATATTTTTTTTACATCCCCATCTACGCTGATTGAGCAAGAAGCAAGACGGATCGAGGAGCGTCATCTGGTATGGGAAGCGACGGGCGTGTAGTCTCGCTTTTTTACCCGGCCCCAGGCGCTAAATGCACGGGGGTGATTCCCAGCTTGATCGTATAGCCCGGCTTGTTCGAGACTCCCGTGGAAGGATGCGGCGAACTTTTGCCATTTCGTCGAAGCAACCCTCCCGGTAGACGAGATTTAATAAAAGCCGCGTCTAGTTGTTACTACACCGTCGGAAGCCGGAAGACAGCTTTCGCCGGGGGTCTAACAATATCGCTGGTAAATACCCGGCCGCTACCCCTCAGGTATAACGTTTACCACCTCGGAAAGCACGAAGCACTCCCGCACCTGTAAATCAAATCCGGGCTAACCGTCGCAACCCGGACTCCTCTAATAACCCGCTGGGCGAACTCTGTTTCTGCGTTTTTCTTTGCATTTTTTTTTTCTTCTTTTTATATGAAAGAGAGGAGAGCAACAGAAAACTTGGAAGTAGCGAAGCGGGGCGGAGGGCGAAACAAGCAGGAAACCTAACTGCACGTAATACAAGTTTCGGACGCGCGTGATCGGTTAACTTTTCTACAAAACCCCGTGTTCGCGTAGCTGGCGGTGCTATAACCGTTCGACGTTGTACCACACCGCTACCATTTTCAAACGAGTGCCTCTCGCTGGTAAAAGGAAATTTTATGCACGATGTTTCAGAACAACCATGAAAGAGGGGTGGGGGGGGGGGGGGAGGGTTTTGAAAGGGATGAGTGGAGTAATACTCTCCATTCACCCCTTCCCTCCGCGGTTGTTACAGAGAGCGTTCGGCCAACCGGATGTTTTCCAAATTGGAACGGCACGAAGTGTATCAAGCTTGCCGCTACCAAATCGCTGATGGAGAATGGTGGAAAATTTTATGCGCTCTCGCGATACTCCGATACATCGGTCTGTGCCATTTTGATTAAATTAAATTTCCCATACATACGTTAACTCAATTTTCAAATATAATTCCTCCGGATTAACCTGTCCGTTGGACGAGGCGGCCGGAGAACTCGCGGACCGGACGGAACGACGGAGATGAAATATTAACAGAAACAGAAAAAAAAATGGAGGAATGAAAAAAAAACGTACAAAACATAATTTATCGAACTTTGCGGAAATAGCGAAATTTCGTACTCATCAGGGGGTTACAGAGTGGGAGGAAGAGGCGAAGGATAGGAAACGTTCCGCGTTGTAATCTCGTTGAAAAAAGAATAAAGTATTTAATTTCCGTTCGCTCGAGGCGAAGGCGGCGGATTTCCGAGCCGCGCGAGGGATCATCATATTATTAGTTCCGCAGGAAGTTATATAGAAATAAAGCCCAAGGGATTTCGACGGCCCCGCTCTGGATTCTAGCGCGGGGTTGTGCCTCGCTCACGGCTCGAGACTCCACCCGCTCTCTGCCACACATAGCTGCATAAGTCCTATCTGGTCGATTAAGAAAGACGATGTGACATTTATTGCTTTCTATCTTTCGATATTATTATATACCGTATATACATAGGTCTATATATATATATACATATGTAGTATATAATGTAAGAAACGTCGACGACGTCTACCGCGAGGTATCTCTCATTCTCGGAACTTTAATCTCCGTTCGTTTTCAACCATAACGTTTTCACCAGCTCCTTTTCTTATACTCACCCTAGTTCCACCGCCTCTGGCTCGAAGCGCTTCGAAGCGCGGCGAACGTATATACATCGGCACCGCGAAATATCGTTCGCCATTCTATCCCTCGGCTCCCGCACCTCTCCCGCCTCGGTCGCTGCACGGCAGCGTCCTCGTTTCGTCGATCATGATTTATCGACGAAGAACTCTCCACCCCGAGCTATAGAGAGAGCCGCCGACGTTCGAGAATATCGGGGTAATCGACTACGGAAACTATCGTAACCACAGCTCTCTGGCGGCACCCTGCGAGTATAGAGCACCGCCGCTATAACACTTCGTACTCGGTATTTCGAGGAGTCGTTTCACAGACGAACTCCAGGACGTAGCCAGAACCATAGGGGCGTAACGTGAACGAATCTTCTGCGATGAAACAATGTCTTCCACCCGGCGGTTTACAGCTTTTGATCGCTGGCTCTCGTCTCGTCGTGTACTGCGGCGAGAAACTAACTCCACGATCGATCCACGACTCGGCACCGATTATTCCACATCTGTATCAATTTTATTTATTTTACGGCCGCTCCGCAGCGCTTCGGGAGGTCAGAAACTATTTCAGTCTCATAATGGCAGTAAAATACTTTTTTTATTCTTTTATTTTCGTAGTAAAATGTTTCGATGGATTCGATATTTAAAATTTTTTCTTAACATGCATTTTTTTTTTCGACGGATGAGAATCGGTTCGCGAATCGAATTCCCGGAACAGAAATAGCATGAAGTCGTTTGAGGTACAAAAGAGCGGGCCGCGCCTAGACTAATGCTACCACCGATCACGATTTCCCCTCTGGATTGGTAAGCCCTCGGGCCTTCAATCGTATCCATAACAATCACGACTTGTAAAAGTTCTCGTTTCCCAAATCATATTTCATCGACTCCGTCTACACTTTGCTCCGTGCGGAGTCTACGCGAATCCTAGGAACAAAGTTCGTAAAAGTTTCCAACGAATGCATGCCTTGTGACCATCAAAATCCCTCGGGTCTTCGATCGTCCTTCCCCGTTCGCGAATACACTCGCCGTGAATTTTATCGCGTGCAAAAGACTCGATTCGCCGGGAGATCCGGTGATTTTGGGAAAAGAGCTTCCACGAAGCTGCTCGAGGGGCTTCAACTTCGACGTACGCCGCCAGCCAGAGCTCAAAGCTTCCGCTCCTCGCTTCTTTTTCTTTCGACTCATCCATTCCGAATCTCGCTCTTTACTTTCTCTCGAGTATCCATTCCCGAATTTATAGCGAGACAGTATTAGAAAAGACTCTACCATTTCAGCGTCGGGAATACCCTGTCGAGATAACGGAGATCGATAGTTACGACAGTCGCGTGCTTACCCGTCGTCGATTTCGAGAACTTTTTTTTTTCACGGGAAATTAGGCAAAAGGTAGGGTGGGCGAAAGAAATTCCACAGATTGGGGAAAAATACAGGGGGGCCTCAACATAGAGATCTTGACCTCCGGAGCGCCTCCAGACTCGAATCTCCGATCTTTCGCGACCCCTTTCGAGATAATCTATCCCCTGTCCGACCTTCTCGCAGCCTTGGGTTCAAACCACTCGATCAATTTCAACGACTCCCTGCCACAAGTTCAATGGCAGTTCGCACTCCATCGTCCGATGATTCTTTACTTCACCCCGTCGCTTCGTGTCGCAATCCTTGAAAAAAAAAAAATAAGACTCGTGATAGATGCATTAGTGCGGTGGGTAACAGCTGTGTGCACTGTCATTGTCCGCAAAAAAACTCATTTTTCGTCCCGAAAGACGTCACTTCCGATCCAGAAAACTCATTTTTCGACCGGAAATACCCCACTTCCGGTCGGGAAATCTCATTTTTCAAAGAATGAGATTTTCAAACCGGAAGTTACACATTTCCGGTAGGACGTCACTTGCGGTTGAAAAGTGAGATTTCAAATCTAAAGTGACACATTGCCATTATGACGTCACTTCCCAGAACCCCCTTTCCTGCTCCCATTGTACTATTCTATATTAGGGAAGTGCGGGGCAAAATGGGATAGTGAGGGCAAAACTCAATTTTTCCATAATTTTTGGATGCTCTGTTTTGTCCTAACGATACATCCGGATTTTCAATCCCGTTTTGCCCCACTCACCACCACCGCCACCATCCAAAAGTTATTGGAAAATTGCGTTTTTCCGCATTATGCCGTTTTGCCCCAATGTCCCATTTCGCTCGTCTCTCCCCTACTATTGTACTTTCGTATATTACTATACCGTGTTTAAGTTTCACGGGCAGTTGAACTCACATATCGAAATTCAGCAGTCCACAGCGAGGGGGCTAAGCGCCGAAAGCGAAGTAACCTGCTAGTGGTCTATATAGTCTGTCATAGAAATATTTCACCCCAAAATCGAAGGTTTTCAATTTCTCATCACACACGAATAAGAAAACAACGACAAAACAAATAGTAGGACAACGTTTTATGTGACAAACAACAACTTTTTGTCAGCACTGCGATCTCCCACAGTTTTTATTTTCCTGAGTAGAGTTGAAAATATTTGACCTGAGATTCCGCGCGATTCGCGCGTTTGCTCTAGAGTTCCCCTCGGCTATTTATAGACTGGCTTGTGTGTACTTGTTTTTCTTCGTTCTGTCGTAGGAAATGTTTTTGCTATTTCTTGAACTGTTCTGCACTGTTCTATATATCGAATCGATACGTGGCATAGGGTATCGGACGACTTCGCACACCATGAAAAACCATATGCTCGACGTCTGGCGTCGTAGCTCGGGGTACTACTTCTCGCCAGTCTCGGCTTTGCCGTGGTTATTTAAATGAACAGTTTACCATAACTGCTCTCACATTGTCTCTTCCTCCTCTCGTCGCTCAGGCTCGGCTCGGCAGCCCCGGCACCGCCACTTGAACGAATCCTCGCTCTCCATCGTTCTCGCTCATTCGACCGTTCTCTTCTATTTTAATGCCGTGCAATCTCCATACGTTTCTCGCCGTCACAATTCGCACGCCGCAGGCGTGGCCCGGCCTCGCCTGGCTCTTTCGGTACGTATATCCTCTCGTAAATTTTCGCCTTCATTGCTAATTAATGGAATATCGACCAGCGAAGTCGCAGTCCGGACGGCGAAGCGATCGAAACTCATTCGTTATTAATTCGACGGCCGGAAATCAAATACGCAAAGAGTTCGCTGGAATTGTAACCGGGAGAGAGCCGTCATCTTCGTACCACTTAAGAAGTGATGTTCAGAGTACTTCATTAACAACTTCCCTACACATTTGGAGCGAGTCCATCCGTGCAACCGATTTTTGATTGTCAAATTGACCACTTTGACGGATGGACTATACCACATCCAGAAAAAAAAATTATTTGACGGCTATAGTTTATTTAATTCAAGTAAAATAAACATTTATCTAAAACAAATAAATATTTTACTCGAACCAAATAAACGGTGGCCGTCAAATAAATTTTTTTTCTGGGTGCAGTTTCATGAATGTATTTTGAAATTTGGTGTATGATTATGTTTCGTTGTCTCAAGTCTCAAATAGAATCTACCCGAAAGTGGTCCATTCATGCGACTGGTCCAACCACGCGGGAGCTCCCCCAAGTCGACGACAAAACATCACCCTCGTTAAAATTAGGATCTCTCGATCGCGATGAAGACTTCTCGATCAAATTTCCAAAGGCAGTCTTCTTCCGACTCGGCGGAACTTGCCGTCGGAAGCCCCCGAGAATGTAGACTCGGTGGAACAGGCAGAAAATAAAAACGGAATAAAAACGTGAGTGCCTGTTGGTTACCGAGGGAGGAGAGAACGAGGCTTCGTGGGAACGATGCACTGGGCTAGTCCAAACAAAGCCGCAAACCTCGGCGACCGCGAAACTTAACACCGCGCGAGGAATCCAGAGACGTTGGGGAGCCGACGAAGGAAAGAACGTACCCGCTGAGAGAGTCGCGACACACGGGCGTCGTCGCGTTGCAAGAGAGTTCACCGGCAAAACGACCGAAACTATGGAGAGACGTGGAAAAAGCCGGAGAACGCCAAGCAGGCAAATAAGGAGACGAAGAAGGACGGTCGAAGGGGGAAGCGACAAGAAGGGCGTCTAGGGAGGTCTCTCTTTCTCGCTGCTAACTGGTTCGCTGCGCTTGAGTTATTTTCTCAACGGGCCTTGCCTCGCCGCGTTTCTCGCGTGGCTCCGTCGATAAATTTCGCCGAAACCGCGTCCACTGCCTCGGCCACTTTGGCCTCGTCATTATATTCGTACCCTCCCTTCGACGGGCTGGAACAACGCCGCGGTTCTTCTAATTCCCGAAACAGGAAGCTTTCCAAACCCAACTGTTTTTGCCATCGCAGACTCGGACCTTTTTGCTTCAATCTATAGTTGCAAAGTTAATCGTGCAGCTTAGGACGAAAGAGTGGCCGAACGATGGGCAATTACTCTAATGGGAGTGGCAGGACCAGTAGCGGCCCAACGTCGGCCGGTCCAGTGTGTCACTCGCACTAGGCTAAGGAAAAACCGTATTATCTCAGTGATTTATTAAGGTTTTTCTAATACCGCTTGCTGCAAATCAAAGTTTTCATTTTATTTAATCATCAATGGACAGAAACTACAGGATGTCTACCAGAAAATTCCTGTCAAGCCTAAGATGAGATCAACACACTATAAACCCACTAGAAGCGTGTTGGCTCGGCACATGTTGAAAGTTACTCAGCGAACGTGGTGAAACAAGGGACATGTTTTTAGAGTGTGAAATTAAAAAACACGATAAAAATCTGCTGGAATGACAGTCGATTCAGCGTTTCTGCTGTTCCTCACCGCGATCCAGTGTCCAAAATGACATATCCTGTTACCGCATGCCCATTCCGCGAGCCTGATGGAGAGAGCTTTTCCTTTGTTTTCCCTTTAAACAATGAAATCAACTCTCAGGCTTGCTACTCGTACTCGTTACCATTGTGCGACAGACACTGAAAGCACGAGGTGTTCATTTTCGCAGTTACCGGCGTCGAAATACTATACAACACTCCCTTTCGTGTCTCTCCGCTCCGTCACACCGGGGATTCTGGGATGGGATTGAAAACGTTCCCCTTAATCTACGTTGCACAATGAAGTCGCGATTGCGTTAACTCGTCGAGAGGTTGACGCGTGTTGTGCGCTTTCGCTTGCGCCCGCGATTTCGATGTCCACCGAGCGGGCCGTCCGGTGTTTCCTGCGGGAAATATAATCCCCCACTTTTATCGGAGATTCTCACCATGTTTTTTCCACGCCCCGCCACAGCCGATAAATATTATCCAATGATAAATAATCTGCAACTCGCGGTGTGTATAACTGATGAGTCGATGCGCAATCGGACAAATCGCGCTTGATCGAATGAGCAATAAAATCATAACGAGGAGAGCGTACGCGGAATGTCTATTGATAAAAACACACGCAAAGTGAAGTGAATTAATAACGCTCGGTTAAACCGATGCGTGTTTCACGCGACCCAACGACCACCGGTAAACATACCGAGTCGTTCATAGACGACGAGCACCCTCCAGCGACGCAATAAAATTGGCACACTCTCCATCAAGGGCCATCGAGGGTCGACCCCAAAAAGATGCTCAAAATAACGGATCGAATATCGAACGAGGGCCTTTTCAGTGGGATTAAATGGTGGGAAGAAAGTAGCCGACTGTTCGTGAATCAGCCTGTACAAAGTCGCAGCTATTCCAGATTCCCTGGTGCGATTATGAACTTTTAGCGATGCGGAAAATCGTTTACGCCGCTTTAAGTCTGGCAAGTTCAACCCTCGGTTCACATGGCTCTCCCGTCGCGGCAGTAACGCACGAAACTCACTAGTGCCGGCTAGTGGTTTTCTGAAACACAATTAGTCGTGTGGGTCGGATGTACGACCGCGGGTGCTCGTTCCAGTCTGTTTTTATCGGCGAAGGGGCGTTTGGTAATCCGAGGATAGAGAGGGAGATGTTTAGTAATCCGCGCATCACGAGAGCCCCACATATCGAAATGGGGCAAAAGGACTAAGCCGTATTATACACACTGAGAAAAAAAAATTGGTTTGCTTAACCAAAAGTCGCGGTGACATACGTTCAAAGCTGTTATTTGTTTGGTACAAACAAAGCATGGTTTTGTTAAACGATTATTTGCTTCGATTTATTCAAAATTTGTCTATTGAAACAAACATTTTTGTCGTACCAACCAAGTACACCTTCAAACGTATACCACCGCGCATTTGCTTCATCCAACCATTTCTTTTTATCGGTGTAAGAATGCAGTACCGGATAAAAGTAGAAAATATAGCCCAGCCCCATTTACATATAAATCAATAATATATGGACCGGCCGATATTCACCATTTCTACCCTACGCAGTAAAAAATAATTTCGTAAAATCGGAATGCGAAATTTCGTAAAAATCATTTGGTTACATAGGTGGCAAACTCGTTTGGCACTCATTTGAATATACGAACCTGTCTTTTTATTTCCCGTTGCATTGACAATTTTTGTTTGTACATTTATCTGTAAAACTAGAAAATTAATCAACAAAAAATTGTGGTCGTTTGTGGACAATTAGTTATTGTAAAAAGTACAAACTTTTTTACTGTGTATAGGTAGGGAAAAAGACTGCCATCATAGTAACCCAGTTCGATCGTCTCTCGCACGCTCCCCTCCAGATGAGCGCAGCCGCATTCTGGGATCACTATTAATATTCGGGAAAAGTCTTAATGGATAGGCGCAGGCTTCAATGAGATGCCCGAGGACGTGTGCAATGCACGCACAGGGCAGCATCGCTGCGTTGCAGCGCACATTAGGGTGGTGGAATACGGCGAAACCGAATACGGTGGCGCAGCCTAACCGTTATGGTCCATCCTAGGGATTAAGTGCTTCGGCTACCGGTGGCGAACTATTACACTCCGATAATCCCGGCATTAGTCGCACCACAGGGCGAGCGCAGCACGCGTGCGGTAGGTTTTACGCATGGTATTATATGCAGGGGGTGAATCGTGGTGGGTGACGACCCAGCAGGCTTCGATATCCCTACCCCGTCGAATCCACCGTGCCGGACAAACGGGCTCAGGAATCAATTATTAAAATGCTAACTGTGGGGCGCACATGTGTGCGATCGTAGAGCTGGCGGGCAAAACTCGACGAACGTCGGATACCGTGGATGTCCCGCAGAGGCTAATCGGGCTTAAACACACATGAGTGCAGTTGCAATCGGGAGCGAAAATTTCGGTAATCAACGTGAACTTTCGTCCAACAACTATCTCATTAACTCACGACCGGACTCAATTACGGAACTCAATTACGAAAATATCTGCGCAAGGGCGAGTAAGAGACGGTCGGCCAGTTATGGGAAACCCATAATATCTCACCCGTAAAATGAAGTTCCACTTCACGGCCGTCACTTTCAGGACATATTTCGATATCGCTCCATAATTATTCAAAATTAGTCTGGATTATCCACTGGCAACTCTCCCGCACCCGATCGTCGAATGGGAAGCTACTATCAGATTCAATATTTTTGGTATTTCCGGTGGTTTCACCAAAGCCGCTGATTCGCTGCTTTTCATTATTTCCCTTCGACGAAAACTTCGTTGGTCAGGTGTGGAATGCACCGTCGATATCTCGAATCCGAATGGACGATTAAGTCAACAGGCTCTTCGACACGCGGTGTACGTATTCGAATCCCAGTCGCTTTCTCTCTCACGACTGGTTAAATATTCGAGCGAGCTATTTGGATGGAAAACACACCCGTTCGAGGAAATTCAAGCGCGATGGGATTCAACGCACACAATACATTGCATCCTTCGAGACTCTGCGGAGAACTTACGCAATCGCTGCTGAAACCGAAAGACCGAGAGATATATACGTGCAACGAGGGGGGAGAAGAAAACCAAGTGCCAGAGTAGATTAGAGGGGCAGAGCGGGAGAGGGAATAGACAATTCCATACACCCAGTTGCGACCCACTCAATATTTGCAATCCCGATGTGAATCGTTTTCGGATAATTCGCAGTCTACCACTATCCCCGGTAAACACCGAAGTTTCCTGGAACAACGGTGGAAGTTCGAGACGCGACTGGTCTGTCGCTGGACCACTTTTTACCAACTTTCTTTTTTCCTCGTTCTCCTCGTGTCACTTCACAGTTCTCCAGATTGCGCTCGAGTATCGGCCTTCTTCGTTGCCTGTGCCCTTCGTGCTACACAATACCCGCGATTCCCGCGCACACCGTCGTCGTGCAATTAAAGAGAGACGCCGCGTAAACGTTTCCGCTCGCTGCCCACGCCACGGCCATTAAAAGTTCTTTTTACTAGCTTCGCTCTTCCTACGTGTATATATGTCCTAGCGCACCCAGAGCCCGACGGAAGAGAAGAGGCAACATTGGACCGAAAGTGCCGACAAAAGACTCGCGAGACGCGAGGATAGCTCCAGACCGCCGGCCTGCTGGCCGTTTCATTCCTTCCTCTCTTGTTTCTCGAAGCGCAGCGCACACACTCGACGCACCGCCGAATGATTCATCATGGAATTCTTCTCGCAAAAATCTACGCCAAGGTCGAGAGCGTCGTTGAATCTTCTGTCGCGGCGAGGTTTTCAGACCAACAACTCGCGCGACAACTTTGTCAGCGTTTCTGTCCGGGGTAACCGACGCGGGAGCTCACTACAATTTTTGCGAGGCGCTTGCTGGGTTTGCAAGTCCCGGTTATACCTGACAGGAACATCTATTCGACAATTAGTTGAACGAACAAACAAACAGGAGTAACAAACTTGAAATCAAGAAACGAACTTGAAGCTGTTGAAAACGGGATCGACGATGAATTTCCCATTCGGACACATTGGTCTATTTTAGTAGTGTTTGCAATTACAACGTGTTCTGATCGTTCCGGACCATTCGTGATTTTCGGTTATCCATAGGTAGCCCGAAGCCCCCTCGTCCCGGCTATTCGGGGCTTGACTGCGCCGAATTAATAGTTTGGTACGTCACGCCACAGTTGAGAACCTGCGAACAAACATGTAACACGGATCGTTCGTTCATGAGATCCGAGCAAATTTCGCATTGCTATGGTCTCTGTTGACCATTATTGCGGAAGTTTGACACACAGCTTGCAATCCGCTTATCAGATATCTGTGATATTGCAACTTTGTGCAGATATTGCCCTTAATCACGTATTTCAACTGCAATATCTGATACGTATTACGTCAATCCATATTATTAATATTCTGCGGTGCGTACCGTTTAGATATATAGTTCCAGTATGCATACCGGAAATAACCGAGCTCGGCCATTGGAGCCGTGCGCACCGCTCGGGCTTACTCCTCGTCCCTATACCGGGGTGAATTCCAGCACACCACCCGAATCTCGCTAATGAGATCCTCGGGTGTACACACGGAGCGTACCCCATACCTATCCGAAACAGACTTGGCCTAATACACATCTCCCTCGAAATCCCCCGCCGCTATCGCGCGCCTTAGTCAAACCCTGGCAAACGAGTTTCGCCTCCGCTCTGACCGAAACTACCCCTCGACTTCGCTGACGATAGAAACCGGCGGGAACACAACCCGCAAACCTTCCCGCTGGGAGAAACCACTCCACGACGAGCTTTCCTTCCCAGTTGACTTACGCTCGGTCGTATAAAGCTCACACACTCGTAAACTACTCTCGACGTCAGCTCGGATTTTTCGATAGGATCGCATTTCGCAATTTTCCACGGTTCATGAAATCGTCTTTGCATTCCGATTGGCCGATTTGTGCTCAATCAAAAAAATACACGGGTATTTATTGCCTAAAATTGTACGTGAAACACTTGCTCGGTACAGAAAAAAAATATATTTGACGGCCACCGTTTATTTTTTTTAAGTAAAATAGTTACAAAAATGAAATAAATAGTTACATAAATGAAATAAATAGTTACATAAATGAAATAAATAGTTACATAAATGAAATGAACAGTTACATAAATGAAATGAACAGTTACATAAATGAAATAAATATTTAATTAAATCAAATAAATATTTTATTTAAACCAAATAAACGGTGACCGTCAAAGAAATTATTTTTCTGGGTGTATTTTCCGTAGTTTTAGGCTTGGGTGGGACTTTTTAATTGTCATTCCGACAGACACGTTACAGTGGTTTTTGAGGATTCACTTTCTGCTCCTAATTATTCCAGTTTCCTTAGCAATAGGACTTGCAATCTTTGGGGGATCTTAGGGGAGTCTGGGGAGACATTTTGCGGAACATCTTGCTCGATATCTATATATATTCTCCCAAAAAGATGTTTTCACATTTAAAAGAAGTAAAAAAAATTCCTTTTCAAGAGATGAACTTTCAGCTACAGCCAGCCTCGACAGACTATGAACGTGTTTACAGTAGAAATTATGCTCAAACTTGAGTCAGTCCTTTGGAGAAGCTACATGACGTCCGGAAGTTTTAAAGTCAGTTCGAGAGAACGAGGCTCCAGGAAAAGTCTACCTTGGAAAGCGTGAATTAATTGCGAATAGTTTCCCAATCCCTTCTGCTCGAGACTGCCATCTTTCCTCGGCGAAATGAATGGAAATCGTCGGTAGATGCAAAACGTCGTCGCAGTTACGACGAAATTCTAACGACGGACGGACGTCCGCGTCCTTCAAGAGACATTCACGAATCGCATTAAATCCTCGACGAGGATGTCGCTAATTTGTTCGTCGAACGGCCCCGGAGGATTTTCGAAATTACTGTAACAATCTGTGAAAAACCGAAATAATTAGTCTCTTCCCTCGAATGAAAACGGCGACTCGCTTCCAGGGTAGAATTCCAAAGAGAGACGGACGGCTGTGTCCTTTAAGACATTCAATGAAGGGGAGACTGGGGCAAAATGGCACAGCGGGGCAAAACGGGACAGTGAGGGTTAAACTCAATTTTCCAATAATTTTTGGATGCCCCATTTTGTCCCAACGATACATCCGGATTTTCAAACCCGTTTTGCCCCACGTACCAACATCGCCACCATGCAAAAGTTATTGGAAAACTGCGTTATGTCGTATTATCTAGTTTTCTCCCGCTGTGCCATTTTGCCCCGCTCTCCCCTACGTATTAAATCCTCGACGGGGATGTCGCTAATTTCTTCCACGAAACGAGACTCCGAGAGTTTTTCGAAACCAGCGCGATAAGCTGTGATTAAAAAAAAAAAAAAAAAAAACCGACATAAGTAGTTCATTTGCTTCGAACGACGAAGCCTCTTCTGCGAGTTTCGAGAAGATTAAACGAGCCAAAGTACATAAATAAGAAAACTCAGCGAATCTGCACTCGTCGTTCCAAGTGCCACTAGCGTAAGGTAGCTGATGCGACGTGGACGACGAAGCCTGGACCGTGACTAGTAATTTTTTTTTTTACATAAAAAAAAATTAAGGTCAAGGCAGAGAAGCATATCCACCTAGCCGGTTCTTTGCCCCGCTCCGCGCGTCTCCCTCAGCGAAACGAGAAAACGAGTCCGACACGCGAACTCTCGTAGCTCTTGGCTCGACGAGAAAATTAATTCGGTGTTGCCATCCCTGGGTCTCTCGAGTGAGAGGCGCGCGAGCTTCGCGGGGGTGTTGAGAAACGAGGGGAAAACCGGGGGAGTTTCGGTATTAATTAAAAGTTCCGAAACCCGGACGACCAGCAACGATAGCAGCAGCAGCAACACCTTCTCCTCCCCGCGGCGCGATGAGTCGCGAGGTTCCCTCGCGGTTGATTATGATTCGCGATAGTGTAACGAGCGGCGTTAACCGTTCGGGCGCCGGGAGAAAAAGCAGAACCGCTAAACTTTTTTTTTTATTCCGTCCCATCGTTGCCAAAGTACAACGCATACATTTCCGCATGGTCGGCGCATCGAGACTCCGTGACCTTTCGATCGATCGCCATTTCACACACACACACACGTTCTCCGGTTTGTTCGTGAAAAAAAGAGGTGTACAAAAAAAAAACCATACGAGTGACCGAGTATATCACAGAACGAACTTTTTAGCGGCTCGCGGACGGCTTGACACGTTCTTCGTTCGTTCGTTCGGTCACTCGTTTCGTTCCGGTGTGCCCATCGGTGCATCGACGGGGCTCCGGGACGACAGCGGGGCACTATCATCATTGTCATTGAACGTGAAAAGGGTCACCCGGTGCACGAGCGGACAATGGTCTCGGCCGGCCGATGGTCTCTCACCGCGCTCCTCTCCCGGCCAACCTACTCGGATCGCCTTTTAATCTTGGTTGCATGCTGTATGTAACGCTGACTCGTCGCTGCCCTCACCACGAGCTCACTCCGACTCGTCTCTCTCAATTTTTCTTGTTTTCAATTTTTCATTTTTTACACTTTTTTTCGGCAATTCTCCTCTCCGTTCGAACGTGCAAAAAACTTCGATTGAATTCGCAGGGATTTTCCGGCGTATTCTCACGCGAGGCGAACCAAACACGACGTGCGGATTCATTGCATTTTTTCATCGCGTATAGAAATTAGAGCGGGAGGAGAGTCGCTGAAAGCATGACTCGGAATACGGCTCGCACATGTGGTCAAAAGCTGGCCAAGGATCAAATCGGCTGATGAGAAAGACAAGGGCGTAACTCGTAGGCTTTAACACGGGAGATACGTCGTTTTGTCTTACAGCAGTTGATGTCTCATATTCGTGTCTGTGGTATTGCTCGGAATGTCGATTGAACCTCGTACTCCCTCGAATCGACGACAGAGAACCTAAAGCGATTCAAGCTGACGATGATTGAAGTGTGAGGAAATTTTCTATGCAGCAATTATCGGTATTTACTTTCATTTTTTATTTTTACGTCTTTGCATTAAAACACTTGGTAATTATCTCTCACCATTTAAAATTCTTTTGTTACAAATAATGTTCCAATAAAAAACATCGTTTAATACAGAGTCCCCAGTGTCTCTTACAATTGTTACTTAAGTTCGTTAGAATTTGCGATTGGGTAGAAACTGCTTCTACTATAGTTTTTTCTTATCAAAAGAATATGAAAACCTACCACCTATATTCTCTACGATACCGAAGGCACGAATGTGGAATACGATCCTGAGCCATCGCGTCACCAGACTTCCGGTATCGGAGCAGTGTTCCACACCGTGGTTCGAGCGCGCAGCCAACGTCGCTGTGAAATCGCGATAAAAATGAGAAAATCTTCCATTACTCGCTCGTGATTCTAAATGACAAAAGGAACACAGTTTCCTCTCGTTAGCCACACAATATACCGACGCGAGCGATAGACGTGCATCGATGCACGCCCAGCAAGTGGAACGCCAGGAAGTCACGTTAAAGTCTGCACAATACACGCCGCCGGGTGTAGAAACGTGTATAATACATGTTGCACAAGTGAGGAGTCGCGGAGGATGGCGGAGATGAGGCGAACCGAGCGCGATGCACGATGCAACCGAGAGCCGCAGCCTCCTCACCTGCGGGTCGACGAACCCGATCGGCCGCTGGTCGCGTTGCAACGCGAGAGGACTCTTGCATTTGTATTAATTCTCCCGGGATATCCTATCCGCGGTGCTGAAGTGTAATTCGAGCTTGGAAAACAATTTGTTTGAATTCCGTTGAAAATTAACTCCGCACGAACCTTTCAAGGGATCCATTAATCACTGAATTATAATCTCCCCGCGAGGCCGGAGCGAGAGCTCTGTCGATCGGAATTATTTCAGCTTCGATTATCATTACTCGCAATTTCTTTCGCAACGGCTCGTATTGTTGTCTACGTGCGTGCATCGGTCACAGGATTACGTACGCTCGATAAGCCTGTCATCGCGGCGTGCTAATAGGCTTTACCATTTTATATACATACATATATATATATATATATACGTGTGTGTGCGTGCATATGTATTATGCATCTACATGCACATTTGCAGCATACCGTTGGAGAACGAGAGACACGGTGCTAAAAGTATCAGAGGTGAGTCTCGGGAACGAGATCAACACGAATGCATCGACGAGAAAAGCACCTCTTATTCTGGCGAACAGCTTCTCGCCTGTCTCTCGCCTATACGGTAGATATATAGGTACTCTCGCTCTTGCGCGCGCGCTCGCGCGGACATGACAATGGCGATAAAGTGATATGTCACTATAAATATAGTTATGCCCGTCGAGTGTATATCGCTTTATCGCCTTTGCCGATCCCTCGCTCACGAAGCTCACACCGTCCTCACCGCGGCACAGAGCTTCGAATATTTCACTTCGCGCGCACACACACGTATGTCGAAGAACCCCTCGCGAGCGTGCTTCATAACTCGAAGGGATAATATATATAATGCAGTATATCCTGGACAGCGGAACTTTCAGTTCGCAATGCAAGAACGAAGCGATCTCTCCGGAAACTTCTTCGGAAATTCTTCGCTCTTTTCTTCTTGGAAGAATTTTCGGACTTCGCGTCAATACGTCACCTGCCAGCGTACTTGCTACGCTGGTGAATGAGGTTTTTTAAGATATCGTCCGAATTTTGGTCATAAAATTCTGGAAACCTTTTACCGATGCATGATTGAAAAAGTTTTTCGGTCGATGTTTCATTAAATCTTTTTTTTTTTTTATTTGGGTTTGAGAGTGAGAAAACTGAATTGTTCAAATATTCAAATTTTTACATATTTTTTATACAGAAACGTGTCGAAGCTGCTGTAGGATTAAAATGGTACACCAGGGCCTCGACTTCATGAACAGCGGCGGGACCGACTCCCACTGACACCCACGAAAATCGAGGCGACGCATGCCCCGTCCATACTAACTGTCAAGCATGGCAAATAGCTTACTGCGTCGATCGAGATTCGCTCCGTGGTGGGGACTGTTGCGGAAACCGAGGCCGCACAATTCGAGGCCCTTGTGTATCGAACATAACCAGTCGATAATTTTTCTCGGTTTTATAAAAAAAAAAAAAAATGAAAACCGAACCAGACAGCACAAACGCTTTAAAAATGTTTTCTCGTAATATGGTAAAAAGTGAAGAGCGCTATCGTCTGTAGTGAATAATGAATAATTCTCTCGCGCAAGTTTATTATGCATTCTCTTTGGTTCGAAAATCTGCTGCGAGCGGGAAAAAAAGGAGTGTACGTAGACACAGAAGCTTTCCATGCTGGTCTATAAAACTCACTTAACTTTTCTCCGTTCCGAAGCCGTTGCAGACCGGGTGCGGAGGGAAAAAGAGAAAATCGTTGTATACACATTCACACACGGACACCGCTGCTCGTTCTCCAGGGACTTAACGCCTGGCATATAGATAGCGCGCGGGCCGGATACTATTCCCGTGCGGGAAAGCCTCGACGACCACGTTTCGGTTTTAGACCTCTTTGAAAAATCGCCGCTATCGGAGAGTGCAATTTCAACGTCGCTTCTCGCTTCGCCGAGGTTTGCCGGACGCGAGCCTGCCCGCGGCCCTGACGGACCACGTCGACGCGAGGCGTCGGGACGGAAGAGCAGAGAAAACGTCACACAGATCGTCCATTTCGAACTGAGCACCAACCCTCAAAATCCTTTCGGAAACTACCGAACTTCCTATCGAATCAATCTTTTAGTTGGGAATATTGAAGCAAACTTTAATATTCTTGCATACACAGTCTTCGTTATCGCCGCAAGCAATAATTTAATGTAAGCGAAAATTTTCCACGATAAGACACCGGCGGGCATGCGACCGAGGTATTTTTCTTCCACTTGAGAAGCTACTCGACCAACGTTGAACGAAGTGAACTTTGTGATATGCTAAACTTTCCTTCTGCATCGTGTGCCTTCCTCAATGAGAAAAAAATAAATAGATAAAAAAATAGAACGGAAAAACGAGACACCATTTGGATACGAGCGTCTTCACGCCTCGATGCATGTCGCGAATGACAGAGAACCCAGTTTCGCAAGAAACATTAAGAGCCTTCGAGATCCCCGGCTCGTCATTGTATTTTTTTAATTATAAAATCTCGCTTTAATTATACACTCGGTCGTCTCGCAACAAACTTATAATTAAGCGGCGTCGCCGGCAAGTTAGTTTTAATTATGATTTGTAAACGACAGTATGAGTGTGTGTCTGTGCGGTGAAAGCAGCCGGCGCGACTCTCTACCTCAGTCCGTTTATCGCGTTCGTGGAAATCGGGTCGAAGACGACTGTTGGCTTCGCGTGATTCAATTTCATTTCGTCTGCTGTATCGATTGATCGATCCTAACAGGCCGCGCAGATAGAAAGAGGATGAGATGTTCGAGTTTCTCACTTAGACGGTGAAATTTCCATGACCCACCCACAAAAGTGCCCGCAAAACTTCATCGAAATATCTCAGCAAGCATCGAATCACGAATACACTAAATATCCGCCGCAGAGTCCCGAACTTTGTTATTACTCCAGTCCTCTTTACATTTATAGCCGATAATTACCGGTCAGCCAGGAAGCTTATCCTTTCATCGTCCGAGGCTCGGTCATCGTCGGCGAGGTTACCGAGTTTGCCGCCGCGAGAGCCCGAGCGACCCGGTGAAAAGCTTGCGGATCTCTCGCCGCAGGGCTCGTACGGTCCTCACAGGGCGTCGTTGACCGGGCGTTCTCGCTGCGGGAGATGAAAGGTTTTCGTTCGCCGTGTGCTTTTCCCCAAGGTTCCCCCTCTCCCCCGGAGTCTGCTGACGCTGCCGTTATAGCGTTAAGGGTTTTGCGGGAAACGAGAGGAAATAGGCAGCCCCGCATGACCCGGCACGAGGACCAGGAGCAAAACCTCGCGGGAGGAAGAGAGGACGAGAGTTACCTCTGACCGATATAGGAGGTTATACACAGCTTTATACAGACTGCAGCAGGGGCAGGAGCTCGGTTGATCGCCGTTTTCCCGGTGGTCGCGACAGCGGTAGTGATAAAGACCGCCATTCCCACCGTCCATTGAGGAGGGGGGGGGGGGGGGGGCGAACCACCAAAGAGGCCATCTAATTTCATTAAAGCCTTTGAAGCTTCAATCCTCCCCCATTGGACTCCCTACATCACTATATACGAGTACCAACCCCGAGGAAAAGAGGTCCTTTGGCAAACAAAATCCTGTCGCTCATCGGCCTCAGCCGGGCGATTTACCTCCCATGAAATCTCTCCGACGCCCACCGCTGATTTACCGGTATCCCACATTTTCCATCCTACCGTCTAATTGGTTTCATCGATGGGTGTAAAAAAGCTCGTAAACCTGCCGGGACGGCGAAAGGACTCTCCGTCTCTGGGTCGGCTGGATGTAGGTAGCATGTAATCCGTACTGGGTCACCCCGGCTCGTAGCTCAGCTTCGGTACAATTAAGAATTACAGGGTGATGGAGGATAGCGTGAGGATATCGCTGCAGTCGAGGCTCCTCCGGCCATTATATCTATTACTCCTCCGGTATCTGGATAACGAATAGGGGGTTTGTATACATCGTCTCTCGTGCAACCTCCTTTTTCCGTACACCTCCGCACACACAGTCGGCCGATTCGCCATGACAATGATAAGCTTGCGTCAAGATCGTCCCGCGTGCGTGCTGCACTCGGTTCAAGCTCGCCCCGCTCTCCTCCTCCGTATGTAATGCACCGCGTGAGGCGAGACTGCGATACACACCCCGTACGAAACCCCCTTTACTCCGCTCTCTCGGCTCCGGCGATGTATGTACAGGTAAGCGTATATTATAACGCTCGACGGTTCGGCGGTAAGATCGCGTGCGAGGAGAACAGGCACGCGAACGAAACACTTCCGCGGTGAGAGTCTTAACTACCGTAAGGATAGAGTGCGCACGGACAGATATGAAGGAAGGGTAGGTGATATAGAGAAGAAGGAGCGGGATAAGAGGAGGCGAGAATGCCGCGCCTTCCTAACCGGCTCCTCCTCGCACGTCCATTGATGGAATGGATCGTTCATTAATTATGGATATATAGTCCTAGCCGAGGTCCCGACGTGTGCTGGCGGCGTCCTCGGCGCACGCGGGGGCACACGAGATTGCCGGATGATTTAACCGGCAGTACATTGATCGAGAGTGAAGCCCCCCACTCTCCGTTCTCGTGCGAGCCCCAAGGTTCGGACTGCTCGCTGCATGGTTTGCTGGAGGAAAATACATATTGCGCCCCCGTGTATTAGCCCGTAACGCAGACAGTGGAACAGGCCAGCGATGCCTAGACGAAGTAAATTAGTAGTTATAGCCCCTCGCAGGTCAGACACGTCAGCCTCGTCCCATTATGTTCCATAGGCATATGGGCATACCTTGTATTCATGGCGTATTATTCACACTTCAGCTCTGCGGTCGGTTTCCGTTCGGAGATAAATGTTTCATCGTCGTATCATCGAGTGCGTGACACTTGTCGTTATTTTTTATAGGTTCATATTCTTTACCGGTAGTTGACCTGTCCATATTCACCACTTTTACGACATACTACGACCAAAGTGCCGCGATATCGTGATCGGCGATATGTAACGACGCACTTAATATTCATGGCGTATTATTCATACGTCAGCTCGTCGGTCAGTTTCCTTTCGGAGATAAATGTTTCATCACCGTAGCAACGAGTACGTGACACTTGTTGTTCTTTACCGGTTTATATTCTTCACCGGTTCTTTGCCGGTCCATATTGCAACGTTCTCGTGGAATAAATAACGCGCCTATTTGGTTTTGCGGTGGATATTATTAACTACAATCGCAGCTAAATATCCCGGGCACGAACTGTCAAACGTCTGTTTTCTCTGAAGGTCTGATCAAGACTGTTGTCATCTGGTCAATCGATAATCTGCTCGTTTGTCATTTGTCACACCGAGCCATTCCGGTCATCTATGTAATATCGTGTGTCTCGGTCCATCGACATCTGTATATTCGTTACAATATTCACCACCCTAATCCCATTCGCACTACAACGAAAGAATCGCCGGCACTCGAATGTTCTAATTCGATATAAAGCGACTTTGCATTCGATTGGGGCTTGCCTGGTTACTCGGAACGCATGGATTTTGCGTATTTACAGAGAGCGAAGTGTTTTTGATCTTATAATAAGAGCTGAAGTGGCTACAGCGAGCGCAAAACCCAAATATTTGATTTCGTTATAAAGCGGCTTTGCATTCTGTTGGGTTTATAATACTAGCTGGAGCGGCTACAGCGAGCACAAAACTGAAATGTTTGATTTCGATGTAAAGCTGCTTTGCATTCGATGGGAGCTTGTCCGGCTTCTCGAAACACAGTTTATTTGTTTTTTTTTTATTTTTATTTTATTAACATGGACGGGCAAAGCCCTTTTACAGTAGGTACACAGTGGTGCGTGAAGTACGGTATTCATATTATTATTGTTGTTGTTCCTCACGGTGGTACAATTAGAGACTGTTTCGCATATAATTATTCACTGTCACTAGCATTTTCCCATTCAGAGTCTTGTCCTAAGTAGGGTTGCCCTAAAAACAGATCGAGGGATACCGAAGACCTCATCGATATCTCCAAATCGGTTTGACAAACGAATGGCTCTTGAAATAAGGCCGTTATGCTCACAGTTTGATACATGAACCTTACATAGAACGGAGTGTTTTTGATCTCATAATACGAGCTAGAGCGCTATCATGTTCAGCGATACTCTTCTCGCCAGCGCGCAAACGTCGATTTCTCGCACCCACATTGTAAACTCGTGCAAATACACGCCTTGGTCCCTCCGTGTTTGTGATTCGCGTTAACGAGTTTCGTACGGAAATGAAAGTGTATCGGTGACCGCGATCTGCGGCCGGAACACTTACGCACCCCCGAGTTCATTAACAGACGGCGTACCGCGCCGTAGCAGTAATCCCCGCGGGTTCCGCAATTGTTTCTCCACTTTTATCAGACGAACAGCTCTCCGGCTCGCGGCACATGGCTCGACGCCGAAATTACTCCGGCTCGGCAACACCGCCGACACTACCGCTATCCCTGGTAACAATGGTAGTGGTAGCAGCTCAGAGTACTCCTCGGGAGCGATGCTGCTGGCGTCGCAATCGTAAAAACCCCCCGGCGTCGGCCGGAAGTGGTAATTCAGCCCTTTTACAATCAACGACCACGAGGAAGTCGAGGAAGTGGTGGAGCATCCTCGTGACTACGCCACCGCGCACTCTGAATTTCGCACGATCCGTTGTACACCCTTTTTTTTCTCTTCTACGGATACGTAGCGAGATCTGAGAGAGTGCAGCGGTCGATGATTCTCAGGGAAACGATCTGTTTCGTGGTTCGGTATTGGCCACCTGCCGAACGCGCTGTACGTAGCTCGCTCTCCGATCGCCACACTCTCGCATAATCTTCCGTGAGTAACGCGGTCGAACTTTGGGTAGGGCGAAGCCCCGCGCCAGATGGCCGAAGATTCGCACACAATCGGAAACCGAATCCCATTCGTTCATGGATCGTTTCGTTCTTTTCTGTCTTTTGTCCGGGTCCGTAAGGTCTCTCCGGTGGGCCTGCATCGGCGATACTCTCCGGGGAAAATTGGCCATCGGCCATCTCACGTAAGGGTGTACTGCTGGCCAGCACGAAAACCACCCTCTTCCCTCCTTGGCCTTCCGTACGCGTAGCCAATAACGATTATCTATAGTCGGCCATTACTTTCTCCTTGAAGTACAGATGTACAGATTGCGATTTAGTGCGGGAAGCTTTTGCATCCCGCTGGTCGGTCATTAATGAAGCCGTATTAATTCATCCTGCGGACTTTTGTTTTGTTTATTTTTCAAATATTGTGGAAACTCGGGAGTAAAAAAAAAACAAAAATGGAATTACCCATCGGCCAAGGCACTCTTAGTTAAGATCTTTTAAACCGACCTTCCGAGCATTAATCCTCACTTTCTTCGGCCACCGTGAGTAAAAAAAAAAGCTGCATCCATAAAACGGTGCGGGTTTCCAGTCTCCCGCGCCACATCGTTTGATATGCAAATATTCAACGGCAGCAGAGTCGCCCTCCCCTCTTTTGCCCGGTGGTGCTGGGAGAGCTATGCCGCTCTGCCTGTTCCCGACGTCCAACGACCGTAGAATGGGTCTTCGCATCCACTCCTCTCTCCTCCAATCCCTCACGATGCGACCTCGTAATTATTTTACAAACTACCGTGGAAGCTTCGTTTCTCTTTTTAACGACGCTTTTCTCTGCCAAGAGATGCAAAGAACTTGGATTCCAGAATTTCAAGTTTCCGACCTCCCCAAGCAACGAGATAACGTAGCGGAAGAGAACAAGGGTATCCTCCGAGGACCAACGGAGTCCTCTACCTCTTATCACCTCGCCGGCGGTCCGCGATCGTGATTCTCACGCTGATCATCCTGTAATAAGCGTGTTCGTTGGGCTTGTCGGACCGACGGATTGATTCGATTAACCGGGCACGATCGGTACACGCCTCAAAATTTCGACATCGGAGATCATCGACACGGTTACCGGAACGACGACCTCAAGGGGATCGTGCGAGTTTCTAATTAAGTTAAACCCTTCGCGAAGCCCCGTGTCATTCCCGAGCCCGAGGAGCGGTTCATCGTGCAGTAGCGCTCATGTTATGGCCGTGCCTCTGGTCTTACCTAATACCGTCCGAAGTGCGAGCAGAATTCTCATTTTGAAACAGGAAAGTTCGCGAGGATTATCGTTTAACTTATGACACGAAATCCGGGCAAATGACGATGCGAGCTTGCGCTTTCTGAGATGCTGAGATATTCTGACGTAAAAGTGTACTCGGTACAGTAATTAGGGAAGTTGGCCTTTGGCACATTTTTGCTGCAGATCATCGTGTTCTGTGGCAGAGGAAACATGTGAATCGATCCTTTAACCATGACGTTGCAAAATAAATCTATCTCTTCGTCTCGTAATTACGAAATTTTTGGAGACATTTATTACAGTTTTTGGTCACCGACTGAGTTGTTTCACATGTCCTTAAGATATTCTACCACACTACATAGTAGTAGGGAATTAGGGCACAACCTATGGTAGAAAGTACCGAATTTCTAAGAATATTTCGCAGGTATTATGGAAAAAATGTTTGGAAAATCTGCGACATTCTGCCATAGGGGGTGCCCTAGTGCCCACCTACTATGTGCTAGTGTAATTTTTCTTACATGATTGGTAGTTTTTATTAGATCGTTTTCTCAGTAGGCAATTTGAACAAAATGGACCATCAGTGTCTTCATAATCTTTAAAGACTACTAAGATTACTAAGATGACTAAGATTAGTAAGAATAGTAAGATTTAAAGACTTTCTCGATAAAATCGATATTGTAATAAACATATTACAATAACCCTTTTATCGAGAAAATGTTATGATTATTGAGTAAAGCAAGCATTAGATTCGTCTCCCGATGCTCCTTCAATCATTAATCCTTGCGACTTTTCGCATCCAAAGCATGTTTCATAGGCCCACGTCTGGAAGGCGGCTATCTATCGTGTACCTCTCGCAGCATCCGTTAGACAGATGGAGTGGTCATAGAGATATCATACCAGGCTACAAGCCACGAGCAAGTAGGAAGAGCCAATGGAGCTCCGAGCGGATGACTGATACATGTGAGGGGGTGGTGATCTTTCCAACGTGCCGCAGTCGTTCGGTTCGACCTTTACCGAGACATAGTACCTATTCTACGTCGTACCCTCCCCCTCACCCCCTCCCCCTCCGCCGATCGTTCCAACAGTTGTACAAACGCAGGCGGAACCGAGCGACCGACAGACCGACTATTTTGCCCCGAAGCACGTATATACGTATGTCTCGATGTCATCCCCGTCGAGATTTATTCACGGCACGCAAACGACTCGTGCATGCACCACCGATCCCGGCTTACGTATGTACAGTATGCGTCGCCTCCCTTCCGCTCTGCTCCGCTCTCTCTCCCCCTCCTACATTCCTCCACAGTAACACGTTGCAACGACAGAATCCCCCGAGAGTACCTAGGAAAATTTCTTTATGTTTGTTTGTTTTATTTTTATTTTTTGTTTTTTTTTTCATCCGTTCCCTTCCTTCCCGTCGTCCACCCAGTACGTTTCGCCGTATCGCACGAAACGTTCCGCACGCCGAGCGTTACCGGCGTCGGCTGCGTTGTCGGTGTATCGGACGTGCATGCATACTCGACCTCCTGCTCAAAAGCCCTACGTGACGGATTCCCGAGCGTGAAAATAAATTACGGAAAAATCGTATCGCCAGTTCCCTCCCGACGATAAACGATGCAACGGTCTCACTGGTTTACGAATGTCGGTACATTCTCTCGTTTATCTCATTTGCTTGGTATCGGCAACGAAGTGACGTCACGGAGATATTTTTTAATGTTTCTATTCCACGCAGTGGCGTGATAGAATTATCCAGTGCTTATTCGTGCTAGGAAGACCGTCGGCTTCGCTCCATCTACTTACGCCATCCAGAGAAATGTGTCGTTTTTCCAGTTACGGCAAAATCCCACCTGAGTACAGCAAATACGATGCATGCGTGGTGCAATTTATGCGTTTCGTCTTAAGTCATACGTACATCAGACGAAGGGGTGCGGGGTCAGAGGAAAGTCTATATTTTAGATAGATCGGTCCGATGTCGTTGGGATGGTAGTTGGAGCCAAGTTTTACCGCCTCCCGTCCTTCGTGAATACGGTTGACAGAGCGGGACGAAGAAAACGACGTGGAACTATAATACTGTACGTTATTGTCGAGGATAGCTCTAGCATGTAAGTGGATGATACTAGTGGTCCTTGGATGCGTCGGAGCTTCTGCACAGCCACCGCCGGTGGTTGGTTCAAATTCTGGAGTGAACCCAAACCAATTAATAGTTGTAGCATCCTCTCCCGGCGCACAATGTCCTTTGCGTGCTTCCGCGGCACCCCCTTCGTTCCCGCACGGAGACATCCTCTTCCTATTTCTCCCGTCATCCCTCCTCGAGACCCTTTGCCGCGATTCCGGTCCTCCTCCGTCTCGCTATAATTCTCCGGAACATCGAGCGAGGAACTAGACCTCTCGGCCAGGGCAATAATGTCTCCAACGAGTTTCCGCGTTATACGATATACCGTGTACACGCTAACCGTCGTGGCCGCTATCGCGATACTATCAGCTCTGTTACAACCGTCGCCTCGCCCGACGAGAGTGTTTCGAGGCCCGTTTCGCCTCGTACCAATCAGGATAAACTTCCACATCAGTCGGGGAATTAACTCACTCACGTTCGTCTCTGTAGTTAAACGGTCGAACGGGCACCAAAGAGTCGTCGATTATCCTGTCTGCCTCATTATCCTGTTCCGCGGTTCATCGTTACCTCTCGGACGTCGTTGCAAGGGCGTTTCATGGTCCGACATGCGCGATGCGCTTTGGAACTTTTTCTTTGAAATTGATACCGACAATGCAACGAACGTTTACGTATTGCTCTTGGGCAATAATGGTTATTGATCAATGTAGACTGTCGTGTAGATTTCGAAACGTTCGATAACATTGATTAAAAGGAAACCCCCCAGAGTGTCCGCTCGAGGATGAAATTTGTAGTACGTTCTACCGGCATAAAGACGATCGATCGCCCGTCAGATTATTTCGACATTGACTTCAATTCTTGACTCGGAGTCGTCTCGGAGATCGCTGTCGAACGATAATACGTCGCGTTATTAATAACCCGCTCTTGTCGTATCTGGCGAAACATAGATTTCTCGGTTGTTGTTGTTATTATTGTTGTTGTTATTAAACTGATTATTATCATTAGTCGAAAGGTTGCCTCGAGTGCAAATCCTTTTGGAGATCAGTCGGATGGCCATCCGGCGAATTCGAGTCGTTACTGCCAGAGTGGGGCGGCCACCCAAGTAAACGGGAGTGGTCCCGGTCCGGGAACGGTAGCTTCTCGGCGCGAGACACGATCTTCGTCATCTGTCAGCTTAACCACCTTTCATGTTTCATCTCCTTACACGTTACGTGACGTTCCTGTCTCCGGTCCGATGATCCGAACGGTCTCGCAAGAGCCGGCAGTCGTAACATGTACACAGAGACCTATCATCTCTTAACGTCGGATAACACAATGGAATATGCGAGGTGACGAAATTCAGGCTGGATAGCCGTGGGGGAAAGCGGGACACCATTTTCGGCCGCGATTTTCAACCAACTGCGCAGTGTGAAAAAAAATGAACGAATTTCAGACACTCAATTTTATGTCATGAAAGGTTGATGCGGACCGGATAGGCAGAGATAGAACGGTAATACGGGCCAAAAACGGATTTGGTGACGGGGAAAAAAGAAATTCCCTGGGAGTTCCAATTTTTTTACATTTTATTTTTTTTTATTTTTAGGAAAAAGTGGTGAATATGGCCCGACGCGCTAAAATGGACCAGTGAACGTTGACACAAACGCGGATCTGGAGAAATCTGAAACTTCGTTCAATTATTCGTATCGATAACAGTGAGGTATTTTAAGTGTTGAATCTTGCTGCTGATGAGATTTAAAGAGTATCACACGGGCTTCCTCGATGATGAACAGTGTGGCATTATTTTTCCTTCATTCGGAAGATGACTTAGTAATCCGATTGTTTTCGCCTACTCAGTACAAAACGAAATTGTTCTCTCAGTACAAAACAATTTCTTAAAATCGGAATGCGAAGTTTCGTAAAAATAATTTTGTTCAATAAGTGACAAACTCGTTTGTTCCCGCTTCAATATAAAAACTTGTCCTTTTAGTTGCCGTGTTATCAACAATTTTAGTTTGTACTTTTAATTAAAAAATTAACAAATTAACAAATAAAAAATTATGGGCGTTTGTCGTCAATAAGTTGTTGTAAAAAATACAAACTTTTTTTTACTGTGCTAGCTCTCTCCTAAAACAATTCCGCCTGCCGCTTTCGCCTCGAGATAAGCGAAGGTGCGACGTGAGATCTCAAAACAATTTCGAGAAACTGTGGAACGTATATATCCGCCGAAACGCTTAAAGTCATCGAGTCCCGCGTCGTCCATCAGCAACGCGGTACACAGTTGGTACAAACACTTCGGAAGAGCTCTTCCGCGTCGTTCACCCGGTCGTCACAGAAGAACTGTAAAAACAATCTTTACCGTGCGAGAGACGAGAGAAGGATCGTCGGAGTCGAGAGTAGCAGGAAGAATAAAATAAGCGGATGAAGAATCGTAGAGGAGCCTTCGCGTCGCGGAAACGACAGGAAGATCCGCAGGCTAGCATTGCACGTTTATACCTACAGCGCGGAATCCCATAATCCTTCGTAAAGAGACGAGCTCTTTTGCTTGAAACACCAATAACGCCAAAATGACGTAGACGTCCCTTTAGCGTTAGTCGCGTGTTTCAGCAATTCTTTATGGCAACCAAAAGAGCGCCGGTAACATCTGCGAGGATATGAGAGAATATCCGTCACTCTGAAACTTGGAACAAATGCGTTGTTTTATCATTTGGACGTTAAAGTTCCATTTGCAAAAAAAAAAAAACTAAAAAAGGCATTGAATTTTATATTTTTTCCCGCTCTGCCTCGCCGACTCCCCTTGCTTATCATCCTCAAATAAATATGCCGACAGTATATTCGGAATAACGGCTGAAACAGCAGTCACGAGTACGTTATGACCTAAATCCCAACGCACTCCCCCCCCCCCCAAGGAATAGATGAACCGCATCGGCGTCGACCTCCCCGGTGAGTCCAATGTAATCAACGTCAAACGAGACCTGTGCCCTGCAGCCGAACGCTCGATCGTTCAGAACACACTGGGTTCTCGTGCATACAAAAACACACGGATATAATATAGATTCTCCATCGATTTTGTGCATCCGCTTCCGTGATCGCCGAAATTCGGTAACATCAATTTGTGCGATTCACATCGGACGAGCGGCGTTGCGTACAGACAAACATACCGGTTAACTGAAACCATAAGGGCGCGTGTGCACGCTCGTACAGAGAAATTGCGGCCCCTTTGATTTCGATCGGACGATATAGGGACGAGCGGATTAAAATGAAATCTCGGGACAGAACGGACCATTTTTCAAGCAGTCCTGGAAAACTTGGTACCAACGGTCCATTTCGCCCCGGATTTCTATTTCACTCAGCTCTCCCCTACGTTCGTGCGATTTGCGGGCAGAGGTAGTTGCATTTATGGCGAGCCCAGACCAATAGATCGATAACACTATCCTGCAGAATCAACAAGATATTTACATTTCAACGAATGGCAAATATTATCCGTCTGTCTCAATTAAACGTACAAAAAAACAAGATTGCAGTGAAATGATGGATTCGTTCCGCGTTCAAATTTCACGTTGCAGTCACTGCTGCGGTGACCGCAATTGTTATTCATCATTTTTTTTTTTTGTCATGTATACACAACAGTGTACATATACATAGCACTGTGATTGAAGATTGTTCCCGTCGACATTTCAAAATTACACAGTCGGTACACAGAACACAATATCTCGTGCAGCAGCCCGGCGCGTTTCGTCTCTCATCCCCGTGGTATTACGCAGGTAGCGTGTAATGCACGTGTCACAACGAACCGAGGACTATCAATCACGGGGTTTCGTACGAGGAAGGTCAGCGGTGGTCCATGTACCTCGGAAGCTGCCGGTGCGAGCTTGGTTGTCTCTCCTGTCCGGGAGTGGCCATTCTGTCCGCCGTGAACGACGGAACGGTGGGCAAAGTCCGACGAGAAAAAATATCAAGATGTTTCGATTCCGCTCGTGAGTCACGGACTCAAAGGACCCGGAGATACTCTGACCGCAGCATCGATTCTTCATACACGTATTGAAAAAAAAAAAAAAAAAAAACTCGTCCGCCATCGACTCACCCGCTGCGTTGAGGCAATCTCAAGAGACCGGGAAACTTCGAACCTCAACACCTTACATGACGTTTACGATTTTCTTCGACAACTGAATATTTACTTGTGAATTGTATATTCTGTTGCTTGGTTCGGTGTGAGGAAGAGCGTCGATTCTTTCCACTCTGATCGTTCTGTGAAAAAGGCGGAAGAGCGGACCTTCTTTCGACTCTGATCGTTCTGTTTCCGGTTTGGTAGACGTGCACGACTTCGATAAAGCTGACGCGTCATTGTCTGTGTTACTGCGTCGGACGCTGAGCTTTATAAAGCGAGTATCTCTTGCACTATTGGCTTCAGACCCTGCATACTAATTTACTTGCCACGCAGAATACGAGGAGCGAAGGAGGAAATCTGAGTACACGGTTGACGTCATAAAACAGCGAAGAGACACCCAATGTCTCGCACCGCACAAAGCCTTACATAGACTTACATAGAGTCTTACATAGACTTGCACAGCGACTTACGCAGAGTCTTACATAGACTTACACAGCTACTTACGCAGAGTCTTACATAGACTTGCACAGCGACTTACGCGGAGTCTTACATAGATTTGAACAGCGACATACGCAGAGTCTTACATAGACTTGCACAGCGACTTGCGCAGAGCCTTACATAAGCTTGCACGGGAACTTACGCAGAGACGGGAACTCACATAGAGACCCAAGGCGACGTCACGGAACCGAAAAACCCGCTAGTAGACATATACAGAGCAGATAGTAAGGCGAGGAATTGGTGATGATGATTTTACGAGGGCATACAAGATTCCCGACCCTCCCTCCTCATCAATTCTTCGGGATCGATTTCATCTTTACGAGCCTCGTAGCAATAATCCAGTCAGGTAAAGATACGCGTCTGTCGCGCCCGTCGCACGTGTCCTCTTACACATTACATCGTTTATTCATATCCTGGCTGACCCAGCAAATAGGCTGAGCCTGCCTATGATACTGTAGAACCCATAAAACCCTCATCTCTTTCGGCACTACGTTCCGTATGGCCACACCATAAGGAAGACATTTCACTTCCCGTGATGTATAGCGTACACACAGCTCTCACGATCCGATGAAACCCCCTCATCGTCCGTGTCCAAACCCACACACGAAGAACGAACGGAAGAACCTCGCAAGCTTTCATAATCTACCATCCAAGCTTCGCCGGAATGCGATTTATCAGGAGAAAATTGATTCGCGAAAGAGTGAAACCGAAGTGCGCAGTTGGACTTTTATTTTTATGAGATAAGCCATCGCGCTTTCCAACCGTTTAATCTTCGCTCGATTCTTCGGGATATCGCCGGTGAGATTCAGCCCGAGGGCGCGCCTGCTTCGTTCTCCGTATGCGAGAGGGTGCGAACTGGTGGTCTGGAATATCCTGGCGCGTTTCGACCGCAGACCGATTTTCCGAAGGAGGAACTGAGACGAGCGACAACGTCGACGAAGTCGAGGGGTACACGACCAAGGCGGATCCGGGACGCCCTTACCGTCGACATAACTCCCAGACAAACTGGCTTTATCGTGCCTGAATGCGTCGGAAAAGCGGGAGGTTGCTATATCGCTTGCTCCCTTTTACCTCACTAGACTTCCTTTCTCGCACCGATGTCCTCCGACCGAATCTGGCTAACGATCCTATCTGATAGACATCGAGAGACTGCAGACCGTAACGAACATTTGCCAAAAGACACTCGGATTTTCTCACGATCAACGCTTGCTCGAAGCTTACGGATCGGGTTGTGATCTCGTCCTTACTCTGGCATTTGGCGCAGAATCACTTAGGATTTAGAATGGAAACGTCATCATTAGACCACTTCAGAAAAGGTGTTTGAAATTCTATTATATGTTATGTTTCCATGTCTCAAATAAAGCTCGAGCCTTGGCGATCCATCGTCGTCTTGCTGAGACAGAAAAATTGTGCATTCACACTGAGAAAACAAATCAATGGAGTGAACAAAATGAGCGCTTACGGGTCGCGGAATAAATCTTTGAATGATCGAACGAAATCATTGTCGTAGTAAGTAAAGAAACATTTGATTCGACGGCTTGTTAGTTCGATCAACGAGGTAAGGTAAACGTACCAATGGCCGGACACTCAAAGGAGCAGTCCCAGTCCCTGGACATGCATGCAAAATCGCATTTCCATCTGTCTTGCACGCACGCCTTGTCCGGCCACTGGGACGTGTCCGGTCATTGGTACGTTTACCTTATTCCCGTCGATCAACCAAACATTTGTTTCGCCACCCGTAAGCGCACATTTTGTTGACTCAATTGAATTTTTTTCTCTGTGCACAAACTTTTAAGGAGTTACCTAAAAAATGCCGGGTGGTAGAAGGCTTATGAGCCACATCCCGTTTAGAAGGGCAATGATCACTCTTTATGCGCGAAAGATCCATTGTCGTGGGTTTTCTTCTCGAGTTATTGAAGAATTCAACAAAACTGAATTCAACCAAAAGCTGATTATCCGACTCTATTCTGATGTCTCGCAAAAACCTTAACCTACAGCATCGGGCTTTATTCAACTGATCCAGCCATGCCGGAGCCCCCCTATTGTGTTTCGTCAACATAAACGGCCTTAGGGTGTCCTCCGAACCTGCCCACCCGTCGAACTTGCTGCACCGAATATCCGCATGGTGGTGAATGAGGTGCCTAACGAGACTGACAAACGCACTCGATATTCGTAGTTGACTCTCCGACAAGCGAAATGAAGGAAATTCAAATACACGCGATTGCGGCACGAATATCAAGAACAGTCGGATGCTTCGAAATCATCACGACTGCCGCTTAACGGCAGCCCGAATGCCGCCGTGTATGTCGGTGCGCAAAGCTAATTAGAATCCGGTCAGAGACCGCCTCGGCTTTGATTTTCACGCGGGAGAAGTCCCGCGTGCATATCTAGGGGAAACGGGGACACATGTCCCCGTTTCCCCTAGATCGAAATACTCGAGGTACACCTTCGGTCCTCGCATCCAGCCAGCATGTGCGGTATGTACTGCTGGCTCATCATAACACCGAACAAACAGACACAGCGGCGGCGCAGCTCATAGCAAGTATGCGCAGTGACCACCGAGGTGGGTTCGTTTTCCTACCAAAATCAACGAGTTTATCGTAATGTCGATGGAAACTGCGGAATATGGATAGTCCATTCCACCCATAGTAGATCGAGGCGATTAGTTTGTTCTGATTTCGGCGGCCATCGAGTTCGCTCGTTTCGCGGTCCAAAAGCTCGTGCATACCCGTATCGTTCGAACTTTCAAACAACTTCCACGAAGCGCGAGAAAAGTTTTCCTTCGCCCGGTCATGCACACCGATCGTGCGCACGCACGTAATACGAGTCGGATGTGTTGAACCGCTTTGCGTGAACATATATCACTGTCCCTGCTTCGAACGTCCGTTGCGTTCGTTTTGCACCAACACCGCAATCGGCCTCACGTATTCGTCGGCAATGCCGCAGGATTTTACCTGCGTCACGTACCTGGAGGATTCGATAGAGCTGCGAACTCGCGAGAACTGTGCGTAACCGAGATCCATCTATCCCCGGCGGTGCCGTAAAGTGCGCAGCGAATTATTTATCGCGAAACAGATAGAGAGGAGAGCGGAGGTACGACCACACGATTCGTACAGGGAATTATTAATTTGCGGTCGTGCGTAATGAACGCGACGTTCCTCGCGACCGTGAAGAACGGCCCGATCGCGCATTCGTCGGCTTGCCCTAGGTACGCATACATCGAGTATTTGCGCAGTGCGAACGGGCGACTGAGAAAATTCCTTGAGGCGATGCAAAAACGAGTCGGTCGGTGAGAAAAACTGCAATTAAAGTTGCTTTCAGGGCTATTAACATTTTGCGTTAAACGCGAAGTGTTATATGTCACGCAAATCATGCGTTGATGCGAGGACGCTTGGTATGCTGAAAATCGGAGATACTTTCTTACAGCTGACGTTTAAGAACTCGGCTTCGATCGTGCATAGGGGAGAACGGGGCAAAATGGAACAGGATGGGGCAAAACGGGATAATGAAACAAAACGCAATTTTCCAATAACTTTTGGATGATGGTGGTCCGTGCGGCAAAACGGGGTTGAAAATCTGGATGTATCGTTAGAACGAAATGGGGCATCCAAAAATTATTGAAAAACTGGGTTTTGCCCTCACTGTCCCGTTTTGCCCCACTGTCCCGTCTTGCTTCGCTCTCCCCTACCTAAAACACTAAACGGTCAATCTGCTTCAAAATTTGCACTCACCGAGATTTAGTATTTCGCTAAAACACGTTAAAATGTAGAACTTCGTCGATCGAATCGTCGACTCTCCGAAGACCCCTTAGGCTCGACGGCACTTCATACCAGAGATATAGCGACGATAGAGCCGGGGGCGTTTATCAACGGCAGAGTAGACTCGAGATATTGCTATTCCCGTCGACCATCAAAAGCCGCTTCGTGTTTGTATGTGCGTAATCAATTCCTCATTGGACGTTATTAAACACGAACTGTGATCCCTAAATGGTGGCACTAACAGGCTTCGTGTCTCGCACGATTTCTTGCTCACCATAGCTTTATCAGCTTCGGTCTCCGAGTGCGCTACCCGACGGTATCTCCGAGTCCCGGGCATTCGAGCCATAGGATTAATAGTATTGATCTACGGTGTGTGCGTGTGTCACGAGGGTAGGTGTCACGTGCTTGCACGTGTTGTGTATTATCGGGTGTTGCGTAATTGGTATCTGCCATAGCTGCTGATCCTCCATGCGTGGGACGGGCCATATCTAATTCCAATGTTCCAAATGCCAATGAGGGTATTGACGATTCAGAATCGAATTCGGCAAGGTGATTGTACTCAGAAAAAGAATCGTCTTTCCTACCACAAGGAATAGAAAAATAGAAATCGTTCCCAGAAGGGATATAGATCGTGTCCGATAGATATCGTAACGACCGAGCGAATGAATAACCCGTGTATTTGGTTTTGGCGCGGATATTATCAATGTTGATCACGGCTAAGGAATTTCTAGTACGAACTGTCACACGTCTGATCTTTCAGAGGTCTCAGTCCAGACTGTTTTACATGACGATCGATCTTGTATCGATCGTCCGTCCGTTCTTTCGTTCGTCTATTGTCAACGAATAGTCAGTGTCATATTCGTTACGATATATATTCAATTGGTCATACTATAATTATGGTTGCAATAATGATTTTCTGTCATTGTTGCAACGACAAAATGTAGACGTTCCTATTGGGAACTATTTTTGATTGCAAAAAGTCAGTATTGTTGCATTTACTATGTAATTTTTTCTCAGTGTGCGCATGCGCGATGGATAATTCGATCGCTCCACAAGATGGTCCACAATCATGCAAGTACATTTTGTGACAACCATTCCACACGGCGGGAAGGCTGGAATGGAGGGAAATGTTTCCATATTTAATGTGGCAATTTGGATATGCTCCGGCATTCTGCAGAAACCATGGCTCGCGGTAAGCTACGCTTCCGAAACGGAATGGCGGTAATTCCCACACGCTTTCGTGTGCTCGCCACACTGTTGGGTTTTTTTAAAATCAACTGCCAGGGTAATAAAACTTTCCAAATGGCGTTTTTTTGACTGAAAATATTTTCACTCGACGGTGCGGGAGAGTTTTCTAAAACACCGGATGATTTCCATTTTACCATGCGGCATTTTGGGCGTCACGCCCGTATCGTTCTTGGAGATCATTCCCTGAAAATGTTCTCCCTGCAAGCGGAGTGAGAAACGTCTTGCGATTCGCAGATCTAAATAATGGGCGGTATTGGGCTCGATTGCTCCGGCATTCTGCCCATGAAATTGCATCGGTAGGTTTAATGGCCAATTTGTGCGCGATCCTGTTTTCCTCGACAAACTACCAACCGCAAGCGACATCGCAGGACCAAAGTTATCTCGTATGTGTAGCGAAACGGTCTTGTGATATATTCGTGCTTATGCATACGTGCGGTTTTCCGAGGCACGAGGCTCTCCTCTCGAATAGGAATTTCGCAGAGATGCGAATTTCGCAGAGATGCGAATTTCTCCACTCACCCCCCTGGTGAGTCGAGTAAATTGTGCATAGGGGGACCAGAAAATGCCGCGTTCACCCTTCGTGTTTCTATCGAGTGTCCCCTTTTCTGGCTCCAATAGTGTCGTAAAGTAAGGTCGCGAGCCCACGCGTCGCTGGTTGTGACAGCGCAGGGTTGACGACGTTCTACAAGCCCCGTTACAGCCTCTTCGAGGACGCGACGGAGGCCAGACGTGTTGTTTTTCGCATGATGACCCGTGTAGGTGGCCAAAGTGCTGCCAAACGTTGCAAACCCGTCATGGTAATCCTCGAAAGGATTTAGACTCCCCAAAGTGCAAAACTTGGGTTGGCTGGTTCGAAACTCTAACTCGCATCTTCGCCTCCGCATAGCCATCGCGAGACCTCCGTCTCGCTACCGACAGTGTTTTCTCACTGCCTCCTGTCCGTAGTCGTTACTCGCGCGAATGCCTTCCTAACTCTCTCAGCGCTCACGATGAACCCTGACCGAGATGGAGCGACGGAGGAGAAGCTCTCGCAACTCACCGGTCCCGCAGCCTCTCACGGTCAGCGACGATCCCGCTGGTCTCGGAAAAGCCATGGCGATCTCTTGGCCTACCCCGCTCCGTGATTTATCGGACCCTCGCGCCGAAGCTCTCGATCATTAGGATCTTTGGAAATTTCGACGGAAGCCTGGCTTCGACCGAAACGTCGGGAGCCTCTTTGCCCTCGCAGCCTTATTTTCCCTTGGGTACTGTCCGCGGGAAAACATCTTCGGAGGAACCTAAGCGCCGGGATCTGGGTTAACGATCGGGCTAAGTCCTCTCCAGCTCCTCTTCGCGAAATTTTAGCGAGACATGGTCCGCTGTATTCAAAACAATAGTTATTTAATTCAAACCGATACTCATTTAAATCAAACAAACATCTATTTAATTCAAATAAGTATTTATTTAATTCGGCACATTTACATCTCTACCACTCAAAACTCTACCAGAAAATAGCTCTACCATATTAGAACTCTACCAAAATCTCTATCAGAAAGATTTTTAAAAAAACTGTACCAGAATCAAAATAAAACTCTACCGGACTGGCAATAAAACTCTACCGGAATACAAGGCTAGATAGTAGCCTTGTATTCCGGTAGAGTTTTATTTCTCTTCCCGTAGAATTTTATTTCCCTTCCCGTAGAGTTTTATTACAATTCCGGCAGAGTTTTGTTTTGATTCTGGTAGAGTTTTTTTGCTATCTAATAGAGATTTTGGTAGAGTTCTAATACGGTAGAGTTGTAATATGGTGCGGATGTTTTCTGGTAGAGTTGTGAGTGGCAGAGATGTAAATGTGCCTTTAATTCAAACAAATATCCATTTAATTCAAACCAATACTCATTTCATTCAAACAAATAATGGTTTACGGAACACCAGTGAGATTAATTTTTTTCTCTGTGCAACATTCGCTGGCCGGAGTTCGCGAGATGTCTGAATTGTTCCTCCCCGATCGTAATTCCTATCCGCACAGAGACCAAAATTCCCATCCGCACGATCTCATTAAAGATTCGGATTCGCATACTGTCTGGAAACTACGCACAGGAATTAATCGAAGCGACAACCCGTCGCCTACGATTCGAGCATTCGCATGCGGGTGTCGCTCGGCAGAAACATCTGTATCCTGCTCGATGCTCGCCGCGCACAGTAAATGAGGAAGTAAAGGGGGAAACTCCGCGAAGTTCGCAGGTACAAGCCGGGGGCGTCGAGGCATTTCATGATGGGTGAGGGATTGATGTAAATGAGGTTTCTTAGTCCGCTCCGCCTAGTGCCTTCCACACATCAACCAGCCGCAGACCCTTCTGGTCTTGGATCCTCACTCTTCGCGAAAGTTTACGCCACTAAATCTGCACGACCGTATGCTCCGAGTAACTCTCACTCTCTCCCGTATTTCTTCTCTCTAAACATTCGCCCCGTCTCTCGCTGCCACGAATTTATACGAACCGGGGCATAAACACTGTGCGCTTCACGGTCCCGACTCGGCTCACCCTCGTCTCAGCGACTCGCGTGTCTCTCTCCGCTAGGTACTTCTTCGACCGATTTAGAACATTGCACATCCAAACAGGCTCAAAACTATTAATCGTATGTATTTAACTCGTCCAGTTATTACCGGGCGTATTTAACGGCGTTCTGTATGCCTACGCTCAGCAGCACATTATATCGCACACATACGTGCCGCGCATACCAGGAAGTATTCAATTTGTATACCCGATAGAGATCAGCCAATAAAAACAGTTCCAACGTTCTCCACGAGACGCCGAAGCGGTGCGGAACTCGAACGCTTTTTTTTCTTTCCTTTCGTCTATCAATTCCTTGTTATTATACATCTGGATGTACACTTTACTGCCATGAGCGCGAACCTCCCTCGTATTAAACGCACGGGAAGTCTGGTAACGACGGTAATCTTGACCTTTTTTTTATTATTTAAAATTCTTTAAAAAAATGTTTCTCACATTTCTTTTTTACTTAAACGAGCTGAACGACGCTCTCTCGTGCAACTTGTTTGCAAAAGGCGCGTCCGGCAGACTCGTTCGACTTTCTTCGGGAAGCTCGCCGTGCGCTCGGCCTTACCGCGCAGTCGCGAAAAATACTAAACACAAATTCTCCGGCTGTGTATATAATCTCGGTGAGAGACGGGAGAGTCTCGAAGCGTCTCGGGCATGAAATTATCGGTAACGAAGTTTGACGACAAATAAATTATATATTCGCTCGCGGAGGTCGATCGACGGTCAGGAAATGGCCGAGACGCCCAGTCGATGACTCTCCGAATGCGTCTGGATGGTTCGCATTCCCAGGAGGATGATCGTCTCGGTTTCTCGGTAAAGGAAGGCCCAGCCGAGGCCTCCGACCAGAATCCTTCCAGACTCTGAATCACCTCGAGATGAGAGCATTTATAGTCGTGTAATTGCGTAGTTATTTCGAAAATGAAACGCTCGAGGTACATCTCGAGAGTTTCTCGACGACGAGGTAAAAGTGAATTAGTACATCGTTTTGAGCCGCTGTCCTCTCGTGCCTCATCTCTCGGCTACCGCCATTTCCGTAATTCCTCCTCCGAGGTCCCTCGCCGTTATTAAGACTAAGAGGAAGATATTTCAATATTTCCGACAGCCCCGGGGAGGGGAGGCTCCTCCAGCGGCATCGTGGAATTATTAAAATTGCACCGGGAACGTAATCGCAGCAACTCGTCCGGAATCAGAACTCGGAACAATATACCGACGGGAAGAGACCGGCGCGATCCACGCCGTATCGCCAGAGTCGAGTCTGGCTATTGCATTGCAGCCTGATAGAACCAAAGCCGCAAAGTGCATTTGCAGTACGACTTCCTATCGAGATAAGATACATTATATTGGTTTCCCTTGGACTAAAGACAAGTGTAAGGCTGAGACCTTTTTTTTATTATTAATCATCACTGCTTAACAGGCAGGAACGCTCGCGAAGACAGCAACGTCTGGCAAGCGGGTTCTCTCCGTTGCTCCTTAAGGTGTTTTTTTTTTTTTTTCGTTCTGCTTACGATAACCTGTTGCAAATTATTACTCTATCGTAAGAGTGGCACGGGGAGGAAGAGATCGGCTCGGACGTAGGTATCCGTAGCTCGCGAACGAAAAAGAAAGATCCGAGCGTTCGCGTTATCGAGCGCGAAGCTCGCGATGAGACGCGGAAACGAGAATGGATAACCGACGCTCGAACGGATGGCGGCGCTAAGACCGGGAATGCTGTTCAATTTTTGTATCTCGGTGGGCAACTGGTGCCCGGTATGGCATATCGTTGTAACCGAGCGTGCTTTATTTCACAGCACTCGCTGATGTAGTCATTTTTAGACAAGTGCACACATCGGTCTTTTTTTTTTTTTTTTTGGGAGCAATGTACGTGCTCTTAGGTGGCGCGCTACTGAAAGGTGAGCGTCTGTCGAGTGATGTTACCTGTCCACTTTGAGAAACTACCATTTTGCTCTTTCATTTTGCGTATGCAATCACGAGATTTCAATGATGTCGAAACAAATTTCTGACGTTCTTCGTTTTTTCATTGACATGTTCGCAGGAAACGTCAGGACCAAAGTCGTCCTCGATGTCGAGACGAAGAGCGGCTACTGGCTGACGATCTACGCACAGGATCACGGAATCGTGCCGCTGAGCTCGAAACTGCAGGTGAATATAGTCATGCAAAATATTTTTTTTTAAACGTGAAAAAATGAAATCTTATCCACTCATCAACAATCTTTTCATATGGCAAATGGCATAGATGCGCCAGATCTGTAAATTTATATTAGAGTCGCTACCTGCGTAGCTGCGGACTTCGAGTGTGCCCAAACTTGTTATCTATGCCCTTTTTTGAAAATAAAAATTTCTGTCGTCTTTCGACGAAGAATATTCTTAGCTACTGATAGAAGTGCTTGAAGTTGTTCTCACGATTTTGCTTTAGACTTTTAAAGATTGGAACGAAAGCTATCCAAAATGAAAATGTTAAAATCAATTTGATGAGCGCGATGAACAATTTCCGAAAAAAAAATTTATTTATTTTTTCTCTTTTTTCAAGATGTACGTGGAAGTTTTGGACGAGAACGACAATACTCCTTTGACCGAGGAGCCGGTGTATTATCCCTCGGTCCCCGAAAATTCACCGGCCGGAGTCAGCGTCCTGCGCATTCCGGCTTTCGATCGTGACGTCACTCCGCAGGAATTCACGTATGCCATAACGAGCGGTAATCCAGAGGGTTACTTCCTCATCAACTCAACTACCGGTGAGTAGCAAGTAGTTTATTTCTGTGATGAAATATATATTATATACTGCGAGTCGAATAATGGAACAAAAACGCACCGTCGTTGACTGAGCCACCCAGCCGTTTATGCCATAAATCGATCTACCGATTTTTCATGCATTCGCGTTCGCTCGACTAACGCGCAATTTGCAAGCTAATGGAGACTATTTTCTCGCCACTCCATTAGAGGCTGTATGTACTGTACTGTGTACGCTGAACGTCCATGCAAATGACCCTAATCGAAGTCAAGCGTGCGTCGATTCATATTCATCGGCCCTTTATCCACGCCTGGTATAAAACTTTTCTCGTGCCAGTTCGCTCGTAGCCGTGCCCCCCCCCCCCCCCCCCCCCCCCCCCGACACGCCCGTTGACAAAGGGATAAAAAAGAAAAAGTTGTTGCGTGCACAACCGTTATTTGAAAAGAAGGAAGAAAAAAAAATTGTGAAAGATTAAAATCGATTCGCCGGAGAGATTAATCTAGCTCCGTGGAAAGTCCCTCGGTTCTCGTATATTTCTTTATTGAAATATATTCCATTCCATCAACGTCCCCGTTATTGTTCTTGAAACTTACGAGACATCAATTCGCGAGGCGCTTACTATATTTATCTTCGTATTTTCTACACGACAGGAAAGTTTCGTACGTTTAACAAACACTTCTCGTCCACAAAGGACCACCATGTTTAACTTTATTTGTTTATTTTACTTTTTTTCTGCCAACGTATTATATATTTTCATTTAAAAAATATCAAATCCGTCCATCTGTCCCCAACCATTGAAAATTGGTGTTTTCATCATATTTATCGACATTCGGTGTTTTTCTATTAAAGCATATCGCAATCCTTTGATGCCTTATTATTCGTGCCGTGATTGATAGCCGATGTCGAGGTGACCGAGTAAAGAACGCAATGCGTTTTTGTCACTTGTTGCATTCGAGGTACATTTCAGATAAAAATGAAAAATGTCCCTGTAACGTCACTTCCGGCTTGTAAATTTCACTTTTCAATCGGAATTGACGTCACATCGAGAAGTTTTAAAAATCATTATAACGTTACTTCCGATTTCAAAACCTCGATTTTTATACCGAAAGTGACGTCATATGGAAAAAAGTTACTTTCGATTCAAAAATTTTGGCTTTTGACCGAAAGTGACGTTATACAAAAAAACGTCACTTCTGGTTTGGCAATCTTGGTATTAGACCAGAAGCGACGTTTTTTTTAATGACGTCACTTCCGGCCTAACACAAATGTTTTTAAACCGAAAGTGACGTTTTCCGTACGACGCCACTTTCAATTGAAAGCAGAGGCTTTAAAAGCAGAAGTGATGTTACAGAGCGCATTTTTTATTTTTCATTGGAATGTATCTCAAACGCAGCTTTCAATAAAAGCATGTAAATAAAAGACCACAGGAAAGGGGGTAAAAGCACATATGTGATACGCCTCGAATGTATTTGGAATTCATCTCAAATATACTCAGCAACAGAAACGGACGAATTACGAACGAACCTCGGCAGCGCGCGAATCACCCGCAATATACTCTAGTTAACAAATAAAAAAAAATCGTGGAGGTTTGTGGACAAAAAGCGTTTGTTAGATCTACAAATCTTTTTTTACTGTGTACGTAGAGTTATAACTACGTTAATAAAAATAGTTCGGAATGGCAAGAGCGTCTCGACGATTTCTCGTTGAAGTGCAAATAATAGTTGTGACGGATGAATCGTATCGTTCATCCCACGGGAGTGGCTCTGGGTTTTCGTACCGATATAATATATATATACACATATATACATATATGTATATAACACAGTATATAATTCATAACTCCAACCCATCGTCTATGACGATAGATATACCGTCCGCGAACGAACGCTGGTTTATTCTCGTCCGGCAAAAAGATTTATCGATGCAAAACGAGCAATCGAATATTATTGTGGCAGTAGAATGTATCAAACCGGATTCACGGGACCCTAGGAAAATATTCTACGTGCCGAGATCGCGCGCGGGGGATGTTATTCTCTCCGAGTCTTTTCGATCGGGCGATTTATCGAACAACCGAAGAGACCCGGAGCTTGATTTCTAACAACGAAAATACATGGTCTCGCATCGTACACATATGCGCTTTCGTGTGAGTGTGCGAGCGTGTTCGGAAGGCGCGAACGCACGTGCTACTGCTCGAAGCGTTCATTAAACTACCGAGCAAAGATCCCACCGACAGATAGTGTTCGTGACTGCGCGCGACGGTTGTCTATCGCGGCAGTTGCACTATAAGACTGTGCTTTTGTATATGCTATTCTAAACTCGTTAACGCATAAATAGTTTATTGTCTCAGTCGCGTGGGCGCCGCGAGGCTCGCAGCAGCTCCCAATGGCGAGAGATCCCTTTGGGAATTTAATACGTATCCGGTTGTAGATAGCTAGATCGGTGGAATTGGCTGTATTTTGTAGCTGGTTCGTTTTGTCAATTCCATTTATTTTTTATTTTTTACCTTTTGCCTACCGTATGCAAACCTTTCGCTTCATTTTTTTTCAATGAAATTCAATATCATCTGCAATATTTTTATGATAACAATCATTAAATCGGGAATCACACACGTAATGAAAATTCGTATTAAACGTAAATCTGTGCGCCGCGAGCAAAATGCTGTGCAATCCAGTAATTTTTATATTTCACATGAAACTAGGGGAGTGCGGCAAAATGGCACAGCGGGGCAAAACGGGATAATGAAACAAAACGCAATTTTCCAATAATTTTTGGATGGCGGCGATGGCCGTCCGAGGGGCAAAACGGGGTTGAAAATCCGGATGTATCGTTAGGACGAAATGGGGCATCCAAAAATTATTGGGAAATTGAGTTTTGCCCTTGCTGTCCCGTTTTGTCCCACTGTCCCATTTTGCCCCGCTCTCCCCTAAAGCAGTGGACATGTCTGCTGCACTGAAAAAAATATCAATGATCCAAGTAAATTTTGCTTGCGGACTGACAAAGAAAAAAAATGTTTCTATTCTACTTTCAATTCGTACAACAACAGATTGAAACGATAACACGTCACTTTGACAGTTTTGCCGTCGTTGTTTCAATATCACATGAATGAAATCAAAAGAATTGAAAAAAAAAACATTTTTTTCTTCGGAAGCCAGCAAGGGAATTTTTTTTTTTTTTTTTGGACTGGACATTACTGGAATGATCGTGTAAAACTTCCCCATCCCTCACGCATACCCAGACCTATTTTCTCTTGGAAGTTAAGTTGTTTTTTTGCAACCAATTTCTTTTTTCTCAAATTCGAAATTAGAGATTTCCGTTTTTTCACTGGAGGCGCATCGTCAATGGGAATTACAGTAATTATTGCAAATGTTTATTTACCGTGTACGCAGGACCTTCGTTTCTCAGCTCTGCCGTCTTGCCGAGTCCTCCCCTATCGATATCTCGCGATTCGATGAACTTTGTTGGAGCCTCGTCCGCATCGTCGGGGAATCGGGTTCTATGTGTGTATGGCGTGCCGCACGCAATCCCCGAAGCTCTTCGGTTAGCTTGGTCAAACGTACATTGCGTCCATAAAATACGGACGGTGTTCATCCCGGCGTGTACCAACAGATATATATACATATACCAATTTACGTATGCACCGTCTCGCGATCGGCGAGAAGAACTTCGAAGCGCGTCGTTTCGAGAAAACATATTGCTATTCTCCGTAGTGCAAAACTGCTCCAGTGCAACGCAGTAGGATAAACGCAGAAAAGATAGCAGCCACTTTCTCTGTGGATATATATATATATATGCTGAACGCGAGAGGCAATATTGCATCTTGCAACTTCGACTTTGTATAAAACATTGGGGAAATACATATATGTGTGAGTCGCGGCAAAGAAAAGTTTGAGGTACTTATCTTGGATTCTACGAAACACAGTTGTAGGGTCTCAGGATTGCAATGAGAAATATCAAATGAGCGAATACCATGCCGAGGAAATGATTCGAGCATGTGTTCCAGAGTTCGAATAAAAATTCAATATTTCCTCGCGTGCGCGCGGGACGAAGAAATATCAAATTTCCGCTGCGAATGGAACATTATTTGCTCGATTTTACTATGGCATTTATATTCTATATCTGAGCTGGGCGGTACTTGAAGTACATGAGTACTTATTCGGTACTTAAAGGACCAAAGTACTTTTATAAACCATTGAGACCAAAATACTTTACTTTTTTCTTCCCAAGCATATTTGGATCAATGTTCCAATTTGGAATGTTAAAATATAAAAAGGCGCAAAGTAATTCGCACATGGCTTCCTCATTTATTACAATTTTACGCGTTGCTTTCTCTATGAGAAAGTTCATTCGCGATTCTGGCTTCCTCGAAGAGGAAGCTATGCTCAAAATTGTAATATATGAGAAAGGTCCAGCAGCCCCTTAACAATGCTAAGTCAGAACTAAAAAATTGTCTAGGTCCAGTCGGTAAAACAGGTAAATAAAAATAAAAAAGGCAAAAAAAACAGCTCCAGCAGCCCCTTAATAACACTCAGCAACATGATATTACTGCTTCGCGATATGCGTAGAATGAAATTTAACAAAAAAATCGTTTTTTTTAAGTACTTCGCGTCGAGACGCCGCCGCGTCCCTTGATTAAAATACCGAGAAATCCGACGGAGCTCGAGATACCTGAATACTCTGTAAAATCACAGCGGCAAATCTGTTCCGGCTCCTATCGAAATTAATTTCCCTCTGGTACGACCGGAAAAACTTGAACCTCGGCCGTGGTTCGTCGGGCGCTTTCTACCGTGAAACCCGGTAGAAAAGTTGGTATCTCTGCGGGAAAAGCTGCGACGTCGGAAAAATAGTTCGTTATCGAGAATGAACTCGCGCTCATATCGTTGCTTCCCCCTCGCAGGTGGACGGGCCACGGTAGAATTTTCACCCCGGGGGAATTTTCCGTGCGAATATGCGTGCCCGCGAAAACAGCAGCTGTGTCTGCGGCAACAGCCGGTCGGATGGGGTTGGGAACAATTCAGTAATATCGTGATTAGTTTTGCACGAATTCGCTTTGATTTCCAATAACCAGAGGTATATTTTTTTCGATCTTTTTTTTTCTGCTCCCGTTCGTTTGTTTTAATAATTTTCTTTTTTTCCCCGGCTCGTCCCGTGCGATCAGGCTTTTCCCGTAGCGTGGCGCAGCAAACACCGGTACAGGACGTTGTGACGGGACGCCGCTGGCGAAAAGCAATTATTTAAATGTGTTTGGTGCTTCGCTGACGTTTCGCCGGCGGTGTCACATTTTTTCCTTGTTTATTCTTTTTCCTTTTTTGCTCCTCTTGTTTTTCAACCCTGTCTCTGTTCATCTCGATGCTGGATGGCTCCGGTTGCACCCAGGCCTCCCAGATGAGTAGATTGTTTTTTTTTTCATCTCGCCTCGCTGCTCTTCGCGTTTGAATTTTATTCTATTTTTTATAATACATTTTTTGTTTTATTCGTTCGATTTCGACGGCACGGTAGAGAGCGTTGACGTTCGATTTTTTCTGTTTCAGTTCTGTTCTACAGTTTCTTTTTTATTCGTTGCCCGGAGAGTGTCAACTAGATCTGCATCTCGTTTGCGTCGCGGGGCCCGCGTGTATAACACAATATCGGACTCACATGCCCAAATTCGTTTTACAAGCTCCGGTTTTCGCGCAGGATTCCGATTTTTCGTTGTTATTATTTCCCTTGATTTTTTAGATTTTTTTTTTTCTCCTCGTGTCCATAAAGCTCGGATCGTTAGGTTAAAAGCTTTGGAGACTCGTGCTCGGTGTGCGAACTCGTAGGAGTCCTCTAGTTATCTGTTCCAGACCGCAGGTAGACGGTGCATTCGCGAACGTGCAAAAATCTCAATGTCGGCACCGTCTCGTCCCTTACACTCGGCTTCGCCCGAAGAGAGACCCTCGAGTCACGCCTCGCCATTATGGGAGCGATCGAGCCTTCTCACGTTTTTCCGTTTGCACTCTCGACCACGTACGAGAAGTACAAGGCTTCCTTTCTCGCGCGCTTTTTTTTTTTACACCGCGAATTGTAGAACACGGTGCAATAACGTCCGTGCATAAAAGTCCTGCAATTGCACGCGACACGGATGCATCCCGTGCGCAGTGACACGAAGCTATAGTAAAGACGCGAAAACACGATCGAGTATACAGAACGGCTTCACCGTTAACCCGATTACAGTGCTCAACATAAACAATTCCGTGGAAATCTGGGGTACGATGCCACCGAGCGAAACGGAGATTGAAGCCCCGCAGCAATTGAAAAAGAAAATAACAAAATGGGCCAACGAGCCGCAATGCAAGCTCGAGCGAAGGGCTTCGTTCGTGGCTTTGTTCCATTGAAAACAAGAACGGCCAGAATTAATTCCGTGTCTAGCAATCTCGATTCTAAGTAGCTCTGTCGCGAAACGGGTCACTGAGTTATGGGGAAGAGGGGAGGTAACGTTTTGCATTTTTGCATTTTTGCATTTTTGCATTCTTGCATTTTTGCATTTTTATTTCTAATATTATGTGAAAAATCTTGGTCCGACTATAAAAAAAATCTCGATACTTATTCGCAAATTTAATTTTTTTCGCGCCGAGTCGGCAACATTTGCTCCAATTTCGAGTGCGTCAATAACGGTCCTCCGTACATTACCTTGCACGTATGATCAGTGATTTCCAAAAAAAAAAGAAAATATTAACGTACTTATTGTTTCTTCGTTTCAGGTCTGATAACGACAAGCGGTCGTAAGCTCGATCGTGAGAATCAGGCAGAGCACGTACTCGAGGTAAGTAACATATTGAATCGCCAGGATGCGGGTACATCGCCATCACGGGCGATGATAAAATTAACCATTAACGAAGCTCGTGTATTCCGAGGAGGTACAGAACATCACCGACATTCTGGGGCACCTTCGTCTCTCACGTACTAAACTAATAATTCATATTTACTGCCAATGTCGCCTTTCTCCACCTCTACCGACACTATTTCATATACAAATGCGTATACACACACATATACATATATACCCACCGGTATAACGAGTATACGCGTCTAAGTAACCGGAAACGGGTCTCACGTCGTTGCTTTCTTGCTGGCATGTCTTCCAAGAGGATAGGCTCTGCGCGCTGCATAATTCTCACGAGACGAGAGGATTTCGACGTCTTTCACGGGCCGTATCAGCAGCTTCGCTAGTCGCTGCTGCTGGCACTTGGGCTTCCGTCGGGCCTGTGGTACATGTATATTCGACGGAATAATCATCTTAAGTATAATCGCGCTACGGTGTCTACCCGAGAAACGTTGTATACAGGTAGTTAGCACTTCGTCCAGGCACACCGTGTACGGGACTTCTCGGCGACGAGCTGTTGTTACAGCGCTCTATGTATGCTGGTTACAGCGTTCACGGAATGAGAAACCGGTGTACGAAGGGGGCTGCTCGGTGACTAAACGGAGCATTCCGAGCTGCTCGTGATCTACCGTAGACGGAGCTGACAACGCTGCCGGCAGGAATGTCAAACTCGCGCGAACGGGCGAGAAATAGCTCGAATGTAGTTAGTCGACGAATGCTTCCGTTCCGCCCTATCGCGAGTTACCTTCGCTGTTGAAGGTAGACGAGACAGACCTCCGCCGAAACTCCCGGGACTATCCAAGGCAAAACCCTCGAATGATTGCATTAACAAAACCTTGAGCTACCCCGGCGAATCTCGCACAGTCGCTCGGCGCGCAAACTCCAACATCTTACACTTCCGGCGCTTTCCGGCATTCTGGGAACTCACGCAACGGCAATTTGTCTCGTTACGATGGACGGGTTTGAAATATAATTGTTTTTGTTGAGGAGAGATCTTAATGTGTTTGTGGGGTGTCGTTATCGTGTCAGAACAATCGGCAGGTTCGAACATAAAAAAATTGTAGAAACCATTCAATTTTTTTAAAACATTACTATTATTATTGTTATTATTATTTTATTGTTATATCCAAATTTCCGAGCCTAAACGTCAATTTTTTTTTTAATTCTACTTTACCTCGCGAAAGCGACAAATTCTACAAACAAGGAAACAGCTGTGCAAAAACGATTATTCGTGTACTAATTAAAAAAAAAACATTTTCAATAAAGGATTTAATGACACACTTGAGGAATCCGACCGAAGGAAGGACACGTGTAATAATTACCCAGTGTTAATCGACGTAACATAAACAAGAGTAATATCGCGTACGTGGACGTCGCAATAAAGTGCCGGAGATGGGCAAATCGAATAGTTTTATAGGCTCGCTAGCGGTCGGACGTTGCCTCGGCGCGGCTGCATCTCCGGTGTGCCGTGCTGTTTAGACCGCCCGGTCGGGAGAGACCAGAGACGGACGGGGTAATTATAAATCCGTATTATCTACGAGTTCAATTATCATAAACCACCGGGAACGACAGGGAACGGGAGAGAGTCGGAGAGGTGAGAGAGTGGAGGGTGCGAGGGTACACGTGTACGTCCGCCTCGAGTGGCCGATAGCACGGGAAAGCAGCAACACAGGCAGTGTGCAACGGAGGATCGTGTGGCTCTTCCCGTTATAGTGCCATTAGGGCCACTCTACTCCGCGGAATACATCCTCGATGTATACTTACCTTACTTTTACACATCCGCCCTCGCGGGGAGACGCTTCCAACCCTCCGTCCTTCCTCGGTCGTAAGGCAAAAGAGCCCGAGGCAACGAACATTCATCATCAACAAAATTCACATCGATTTCCCGTCGAGTCACGTGACCGTGAGACTCCGCGCGGCTTTTATATCTTGAAAGGTATTTTTTTTTTTTTTTTTTTTCGTCACTCTTTTGTAATATGTCGCAATCAATAACCCCGAAGCTACGATGAAAAGGTTGCGACCGATAACATGAGAGATGACTTTTATTTTCCGTCGTCGAAAGACGTACATAAATCTCTTTCTCTACCTGAGGAAGAGTACGTAACACTTTACACGTACCTTTGTCCGATGATGCGACACCGAGAAGGGTTTTTTATGTTCGCTTCGACCAGAGAAGGTATCTTTTTGATTGAAATACGTTTGGTACGTTTATTTGCAATGAATTTGGTTGCGTCAAGTGGATCGGTTTCTTGGAATTAATGTATATTCTTTTAATTCGAAGGATTTTGAGTTTTTACTGGTAGCGCCGCAAAACGGGTTTTTTTGAGTTTTCTATATACGAATTAAAAAATAGAAGTCAAAAGGATAGAAGAAAGAAAAATAGAAGTTTTTATGATTATAAGCCAAAAGTCGTGAATACATAAAATAATAAAAAGTTAAGCTCCCACCCCACAAAACTATATATCTTGATCGACAAAAAAATCTAGCGAAAGGCGGTCGCTGACAATTGAGTTTTAGAGGTGCCGCATTTTTTGGGTACAAACGTTGAAGGCACCTCTTAAGGATTTTTTTGCTAGGTACCGCCTCTCGCGACGTTTAATTTCAGACCAAAATTTGCACTGTAAAAAGGTGGGAGTAAAAAGAAATGCCTTTTTTAGAGCAAGCATATAAAATACGCCATTCCGGTTTTAGTCACGCGACATAGTGTACGATGCGGAAGACCTTCCAGCGAATTAATGTCGACGCCGATGAGGCAAATTCAATTTTCCCCAGCCACCATAATTGCGTAGTAGGAGGAAGAGGGTCGGTTCGTCGGGTCGAAGCAGTAGGAGCCAGCTAGTCAACGGTAACCGGCTCTCACCTAACCCTATACCATTTTCTTCATCGCCACCCTCCTCGTCTTCTCTCCATCGCCCGTCCTTCGTCCTACTTCACGATATTGTCTGACTCGAAATGAGAAAGAAAATCGCATCCCCTCTGGTTGAGATTGAAAAGTGAAATGAGGAACGAGGGCGGTAAACCTCTTGGTGTCACGGCCACTCGATTGGACGACGGCGAATGGAAGGTTACTATTACTATCGCCGCTGCAAATGATGGCCGTCCACGGATAGAATGAAATTCGTTGCGACTCTCGGTCGCCACGAGAATTTGCCCACTTCGCTATAACGAAAGCAGAACGCGCGAAGCGGACCTCGAAAATCTTCGAAGACCCGCGGCATTTATAAAGATGAAGTTTTATAGGATGAATTGGACCGCACGGCTTTGCGGTCTCCGTCCTTGAAGTGCTCGATACTTCACCGTTAAAACCGTCGCTCTTCGACATCGTGAGCATCGGAATTTCAAATCATTACCGCTTTCTTGTACAAATTGAGCGCAAAAGCGACGAGGTTTATTATTATCTTTATCTTTATCTATTTTTTTTTGCAAATATCAAATAAATGATACATTATCTAATTAACACATTTTTATTTTCAACTTCAAATTATACGAACTTGGTTTTAATTACTTAAGATCGTCGATCCAACATGCATATTGTCTAATATGCAATGTATCTAGTCTGCGCCTGCTGCCTAGTCCGTGAATTAGTGACTTCCACAATTTAAATCTAACATCCATTTAATCGGAAGACACGTTTACTTAAATTTTAAACTTTGAATATAGTCATTAGCCGATATTTAAAAAATTTATCTGCCTATACAGCCATAGGCAAATAAAATTATTCTGTCCAATGAAAAGTTCGTCACCCTCCCAGCCGCAGAGAGTTGCCAAAGCTACCTCGAGTACAACGCCTGCGAGGGTGTCAAGAAAAACCCTCGGCGGGCAATCGCATCGTGATCGAATGTAGAAACGACACCGCTTATACTTGTCCGCCTTTTCTCCGGCACGTACATAACTTTTCTCCTTCGCACTTACGTTTATCTCTTCGTGGGACGAGGCAAAGGGTTACCGCCGTAGTCGTTCATGCAAAAGTTCGCGGCTGTGTGTGTGCGGGCCCGTTGCCACTCACACGGCCAAGACGGTCTTGCCGTTTGCCACCGCAGCGACGACGACGACGACGGGGAGGCTCTCGATCAAGAAAGTTCTTCCCGTGTACCGGTAGCCGAACGCGTCAGCTCTTTCTGCGCCGAGCGGAGAGCCAAGAGTTTGCAACGAATTTCACGCCAACGATTCTTCTTCGGTTCGATCGAGGCCCTCTCACCCGAGACCTTACCCCTCCGTACTCTCTTACAGTCTCGCCCCGGCCCTCCAGCTACGCTCCTATACGGTACTTACTTCTATATCGTATGTACACGCAAACGAAAAAGGATAAAAGTACCCGATGCTCCTCCACTCCCACCCTCTCTCTATTACACGGTCGTTTGCATCCCTCGTGCACTTTCCTCCGAACCCAACCAAACCCCTCCCACCCCCGTGCGTTTTTTTATCTCGCGATGCACAACAGTGCCACCTGCTCTCCTACTTGCAGCAGTATGCTTCATTGAGATTGGATTTAGAAAAAAAAATCAATTTGAAGTGTTTTGCCTGAGCATAATGTGCACAAGAGAGTGGGACAATATGGACCGGTGGGTAATGTTTGACCGGGGTAATTAAAATAATTCAGCGGTGATTTTGCGATGAATCTGGTAACGCATTCATACAATTTTCTAATAAATGTTGACAATAGTCGGGTGCCATTAATTTGTTAGCTTAAGGTACACAGTAAAAAAAGTTTTTTACTTGTTACTTTTCTGGTTTTACAAACACAAGTACAAACGAAAATGGTCAATGACATGGGAAATGAAAGATAGTTAGCGACAATGCCGGACGGTGAAATTTCCGTTCGGCAAATATGCACATATATCGCATGGAATCCGTACAATGCCTACTCTTGTCGGTCTTCTCTGGCAATGAGGTATTTTTGTTGTAATTTTATCTCCAATAAAAAAACCATTCTGTCCGGCGACAAGCCGTACAGGAGAGCCTGAGCGATGACGCGATCAATTTCGTCCCTCCTCGCTCGTCGTTTCCACCCGTGGCTCGTCGATAATCGAAAAGTTATTTCAACTTCGAATATCGGATCGCTCGGGGGATTCGAAAGAGCGGAAATGAATAAGCGGAAGAGGAAGAGATAGACTACGGGAGCTTTGGGTATGAATAGCTTTCGATATGGACTCGGTAGTTCGCGAGATACGCGAGATGCTTTCGGGGCCGAAGACATTTCTCATTTCGAGTACCGAACTCCGGAGTTCGTGTAATGTGGCCTATATATAGCACATGCGTAATACATGAATATATAAATCGCGAGATTTAACGATTTCGAATGCATTTGCAATTATTGCGTCCTCGAAGGGACGAGCGAGCTGCAACAGAATCCATGAGGCAAAATGGACCAGTGCCCTTCATCCGAGTTAAGAATCGTTTCTTTTCACGTCCCACAAACAAATACATTTTTAATGGTCCTTCTTGCCCCGCCCGCCCCTATATTTCAGGGGTCGCAGTGTGGAGCGTAGCGCATGCGCAATGCATGAATACATCAATAGCGAGATTAAACGATTTCGAATGCACTTGCAAATATTACGTCCTCGAAGGTATGCCAGGTACATAATCGTACCGTAAGAGGCGTCTTCTCAACGATCCTATAATGCTTCGCTCGCTCGCCGGGACGTTCACGCACCGATAGTATCACCGTGAAACTTATTCCCATTATGCACAACGCGAGACTATATTGCCCTGCACCCTTCGCTCCATTCGAGAGGGATGATGAGAGAAAGCGAGACGGAGTAAACGAAGGACTTTGCTCTATGCAAATTTGCATTGTTCCGTCTAAGAAGCCGCCAGCGCGCGGCAGAGCGGCGTTTATGCTTTCGAGAAGACTTGTGAAATGTGCTGTTTCGTTGTATGCTTTACAACCAAAGGATAATCCTCGCGCAATTCATGTTCTCGGTTACATGCACAAGCAACATTGTCTTTTTTTTTAATGCAACGCCAACACCGATTCTGTGTAGAACACTTCAAAGCCGTTGTGGAACTTCGAAGCTCTAATATTTATGGAGATTAAGAAGCGAGTGTGTATTCGCTTAAATTGTACGGGAAAGCGTATTCATCTTCATTTGTGATTCAGACAGACTCGTTGCAATGGATTTCTGGGATTCAGTCCCGGATCTCAATTATTCGACATTTCCCGCCGAGGGGGATTTGGAAACTTAGGAGGACTTAGGATCTTGACGAATATCTCGTTCGATATCTTGTCCGGTGAGACTTCGGCCGTAAAGCTTTTCGAGGTAACTTTTCATTCAGCACTCTCGCTAATCCTTCACGTACGGGAGCCTCGGGATGAACGTTCCTAGGCTGGACGGGCGCTCCGCGACCTTGTCAGTCTTATATTAAATCCGTCCATTACATTGACGATATGAATATCATTTCACACAAATATGATATTATACTCCAAAGAGTATTTTTCCGAATTTCGATATCATCAATTTTTGTTATACCGCGAAAATGTCAGCACACCCAGAAAAATAATTTATTTGACAGGCGCACCGCAAATAAATATTTATTCACATTAAACAACTATTTATTTAAATAACGAAATGGTCTGCCAGATAAGCGCTCCTAAAAAAAAAATATAAATAAATATACCGGATGATTCAGAATGAAAACATTCTGAATGACCCTGTATATTCCAAGCTGTAAGTGGGTCTTACACTAGATAGCCACGCATTCCCGTAACTCGCACCCATAACACGAAAGATATTCGATATCCCACTCGCTTTATCGTCGAGCATCCGATGCACAATGTTCGCGTTCGATTAATAATCGCCGTGTCTGTTTCGCGCAAGGCGTGAGTTTACATCGGGACATAAAGAAACGAGCCGTCCTACAACAGCAGTATGAGTAGGCAGGCGCTACCTATAAAAAAAAAAGTTCCGCGATACTCTCGTCTTTCCAACAGCAGGAGCAGAAGCGGCATAGAGCTCCGCGCAGGTACCCGTATAACTTCGCACCGAATGCATTCATCTCAACTATGTTTCGCTCAGATCGTGCTGCATCCATGAGGAACGCCACATCGTCCGGCCGCATCGGCGTAACACACGCGCGCACACACGCAGAGACACACCGACATAACTATATTTTCCGGGCGAGCCGCTTTTATAGCGACCATATCTTCCCGGTAACGAGCGCTGAATTCTTGGCGTTCGCGTGTGTATGGAAATAAGTGGTGCCTGGCGAACTATCGCGCGAGACCAGCAGCGGAGGCAAAAGCACGATATCCTATATAGCCCCGTCCCGTTCCTTCCCGGGCTATTTTCTTTATTTATTTTTTCCCTTTTTCTTTTTGGCGTGCCACAGCAGACCGCGCCGAGGAGACGTGTAATCGTCCGTCTCTACGGTAGTCCGGGCCGAGGTGGGCCCAGTGAGAGTCTCACCTTGGCCCGACGCAGCTTCGCCATTCACGCCCGTCCGGTAAACGTATTCTGTTTCGCGCTACGGAACGAGCTCACCGCTCCGAAGAAATATAGGTTCAAACCCCTGCGTACCCGGCCTCGTATACCTCGCGCGTTCAACCCGGGAGGAGCCCTTCGGCTCTCGACTACCCAACCAGTCTGGTATTAATCGTTAAGATTTTTCAGAATCCTTCCGGTAGATCCTCGGGGTGTCAGGCAAGCCGCGCTTCGCGGAATAAGGGAACGCGGGGCGGAACGGAACCCTCGGGGCAAAATGGACCAGCACCCTCTATTCTAAATAAGGATGTTTTCTTTTTACGGGCACAAAAAAAAATGTTTAAAAAGTGGTCCGTTTTGCCTCACCCTGCCCTATATTTCAGAGGTACAAGTGCGGTGACTTGTACAATGCAGGCGAGAGGCTCGTCAGCTATCAACTGGTCCCATATTAATCGTTAAGATTTTTCAGAATCCTTCTAGAAAAAGAGTAGGGGAGAGCGGGCTTGAACGAAACCCGTGGGGCAAAATGGACTGGCGCCCTCCATTTGGGATGAGCATGTTCTCTTGTTACGTGCCCCGAACAAAAAAAGGTCTAAAAAAATGGTCCATTTTTCCTCACTCTGCCCTATATTTCAGAGGTCGAAGTGCGGAGGTTGGTACAATACAGTCGCTTCAGCTAGCGACTACTCTCACATTAATCGTTACCATTTTTCACAATCCTTCCGAAAGAAGACTAGAGAAGACTATGGGGCAAAATGGACCAGTGCCCTTCATCCGAGATTAGAATCGTTTCTCTTAACCTCCCGCAAAAAAAAAAATGAATTTTTAATGCTCCTTTTTGCCCCGCCCTCCCCTATATTTCAGGGGTCGAAGTGTGGAGCGTAGGTAAAATGCAGGCGAGCGCACAGGCTGGTTAACCCCCGGTCCGCATATTAATGGTCGGCTCTCTGCGCTCGCTATTCCTCAACTAGAGAGGACGCGCAACTCAGATTTTTCTCCGAGCCCGTTATACGCCAGCTTGCACGTTATATGGCCGAAGCGAGGAAGCTCGAAAATCTCTTCGGCAATTCCTGCGGTTCGTCGCATCCCCACCGCCATCGGTTAAAGCCCCGGTAGCGCGTCGAGGCAAAATATAGAGCTTAGTCAGCGTCTTCCCCGAGCAAATATGCGCCGAAGGAAGAGCCGATACTCACTCCCAACGCAGTGAGTTAGAGAGCCTTTGCACGTATTATAGTACGATATATATACCCGATCCGCGTATTGCATCGTCGCGCGTGCACACGCTCCATCGAGTATGAAACATATCAGGTGGAGCGGAAAGCAGACGCGTGAGAGCCACGACGAAATGGAATATATCCTAAGGAGCTTCGACGAAACTTCGCGTATTCCCTGTCTATCTCATTATAATTCCCTTCCTCCTCGTATTATAACTGAACGGATAAACAAAAATTAAAAAAAAAATATTTATAGACTTTTTCTTTATTTACTGGCTGACGACGCCGATACCTCGATCTATGCACGCCTTGATAAAACTTTTCATTCCTCGACGCGTCGCCTAGCGCGGAAGAATATAACGACAAATCCGAGATGAATGGAAGAATGTTTATCCTTCTCCTCGGAACAGCCCCACATGCTTCGCTGCTTCGCTCGATTCACAATCGAAAAGGTATTTCGAAATTAGGCTCGCAGGTTCCCCGATAGTGTACACCCTGTTCCGCCCTCCCGTTCATTCATATTGTTGCGAGATCGCTCGAGCATTATTTTCTCCCGAGCGCACGAACTCGTCGTTGTACAAAAAAAAAAAAAAAAATACATAAAAAAAAAAAAATAAAACTTCCGTGATCGAGAATCCTACATTCATCTGGTGGAGCTACGAATAATGCTTCCCGTGACCCGTGATCGTTGCTCTTCGTTCCGCGGTTGTCGACTATTTTACGATATAGAGAAAAGCGACGAGGGCGAAAGGAAAAAAAATCGGCAAATTTTTGCCTCCCGACCAATCTCGGATCGCAGCAGACCAGCGTTCGCTCCAGACTGATGGTCTACGCGCTGGGCTTGGATAGCGGAACTGTGTAAACCGGCAAAAGCGACCCCACGGGCAGAGATGCTGCAAGGGTCCACTCACTCACTCGCTCTCTTCCTCTCCTTCTCACAAACGCTGGAGGTGGATAACGTTTATCTGTAACCGCGCTCGGAACGGCCGTGCTTAGGCCGGTACCATAAGCGTTTTCCAATCCCCAGCCTGCGGGGCCCCACGAGGAGGAGAATTCTCGCCGCGGTCTTTTCACCCCTGTCATTGCCTTTGCACACGAAAAAATCTCCATACCAATGACATGCATTCGCTACCTGTACATGTGAACACCCATCATCGACGAAACGTCGCCTTGGGCAGAGTGATCGCGCATCGAAACGATCTTGTCACTTTTTTTTCTGCTGGAAACGAATTTCACATCGGCTGATCCGTCGATTTTGGTACCCTATAGTTAAATATGAAAATTATGAAATTAAAAAAAAATTATTTACAACATTGTGGTAGAGGCTCGAATTTGGTCCGTAGACAAACTTAGTGCTGAGTAGCAAGTAGAAAATTAGTTAGTTCGTGCACTCAACAGAATATGAATTGTCCATCGATTGAAATAAGTGTTGGAAAATATTTTTCTTTTATTTCCTTATAGGGGAAGCTTTGTTTTGGTGAAAAAAAAATTTCGACATTTTAATGAAAATGTATTCAGAGTGTTCCAAAACACCGAAAAATCACATTTGGAAAAATGTCCTTTCATCGATCGAATTAAAAAATATGCAGCTTCTTTTTGTACGCAATTATAAATTTCTTCAAAAACGCGTGCTTGCTCCAAGATTTTTTTAGCTATCTGGTTAAAAACGTGCCTATACAGATGAAATATGATCGCCGGATAATCGCTATTCAATTTGGGGAGAATCGATCTGACCGTTTCAATTTTATGTAATTTTGAATTTCACGAAAAATTCTAGACAGCCGTTTTGCCTCAGAGTCAAGAACGACGGTTGACGTTGAAAAAGTTGAAAATCGGAAAAAAAATGTCGTCAACACGACGGTAACCTCGCGGGACGCTACAATGCCTGAAGCAACAACTCTGCCTGAAGTAACAAAAATTCCTGGGCGTAGTCCGGGCACTAGATCCGCCGCGATAATCTTAGCGAGGTGTGACGTAACGCCGATACGCGCTGTACCGACAATCCTCGACGGTCGTCGAATTCCATAAGAAAATTCTCTACAGCCCGCGCCATCGGCCCCGGCGCCACAAACTGTCAGACCTTGTCGTTCTCTCGTCAGAACAGTTTCCTGGCAATGACTCCGAGATGTATTCGACCCGATCGATTGCCGTTCTGCAAGGCGAAGCAGCACGCCGGCTAAAAACGTTTTTTATTTGTATTTTTTTCGTTTCCTTTTTTTTTATTCCTCTATAATTCAACGAGGCAGGTGCTGCTGAGGCTGACGCTCCTCTCAGTTTTCGAGTAAAAGGGGGGAAAAAAAAGTTGAAGTCTGAACGGGTATTGGACTACAGTAGAACGCCGTTTATCCGAGCTAATGTGGGAGAGCGTACGTCAGATAAGTGAAATTCCGGATAACAGAGATAATATACTCAATTCAAACTTGTACTACTATTATATATTTTTTAATATATGCACTTCGTATAAACATTAACTTTGTTAGTTAATTTAAAAATATAATTATAATTTTTATGACGTAGGAATCAACTAAGATTCGGGCAGGGACGGTCAACTAAATATTTCCTTGGTACAGCTAAAAAATTAGTCGGTTCAACAATTCGTTGGGTGATTTCACAAAAAATATTTTTGCGTCATTAAAACATTTTGTTTGACCAACAAAATTTTTATTTCAACGTCCCTGCCCGAATCTCAGTTGATTCAACTGTACTTTTTTATCAGTGTACAGTCCTGTAACATGTGAAGCATAACCGTCGAATAGTAACCTCGAATAGTGCAAACTAAGAAATCGCCTAAATAGGCGATTTCTTAGTTTGCACTATTCGAGGTACTATCGTCGGTTGCACTATCGTCGGTAAAACAGGAAAATCCAGCAGCCCCTTAACGCAGAGACCTCGGATGAATTGGGTGCTTCGGATAACGCTAAGGCTCGGTCGATCGAAGATCGGATAAGCGAGGTTCTACTGTAGATCTATCCGCCGCGTCATTATTGGTTGCGAGAGGCTCGGTTGTATTTTCCGATCGTCTTCTGTTTCTCACGTATTAGATTATACAGCTTCGTCGGGGCCAGAAACTGGCCGACGCCTCTTCAGGGGTCCTCCTCATCTCGAAGCCCCCGTGGCCGCGAGGCGATGCCGGCGAGCCCCGAAGATAAATGCCGGTGAGGCGTACAACCCGCCGTAGCGAGGTTGCACGCGCTCATTCTTTAGCCATAAAAGGCCCGTAAAAGTGGAGGCGCTTCTTCTTAGCCGCGGGTTCGCTTCTTCGGGACGAAAGAGGAATTTCTTAAAGGACGGTATAATGGCGTACGCCAACGTTGCCCCGAGCCACTCTCCGCCGGTCTGCTCGCTGAACGATAGCTCGTGTATGTACACATTTCGGCCTCGGTGCTTCGCTATTTATCCCGCCGCACCGGCAAACCTTCCCAACCCGCTGAACCGACCGACAAATCTTCGGTGACACCTCCGCGCTCGAAACACTGCGACGGCAATGACACACGGAGCAAACACGAGTCTTTTGTAGCCCGATAATGTTCGGGTGTGCAACCCGTCATCATTGAAAACCGCGCCCGAGGCGCGGTAATAACACGGGAGTGTAATTACCCAGGTACAAGACGGGATATTGCGTGAGCAGTTCCGTCATAATCGTTGATCGCGGAGAGACGAGAAACAAACGCGCAACTTTTTGTGGTTCGCGGTGCCGGTTGGGCATCGGCAGCTGCTCCTTTTTACCTTGTTCATCAACGTCTGGCCGATCTGATTGGAGCTCCCAGGTGGGATTCGTGACTGAAAAAAATGGCGCATCGCTGGATCCACGCTTGCTGCCGAACGGCAAAACGTCACGTCGGTCCTTCTCCGGCCGACTTGGGTAGCCAGAGCCAAGCCGAGGGTCTTCGATAACAAGCACTGGGTAAAGCTGCTGCATTGCGCCAATGCTTGGCAGAGTCAAATTAAAAATATTCGAAAGAAATCTCACTTTCAATCTGAAAGTGACGTCACGCAGAACAATTTGAAAAATTTTATTGTGACCACTTCAGGTTTCAAAATATGTTTTCAACCGGAAGTGACGTCACTTCGGATTTGAAAATGTCAATTTACGACCGGAAGTGACGTAATGCAGGAAAATGTCACTCCCTGTGAAAACATCTCAATTTTCTGAGCGGAAGTGATGTCTTACTGGAAATGCGTCACTTCCGGTATGAACATTTTTTAAAAAAATAATCTACTTTTTTCTCTGAAATTCTGATCATTGTTACTTCGCAAAAGCCGCGCTAACCATTGATCTCGAACATTCAGTTACAGCTGAACAGGCACCCTCTCTTTCAAATATCCTGGTGAGCACAACGGGCTCGTGCACAGTCTCCTCTAAACAATACCCCGTTTATTGGAAATTAATTTTGAATATTCCACAATACTGCGAGCATAATGCTCCGTTTAGAGCATCCTCGGCAGCATTACAGAGGAATTATTAATTACTTTGTGGAAAACAATGCGTAATCGACGAAAACCTGATTATGAACCCCCAAAATGTGGAGCTTCAACCAATAATTCCGTGAGAAACGGAATTAACGAACCGTTCGCGAGGGATGTACAAACTTGGTCGAAGCCTCGAACCGTCGGTTTAATCTTCGCGGAGAGCTTGGTAAGCACTCGGTCAGTGAACTGTACGTATTGTGTGTAGTTCGTTGACGCGATTAAAAGTTTAAGCTTCCTCGTCAGGGAGGCTCAAACATCGCATCGCTTGCCCTACCAACTTCCCTCGTGTGTATAACGATGACTAATACGTTTTTCAAGCCGAGCTTTCGGAGGAAACGCGTTACCAGCCACTGTGTGGGTGAACACCGATCACGAGAGCGCACCGCGTGGAACGGCGGGACCGGAGAGGACGAGAGGCTTCTCTCGCTCTGCAACTCCAAGGTCGTTGGCCGAAACGAACTTTGGTAACCCTAATTTAGTGCAGGTGCTACCAGCCCGGATAGACGGATGTGACGTGGTACGAAGTGTCGCGAAGCTTTACCGGAGACATTGGATTTACGTGGCGGTCACCGCGTACCTTCTACTTGTCGCACCGGAAATGCCCGGAAATGGTCCAACATGTAACTCGCTCAGCCTCGGCGCTCGAAGAGCGACAAACCTATGCAAAATAGGCCATTTACATTCCCGGGGGAAGAGGTCGCGCTAAAACTGAAAAGGCGCCCGAGGGTCGGGGAAAACCTGGACATTTTGAGAAATGTTTGAAAATTCGTGTGACGGTCCCATAATTTTTAGACTTCTCACTCACTATTTCTCACGCCAGCATCCGGTCTTACAGTGACAAACATATAATATTGATTCGTAATCGCGATACCGTCAGCACTTTCGGTGTTACCGTCCGCTTTTTCACGGCAACGGTCCAGCCGCTGTACACCCAGAAGAAAAATTTATCTGACGGCCACCGTTTATTTGGTTTAACTGAAATATTTATTTGATTTAAATGAATGTTCATTTCATTTAAGTAACTAGTAGTAGTAGTGAGTTTATCGACAATACATAACATGTAACAGATTTTTTTGTACCTAATAGATTTTTCTCTTTACACCTATATTGTATATTGCCAATTGGCCATCGACCGCAGTCCTTCGAATGAGCGAAAATATAGCTCGCTCCTTGTAGAAGCGAAATTTTAAGAATAATTTTCATTTCCTGTTGTTTTACGTGCCGGGAATTGAAGACAAAAGCGAAAGACTGATTTTTGGTGGATAGATTGTGGTGAAGAATTAATGTGACTCTTTTCAACTTCTTTCAGGTGACTGTAAAAGACGATGGAAGACCTCCCCTGTCATCGACAACACGCGTCGTCGTCCAGGTGGAGGACATCAACGATCACGGTCCGGAGTTTGAGCAAAAATTCTACACCGTCAGGATTCCAGCATCGCTGGAAACGGACAAACCGCTCTTTCAGGTAGATTATAAGAATGTCACTTATTTTTCTTCGATCCATCGAATTGTGTCCTCATAGAGTAGACCGGGGCAAAACGGGTCAACCAAGAAGCGAAAACCGGAGAAAATTCGGGGTTACAAAATAAAATTCCTTACACAATTATTCCGATCACTTGGAAAGGATTGAGGTTCGAGGCAAAATGGGTTACCTCGCGATTTCGCCGCAACTGCGAGAGATTAAGTTCAATTCAGTCCGATCCAAGAGGTACCCCGTTTTGCCCCGTATGCGCATTATGTCCACATTCCCCACTTTACCCCAGTCTTGCCAAGTGTTTCAATAACTTTTAACAAAAAATTTCTTCGTACCCCATTATTCCCCGTGTCTGTAGTGTTCGGCGGTCCATTTTGCCCCGATCTGCCCGACCGATGTATAGATCGTAGATCGCTCGAATCGATAGTCGATTGTACCTCCGCAGCTAAGGTCTCGGATGGAAAGAGCCTGAAAGACTGATGAATCGCAATAGGCCTGATAACCTTCCCCCGCGCATCGATCGACTTACCGATAGTCCTATTTTTTTTTTTATTGTCGATGTGACCAATGTGCGAATCTCGAGAAAAGCGTTTTTCTATCAGTGCCCTCGAGGAACGGAAAAAAAGTCCTTCATTGACACAGTAGTACGTTTTATGGCACATGAAACTCCGCGCACGAAGATTCCCTACACATATATATTGCACATTACGGCCTACTGTCGTCACCGTCCAGAATACGATATCAAACTATACTATGTATATATATACCTGCATCACCCAATTACAATAATTGTATGTACAGCGGAGCACGCGCGAATCACATTGAACGCAACACGTGTGACCCCCATCACCGAGAAGCACCCATCCACCCACTACACTCTGTACCATATATCATACATCACGATACCGTGCCCAATATCTTCGTTCTCACGATACACCCAGAAAAATAATTTACTTGACGGCCACAGTTTATTTGGCTTAAGTAAAATGTTTATTTGATTTTTAAATATTTATTTCATTCAAGTAACTATTTACTTAATTTAAATAAATATTTATTTTAATCAAATAAATTTTTTTCTGGGTGTACACATTCCGTACATTCAGTACGCCGTCTATAGCAGTGGAAAAATAAATAAAACAAAATTCTGATAATCTTTATCGATTGGCGATCGAAGCCGGGTTCGATATTGGTCGTAGATCGGAATGAAATTTTACAGCAACGAGCGGAAGCGTTGATTTCAATCGATCGGGAGGCAATCATCGATCTAAGGAATCTAACGACGATAAAAAAAATACACAAAAGGGGGGAGATTTTTTAATTTTTTTTTGCGAACGAAAAGCTAAAAAAAGCTGTAATCTCGTTCTCGACAGAAATCGAGGAACCGTTCGCGGGCTTACGACCTCTCGATCGATACCTTACTCGAGAATGGAACTTGGGAGACATTTAGCCCAGACAGCGTGTCAGGAGATCATTGCTTCAGGGTAAGGAACTTCGGCACGTCAATTTAAAGAAAAAAAAAAAAAAAGAAAAAACACACACTACGGAACGTCAAACAAGTTTAATATTATTAATAATAATCGTAACAACTGATAATAATAATAATAACAACAATAATAATCTGATCGAATTGATGATTGGGCGGGTAGTTTGCGTTCTGCCCGGGTGCCTTGCAAATTTGTTGTATACCATAAAAAAACGCTTATTATTTTTCGTTACGTGCATAGATACATATATATTTTTTTAATATCTATAATTCCTGCATTTCATCTATAAAACAAATCGTCATTATGGTTTAACGCAATGTCCTGTCACGCGAATATATTTACATCCTGTAAATGTCCGTTAGGTGAGCCCATGCATATTTTAATCGGGTGGAATTTTGCCACGCAAACTCGCCGGAAAATTATTCGTATTTCCAACGGTGTTGTTCCAACTAATATCCACATTTTCGCATCCCCCGGAAACCCATCGGAATTCTCGTTTCGATATTAAATTATTGCGGGTCTTGAATTCTCCTCGTTCCGCACTTAATTGCCTCACGCGTAAGCGCTCCTGTATGTGCAATCCGCCCACCCCCCCCCCCCCCCCCCCTTAATTTTATCTGTATGCTGTACATTTTAATGCAGTTAGTTGTCGTAAATGCCGGAGAGTGTCGTCTAAGAATGTACCGTTATTGCGAGACACAATACAGGCGCATCAACCCTCTGTGCCGAGACGAACGATGTGCCGCGTAAACTTGCGACATATAACTTCGTGGTGACGAGCGAGTAATTGAGAGATATTCGTATATAATTAATTAAGGTAGAACAAGTTAACCGGCACATCGCACGTAACATTCCGCTGACGAGCGCTCGGTAAACTCGATTCGGTACATGCATGCCCCAGTCATTGGCACCTCGGGCACTTGAGGCTCGACGAGTCACGTGCAATTTTCAATTTTAACAATTTCATAGACATTTATTTTATTTTTTAATTTATGTATTTAAAATCGTGAATAAATCATGTATTTTCGGGAGGACATTGAGCAGTACATGTAACTCTGTGGCTCGTATCGGGACATATGTATGTCTCAGATTTAAATAACTGCACGATAAAAAAAGGTTCGGTCATCTGACAAAAGCGTCTTCTCCACAAATGTCCACAATTTTTTTTCTTGCTCATTCCAAATTTTTTTCAGATGAAAATACGATTCGTAGACAAAAGAAATTTTGAAACAAAAGCAAAAAAAAGTTGTACTTTTTCGAGACGAAATGTTTCGTGCAATTAACAAGCCTTTTTATGTGTATTTATTTACGTATTTTCGTCAAATTTTATTTCCAATGGTTTGTCGATTTTTTTGACATACAAAATAAAAAAAAATATTTATTGGGTTAATTTTTTGATATGTATGCAACATTTTGCGGGTAAAATGGTAACAGACAAGGTACCACGCGACCAATGAATGGGACATCAAAACGCACGCACATACACACACGCACAAAAAAAAAGCAAATCTGCCGATCGCCATACACTGCATCAATTTTAGTTAATGTCACACTTGACGCATGAGGAATGTGAATGCGATGCTTGCCAAGAGAAGCTACGAAATTTCGGCAAAATTGGCGTTATAATAACGCCGACGAGGATTACGACGCCCGATAGTGAATGAGTCGCGAGAGAATGAGGGGAGAATGTGGGTCGAAGGGAAGAAGACGTCGAAGTTTGGGAACAATCGACGAAAACGGCAAGTTCGAAGCCGATATCCGGGTCCGCGACCAGACTATACGAGTTTCAATCTCGGCTGATTCAATGAACGCGCACGGGACGACGACAACAAATTATCGTTTCTCGAATCGGCCCCGAAAGTATCACAGGAGTCACCGTCTTCCCGGTTCGAAGTAACGAAAAAGTTTCGTTCACTTTTTTTTTGTTCCGATCACGAAGGGGAAGTTTTCTCTCGCGACAAAAATCCCGAGCAGGACATTCGAGCCCGGGCCAGTATGCCGAGGACATTTTTTCGATCGTTGTTTCGATATACATATTTTTCTTTGTTATTATTCACGTGTAAAATTGAAAAACGGAATTTTCCGAAAGTTTCAATTTTCAAACACTTTCATTTAAACAGAATGTCCAAATGTTTTTTAATTTCTTTAAAGAAAATAGTCTTCGAACTCGAAGGGTTAATATCACAAGAATCAACGCTGCAGAGTCGTATGTAATGTGATTGCAGAAAACACTTATAAACTTCCGGAATTAGTCACGCGATTATTTTGATAGTTACGAATGAAAAGAGCGAACAATGATTAGCTTTTTTGTGATTCCAGCTGGGCCGTAGGCTGCGGGCTACTAACGTTAATTTGCCGTTCTATTTTTTTATTTCGTTACATATCGAATGTCTCGTAAAATTTGTAGTTGTTGTGTCGGATTCGGCGAGACGGAAGGGAGTCTGAGAAGTATAATTCGTACCGGAGTTTGTGAATAACGATTGTAATTTGCTGTAGGTCCTGGCGAGCGACAAGGACATCGGTGATAACGGGAAGATTCAGTACAGCATAAAGAGTGGGCGCGGGAAGGGAAAGTTCAAGATTCATCCGACGACCGGTATGGTGTACTCGCAGCGCGGTTTCGAGGCTGGCCAGGAGTACGAAATGATGGTGAGCACACACAGACGACACTTTGATCTTTGTTGCAAAGTACCGCGGTTCTTTGCGATGCGGCTAACGCTCCGCGGCTCGACATTGGCTTTTGCAGATCAAAGCGGCGGATAACGGAGAGCCTCAGCGAAGTCATCAAACACGAGCTTCCGTTCAGGTCGTCGATGCTCCGAAGGAGTCTGAGAATTCCCCAATTTTCAAGATAAACAATCAGACGGCCGAAGTGACCGAGAGCGACGAAGTTGGTTTTCTCGTCGCTCTGGTGCAAGCCACCGATAAGGACGGTGATTCGCTCTGGTACGACATCGTGGGTAAGTGATAGCATGAAAATTGCGAAATTTACACAGTGGTATAGAAAAAATATATCCACTGAAAAAAAAATATTGATTCAAGTAAATTTTCTCGCGGGCTGCCAAAGAAATAAAAAAGTTGTTTCAATTACACTCTGAATTCGTACAATTTCATACCGGATTGAAACGATAAAATGTCACCTTGACAGTCTCGCCGTCGTTGTTTCGAATTGAAACAAACATTTTTTTCTTCGGCAGCCGGCAAGCGATTTTTTTTTTTAAGATGGAACATATTCGACACGTTCATCCTATACATAGTGTATGTGTTGAAACGATTCACTATCAAAAGCCGATCCATGAGATTACTAGGGACTTTCGGTCTCCCTTTTTTTTTTTTACTTGTTTCTTTATGTTATGCATTTTGAAGAAGCGTGAGTCAGATGCGATTTTCGTTTTATCTGAGCTCATTGTTCTATTCGTACCAAATTGTTTAAATAAAATTAATCTCATATAACCATCGCAATCCATCGAGAAATCCAATCAGTCCTAGTAATCCCAGTAGTATGGCTATAACATTGCATACTATATAATGTTATATAATATTATATAATATTATAGTACGTATATAGGGAATAACTGCCCTTTTGAAATCAATCATAGCCTTGTTAGTTCTTCCCTTTGTTAAAATTCAATGAATTCCACTCATTAAAACGATGATTGCCGTTTACCCTTTAACCAATTATATCCATTTTGATCAATTTGTATATTGATTTTTTATTAATAATGGGTCAAAGTGGACAATCGAGGCTCAGAGTCAGCATTTTCAAATTTTCATTGTATCCCAAAGCGAGTCCACTTTGCCCCACTCTCCGTCTTTACACGCATATTGTTCAAAGATCTAAAAACCTGATTAAAAAAAAACATTTCTCCCCAGACGGTGACAAGCGCGACGAGTTCTTCATCGGTCGGGACAACGGCAACGTTCTTCTCGCGAAGAAGCTCGACTGGGAGACCCAAAATTTCTACAATCTGACGATATCGGTGACCGACGGTGTCCACGCGTCGAGAACGCAGTTGCTCGTGACGGTGATCGACATCAACGATCACAGGCCGGAATTCACCGAGAGGATCTATCGGGTCGACATATCGGAGAACGTCGAGAAAGGCGAAACGGTCTTGCAGCTTCACGCGACCGACGAGGACGAGGACAAGAAGGTTTTCTACAGTCTGCACGCGGCGCAGAGTCAGGACTCGTTGAGAATCTTCCACGTCGATTCGGTGACCGGCACGATAACGCTGAACGACTATCTGGATCGCGAGGCGATCGAGGAACACGTTCTCACCGTCATGGTCCGAGACCAGGGAACTCCGGCGAAGCGAAATTACGCCAGAGTCGTGGTGACCGTTCACGATCACAACGATCACACCCCCGAGTTCATAAGCGAGATAATCCAGGGCAAGGTGTTCGAAACATCGCCGATCGGCACGGCGGTCGTTCAGGTGTACGCGATCGATCGCGATCGTGGCGAGAACGCGAGGATCGCTTACACGATCACGTCCGGTAACGTCGGAAACGTATTCACGATAGATACCGATCTCGGACTCATCCGCGTTGCCCGAGAGCTCGATCTCGGCGTCACGTCGGAATACATATTGCTCGTAAAAGCGAGCGACCACGGTACGCCGCCTCTGACCAACACCGTGCCCGTTCACGTTATGGTAACGATGGCCGACAACGCACCGCCGCGTTTCGTTCAGCGCGAGCTCGCTGCCGAGATATACGAGAATCAGCGCACCGGAGCTTACGTCAAGCACGTGGAGGCGAGAAGCACATCCTCGCTGCAGTTCGAGCTCAGACGGGGCAACAGGGACGACACATTCTTCATAAATCCGAGCACCGGTGTTATCGTCACGAAGAACAGCTTGGATTACGAGAAAACTAAGTTTTACAATCTCACCGTGGCGGCGACCAACATGGCAGGCGCGACGGCGCTGTGCAACGTGATCGTTCACGTTCTCGACAGAAACGACAACGCGCCGAGATTCCTTCAGGCTCTCTACAGCGGTGAGATAAGCGAGGGTGCGAGCATCGGTTCTCTCGTACTGACGAACTCGAGCACGCCTCTCGTTATAAAGGCGGAGGACGCAGACTCCGAGCTCAACGCTCTTCTCAATTACGACATCGTCGAGGATCTTCCGAGAAAGTTCTTCCACATTGATTCGAGCACGGGCGCGATAAGAACCGTCATGATTCTCGATCACGAGACAGTGCCGATGTTCGAATTTCACGTCAAAGTCTCCGATCTCGGCAAGCCCAAACTATCGTCGGAAACAACTGCCAAAGTGGTGATCGTCGTCACCGACGTCAACGACTGTCCGCCGAAGTTTCTTCGGAACGATTACAACACCACCCTGCTGTTGCCGACGTACAAGAACGTCGCGGTGATCCGCGTTAACGCCGTCGATCCCGACAGCACCGAGGGAACACCGCTGCGATACGACATCATCGACGGCAACAAGGCTCACACTTTCGACATCGACGCCCAGACGGGTTTCATCACCGTCAGCAATCCCGATAGAATGAAGAAATCTTATCTTCTTCATGTCCGGGTCTCCGATGGAAAGTACTCGAGCGTCGCGCAGGTCAACATCGCCGTAGAGAAATCGGAAAACTCCGGTCTCGTGTTCCAGAAGGATGTTTACGATGGGACGATCGTGGAGAATTCGACGAAGATAACTACCGTGGCCGTTGTCAATGTACTGGGCAGCGCTCTGAACGAGCACATAGTCTTCGGTATATTGAATCCTACGGATATGTTCGTGATAGGACCAACTTCCGGCGCGATAAGAACTACTGGCAAGCGTTTCGATCGCGAGGTATCGGACAATTACGAGCTCATCGTCGAGGCGAAGAGCCAAATGCCCGATCACGAGAAGCCTCGGGTCGCTCACGTTATAGTCAACGTGACTATACTCGATATCAACGACAATTGTCCGATGTTCGTCAATCTACCGTACTACGCGGTCGTCTCGGTCGAGGCTCAGAAGGGCGACGTCATCTCTAAGGTAATATATACAACGTATTAAAGAGAAAAAAAAATTGAACGAAAGAGGTCGAAACTAAAGTTCGAGGATATTTATTCATATTGGCTGGGGCTCGAGAGGATAGGGGAAACTTTACTAATAAAACTTGCTTCGCGAGCGCAGGTCCACGCCATCGATATGGACAGCGGCGACAACGGCGAGGTGAGGTACGAACTGAAAAAAGGTCACGGCGAACTGTTTAAGGTCTGCAGAAAAACCGGCGAGATATCGCTGAAGCAAAATCTCGAGGGACACAATCGTGAATATCAATTAACGATCGCTGCTTACGACGGTGGTGAGTAACTGTTTTTAATGTAAGACTAAGTAAATGTTAAGGGGATGCTGGACCCGTTTTTAACTCCTTACTTACTTTTTTTTACCAACGGGACTAGGCGGTTGCTCATTTTCAAATTAGAATTATTAATATGCTACGCATATGCTTCAGATCGTCACGACTACAATATTCACATAAACGCTTCGGCGAGCAGTCGGATTTTCATTAACAACGTAAAAGGAGTTAAGAAAATCAAATATCACAGTTTGCGAAAAAGCATGAATGTACACAGTAAAAAATAATTTCATAAAATCGGAATACGAAGTTTCGTAAAAATAATTTTGTTAAATAAGTTACTTTTTGTCGGTTCTGATCACTTGTCACAAGTGAACAGTAAACCTAAACATAGAATACACTTTACATGGATTTCTTTTGTATAATAAACTTTCTGACGATTTTGGAATATTCGGGGCATTTCACAGAATCGGCGTGCACTCTCATTTTACGTATCGTGAGTTCTAGAATATTTTATATCGTACAAAAAAGATGCTGTTGAATTTTTCAGCGGCAATATTGGTTTTCGCGACAATCTATAATATTCGATTTTCATCTTGGGCTTTTTCAACCAAAATTCAAGTGCACGCCGGAGCGTTTGTGACTAGTGTTACAATCCTGTAAAATTTGAGGCAATGCGTAGCATATTAATTATGTAAAGTCGATTTTACAAACCGCCTCGTGCCGTCGGTAAAACAGGAAAGTCCAGCAGCCCCTTTCGTCGATATTAATGCATTGTCGGATATCGTAGTCGGATGCGGGGTGGAATTTTTTATTAACGAAAAAATCAATTTACAGGCCAAACACCGTGCTCCATCGAGGTTCCTGTAAACGTAAAAGTCATCGATCGTTCGATGCCCGTATTCGACAAGCAGTTCTACACGGACAGCGTCCTCGAGAGCATAGAAGTGCACTCGCCGCTCGGTCTATCTATCCAAGCGGAGTCGCCACTCGGTCGCAAACTCATCTACAGCATCACCAAAGGCAACGACTTCGAGGAGTTTGCGCTGGACTTCAATACCGGTGAGGGTTATACACGCTATGTTTTACTTGTCTCACGTTCGGCGTGACAATGTTGAATCGTGACTAAATTTTATTAAAAAAAAAAAAACAAACCAAAACATTGTTACAATAATGTATCGTTGGATCTGTTCCACACGAGACAATGTCTCAGCCGAATGATGATCCGTGCTGTTTTTTTTTCTTCTTTTTTACAATTTTATTTTAAATTCCTGTATAACGTGTTCGTTTCAATGCCACGTTGTAAATAATTGCCGGCTAAGCTTCGATCGGGATTTCGCTATCCGATCCGTTATAGCGTTATGACGATGGTGAGAACGTGCAGAGTGCGCAATCCTATAAATATATATATATATATATACATATTTTATTACCTTGCCAGTAGGATCTACCTTAACACGTATCTAAAACTGAACTTCCTCCCAAAATTCCACTCTATCCGTTCGTACTTTCCTCGAGTATACTCTCTGATCGTAGCCTCGACAAATCGGCTCTCAATTGCCGGCGGGATACCGAAAAGAGCGCGACTTTGAAATCGTGGTTAATCGATTATTGTTTTTAATTGACGAAAAATTATTATCATATCGAATACCGGACCGAAAGCCCACACACACGCACACGAAAAAGAAAAATTGTTTATCGACCCACACCTTAATCCTTCACGAATGCTTGATTGAAAAATTAGAAATTAAAGTTTTGTTGTATCTCCCTGTTTCGCAGCCCCCGACAATAACAATGGTCCTTGTGAGTATAAAACAAACTAGATAATATCGGCCTTGCTGTGTCGCTGGTTTTTTTTTTTGTTTTTTTTTTTTACATCAATAGCTATTATTCGCATTGCTGTGTGTATGCACGACAAGAGCGCACAAACCGAAGCACGAAGGAGCTTTTATTTTTGTTTTGCATATGGTCATATGTTTTTCATTTAATTTAATTGAATTGAATTCAATGCTCGTTCTTGCCTCGGTAGTCGATTCATTTGATATCGGTTTTTCTTGCCGATTCGACAAAGCGTATTCATGACTTTTCTGCACACTCGCTATGTAAATTAAGCGTAGTGTAAATATGCTTCGTGTTAAATTTTTTTGTAAATTTATATCCTCGTTTTTTCTGCATTTTTGTTGAAAAATATTTTTTGCGAGACTGTTCTTTTTTTTATTCTTTCTTTCGGGCGCCGCAATTTCATTCGCGCAGCACGCTCCGCATGATACCCTCACTCACGTAGGATTAACTTTGTGACTAACAGATCAGAGTGGCTTTTAATAAATCATTCGAAATGCCACTCTCGCTGTTTGCCCGTGAAAAATCCAGCTACCGCCGTTTTTATTCTATCACATGTCCCGTCCCATATCTTCAATGACATTTTTTTATACATCCTGAATTATGCATGCGATTTCGGACTGTCTCCCACTATCTACTATAATCTATATATCTATAGCGAGTAACAAAAAAAAATTCTGTGGAGAAAGAAATTATACACTCTATACGCATTCGTGTACATTGCACCATCATCTCATCGTTACCCCGAATGTCGATATCTATTTAGTTATCAATCGATTATCCCTCACGATGCCATCGAGCGCACATTCGTTATTAATCTGGCTCGAATCGAAATTGTGTACAAACGGAATTTATAGCTTCACAAAACAAAACAAAAATAATATCTATATATTCTCGCTGCATGAAACGCCTATGTATTTTTATTATCCAATTACATTTGCCGGGCGTTCATATTAGAGCATCGATCACAATCACTCATCCACGGATCCTCGACGTTTGTCTATACACGTACATTTGTCACACAACCGCATTCATTAGTGTCTCTCGGTATCGACGAATCCGATATATTCGATCCGATAGTGTTTTTTTTGTAATTAATTTCTGTTTTTTATTATAATTTTTTTTTATTATCGATCAATGTTGCCTCGGATTAAGAATAATCGGATTCGTCGTTGCTAAAGCTGGATAGAGCGCTTTGGGTCTACAACATTCTCTTCAATAAATTAGGTGTAATCTATGTGGTGGATGAGCTGGATTATGAGCAAAAGAAGCAGTACGAATTGACCGTGAGAGCAACGGACAGCGTTTCCGGCGTTTACGCCGAGGTACTCGTCAGCATCCTCGTGCTGGATGTCAACGACTGCCCGCCCGAATTCACCCAGGATTCTTACAACATATCGGTCTCCGAGGCCGCTTCGTTCGGCACTTCGGTGCTCAGAGTTAGCTCCAGAGACAACGACACCGGTAAGTCTATCAACTATTATTTTACCCACATAGCACGCAATATTTTTAAATCATTTTAGAAATATTTTCGATCATTCAAATCTTATCGAAACATTTCCGAAATATATGAAAATAATATTGTGAAATATTCTATAAAAATATTCAATGGAACGCAATGGAACGTTTCTCAAATATTTCATGATTATACTTAATCTTTCAACACTTCTGAAACATACAATATTTGCAATATTTTTTAATTCACCGTTTTACCGAAATGTTTCTACTATTGGTAATATTGGTAAAATAGGTAAAATAGTTGCCGAAATAAAATTGTTACATTGGCAAAATAATATTTTCGAAACCTTTCAAAAATATTTGCGTGCTATGTGGGATTAGCCCAAATTTTTCTTTTTTGTCTCTCGATTAATAATTAATTCGATCTTTTTAACTTTTTTCCCAGGAATAAATCAGCAGGTTCGCTATGCAATTCAGAACGACACGCAGAACAGCAACGAGTTCTTCCACATAGACCCCGAGGAGGGTGTGGTTTACCTGAAGAGATCTCTGGACCACGAGACCCGTGATTCTCATCATTTCACGGTGATCGCGATGGATCGGGGTGTGCCGAGTCTGTCGAGCACCGCACACGTTTGGGTCAGCGTCGTTGACATGAACGACAATCCACCAAAGTTCGAACAACCGTCTTACACTTGTTTCCTATCGGAGCACGCAGAGCGTGGACAATTCGTGACGGTAGTATCGGCTAGTGATCCGGACTACGTCGACGAGAAGCTCACTTACACCATCGTGGGCGGTAACGAGCAACAGACTTACAACATCGATCAGAACACCGGAATAATATCGTTGATAAACATGCAAAATTTTGGCGAACAAAAATTGCGTATGCTCAACGTTTCCGTTACCGACGGAGTTTACACGAGTTTCACCAGAGTCAAGATCGAGATATTGCCGGCGAATCTGCACAATCCTAAATTCCCGAATCCTCTCGTCGAAGTGACGGTTATGGAGAATCAATTGCCAGGCAGATTGGTCACCAGCGTTCTCGCCTCGGACGAAGATTTCGGAGAGTACGGCGCCGTCCTCTATTCCATACCATCCGTACTGATGAGAGAAACCTTCGACATCAACAGAATCACCGGCGAGATAGTGACGAAGAAAAAATTGAATCGCGAGGCCCGGAAACTCTATGAAATACCCGTGATGGCCACGGACGGTGGTGGAAGATCGGGCTTCGTCATAGTCAGAGTCAAAGTCGGCGACGAGAACGACAATCCTCCGGTGTTTCTTCTCCGCGAATACAAGGCTTCGATCCACAGCAACTTGTCGACGAACAGCTTCTTCATGAAGGTCAAGGCGCTCGACGACGACGAGGACGAAGCGGCGACGATCGAGTATTCTATAGTCGAACTCCAGAACTCCGAGACGAAGAATCTTTTTGGAATAAATCCGGTCACCGGCGCTTTGTTCCTCATCAAAAGCGCTGTTCCATGGGGTAAGAAACGCCGATTTGTCTACATGAAAAGTAAATTACCCGAGGCCACGAACGATAATCAATTTTATTTGTTATTTTTTTTACAGAAAAACAACTCTTCGAATTTTTCGTCCGAGCTACCGACAGAGGATTGAAGCCTCACCACGCGGACGTCCCTTTCAGCGTTTACATAATGGCTCCTCAGGACGTTCCTCCGCTGTTCGAGCGAAAGGAAGACAAATTCTTCATATCCGAAGCATCGCCGGTGACGACGCCGATAACCCGGGTGAAAACCGTCACGAATACAACGGTGACGTACAGGATAGTGTCGGGAAGCGAGGACTCGCCATCGTTCGCGATCGATTCCAACGGTCAGATAACCGTAGCGCGTCCGCTCGATCGCGAGACGAAGGACAATCATCTGATCGCGGTTCTGGCGGAGACGGATTCGAGTCCGCCTCTGACGGCCCTGGCGGAAATATCGCTTCAGGTCCTCGACGAGAACGATCATCCACCGAAGTTCGAGAGCAATCCGTACGCGATAAATTTAGCGGAGAACGTGGAGGAGGGAACATCGATATTGAAGGTCATAGCCCACGACGAGGATCTCGGCAGCAACGGCGAGGTTCGTTACTCGTTCGGTTCGGACATCGGCGAGCTGGCGAATGTCTTCACGGTCGACGCTTACACCGGATGGGTGTCGACGCTCGTGCCACTCGACAAGGAGAAACAGCCCGAATACAAATTTCAAGTCGTCGCTACCGACAACGGTAATCCGAAGCACTTCGCGAGAACGTCGATGCACGTGAAGCTGAAGAACTACAACGACAACGCGCCGGCCTTCGTCGACGATCGTTACGAAGCGACGGTGAACGAGGACGCGCTGCCGGGAACCGTCGTGGTCAAGCTCGAAACGATCGACAAGGACACCGATCTCAATACGCCGGTAGAATTCTACATAACGGACGGCGATCCGCGATCGCAGTTCCAAGTTCGAGGCACCGGTGAGGTTTACGTCGCGAAAGCCCTGGACCGAGAGACCAACGACAGATACGAGCTGAACGTCGTCGGTACGGACGGCAAGTACGTTTTCGCCACCAAAGTCACCGTACAGATTCTCGACGTAAACGACAATCCGCCCTATTGCCTGCGCTACAGATATCGCGAGATTCTCTCCGAAGGTTCGCATCCCGGAACGTACGTTCTCACGGTTCTCGCGACCGACTACGACGACGAGCCGAACGCCAAGCTACGTTTTTATCTAACCGGCGAGAACAACGACAAATTTTCGCTGGACAAGGACACCGGAGTGCTGAAGACCGTCGGACAGCTCGATCGCGAGACCCAAGCGAAGTACTCTCTGACCGCACACGTGCAGGACCGGGACAAGCCCGTTTGGGAGTGTTCGTCCCAATTGGAGATTCTCGTTTCCGATCTGAACGACAATCCACCGAAATTCACGATGACGGCCTACAGCGCGACGCTGCCCGAGGACGTCGAAGTCGGAACTCTGGTGACGAAGGTTCACGCTACTGACGACGATATCGGTATCAACCGGAAGGTCAGATACGAGTTCATCGATTCGGCCGACGGTCACTTCCTGATAGCGGCCGACAGCGGTATAGTCACTCTCGCGAAGCCTCTCGATCGTGAAACCAAGGCGATGTACAACGTGACCGTGCAGGCCCTCGACCAGGGAACTCCCCAGCTCGCCAGCGTCGCGACACTGATCGTCAACGTACAGGACATAAACGACAATCCACCGGAATTCACGTCGAAATTTTATTTCGCCCGAGTGCCGGAGATCGTCGCCGTCGGGATGGACGTGGCTCGCGTTCTCGCGACCTCGAAGGACACCGGCGTCAACGCCGAGGTTTACTACTCGATCGTCGGCGGCAACGAGCACAAGAAGTTTCAGATAGACACGCAGACCGGTGTGATAACGATATCCGAACAGTTGGACTACGAGAGAGCGAAGGATTACTTCCTGACGATACAGGCCGTCGACGGTGGAATTCCGCCGTTGAGCAATCACGCGACGGTCAACATCACCGTCACCGACTGCAACGACAACGCGCCGTTGTTCAACGAGGTTTCTTACCGTGCGTCGATTCGCGAGGACGCCAAGATCGGCGAGAGGGTCGCTCAGGTGTTCGCCAACGATCTCGACAGCGAGGAGAACGGCGTTGTGTCCTATCACATAGAGCGAGGCGACAGACTGAAGCAATTCGTCATAGACGAGAAGACGGGTTTCATATCGGTAGCGGCGGTGCTCGATCGCGAGACGATATCGAACTACGTGCTCGAGATTCACGCCCGGGACAGCGGCACGCCGCAGCTCCAGAGCTTCGTCATGGTCAACATCGAGATACTGGACGCGAACGACAATCCGCCGCTCTTCTCGCAACCGAACTACACGACGGTAGTTCAGGAGGACAAACCCCTGGGTCACACGATTCTCAAGTTCGTCGTGAACGACGCCGACACGGTGCCGAACGCCGAGCCGTACACCTTCGACTTCCGGTCGGGCAACGAGGGCGACGCCTTCAGGCTCGAGCAGGACGGATCTCTGCGCACCGCGACGAAGTTCAACAGCAGAGTTCGCGATCAGTACGCTCTTCACATCCGCGTCTTCGACAACGGAAGTCCGCCTCTCTACTCCGACGCGTGGGTCGTCGTGAAGGTCATCGAGGAGTCTCAATATCCACCGGTCATAACGCCTCTGGAGGTGATCGTGAATTCGTACATGGACGAGTATCCGGGCGGGATAATCGGTAGAATTCACGCCAGCGATCGGGACCAGTACGACACTCTTCACTACAGCATCGTACCGTCGTTGCCCCATCTGAACATCGATCTCTTCCAGATAGATCCGATCGACGGCACCCTCGTCGCTCTGCCGAGGCTCGACGTGGGCGAGTATCGCGTAAACATAAGCGTCACCGACGGTAAATTCTATTCTTACGCTATCGTCAAAGTGAACGTCGATCTCGTCACCGAGAAGATGCTCGAGAATTCGGTGATCGTGAGATTCCGCGAGGTGAGCCCGGAGGACTTTATTCTCAGTCATCGAAAGGGTTTCGTGAGAACGGTGAGAAACGCGATGAACTGCAGGCTGAAGGACATCGTGATAATGTCCGTTCAACCGTCGACCGACGACTCGGTGAATCTTATAAAATCCCGGGCCACTCGTCAGGCCGTTCACAACGATCTCGATCTTCTCTTCGCCGTCAGAAAATCCGCTGCCATGGTCGGACCGTCGGGTTTCTACTCTTCGGAGAGCATACGCGAAGCGCTCAATCAGCACATCGAGGAACTCGAGGAATCGACGAAGCTCGTCGTCGAGGAGATCGTAAGATTCAAGTGCAACAAGGGCTACTGCGTCTACGGCGATTGTCTGGACAAGATAGTTCTCGATCAGACGGTAATATCCCCGGTGGCGACGGACGTCATGAGCTTCGTTTCGCCGCGTCATCGTCACAAGATCGAGTGCAGCTGCAAGGAGGGCTACGCCGGTAATCACTGCGAAATCGTCGTCAACGAATGCGCGACGGATCCCTGCCCGATATTCAAGGTTTGCGTTCCGGACTCGTCGGTCCAGGGCTACACCTGCCAGTGTCCGGAGGGCTTCGCCGGTCAGACGTGCGACATCGACATATCGAAGTGCCACGACGAGTCCTGCTACATACCGAGAAACCCGATATCGTTCGGCGGCAAGAGTTACGCGAGCTACAAGCTCGACAAGACGCAGATAAGACAGACGATGGAGGATCAGTTGAGCCTCTCGTTGCGGATCCGGACGGTCCAGCCGACTGGCAATCTCATGTACGCCGCCGGCAAGGTGGACTACAACATCCTCGAGGTCGTCAACGGCGTTGCCCAGTACAAATTCGACCTCGGCAGCGGCGAGGGTCTCGTCAGGGTGAGCAGCGTCTACGTGAGCGACGGCCAGTGGCACGAGATCCACCTGGAGCGCGAGGGCAACAGCGCTCGGCTGACCGTCGACGGCAAGCACGTTGCTCACGGCTCGGCCCCGGGTATCAACGACATTCTCAACCTTCAGTCGGACGACTTTTATCTCGGCGCCGAGGTCAGACAGCATCCGTCGATTCTCGGCTTCGAGGACGTTCAGCGTGGATTCTTCGGTTGCATGGACGACGTCAGGATCGCCCGGGTCTCGGTGCCGCTTCACATGAGCGGCGCCAGCAGCGTCGCGGTCCTGAAACTATTCGCCAACGTGGCGTTCAGCTGCGACACGGCGACGATACTGGTACCGGCCGGAGTGTGCGGCTCGCAGCCCTGCCAGAACGGCGGAACCTGCAAGGAGGTCGACGACGATAACTATCAGTGCCAGTGCCACGGGAGATTCACCGGGCTGGCTTGCGCGGTCGACACCGATCCCTGCGCCTCGTCGCCCTGTCTGTACGGCGGTCGATGCAAGGTCGTACCCGGCGGAAGCGATTACACTTGCGACTGCGTGGGAACGAGCCTGACCGGAAAACGCTGCGAATTCGGACGCTACTGCAGTCCGAATCCGTGCGTTCACAGCGGCATCTGCGAGGAGGGCAACAGCGGTCCCATATGCAAGTGCCAAGGTTTCACGGGCGAACGCTGCGAGATCGACGTCAACGAGTGCGAGACCAATCCGTGCATAAACGGAGGTACATGCGTCAATGAAGTTGGGACCTACAGATGCGTTTGTCCGCCGAGCATGACCGGAAACAACTGCGGAAATCCCGTTTACTCGACACCGATCATATCCGATCCCTTCAACATAACTTGGGACCAACTCATGTGGATCGGTATCGCCCTCGTGGCGAACATATTTCTCATAATCATCTTCGTCACCTGTCGGAAGATACGAATGAAGAGGACGCGCGCAAGGGCCAACAACATCAACAACGAGACGAGGAAGCAAATCGTGTTGAACTCGGCGAGACCGCACGAGCACGAATTCAAGCGTAGCTCGAAGCTCAGCAATCTGGAAGTCATACAGGTAATTAAAGAGTCATCGCCATCAGCGACGAATCACCTAACACCGATGTTTTACACTTCGAGCATGAAGTATTCGATATCTTTATTTTATTTTTTTTGAATTTTGTCTTGAGTTTTGTTTTTTTTAATGCAATTTTTTTTTTTTTTTTCCTACTAGTGTTTATTAATTTATGCGCGTTAATTGTTCCCCTCTTTGATTTGCTGATTATTATCACGCGCGCTTTTCGCTGACGGATAATTGAACGAAGAATAATTGTGTGTTTTTTTTTATTAATTTTATTAAATGTTCGAATGTGGCGTGTGGCTTTTTTGAGATTATGAGCGTTGGTGTGATTTCATTGCAGAGAGAACCTCCCCAATGTCCCCCCAGACCTGCATCCTATACCCCGAGTTCAAACAACGAACCAGCGAATTACGGAACGGCGGCGGCGGTCGCGCTCAACAATCTTGACACGCTCAGAAGTTACGGAAGTGCGGGCGACGAGCTTGAAAATTTCCCTCCCGATTATCTGAGAAATTTAAATCGAAGCACCCCGGTGCCGCCCACGAGCTTGACCCTCGCTAATCCAGTCGGCGGTAACGCAACGGGCAGCGACACGGACAGTCTTCACAAGCCGATCTGGCAGGAACAGATGCATCTCGCCTCGTTCATCACCGATACAGCAAAGATTAAGAACGGTGAGTCACAAGACCCGAAAGACGGAGGACCGACGGAGAGATAAAGGGAGAACGGAGAGGAGATTCACTCGGTCCAACGCATATCCTTCAAGCTCGACGAAGCTTCTTACATCAGTTGATTTCTTTTTTCTTTTTTTTTTTATACATATTTTTTTTTTTCGCTTGCCGCATGCCTCATGGGTCTCGCCGACTGTTACATAGCTTCCTATATATATATACATATACATATATATATTTATATGTATATATATCTATATACACATTTTTTTCTATTTTTTTTTTATTTTAATTTATCAAGAGGCGATTCTCCCGCATTTCATTCCGCCAATTTTTATTTCGATATATATATGTATATGAGTGTGTATATATATATATTGTTGCCGATTGGCCTTGGGCAGTAGCGAGTTACATATTAACACCGGTGTGTCGTCGTGTGTGTACTAACAGACCTGAAACGAGCGAGTCCAGTGGTACCAGAGCTGACCACTGGAGGACTTCTACTAAACTCTACCCGGCGGACTCCTCACGGAGGTGGGAACTCCGTTGCGTCCCTATCGTCCATCGAGGATGATCCTCGCATCGTCGGTGGTAAGTCGATGGACAAGCTTTCGTCTCTCACTCTCAAAATCTTTTCCCTATCTTTACAATTGCTCCGAGGGTCGCTTTGCCTGCCTGAAACAAACCCTTCTCTCGGACATATTTCTTCTCTCGACCACCTCCCCTCTGTACACATTCCCCCGTATCTTCAGCTTGTATCTACGCTGAGCGGATCGCCGAAGCTTAAAAAAAATTGAAGAGTACGAGGAGAAGCTGTCGCATGTGCCGCGTCGGGAAATACATATGTTGTCTGCAATGATTTTAGGGTATCACTGGGACTGTTCAGACTGGGTCAGGCCGAGTCAGAACCCTCTTCCTAACATCACGGAAGTACCTGGCAGCGAGGTTCCGGACTCATCGAGCTTCCACAGCAATGAGAGTAACGAGTCCAACACTCATCAGCTACCATCGAGTGAGATTAAGATTTAATTTTTTTTTTGTTTTTTACGACCTTAAAAAAATAAACAATTATCGGAGCTATTATTATCATTGTAGCTGTTGTAACTACATGGGAGTTGTTGCGTTCTTGGATGCAATTCTGTTCTGTTCGGATAAATCCAGAAATATTCGAGATATATCCACATGTATGCCCAACTGAAATAGGTGTTCTTATATTCCAATCCGTTCTCAGTTTCGGGAGTAGTTTTGACAGAAAGCAGCTCCGATAACCGTTTTTTGTTATAAAAACGAATGAATTTTGTAAAAAAAAAAACCCACTAGCAGTGGAGTCACAAACAAAAAAACACATAGCCTCAGCATATCTGCATTCAGGAACGCACTCTAATAGCTAAAGTGCCTATATTTGATATTTAACAAAAATAATAATTTGCGTTTCTAACTAGTTGATTTTTCAATGTTGAATAATGTAATTTTTTTTTCGTTTTCCAGTGCACGGTCCAATAGATCCCACCAGAGACATCGAGACGCTGAACGAGGATCAGGAGTCCGAGTACGTCGGTGATTCGGAGTGCGGTACAGAATTTTCCGAGCACTATCACTGCCCGGAGACTCAGAGATTGAATCCGCTCGACAGCGGCGGCGAAGGAGAGTACAAATACAAAGATTCGGAAAGTTATCTGAGACACCCGAATTCTTATCTGCCGCACTACAACATACACACGGATACGGAGAACGAGATGAATCCGCTTAACGGCCGCCTCAGCACACTAGAATCCGACGACGAAGAAGACGACGTAGTGCCTTACGGTTTTCCGAGCACCCGACGAAACAGATGCCACAAAGGTGACGAGGCCGACGAGATTGGCTCGGTTATCACGACCCTGGAGGAGAGAAATTCACTCCTCGGCGGTGGAACGAGCAACAGCGATCTCTCGACGAATTTATGCGAGATCGACGATTCGGAGTACGAGGTCAACGATCAGAAGAGCAACGGTCGTATGTGGCTGTCGGGTAACAGTATAACGCAAACCTCGGTGTGACGAACGCTGCCGAACACCGGGGACAGACTAACAGACGTTATTGTCCCGTATACAGTGCTCCTCGATATTGTAGAAACAGTGAAGTTAACGTCGATATGCAATTTTGTACATATATTTTATCCTTAAAGCTAATAGATAGGGGAGGGCAGTCTGTGCAGGCAGCTATTTAACAAGAGAGAGACTGACTTTCTATGACGACCGCGGATATGCGCCTGTGGTGTGCGGGTCTGCAATCACAATCGAATGCTGGTCCAATGCTGTGTAACATTTCCGTATTGCGCGGTGCATCGTGAAAAATCTCTTTACCGCTGTTATTAAAAACAAAACGAAACAAAGAAAGACTAAAAAAAAACCGAAAAAAGAAGATGGTCTTTAGGTACGAATGGTACTTAATCCGAGAAATTCTCACGAGTTTTCAACTTCGCACACACCGCCGTATTGACAGACGTGGAAAGAGAAATGAACAAAACAAGTTATATTACGTTTATAACAAACGCGAGCGAGATTATTGTCTTCGAGCAGTGGAACGTCGACGTTGCGCAAACGCATGTGCAGAATCGAACTTGGAAGATTTAAAACAAAAAAACAGACAGAACGATGTTGACCGAAGACAAGCGATACTCGTTGGAACTTTCGAAAGATTCCCGGGATATGGGAGATTTTTTTTTTTTTTTCATCGTAAGTTTTTCGTATAACCATCTTTCGCAATTAATGAAAAATCGATGGAAATTGTATTGAATCATTATTCGCGTCGATAGACCAATGACTATTGTTTAATACAAAGGTAAAAAAAATGTATCGTTTGAATATTAAAAAAAAATAATCGAATACTATAATTCCACTGCGAGAGGAATAAATATAGGTATTATTATGTATTTTTACTAAACGCTAACTGACTTTATTTTGAATACGTGTAAATGAACCGATGGACTACTTAAGTGCGAATAAGTAATAATATGTAGTATAATAATCAATAAGCTAAACGCACTAAGTAACGATAGAAGAAAAACAGTGCGCTGCTCGATTCGAAACTTTGCGCGCTCGATGTTAACGCGCGTTAAAATGAGCACCAGCGGCGCGCGAATTAAATAGTTGAAAAAAAAAAGATATAAAATAATATTTTTACTGTGATGATAATAATGTTTATACGATGATCAAATACTATGACTTGTATCATAATAATCGCAATGTTAATTATGCAACGGTTTATAAGGGGGGGCAGAGTGAAAGATCACGGTGGACGTAGTTCCTCCAGTATGTTCTATTGTAAAAATGAAGTCAACGTTCCGTTCCTTCCATTCCCATCTATCTCATTCACCGGTCATCATTAGCATGGTTCAATGTTATTGCGATAACGGTGCTACTACTCCCATTACCGCGTATTTACGCGGATAACAAAAATATCTATTTCAAATAAGACTGCACAGCGATTAAAGCCATTTTCGCTGTTGTTCATACATAACATCACACGCCATTTCTCACAACTCCAATCATTACACACTACATTCGCATCGATTTCGTTTCAATATTTTTTTTTTCCTCGCCGTCGCAACGTAGCTAATAAGGAATTACTGTAAAACTGCCAATTTATTTCAAATGCCATATAAAACAATGCATTTTTCTGCGACTAACTTTGTAAGTTTATATTGTAATGTTAATTTGAACGAGAAAAGCCGAGGGAGATTTTTGTTTTCCAACGCGCGAACCCCCCACGAAATACTTCCCATTCGGCTTAGGATACTTGGTGAGAATTAATTTTACAACGGCAGCTTTACCGGGATGTGGTACACATGGTCTTTTTTTTTTAATTTACACGTAAAGAATTTTCGTTGAGAAATTGCGACTTATGTTCCTATTCTATAAAGAGGACACCGGCGGATCCTGCTCGTCAAATAAGCACCGTTAGTAAATTAGTGAAGCGCATAACCGTTAATGAATAATATACTATGCAGGGTGAATTTTTGTGTTGACCAATATACCGTTTATCAATCTACACACGCAATCTTGCGGCCGCGCTCCTCCGTCTGATATTTCAAAGCGATACATACACGCGGATACAATTGATCTTATATAATTTATTCTATATTAGAATGAGATTTAAAAAAAAAATGTACAGTTTATTTAACGAATTGTATCAAAACGGACATCCAGTCGGCGATGAAACTTTCAGTTTGTGATTATGTCGCATGCCGGAAGAAAATTGCGGAGGTAATGAGATTGATATTCCGAAAAAAAAAAACAACATGACGATGGCTCACACATGAAAATCTTCCTATACTTCTTAACTGAGCTTAAGTAGTCTTGTAACGATTTTTCTTTTTCATTATCTGATGTATAGCGTTTTCTTTAAGAGAGTTTGAAATTATTCGTTCCCTATACAGGAACGATTCAGCATAAGCACGAAAGTGGAATTAAAGAGAAAAAAATGTACAGCGAAAGTATATTTATGCGTTATGTGTGTGGATCCGTTATACTTCGTAAAAGTGGAGCGTCGTTTGTGAAGTCTTCTCATGCGAGCATCGTCATAAATTTTACTAATGGTAATAAGTCACCAAATAATTTAAAGGATCATGACTCATAAATATATTATCGATCATGTCATTAGGTAATTAAAAGGCAAAATGGGTACAATTTCTAAATTCTCCCCGTTAATCGTTCTGACTAGCCCTTAATATAGTATACATATCGATAACGAGAATCGTCAGAAAATGAGGAACTTGACTTGTTATATATATATAAGGCTATAATTAATTTGTACAAGATCAACCTATTGTAATAAAAACGAATCTTGCCTATAAAGCAAATTGTTCTTGTTTTCTGTACTTACCATCGAGACGGTTTCGCGAGACTTCGATTTCTTGGCAATTATCGACATGATGTTCGGCACTGGCGCAAAGCACAAAAGTTTAAAGTTTGCGTAGAGGTTTAATTCGTTGCTGGTTAAATTTTTTATCGTCTCGGTTGCTCTGACCGTTTCTCTTTCACCTACAGCTATGTAGGTGAAAGAGCGCGCTTTTATCAAGCCTCAAAAAACGTTGACCTTTAATTTTCCATGGATTATAATCACATCGCGGCTTTTTTTTAACCATTAATTGAAATTGGCCAGACTGCAGGTGCATTTCATACGTTGGCTTGCCGTCAAACTTCCGAAATACGTCACTTTCGGTTTGAAAATCACGGTTAAGTTTTTTTGGTAAGAAAGCACTTTCGGTCGAAATATAAGTTTTTCAAACCGGAATTAACGTTTTTCTCTAACACATATATGTAGACGTTGGGTTCGTTCTTGAACGCAGATTTGCTCAGTTATAGTCCTTGCGAATGCTGTTCTTATCAGTCGTTGCGAATGGGAATTGCAAACACTTCTCGATCTTATAAAAATCTGAAAAAATATAGTATATTAAAGGTGCTGAAAAGTTTAATTTTTTCAGATTTTTAAACCACCGAGCCGTGCTTGTAATTCCCTTTCATTTCTCTGAAACTTATGCGAAGTCAATTCGCAAGGACTACCTTATATTACCAACGGCACATCCGATTCTTCCCGCGGGAAACATTTCGTGCATCGTGACAACAAAGGAACGCTTATCTGAGTAGATTTGTCTCAAAACTAAACCCTGCACTGGGAGCAGGCTGGAATATCAGAAAGCCTATTTCAGCTGCGTATTCGTGTGAATACATCTAGAATATTTCTGGATTTAGGTGAACAAGGCAGAACTGCATTCAAGGACGCACCCATAGCGTTTCTAACCAAGTTACTACTTAGTGAAAATAAGTTTTTATGGATAAATCAGTTTGGCGAAAATGCTGCCTTACAGTTCGAAATTCGGAACCTCTACATACGGGGGGTTCGACGGCAGCGCCGTCCGTCGATCAGCTGTTCGACCGGCCGACCTCCCCCCCCCTTCCCTGCCCCGCGGCCCGTAATGCGCGAGAATCAAATCTGAAGTCAGCTGTTGAATGTTCTCTGCTGTACACGGAAGATATAGAATTCACCGAAAATGTTGATAACGAAAGATAATACATGTGCAAACGATAAATTCATCATGACTGAGATTCCCGTCGGTAGGGAGATAAGGCTCTCCTGGTATTGAATCTACGAGGTTCATTCACTAGTCGTAGGAGTACACGACGACATTCGATTCTCAACAGAACTAGGTTAAGGGGTCTGTACGATTTTGTGATTATTATTAGAATTCAATATTTTTTTCTTTCTCAACTTTATCATAACAAACGATATTTGCGTCCGCGCGCACTTTCCGCACGTATCGAAATATTCCGCGATCAACTTTTCGCGTGCCCGTTGCAAGTCATTCGCGAATTCGTATTTCTCATGTAACAATTGTAGAAAATTTTCGTTTCTCTACCTTCAGACACAAAGCACAATGGGTCAGACTCTGAGCGAGCCGGTGACCACTAAAACTTCGGCCTGCTGTCGAGATTCCAACTATCGCGTCGGGAGTTCGTGTATGCAAGGATGGAGAATTAAGATGGAAGATTGTCACGTTCACATACTCTCGTTGCCCGACGATCCCGGCACTTCGTTCTTCGCTGTGTACGACGGACACGGAGGTACGAATGGCTTGGCGTAAAGATAGAAAATAAATTTAAAAATCTCAACCGCAAGAAGGACCTCTAGGGTCGATGATTGTTAAATTCGATATTGATGGTCGGCAGGTGCTGCGATGTCGAAGCATGCAGGAAAGCATCTTCACGAGTATATAACGAAGACCAACGAATACAAAGCTGGAAAGATAGTCGAGGCGATGCAGCAGGGTTTCCTCCAGTTGGACAAGGCTATGCAATCCGACGCCACTCTGATGGTCGAACCGGCCGGAACGACGGTCATAGCTCTGCTGATCAAAGACAATGTTCTGTACAGTGTATGCATTTCAATTCTCTCGAAAATCGACGATGCTCGAGTGTTTGGTAAAAAATTGTATTAAACAATATATATATATATATATTTTTTCTCATGCAGGCAAACGCCGGTGACAGTCGAGCAGTGGCGAGTGTAAACGGCAAAACGTTACCGCTCAGTCGCGATCACAAGCCGACGCTGGACGACGAGCGGAGGCGAATCGAGGCTGCCGGCGGCTGGGTCGAGTTCAACAGAGTGAACGGCCACTTGGCGTTGTCGCGCGCACTCGGTGACTTCAAGTTCAAGAGGAATAACTCTAAGTCGCTGGAGGAACAGATAGTAACCGGTAATAATATGAAAAAAAACTAAAATAGAGGTGCAAACTGATTTGCACATGGATTTCGTATTTATTACAATTTTGCGGGTAGCTTTCTCCGTGAGAAAGTTCGTTAATCGATTTTGGCTTCCTCATGGAGGAAGCTGTACGCAAAATTGTAATAAACGGGGAAATCGTGCGCAAATTACTTTGCACTAATTTGGAAATATTGAATGTGTCTTAAGAATATTAATTACATCTCGCATCGATATAATATCGGTTTTTTTCTTTTTTTTTTTTTTGCACCGAACATTGCAGCATTTCCGGAAGTTCAGAAGTTCCCGATAAACGAAGATTGGGAGTTCGTGATTCTCGCGTGTGACGGTATTTGGGACGTCTTGACCAGCGAGGAGGTCGTACAATTCGTGAGAACGCACTTGGCGAACCAGTTGAAGCCAGGTGTCGAAGATCAGAGCACGGCGATCGATCCCGAAGAGATTTGCGAGGAGCTAATCAACAGGTGTCTCGCGCCGGACGCTCTAATGGGTACCGGTTGCGACAACATGACCGTCGTACTCGTATGCTTTCTCCACGGTAAACCGTACTCTCACCTGATCGCCCGATGTCAACAACCGATCGAACCGATCGACAAACTTTCTTAGCGAAAAAACCCTTTCATTCGCGAGAAGAAAAAAAAAAAAGTAAAATAAAATTTCAAGTCACTTAACGCTAATGAGTTTAGTCCGGCACGCAAAAATTTGATTTAGATAGCGTAGTAGTAATTATTGTCGTTATTATTAGAATTATATTAATTATATTCAATGATTGGGAACGTATGTCTGAAAATTTATAAATATTTGTATTTGAAAGAGTAACCGTCAAAGAGCCTCGTTTCTTTTTTATTTCTTCGTAAACCCGATGAAATTACCAGCATGATTTTTAACGTTAAAATTACTTTGTGGCATGGTGTCTGAGAACATTGCGGGGAAAATTCTTTTTTTTTAGAAGCTTTTATTTACAGTCCCGATCAACATAGACGAGAAAAGTTCTCGATTATATATTCAGTAACAGTCGTAAAATCGAACTCTTTTAAACCACGTTTCCCTTAGATTAGAGTCCATATCGGTCCTGTATTGACGATACCGCGGCATTGGCCAGCGAACTTATTCTTCCGGCAACTTTCGTCACCCCTTGGCGAACGGTTTCCTTCACGTCGTCGAGATCCACCGTGTTGCCCCGGGAGGAGATGCTGCTCATTGACAGTGAAGATGTCGGGGACGACTGATTCGGAGTACCCGTGCCGAAGTAATCGGACGACGAGATGCTGGACGAGCCCTCGAAACGTCTCAGATTACTCTTGCGCTCCCACTGTCGATACGAAAAGCAATGAATCGTTAGTGCGAGGTATCAAGGTGTGTGAATGGCAGTGAAGACTTTCATCGATTCAATAGTGGTACTTTGCGATACCGGTGCGTAAAAGCGGACTTTCGGCGAAGGCGATACGGCCACTTCACAACCGCCGTCGGGAGTCCGCTTTTACGTACAAGTATCGCATACTACTTTTTGTAACGAATGCATGAAAGCTGCCAGTATGCCAGTTTCTGTCACCAGGTTCCGTTGCTGGCCGGGCGCGACAATGAAGAAAAAAACAGACGGCGCGTCCATGCGCACAGCATTTATGTAATGCCTTCTTGAAAAACACCACTTTATGTCGCGCCCGGCTCCCACATAATGCAGCACTTTTCATGCATGAGTTACAAAAAAACATTGAGTTAACAATATCAAGATAAATAGGTAGCTTTCTTGAATGCAGCTCTGTTATATTCCGTTAAACCCAGAAATATTCGATATCATGCCGAACAGTGAAAACTCCGTATGAAATTGAAGTACATCAAAAAAATCAAGGACATTGCAGCACTTTTTCACGGACAGACAAAATTCAGGGACAGTTCCAGGAATTCAGGGACTTCGTGGACTGCTGGACATGGAGATGCATCCACGGGTATATGCAGCGGAAATAGGTGTTCTTATATTCCAGTCTACTCTCAGTTCGGGGTTTTGACACAAATCTGCTCAGATAAGCGTAATTTTGTTATAAAAACGGACAAAATGTCTCCCGCTGAAAGAATTCAATGTATCGTTGGCAATTTAAAAAAAAACCAATAAGCAGTAAACAGTCACAAATACAAGATCGCATAGCTGAGCAGATCTGCATTCAAAAATGCACCCTATTTAACGGACCATCGTGTATACGACGAACGAGACTCACCGAATCGTCGTTGGCGCTATCCCGGAAATACTGATCGGAGCTAATAGCTTTAGCGCCACCGAATTTCCTCTGAGCTTCACCATCAGCCGGCGTCTTATTGTCATTTCTGCTATAGTTGGATCGCGGAGTCGCGTGTTTCGGTATTTCCGGTTCCGAAATAACAACGACGTCGTCGCCGCGAGATTTGTTGCCGCTCGATTTGTTACCCCCGTACGGTGTACTGAGAGCGGAAAAGAATTCGTCGAAATCCGTTAGACGACTGCTGCGATCGATCTCCGCGTCGTTGTCACGTGCGCTGAACTTCGGCTCGCTCGCAGTGACCTTTCTGCCGGACGACTCTTGTGTTATGACTCGCATATCTCCGAGGGCGGAGTGACTCGCGCCGCTGCGCGAATTGAATCCCATACCGAGACGCTCGGCTTGACCGGCTTTGGAAGGATCCATATGACGACTCCTCTCCTCGACTTTCTTCGCTTGTTCGGTCAAATTCTGTTCGTAACGATAAGCCAAGCGGCTGTTTATCTCCTCCTGTTCCTCCTTTCCGCGCTCCGGTGCGTTTATCACGCGAGTCTCCTGACTCGACTCATTGACGCTTCTCTCCAACTCGTCGAAATTCGTTTTTACCCTCTGCGCTCCTAGGCCGCCGGTCTTCTTTCCGAGCTGGTAAAAAATTAACATCAATTTACATACGATTAACTTCGGTTAAAAAAAAAAAAATTGCAAATTTTTCCCGTTGATAAAGGGTTCACTTACACCGGGTCTTTTCGCTTGAGCCTTTCGTCCTCCTATCGTAGATTTCCTTTCGGTTTGTGCACCAGACCCGGAGTCTGACAATGTAACGGAAGGTCCGGAATTTACTAGCATGTCAGGTGTATTCGTTATGGTGGTAATCTTGGTCGGGATTTCGCTGTTGGACGTCGATTTTGTACCAGTGATTATATTGGTCTCCGCGACTTCTCGGCTCTCCAGTGACAAGTTGTCGAAGTTTTCGTGCTCCTTGAAAAAATCGACCTCGGCAGGCTCTTCCATTCCAGTCTCGGCAGTTTCATCTAAATGCAACTGTTGCAGAGAAAACGATCATTTGTAGATATCTGACACGCTGTTTTTTATATCCCCTTGGTTTATGAACTCTATGACATTAATGTAGAATATAATATCTTTGTTATGCAAGTGAAATCGTTAAGGCAGAATATTCACGCAAAATTGCTGAATGATTAATCGACACGACACAACTGAGTGCAAGGATGACTGAACGTTGCTACTCTATCTATGATTTATAATTGCATGGTGTGAAAGCACAATTTTACGAAGTGTTAGCGATACAAACAAATTGAACACGAAAATTTGTTATTTACTGAGACACTTTGAGCTCACCGATACTTTTATCGAAATTGCTGGAAGTAGAGCCTACAATTATCAAATCTCCATTGTGAAAACTACAAGAATTGAGTTCGAGGCAGATATCGGGAATGTAACGAAAAATCAAAGTCGTTCTTACTTTCTTTCCATAGCGCTTCATAGTCTGAGCAGAAGCTTGGGCTAGTTTCTCTCTGTACTGCATAGCCGTTCTCGACTTGTACTTCTGCTGGGCGTCCGTGCTTGTGCAGTTGTGCTGGCAGAAGAAGGCGCGCTGCAAGAAATTATGGAAGATACGAAAACATAAATTAATTTATTTTAAAAATTGAGCCTAAGAAAAAAGTTCATGTTGAAAAAAAATACTTATTATTTATGAGAAATTTAAGCCACGACGAACACCCGGGTTTTTCCATAATTTTATCGTCATCCGAGGCGCATTGCTGTTTCAAAAAGTCGAAAATTGCTACTTTTCCTAAAATGGAACAAGCTTACATGCGCGATGTATTTTTTCCCTGCTGATCGTGAATCCGTCATTGATTTTACTCCTACCTCGACATTGGATACACAAATTTACATTGGATGCAAAAAAAACCATTTTTTTCAATGTTTATAACTTACAAAACATGTTTTGGAGTCGGCGCGCTCCAAAATGTTTTGCGAGCATAACGGCGATGCCGCTGTTATTATAAAATCGGATGGCATTAGAGAATAACTAACAGCTCTACCATTTCAAACCATTTGCATGTCCCAACTGAGTATCACTGTTTTGAAAAAAGTTTTAAATAGCTACTTTTTCCAAAATGGGTCATCGAACGAGCCTACATGCACGATCTATTTTTTTCCTGCTAATTGCGAATTCATCATTGATTATACTCTCATCTCAATATTCAGTATAAAAATTTGCGCCAAATACAAAAAAAAAATTATTATAAGTGTTTATAAAACATTTTTGAAACTGTATGCTCCAAAATGTTTTTCGAGCATAGCTGCAATACTGCTATTATTATTGAAATTATTATTGGAGAATAACTAACAGCTCCAGCGTTTCCTCCCAGCTGCATATTTCGCAACTGCAGCCATGTCCAATTGGTGTCCAGCTGCGAGGATCTTACGAACGTCAGGTGTACTCCAAGACTCCTGTGAACGGCCGAGCAATCGATGCACAGAAACACGCCATACGTGACGCTGCACCAGGCCGGATTTTTTGCATTACAATCAAAGCAGGTCTGCAAACGGTAATAAAAGGAAATTAGAACCATATTAAAAAAAAGATTATTTTTTGCAATGTCATTAGCAATAAGCATAAGAAGTTTTTTCGTCATAATTCAATGAATTGTCTCCGAAGCTGTGCGTCAAGTTTTACACGGGCTATTGGCTTTATTGACCACGTCAATGCTTTTTTTCGTGCTTCACCGATCGTTTAACCTTCGCGTGAAATAGACCGAGGCGTGTCATATGATCAGATGGAATCGTCCGAGTGAACTGCTGCCGCGTGGACGAGTCGGCGACCCTCTTTGGACGGGTTTCGTCCCGTTAATTTAATAATTGCGTAATGGATCGTACAATCAGCGAAGAGATTTAATGAATAAGTGCGCACCTTGTTAGCCGGAACAGCTCGCAGTCTTTTAAAAATCTCTTCGATATCGTTCTTGCTTGGTCCTGGATCTGCCATTTTTGACGTGTTGTCAACTAGCGTTGCAAGGCATTATGGGTAAGCGATGAAAGTTTTTCCCGATCGTCGCGCTGGATGTACGACAAATGAGGTGGGACACGCTCGAACTGCGACTCAACAGTAGCTGCGTTTCAATATTGGCTGCAAGCTTCTTGCAGCTTACGGAGAACGTAATTAGAGAAAAAGTAATTATTTAGTCCGCAGTTATTAGATATTAAGCTCTTAAACGACCGGCAAGTTAGCCGCAGTGACAAAGAATATTTGAGCGTTATTCATTTTAATAACTAATTTAATAATGCATTATAATAATTAATTTGACAAACTTAATTTACCAGTTAATTACATTCTCGTAAGTATTCGTAGTTACAAAAAAGGTCAAGTATCTGGAAAAGCGTATTGGCATTGTCGAGTCGGGTCGATAATGTCGGATACTATATTTTAATTCAACATTCGTGAGCGTTCAGCGAGTTTCGAGCAGCGGGTAAGACCTTTCGAAAAAAAAAATACAAGCGACGACCGTTTCGCCGCAAGCGGGCTCTTGCAGCTTGCATCGAAACTCACCCTACGCTGCGGCTTTCGTATATACTCTGGCAACGAAAGTCATACGTCGCGCACCAAGAATGACATTTAAAATTCGTAGTTTGGTTAGTTGAGGTATTGACGAGGCAAGGAGAAGAACCGTCGAGCGAGGAATACGAAGGAGAAACATTGCTCGAATAATTGCGTCTGAAACGAGACAGTTAACGTCTAACTTCGTAGTTGGCTCATTCCGAGATAACTTGACTGGCTAACGGGTGTTCGAAGCAGCACGATCGGATACGAAGAACACGAAACTCGCGAGCGAGAACGAGAGAGAAGGAGAGAGCAACAATAATCGCGGAGGCGATAGACAACGAGAAATCTGGATTAATTCGTTTATGGCTCTCTGACGGGCCGAAGAGACCGAGGACAACGAAGTTTTTATTTTCGTTCGAGGGAGCGACAAATAAATCGGGCCGAGGGTGAACGAACGAGAGATGGACGTCGACAACGATTTCGACCAGCACTTGCTGCATCAATTCAGTTGCCTCGGCACCACGGACAAAGATGATCTCGTCAAGCAACTGCAGAGGCTACTCGCTGGCAGTCAGCTCAACGAGGCTACGGCTACTTTTTTCCTTGACATGAACAACTGGTGAGACACTCAATATTCGACTGCTACGAGAATCCTCTGGCATTAATTCCACTCGCACGGACATAACCTCCATTCCGTCATGTAGCAAAGTTTACTTCAATCGAGAATGTTTTTCGACGATTTTTTGAGCCTGGACTTTGCGCCCCGCGACTCAATTGCGCGATCGATTGTTGACAAAATTGGGCGACGCTTCATTAGCGAATAGCTTGCGGGAGGATTAATTTAGGTTGAAAAAAAATAATGACAGTTGAGGGCACCTTGTTTTTTTTTTTAATTAAGTGGACTGTCATGATTCGTTAGGAAAATGCGAACAGTTCTTTTGTGTTTACCGTTGTGGAAGTTTGTGTGGGATTCTTTGATTTCTCTTTTTCGCTATTCGTCGTTTAATTCTTTGCCGTGGTCGACGATAACAGTACTCACGCGTGTAGATTACTTGAGCCTTCCGGCATTTTTATACCTGCTGAAATTTATTGTTGAGAAAATGAGGCAACAGTTTTTTAGTAGGCAGCTTGTATGAGAATTCCGATGATGAAAAAAAATAATCATGACATTTGAGGACATCTTGTTTTTTTATTAAGTGGACTTTCATGATTCGTTAGGAAAATGCGAATGGTTCCTTTATGCTTACCGTTGTGGAAATGCATATGAGATTCTTTGTTTTCTCTTTTTCGCTATTCGTCGTTTAATTCTTTGCCATAGGCGACAATAACAATACTCATGCGCATTGATTATTTGAGCCTTCCAAAATTTGTTTACTAGCTAAAATTTATATGCTTATGATATTTCCACAGGTGTAAACCCCACGGAAATAATTTGAACATTATGAATGGGGCATTACCTTCCGTTTTTACCTGGGTCGAAATTCTTTGTTATTTCTTTTTTTCTGATAGTTTTTTAATCCCTTGCAATAGTCGCCAATAATACTCATACACATTGATTATTTGAGCCTCCCAAAAAATGAAGCTTTCCAAAATTTGTTTACTGGCTAAAATTGATATGCTTAATATTTCCACAGGCGTAAACCCCATGGAAATAATTTGAACATTATAAATGGGGCCCTACCATTTTGAGCTCGGTCTAACCCTTTGCACCTTGGATTGGGCCCACGGTTTTTTGTATAGCTGAATTAACTCTTGAAAGCCTTTAGATTTTTTATTTAATTAGAAATCTGAAAAAATCATGAAAAATCTTGTGCCTTATATAAAAATGTTTAAGATTTGAGCCGGAGTGGGAGGGAGTCACCTTCTTTTTCGTTGAATTTCGTTTGAAAAAATTGAAAAAAATTACAAGAAGAAATTACCGACAGCGGTGGATGCGCGGTTGGCGCATGGCTCCGGTGGTCTCCCAAGTCAAGCAAGATCGTTCGCGGTCAGTGCTTGGATGGGTGACCGATTAGTCGTGCGCTAGCTGGCGCATCAACCGTTGAGCGAGAGGCGCTTTCTTCTGAAACTTTGGTGTTCCTGCACTTTACTCAAAGTGCAAAAATACCGGAGGTTCAGTAGAATATGGCCGTCTGTACCAGCACGGGTTCTCCGTAGTTTTCCCGTGTCCCCGGCAAATGCGGTACAGTGTAGTAAGTCGGCTACGGACGCACTGGAAGTTAGGTAGCTTAGCTGAGTGCGGGTAGGGAGTGCTAGGGAGTAATCGGGATGAGGCTCCGTAAAAACCCAAAAGGGTATACGGTGGAAAAATGGAACAAACATGAAAAAAAAGTAACAAAAATATAAGAGTGAAGAATTTATTATGACTTTGGTAATGGAAAAAAAAATTCATTACGGTAGACGATGTTTAGACAATGGCTTAAGTAGATGTTTAACTGCAAGTTATATAAGGTGTGAAGCAGCCAAGTCAGTCACAACGCAGGTTGCCCACCCACTTGGTGTGTAATATATGTAATCTAAGTTCAGTTCTAGTGTCCGCATAGAGCGAGAATATTGTATTAAATAATAGGCTTACATTTTATACTTCGGAAGAAACGTAAAAAAAAATTGGCGGGAGATTGAAGAGTAGTTTGAATTTAAAACAATCACGCTGCTAATTGGTTGAAACCAAATGCTATTTGACCTGAAGCTTGCCAGAAACGATATTTTTTTTCCATCCGTTAGATACCACCCGACCTTGGTTTTCTATGACCGAATCCCTGCTATTGTGAGTCACCAGAATTTCATTGTACTGCACTGACTCTGCCATGTTTCCTTTGTTATCTTACGATAGTACGACTTTTATTGCTTCCATGTGGAGACAATCACCTCAATACAAAATACTTATAGGTAAAATCTAAATTTAGTGAGTGACGTACCCATGAGTTGTGCTCAATTAATTTGATCGCGGTTAATCTGATATCGATTCCCGATCCGATATCGATCCCGCAATAAATTCAAATGATTGCTTGCCTTATCTTATAGTCCTTTCTACCAATGGTATTGATTAATGAAAATAATTGCTTAAACGAAACGAGTGCAAATATAAGCTTGGTACAGCGATGCATAATTTTAAAGTACTCTTCTATTTCGATATCAGTCGGTATCAATTTTATCTTCTATCTTAATCTCTTTTCGATTACGTCAGAATGATACAAGTTTTCTCCGTCGTTGGCGCTATTTGCATCCAGCCATATAATTTAAGGATTACGGGAAATATATCAACGTTCGTTGTGTCAATAAATGGTTTTTACTCAAACATTTCTATGGTCTTATTTGTCCGCAGGAATCTTCAAGCAGCGATATGTAGCTACTTTGATTTCGAGTCGCCCTTCAAATTACCGTGCATGACGCTATTGTGCGATAGCACGATCGGAGAGGGTGAATCGGTGCAGCCGAATACGCAGTTCAAGAAGTCTTGGAGGGTGCAAAATTCAGGCACTGAAGCGTGGCCCGAAGGTATAGTCTTGCAATACACCGGGGGCACGCAAATGGGCGACTGCAACAGAGTCCCCGTTCCTGCGTTAGCACCAAAAGACGCAGCGGAACTAAGCGTTGTCCTCACGAGCCCCGCGGAACTAGGTGTCTTTCAAAGTAAATGGAGAATGATGACCACCACAGGTTCCTACTTTGGGGGTATGTAAACATATTCATCGTTTGACGGAATCGCTCCACGCGTGGCAGTGATTGCGTCTTTTCTGATTTTCCGATGTCTTGTTACTCGAAATGGCATTTGAAATTTCTCGTAAGAGAATTTCAAGTACCGCTTTCATTTCTATTTCCTCCGAGAAAAGAGATCTTTCGGTAAAAAGCTGTGAACAATAATTCGCGAAATTGTTTGGCCGACTTTACTGTTTTCTGTTCTCTGCGTTTATCCGAAAGATCACTGAGGAAGTTAAATTACAGTTTTTGTTACCGACTGAGTACTTTTCACATCGTGACGACGATTATACATATATCATGATATTTCATATATTTATGGGGTAATATTTGTCTACCCATATAAAAAATAAAATAAAAAAATGGGACGAATCAATTGTGTGAAAAATGTCAATGCTTCTTTCTTTTATTTCAGACATCATTTGGGTGATAGTGACAGTGAGCGAAACAGGGACACTAGCGGTCACGCAACAACTGCATCAATTAAGTACATCGCAGTCTGGTGACATCCAGATGTGCTAGCGCCCCTGCATCGTCGAACGTCAACAGCCATTTGCTGCAAATGAGAAAACGAAACCCCGCCCCCTCCCCTACATACACACGTACACACTCACACACAAACACACACCTTTTTCGAAGACATCTCTATATATATTTTTTAAAGATTTATCTAAAAATAACCAATCGAAGTAGATTCGATTAATCGAAGAGTGTCGTTCGTTAATTCCGCCTTGGAAAAAATTATTAAAACTCGCGGAAACTCATCGAAAACGTAGGGCTACGAGAGTTTCTCGTGAACGGTTATTCGTCGGAACTCGACTTTCTCAGGCCCATTGATCTAGTCGGTTCGTCGAGAGGCTGTTTTTCGAACGTATCAAATATAATTTACAAACGACGGTGGACTCAGTTTTCTTTAAGACTATGAAAGTCAACGATCCTTGATGTTTTATTAAATTTATCAATAATTATTAATTACGAAATTACGGAAATAAATTATGATAAATACGAAAAAAACGGGAAAAAAATTAAACTAATGACGAATTACAAGACGCTTTCGCGTAGCTAGATTCAATCTTACAACTCAGGAAAATTATTTTATCTAGAACATCGAATTGTGCAGACTTCGTTCGTGAATTAGATATACAATTGACTCAAAATTGTAGATTCAAAAAGTTTCGCAAGTTTTTTAATCCCTTTCAAATGTTCCGCCAAGTTTGTTTTTCTCAAACTCTTATCGCGCCTTTCGTTGTTCCAGTCTAGATAGCCGAGAGACTGTGTTGGGACAAATTGCAAACGAGAAACTAAGTCGTGAATAATTGTAGATAATGATGTCTATCGTTCTAGATATTTATCGACGCTGTATAGAATCGGGAAATTTAAATAATAAAGGTAACTAAAGGAAAAGTATAAGATAATTTACGCTACTGAGGCGTTACTCAAAGTTTATAAAATTTCTCGAGAATATTTGCAAAATCATCGATACACGCCAACTCTCCCTCATCACAGTGTCCCCGTCGCGATGTGCTAAATCGTTTTTCCCCGATGCAGAGTGTCGATATAGACTCACTAAACGAGGGTTGCTGAAACTATCATATACATAGATCAAGAAGATGAAAACAAATGTTTATCGTGGTGTTGATTTTAAGAGTATCTGGAACCTGTGAGATCAGGGCTTTTATCGATTTTCCACGCTGCTCGGTCACGGCTACCTCGGTTACCTTTCTTGGACCCATTATCGTAAAAGCTGTTATACTTATCAATGTTTTTCATACAATTCTGTTTATCTCGAAAAGCTGTTAAGGTGAGATGAAATATCGGAGTCGCCGCCACGAGTCCGAGGAGGCGATAGCTGCGATTTGGCAAGAATACACTTTTTTTAAGCGTCAGACCTTTCCGGTGAAAAGCTAATTATTAGCGTATGCAGAACTGATATACGGAGATGCTAATGATTTGAATTGACCGTTGACAAAAAATGGAGTACAATTTTTGTTTCTTCATCTCACCGTACAGACGAGCGAATTAAACGTCGCCTCCCTCTTCTACGATCGTCATGTTATTATTACATCGACGAGCGACAAGCCGCGACGGATAGGCAGTGCGTGTATTCGAACGTTATGTATGAAGTCAAAAATCGAATCTTAAATATTAAGATATGAGTTTATGGAGAATATAATTTTTATTAGGGAATAAAGTATAGTTATCACTAGAGACGTTTAATCTCAGTTATTCGTGATCTTTCGAAACCCTCCCATTGAACACATCACCAAAAGCTGAAAAATTGAACAGGAACAGGAACTTGTTCATTTGAAATCCGTATCACGACGTGAAACAGAGAGCACGCGTTGTCCTCAATGACACGAAAGGATTTAATGAGTAAAAATTGGATTTGTTTATGATCTATTAAATGAACTGCATGTTGTCAAAATGGGGCAAAGGCAATTAAATTTCTCAGTCCGGACGAGGAGGGGGACTTGCGAAGCGAAGGTAGATTCTACGTGACGATTAGATATACATATACAAAGTGGAGACAAATAAATATTTTGAAAGATTCTGTATTTTATACGAAATTTATTATTGAATACTTTGAATATACATAATACTTTTCTATGGTCTATAACGATATAGATGTACGGTATAGATGACGATTGGGAAAAGCACTGTAATCGTCATATCTTTCGATTTTACAACCCCGATAGTGTTTTTGATGATAATACGGTTGTAATGAAAACAGTAATATTAATTTTTTGCGAATAACGGCAGTGCAACATCATTGACGTGTCCGAGTACTCAAACAGCCATGGGCATAGATATTTTTGGATGCGATTTATAATCGATCAGCTCGAAGTCACTCGCGACAAAGTCGTTGATTTCTTTCACATTCCGAATGATCTTCAATTTCGGAAACGGCTTTGGTTCGCGCTTTATCTGTTCTTTCAACGCGTCAACGTGATTGGTGTAGATGTGGCAATCGCCCATGGTGTGGACGAACTCACCAGGCTGAATGGAAAAAAAAAATGCATTAAATATTTTTCAGTAATCGTAAAAACCGAGTTTTAGCCCTTGCTTCATTAAAATGCTGATTCGAACGTTTGAAAAGGAAATTTGAACGAGGCAAACCTTGAGATTCGTCACGTGGGCTATCATGTAAGTCAACAGAGAATAAGAAGCAATGTTGAACGGCACGCCGAGTCCCACGTCCGCGCTTCGCTGATACAGGTGAGATGACAATTCTCCGTTGCTCACATAAAATTGTACGAAACAGTGACAAGGCGGAAGAGCCATTTTTTTTATGTCCGTCGGATTCCAGGCTGACATTATTATTCTTCTGTCGTCCGGCGTGTGCCTCAACTTCTCAATAACATCTTGCAGTTGATCGATTCCTGAATTTAAAGAAAAAACAGTTTTACAGGTACTTGATACTTTGAAAACAAAAAAAATATATCGTCTTTACTATTTTGTTATTTTTATATATCTTGTTATAATTTCAATAAGGAAATAAGATACACCTAGTTGGTTGAAAAGATAAAGTCTTCTCGTTCTTCGAACATTTTAATCGAAATATTTTTTTTTTGTTTTTTTTTTTAAATTTATTACCCCTATCGCGGCTATGATTTAAACTGAAATTCGAATATACGAATTACCCTTTCCGCTGTAATCTGCATGCATATCGGTGTATTCGGCACCGAAGTGCCTCCACTGGAATCCATAAATGGGGCCCAAATCTCCCTCCTCTCGGTCAGGGAATCCACAAGAATCCAGGAAGTCTCTGGAACTGTTGGGATCCCATATATGGACCCCTTTTTCAGACAACTCCTTGGCATTTGTCGAGCCCTTGATGAACCACAAGAGTTCCTCGACGACACCTTTCCAAAAGACCCTCTTTGTTGTCAGCAGTGGCAAAATATCTGACGGCATAAGAAAGGAACGCAAACATAAAAAGGAAACAAAAATAAAACTATAAAAGGGCAGAAAAATAAATTATGAACTTATAGCCCCTGCGGGAGGTTACAAGAACTCTTATTTAATAAATAACTTTTTTATATGTTCAACTCATCGCTAAAGACAAGTTGATCACGATTTGTACCGGTCAGTGAAACGCCGATCGGAAGACCTGACTGTAAACCCGGATGTCGATACGGCATTTTATAACGAAAATTTAATTGTGCACAGATCGTAAATTTCTACAAAAATCAACATAGTTTTCTTTCGAACTTCAACTTACCATCGCCCAAACTGAAACGTAGCTGCGGCCCGAATATGGAGAAGGTGCCCACCCCGGTGCGATCATTTTTCCTCGAACCGTGTGCTATAATACGTTCGATGAGTTGAAGATATTGGCACTCTTCGTGGCTATCAGTTGAATTGTTTGTTTCTTTGGCGCCGTTTGTTGTAACAGACATAGTGTTATGCACTTATCCACGTTTTCTGTCACTTTATACTTTATTTTGTTATCGAGTATGTTCTTCGCTTTCATGGATGGTTTTGGCTCACGAGGGTGTCTCTACGATTTGGCGGGAAGACGGATTCTTCTTCTTCCCCTTCATTGGCTGTCGCCATTGGCAGAGGTCCAGCAGAAACGGGCAGCCCGCCAGTCCTCCATGAGCCGTTTCTACACACGCTCCTCTGATTGGCGGAAGCTAGGTTCCAGACCACTCCATTGGTGGAGGCAAGCGTGTGTAGAACCGGTGATGTGGATGAATGGTGCGCTGCCGTACGGTGCAGTGGCAAACTCCCTTTTCTCCGCAACTCCGTTCTTTACAATCCAAATTCTCCACATCACTCTGTGTACACACACGATCCTACACACTCTGTGTACTGTGCACAGCGGTTCTCCACGCTTCTTTTACTACGCTATTCCCTTTACTTCACAAATCAATTGTTCACATTCGATTATCTACACGCTCGGTACCTATACATGCCTTTATTTCTCCACATTATCGCCGTCGGTATCGACTCATGAGACTATCTCATGTCGGTAACATGGAGTAATGATTACGCTAAGTATACCGACAAATTTGTTGCAAAAAATATATACTGAATAATACAGTACGGAAACACAATGAATACTATTCATTGAACAGCAGGTAGGAACAGTGAGTACAAAGTAGTAGATAAATATAATAGATAAATACGTGTAATACTGAAGTTATAGTTAATCAATGTACGTGAGAAATAATAACCATCACTGCGAGATAAAAATAAATCATTTATCGAGAGCTAAGAAAAATCGTAGATGTAAAAAATATCGATAGGGATAATAGTAAACAATGAAAAACGATGTAATCGAGGGAGAATGAAGAAATAATTGACTACGCGTATACGAGTCATTAACGATCCTCGAGTACTGTACCATACGATGCAATGTTTGCAGTGCAAACATAAAAATAATAAAACTTATCATGAAAAACAATGAAACAATAAAAGAAGCCTAAAGATGTAAGAAAAACTCGAGAATAAAGATTTATAAAATTTAATTATTCATCGAATTGTTATGCAAAGAAAATACAAAATAAGAATATCCACATGGCCTCCTTTGGAGAAATATGCTACGTTCTCCTATAAGCTCGGGCGATTGAGATCATTATTCAACGAAATCTAAATGTGTGTGTATGTATGTGTATAAGTGTTTTGCGATGTTCTTTTTTTGTCCGACTATAATTATAACGACAACCGTATTAGTGTAATCATTTGTATTTCCATTCGACGCGACGCCCATAGTGAGATCATTAAATTATTATAGAACACAAATGAATAACGATTTTTTTTTGCCACACGTGCATGAATCGCGGCACTTTACATGACAAGTTTTGATGTTCGCAGGATCTGCCAGGGATGTTGTATAAATTAGAAATTGCATGTTATATTGTTATAAAACAACGATATAACACGATAATGTGAAAGTGTTATTTTGCTGGGTCAGAAATGGCAACTTGCGTATAATGTACATAGAACACTCTATTAACACTGTGATAATATAACCTATTATTTTCTGTTACATTGTTGCGATTACTGTGTTTACCGGGTTGTACACAAACGTACAAAACTACATGATATTTATTTATTTATTCATTTTTCTACAAAATTTGTACATATTTTTACAGGATCAATAATTGTGTGTACAAGATTTTAGAAAGAAAACTCAAACAGTTTTCAATTTATACTATCATAAAAAATTATCTCCAAAGCTGCAGTCTCGACAAGAATACTGCCTCAATGGTAAAGCATAACTGAAAGCCAGTTTCGTTAAAACAAATATTACTCACTTTACTCCGATGATTTGGACGCGACGGTGTACGGTTTTTTTAAATTGAGAAGAAAAGTGTTTTCCCGCAAAACCTTCATATATATAGACGCAGCGACATATGCGGAAATAAATAGTTCTATTGACATTAGTCGCTGATATAATAAGACCGATACCGTTGTAATAAAATACTGTTGTCACATCATTTTTTTTTTTTTTCATTCGTGCTACATCAATATTAGCTAACTTCAGATTTTTTAGATATCTACGTCGCCTATGATACCAACCTGACGTCATAGGCGACGTAGCAAGCAAGTTGACGGACCGCTGCTTTTAGGAAAAAAAAACTAAAAAAACGGACATAACCGATAAAACGGTAAAATGGACCGTACGTTTTTGGATTGGTCCTTTTTCGGTTGCGGTAATCGACGAAGGACCTGTTAGCGGCGAAATCTAGATTTAAAAAGAGCGCGCGGAAATAGGTGGCGCGCGCGACAACGAGGCGAGAAGCGTGCCCACGGTCGCTATTATGATTAATTGCGGTCTATGATCGAGGTAGCCCTGTGGACGGAGGTAACGCATCCGACAGCTCGGTATTTATCTCCGTCGCGCTTGTACACCGCGAGCTTTTTATCGAGAGATTGTTGTCTCGTTGTTCGGCCTGTCGTCGATGCTGTTCGCAGATAATCGAGCGACCATCTTTGGTAGTTACATTTCGCTCTGTCTCTCTCTCTGTCTGGCTCTCTATCTTCATCTATCCATCTCTCCGTCTTTCGCTCTCTCTCTCTCCACAAGCAAGCCGCGCAAGTCCATAAAATCGATCTCGAGAGAGAGAGACGATATTCCAAATGCGGTGAACAGCAGAGAAACACACGAGAGTTCGATTTCCTGCTGTTGCTGTGTCGATTGTGTACCTACGAGCGCACAGCAGATATTAAAAAATCCGAGTGCGAAGTGTTGGCATCTTCGACTAGTTTTCCGCGGATGCCCATCAATTTTTCGATGCGTCGCTGATTTTTTAAGTCTTTTTTTAATCGCGCACGAAATCGAGGAATAATGGGTGTTGGTCTGAAGCCGTTGGAGTTCACCGATTGTTTGACGGACAGTCCGTACTTTCGTGAGAATCTTCATTACCATGAACGCGAATTGGAAAAAACTAGCCAACAGATAAAACGACTAATCAAAGAGGTCAAGGATCTGTTGATCGCCGCTAAAAGTAAGTTTTTTTCCGACGGAATGTGTCACGCGAAAGTTCGTTGCTCACCTGTCGTCTCCCCTTCTATATTCTCCGTCTCTCTTTACACTGTGTGTTTTCATTACTCCTTACACACTCGTCTCTAACGGTTTTGGTGGTATGCCAATTAAAAGAATACAATGAAAAATACTTTTTCATTTATAAAATTACCCATAGACACTATAGATATACGATAATACACACGGTCCAGTGACCCGTTCTTCAGAATTTAGTGTACATTGGAAAATTCTCGTTCGTTCGATAATTTTTTTTTTTTTTTTTTCTCCTCAAGGGCTTGTAGATTCAAATGAATTTGGAATAAATTTTTACACTGGTTATGCTGTAAATATTAATTGCACGGGTTGTCAAATTTTTCATCGCCGGACGATACGTATTTCATTGTCTAGCTCTTAGTTTGGACGTCGCGAGATTGCGTTCTCCCTATAGATTCCATGATTTAGATTTAGTCGCTGCGTTCGTTACGGGAGTCGTCGCACGGTCATACTCGACGGTCGCCTAATTTTTCGCTCGACGAGTCTCAGGTGTAATTGTGAGTTATTGAATTTCTAAAGATCTGTCTCGAGCCCAGAGGGCGTTCTCCAAAACGCTGCAAAACTTTAGCTTCGAATGTATCGGAGAAACTCAGACCGAGGACGAGTCGCACATATCGCAGAGTCTCAAAGAGTTTGGTAAACTCATTGCGTCGATCGAAGATGAGAGAGACCGCATGGTAAGCAAGAGTTCAATTTGCAAATTAAAAAAAAAAAGGAAAAGAATTGCCAAATACCGATGGCATAGCGAGGAGAAGAGCGATATTTTTTGTCGTTGTTTTTTATCGAAGCGTATTCGACAACGTTCAGGATGAATATCCCTTCACGGAGCACTGCGCACACTGCACTGCACTTAAAAGAAATTTGTACATCTCACTGTCGCACGTCCCTCTACGCTGTTGTTTGTTTATTTTATTTTTTTCTTTTCGTTCATAAAGAACTGTTCATAGAAAAATGTTGTAACGGTAGCTCGAGCAAAAGAAACCCTTTCATTTTTCGCTGTATCGAAACTATCGAAGATAATTTAATCCTTCCTTCTATTTTTTGTAGTTGGCAAACTAGGAAGCGCAAGTATTACTTTCCATTGCATGTTCGATGTTTTTTTAATTTTTTTTATTTGTTCTATTCGTTCTATGAGAGTATGGAATTTCAATCGTGCGTTCATTATAAATATCTGTTACGCAAGTTAGAATGTTGAATAGCAGTTGATTAGCGCCGATTTAAACGCATTTGTGTACCACGAAGAATATATCAAAAAAAAATAGCGTGTCCGATTGGCACTTACGACGCACGAATCAACGATATATTTGTTCGTTTTAACAGAATTATTTTTACAGCTTGAGCGTGCCTACGACCAGATTATCATACCACTAGAGAGTTTCAGAAAGGAGCACATCGGTGGTGTGAAGGTGATTATTCGCATGCTGCTCACTGGAACAACGTATCAGTAATTGATACATTTTTTTTCTCATTCTGTTTCAGGAGGGCAAGAAGAAGTTCGTGAAACAGACCATAAAGTTTTGTCAGAGTCAAGAACGAATTTTGAATCTTTCAACGAAGAAGCAGGACAATGTTCTTCAAGAAGTAGGACACCCATTATCTATCTATACTGTGCTTTTAAAGGCAGTTTTTGGATACATATGATATGCATATTTTTTCTCAATGGTTTGTTAGGCTGACGCGACTCTGGACATGGCTGAGCGACACTTCTGTCAGGCCAGTTTAGAATATGTATTCTTGTTGCAAGAGGTACAGGAACGAAAGAAGTTCGAATTCGTCGAGACAGTACGTACGCCATTCACGCCGGTTGTACAGTAGAGCATCGATCATCCGAACGAATTTCTTTCCCGATATTCCGATTTTTAATCCGAATGTGTTTGCATTTGCACTGTTTCGGGTAATCGACGCTCCACTGTATCTCGTAAGGGTCGTTACGCTCGTATTATAATGACATCCTCGATTATTGCAGCTTTTGGGATTCATGTTCGGCTGGTTAACGTTCTATCATCAGGGTCACGAAGTTGCCAAAGACTTCAAGCCATACATGACGGAATTGCAATTGAAGATACAGAAGGTATATGCGTTACACAATCTGCCGGAGGTCGATTAATTCCAGTTTTCGAACTACCAAAGACAGTGTCCATTAAAAAAAAAAAATACAATTAATTTCTCTATAATAATTAACCCCCTTATTATCACCGTAGTGGTATTGAAGTTGTATTATTAATATCGTAACATAACAGCATGGTTACTGATTCATCATTTTTTGTGTGTGTGTGTATTTTTGTTTACAAGACTAGAGAGAATTTCCTTGCCACCAGGGATAAAACTGAGTCGCTTATGAATAAAATGAAGGACATGAAGAAGGTAACGTACGAGGTTCATTCTTTCACCTCTCTCTGCATAGGCGATAATATTCCGTGTACTAAAAAAAAAAAAAAAAAAAACAAACAAACAAACAAAGAAAATCATTGACATCGGACTCGTAGATAATGTGCAAGCACTACACGTAGCAATAATATCGTAGTGCCCATCTGCTGTGTTTTCGAATCTTACCATTAACTATCCTCGCACGAAATCGCTAGCATTCACGCTCAAACAGCATTCGTCACCTTTGCTTCTACTGTTGTAGTCTGCCGTCGAGACCGGAATGAGCAAATTAAATTCGCGCGAGGGCTACTTGTTTCTCATGGAAAAAAGTGAGTAGTTCAAGAATTACATCAACTTCGCAAATATGCACGACGTTCGTAATATTCATAATATTCGTAACTTTTCAGAGGCCTTCGGCACGACATGGACGAAGCAATATTGTACATATCAAAAGGACCAGAAGGAATTTACTATGATACCATACAACCAATTAACAGGCAAATTCGTAAGTCAAACATTTAATTAAACCACTTTTGTCACAATTGAAGATTCACTGAAGCACCTCTTGTTTCCTCAGCAGAGTAACAAGGAGACATTGACCCTGAGGTCTTGCGTTCGTCGGATGTCCGATACTATCGAGAAACGATTTTGTTTCGATATCACCGCAGTTGACAAGTGAGTCGCGCACACTTTATTACAAATACATTGAATGTAACACTGGGATTCGCTTAACGTTCGATTAACAACGCCTTTTTTTAATTATTTTAAAGGCCAGGCATAACGTTCACGTTTCAAGCTCTCTCCGAGGAAGACAGAAAGCTATGGATGGACGCGATGGACGGCAAAGAGCCGGTGAGTTTGCTTGTCTCGAGACGGAAAATAATATCGCCGGTATCGTTTTAACGGACAATCGTTTCTCGTTTCAGACGTACGCGCTGCAAGGAACCTCTGTCAAGACGGACGAGACTGTTCTTGACGAGACTGGCTTTTCCTTTGTCTCAAAGTGTATCACTGCTCTCGAGGACAGAGGTTCGTATCGTCACGGGAAAGAAAGATCATTTGAGCAGCTTAGTAAAATTGTCGGACAAGTAAACGAGAAATTATTTAGGTCTCGAGGAACAAGGTCTGTACCGGCTCGTCGGGGTCGCAACAAAGGTCAACAAGCTTTTGGCAATGGGACTCGACAGAAGGAAATCGGATAGGCTTAATCTCGATGATCGATTCGAATGGGAGAGCAAAACGATAACGAGCTCTCTGAAAACATACCTCAGGACACTGTCCGAGCCTATTATGACGTTTCAGTACTACAACAGTTTTATCATTTCCGCAAGTAAGAAGCTCCGAAAATTTTCCGACTACTTTGACTCGACACGTTTAACTCTGAAATCTCATAAACTTTTTTTTATTTACAGAGCAGGAATCCCGCGAATCGCGGATCAACGATGTACATACTCTCGTTTATCGTTTACCAAAGCCCCGGTTCGATATTTTAATTCTGCTGATAAAGCATCTACGCAAGTAATTATCACGATAAATCGAATCCAGTCGAACACGCGTTTCGCGTGGAGCACGAGATACACAAGGAATGCTTACACTGAATAAATTTCTTTCAGCGTTGCAAACAAGAGCGACAAAAATTTGATGACCGTAGGTAATTTGGCGGTCTGTTTTGGGCCGACTCTCCTGCGACCCGAGGAGGAGACGGTCGCATCGATCATGGATATAAAGTTTCATAACATCGTTGTCGAGATTCTAATCGAGAATTGCGAGAGGATCGCCGCCGGACCGCCCCAAGAATTTACGCGACCAATCGCCGTGCCGCAGAACCCCAATTCCACGAAACCGCGTAATCTCGAATCCGAGGAAAGTCAGAGCACAACGGGGAACGGAAACGCGTCTTTGACGAGATACTCTCTTCATCCTGCTGTAGCCAGCCCACAAACGCACGTAAGTCGAGGACTCTGTTTCTTTCGTCTCGCAAATTTAGTCTTTTCCCCGACCGCTTCACTAAATTTCTCTCTCTCTTCCGCAGCTCGTCACGAGATCTTACTACGACGGTCCCATGTCCGTTCTTTCTAAGGCATCGTCGGTGGAGGATCGGAAAAACGGGGACTTTGAGGAGCTTGAGCACGCTAGTCATCGATTACCGACTTTCTCGGACAGTCGTGTCGGTCGCGCGAAATTAACGAACGCTAATTTTATATACCATTCCGCGGATAAAGGTAAAGTAGATGCTAACGGCAGATAGCTGTACGGCGGACGATATTCCGCTATTCAGCGATTATCGATATCCCGGTTGACGCTTCTAGTCCGGGACAAACGCTGAGGTGGCGTTTCAGTTCTAGGTAGTGGGAACACCAGTAGCTCGAGCGAGTCGGTTGCCTCAGACTCGCATTTGTATTCCTCGAATCAGCCTGTGAAACACAAACGTGGCTCAGTGATGGGAATGCAATGTCCGTCGGGATACGCGCAACGGAGCAATCCGGCGATATCTGTGTAAGTCTGACCACGACAGTTTCGACAATTTTTCTCTTCCGTAAGGTGCTCGTTTAAATTACGAATGGACTTTATCACGCAGAGTCAACACGTCACCGAGCAGCGGTCGTTCGAGTCCCGGCCAGATGCCTGGAATTTGGTGAGTTACCGAGGGCGCTATCAACGCCTAATCTCTCGTCGCTTATCTGAGCAAATTTATTGATAGACTCGTGTGTTTACTCTTTTTCAAGGAGGGTTCGAACACTTTACGCTTGTATGGCCGAGAACGATGGAGAGCTCAGCTTCGAGCCGAATCAAATAATAACCAATGGTACGAAAACTTTCCACGTCTCGTTTTCTACTTCATTCGATAAATACATTTTTTAAATCAATTCCTTTTTATTGCAGTGAAACCCTCGCTCGAGCCCGGATGGTTGGAGGGTACACTCAACGGAAAAACGGGTTTGGTTCCGAAGAACTATGTCGAGCAGTTGCCCTAAGAGAGCAATCGTACCAAAGAGTGCCTAATTACCCATAATCGATCGACAGCCGGTCGAATAACGAGAATTCCGAGGCATATCGTTTACATTCCGGAAGCGCGCAACGTATACACCCAAACATTCCGTTAGGATCAACGCATCCCACTGATACTCGCATATATCCCTATATACTTATACTATTTATTCAAAATACTGCAATAATGAAAGAAAAATCATTTCATTGTAACGAGAATGACACAATCTTATCGAAGCACCGAAGCTACGTGGGCGAACAATTTACATAGTCAATTATCGTATACACATACGTTATATGTACACATAAATATTAGGAGCCCGATTTGCTCAATACAAATCTTTACTTTGTACATAGTTACTAAGGTACAGATCGTCAGATATATATTATATAGCATATTCGCGCATAATTTTTTGGTGAACGGTGACACGAAAAAATGATAATATATCTTGTATTTAAGTACATTTATATACAATTAATTATAAACAAACGTTGTTGGCAAAAATATCGCAGATTCGATCGAGGCAATATTAAGTGTATATAAGTAATACGAATTAGTGATATAGTGAAAATAATGCGATACATCAATCATGAGTTTAAATCGGATTGGATAACGGAGCTCTTGAGGGTCGAAGGTCAAGCAGCAACGGGCCATTTATTATTTATATGCCATTTGTTAGAATAACGATTTAGTTTTCAGCCGGTTTCGAGATCAATTTTGCACCAACATCCCCGCGATCCCGCTTTCACGCGTATCAGATTATGCACAAACGGTCACGATAAAATATGCACAGTTTGCGAAATATATAGATTTTTCAAGAATCGGTTGTGTGCATTTTTTTCCTCAAATGTTCACGCCTAAAATTTGAGCATCCGTCGAAATTTATAGGATTCTGTAGAATTTGATAAATAAGAGAAAGCATTTGCATATAAACATGTCGACATATCCGACGCGGAGGCGTGGTACAAATAAACAATTTTATCCGATAAATTAAGCTAGATCTACTTTATTCAGGCATACATATTATACAGACGCATACATAAAAAATTCGCCTAACGTGTACGTATAGTACTATCGACTCTACTATTTAATACAAAAAATCACGGTTTTCTCAGTACTTTTTGTTATTTAATTTATTTATATATATATATATTTTTACGAGTGACGTGACCACGAGATTTATTTAAAGCGTATAGAATCTGATTTAACTCGATTAAAGTTTAAATTTATAAATTACCATGGCGACGTTACGGGTAGCCTCGCGCTGCTTGGAAAAAATTCAGTTACCTTTTATCATATACTATCTCCACACACGATCGAAATGGAAAGATAATATAATTGTTTCGGTGCACGATCAGAGGGACATCGAGCTTGGCGGAACAGTTGAAAGTAAAAAAATGGCTGTATTAGCGGGTCAAAGATTGTAGCATCTTGTAGACATATCACAGGGGCAAAAATCATTCATGTACCTCTTCACGTACAGTAAAAAAATAAGTGATAAGGATAAGGATTATTATTGTTACGTCTAAATGAGCGGCAGATAGTAATATATAGTTTTCGTTTCTTCCCACAATACCGTCCGAAATTGGTAACGAAAGATGATAGAAAAATATCTAGATGAAATAAAAGCGGCACAATAGTGCCGATCGACAGCAACCTTGGTCCACTTTGTAACAGAAATACTTTTTCAACAGTTAATCACTATCATTAGCGATTCGAATTTTTAAAAGTCTCAACCGAGATATATCTCATGTCATCGTCCCGTTGTGTTTGCACTGTTTTACGCTACGTCCGATATATTAGAACTATTTCTTACATTTGTACATTGTACATTTTTCTGTGTACAACGCTACTCGAAACTTGTCGATGCACGATCGAAATATAGTTATTATCAATCATGACATATTATAGTCAAATCTGTTGAGTCTCCCCGATTAATTTTTCCCTTGTACGATTACTGTATTAATTACAATATCAAGTGCGACGAGCTTCGAGTTTCCTTATACGCGAGTTCAGCCGCGTATAAGTCTACTGGCTTATCGAGCTATGAATAAATGCACGTATTTCATATATATTCGAGTCGGTGTCCCCGCACACAACCCGCATGCCGTGTGACTAGTTTCCTCACGAAGGATTATAAACCATTCGGCTGATTTTTCATACCTACATTATTGTTGAGTTGTACAAGGTGGATTTCCATGCCGAGATAGCCGGCTTTCAGAGCGTTTTGCTCAACGCAGTTCCAGATCGAACTCATGAACAGGGAGTAGCACAGTATTGCGGTGCCAAGCAGTCGAACAATGTTCAAACCGATACTCGCACCGACGGAATTTAAAGTGGAGTCAAGGCCCATGGACCAAACGAGTGGTACAACTAGCAAGCAGCACGACAAAAGATACCAGCGACGTTGTCGACGGACGCTTCGCATAGACTCGTCGCAAATAACGAGTGCCTCCTTCAGTGACTCTCGAACGTCGGTATCGGTCACTTCGTACTTCCCTGAAGTGTAAAAGAAAAAAAAAATTTTAGTCCGAGTTCGCCGGTCTAAAATCGAGTAGCTCACCTCTTATCAATTTCAAGTGAGCCACAACGGCCTCGTGGTCGGAGTAACTGAAATTCTTCTCGGGCACACGTTGAGGAAATGGATGCTTGAAGCTCGACACTTCTATCTATTGGATAGCATATCGTATATCAATAATGCAGATATTGATGACACGCAATAAAAAGATAGCCATAGGAAATTACCTTGAAGTTCTTTGAGCCAAGATACAAGATGTGATCGATGCGTTTACCCTCAGGTAATTTTCTGGATACTTTTGAGGGGGTGTAACTATTGTTGGCACATTCACTGGTCCCTAATTCGTTAGACGTAATTGAGCAGGCGTCCACGAGTCCGGAAACGCCGCGGATTATTTTGTAAGCCAGATCCGGTGGGCCCGCATTGAGATCACCGCCTAGGATAACTGCGTCAGCACCGCGTTCCGTCATTCGTATGAACTGCGCCATGTCGAACGCTTGCAGAACTCGGTGGGCCGAATATTCATCGTGCTCCGTGTCGTATTCAGCGTGGAGCTAGAATACAATAAAAACGCAAATTAGCAAGGATCTTCGTTAATTAGCTAGTTGTAACATAATTATGGATGCCAGAATATAGTCTGATTTACATGAGCAACGTAGACATTGACATTCGCATCGTTCACTCTCAGTCTGCAGAGTCCGACACCCTTTCCGCCGAACCAATCGCCATGGTGAATTTTGTGAACGTAACCATTTAGCGACCATCTATGAAACATCACGTCTTGTATCGGGTACCGAGAAAATATACAAATACCCGATCCGACAACGCCACTATAATTAAAGAGAAAAGAATTGTTAGCTGGTCTTACATGCTTCAAAGGGAGGATGAGAAATTCACCGATTTCCGACAAAAAAAACTTTTTTTTTTCTTGGTAATGAAATATTATTTAGGAAATCTCCAACTGGCGATTGTTTGTAAGTGTTCCGATCATGTAAAAAAGAAAACTCCGGGCGGCAATATAAAAAAATATAAAAGTTATTTCATTTTTGAAAGTAGGAAAACACTAAAAATAATAATACCGGAAAGGCGGAAGAACTCCTCTTGCAGTGTTTTTACAGTGAGACCCGAGCATTTTTTCAGATGATCGGAATACTATTACAATCGATTGATCGTGGGAAATTTTTTATTCAGGAATTTAGGACTTTTTCATAGAGAAAATGTAAAAGATGTTCCGCTTGCCTGAAATGAACTTGGTAGCTATCATTGCTATATTATTATTCACCTATAGAAATAGTGTGCATGAGGCAACTTTTCTCTGGTCGCAGCTTTGATCATTTTGTAGTCTCGAATGAGCCAAATTTCTTGAAGACAAACTATGTCGTAATCTCCGGTGCATAGTTGATCCGCGATGGCTTTCATACGATCTGCACGATTTTTTGATATGTACGGTATCCCCCTAATAAATATTGTATACATTAATTGTTAATTATTAAATAATAAATAACTAAATTAAATATAATAAAATAATCGTCTATGGCATATACACAATGTTTAATATCAACAATTTTATATTAAGAATGTTACCGACATACTTATATCAGTTACGCAGATGGTGAGTTGTAGATAAGAAGTTTTATCTGCAGTCTTGCACAGTAACCGAGTAAGTATAGCAAGTAACCTTGCAAACCTGCCGTGACTTACCAACAATTCAGTGTCAGCAGTTTCAACGTCGTTTCTTCAGTCATAATTGAATGCAAAGTACAAAAGCAAGAAGAGTGAGAATGGATGTGTCGATCTATACAAGGAGTAACGAAATGTAACTAAAAAAATTAATTAAACTTCATGTCGAACGCTAGGCTTTCATTGACTGTGGATTGTCATTCCAGTACCATTCTTGGACCTACTGTTCCTACCCGGCGTTCGCTTGAACTGTATAAATTATGTATCCTTTCTTCGTTTCCCCCGCAAGAAGATTCCAACTTCGGAGCCTTTCCACGGAGAGCAAGAAGCAGCACTAGTCATGTGAGTCGGTAAATAACCGGGTAAGTAACCACTTAATTAACTGCGGCTCCTAACGTTTTTTTAAGTCCTTGGAGTCTTGGAATTGTCCTTGAATTTTGCCTGACCTTGAAAAAGTCCTGGAATGTAATTGAATTTCACCAAGTATCCTTGAATTTTTTATTTTCCCGGAAACTTTGAGTTTGTTTAACAATGTATATTCAGTTTAGTAAATGTTTTTGTCGTTTTTTGAATGACCTGCAACGTATTTCAACGTATTTTTTCCCGCTGAACACAAATCCGTTGGCCTTCATTGGGGCTAAGGTACAGTGAGTCATTGAAAGTCTCGAGATTTAATGCACGAAAAGTCGTATTTGTAGGATTTAAATGGAAAATATTCGGTTGGGAGTAAAATAATTGTTATATTCGTGATGAGCGGGAATTTTTTTAAAAATCGATTGAATAACGATTTTTCACTTTTTGAGCCACTTTTGGAAAAATGTCGATTTTCATCATTTTTAAAGGAGCCGATACCTCGGCTCCCAATGGAGCTAGGAAAAACGCGGGGTGTCCATCGTGTTGTACGGGAAAAATACAAAAGATAGGGCCTCGTGCGAAGTTTTAGAATCGTTTTATCGTGACGCTCGAGAACGTTGAAAAACGTGAAAAATTGATTGGAAAGGGGTAGCACATTACTAGAGGAAGCTGATGTATCGGAGCGTATAGCTCATTTATTCGATAATTGTGTTTCGATATAATTACATGCATTATAGATTAAATGTTTTAGACCGTGTATGATTTACTTCTTTCTCTTATTCCATTATTCTTATACGTAATAAACTAATAAAGTGTCTATACAGCAAGTAAGATACACATGTTTGTCAGTGTCGGATTATTTAAACAATCGAATGGAACAAGTTGAATATCGCCGTTTTTTTTTAAATATAAAAATCGTGTATTCGAAAGCGAGAGCGCGATTGACGGGCGCCATTACAACTCCCTCGTTTCCGGATGCGACGGCGCACAAGCGTACCTGCGCGATCGCACGTCGTTTTCCGTTTTCCATTTTATTATTTCTTCGTCTCGCTGACCCCAAGTGCCCGCAGTCCTCCTTCGAACACCTCGCATCATTCTCGTTTCGCCTCGAAAGGAGCGGTTCTACAGTTGTACGTGCATCGAAGTAAGTTAATGTACCGAGCGAAGGTTTTATATTTTCACACAACTCGGTAACAGGTTGCTCGGCGAGCCGATAATCTTAGTTCTAGTTTCGGTGCTTTCCTGGAGTCTCGGCCATCGTGGCCTTTTGGCGCGACCTTAACCTCAGCTAAAAACGCGACCCGGATCGTGTTCCAATTGATTTATTCTGTACTCTATGAGAAAGTTTCCTCGAGCTCCGGAAGTTGGTACGAAAATCTTCGACGTTGAGCGCATCGAAGAACATACGAATTAAGAATCGTTCGGGACCTTGAACAGCCTAATGTCGGAAGTGTCACCCAATCTCCATGTCCCATGCCGCCTCCCGCTCACCTTTACCGCTAGGCCTACACGAAACCTTCGGAATTTTTCCTTTCTCACGCATCCGGAGCGTTCTATTTTTTTTCTTGGCGCTACCTCAACTCCCGCTTCGGGAAGATAAATACGATGCGCGTGAGGCCTGTGTCAAGGTCTTTCCGATTCGCAAGATTTTTTTTTGTTTCGATATTGGGCGCTTTGAGCAACAAGCGGGAGAAGCCATATTCTAAAAATCGGGATGAATCATTGCCAATAAAAAAAAAAAAAAATACCGTTAACCAGGTGCAACATATATATATATACAAATAAACATTGTTTTTCTCATTCCAGAAGGGTGTTGTATGAGTCAAAAAATAGAAAAGCCAGTGCTGTCAGGTCAACGCATAAAGACCAGAAAAAGAGGTACGTCGGAGCTGAGCATTACCGATAACAATGGTTCATTTATGCGTATGTAAATTTTTTGAGAGCACAAAGACTCGAATGGTAATGTTGTTGTTTTGCAGATGAAAAAGAGAAGTATGATCCAACTGGATTTCGTGATGCAGTACTGCTGGGCCTGGAGAAGGCTGGCAACGACCTAGATGCTATATCCAAGTATCTAGACACGGCTGGTTCCAAATTGGACTACCGACGGTATGGAGAGGCGCTGTTTGACATTCTCATCGCCGGCGGTCTCTTGGTACCGGGTGGCTCGATTGCCCAAGATGGAGACAAGCCGGTCAAAACGACGGCGTGCGTTTTCGCACAGCCGGAGGACATGGAGTCTATGAAGAATTACGAGCAGGTAATGCCTGCACAGTAAAAAATGATTTCATAAAACTAAAACACAAAGTTTCGTAAAGATAATTTTCATAAATAAGTGACAAACTCGTTTGATCTGGTTTGAATACGTGAAAGTGTCAATTTATTTGCCGCGATCAGGAAATTAACAAATAAAACATTGTGGACGTTTGTGGGCAATAAGTTGTAAAAAGCAAAAATTCTTTTAAATGTACATAGTCGAGACATTATTATTATTATTATTATTTTTACTACTAAAATTTACAGAGGCAAAGTGTAACACTTATAAAATGTGCATCTGCTAGTAACTGATTATCACGTGAACATACGTGAGACACTGCTAGAGATTTGAAAAACGCATTGAGTGGTAAAAAAATATATTCCCGTAATTGTGGTTCAAACGAACAAAAAAAAAAGTAATATTATTATCTTGTTTTGCAGGTATTCACGAAATTAATGCGACGATACAAATACTTGGAGAAGATGTTCGAGGAGGAGATGAAGAAAGTACTGGTATTCATGAAGGGATTCTCACCGATCGAGCGCATAAAGTTGGCGAGAATGACAGCTCTCTGGATCTCCAATGGATCCGTTCCACCAACCGTGCTCTCTGTTCTCATCAACGAACATCTTGTCAAGGACAACTTGGCTTTGGACTTCCTGATGGAAGTCTTTGTAACATGGAAACAGGAGAAGGGGCTTTCCAGTTTGATGACAGCACTGAAACGCGGCGGGATTGAAGGAAGGTAAACTATCCTTCGAAACTATTCTTTCATAACGATATTGTAACTTTTCTGGATTTATTTATTTTTTCATTTATTCGGTTATTTCGGCATTATCGGCAGGTTAATGGAATTCGTGCCGCCCAACAAGAGAACCGAGGAACACTTCCGCTCGGTATTCGAAGCTGTCGGTTTGGCCGATATCGTAAAGCTGCACAAGGCCCAGGCCAGTCAGGAAGCAAAGCGCGACCTGCAGCAACTCCTGCTCGACGACTTGGCCGACAACCGACCCATCAAGGACATCGTACTTGATCTTAAGGAAATGGCACTGAGATGTGGCATTCCCGAACATGAAGTTATCGGATTGGTAATAGCCAATAAGCCAAACAAAAAAAGATTCGTCCTCGATTCTCTGCAACGAAAGTCGATGAGACATTTTCTTTTATTTTTTGTTTTCACAGATATGGGGCGTAGTTATGGGCCAAGCCGAGTGGAACAAGAAGGAAGAGTTAGTTGCCGAACAAGCACTCAAACATTTGAAGATCTATACTCCTTTGTTCGGTGCATTCACATCCACTGCCAGATCTGAGCTCGCTCTTATCCTTAAGGTTCAAGAGTTCTGTTACGAAAACATGAATTTCATGAAAGTCTTCCAGAAGATCGTTTTGTTATTCTACAAAAGTACGAGTTCGTTCGTCGGATGGTGTCGCAAATAATTGTTTGTTGTCTGGGTGAATCTAACATAGCTCCACTTGATATTTCAGAGGATGTTGTCTCAGAGGAAGTGATTCTGAAGTGGTACAAGGAGGGACACTCGCTCAAGGGAAAGATGCTCTTTTTGGACCAAATGAAAAAATTCATCGAATGGCTGCAAAACGCCGAGGAGGAATCCGAATCGGGTGAAGAGGACGATTAAAATTATTAAAAGTAAGTCTCCACTGACACTCGCAATGTGCGACGGTTTTGCCAGAGCGCATACATGACGTACATAAATTGCACGTTAAATCGTCTCATTGTAGATACATTCAAGCCACATTGCCAGAAAAAAAAAACACTAAAAAGAAAAAAAAACAAATACGTCAGTATTCTGTCCAACTTTATTGGAAAAAACTCTCGGGGCGAACATCTGACTCTCAAGTTACGGATGGTGGGTGAATTCAATGGGAAATAAAAAAGAGCAGCTGTAAATTAAAACTATCAACATCGGAGGCACCCGAATCGGGAGGCCGGGACAGACTACGATAAAATTAAAAATGAAAAATTAATCGATTAAATTGTGAAAACTCGACAAAGACAGAAAATTTCAACGCAGAATACAGAAACACGGGGAGATTATTGTCTTGTAAATTTGCAATGTCTCTGAATTGTATTTACTTTAAGAAGACATATTTTGTGTTACACTTTTATAACTCCGCTACAAAATATATACAGATCGACATAAAAAAAAAGAAAATCGAAACAATCGATCGATCGATTTGGAAGAAAAACAAATAAGAACTAATAATACGAACCATGAACTTTATCCCTGTGTACGTAAGAATTTCGAAACCCTGTCTTACTTTGTACGATAATATTGTATTAGTTTATAGAAAAAATATACTGTCAGGTGGTGTTTGATATTTGACGCTTCAGTTGTAGTTCATAACTTTAATTCCATATTATCAGTAAAACCGTAGGTGGGGGACCGGCGAAAGTGAATTGACCAAAAACATTTGATTATAACAGTATTTATTTAGAGATTTTTCTGTCTGTATTTGTAATCCCTCATAGGAGCGATCGGTTGCTTTCCTATCACGGTTTTGCCGTTCATGTATTGCAACAGTTTTTCCGGTACGACTATTTCACCGATGCTCGTCTGATTGGTTTCACAAATGGCTATCAGCATCCGCGGTATAGCGCAGGCCGTACCGTTCAGAGTATGTGCATGCAACGACCGACCGTCGTCCGTTTTATACTTTATATTCAGTCTTCGAGACTGGTAATCCGTGCAATCGCTGCAGCTCGATAATTCGCCGTACTGCTGCCGCCCGGGTAACCAGCCTTCGATATCCAGTTTCCTGTGAGAAAATAAATAAATAAAATTAAAAAATCTTCGTCAACTATTAAGTAAAAAAATCACAGTATATCGCCAATCACCTGTACGCCGGTGCTCCCAATTCGTGAGCCGGCATGTCCAAAACTTTGTAATGCAATCCTAAGTCGGAGAACAGGTCTTGCTGAATCGCGCGCAATTCTTCCATAAATTGCGACGAGTCGTTTCGCCCACAGCAACCGAACATTTCAACTTTCGTGAATTGATGGACTCTGTAGAGTCCTCTCTCCTCCGCGATATTCGATATCTCCGCCCTGTAGCATCGGCTAACCGCGGCCAGCTTGAGTGGCAGTTTATCCGCTGGGATTTCGGTGTCCATGAGCTTGCTGGCCAAAGCTATTTCGGCTGTGCCGGAGAGACTCAGATCGTCGCCATAATGAGAATCCAACGAGTAAATGAGGTTACTCTCGCGATCTACGACGGTTCCACATCTCTCTATTATTTTCGTGGGTAAAATGTCTGGCACTGAGACCAATCTGAAGCCGTGACCAAGCAATTTACCGACTGAATATTGAACCAACGCTTCCTCCATTTGCGCGAGGTCTCCTAGAAGTATGTAACTCCTCTCTCCGGCTATCGGACCTAAATCTTCCACTCTCGTCAAGCCAAGCTTTTTCGCCAATAGATTGAAGGGCAACGGCGAAAAATCAAACTTTCTGCGAGTCCCGCACTCGCTCAGCACTCTCGGCTCGTTTCCGTATTCATGTATTCCAGGAGCTGTTTTGTTTGGAATCATCGCCAATTCCTTCAACAGGCCGACGCGATCTCCCGGCTTTCCCGATAATTCCAGGATTTTGTCTATGTTGCCGATTCTCTTTCGACGTTCTATATTGTCGGAAATCTCGTCGCGATTCGCGGGATTCGACAAATATTCTACGTCGTATTCGGGCTCGGGGATTGACACTTTTCTGTCGAGGGCAGGCACCAGCTTCTTCTGTAATTGAAAGAACGATGAGATATAACTGCAAATAAAAACACAATAATCGAGTCCAACACACCTGAGTATGAGAGGAAAGCTTTCTGTAGCCATACAAGGTGGACAATCCGCGTCTCGAGATTGTCATAGTTATCGGATGTCGAATTGTTTGGAATCGCCACAGAAATCGGGACTCGTATCCACAATCCTGTGGCAAAAAGGGTTAGACACACTTGCAAGCACGGTTTGCGCACGCGCGAGGAGCGCATGCGCACACCCATGTCACTCCTCCAAAGGCGGGTTTCAAGTTTAAACTGCAAGTGGCCGGCAGCTTGGAGACCATGTTGTTCCTTTTTAATTACAAAACCTTCAGAGATTATTGAAATGAATATCCGTTTATCACATTAACTTAAATATTCATGCAGTCGGTAACTTGACCCGTAAAAAAAACCAAAATCAACACAACAACTAATCCTCCTCGTGGGAAACTTATTTTATTTTACTACAGGTCGTTTCGTTTTTTTCTTAATAAAATCTATAATGGTAACGGTAAGTGTAAAAAAGTAGTTTTACAAAAAAAAAAAAAAAAAGAAAATATTACATTACAGCGGATTAATGTTCATTTAAACGAGTTTTGTCGGATCTTGAAAACTCGCTCGAGCGGTGAATACTGCGTAAATTGATTTTGAGAAAAGAGATCGTCCAGCTGAAGGTCACATCGGAGAATGACGACTCCCGACGGATTGACCTTGACTTTTATCTTGGTCTGCGGAGTTAGCACACCGTACTCGACATCCTCGTACAGATCCTTGAACGAGTTTACGATTATTATCATAATAAATTAATAATTTTTTTTTCACATCATAACGATAATAACGATAGATACCTCAACTTCGTAACCCCCGGGGTATTGAAGGCCAAGTTCCTTCAATGAAACCGAGACATCCGAGGGCGTGCCGTCCGTTCGTCTGTTGATGAAGGCAATCGCGTACGAGTAATACGTCTGGTAGACCGGTGTTATAGGTCTTGCCCAAATCTCGATACCCTTGTGCTACAAAAATTCATCGAATATTTACATTCGTTCGTCCGTAACGCGAACGCAACGGTGACTGACGTAGAACTCAAACCTTGTAAATCCGTCGGCCTTGTATCCCCAGCGGGTCTTGATCAACGGCGATAATTTTTTTGTTTTGCAAAATAGCTTTGTACTCAGGCCTTATCGTGCGTAAGTCGACCGACATAAGCAACGGTGCAGCCAGAATGGCCCACAGTGCCATTTGGGTCTTGCTCTGCTCATAGCTCAATCCGAAGTTACCGACGATCAACATATCCGGATCGTTCCAATGACCGGGACCGGCGTTAGGCACGATCGAGTCTTGGTTGTTGCCATAATAGTCGATTATACTTTCGAGACTCGCCCACGAGTCTTGAATATCGTCGAAGTTTCGCCACAAATTACAATGCTGTATTATCGACGTGAAATTCGGCTGAAGGAATTAAAAAAAAAAAAAAAAGTTTCGTTAATAAACATAGAGAATTATTAGTGAACGACTGATCGTAGTGATCGGTCACTTCGAAAACACAACTCACCTGCATACCGGCGTAAATTTGGTAGACCGGCCAGCTGCAGGAATAAATCATAGCACGTCCGGTTTGATTCAGATAGAAACCAAACTCGGGATAACCTGTAATCGGTAAGAAAATATTTTTTCTTTTATATTCTCGATCTTGTAAAATAAATTTGTCTCCGTCGCGTACTAGCGTACTAGCCTCTATCCATTTCTGACGGATGCGCGTAACAACCATCCAGCTTAACATAATCGACGTCCCAAGAGCCGAAGAGTGCAGCGTCGTTCTCTAGGTAGCCCAGAACCCCTGGGTATCCGGCGCAGGTATAGTTTCCATAATCTTCGTATATTCCAAACTTGAGACCTTTCGAGTGAATCTAAAAACAGCTCGATCGATTAGCGGCGCATCGAGTAATAAAATTGTCAATCACGAAGCAAGCTGCACAACAGCAATCTTACATAATTGGAAAGACTCTTGATCCCATAGGGAAAGCGTTGCCTGTCTGGAACTAGCTGACCATTCGGGTCTCTCTCCTTTTCCAGCCAGCAGTCGTCAATGTTTATGTATTCGTATCCCGCAGCTGCGTAGCCCTCCGACACGACGATATCCGCCATTGTGCGAAACAGTCTGTCGCTGCAGGGAGAATATACTTCTTAATCCTCGATGTATTTATAATAACAATAATAATAATTATAATAATAACAACAACAATAATAATAACAACGACGAGAGAGTAATTGAAAGAAAGTGAAAATACAAAGAGAACATTGACCCAGATAATATTGACTCTCGCTGCCGACTCGCTGTTGCGATTATCACCGATGGCGAATCGACGAGCGCAAACGATCGGGAGTCAGAAGTCGAGAAAGTTTTCTCACCTGATACAATTCTCGGGATCATTTTTGCAATCGGTGTTACATCGGAACCTTTCCCACGCCAGCCATCCCATCGGCGGAGCCCGGGCGAGGCCGTTCTCGAGTGCCGAACTGTCCAGGGACAGGAGGACCAGGGCAGACAGACAGAAGACGATCCGTGCCATGTTTTTTTTCCACGTTGTTTAGCTCCGCAAGCTTGCGCAAAATTCGTCGTCACGTCAAGCGACTGGCGGACAGGAGATGAGACAACCACTACCGGTCGATGCCTGGCGGTGCGGAGTATCGACACTGAGTATACGAATCGCGATCGGTACAATTCGTGGTGTTTTTTTTTTTTTTTTTTTTTTACGGTAAATTTCGAGAGCGCAAGCGAATCGGCATCAACATTCTGTACCACTTCTGCCACTCTCTGCCCGGACTGATCTGATATAAGAGCCGCTCCGAGCCAAGAGTACTTTCACCCAATGCCCCATTTCATTTTTATCCAACACAGACGCGTATCCCCCGTCGACTCGTATGCCTGTGTGCTCTTATCGTTCAACGTTTTACGCTCGCGGCACGGATCGGCCACACGCTACTACCAGCCGTCCCCTTCCCTTCCGACCAAGCCTACCGACCTTCTGCCATTCGCACGGACCGTTACTCCCCGCTCCTCGGTGTTCACCGCTGCGTGTATCATTGTTTCTCCGCGCGACAAACAATTCTCTCACGAATTATCCTCGATTATTCGTTCGATAACTATCGTTCGATAACCGGCGACTCGAGTAGTAATTGAAGAAACATAATCGGGGTTTTTTTTTAATCCGCTAGACACGAATAGCTTGATTTCGCACCGACGCGCCGATAAGACGCTCTCGCCTTTCACATTGACCCCTCCGGCGGTTCTATCGCCTCCAACACCTTTCATCGTCGTTAACGTTTTACGATAGTTAATTAATATTCGATGTATTTTCGTCGGCATCGCCCGTAGCGTGAACAACCAGTGGACTAAACAGATACTTTATTCTTGTAAATGAATGTAACAATCGACTTGCCTCTGTTCACGACTCGCCGCCGCCCCCGCTTTCGCTGCTGCTGAATGCCAATCCTCCACCCGGCCGTCTGCGGGAAAGTATATGCCACTCTTGGCATTTATACTCGATCGGTAATATTTGTCGTCCGCAAGATCGGGCATTGACTTTTCAACGTTCAAGCGCAGCTCCTGTATCGGTCAATCTAGTTTGTTCGTTCTTGTCATCGATTGCAACGGCCATCGTTCGACGTGTACTGTTTGTCTGTCAACAGCGACATTCGGTCGCCTCGTACTGTTTGTTAAATCTCGAGCGACAATGTCGAAGAAGAGATAGTTATTTTTTTCTTCTTTTTTACTTGCGTACTTGCTCAATCGAGCTCGATCGTTCCTACGATGTTCTATATACGCGAGGAGTGTAAGCACGTAGGCGTATCTGTCAGTGGGTATAGGAGCCGCCGCTACGTACGGCACCAGAGCGACGCCGCAACGGCACAGCGCGCGCATCCCCTTCAAGTTTAGCGCAAACCAGCGCCGCCTTCCTCCGGCTCGTGTCCGCGACGGCATTGAGCGACCTTTTCGTTCACAAGAATCACCTTATCGTCGTATCTCGTCGCGGTTTTATTATTATTTATTATTAAAAAAGAATACATATCTCGATACACCGATGGGGGACTCGAGGGTATGTCAGTCGTCCGGATTCGCTTGAGGTCAATTTTATCGCCAGGACCGCGGGCTGCCTCCTGCTTTGTGTACGTCTCCGCCCCTGCCGTTGCCGCTGCCGCCAACGTCATCACCGGTCGATCGGTCGACACCCGTTGCAGCTGCAGAGAGTCCTCCTCGGCCGAGCTACTGAAACCTCGAGCATCGGTCGAGCTTCAGAAATGAAGACACGAGCCCTTTTACCATGACCAAGGTAAGCCATCGCGTTTTTTTCCTTCGTCACTTCGTCGGTCGGCCTTCCATCGCTCACCGCCTAGTATTTCGCCACTCGACTCTTCAACCCCGTATCTCCTCACGATTGTTTGTCCGCCCGTCGACGCACACACATACGCACGTATGCATGAATGCATTCATTGATGTTGATCGTGCCAGCATTCAATACACGAGAAAACTTTGTTCCGCAACACCCCCAACATCGGCAGCGGGTTTTTATACATTTGCGGATAATTTTTCTTATTGATTGTCATACTCACGTACGTGTCGCATATTTCATAGATTATAAATAGATTGGGTGAATGACATCGATCCCTGTCCATCGAATGGGCGATTTGTGTAAAAACGAAAAAATGTTTTCGACTATCGCCGCCCTCTCCAGGGATTATTATTTTCTCTGCCGACACGTATAATAAAATCAAGGACTCGTACGCAGCCAGTGTAGTATCGCTACTCGCGTGTGTGTTCGCGGGTGTGTGTGTGTGTGTGTGTGTTAGCCATCAATGAGCAAATGGCGGCGTCAAGCGTTGCCGGTGACGTCGCAGCGAGAGATTCGTCGATTTATTGTAGCCACTCATTAAATAATGCCATGAAAATGATGCATACACGATGTTACCGACAGAGTTAAGAGCTATACTGCGGATACGGGGCAATGCGATGGTATCTGTAGGGCGCACCAAACGTTCCATTGATCTGCCTTCGCCTCTCACGACGTGACCTATGCCATATGCCATTCGATTCCTCGCTGCACATTGATCAAGGGTATAGTTCTATTTCGGTGGGAGCCATTAAACGTTTCTCGAAACCACAAATCATCTCGAGATTCGCGCTCGACAAATTGGAAATAAGAGGCTCACGATTGCTCTCTTCGTCGCGACGGTAGAGTTGAGTTGGTTAACAAGTAGGGCGGTCCTGATAAATCGATAAGCGCTACTTTCATTCATGGCTTTCCCGTCCCTCCCCCGCACGGTACCGCCGACACGTGAATTCGACCTGTACGTAAAACCTGGCTATTTATAACTCAGGAGTGAATTTTCGACAAGGATCGTCTGGACTTGTTTTATTTGATCGTTAGGGGCCGGTAAGAGACTCGGACGATGCTCGTGACTGAGAATACAATAATAGCCCGGCGGATTGTTTTTTTTTCTTTTTTTGCCGTTGTTTGGCTCGTCCGAAGAGACCTGTGCCACTCTCTTCTGGCTCGGCAGATGCTCGCGATCCTATCGCAGTTTTTTTCCCCGAGATACCGCAAACGTGTTTACAACGAGTATACACGTGCGGCAGAAGGTTGCCGGAGGACATCGGCGGTCGGCTTCGAATCCCGGTACTATTGTCATTGTTGTTCGCGCGAGTCGGACAGATGAGATCGCGTCGAGACTGGAAACAATCGTTATTCACCATAGCGGGCATCGGGCCATTCCCGGTACGACCGTACGCGTCTTGATTGGAAAAATATTACATGCGTTTCTCGGCTCTCACGATTGTTGGTAATCGGCGACCCTGGCCCGAACGTTATTCTGGACTACCGACACATTTACGCCCCTCGCAGCGTGGATTCATAACCGAGGAAAAGAAAGAAATAAATCTGGCATTGCTGCACTCGGCTTCGAGTGATCGAGAAGGGCTGTCAGGTATCGCTGTTCAAGGACGACGACGAGGATGACCGACGATATGTATAAATGCACAGGAACGCGTGGGTGGCTCGTGGGCGAGATGTCCTCGGATGAGAAGGTGCGCGCGCGCGCTCACGCTCACGCTCTCGAACGCTTCCCGACGGTCCGTAAATTAGTTTAACTAGTGCACTGAAACTAACCCAGTTACGAGAAAAGGTGGGATCGCATATCGAATAAATTCAGAGCGCAGTCGCTCGTGTCTAGGGCAGCGAGAGACAACCGCAGTTGTTGACGCACGTATATACGCCTTTGCTATGTGTCGCGAACGAAAACTGTGGTTTCTCGTATCTCGCGTAGTCGCGCGGCACGACGTCGATCGTTTGCTCCCGAGTGCTCCCGCTTCGATCGCACGCCCGACTGTCATTGTCGCCGATCATGCATAGATTCCGTAACGCGACTATTCTCACGTAGCCGTAAACATCGGCCGGCTTTAACGATCGAAAGAATAATTACTCCTCGCGTGAAACGAACGGTGATCGAGGTTTTTGTTTCGAAGCGAATTTACACACATTGATGAATACAAAAATCATCGATCTCATGATGTTTCTCGAGGTTTGCCAGCTCTATCTTCAGACGAGAAAAAAATCGCGTAATCTTTGTACCCTTTGGGCGATCGTGACCTTCGTGAGGGACGAGGACTCGAGGGAATTCTTGCGATGGTGTCAGTCGTACATGGTGCCTCATCTTCGGCATCGTCAGGACGACACGAGCGCATCGAGAGCCCTCCCGTCCGCGTGCACCTCGCCCGCAGGCATGCCTGACTCCGCTGACAAGAAACGCATCGAGAAACGTATACTGCACGCGCTTCAACAATTGTTCCACTGTGGCTGCTTGCCCCCCATGGACTTTTAGTACTAACGGAGCTCAGTTGCCGCTGTTGCCGTCGACTCGTTCGGATCAGGTCTCGAGCGAAAATATATATCCAAGTTAAACCAAATGACAAAATTAATTTTTCAAATATAAATAAACGAATGAATACAATAAATAGTAGTCATTTGTATTGTTATTATCATTGTTAATAATAATGTAACAAATAAAAATTTGTTTGGTCATTGAATTATTATTAGTTTGCCGAAATGTTTTAATGATTACAGATTGGGATGAGCCATGCCAAGTTTGGAACTGAGCAACGAGAGTGATGTCTGAGAGCGACGGCGAACAAGCGGCTAGGTCTGTGGCCTTGGAACAAGCCTACGTTCACGAGGTTTATGAACAATGCGCCGAGAAGACTGCCCAGAGTAGACACTGGCCGCGGATATACAAATTCCTCGAGGAACTCGAGCCCGGAGCTCTCGTCTGCGATATCGGTAATTCGGTCGAGCTCGAAATTGTGTACCTCGAATGTGTACTCGTTCTTTCTTTTCGTAGGTTGTGGAAATGGAAAATATTTGAGCGTCAACGACAACGTTTTCAAAGTTGGAGCGGACCGATGCAAACGACTTACCGACATCGCTCGGGAGAAGGAGAATGAGGTAACAACGATATCGATATCGGGCCGACAGTTATGTAAAATTGCGATTCTTTTTTTCTACTATCTGCCGTCGATATTAAATTGGATTTGGACGCCGCGCTCGAAAGGTTCTGATCTGCGACAACCTAGCCCTGCCGTTCCGAGATGAAAGCTTTGATGCGGTACTCTCGATCGCCGTGGTACATCATTTTGCGACAACCGAGCGACGCGTCAACGCTCTCAAGGAACTCGCACGAGTTTTGCGTATCGGTGGAAGACTCGTCATCTCCGTTTGGGCTATAGAACAGAGGCACAGAAAGGTTTTTTTTTTTCGCAGACAGTAGATTCATATGCAAGTTGCGATTACGAGTGCGCGTGAGCTCTCGGAAAGGCATTTGGTCAACGGTCACCGGATTTTTTATTTTCTATTTTTCCAGTTCGAGTCTCAGGATGTCCTCGTACCATGGCCGAAAGCTTACTGCCTCAATACGGGATCGGGCTCGGGCTATCCCGGTGGCAAATTATCTGCTGGCGCTATACCTTGCATCAATGAACTCGATCCCGACCGATTCGCACAAAAGTCACCTTTAACATCCAAAAGGTATAAGATATCTGTAATCATTTTGTCACCTCTCGTTGCTCTCGATTATTCTTTTTTCAATTTTGATATCGAATTCGGCAGAGCCGCGTCACGAAAGTGTAAAAAGAGGAGTTATTGGATAGATCCGATCTTCAGTCCATCACCGTCTACCAGTAGCCTCTCGAGTCCGAACGAGACGTGCTACAGCTTCTTTCGACGAGCCTTGCAGGTAAATCATTATTAACTGTCTTACACTTTACGGTGTACTCTGTGACATCTGACGGTGTAATTTTTTTTTTTTTTTTTTTTTTTTTTTTTCAGAAATTAGCAGGTGGCAAACGAGACTCGGGTAATCGAGCTTGGTTTCTGGAAACTTGGCAGAACGGCGGTTGCAAAAATCGGCGAAATTTCGAAATCGACGATATCGGCGACGTCGATGACATACCGATAGAGTTGCGTCGTCTCGAGGACGACAATGTCACCGTGACGAAGCTTCCTGACGGGCAGAGCATCAAGTCGAAGAGTCTCGGGGATATTCTGGAGATTCAACGTCTCGATCTCGTCCGATCGAGATCGAGCATTCCCGGTTTCTCGTCGAGTCTCACGTCCGAATTCTATCTCGATGAAGAATCCAAAGCATCATCCCCACTGGCCCCCGAAGGACCTAATCCGGCGTACCGAGTCCCTTCGTCGGTGGAGCCAGTGAGAAACGCGGACGATCCTGAACTCCTCCCGTCCTGGTCCTCATCGTCACCGCCGCAGCCTGCGGTGTCAGCAGCTGTGGCCGCATCAGCATCCCCGGTATTATCATCGTCGATCCAATCGTTATCAGGCTCCTCTTCATCAAACTCCAAGCCCCGATTGGTGAAACAGAAAAGCCATCTTCCGGACGACGCGTCGCTGGAGTTTCCCGACAAGTCTAAAAACACTGCCATACAAGAATTTATCGAGGGGACTGGAGAATTTCAGGTAGGTTCGTTATTATCGATCACAGTGTCGAAGCAATGAGTTAACGAGAGATTATTACATTTTTTTGATCAACTGACCGACAGAGTGCGAGACTGAAGCGCGGAAACGTTCACAAGCAGAGTTCGATGAACGAGGAGCTGATGTCGATGGAGAGGCTGGTCGAGCGAGATCGCGTGCGAAGAAACATAATGAAGCAGGCCTCGTTGAACGAGGAGATAATATGCAAGCCCAATCGCACGTTCGGTAACTTTCGGGACACTCTGTATTCCGGGAATGCAACGAAGAGATTTCAACTAATCAAAAGTGGCCTTACGAATCGAATAAAGCAATCGACTACGAGTATGGAAAAGGTGTCGAGTATGGCACTGAAGAATGGTTTCGTGAAGATCCTTCAGGGATGGAAGTCCGGCGAGAGTAACGTCGACGCGGCCGATTCGGATGGCGATGAGAGCAAGAGGTGCAAGGAGCTCTCGCCGCAGAGAAAGACGAGCATCACAGTCCAGGCTAACGGCGTTACCGTAACCCCGGTAGGTCCCGTTTCCTCCGCGGGTGCAGGAAGGCTCGAGAACGAGACAATCGAGAGACGGCTGTCGAAGGAGGACGGTTCGGATTCGTCGAAGGACAGCAGTTTGCAGAGCGACACGAGCGTCGATTCCGAGGACAGTTTCGCTTCTGTCATTTATGTGCCAAAGCAACAGCAGCAACAGCAGCATCACAACTATCAGCATCATCAAAATGCTCACCAGCTCCACCACGATCATCAATTTCCGTCCCTGATAGACGTCGCGACGGTTCCGGTCGGTGGTTATCAACTGAGAACAACATCGGCACCGCCGTCGCCTCGTATAAAGCACCCACCGGAAATTTACGGGCCTCGGCTGAAGCTGATCTCGATATCACCCCTCCTCAAACAATTTCCAGCAACTAGTAAATCTTTACCGCCACCGAGTCCCCCGGGATTGTCACCGAGGACCTTCAATCTCTTTGGCCCACCGAGCGACGTTTCTTCGGTCAACTTGACGGATAATACGACTATCGCCAAATCCATGCAACATGACCCGGTCAAGGTTGACGCGATGGACAAGATTACTACAGACATGAATATGAACGAAAATATTGGCGACGAGAACTGCTCGGATGTGACAAAATTATTCGATGCCAATTGTATTAGCGGAGAGAGTAAGATGAACGATATGGCACTGTGTCAATCCGAAACGGACGAGACCATCGAGGCCCCAACTGGCGACGGTGACGATGCGGGAATTGAAAAGGCAACATCGAGGAGATACAGTCTGGTCAAGAAGGTTACGGAACCGGAGAATAAAAATATATCGGCGAACATAGAAATCGTTGGCGGCCCGACGTGCACGATGTACAACAACGCCGTGACGCTGCATCCGGTGCAGCGAACGAACAACGACGCGGACTTGAGCGTTAAGTCGACGACGCCGTCGGTGGAGGTTTGCATCGCCACCGGCGGCGACATCGGTGACAATCAGTCCGAAAAGTCCAAGTCCGAAAGCAGCGAATCGATCAGCGAGGAAGACAGCAGAGGCTCGAGGCTCAAGCAGATAAAAGAATTGCTTAAGCAGAAGCCGGGTTTCGCGACGAGATGTGGAAAATCCTCGTTTCCATTGGTAAGACGCGCGTCGACCGTGACTTCCGGTCGTTCGGAGATGGTCGATGCCAGGACGTTGCCACGGCTTCTCTCGTTGGAACTATTCAATCCGGAGACCGACGATCTGGACAGCGACTCCAGCGGTCTGTCGTCGCCCGAGTCGGTCGGCTCGGTCATCAGCGTCATATCGGACGAACGCTTTGCTCTGAAGAACAAAGGTTTGTGCCATGACAACAGTCGAATATTATGATTCTCAAATATTGTATAATCAATTGTTTTTCTTCTCCGTTGATCAGATAAAAACGGAGGACCCGAAGTTAGAAAAGTATATGGTGGAGGGAGTACTCGTTGCGACCAAACGTCCAACTACTACGAGCAGATCGATGATTCTCAGAACTTGAGACTATTGGATACTGCGACTGGTGCGTCGTCAACGAATTCTCTTCAAGCGGCTCTCCCCTCGAGTGCCATTCCCGATGGAAATGGCGATAATGCTCGCGACCAGGCCGACCTGATTAGCGTCGATGCGCAGGACAACTCCCGGAGGAAAGACGTCGATGACAAACTTAGAGAAAATGAGATAAACGATATCGAGAAATGTTGTCGGATCGAAAGAATCTCGCAAGTCCCTATTGACTCAGCGAGAGATAGAAGCGACACGACGAGAGCGACAAGCACGCACAGAAGATTATCCGAGACGAGTCTGTTAGAGAGGTACGACGCTAGATCGACATCTCCCTGTGCGGGGGAAAACGCGATCGATTTGTCAAGTCGGATCAACAATTGTAAATATAGCCAGTTGATGGACGACACGATAGCTTGGCTTCGCAGCGCCACGGGGCCCGACAACGATTATCATTACTCCGAATATACAGACAATAATTCACGTTGCACGACGAACGGGAAGGGATCGATGGAGCGGGGCGAGCGTGCTGAGTCTAAGTCTCCTCTATGTAAGAGCACATCCGAGGACATGATGGACTTTGTTATGGTAACGAAAAATGGTGAGTGCATAGGTGGCACGGACATCAGCACAGGGTGCGACGGAGAGGAGGAACCAAGGAGCACCGTTGACGGTCGTCGTCCATCGAAGGGCTCGGTCGTTTGCTCGAACACAGCAGAAATAGCAGGTGGCACCGCTACCTCGAACATCGGTTTACCATCAGCCGTGGATGGCAAGACCGTCAGGCACGGGGATTCTCACGAATCCACCGAGATCGAAGGCTCGATCAGTCTGTCGAGCGATGCGACTAGTCAGACAGGCTCGCTCAACACTTCGAGATTCTGCGGCGGCAGCACGACTTGTCTGGTCTCCAGCAATCTAGAGTACAAGACTCTCAGGGAACGGCGCAAGCATCTGTATCAGAATCGCTCGGCGTCCGAGGAGATACCAGGGAGGGATGTGACCCCTCCGACGATCGCTCGTCTGATGGACGGCCACCGCGACGGAGCCGAGGCAGTGGTCGGAAGAGCATCCCGAAAAGCTGAGCGTTACGCGAACAGTCTGAAATCGGTGAACATGAGCGGATCCTCGTCTCAGGAGTCATTGTTGTCAGACTACGGTGGCGACGGCTTCGGCGACGGTGGCAACGGCGGCGGGGGTGGCGGGGCGATTACTTATCACCAATACTATCACGTATTTAGAGAGGGCGAGCTCGATCAGCTTATCAATAAGTACGTTGAGAATCTGCATATTATATCTTCTTACTACGATCACGCAAGTTGGTGCATTGTTGCGGAGAAGGTTCAAGTCTGGACTATATGACCAACTACTACTAAATTTAATATCTCTCGAAATTTCACGATTCCTTACTCGCGTAATATCTCTTCATTTTTAATAGATATTGTATTGTGTAGCGATCGGCCACCATTATATATATGTATATATATATATATATATATATATATATAAGATAAACGAAAATATCACGCGTTGATTAGTGACTCTTGATTGCATCTCGTCCCCTATGGCTTTTGCATTGCGATACCCTTTTGTAAATATGTAAATAACACTCGGAGCGTCTACAGCCACACGTAATAATTTTCATAGCTGTGCTATTGGAACGATAGCATATTGTCTGAAAAAAAAACAAAACAAAACAAGAAAAAATGAAAAATGTAAAACCTAGGACGCACATAAGCATTTAATAGTATTCGCGTTCGTCAACAACGTTCTCTGATAATGTACCAACTATTGCATATTATGTTTACGTTAAGTGCTTGACCAATTATAAACAACAAGTTTCATTGGGATAACATATATATATATATATATATATATATATATATATATAAAATAGAAGTATAGCGCAAAGAAAAAAAAAAGTTCTTTCTGTGATTCGAGAAGGTCGAGTGACCGGAGGAGGCAGGATGGCTTGGTATACGTAAGCAGCATTGTATTCGCGTTATAGACAATAAGGGTCCGATGAATTTTGACTTGTTCAAGTCAGTGTTAGTTTACGCGTAATGTCCGTGGTAAATTATACAATTGCAAAAAATTCTCTTAAATTTAGGAATAAGAAATATATTATTTAAGAAAAAAAACATAAATATGTATAGACGATTAAGTTGTTGGTTCACGACTATTGTGCAACAAAGTTACGATTTTTACCTTAGCTCAAACGCTGATGGCTGGTTCTATCCACGGGCCTTTGAGATTAAATGGTTACATGTAATCGGCGGTACACTGTACCGCTTTGACTCCGTGGCTGTATCGACGCGAACACTTTGATCTCTGTAATATTATCTTTCTGTTGTTTTGAATTTTTTTAATGATTTTTTTTTGTTTTTCTCTCTATCTCCGAAACCCACGAATCCTCATCGTTACAAACACGTTATTATACACGTACTTATGTAAGTAATAAAATCTTGCGTTGCTCATTTAATGTATTTCGTTTATTTTCAAATGGAAATATGCTCGAAAGTTAATAAAACGTTTGTACAATATGTATAAATAATATGTTAATAATATTACGATAAATACAACAAGAGCGTCATTTTGTCGGTCTTTATCCGCGCCGTTTTCAAGCGATTTAAGATACTCGATTTTTTTTTTTTTTTTTTACAAACGTTTTGAAGGCGGATTATCGTAGCGGTGCGTAATTTTTTCTTACTCACGACGCAAATTTTCAAGTCTCGCTTGAAGATCGGCGTCGGCATCGGCGAGATTTCCACCACCGTCGCCGTCGGATGTTCCAGCGGCCGCGGCCACCGCCGGCTGTTTCGAGCCGCTGACGCTCAGCGAACCTGAAGCCTGGGGCAGACCGGACAGCTGATCCGTCAATTGCAGACCGAGCTCATCCAATACTTGGGAAACAACCGCGTCGCTGTACAACAGAGGTTTTGTTAGGACAATCGTGGATTTTTTTTCACTTCGTTTGTGATATCACGGCCAAATTACCTCTCCTCCTCATCCCCTTCGTCCTCCATTGCGTCGTCTATAGCGTCGTTCATTATCTCCTCCTTCATATCCATTATTTCTGATTGTTTCTCAAATTCTTGCAATATCTTTTGTATCTGAGGTAGGTTGAGTTGTCTGGAGAGTAAAATGAGATATCAAGTGCATAAAATTGTGAATAAATAACTATGAGTAAAATTATATTGGTATTATTATTATTATTATTATTATTATTATTTATATGTTTGGGTCTGGCTCAAAAAATATAGCTGTTACCGGTCCCAAGTGATGTATTCTCCATTCAGAAACAAGAATTAATCAGTCTTACTTGTTCATGCTCTGCATGGCTTTGGTAACGCCCTTCATGGCCTGGGCCATAGTGTTCTGAGAGCGCAGCGTCTGAATCTTCAGTGATACTGCTTGTATGTTTGCCTTCATCAGCATAAACTTTTTGACGTAACGCCTCGTCCTCACCAAATCCTTGGCCATTATTTTGACCGCGTCCTGTTCAAAATTTAAACCATTTAGATTAACTAGAGCAGCAGGGATGGTACGCAAGTCTTACCATTTGACCCTCCTTGGCTAGTTTCTTTATATCCGCAATGATTTTCTTCTCCTGCTGTTCCATTCGCATTTTCTCACGATCCAAATCCCTCATCGCTTTGTTAAGAGCTCTCTGGTTTTTCCTGAGCATCTCCTCGGGAGTTATTCGCTTGCCAAAGAGCCACTCCATCTTGTCTGTGCGCTGTAAACACTGTCAGGGTTTTCGTTGCTTATAAAATGCGTGTATCAATGATGTTAGATGACTCTATTTGCTTAAGAATGGTGCAAGTAAAAGCGGGGTGCAAATTTTTGTTACCACGGGTAAAATATTGGAGGCAAATGTATTTGAAAAATATTTTTAAAAAATTGAAAGAATTCGACAAAGATCTCGCGCAGTTCGGTTTGGTTTAGCGATGCGATACGAACACAAAGCACGGAAGTACAACAACACAGAATTATCGTTTGACAGATCTAGAATTCTTTCGCTCTTTCGGTGTGCCTGTAATAGGTTCCCGTCAAATATTTGAATTTGTTGCTTTCGTCGAAACAATTTTTTTTCGGTGCCTCGGCCTTGTCGGTGAGTCACGTATCCTACCTCGGGTTATGATTTCAGACGATGTTTCGTCTCGCTGCGTTAACCTCGACACTCCCGACCGCTTGTTAGATTTCACTGAGAGTTAACACAATGTCTTAACAACGAAAATGATTGCGACGAGCGATGACATTGCTGGTGTGGGAAGTCTGGCGCGTAAGGCGCGCGGTTGTCGCAGGCACTACGACGCATGGGTACGTTCGTCCCAAGGCGTTAATTTCGCAGTCGCGGAACAGCTTGGAACAGCTGATTCCCTCTGTAGGTAGCGAGGCTCCAATCGTTTCGAGAAGAAGAGGAAGAGTCGCGGCACAGCTGGGCTACAAGCATCGTCGGTGTTGGTCAGCCGACCGATGAATTATCGCTCCGAAGGAATATATTAATCAACGAAAGAAATGGCCGCAGTTCGGACCGCACTTATCCCGAGAAACAGTCTCCGTGTGGCCCGTAAAAATCTTACGTTACAAACGAATTCTCGACTGGCACCGAATATTATATAATTGTGTGTGTGTGTGTGTGTGTTTTTTTTTTCCGCAGAAAGCCACACCGCAACCTGTGCTAGTTTAGCTAATCATCGCTGTCAGTATTCCCAATCCACGGGAGTGATAAAGGCCCCTACTACAGCCGGTCTGAAGAGAGGTACCGGCGGACGCAGCTCGTTCAATGGAATCGTGTGCACGGTGTTCGGCAACACGGGCTTCCTTGGTCGATATGTTTGCAATCGTCTTGGCAAGATTGGCACGCAGGTGAGAGCTACGCAGATTTTGCAAAGATATTATGATAATGGACCCACGAATTACCTCTGAATTCTTGCTTTTTCAGCTGATTCTTCCGTATCGCGGAGATCCGTACGAGTCTCTGAGACTGAAGCTCTGCGGAGACCTGGGCCAGATTCTCTTTCATCCTTTTGACCTGCGCGACGAAGAATCCATTCTAAGATGCATCAAGTACTCCAATGTTGTAGTGAACTTGATCGGTCGTGATTGGGAAACAAAGAACTTTACATTCGAGGATGTACACGTGACTGGAGCGAGGACCCTTGCGAGGCTCTGCAGGGAGGCCAAGGTCGAGCGTTTCGTTCACGTGTCGGCTCTGAACGTGAACCGAAGTCCGACGGTACGTAGTCGACGACCGTGAGTAGCACGCGTGTAGAGCAGCTCGGACGTCTCACGATTTCGGATCTTTCAGCCGCTAGTCACGAAGAATGGATCACAGTTCTTCAAGTCTAAGTGGGAAGGCGAATGTGCTGTTAAAGAGGAGTTTCCAAATGCGACGATTGTTCGGCCGGCGGACATATACGGACAGGAGGATCGTTTTCTCAATACCTACGGTCACAGATGGCGACGTCACTTTAGGTGGGGAAACTCGGATGAACGATTGCTCGATTGACGAGCGAGCTTCGTTATTATTAATATTTTTGTAAAATACTTTGTGCGTTTTATCGATAATCGACGATTGCAGAAGTATGCCGCTGTGGAACAAGGGAGAGACGACTGAGAAACAGCCGATATGGTCGGGCGACGTTGCCGCTGGAATCGCCGCGATTGTGAAGGACCCGAAAACGGCCGGTCAGACCTACCAATTCGTTGGGTGAGCATTCTCGTCTTCGGAATTAGTGTTTCTATAATTATTTCTTGTTTGTTATCTCAAAATTTATAAATCGGATGTTCGTTTTGCGAATGTTTATCCAAAGTATTTTTTTACGAGGTTTTATCATTGTTTTTTATGTAAATTTAATAACAAATCATTATTGCAGACCGAAGCGGTACTTGCTTTCCGAATTGGTCGACTGGCTCGTCCATCTGACGAGACGTGAAGCCGTTGCGTATGGCCATCGGCGATTGGATATCAAGTATCTGCCGCTTTTCAAGCTGAAAGTTGACTTTACTCAATTTATAGCGACAGGTGCTCCTATCGGCCTCATGCACTGGGAGGGTATTGAAAAGGTAAAAAGTCGACGGATAGCGAATAAATATCCTTATTATTGATAAACTCTACAAATCGTTGATACCGATCCGTAGGAACATACGACAGACGTCGTTGTGAAAGGAATTCCCATGTTGGAAGATCTCGGTGTTTACCCCGCGGATATGGAATCTCGGATGACATGGGAAACCAAGCCTTTCAAGAACGAGGCCCATTACATGGAAAAGCTTGGCGAATTCGATCCACCACCACCCCCGAAAACAGTGCCTCTGACAGTTTAATTTGATAGTCCTTTGATTACTGTACAATGTAGCGCATAAACCAGTCTCCTAGCAATAAACGTCAAAAGAGACCGTACATAGGCCGAGTTTACCGTGCATGTTTGGAGCGTTCGCCGGATAGACGTGGGGTAATAAATCGTCAGGTGGGTATTTTTAATCCATACACATTTATATATTTTGCAGACACGTCTGACGACCTATTTTTATGATAAAATTATCAAATTTAATCAGGGGCAAAAATTAATTGCATATTTTTCAATGTATGTATTATCACGATATTTTTAAACTAGTAATTACAATATCGGTATAGGGTTAGGTCTCTGTTTAAAGAAACAAAATGTCGGTTTCTGTGGCTTCTCCATTGGCTTCGCCATTCGTCACGAACTCCCACTCGCGGAGAGTGAACATTCGGTAACGGTCGTACGGAAAAACATTGGAAGTGTTTGAATCTCTGCGGCTTCGTGTCATTGGCCGGTATAGCGTAATCCATCCGTTCATTGAGACCATATGAAACAGTCGGTATCAAAACCTGTGAATTAACTTTTCTCACGGTCTCTCGTATGCACGGTCAAAAGAAAAGTCGCATCGAAAGCGGATATCATCTCGGCTCTCGATGAGACTTCTCTTTTGATTGCGAATGCCAGAATCCGAAAAAAGTTGATTAGTTCTCATTAATCGCCGCGGTATTGTTCATGTTCTTAAGTAGTGCGTGATCAATTAAGTCAACAGGGTTTCATTTATGAATTGCGAGGAAAAAACAATGGGTTCACAGCTAACAAGTGTTACGCTCAGGTAGTTTTGAAGATACTATGCCTGACTTCGACACGTGAGGCAGAAGTTTGGTCTGGCGTCATCCGTGATGTCGGTGTGTAAAGGCAGGAGTTCGGCCCGGAGTCGTCCGCCTATAGCATGGTATCCTCGGTAAGTGCAAACGTCGACGGGGACGAAGTTTTGCAATATCGCAGTTCTTATCGACGGGAGAAGCACAGTGTCCGCCATTGTCGCGTGTCAGTTATTCAGTGGAAAGAAAAGGTTATCTTTACCAACGGCGCTGTGAACCAGCTAATCGGTGAGTGAAAACTGCGCTTCAATTATTTTCAATATCATTATGATAAAACATTATTCGACCAAGCAAAATGAAAAGATGAAGACATGAGTAAACTTTTATCGTATATCCATCAGAATACTGTCTGGTAACATCGGCATATTGCGCCTTCCAATTTGTCCGCCTATACGCCACTGGTTTAGTCTTTAACGTTTCGAACATTAGAACGCACGTTGGCATCGAAAAGTTTCATGCATCTTTAAGGTGATGCCCCATACCTCCCGCCTACCTGCCCTGCGCCCACTTGGTAACAAAAACTGTACCGAATGCCGTTTTGAGATCGTAGCTCGCCAAGGAAAAAGAAAATTGTCTTTCGCTGCGTCTACTCGTTCGCCAGAAAAAGACGATGTTCTTTTTCCTCGACGGATTGCGGTCTTAAAACGGAATTCAGTACAGTTTTTTTTACTAGCGGCGGTATTTCACATCGCGTTAATGTATTCCTTTCCCCCAACTGAATACCCAAACTAGACTCTTTCGCAATCAAAAGAGAAATGTTATCGTGCAATTTGACACTGCGTCGGGAGGGCCTGGATTCAGTTTTTTTCTTTTATTAGTCCCCCCCCCCCCCCCCCCCCCTCCATCCCGTCCATTGCTCTGGCACCATTAGCTGTCAGAGTTTCACGTATCTTTCGACGTATGCTGAACGTTGTCTGATGACACGTCCCACCCTAATATCCGCGAAGGGCTCGAGAGAGCCTGTCCGCGCTGTTACTGAGATTATCGCTAATTGTTGTTTATGCTTCATAAACCTATGATATTCACCGGGAACGTTGTGACGCGGCAATGCGTATCCATACATCCGAAAAGTTAACACGCAATGACGCGCACACGTATGCGAGAACCACACACGGCGGGAGGCTTAATATGATGGGGCGCGGACTTAGCGAACTGTCATGTCCACGTGCCCGTCAGTCTCGACAAAATAACCAGCCCGCCACTCCTATCACACCTAATTACCAACAACACTGCCGTTCCCCACTGCTGCGTATACGTATACATGCACTGTATATATTAATGTTGTGGCAAACGCTCTGAGCGGAATAAGCGTCGAAACGCGATCGGAAGCATTGTTCTTAATATATAGATCTTTATATATATTAGCAAGTCGTTGTGGCTGGGGTGTTTCGCGACCTCGCCACGGACTATGGAATTTTGAAATCGGAAATTTACCGGAACGACGTTACTTCCGGCTTCAAAATTTAATTTTTCATCCAGATTTTTCGACCGGAAGGGACGTATTTCCCGGTAGGATTTCACTTCCGGTTGGAAAATGGATTTTCTGGACCACAAGTTCCCTTCGGGGATCCCCTGGACCCTTGAAAATTGGGACAAGCAAACAAACAACTTTTCAAAAAATATATGACCGGAAATATATGATCCAAAAAATATATCGCTCATAAAAACCGAGGGAATCAGTCCCGAATTTAGCATCCTGTTTTATGACAATAAATTACGATAAATGAAACTAAATATTTGTTTTTCCATACTTACCAATCGTACAATACTCTCCCCCTAGAGCATGGTATCTTTGGCAAACCTTTTCGTGATTTCTATCTTATAATTCAAAGATCATCGAGCGGGATTTCGGGTGGAATGAATTTTTACGTTGATTTTTTTTTTTTACATTTTCTATAATATATTTTACATTATAAACCAACCATACATTATAATAATATTTTATATCCTTATTCGCTAAACGTGTTTTATCCTGTATTTCTCGTTTACATACTTCCTCCATATTTATAATTTTTTGTTTTGTTGTTGTTGTTTTATTTTGTATAGCATATATTTATTTATATTCATCATTATTTATAATATACTTTATGCTATGTTTATGTATATATATAATATCATACATGTTTTCACGCACGTCCCTGGCGTCGTCGTGCCAACTGTACGCGAGTGTGCTTTGTGTATGTCGTGTGTTTCATCAATTTTTTGTTTCTTCTTCTTTAATTAGTTTTATTTATTTTCTTTTTTTTTCTTCTTTTCGTTTCAATGAGCGTACATGCGTGGCGTGGCGGGGAGGGGCGTGTGCCTTTCGCGTATGCAATATGGCATTTTATGTATCAAATTACATACAGGCTTTGTTTGATTTATTTTGATCTATCTTTCGCGATTCGCTTTGATTCTTCCAACATCTTAATCTATAGTGTACGCAATGAGGCTGCCATGGAACCCCGCGGGTCTTTTTTATTTTCTTTCTTTCCTCCTGTTTCTCATATCTCACTCTCACTTTCAAACTTCTAAATTCTCTTCTCTATTTCTTCTTCTCTCTTTACACGAGTAAATCATTTCAAACTTTTTAGTCTCGAGAGTGCCTAGAACATTTTTTTTTCTTTTCACTCGTCCATGACGAATGAAAAATGAAATTGCCTATTGGTATGTATGCGATCGCGGCAAGGAGGAATAAATCTTCATTGCGGAAAAGGGCACCCAACACCCATCACTCGGCGTACGAGGTGATCAGTGATATGCCGTACCGCGCCGGGGTCCCTGGAGAAAAAACCCCGCACGTGCGGGTCTTTTGTCGTACGAAAAAAAAAAACAAAAAATGAAAAAAAAAAAAGTAATCACGATACAATCGAAAACGAGGTACGTCGTGCATCTCTACGAAAATTCGGACGCGATAATACTTGTAATCCTCTTAGCATTGCCCATTTCACTATATAATATATATCGGGAGAGGGGGGTGGGGTGGGGGGAGGGCTCGTGAGGTCCGGCAGGCTAACCAATACATTTTTGTTTTCCTTAATAATTAATGCTTTTTTTTCATCATTTTCTTTTATTTTGTTATATTATACGGTAATTAACACAGTATCCCACGCCACGCATTTTGCACGGCGCGTGGCGGCGCACGTATTTCAAATCTTTTAATTTTTTTTTAATGGGTTTTCTTTCTTTTTTTTTTCATGAGTGTAGCCTCGACACGCTCTAATTAACTCGTCGCCTAATGTTACACTTACACATGTATGTATATATGCATATATAATATACATATATCTCTCCAGGGTTTCTCTCTCTCTCTCTCTCTCTCTCTCTCTCTCTCTCTTTCTCTTTCTCTCTCTTTCGTTATTTATTCATCGCCACATTCATCCGCTCTATGTATATATATATGGCTCTTTATACAAATACACAAATATTCTTGCGCCCATTTTCATATATTTGTGTATTTGTGTAACGTGTTATTTGTTTTTTCTTTTTTTTTCCTCTTTTGTTATGCATGTTATATTTGGTACTCTACGTTTACGGCATCTACATTTATTCCTCTGTCACTTATCAACGCCCTCTTATCTCGTTGCACTAACTCTAGATATTCTCTGCGGTGCTCTGTGTCTTAGAGTTTGTGTATAGTGTTTGCATTGCCTGTACGTCATGTGTTACGCGTGTCCGTGTGTGTGTGTGTTTTTTTTTCCTCGATACTTTCGCTTTTGCTGCATCATCCGCGAATTTGCCACTCGGCTGCAAAATAAATACCGGTCAAAAATAAAAACAAAGATCCGTACCGGTAATGAGGGTCACCCGACAAGCGTTTGCCGGTAATTGAGGGTCGCGCAATTTGGCGAACCGACGAATGAGCCGGCAAACAAATGCTGGAGGATATGATCGAAAAGAGTCTCTTACTGTCTCTCGTACGAGTGGTCGAAACTTTCGACGGAGTCTCGGAACAAAGAAGTAAGGGTTTTGGGCGAGGGTGGCCGCGCTGCGCCGGGTGCGAGTCGGGGAGGGGCGAAAACCGTACGTGTTATGCGCCACTTGCGATCGTCAGATGTTAGATGTTGGCAGCGGTTTTCCGCAGGCCCACGAAGTTATTCAAGAAAGTGTGCGGTAGAAAAGGAAAAAGGAAATTGGATTTAGGATCGTATGGTCGCGTCTCCGGAGAATCCGCGGGGAGAGAAAAACGATAGAAATGATCTCAAGATTCGTACGGGACTCGTGAGAACGAGTCCACGGTCTGGGATCCTTTGCGGTGCGCACATATTCCCGGATCTCTTCCAGTCTAAGCGAGGGCCTCATCAAACTGTACAAGTTTGGAGATAATTCCTTTTTTTTTTAACGCGTCCACGGGATTTGACTGTATTTTCGTTATCGAAACAATAATCAGGCACTCGGATCCGATAAAGGTATCCCAGGAGGATCACCCAGGCCAGATCGGTCCAGGCCATCCTCTCGGGGAGATATCCGTCGCGTCGGAAACGGGAGACTTCCACGATGACGAATGCCGGTGGGAAGAAGATAAAAAGAAGAAAAGAAAATGAAAGAAATTGGATTTCGTGGTAACTCGCGAATGTCGTGATTTGATAGGGAGAAGTCAGGAAGGATGCAGCGCGGAGAGAGAGAGTCAGCTTGTCGATTCCCGAACGACCGGGGATGCTCGGGTTAGGATCTTCCCGACGAGGACGAGTGTCACGCCAACGGAGGCGTTATAGGGTCGTGGAAATCGCGTGGGCCGGAATCAAAGCCGATGGATCCAGTGTCGTGAGGCATAAGGGAGGGGGGTTAGAAAGTAGGAAAAGGTGGATTATATTGGAACGAAGGATATGGAGGAGGCAGCAGCCGCGGGATTGCGAACACACGCCTGTGACTCGGTACGAGTTATCGGGATGTGTGTGTGTGTGTGTTGATGTGTAAGTGTGAGATGGGTGTATGTAATACATATTTTTTCATGTCTGCGTATGTATTATGACGGTGAATAAGGTGCTGGGTGCGTTCTGCGCGGATATAGTTACATCGCTATTTTTTCCTCACTTTTTTCGCGTTATTTCGTTTAAATCGTTATTACATCGTATCGTTTTTTTTTTTTTTTTTACTTCTCGCTTCTCTATCACGCGCTCCGTCGCTCGCTCGCTTTCCTTCTCTCTCTCTCCCTACCAGTAAACCTACAGTGACCGACGGGCTAGGACTAGGACTAGACTACGTCTAGAGCTTCGCTTTAAGTTTCATCGCCGCTCTCTTGATCTCCTCCTGATTTTTTTTCTTCATTTTTTGTTTTTTCTTTTGTCGCTATAATCTACAGTTTCGTCGTACGACGCGTGTGTCGGTTCGTATCCCCGTATGCCTCCTTACTTCTCAATTATTATTATTTATTTTTTTCCTATGTGTGTTTTACGTGTTAACGTGTTTCGGATGTGTATTGTTTTTCGGATTATCGCGTTTCGGTATCACCTTAAGTTATAGTTGGCTCTTAAAGTTGTAAACTTAAACCGTCTAAGTGTTGTATATTTTGTCCGCCCACTCAACCGTCTCCTCGTCTTTGCCGCGCGGCTCACATCTCACGCACTCACACACGCAAACACGCACACACGCGAGATCAAGCCCCAACCCCCCTTCCTTTTTGTGTGGCTCTCAATATCCCTCGATATCTCACGACCCTCTTTCGCTAACGTTCCTCTTCGCGCCTCCCCACCTCCCTCCCCCCTCTCTTCACTCTAAGTCAATTAATTATCTACTTATTAGTTATCGCCCACCCCCCCTTTTACTCTCTACCCTCCCGTCGTACTCGCCTCGCTTATATATAGTTAACATCGTCATGCTCTCTCGCGCTCTAACTAAACACGACTTATACGCTCTAACGTCTAACGTCTACGTGCCTTAATTCCTAAGGCGCCACGTGTTTTTTGGTTTTTTTTTTGTATTTTGTTTTTTTTTCATGTTTTCAACATCTTACACCGCCTCCTCGCATTTTCTACTATAATCTTTCCTAAAACTCCGTCTCGCCTTAATCTCGCTAAACTTTCTCACATTTTTTTTTTTTTTGGGTTTTCGTTTTGTCTAAAACCTTCAACAGTTTTTACAGAGAACCAACGGTCTCGCGTCCCCGCGATTATCCTCGCAGGGAAGCGCAAAGGTGAGAGGGAGGGCAGGACCGGCCTTCTTCGAGAGATCGCGAGACGATCGAGTCGGGAGCAGCGGCTAGTAGAAAAACTCTCGTGTGTATACTGCAAGAAGGGCCCAGTAATTTTCAGTTCCGGAGAATCTATTTTCTATTTCCAACTGAGATCAGAGCCGCATAGCTCGGAGCTGGAGGGGGGCGGGGGGGGGGGGGGGGGGGGGGGGGGGGGAGGAAAAGTCAGAGTGCGTGGGCACACACCAGGCGGACAGAATAATTTCTTATCAATGTTTTCGATTATCCCTATTGCTTCGATTTTTGTTTTTATCTCGCCGAGCGGTTTTCAACCCTCGAGCCTCACTATTTTTTGTCTTTCGGGTATATTAATCGCAACGGAGAAAAATCTAGCCCGGGGAAAAAGCTAGACCGCTGCTCTCGATGTCTCAATCCTCGCTCAACGAGAGACCGACGCCTCTTGTCAGCCTTCGACCCACTTTCGATCGGCCCTTATATCTTTTTCTCGCACTTTTCCTCACTTTTCCTTGCACTCTCTTTCTTTCTCTCTCTCTCTCTCTCTCTCTCTCTTTACAAAATTTGCCTATATTTTTTGTTTTTTTGTTGTTGTTTTTTTTTTTGTTCACCTAACTAATAATGTACACCATTCTCGCACTCGGAGGGCGCGTCACTCGGCCCACTCTTTTAGTCAAAATCTCATGACGCACGCTCGGCGCGACTCCTTGACTCTTATCTCCCTTATCTCTCTTTCTTGGGTTTTGTTTGTTTATAGTACTTTTTTTTCTTCACATTATCATTAATAATTTTTTTTTCTCGTTTCGTTCACGTACGACGTTCCGTGTGACCTAGCCTAGTCTATCCTATACGTATGTATAATCATATATTTATATGTGGTTTTTTTACGCTGCGTGCGGACCGAGAGACCCGCGCATGCGCACGGGCCCAGAACGAAGTTTACTCGTCCGTCGGCTACGTTCACGCTCGCGGGTCGCTCCTCGCTCTCAGTCACCTCGATATTATTTATTTGCTCGTTATTTTTATATATATGTATATATATACATATATATATAACTTCATCTTTTTTTGTTTTACCGTTTTTTTTTTGTTGCTTTTTTTTTGTTTTATTTTTTGTTTTGCTATACCCACGACGCAAGGGTCGTGACCTTGTTAGGGCTACTCGGTTTAGTATTCTCGCCTTCCTTCGAATTAAACTAATGTCCGATAGATTTTTTTTTTATTAAAAAGAATGATAACGATAATAATAAACGGATATTAAACTATGATAGAAAAAAACGAAAATGAAAATTCAACGGAATTTTAACGAAAGAAACGACCGGAGGCTGCAGGAATAATAAATACTTCGCCGGGGAATCCCGTATCTCGCGGTTCCGCGTATCCACTTCCGTACGCCCGCGGCAATCGTTGACGCGACTCGACACACAAAAGCATTCACACACACACATACACACGCGCATACGCACGCATTCGCACGGTTCGCGAATCGAAGATCGTTGTTCCGTGACGGTCGAGCGGGGCACCCTTCAACGGAAGCGGTCCTTCGCGCCCCACCCTCCAATCGAGCCATCGACCAAAGCAACGACTGGAAGGCAGTCCAACCCCGGGTATCTCGATTGCGATAAATCAGCGGCAAGGGAGACTCGAGTCACTCGAATTCGAGCGTCCAGATGCTGCTTTTGTCTCGTCGATCAATCAACGAGCCGATATCTTAATAACGGAAGCACCGGGCCACTTCCAATCGTGAAATCATAGAAATTGCTGAAGATAAAAAAAATAAAAATAAATTATTAACTATTTTTTTTTCTTCGTTCTTTCTTTTCGTACATCTCCTTGAAGATCGGCAAGAGGCCCGGATATTGTTCGGCTTGTGCGCGATCCAGAAACGAGAAAATCTTATGTAAAATCGTTACGAAATTTGGAAAAAAGTGAATCGATAAAATCCGTTATTTCCTTTTGCTTGATATTAAACGGATTTGTAAGGCCCGGCGTTTCATCGGTTTATCTTGGCTCGATTATCCATCGTCGTTCCCCTTGCTGCCCTCGGTATGGTACCCGCGTCAAGCCCGTTTACATCCTCGCCCGTTGCCTGTTAACTTCCGTCTCGCGTCAAGTTTGCCCAATAAGCTGGCACGCGATCGCTATCGTTTACACGTTTACGAGCGGGTCGACCAGGTGTTTTCGGTTGTAAAAATAAAGGAACGGGATAAAATAAGAAATTAAGGGAAAACAGAGGCGAACACATTTTTGCGATAAAAATGGACGAGGCAGCAGAGTGTGATTGTGTTATTCAATTGTTTTCGTAATGGAGTCTGATTTCCTGATAGTTATTTTCTATTTTTTTTTTTTTTTAAATAAATAAATGGAAAAAATAAAAATGAAAAAATCCATCGTGACTCGAAATCTCACTCACCGCCGAGTTCCGAATAAGCCTCACACGCGGGTACAATATGTACTTTGACATTGCATTAATGTGTGTTATGTATAATATATATATATTTATTTATTTATATATATTCATTTTTATTTATTTATATATTTATATCTAACTACCTACGTTGGACTTTTTCATTATATTTTCTTTTTTTTCATTTTTCTTTCTTTCAACGTTTTTTTTTGTTGTTTCTACCTCGAACGTTACTTACACCCGATAACGCCTCCCTTCGTTTATCCTCCACGACGTATTGTGCGCTGCGCTTGATCACGAGGTTCTCACCTAAGATCCCCGTTATTTTTTTCTGATATCCGGGGGGTAATAGCGGCTCGCCGCAATTTTTTTGTTAAATTTATTTATCGACTTTTTTTTTCTATATCTTTGTCGTTCTTCCTCATCGTCTCATCGCCGCTCGCGTGATTATCATGGGCTCGAGGGGGGAGGGGGGCAGGGATGCAGTTACTTGTAAGGGGGTAAATTGTCGGTGATGTGTGATGGTGTCGTGTTTTTTGTTTGTCTTTTTCATCTTTTTTTTTTTTTTTTTTTTTTTCTTACTTCCTCACTTTTTTCTGCGTTCACGCTCTCGCTCGCCGCTCGACGATCTCCCGGATACCGTAAGATCCCGCGGTCGGGCCTCGTCGACGTTACAAACTACCTATACAAAAATAACGGATTCGCTTGGCACGGCATATTCGGCCGAGCGGAGATCCACTTTGCGTTCGCGTTGCGGGGGGATCGGTGAAAATTTACAGCCCCGTCGTACGGACCGCGGGTATCGTACGGTTTTTAATGAGACACACACGGTACCGCAACAGTGTTATCATTAACCAATAATAGTCGAGGGTCCGCGAAGGGGCGGACGGCGTCTCTTATTTTTTTATTTATTTTTTCGCTGCGCGTTGTCGTGTTCCTTTATTTAATTTTTATTTATACTTTTTTTTCCCTACACGTACCGAATGCGCGAGCTCTCTCTTTCTCTCGAGGCTTCGGGACTTGGCCTAGCTATGCGCCCGATTAACGGAACAGAAATCGAAGTCCGCCTAATTCGCCGTCGGTCTCAACATATATATATGTATATATATATATATATATATATATATATATATATTGGCTCTTCGATATTTATTTTATTTATCTTTTTAGAGTCCTCAGCATAATCTAACGATACATTCTCTCTGAACTTCGAAACAAAGTCCCGTGCGGTTAGCACGTCGTGTTGCGGGATAGGCTTTCTTTTTATTTCAATTGCGATGTGAAACTTTAATCGGGAAAGGTGTTTCGTTTCTTTTTCCATTTAATTTAAAAAAATTTATTTATATTCCACTACGGTTAAACGGCGGGTCGGGGAGGAGGATCGTCGGGTCACGCGCGCTTTTGAAAACTTTGCTCTTCGTTCCGCGTTTTTTGTTGTTGTTTTTTCTTTTTTACTTTTTTAAATCATTGGCTTTCGAGCCCCGAGAACAGAACTATATTTTGTCCGAGTGTATAGTGCATCGGTTATCCCGTTTATCTCGTATCTCTTATCAACGCTACCGACAGTTCCGCCTCGCTCCCTTCGATCCTACCGCGCTCGCATCCCTTTCTCCTCGTCGTCGATTTCTTGCTCGTACCGAGGACAATGCTGCTTGCGACTGTCGATGTGAGGGTGGCTGTTGGGGTCGTGACTGTGACGGCGGCGGCTGCGGCGACTGCGGCGGCGGCGAGTTCAGCTTCGGTGATGTCGTTGGTGGCGATGGTCGTGGCGGAAACGATTGTTCCTGTCGGTGAGGGGTGCTTGCTTACCATCACACTAAGAGGCCAGACGTCAGCCAGTCCTCATCCGCTAGCTGGACCGCAACCAAGAACACACTTTACCATTTGAACACACAAACGATGGTTAAGTATTGTGTCCGAATTTTTCAACAGGGGTGGGTGAGATTTTTATATATTTACACACACACACACACATATATATACTCACACACACATACATGTTCCTCGCGCTCGCACGATCTCTCATACCCTCGCGAAGTTTCTGCCCGGTCTGCCACGCTTCATCTCGATCGCACTCTCTTTCACACTTCTTTTTTTAATTTTTTTTTTAATTTTTTTTTTTTCTAAGACCGCTTGCGCAAATACTAAGTATTTAACGATTACGGGCCAGCGTCTCCGTGGCGCCGGGCTCAGCCTCGAATTCGGTCATTATCTTCTCTTTTTGGGTCTCCGTTTCTTTGGCGAAGCGCGCTCCGCGTGCCCTTGCGGTCCCGGCGAGCGAGGAATCGCCGGGATCACGAAGATCAGCGGTTGACGCGGTGTTTCTCTCGCTAGGAAGCTGAGCCCCCGTCTACGGAAGTGCAGGCTCTTTTTCTAGGAGGGTGAGTAGGGGAGACCGGGGACAAAATTAACATGGGTCAATTGTAACAAGCGGCCGCGCAACGCTGCGCATGATCGGACGCATCAGATATGAAGTGAGCTACATATCTACACCTCGGCCCAAATTCTTACCCAATTTCGCCTGTGTTTAATGGGGCGGTGTTCACAATTCCGTGCATATTTCTGCTTGAAATTTTTTTTACTGAATACCTAAGAGTAGTCTCATGGTACACCTTTGGATGCCGAAGCGTTAGACTCTCGGGTTTGTTGGTAAAAAATTAAAAAGGATTTTTGTTACTTTTGTCCCCGGTCTCCACTACGTACGGACATGCTTACGGGTATTAGTATTTTTTATTGACACGTGAGAAAAGTAATTACTCGCGCCTGCGGAGCGCCAAACGCATGCATGAGACAGCGAAGTGTTATTGAAAGTGGAATACAAAAAAATGTGCTGCAACTTAAAGCAACTTGAAGCAACTGAAAAATAAAAAAATAGAGCACATTTTTGGTTACCGATCGGGGTATTTGCCATGCGGGTACGCGTTAGAAATGATCTTGGCTCAGGGATGACGAGTTCAAGATCCCTCGGCAAAGAAGGCCGAAAGAGGATTCCTTTTTGCCGCGGTGTCTCGAAATCGACACCGCCTTTTTCACGAAATATCGGCGGAAAGTTAAGCCCCGGAATGAGTTCGCGGCATCCACAGCGAGAGCATCCTATTTTCATGGATGCTCTCGCGGCGTCTCTCCATCTACTCCACAGCGTTCGCACACCGGTGCACACGTTTATCGAAACGCGGACGCCCCCGGAGTGCGAAAATGAAAATATAAATATATAATACTCGTCGAAACCGTAACATAACAGTAACGCTATGGGCCATGTACACAAGCGGACAGAGAAAAGCTTCCCCCTCCCCTCCCCGCCCACACGTACCTACACACATTGCAATATGCAATTTCTATATTAAACCCCATTTCCATTCACGCGTCGCATGCACTCCGCGTTATATCCCCCGCCCCGACTATATCCAACTACTGTTATCTTCGGAGGCATTTTCTATTCACAATATTTTTCGGGCGGGCATTCCGTGAAAAATTCAAAGTTACTACTTTACGTGATGCAAACGGCTACTTTGGATGCTCTTCATTTTATATCACTTTTTATTTTCGTTTCTTTTTTTTAAATTATTTTAATGTACATTTGCCATGAAAAGGGAACCGTGGATTTCAGGCGCGTTTCATTTACTTCACACGGTTAGAAAAAGGTTTGATCGAAGATGCTTCACGATCGAACTTTTTTGTCACCGAGAAATACACGAAACTAACTTTTTTAATAAAAAAAAATGATTGATTCTCTTTAACTATCGACAGCATTAACAACGTTTATATGGGACACGTAACAAGCGGGCTCGTGCAGTGTGCGACATTTTCAGTAGAAAATAGGTGATAGGCGACATTACCTGGAATTGTTGCATGGGATAGGCCATCATTTGCGCAGGCGGTGGAGGGGGCGGTGGTGCAGCTTGGACTCCTGGGGGTGCCGTCACTGTCGTTGCGTGGTGAGGCGGCAGTTGAGGTCCACCGGGTAGTCCCTGACCCCATCCCGCGGCCGTTCCCGCCGCATGGACCCCCATACCCATTCTGTGTGTATTTTAGTTTGTACATGTGTGGGTTTGTTTCGATCCGATCAATTTGCGTTACCGTTAGTTGACGCTTATGCGTTATACGGTACAGACAGATCCCGACATACCCGATGCGAGAGATCTCCACTGTATTTTGAATCCAGGATAAAACTGGGGAATACGGCCCACCAAAAAGTTTAATTCAAGTTTCTCCGGGCATTCAAGTTTTTATCTCATGATCTCACGAGGAGCGAGGATCAAAAATTAAAGTGCCTCAATGTTATTGGTACAAGAAACCGAACGAAGTTTTAGATTTTTTTTCAAATTCATATTTGTGCCAATACGAACTGGTTCCCCTCGTCGGCCCATATTCAATCGTGTGTATATGTGTACATATTTTGTATGTACATATACATGTATCCACATAACAGCGATTGGGCAAAACATTGTTATGCCGTATACCTCGTTGCAAAGCGTAGCCAATGCCCGGGCGATCCGAACGGAGAAAACCGGATAACGAAGCACAGCGAACGATGCGATAACACCCGTTTGGAAATGACGCTAGTTCTATCAGGGTATACGTGAAATATAATTTGGGTGCTTTGATATCGACACTCGTCAGGAAAATAGGCAAACGACGGCAATGCCGGAGGCCTCATGGACTGTTACTGCCATATCCTATTTCAAGTGTCATCCCACACGTTTATTATCATAATAATTCTAACCGATACTAGAGTGACATGCGTTGAAATGATTTGCCACTGAAATTTCTCACAGTTCGCCCCCAGAGTCCTGTTTCCGTGCTCGGTTGATATCGTAATCGTACTAGAATAATCCGATTTGCGCGATATAAAAGGCCTCGACACTTTTTGTATCGGCAACAGAAAATTTATGTTTGAATCGTGCAAAAAACTGTATCGAATGATATTCGAAGACTCGCCGAGTCGCACAGTGTTCGATCTCTCACCGGTATGACGGTATATGCATGGTAAAAAGAACAAGTTCGTACTTTCAACAAATATTTATCGTTCCATGAACGACGGATCTTCGCGGAACGACAAGTGTTTGTCAAACGTACGAACCTTCAGTCACCGGCTGCCGGTAGTAAGTTACGACTCACCCCATGTATTGAGCCTGCTGATAGCCGGCGAACTGCCCGTACGTGTATCCCTGCATCCCCTGAAGAAATCCACCTGCCGGCATCTGCGTCGCAGCGGTCGTCGGATAGGATTGCGGTGGATACCAATAGCCGAGCTGTCCGGCACCCCCGACTCCGCCGACATTGCCGACACCCCCGACACCGGCTGCCGCGGCCGCGGCAGCAGCCGCCGCTGCAGCGTAGTACGGATACGTCGCTGACGATATTGCCTGAAAACAATCACGGCAATCACCCGATTATTATCTCCACGATGCGATCTTGCGACATTGCGTGTCTCCGCCTCCCAAATAATTTTATTCCTTTATTATATTTGGCATATTTCCATAGGATAACAGTAGTTTATACCGTGTCGAAAATATATCGATAGAGATTATCGAAAGTTTCGGTAACGGTTCTCGAGTTAATGCCCCGGGGAGCCAAAGTCTCGGATAAAGTCTCCCGCGAACCTTCGCGCATGACGCTATCATCGCGGTTATACCTTTACCGAGTTTATGCGCACACATTACCCGTAACAACATCCGTGTATCGAAGTTGGAAACGTGGGTCTGATAGTTTCGCGAACGAGTTTCAGACGCGAGATGCGAGGTGGTTCCCGGTGCACCTCCCCCCCCCCCCCCCCCCCCCCGGCGCAAAGTGGGAAAGTAAGTAACGACGGAGGACGCGCGAGGGAAACTCGCGCGAGGGTCGGACGCCGCGGGGTCGAGCGGCGCGCTCCGGAGGCTCGCCGCGTTATGGGAATAGGGATCAATTAGCGACGACGTCACGGGTAAAGTAACGGGCGGACGGATGAGGTGAAATACCGGTGGCTTCCGTGCAGTCCGCGAGCCCTGGTCTTTCCATCGTTTGCCGCTTTCCACCTCTCTCCGAACGTTCCTCCATCGGGCTATTCCCAGATCGGACGTAACTACTCGCCTTAACGGCGCTAATTGCTGAGGGACCCGTGGCACACGGTGCGGCGCTTCTATGCACCCCCGCTGCACCCCCGCTGCACCCCCGCTGCACCAGCCCTCTTCTCCGGCAGCTGACTGCGACCGGGAACGAAAACCGGGCGAGTATCCGCGGCCAGGGGTTGTTCCGATCCTTCCCGCTACACCCAATCACCGATCCCCAAACCAGACACTGCGCCGCAGCTCCCGCACACAGAGATCCGACGTTTCCGGTCTCGTCGGCCTAACGAAGCGGTCGCGAACTTTGGAGCGGACTGTCTTTTATCCGCACTAACGATCCCGACCCCGCGGATGAAACAAGCATTAACGAGCTACCGGTGTCGGACTTGGAAGGGAAGCGATTCAAACGCAACGACAATCTGCTTCGCGAAACCGAATTTCCGTACACCGATGCATTGTAGTCAACCGGGATGCACTGCAGACTTGTTTTCGTACAAACTGTACGGTTGGACTCTCGGAGATCAGAAACTGAGTCGCGAATGCCCGGCCAAACTTCTAGCGAGTTTCTTTTTTCTATTTGTTTTCTTCGTTTTTTTTCCGACCAGTTCAATCGAAGAATTAATTAACACTGTTCCTCACCTGTCCCGATTGTTGGGCGTTATTTGGATCTCCGCTCTCCTTACCCCAGCTGCATTTAACCGTCTGTCCGTTTATGTCGGTGTTGTGCGATGCTACGATGGCATGCGTCGCTGACTCCTTCGTGGAAAATCTGGTGAACAGAGAAAATCCGTGGTTATACAAAGTTACACGTTTGTGGTACACGTTCGGTTAGATGGCGACCCGATCAGTCCGGAAGACGAATGAATCAACGTATCGATAAGATTATCTCACCTTACGAAAGCGTATCCCTTGTCCTTAAAAACTCGAATCTCCTGGATGGAGCCGAAGGGTGAGAAGGTCTTCTGCATGAGCTCTTCCGTGAGGCCGTTTGTCAAACCGCCACAGTAAACGGTGCAGTTTGTCGGGCTGCTCTGATTGTAGACCTCGTCGAAAGTCAGCGGTTTCGCGTTTGCTTTAATCAAAGACATCGCGGGTTAGGCGAATATAGTCAGCTACATATTCGTCACAATATCTTATCCGGCTAATGGTTTTCATAGTTTGGTCAGTTAAGCCGTCTTAGCCTGCTGAGCTATTTTTGCCGGCTAAAATAATTTGTATGGATATACATCTTGAGTTTCCCAACTACTACCCATCAGTAGTGATCATGCGCCAATAATCCGCCGTTCCAGCCTACTATTTATCTTAATTAGGGTGGTCCATTACGCCCCGGGTCAGTCTGATTTTTCGCCAGCCCGTCTCGCCCCGGTCGTTCCTATATAGTAAAAAAAAAAAAAAAATCGGTGTCGAGCTCGTGTCGATACTTTCCTGTAACCCTTACGAGTGGCATGCCCTACAAAAATCGGAATTGCAATTCAACGCTAGAGGATTGCGCCAATTTCGAGCACGAGTTCAAGTTCTTGCAGTAGACGTGAAATATAGGTATATCCAGTTTGCCCCCTCCTCCCCATCCCCGTGGACACGTCGAATCGAGGAAATGAATTTCGACGTGATCTACCCCTAACCCCACTCCCCCGTCTCCGTTTCTCCGCAGCCCTTCTACATCCGAGTGAGCCAAAACCATCGTGCAACTCTCATCCGCATAAACTTCGTTTTCCAACGACGATTCGAGGCTGACATTAGTCTTGACCCGTTTCCGAAATCTCTCCCTCTCTCGCGCTCCCCGCAACTCTCATCCGTCACATTATTCAAGATTTCCGTTTCGTTCCGCGAGGAACGAGGCAAGCGTAACGGGGGTAACGGAGTTTCGGTGAGGGGATAGGGCGATAGAAGTCTTACAAATCCCTATTTCGCGACGAAAAATAAGGCACGCAAGAACTTTTTCGCTTGGCGCTTATCGCGACACACGTTTTACGAGACGCCCGCAGCAGCGCCCCTGTCGAGGTCGGAGCGGGGCGGTCGTCGCGAGACGAACGACGAGAAACCAACGACTGTGGATCTTTTTTACCCGACTTGTTTTTTCTTTTTAATTCGAATAACGTAATAAATTTATTCGCACCGCGCACAACGCGACATGATCGGGTGCAGTTTTGACGCTTCAAAAATTCAACCCGGGCAGCCGCGTACGGATTCCTCGGTAGAGTCGGAGCGGGTACTTCGCCCGTGAAGTAAAGTACGCTGCGAGTGAAGAATGAGGGACACAGAGAGGGAAAGTGGTGACGGAGGGAAAGCGGGCCGCACCTGTTGAGCCCTTTTGCGTGTGCGGCGCGGACGTAAGGGTGCTGCTCCGACGAAACGGGATGTATAAGAGAGAGGGAGAGCGGCGAGCGAGGATACTTCGTTTGCTCTTTCGCGCCCCGGCACCTTTCGTCTCGATACTAATTGCGCCCACTTCCTCTTTCTTCGAACTTTCGTCCCATCACTATCGTACCTCGTTCGATCCGGTGTGACCGCGGGTACAGGACATCCTTCCGGCCCGCACCCACAGCGTTCTCCGGCTCGGGTTTTAATCGTAAAATTTTTCGTTCCACGGAACCCCTGATAGTAAATTCCTAGCGGAAGCGAAGGAGGCGCTGTGGCACACAACCGGTCGGAGACAACCGGCCCGCTCGTAGATCTAATGGGTGTGTTTGCGTCGGGTAATCGATAGCCCTGGAAAGCCGAGAAAGAGGAAGGGAGAGTACAGTAACTACCGCTTCCTCGACTGGGTACCGCTTCTGGCGAAGGCTCCTGGAGGATCGAGTCCAGACCCCGTCGCGCTCCTTTCCACGTACGTGCTTCTCCGCAACTCCGAGCTTTACTTCCCTCGCTTGCAACCTCCGTCGTCCCCCGTTGCGGGTGAGGGAACGTTTGCTCGCTCGCTCGCTCGCTCTCTTCCCGGCTGCGCTACACTACCTACACTCGCCTCTTTCCATCCTCCGGTTGCTGCTTCCTCTCCTCCACCCCGGCCTCCGAGCCCCGCGACCCGTGCTGCTTCTGCCGCCGGGAGAAACCCCGAGCCAAGCCAAGATTTGTAGTCGTGGCATAAATTCGAGCTTTCGCCCTTCTCTCCTTCCGGCTCGCGCGCCCTAATAGATTGGCGGCCCCAATAAAGGCGGCCGATACTCGGGCCGCCCCGCACGTGTTCGGCTCGCTCCCTCTTCCTCGCTTCGTCTATAGCCGGATGTTACGTAAGGATTCTCCGGAGCGGATTGACGATCATGAGGGTCCTGCCATGACTCGGACACGCTATATCATACGGTACGAAAAAAAATCTAGAAACGGTCTTCGAACTTATATACTTTTATGGATATCGTCGATATCAGCGGAGGGGGGAGAGGAGGGAGAGATGAATAAATCTAAGAATATGTTGAGTGAATATGTTTCACATTTGCAAGTTTGAAAGCGGCATATTGGTTCGAGGGCGTACCGATGAAAAGACGGGGCGAAGCGCGAGAAGAAAAGTGAGGAAAGGCCATCGGAGAAACGCCACTGAAAGCGCGTCGATGGTGGGGAGGAGTGGGACTCTGTAAGGGAATTGCGGATCTTGATATAGAAGAGGTCACCGAGGGGGTCCATCGAGCGATTAAAAGGAGGTCCCGCGGAGCGATGTTCGACATCGTTTGGCACTTGGCGGCTTTGCGGACGTTTTTTGCAGGAAAGACCCGAAATCGACTCTTCCCACTTTTTCAGGTCGGCTCCTTTTTTCCACGCTCCGGGAGTTTCCTGGTCCGTCGGTATTCCTATACATCGGTCACAATCCCGAATCCCGCGAGTGGAGAAAAATTCTAGCACCGATATTCAACTCCCGTACAAACTGATCGCGATCTCCGGTCTGTACACCCTGTTAATTTAGCTTCGCCCCGCTTCGTCGGGGTGTGTTTGATGGTCCCTGCGCGCGGCATTCCCAGGAGAAAGAGCCGCACAGTCGGGGCAAGTCTCGGAGGAATTTCATTTCGTGTGCGAGGCCAATTACACCCGCAAGTTTTACCACCTCCGACCTCCTCATTCTCTCTCCGCCCTTTTACTTTCGCCACATTCTGCCAGCCTCTGGCCACTCCTCGTCAGCGGGCTTTCTTCATTCCGCATAAACTCGTACCATCGCAAATTCCTTTGTGTCTCCCTCCCTCCGTGTATTCCTGTGCGCGTGCATATTCACCGTTTCGCCCCGTTTGTCCGCGATAGCGGACCGTGGCCGATAGTTGTATGTAAATAATATCGTGTATTTAGCGAACGTGTGCAAACATCCCCGGGCACGGCACGGGTTAACCGCACGGCGAACGCAAACGCCCGACCGGTGCCCCCTTCCCCCCGATCGCTGCATGAAACCCGCGGCTCTTCGGCCACAGCCGAACCGATCGACGCAGCTCGAGAGCTTGCGGAAGTTTCGATGAAAAAAAAAGGAACAAAAAAAAACACTAGAATTATCGTCGTGGAGTCCGCGATGCATATTGCTTGCAGAGGCTTGCCGCCGCTGCTGCTGCCATCAATGGCGCATTCTGATAATGGTAGAGCAGAAAAAAGGGAAAGGAAAAAAAACGGGACACGATGATAGAAGAAAGTGAGGAGAGCCGAGGAGGGAAACCGGCAACCTTTGTATTCCAGTATTAGATAGAGTACAGGTAGAGGGGGAGGGGATGGGGGGGGGGGGGGGTTGTTCGGAGAGTGCCCACGTATCTTTGTACTTGCCGAGAGTTCTGAAGTATACCAGGCAAGAACCCCCTCTTCCCTCCCGTTCCTCGCGCGGCAAAAATCTATAGTGCATATATAAATGTGAGGCGCGGTTTCCTTCATAGCGCCGTAGCAGAGAGGCCAGTTGTTGTGCTTTGGTTTCGGTGGTGGAGTCGGGAGCTCACTTAGCAACTACTCACAAGTGACTGCTACAAATGCCTCGCTCCCCTCTTTCGCGGCCAACTATATACTTCTTTTCTTCATCTTCTCCACAGCCACGCGTGCGCTTCAGGCCAGCGGCGTTTCAACCGCTACTCGCGGACCCCTTTACTCTTCCCTTTCGAAGCTTCCCGTTCACCTACCTCGCCTCTCTAGTTCTCTTCGCCTCTGTCTCGCTTCCAGTCACCTTTGGCTCTCTTCGCCTTTCTCTGCTTCTTTTATTTTTTTTTTCGTTTCTTTTTTTTTCACTTCCTCCTCTCCTCCCTCTCTTCCTCCGGTTCTTCTATTTTATATGTATTTCCATCGTCCTCGGGCACCGAAACCCGGGAGGTTTCCGCAGCCGAGGCGCCTTCCCATTCCCCGAAAACCCGCCTAGCTCTGGCATCGCGATCTCGGACGAACTCTATCTCGATTCATTTGCCGCGAAATTACAACAATTTCATGCAAAGCAGGCTGACGCAGGGGTTCTAGAGAGGGGTGAGGGGGGTGGGCAACCCTCCTCCTGGGTTGGCCTCCGGTTTCGCCGTCGGCGTGGCTTGAAATACTCTGTTTCGAGTGCACGGTGCACCGTTCGCGTTCATTGTGTATGAAATAAAAATATAAGGCACAGATTAGAACCAGGAGAGTTCCCTCCGACAGTCGGCTTCGGGCCGTGGGAGAAAAAGAGAATGCCGATCGACCGGCCAGTACAGCGGCAGTGAAATAACGCCGAGTGAGTAACACCCCCACCCCCTTCCCCGCCGAAGCGAAGAAAGAAACGAGTCGTACCGGCGCGGCCAGCGGGGCTCTGAAAAACAAAAGAAGGCCTATTTCATGCAAATGCATACCGTCCGAGTCCGGACTGCACGGAGCGCAGGCGAAACCGGAACGGTTAATAAATCGGGCAACGTCACGTGTATATAGTACGCAGAAGAAATGTTCGCCAATGCCGCTGGCCACTCAACGAGGTAAAACTATGAATGGAAAAAAAAAAAAAATTATAGCTTCGGTTCCTAAAAAAAAAAAAAAAAAAAATTAATCACAAGGACGAGGGATACAATTTTATTTTTTCACGATTCTAGGATCGTTAATTTAATTTATCTCGCGGTTGGTCCGTCGAGCCCCGGAACCATTGTTCAGTCTTTGTATAAACAATGATGACCCGCATTACAAACCGATCGCACCACCGACCGCACGTCCCATATATCTGCGGTGTTTGCCTGCACATCTGCACGGTGAGCGTACCTGCATAACGTCCCCATGTACATTGCGCGTCGGTGTAGGCATCGCTGTTCGTACGAGACCGCATGAAAATTGTTTGCCTGCCGGTAAACTCGGTATACCCATTGGCAACTGGAGAGAGGGTGCCCCCCCCCCCCCCCCCCCCCCCTTCCCGGATGTCCGGCTTATTAGCGTGAACAATTATTGCGGCCACAGAGAATTCGTCGACATACCCGAACGCGTCGAGCTCATCGAGGTTCATGCAAAACAGTCAACTACTCATTCTCGCATCATCGATTCCCCACTTGTAATCGTAACGGTATAGTTAAAAATTTTTTTTTTACATTTCTCTTATAAATACGCATATAAATATCTGTATATATACTCGAGCTGGAGATATACTTTTTCCTCTTTCGATTCTCGCAAAACTTCTGGATCTAATGTTCCCGTGCGTGACTGTCAAATTCGTTTTATGAATCTCGCGTGCCTCGCCGGTTTCTTGGCAGCGAAACGGGGTATCGAGGAGAGGACGCGAGTACAGGAACCCCGAATAGGGGAGGATCGGTAGCCTAGGCTTGTCCGGGGAATGGAGTGCGGAGGCGAGAGGGAGAACCGATGGAAGCGAGCTCGACGGGCAGAACCGTGTGCGATAAAGATAGAGAGGACGGAGGCAGTTCCCCGCAGCGATCGAATCGTTCCAAAGCGGCCACGTCGTCAACGCGACAAACGGGCGACGATTTGCGTTGAAAATCCGCGAAGAGTGAGCGCGCAAGAGAAATAGCGGGAGGGAGAAAGTCGGAGGAATGAGCGAGGCGAAAGAGGAGCGAGGGGTTTCCGAAGCGAGGGAAATTCCGCGAGGGACGAGGTACGTTTATCGACTCGATTTGTATAATAGCCAAAGTTTTTGGGGGTAGCGCTTCGCGGGGGTGAGGGACCAGTTGTGGATGGTATCCGGCGGGGGGGGGGGGGGGGGGATGGGTTAGAGCCGTGGATCGAACGAACGGGGAAGAAGGAGATGGTGAGGGGGACGGACGGAAACCGAGAGAGGAGGATGGAAACTGATGCGCCGAATGAATCTCTCTCTACCAAGAGGTGTGAGGGAGTTACGGAAATCCAATTCCGCAACGAAATTCTTCCCCAGTCGTTGGCATACGGTAACGGTCCGCTCGGTCGGCGTCGTCGAATGCGTGCGTTAAACTCGAACGACGCACGAGAGCCGTACCCCGAAGATGAGGCGCAACCTTGGGACGGCGGGGACGAGATCGTGTCCTCGCACTAATTTTCTGCAAAGTTTCGAAACACTTCGGGGACTTCCTATTCTTCCGGGGTGTAACCGAATGCTACGCAGTTTGGATTCCTGAGGGAGAGCGATCCAAAATGAAATACAATTACAAATCGTGTCCATTTCTATTTTGCCCGTTCACCCTTACACTCGTTAGGAGGTGTGACGAATACAATTTTATTCGCTAATATTTTCCATCCTCGTCCAGTGCCACTTACTTTCTTTTTTACCTCATTTTTCTTTTCTCAATGCGATTCGCCGCGTGTCGCTGTGAGAGAGAGAGAGAGAGAGAGAGAGAGAGAGAGAGAGAGAGAGAGAGAGAGAGAAATCCGAGGCCCGGGAGGGGACCCGAGTCGCGTACCGTCGCGACTCGCCCACAAAGAGTTCGATAATGCTTTAAACGTCCGGTCGGTTCCTGAGGGAATATCAATTTCCCTGGTCGACGGTAGCGCAGGTACGGAGAAAACAGCGAAAGTAGCGGAACGCCAACGACCGCAGTTCCAGCCAATTTGCTATGCGGTCCAACGTATGCCCCTCCGGTGCCTCTCCGGTTGTTGTGATGCCGTTGCAGTTAATAAAAAGTTCTAAAAATAAAACTGAAAAAATAAAAATAAACGAAAAGAAGAGTAGACAACGGGGGAAAAAAAATCCGATTCAACGAGCGTGTGCGCAACAAGCGGAACTCTGCTTGGCTAGCGAATCAGTGAGGAGATTTTGCGCGAGAGGAACTCCGGCCACGGGTACGGCTCCATGGCTATATTCTTTTTATTTATTCCCTCCGAGTCGGTTTTTTTTATTTCCTTTATTTCTCTCTCTCCGCTCTTCTCGGTCCATGCGCACGTCCAAACGATTCGGTCGTATAGGCGGAAATCTCGCAGCTACCGTGACCAAAAACGCCCGCGCTCATCGCGGCCAGCTCCGGTCGACGATCGTCTCTGTTCACATAACGCCGGCTCTTTTGCAGCTCTGCCCGCGTGTTGACGTTTCATTCGAAACAGGGCAGAGAGCCTGTTTGTCCTCGCCTCGCGTTTGCCCGACGATATGGACCAGACTCGTTACGTATGTGCGCATCGGTATATTAGCCGATAGTTCACCCGGCGTTCGCAAATCCCGCGGGAACGAGCGAGGATGCCGCTGGACCGGGCGCGCCTGCGGCCGACCGGCCGACCCCTGCCAGACGCACGGGAGATTTTTTCTTTTATTTTTTTATTTTTAAACAAACACGGAAGAGAAAGCGCGACGATTCCCGGAGGCTATAAAAGTAATTATCACTCGTACATATCCGTGAAGCCCGAGCGGAGAAACGAGGGGCCGACAATCCTCGAAGTGTACCGCCATGTATCGCGACCGCAATAAGCACCGGTTATCACCCATCAACGTTGTATCCGATACTATCTCACCGAGCGACCATGGGCTATCTTGCGTACGAATATCCGTAACCCGTCGGCTGTTTGCCGTCTCTTGTTGGGATACCATTTTTTTAATTCATTTTTCGCGATTTTGCGGGTACACAGAGTTATCTCGACGATGTTATCGGTATCACTGATGTTATCGCTATTGTCTCTTGTTTTACCAACGAAAAATAAATAAATTTATGATACAATTTATAATCGAGTCCGCAAACTGACGATCGCACGTTAAGTCGTGGAACCGAAGATTTAACTGAAATTTCGCGCATGTCGTCAACGGGTGAGACCATCGGGGCTGTGGTCGATCCTTCGACATCGACCCGACCAGAGGGAAACGAGGATACCGAAAACTTTCGACATTAAACCCAAAGCACCGAAGCTGCCGGGCCCTTCGCATGCCGCCAAATTTTGCCCGCCACCCTTTTCTCTCCGTCCCTCTTTTCCGCGCTCTCGCCGTTGCTTGCCGCAAAGTTAACTAATTGCAAACGGTCTGGTCATAAAATATTGACCCAGTTGCCGTACGGTTACACGACGAGTGATTTTGGAATCATGGCATCGCTCCCGCTTGGCTCCACGTCGTGCTCAACGTCAAAAATATATTAGCGTACCAGCCGTTCTCTGTTTGTCCAAATCGATAATGTATTTACTGTTCGAACTTCGGGTTGGAGGGGAAAAAAAAATTAAAATTTGCTCGTACGTCGATTGTTTCGTAGAGCCCGATCGACGCAGGGAAGTTCGGAGGATAATGGGGAACGCGGTACCTACATGTAGCGGCAAAATAGCATAGAGAGAAAATGATTGGAACATTGGGGTCGCGAATAATTTTTTTATTCTCCCCTCGTACCGAACTATTGAGAGTGGTCACCGGGAATCAGAGCCGGCCTCGACGAGTCGCGAGAGTCAACGGTTGCAAAAAAAGGAACTCCTGTGAAAAATTTACTCCGTTCCGTGCCCGCGAGTGGACTTAAATATTAATCCGGAAGCCCGCGCTCTCCTCGACAACCCCCACTTCCATCTGGAGCGCTCAAGCCCCTTCGCGAAGCCGCAGGGGCTTCGTTCCAGCGCGCGGATGCAGCTTCCCGGCCGGCAGCTGGAGCGGTAAACTATTTTGAATTTTAAATCGCCCCCGAAGGTAAGCGGGGATAAAAAAATCCCGTGTGTGTGCGATACCCGGGAGTTCTTGTCCCCGGGTCCTCGCGGTGTCTTCCCGCAACACCCGAGAGCGTCGCTCGGGTTTTTTTTTTCTCGGGTCTCCCTCTTTCCCGCGAGCACTGACAGTCGAGACGGGTAACTCGATTCACCCGAAAGAGAAGGGAACTCTACGCTTTCAGTTTCTTCTCCGGTCGCCGGCGTTGCATCCTCTATCCGATGTGCATACGTCCTCAAAACCCGCTCGAGGCGGGATGTTCATTCCGCGACGTTCAACTTGTACGCGGGACTTTGGAATTCCCAGCGCGTCTCCCTCGTCGTGTATCTAATATACTGCATATTTCGAATCTCTGACCCGTTCCGCGGATAAAGCGTGCTCGCCGTCCCGGCACGAAACCTCGCACGACCCACGATGGAGTTCTTTTCCCGCGTCCGTATGCGGAACCACGCGTGCCTCGCCTAGGGATTTCCGCCCAGCTGTCGCTCCCGCGATCATCGACTTTCCTCGGGGTCTTTTCGAAGAGCTTTTCGAAGATCGGCAGTCTGTCGCAGGCGAGCGGAAGGACCAAGTGGAGAGGAGTTCCGCGTGGTTCGCCGGAGCGGTTCGAGACTTTGAGTAGGAAGCAAGTCCATACGAGCAGTTCAGTGCGGCGGGTCTTTCCCTCCACCCCGGCTTCCCCCGAGAGCAGCGAAGACCGAAAGTTAATAAAAAGGACTCCGGCGCGGACGCGGAGGGTGGTCCTCGTGGCCTATGCAAATTTTTTCGGGTACGAGGTACGAGGTGCCCGGTGGTACCCGGAGGAGCAGAGTCGCACGGTCCCTCCTCCCTGCTCCGCGTTTCGCCCCCCTCCCTCTCTCTCCAACGCTCGCTATAGTCAAAGACTCGGGACTTCCTCGGGACGAATACTAATTAAAGAGCCCGCGAAATGAAATTAGTTGGTCGACCGGTTGGCTGGCGCGGGGGTGAGGACCGTGTCTGTCGCCGCGCCGGGCCGCCGTCGGTAGAGCCGCTTATGATAATATAATAATAATACCTGGGTACCCCGCGACGCGGTTGGTGGATGGACGCCGAGGCCTCGCTTTCCGGCACCTTCAAAAGCTCATTATGCGTTTCGCTCGTAACTTGAATTGGATTCGCCCGGTTACCACCCTCTAACGAGTCGCGAGGCGACGGCGGGGCCGAAGATGCCCCTTCGCTCTTCTCCGGGTGTTCCCGAGACTTTACACCCGGCTCGGCGACCCGGCACCTGGCGCGGATCATCCCTTCCGCGCACCACCTCTCGGAAACGTTACCTCCGGGATCTCCCTTGCCATTATCTCCGAGCCACTTGCGAGCGTTCCTTCCCGCATCTTCGGCCGCACCGCGAGCACCGATTCGCGGCGTCTTACACGCGCGAAAGAAGTCCCCGAGCCCGCTCATCCCCGAAAAACTTTCCAAGCGACGGTAGCCTCGCTCAAGTCATTTCCTCATCTCTTCTCTCCTTGTCCATTCTTCTACCTAGATACGACGAATCCGTTATATCGAATCTACGAGCGCAGTCGGGACGTTCTCGCGCGTGGGACCGAGTCGTCGAACCACCCCCCCCCCCCCCCCCCCCCCCCACCCCCCAACCACGCTATACATCCCTCGTCGCGATGAACTTAGACAGAGCAAGTTCTTCGTTAAACTTCTCGAGCAGTTATCGAGGAATCGTCGTACTCCGACTGTGCTCGATTTCTATAGATGTATTTATCTACTTCTACCCGGATATAGACCGAAAACCAACCCCCTCTCCCGAGAAGACCGATCCGTTCCCTGAGAGTAATTTGTGATCGGGAGCACGTAATTATCGCTCGATGCTTTTCCGCATGAATGAGGAGTAGATAATGATATCTACGATCCGAGATTATCATCTAACACGGTGATTATAATTTTATTGTTATCATTATTAAGACTGTAGACTCACTGTCGGTTTTCGGTGGTGGTGGTTTACGGGTCGCCCAATTCGTTCGAATGCTTCTGCTGCCGAGCCACTGACCGTTCATACTGCAGATCGCACTTTCCGCTTCCTGTAACAATTAGTCGCAAACAAAATTTTTAGTCGGCTAAGTAGATGTTCTTACAAAAATCAGAATTGTCGCCCGAGCACAGACGATTTGTCGACAGGCTTGAGAGAATAAAAACAATACATGTAGATGAGTGGAGAGTTAATGCAAGCGAGAAGAAAAGACATGCTGGCTCTATCTTAGAATTTAATAAATGAAGCGCTTTTTCTTTTTTTTTTTTTTTTTTAAATTCTTCCAATACTTCAGGAACTAATTGTCACGTCTCCGGGATTTTCTTCGAAATGACACACGTCCAGGCATTACCGATGATACGTTGAAGTCGTTCGTTCGCGAGTGATCGAAGATCGGAGACGTGTCGCGAAAGGGTAAAACGAAAGTAAGCGGCAAAAAAGCTCGCCGAGGCGTAATGTCGCGGATGGGATGCGCGACGCCCTTCTCTCCTTCCCTGGAGGCCCTCAGCCAGCGAAGGGCGCACACACCGGGCACGTGGTTGCACACGTCGACGAGCTTGACTCGCGAACGAGAGTAGCCGGGGGGCGACGTGCTTGAACGGGAGTGCCATGGAGCTCGCAAACGGTCCCAGAGCAGCCGGGACGTACATACACTACGATCCATAGCCAAGGGTAAACGCGAGCGACGGGGGAGATCGAAATAGCGAGAGAACATCGCGACGAGACACCGTTACCACTACCTGCGACGCATTACCCAGTGCATCCCCCTCTCGCGCCTTCCCTACGTTCCCGACTCGTAACACTCCCGCACACACGCACACAGGAGATAAAGTATTTCCGATTCGAATTTCCATTCTGGCTATGATAGTGCACATTCGCGCGTGCGTTTAGCCTAGATATACGTATAAACTATATATATCTATATATATATATATAAACCGTGTGCAGTTCCGAGATGGCGGAGCGGTGCTGTGTAAACGCGGTGTTGGTGCTCTAGTCACCGATTCAGAACTGGGATCGATATCGCACTCTGTACAAACTCGGCTGGCTCTACACATACCTCGAAGTGTACCGTGTATACATGTATCGATGAACCAAAGTGAAAAGGCCGTACGAGGCGTGCACGAGCTGGGCTTCTACGCCCTTCTCGCATTGGACCATTGATTCGTACCCATATATATATAAATATATATATATATATATAGCCCATAGATACATACATACGGAAGGTACCTGCACCTTTCCTCGTAGCGCGGCTCTCTGGGATGTCCCACCTTCCCGTGCTCCATCGTGTGCCATCTGAGGAAAGGTGCTTTATCCACGTATCTCGCCATTCCCCCGTGCAACACACACACTTCACCCTCGAAGAAGAACGAGGACCGACGTATCGGAGGGCGTCCGATTCGCTCGAGACTCGAGTAGGGTACTCTATCCCCCAGCCGGACTAGGGTTGAAGCCGCGAGAGCAGCCCCCGTGCTACTGTCCAGTCGTCGCTGCGTAATGCCTTAACCACTTTCAACCCTTCTTATGTTCTGATCGGTCGCACGAACGTGCGAGCGTGCACACCGGCACCGTACGCTGCCGCTATCGCTGGTTCCTCCTCTTCCGACCCCCTCTCCCCCCCGATCGTCTTACCGTTGTGCTTTACCCGCATTACTAAGTCATGAACTTCGTCGCCGATACGCAACCAAGACCTATCGTTGGCTTACGTGGCTCTAACGAAACTTTGCGGTACACGGACACACTCACACACCCCGTCGCGTATTACGCGACGGGGATTGTCAAACGGAGAGCGGGGTGTTGCTAACGCGCGTATAACCCTGCGACTGGACGGGACAAACAAAGCAGGCCACCGTGGAACAAAGCCGCACTCTTTGTTCGTTTTCTTGTGTCCCGTATTCCAACGCAATGCACGACGGTATACCGATTCATCGCGTCGGCGGTGCGAAAGCCGGCCAATGGTGGCCGATCGACGAGAATAGGAAAAAAAAAATGCTTCCGCGAAAGGAAACCGGGTAACGAGGGATTGTCGCGAAATTGATTCGACTTCGTTTCGGATCAGCCGCGCGAAACGCGCTCGCGACGATCACGAGGGGAATGTGTAGGGTGAACGCTGTTCCCTCCCTCCGCGATATTGACTCGGTAATCCGGGCAGCGTGGTCGTCACGGGGGTATAGCTTCCGTGGACGGAGTACACTTCTCGCACAGTGCGTATCACAGAGTTACGCTGTCAAAGGGTCCGGGAAAAAAGATTTCCGTCAAAATGCGTCGGACATGAATCTCACTTGTGTCCTTTGTTGCGGACTGCCGATACAAAAATGTGTGCAATACAGCGGGTATCGACGAAAACGTGCGGGTTTCCCGCCGTCCCCGAACTCCCAAGCCCCGGGTTGGACGCTCTCCGGAGAATCCGGTCCGTGACATTTTCATAGGTTTCGCCGCGTGTCCGTTGGCTATCCCAAACTTTTTTACCGTTCGTTTTGCCAGGGTGAAATTTGCCGTGGGGCTTATCCAAAGGACATTCGGCAGGGTCGCGCTGTGAGACACTTTTCCGTCCTTCATTCCGTGTGTTGGTCGGGGTTTCTGATAGGAAGGCGAAATTTACACTCCCGCAGCGAGGGGGTGTCGGCCGTCCAGTTGCAAGGGTGGCCTTGCCGACCGACCTAATCTCGCGACGTCGATAGCCCTCCGAGCTTTCGAGACTCCTGTGCCTCCGGCTCTTCCCGCTCAGATCGATAGGGCATTAAAACGTCGGCCTGCATCGAGTCGCTCTCGCTTAAGTCGCCGAGGTCTTGCAGGTAGTTGTCGTTTCCCGCGCCTCGAGCACCGCGATGGCTCTTCCACTCGCATTTCGGTGCACCGACTGTCCACGCGCACCCTGTGGATATATATTCTCTGACAGGCACGACCTACACACTTTGCTCCGTCGAATAGAACGATTTCCAACCGTACAAACGTGTTCCTTCGCACGAAACGTCCCGAGAGCGTGGGAAAGGAAAGCCTTCTGCTTTAACCGGGTGTACTATCCATCCTCGCAGTGATTTACGTAGCGGATTTTCGGCAAGGTACCGGCGGAACCTTGCCTCTCCGGTGTTCCCTCCTGCTAACGTACCGACCGTTCATCCCGAGCTCCTGGACTGCCAGGAGCTCCTCCGTTCTTGCTACCGCTGGACCAGCCTCCGACCGCAGGCACCTGGAAGGTCTGCTCTCTCGAAGGAAGTGGACTGCCAGTGGATTCCACGGTCCGACTCCGGGAAATAACTGGTGCTCGGTCATACGTACAGGTGAGGTAATTCCCGGTGATGTGGCTGCGTTTCAGTTAAGCTGGACATGTGGAGTTCCGGGCGTAAAAAATTGATGGAGGATCGATTGTACGCGACTGTTCGGAAATTATTGCGGGGTATTTTACGAGGAAAATCGGAGGGTCCTTTCACACTATTCTTATTGTCAATGACATCCCGGACTATTTCTATTCCACTACGATTCTATCGAGAACAAAAAGTAGATTTTTTCCAACTTATTTTCATGCAAAGACAGCGTCCACAAGCGTGGAAAAGGTAAAACGCTAAAACGTTTGAAAGTTCGTTCGCGAAATTGGCAGCAGGAGTTTGCGCAAGATACCGTGAGAATACGCTGCGGATAACTAGGTAAAGTTACACACGGATCGTCGGGTATCCGTCGATCGGGTACAACGTACAAGCGGATAACAGTAGCGCTCGCACACTGCACACGAGCCAGCCTCGAGTTATATTCGCGAGAGCGTGCCGCGCTACCGCGACGATTCTCGCATGTTTTCTTTTACGATTATTGGCGTCATTTTCCTCCTGCGACTATTTCGCAGTCACGACCGGGCCAATTTCACTCGGTTACTCGGACGAGAAACGAGCTTCGAGGGTCGTGAGTATCGGGTTGGTCTAGGGACTGAACCGCTGTACCGCTCGAGGAAGATGATTCTTCTCATGAACCCGGGTAGAGGATTGGTCTGATTCCACGCGGTTTTTCTGAATTTTCACAAAATCTCACCCACATCCAAAGATTGGTTCTCCACGTCTCGACTGTGCTATGGTCGACTACTACTACAACGGGCATGATAAACTCTGAACCGCCCGAGTCTGATACATCGAGGCGACAGGTACTTACCGTCTTTTTTACGAACGAAACGAATCCATATCCTTTGGACTTGAAGGTTTGTGGATCTCTGACGACTCTGCAGTCTCTGAAACATACGAAACAGAAAAGGATTTCAGGTCGGAGTCTTTACTGTGTGCCGGGACGGCGCGGTGGGATTCCGATGGCGAAATCTCTCCGAGGCGGACGTTGACTCGGCTCCCGTACTCGGTACATTCCCCATACGTTATATATATATATATATATATATCTGTACGTGTGCTTATATTCCACGGGAGTCCACCGGGGACTCTCCCGACGCGGGAGTCTGAGCGAGAGCGTCGAACCGTAAGAGCTTTCGTCGTCGGAATCGTAGCCGAGGAGACCGAGAAGAAAAGGGGAATGCGACGAAGACGAAGAAGAGGAGGATGGGCTCTGGTATCGTCGTGAGGGAAGTCGAAGGAATCTGCCTCGAACGCCGCTTGTCTCGTCAGCCATTTTGGCACGTACCCAATCAGCGGAGTCGAGCAGAGAGTGGGTATTAATATTATCCTCAACCCCGAGCCACCCTTCCTTCCGTTCCTCCCCGCGAAACCGATATCGCATTTGAAGGGAAAAAGTATTTAAGAGTTAGGTGATGCACCCTACCCCTGTGGAAGTCAGTCAACCGCGTCACTTAAGCCGAAGCGAGAAAATGGGAAAAACGGCGAACGAAAAAGAATGAGAACGGAAGGAGAGGAGGCTTTAGAGAGGACAGTAATTCCCGGCAAATGCGATTTTACGGTGGCGGCGATAGTCGGGTTGCAACCGGAACTGCAACTCGACGGGACGAGATAGGGTAGCATCGACCCAATACATCTGGCGTGATTAACCCTTTCAAAGCTGATTGACATAATGAATTTTCTGGGAGATCGCGCTTTATCAAAGTAATCGACAATTTCTATCGGCTTTTGGGTGTCGTCGATGCGATACCGTCTTTGGCGAGACTTCCGGGTTAAAAGATTTCTCGAAAACCGCTATCATCGATGCGTCCCTGGGTCAAACTCTTGCCCCAAAAGCCAACCCGGACTGTGCTTATTCCAAGTCTCCTGCGATCCAATAACATTGACCCTTTCATAGTCGATTGACACAATCAATTTTTCAAGATCTTTTCTCGTACAGTTCTTTAATGATTAATGCACTTCACTCATCACGTTTCTTTCGTCGATGTCGCTTCGAATCGTTATTTCCATGCCGTTTATTTTCCGAAGGGTGGTAAGAAAAATCGAGCAGACAAAGCCGCACGACGAGCGGGAGACGTTTTTATTACGCAGGATTCCTCGTTTTCGGTTCAATCGAGGGCATCCCGCAGTGGTGTTTCGGGAAGCGATGACGGCGGCGAAGGGTGGCGAAGCGAGAGCCGAAGAGACCTTGTTTCGCAATTGAGTCGTTCAACCCTCGCGGGGGTTTCCAGACAGCGGGAGCGATTCAGCGGAGAACCCGGTACTCGCTCCTTTTCTCTCTCCCGGATCGTCCTTTCCTCTTTAAGGGGCGCTGCCCTGTATTACTATAGGAACAGCTGACAGCGATGAATCCCTCCTCGTGAGCCGAAAATTCCGTTACTCTATATAGGCTAAATTTTCGAATGGAAATTTATTCCATTTCAGTAAAATATTATAGTAACATTGGCAAATATGGCCCGATCCGTAATATCATTAATTTACGGACCAATCGGGGTGATCACAAATTCTACGTTATCAACTATAATTAATAACCAATATATATTTGATATATTATGAATAAGAAAAAAAAAAAAAAAAAAAATTCTGTACGGCATTCGAAAGAGATTGACTGATCCGGAACGCGAGACCCAGCAGCATTGTACTCCAATCGTCACGTAGATGAACTTTAGTCTATGCGCGAAACGAGGAAAGCTCGCTCGCGTTATTCGCGTATACGTAAGGGAACGTCGAACGTTGTACGTTCGACTTGAAAGAGCTTCGACGGGGACGGTGAAAGCGTCTGGCGGATTTCGAAAGCTGAAAGCATAACTCGCTCGCTCGAATCCCTTTTTCAAGTTTGTTCGTTCGAACGAAGCGCGAGCGCCGAGGGCGCGCGCCGCTGCTCAAAGCTTCGCGCTCGCTTCGCGATCAGGATCCCCGCGACAGATTCGCCAGAGAGAGAGGGAGAGAGAGGGAGAGAGAGAGAGAGAGAGAGAGAGAGAGAGAGAGAGAGAGAGAGAGAGAGAGAGAGAGAGAGAGAGAGAGAGGCCGACGCTGGGTTTTCTCTCTTTCCATGGCTCCGTCGAGCCAACGACGGTGGAGGAGGAGAGCAAGTGCGAGAGAAGAGAGAAACGTGAGTGGCGCAGTGAATAGCGCGAGAGTACCGAGGAGAGGATAGAGCCACGAGAGCGAGAGGCATAGATGGCTCGAGTAAGTAATCGATAGTAGAGAGAAGGCAAGAAGCTGGCTGGCTCCGCGGGTTAGAGTTACAACTCTCGACTCGCGGAGCTAACCTCCCTCCTGACTATCCATTTCTCGACCTCTCCTCTTCGCCCTTTCCTCCTCCACTTCTCGTCCTCGTTCGCTCCGCACTTCTCTCAGCGCGAAGCTCTCTCGCCGCTCGCTGTATATATGTGTATAATCAGCGCAGTGGCACAACCGACGCCACGAAGTTTCTCTTTACTCAAAGCAAATCACGAAACAAAAGTACCGAGAAAAATTCATTTGCTTAATTATTCGTGTCTCCCTCCCGAGTCTCTCCGAGTGTCTGTTCACCCGACGCACTTTTGTGTACACCGGAACGTAATCAATATTTCGAGAGGTCCGTTGTTGTTTTATTATCGTTCGTTCACTTAAATTTTGCACGAAGAAGTCGAGGAGACTCTCGTTCGACATAAAATTTTCGGTTTCAACGGGAAGTAGAGTACGTCCTCTCTTTGTTCTTATATTTTTTTTTCATACCGCTAAGAATTTCGCTGAAAAAGCTCGTCAGCGACGTTCGAGCCTGATAATACCCTTCGGAGGAATTCGCGTTCGAAATTTGATTCGCTTGTCCGCCGTGAAAGCGATTTCGCCGCCGTTGGTTCCCGTGTAAATACGTTTCCGGGCTTTTCCCATCGAGGCTCTCGCCTGTGGGATCGCGGGGTTGGAGCGGGGAGGGGTGGGGCACTTAGTTTTCCATCGCGAAGTGGAGAAACTGCGGTTCTGGTAATTAGCGCGATCAATCAAAGCGTTCGGGGAACGAAGGACGCGTCGCCAGGACGAGGAGAGAAGCGAAAGGGCGTGGGAGGGCTATAGTTCGACGCGAGGATGCAGGAAGAGCGAGCCGTCGTTTGTGCACGTGTCGGTGAACATGACACGCGTGTGTTGGCGCCTGTCTGTGTGTGCACGAGAGATCCCAACACGAGGGCGTCGCATGGCGGTGAACTACCGGGAGAGGGATAGAGAGAGAGAGAGAGAGAGAGAGAGAGAGAGAGAGAGAGAGAGAGAGAGAGAGAGAGAGAGAGAGAGAGAGAGAGAGAGAGAGAGAGAGAGAGGAGGAAACCCCCGGAGCTACATACAGCTTGTAATGTTGAGTAATGGTCAATACAAGTTAGACGTGGAACACGCCAATGGCACATGCCACTGCCCATACCTAAAGTCACCCCCTTCACCCGTCCTCCCCAAACCGCCCCCCCCCCCCCCCCCCTCCCTCCCGCTACTCAACGCGCCTCTCTCGCTATTCTCGCCCGACCGCCGATGTAAACCGAGCGCCCCCCGTCTCGATCCTCCATTCTCACCGCTGTTTTCTGTTTCACTCATGTTTTCCTCCCCTTTCATCCACCGGCTACCGGTTCGGAAGCGAGTATGTAACGCAACACTTCTACGACACACGTACGGAAATACAAACTCCCGCGTCCGTGTACGTACAACGGATATGGAATCATAAATTAATAAACGGGTTATTGACGCGATAAATCTCAGAATTTAATTCAACCTCCGGCCCCGTACCATTTCTGCCCTCGCTCCCTCGCAATTTCTGCACCGGGCGAGCGGTGAGCTGTGCGCGCGTCGGATCCACGTCATCCTTTCGCGCTCTTCCGCTTTCTATGGCCCGCCGGTGTGGCTCTCCTCTTTCTTTGCATCGCTTTCATTCGTTCGATGATCGTTCCTTTCCTCCTGCGCTGTCACCGGATGATTCTGCGATTCGGTATTGGGGGAAACAGCACGTCCATTGATCCTTCGAGAGAAGGCCCGTAATTAGGTGTTGGCTTTCGCGGTAGCCTACTTTCCGCTCGATATGTTTCGTGAAACCGGTGGCCGGTGGGTATCCGACAACTGTCCCGTTCCTCTGTGCCGGGGCAGCGATTGCAACAGCAGCAGCAGGAAACGTCATGTCGCGCCGATCGCCCTTTGATCGAATGGGGCTTGATCAAACATCGCGTTTGGTCCTTCTGCGCAAAGATCTCGGGATCTCCGCGCGTAAATTTACTGTATACAATAGAGAGTGGGGCACAACGGAACACCGCCGTTGCGAAACGCACTATCTTGCTCATTTTTATGAGAAGGCTATATTATTTTGTCCATACAAAATAATATCCCATTTCGAATGGAGGACCGTTTTGCCCCGGTATACACACAATACAGACGTCCTACGATATCAGCATCTCGACGTGGTATATACCGCGAGACGCCCACGAGATTTTATGCTGATAAAATACACAAATAGACATCCACGATGTTCCCATCTCGTCTTCCTCATTACGCTCGCCCTGGTGAGCAGCTCCACGGATTCATAATTTATTTCGTATCGGTCGGTACGGACTGTCGGCGGGGTTGACTATGAATAAGAATAATTCATGACGGAGACGATACAGAAGTCCTGATTATATGCGGCGAATATAGTGGGCGAGAGTGCGGTCACGGTACTCGCGGGACTCCCAAGACGAGTCAGTCGTTCGGCGGTCCTCGTGGTATCCGTGGAAAAAGCTAGACAAGCAGCGACGAGGAAAGACATCGGGAAGAACGGAGATTTTTTTTGTTGTTTTTTGCGTCCTGGGGGTTTCGTCGAGAGCAAGGCAGAGTCGAAGGAACAAGTCCGGATGGAGGAGTCGAGAAATTCTGCAAAACGTTCGAGGGCCGCGCAGACTGCGGAGCCTTTAGGACTCGGTCGTCGAACGATGCAGCAGCGGTGCAGGCCACGAGGGAGGAAGCGGGTTAGGAAGGACCGGCCGCGGCTCCGGGGAACGGAAGTAACGGGGAGGGTGAGGCAAGAGAGACGACGGCGTGTGCCAAGTCAAAGCCCGAATTGGCAAAATCGCGTATCGTCATGCCCGCATCCGGGTCCAAGGCTCTTTCACCGTCGGCAAGTGCGAGTATCGAAGGAATACACGAGACTGCAAGGCTTTCGCGTGTACTTGTTTCTCCTATCTGTATGTGTGTAGTCCTTAGCCGCATCTCACTCTCTATATCTATCTTGTGCTGTGGGCCACTGGCGCTTTCAGCTTCTCGGCTATCTTCTTCATCTTCTACTTCAACTTCAACTTCTTTTATTTCTTTCTCTTCCCCATCTTCCTCATCTTCTTCCATAGTCGTTTCTGGATCGCGTTCCGCCCTCTCTTCGCCTCTTCCCCTCCCCCTACGCTCATCATTCCCGCATCGATGCGCCCCCCTCACTTTTTGTACTCTTTCTTTTTCTTTTGTGGGCTCAACTTTTCTTCGGCTCCTTATACTGCGATCCTGTAACCTCCCTTCTAGCTCGGGGGTATAAACCGAGAGCACAACTCTGTCCGTGGAGCGACGGATGCCGAGGATAGCCCAAAACTCATTAATTATGTCGACGGGTATGGGGAGGGTAGGGAGCCGAGGTCGAGCGGAGCCGAGGACGACGAGAAGTAAAGCGGCGAAGAAAAAAGAATGAAAATAGAAAGAAAAAAAAAAGCTGCTCGTCAGCGGTAAAATCTTTGGGCTGAAAAATCTCACGGTTGGATCGAGATAAGAACGAAAGACTCGATGAGGCCAGAGAGGAATGAGAGGAGAAAGAGTACCGTGGCGAGAGCGGTGGCGCTCGAAGGAAACTTGGAATCGTGAGTCGAGGGGTGCGAAGGTGAGGAACAAAGTAAACCTCGACGAGGACCTTGCTGTCGCGTTGGTTAGAGCTTCGTGGGATATAGTACATCGGCGTTGGGGCCAGTCAGCTAGGTAGCCGGATAGAAAACAGCCCCCGGGTACTTTCGTCGCTTCGCAAGGGGGATCGTGAGAAAACGATGGGTGGGGGGGCTTCATCAATCTGCTCTCTAATAACGCCTCCGTGATGTCGCTCAGCCTCGTCCCTCTCCTCGGTATATACCCGCCGCTCGGGCCAACGCTGGGGGTTCCCAAAAGATGACTCGGCTATCCCGCCCGGAAAGCGGGCCACCCCGAGACCATGGAAGATCGCACGGAAAACCCGATTCCAGAATTTTTCTTTTACACCTCCATTATCTTTCTACGGTATCAAAAGAAAACTTTTTCTATCTATCAATCCTCGGGAAGCGCGGGTTTGGGATCTATATCATGGTTCCTTTTTTTTCGCGCTCCCCGACCGGATGCTAAGAGAGCGAGGGGCGTCGAAGAATTACCACTCGCGATTGGAATTTCTTTCTCCGCTTCGTAATCATCCGTAACCGAGTGTCGTTAACACCGGAGCCATCGACCGGTTTTGAAAGTACGTGTAAACGGGAGGACCGTGGCTTCGCTGCAGGCATTACATCGAGGTATCGCAAGCTCGATGACGTTATAATGTAACATCGAACGCCTCGCCCCGGCGACACCCGGCCCGATTCGTATTTTCCTCGTGTAAGCCGCTTATATTAATGTACCGAGCTGGAGCTCTATGACGGGCTCGGTGTACGCTTCTGGCCTCTCCTCCCGCACCCTTCGGCCCCGGTAGCGTCGCACTTCCACCTCCTCACTCTCCCTCACCTCGTTTGAAAGCCCCGACCAACGCCACCAGCCAACCCCTCTCGCCCAATCTTTATCTCCCTCTCTCTTCCTCCGGCTATACGAAAGGGTTAACTACCCCGGGCGTAAACGAGATTATTACCAAGATAACCGGAAAATTAACTGCAAAATGCTCCGTTTTACTGCTCGCTGTTATGGTAATTTTAATAACATATTTATTGCTCCCCGACTGGCCACGCTGGCGTTGTTGCGCAAAGACAACGGGCCCTGTTTTCGGGCTCGGTCGCGCACGAGCGCCACGCGAATCCGATAACGCCTCTGAACGGCGTTTCTGTATCGGTGTTGTGCCGGTAAACTGGCACTGTACAGAGAAGGTAGCCGCAGTCGCCGCACCGACGTTACCGCGCTCCATCGTTTCGCACCCTATGAAACTCCAATCGCCTCGCGACCCTTTGTATCTCCCTCACACCCGCTAGAGCACACACTGTACACCTACCCCAAAACTTGGACGATTTAACGCCCACGTATACTATAATTGTATCCAGAGAGAATCTCATTGTCCTTGGCACGGAACGATCGTGGCCGAGGGGGATGCTGATGTCGAGGTGTACACGGTCGGGCACAGTTGAAATCGAATTCCATTGAGATATTCGCCCGGGGACCTTTACGCGTCTCGAAATGTGAGGTGAAAAGGAAAATTTATCGTTTTTCGGTAAAAGCACGAGAGCATAAAGTCGCTACCCCCTGCAGCGGCCGTGGCTTCGATAACTGCGGCGGGAGCTCGATAGCGGCGGTGGCCGGAGCGAAGTTTTACTTCACCTCCCTCGGTTAACGTGAATCGACCGAATATCGATCTTCGACGGTCCATAATCGAGATGGAGCCGGGAGAGGTGCGTAATTTCCTTGCGATTTCCTCGGGTCCTCCTGCGCCCGCTGCCCGAACAGCGGGCGACACTCGACTCACATTGAAACGGAACGATCGGGAGAGAGGAACGGACGAGGAACGGACGAGGAACGAGAGGCTGTGGGGTGACTTGCTGTGGCACAGAATAATAAGAAGGAGCAAGACGAAGAGTCGCAGAGAAGCCTACTCACGGCGAGGAAGAACGCTGAGAGGAAAAGGGTTGGACAAAGTAACGAAGACGAGGAGCGCGCCAGACTGGGTGAAGACGCGTCATGAGGGAGGAACCTAGCTCTCCGGGAAAGAGAATAAAACTACGATGTCCTCGTTGGCGTGGTGAATCGGGTATGAGGGAAGGAACGAGGAAGAAGAAGAAAGAAGAGCACCGAGTAAAAACATATGATAATAAAGCACCGTGGCAGCGGTGCTGTCGAGGTTATGTGCGCAGGATCTGCCGGGACCGAGGGGGATGCTGAAGAGCGGGGGGGGGGGGGGGGGGGGGGTGGTTTTCTCTCCTTCCCGTCCGTAGCTGAGACTGTGGAGAATGCATCGGAGCTATAACCGCGGTTATTCCGGGGAGTGGAAGCGAGAGACACGGAGACGCAGTTTTCACGGCGGGGATGGCAAAACTTTCGGGGACCGACGGTTGTAAATGCTGATTGCACTTCTAACCACTCCGGCGTTAGGTAAGCTCTCGAGATCCGGCCCCCGGTTTCTTTATACGGCTTTAACCGAGGGAACACACCGGCAACCTCACTCCGGTTGTCTTTGCCGTGACCGCCGACGAGGCTCATGCTCGCGCACTTCCACAACTGCAAGACCATCGTTGCTGCTGCGGAGCTCGCGAGACGCCTGAGCGATCCGGGCTCTCTCCCGGTGCGGATGAAAGTGAGGAAGAATTGAGGAGTACCTGGTCCACGATTGCCTCTTCCCTCCTTCTCTCGTTATTATTTACTTTTACACTCGGTTCGTGCCTGGCTGTTTATACCGAACCACCAGGACTCTCCTGCCCTATGCAGGTGCGCGTTTACCTGACCGGGCACGAAAGCGGCACTTAAAATCCTTCGGAGTGCTTGTTACACGCCGGGATAAGAACGTCCGAGTGGATTCGGCATCGTTATAGTCAGACCGCGTTACGAGCTATCGTTCCTGGCATGCCCGACGCGTTTTCGACTCGACACCGGTAATGGCATCAGGGCGACGAGTAGCCGGCGAGATTACACCTCCATCCCGCAGGTAATTTCGGCCACGCTCATCGACAGCTCTCCGACCAACCGACGAGCAATGGTCGACTCTCTCTCTCTCTCACACACACGCACACACACACACACGTCGCCCTCTCTACCGCGGTGGTGCTGTGTACTCGGTCGGCCAACCATGGCATCAGTGGCATTTCGGCAGCGCGGGCGACGATAATCCGCGTTACGGTGGACCATAATGACGAACACTCGTAGCTGCGACGCGAGGACGCGTTACTCAGCGCGATATCTCTCTCGCGAGCTCTCCTGCCCGTAACATATATACCATTAGACACGGACCGAGTGGAACACCGTAAAAGCCCGCAATTTATTTTACACGCGTTTTTGACCCGCTACGCGCATCTGTGTGCTGCTGTTTTTTTTCCTCGTCCACACACAGACGCACGCCCGGTGGGCACGAGTTATTTCGTTGATTCAGGAAAAATATGTGCCATCACACGGTCCCTCTGTGCGCCATGCCGAGGCTAACGTGCCTTGACGAAGCCGCCTCGTGCGCCTATCCAGCTGCTTGCAAAAATTGTGCAGAGATATAACGGGTGCATACAGGACGCGTTGAATATGGTCCAGCCTCCGTAGGCTGTTCGCGTCAGGACTTCTGGTGCGTTTCTGCTGGCGTTGACGGAGCGAAATGGCACATTTTTTTTCAAGTCCCTACAATATCACTTTGGTTAGGATAAACGGGGCGAATGCGCGGTTGTACATCTTACTACGATTCTCTATGCCGGATACGAGATGGACGGGTTCTGCAGTACCTGATTCTCATACCCTGACATACCCTTACCTACACTGAAAAAAATAATTAGTTCGATTAACCGAGGCGCTGTGACATACGTTCAATGGTGTTATTTGGTTGGTACAACAAAAGTGTCCGTTTCAATCGACAAATATTCGATCGATTGAAACAAATAATCCTTCAACAAAATAATTCTTTATTTGTGCTTTAGTTATAAACAACAGCTTTGAACGTATGTCGCCACGACTTTTGGTTGATCCACCCATTTTTTATTCTCAGTGAATAATATTTTCTGATAAAGATTGCCAAAACAGTTTGGCTGTATGACACTTCTTGTCCCGCGATTATAAAACGAAGACTCATTTTTGTACAACCAGAAGTTTAATTCGCACCGAAAAGCCGACTCTCTACATTTGTAACTTGGAAGCGCAGCACGAAGAAGTGGCGACCTGGTCGCCGACGGTGACTGGAAGCTTCCAAAGGGGATCGCGCCTCACCCCCGTCGTCGATGGGCTTCGCGGACGTTACTTTCGGGAGCGAACTTAACGAAGATAGATTAATGGGACAAGATGAAGGACACTCTTAAAGGTCCGGAAGCGAGCAGACAGGATCTAAAACATTGAAAGTAATTGCGACACAAGTAGATTCTTTTTTCCTTTATGTTGTTCTTTTTTTCGCAAGTTCCTTCGAAATACCTCACGTTAAATGTGCGAGCAAAGAGCATTTTCTACTGTAGCCCGGAAAGAAGAGTATATTTTTGCATGTGCTTTTTTCCGCGGGAGTTCCTCATCCCAACTCTTAAACCGACTATATACTCGGTTCTCGCCGTTGCCTTCCTCCGTGCTCCTCGAAATAGAAAAATATTGATTTTTTTTTATTATTATTTTTTATTTCTTTTTATCGCCGAATGGGAATGGGTTGCCAAGGGTCGCTACCGCTGTCGGAGAGCCGACTCTGCGTCGAGGCGTGACGACGCCTTCTCTCTCTGCACCGTCACCGATCGACCTGGGGGAAAACCATAACTATATAGCCTCCCTCCTCGTTCACCGTCAGCTATTCTTCGGTTCAATCGACGCGAGCCAATTTTTAAGGGAACATCATCGATTTCCCTCGCTTTTCGCACACTCCTCTTTTCTTTTCCCTCTCCATCTTCGGTACACTGTGCCGTTTTTTTTTGTTCCTCCTCCTCTCTTTATCGACTTCCGTCGTTTTTCTCCCAGAATCCTAATCTCGAAGTTCCACCCCCTGACCCGAAGATCGTACAAACTTGGATCCCGTCGAACCATCCACCGGTACGAATAGTCCTTCCGGTACTCCGCATTAGGAACGTATCGCGGATAATCCGATCATCAATAACAATTTTCCCTGTATGGAATTTATTCAGCTCGCGAGCTCGCTGAACTCTGAATTAAGAATTAAGGACACAGATATCCGGGGAGTTGATGCACTTTCGGCCATTTTACCCTGCCAACCACTAAATTATTCATCGTCGCGAGAGATGTAACTCTTTCCCCCTTCTCTCCCTCACCTCTTGGGGGTCCCCCTCGTCTCATTGCATTTCGCGCACGTAGGTGCTCGCCTCCCTCGTTCCGTCTCGAACTACCCGTAGTCGAGTCGTAGGGCGCCCTACGTACCATCCTCATCCAGTTCGCTCTCTCTCTCTCTCTCTCTCTCTCTCTGTCCCTCCATCCCTCACCGCCGCCCCGGTGAATTATGCGTTTGGCTTGAGAGTTGCCGCACAGCCCGATTGAAATAGTTTTAGTTGGCAAATTTCACTCGGGATTAGGTGGAACACACTCCCCTGTACGGCGGAGAGAGAGAGAGAGAGAGAGAGAGCCCAAGAACAAGTGATTTCGTACTCGCGTTTTACTCTACCCGGTGTGTTTCAATGGGATAAGAAAAGACCAGCCAGAGACGAACAAGCCGGATCTCGCGAGGGATCTGCAGTCGGATAAATGAATAAATCGCAGTGGAAGGCGACGAGCGAGAGGAGCGAAGAGGAGGCGGACGAGGGAAGGAGATCCGAAACATTGGCGAGCATTCATCCGAGAAACAGAAGCCGTAGAGATCGAGGGAAAGAGAATACGGCGGTGGAGGCGGGATGCGAATTTCGCAACGAAAAAAAAAAAAAAAAAAAAGGAAGAAAGAAAGTAAAACACAACAACAAGAACAACAACGAAAGTAAAGCGAATGGGTTGGAAGGGAGGAGGGCGATGGTGGGTGGAGAGGAGAGCATCGAGAGCGAACGAGGAAGATCCGGCGTGCCGCTGCCGCTCTGGTTGGGGTAGCATTACGGCAATCTCTCCCTCGCCCGTATCCCCCGCGGTATACAACTTCGCTCGCGGCCCTCGAATGCATTTATTTGAATCTTGATACAAGAATTTATTCCCCGCGCTCGCGCCCGACTTCTGCCATCCCTTTGCCCCGTGCGCCACGCGCCCTCCTCGCGTTTCCGGTTCCATCGGGTCGGCGCGCGCCCGCGGTATGCCTGCTTTTGCGGTTCTCCCGTAGTACAATCTCTTCGGCGCACAGTGGATACGCGGCTTATGGAGAGAAGCCGGGCAAAGGCATCGGCGTGCCGCATCGTTGTTTTATAGAATGTATGGCATACACGTGTATATATATATATATATATATATATCTGTATGCATGCGAATTGTGCAAGGTACAAACGACGATGCGCGGGGTCTTGTCTTCGTGCGGGAATACCGCGAATTATCAGGCTGCCGGAAAACGGAAGCGCCACCAACCGTCTCCCCTAGGCCAGTATGCAAAAGTGAGGGAGAGATCTTTATTATTATTTTTTTTTTGCTACTGATATATTGCTGCTGGATATGGGGACTGTGCCACGGTGTCTTCCTGACCGGAGGTAACGTATCTCTTGCCCTCTCCGTCACCGGTCGGCGTCCGGTACCATTTGTCCGAGCCGCGAGAGAGCGGGAAGTCCGATAGTCCGAGCGCCGCGGGGGAGTCTTCGAGCTCGTGCGACACGGATACCACCCCCCGTAGCGTCCTACCATAACTTTGATGCGATGGAACGTGTATTCGTGCACAATAATGCGGTTTACAATCGCGCTGTGCTCTGTCGTCGTGTGGGAAAAAAAACTCATTCTTCGACCGGAAGTGACGTAATTCGGGTATGGCGGTATACTTCCGGTCGGAAAATCAGATTGTCAAATCGGAAGCGACGTATTTTTTGTAAACTTCCCCAACTCTCGGTTTCCGAAGTCCATGGTCTATGGAGATCGGGCGAAGCGCCTGAGCTATAACAACCTGCCACTTATAATATAATGTAATATCTTGGGTAACAGGGATCTCTGAAAGATTCAGAATTTTTTTTATCGCTCCTAACTTTCGTGCCATAAAAAAGTGGCGTTTCGTGTGCAGGACACGGATCCCGTTTTTCCCCGCTCTCGCCCATAGGACACGGGAGTGAGAACGCTGGATTATTCAGCGCGTATGAGGTGAAAAAAAAAACTTCATAGAAATATGTCGCGTGAATTACGTCAGCGATGCGAGAACACGCGAGTTCGAGTCACGCAGCGTGTATCGACGAGTACATCGACTGAAATAATATGTATATACGGGGTGTATGTACGACTACGTTTAATGTGTATAAATACACGCAATGTGCCGGCCAAGCCTACGTGGCTTTCGCGAGCTCGGCACTCGCGACATGTGACGGCCTCGTTTTCGCCACGGCCCCGTGTCGCTGTTCTCCGTCTATTCGATAAAATGTCCGGCATCCGGAATCGGTGGCGAACGATCGAGTCGAGAGGACACGGGGGATACGCGAGGGGGATGGATCGAGACGTTCGGCGCACACGGCCGGCGTATCCGGCGAGCTTGGCCGCGGGGCTCGGAGCGTTCCTGATTTAACGCGTTATTTTATTAGAAATCTATAAAGCGATCGAGATTACGCGAGGAAAGGTTTATAGCCACCCGGCCAACCGCACACCGTTGGAAAACGCCGACCTCCGGATGTGACCCTCGATGCGTCGCTGCAATCCGAGCTCGGAAAAACCAACGGTTCTCCATCGGCGTCCTCAATTTTCCTATTGTAAATTGCTCGATTATTTTTATTTTTATTTGTTTTTTTATTTCTCCCGGACACATCTAGAACATTATCGTACCAGACTATTTTCAGAACATTAACGTTCGGTACTTAAAAATCAGCCTGGCTGATACTCCCCCCCCCCCCCCCTCCCCCCTCACCAAGAATTTGCATTCAATAATTCTTTGCTCGCGTATCGCTGGTCGAGCGGGGCGGGGGGGGCGAAGTTTTCGCGAGGCGGTTCGAGAAACACGAGTAAAAAACACAGCGGAGAGTCAATCTCGCGCCGCTATTGTAAATATCTCCGATGTATTGCCGTCGGTATGGCGGGGAAATCGGTTCGCCGCTGGGTCGTGGAAGATTATTAAAATGCATCCGCGTCCAACACCACCCGGAGTTTCCACGTAGCAAAGCGGTATATACTTCTCGGCAAACCCGAAGGCGAAACTCGGGCTTTTCTTGCGACCCGGCTGTTGCTGCTCGGTGAGCCACAGCCGACACCATCCCCGGCATTCGCCAATCTTGGATATTAAAACTGCAAAACAATCGCGAGAGCACCTAGACTGAATAGACCGAGAAGCGAGAAGCAGACGGTTCCGTTGGTGGATACTATATCATCCTTATAGGTACAGCCACCTCACCCTTCCATTCTACGCCGTGCCACATTGTATTCAGCCGCGATATCGTTCTTAGACCTCTCATCGCTTTCTTCCCTTTTTTTTCCTCTCTTTTCACGATCGAACATTGTTCGTTAAAAAAAGAAGCGATGGAACAAAAATACCTCTCCGGTATTATCTTTGTTGGCTACATTATTTCAATATTGGTTCTCGATGTTTTTTTTTTCGTGTAACATTTCAATGATAAATACCAAACATAACTCTTTTTTCACTTCTTTATTTACCGGGTACTCGGCAAAAATAAAGAATTTTCCCGGCTGAAGCCGTACATTCAAGATTTCCGAAAAAAACTTTTTTTTTTTTTTTTTTAAACACCGTCAAAGCGAGTGCTCAGCGACGGGTGTATGTGGCACAGTGGAACGCGGGTGAAATCGCCGTGCGAGCGAGAGTGCACGCGAATGCGCCGGGTACTCTTCATGCATAGATAAGTATAGCTCGGATGTTATAGTTGTGCCTAGAGTAGAGTACACCCTGCGCGTTCATCTAGCCCGAGTGACACCTCGCCGGATGCGGTGGCAGCGGGAGGGTCGTGAGCATCGGTGTCAGTCGCACTGCCTCGGAACTTGAAGCCTTCACGTGCAACACACCGTTTCCCAGCTGCATCGGTGACGATGTGTGCGCGAGAAAGCCTAGAGGCATTGGGAAGCGCAGGGAAACGGTCGAAAGTAATTTCGATGAAAGAGAGCACTTTGGGGGGTTGGCGTGTTCGCTGGAAGCGAACGATAGTCATCGTCGTCGGCGTCAGTGTGCTGCTGCTGCGTAGTGCGGTACTTCCTCGAATGCAAAGGGGACGTGGCACGAGGATCGTATGTATGTGCAGTCGGTAGGGCTGACTGCATTGGTGTTCACTATTGAATTGCGCGATGTCACAACACGAAGGAGAGCCCCGCGAGGGAGCCCTCATTAAAAAAAAAAAAAATCAATATCGCACTACCATGCATAATGTAGGCCTATGTAACACGCGGTACACTCTACGATATTACAGCGTTTGCATTCGAGGCAGCAAAGCGCCTGAGAGCGCGCCAGCGAACAGCGATATGCAAAACCGTTGAGGATGTAAACAAACGAAGTAAAAGAAGGGCAAAAGTGGTTGAAGAGAAAAGGAAAAGAAGAGTAAGACGTAGAAGCCAGCAGAGGCGAGGAAGCTTCGGTATAAAAATGAGGCGGCCAAGCTTCTCGGCCTTGTATCTGAAACTGAATAGAGGAAGAACAGGCGAAGTTTGGCAAAGTTTGTACCGAGGAGCCACCGCGTGTACCGAGAGAGCGAGGGGAGGGAAATGAGTCGCAACGGCCTCACCTTGATGCTTCACTCGCCGACCCTGACGCAGTGTCTCTCCCGTCCCGCTCCTTCATCGCGCCCTTTCCTTTCCCTTCGACTTCCTCCTTACGTTTTCCTCTCTTTATCTTCGCCTCTCTTCGGTTCAGCACTCTCAGCCGGCGCGGAAATGCGGGAACTTCGCCGAAAGAGATCGAGGCCGGGGCGAGAAGCGTTCAGGTGCGGGGGGTAGTGATGAGCACTGGAGAATGGAAGATCCTGGAGTGTAGGAAGCTACTGCGATGTGTCGGTTTCCCGCACTCTCTCCGACGCTTCCTCTGTGCGCGCACCGTGCTCCGAGTCAGTACAGGATGCGCGTCCTGTACCGACATGGGTGTTAGCGCGACTTTTAAAACACTCGACATGGTACAAGTTGACTTTCATTCGAGGGAAGTATCAACAGGTATTGACCGACTCTCCTTTTGCCCCACCCGCCGCCCTTTCGTCGTTCTTTAGTTCTTTCTTTCCCTGCTCTTCCTACCCTTCGGCCTCCACGCAGGGTTGCGAAACAACCGGAGCGGGCCGCTGGCTCGCCCGAGGGCGCGTTCTCCTGACTTCCGCGCCCTTTCGTTTACAATGGCACGCTGACACACCCAGCTACCGTTCTTCAACCCTTTCTAGCTCAAGATCCGCTTGAGGGTTTGCCAAGTTTTCGCTTTTGCGTCGTTCCTCATCCCGTGCCCGAGTACATAACCCTCGGATAGCTCGAGCTCACACCTCATCATCCTGCCTGCGCCCTCGGCCAACAAGACTCTTTACAAATTAAAGACACCCTTCGAGGATTCATCTTCGTCGATAGTCAATCGCCGTTAAGCGCCCAGCTTTTCTACACTATCTTGTTCTCCCTTGTTCTCGACCCCTCGCACGGCTACTTCCATCCGCGTTGCCTCCATCCTCCCTGTTACCTTGTTGCCACCGTTTACCGTGGCCACAGCCACGACGACGCGGGTAACGATCCACGAGAGGGGGCGAAACCCCCGACTCCTCATACTCATACTTTCCCTTTTATTTTTCCACGGGACTTCGCGCGCCCGCTCCAACGTCTTTATTCTATTCCGGAGAATCCCGGCTCGCACCTCTGCCTCGACCTTCTTCTTTTATCGTCATTCTTTCCAAGCTCACCGCTTCCGCCCCTACTCGCCGACTCTCTACCCTTCTTTCCCTCTTTTTTCACTCCCGCGCTCCTCGTTCTTTTTTCCTCAAAGTCGTCGACGACGACGAGGACGGAATCGGGGAGCATGGGCAACGGGGGAAGAAGGAGAAAATTCATTTTCTCGATAAAATTGAAACCCGTCGACGGAAGATCGTTCCGGTACATAGCTGGAAGACGCGAGTTGATGGTTACAAGCCCGTGGTAAATGGTGTTCGCGAACGTTGGATCTTATTATCACGGTTAAAAGTGAGAATACGATATCTCAAAGATCTTGCGCCGGGTGTTGCTTGAGTTGAACAACGAAAAATGCGTCGAATGTTCCAGAAATCGTTGGGCAAACTTAATTTTCGTTGCAGGACTTGGACAGGGACAACGTGGTCGAATGCCGTCGACCTTCATACGTGTACCGTGTTACGGCACTCTCGCGGACTTGCCTTGCGGATTCGGTCACCAACGAGTTCGGGTCGGACCGTCGGGAAGCCTGCTCGGGGAGGCATGCATCACGCAAGCGGTAATCCAAAGGATTATTCTCCCTGATCCCAACCTAAATATGTGCTCAACGAGCGGCCAGCAGCTTGATTCGCTTGCCGGCGCCGAATCGTGAGGACGTTGACGAAACAGCGAAGTACGAAAGGATGAGCGGAACAACAATCATACAGAACATTAAGTTGCAACGTCGATCCTACGCTCAGAACACCTTTCCGAACCTCATCGAGGCCTGACGTGTGGCTGTGAAATTCCTTTCCGGAATTCGTTCCCCTACATTCTAATGCGCGGCAGGAAGCTTCATCCCTTGACCCTCTTTTTCAAAAAAGCAATTCAATATGTGTCACGTAACATTGTCAAAACGAGGCTTACGGGATACGCTCGACGCGTCCAAATCAACTTCGGATGCGGGAGGGAGAAGCGGGGGGGCTATATCCCGGGATACGGAGAAATCCATGGAACTATCAATCAAACACAGACTATCGGTAGATCACGAGACACGAGCGAATTATACTCGAGCCAGCAGTGACATTCCGTTCGGCATGGCACGAATGTACGGATAGGGCATGACGTGCAACCCTCGGGCGGAAAAAGAAAAAAATAGATAAAAAATAATAAAAAAAAAAGTAGCGAGACGCGAGAGCGGCGCGCGATCGTCCTATGGTTTCTCCGTGCAAAAATCCGAGGATGAGAAACGACGCTCGTGAAACGCGCTTGACAGATTCGAGCGCGAAGCGTTTCACTCGCGCGAGTGAAGCGAGTGGCAGGGATCGATACCCACACACCCGTTGGCTTTCTCGTTTTCTCTGAGTTTCGCCTCCCCCCCCCCCCCTCGCCCCTCTCCGACCTCCCCCCAAGCGCCCAACCCCCGTCGTTTTTTCTCTGTCACACTCTCGGCTAGCCGACGCCTCCGACGTCGGCGTGCCGGAACATTCTTTATCCGGAGTCTTCCATTATGTCTGCGAAGCAGAGGCTCGTTATAATAATGCATCCATCCATCTGCGGTATTCCTTTCCAGAGTGGTCCCCCCTCATCTTTCCTCTCGCTCCTCCTCTGTCTCTTCTTAACTCTCTTGTGTCTATAGCCTGTGGAGATGTGTACGAAGGAGAATGTAGGAGGCTCTCACGTGCATTCCATCTTCGCGGGCTCGATACAACTCAGGTAGGATTCCGCCGTAACTGGAAAAATGGCACGTCTCTGGTTCCACAATCGCTGTCGTACGCCAAAACGCCCTATCAGTCCTTCCCTGGCCGGCGTACGAACGTCGATTATCTGTGCCTGTGCTGGCTACCTAGCCAGAGAGAAGCCGACGGTCTCCCTAGTACCAATAAACACTGAGCAATGCTAAATTTCCGTGACGTCACTTTCGGTTTGAAAATCTCAATTTTCGACTTGAAGTTAGGTATTTCGGTCGAAACTATGCACGCGGGAAAAGCGAATCTCGAAGAATCATTGCCTAATATCAGCTCTCGTATCGACCAAGTGTACCGCTGAGTCATCCCCTTTCTTGACGATCCTTTCTCGCATCTTCCTTAAACCCACATATACCTCGTTCTCATTGTAATCGCGGTTTGCAAACCACCACAAAATCATCTTTCCGGGCTGGCCAATGGAAGCTGCCTGGATCTTTTGTCCAGCACCATCCAGTGGCACGACCTAACGACTTTCGTCAGCAGGAGTTTCACCGAACCCGGCGGAAGAGGGAGAGACAGAGAGTACGCTACGTTGGTACTTTCGTGCGGCAAGAAACGTGAGCAAATGCCTCGGACTCGGTTGAGCAGGAGAATGCCTCCGCGTAGTTCTCTCTGCCTCTGCTGGCGGTGATGTTGGACGTGAACGATGGGCGAGAGTAGCCTGCACACTCCGCAAAATTACGTTCACCGGGCCATAGCGGTGGCGCATATATACACAGAAGGGAAATGGAGAAAGCCGTACAGAGGGAAAGAGAAGAGGGCAGTAGCAGCAGCAGCAGCAGCCCGACGGTTTGGTCTGGCCAAGTTGAATTTCTCACCCCTCTCTCATCCCGCTTGTGGCTGCGATCCGACGCCGCTGCTGGCCGGCGTACGTGCGACCAGCCCCCCCCCCCCCTCCCACACATACACACACACACACACATCAAGTAGAAGTTACGCCATTATTTAGCGTTTGAATTCGCGATAAGAGAAATCGCGGCTGTTTCGGACATACATTGTTCGGTGTACGTATAAAGAGGGGTAGTAGCTGAACGGTACCTATGAACGAATGAGCTCGACGGACGGACGACGGAACGGACAGCTCGAGCGGTACCAACTGCGAAATGTATCCCCCTTCGCCGTTCGCGCAGTTTCGAGTACGTTGTGTGTGCGCCTTGTCGGTAAGCGTGGGACGAGAAGGCACCGAAGGAAAAGTTGAAGGATGAGTAGGCGGACGTGCGATTATATTACTGCATGATATTATACGTTTCGTTATGCCGGAACGCGCATAACGCATGCGAATTCACATTCGAACCTTCCCCATAACAGGATCGGAGGAGGTACGGACACGGAGGAAGAGAAAAGTCAGCAAATCGCGCGGAGCCGGACTCCCACACGGTCGGCAAACCCTTCAGCGCAAAATACACCGAACCACCCTCATCCCCCCCGTGCACCGCTAGCGAGAGTACTCGACAGCAACGCGAAACGTGTGGCCTGACCAACGATATATTATAGTTTAAAACTTCATCACCGCTGGCAGGGGCTCGGATGGGGGTTCCCGCTGCAGTCGCCCGACCGCCCGTTTACTGGATCCGGGTGGGTTTGCCTCACCCCCCACTCCCCTACACCCCGCCATTCAATTCGTACTAATTCTCTCTCGGTCGTTCGTTCACCCTCGCACCCACACAATCGTTCCTTGTACACTGCAAATCCTCGCCTCACCGATACATCCCTTTTCTCGCCCCGACCGCTCTTTTATCTGTTTAGCTCCCGCCCTCTCCCTCCGCGTATCTCCGACCGCAAGCTCTCAGCTTCGACCCACACCCAAAAAGCCTGCGGTTCCCGCGTACACGGAGCCGCATTAACTCACGCTCGTTTGCACCAAATTAATTTTACATTTGCTGAATGTCAACTCGGCGAGACTGATCCGAGTGTGATTCGAGCATTTTCGTTTATTGGACGCGAGTGTATTTCGATTGACAAAACACGCTCGCGTAGTTGCTGTGAGAATCGAATGAAAAATGCTTGTCCCTCAACGCAAATAAATCTGCTTGATCAGCGGCACGTAAATTTCGAGGGACCACACGAGATGGGATACATTATTATTTATTCAACTTTGAAACGCGCACACAGAGAGAGGAAGCTGCCCGTTTATTGAAATTGTTCGGAAGGATGGGTTTCGTTATAGTACCGATGATTATACAAACCGAATTACCGGGGGGGTCAAAATGAGTTACGCGAGAACGGGGTTGGCGGGATAATGATCGATATCCATACTATCGGTACTATCAGTATGCGCGGGATGTCTCTCGTCGAAAATCCTCCGAGTGTATAGGCTCGGTTTCAATAAACGTGTACCGCTCAATTTCAATGATTTCAAACGAGTTTAACGCGAGGGACATAACGAGAGAGAGGTAGAGAAATTTTCGCGCAATTTGAGGCGCACGAGTGTACGACCGGGGCTTTTATCGGGGCGGCGGTACTGAACCGCGGGTATACTAATAATTAATAACGTATCAATACGTGCCCGGCGTAATGCGACATCCTATATCATCGATTAAATCTCCAAGTCCTCGGCTACCGTTTCAAGCCGATCGAATTATCGGCCACAGTGGGGCCCCACGACCGTAAAGCAAAGGCAAACTATCCGGCTTGTACACATATATGTATATAAACGCCGCGGTAGAGAGATATAATACCGACCGTACGCCCGCGGGGAAGACGATAGAATTCGAAGGTTAATCCACTTGGTCCGCGAGAGCGGTATGCCGCGGTATCTTGAACCTCGGATGGAGGTTCCTCCCTCCGTGCTCTACCGGTATCTCCCTCTGATCCCGGCGCGCGGCGCGAATGCAGCCAGCAGAACTGGCCGGGCGAGCCAGTGAATTCGCTTGCTGTTACTGGCTGTCTATTAGTCAACCGATGCTATGGGACATTAGGACACTATTGGTACATTATCAGCGGGCATTAATACCGGCGAGCCACCGCCGACTCTCCGGCCACCCTCTGTGTCCATCCCGCCCCTCCCGTGTCCACCATCCCCCTTTCGCACTATCGCGTTGCACGCTAAGATAATTATGGGGTGAAATATCGTCCGGTAAGGCAACACCGCTGGTTACCGCTATCCTGGAAACGTTTCGTTGTCTCGCTCTCCTCGTCCCCTTCCCGCTAGCACATCGAAAATCCCCTTCGTGCACTTTCAACCGTCTCGCTGCCACCGTGAGCTTTCACTTCACCTCCATACCCTCGTTCTATGTCACGGCAATTCCAGATATCTCCATCTTAGTTCAATAGATCCTAACTCACTCGACCGTTTCTCTCTGTCTCGGCTACTTTTCTCCGTTTTCCTTCAGCTACGTCCTTCTCGCACGTTCCTCGGAACGAGGGAGAGAGTCTCGCTGTCCGGTCTTAGGGTATTCCACGTTCGTACTACCGATTTCTCTGCTTCCCTTCGCGTCTGGTCCACCTCGCCTCTCACCTCTCTTTCTCGCTTTCATTCCGCCACAGCCCCCTCGGACTCTGAGGTGACCGGATGGGCTTGTGACTTTGGTCGAGTTTTCCTTTTCTCCCAACCGGTTTGACGATTTCAATTTGTCGCCCGGAAGGAAGCAGAGCGGATCTCGTTCGTACCACGAGGAGGGATGTGAGGCTGTGTGTGTGTGTGTGTGTGTGTGAGCGAGAAACCGAGTGAGTAGTTTCATCCCCGACTTGCCTCACAAGGGTGTGTTGCTGCCGCACGGGTATTAGGTGTTCGAGGACTCATCGGCGCGAAGCTGGCTCCTGTTACAGCGCGTCGGCGGGGTGGTAGCGAAGACATGCCAGTGACGGTGGGCGCAAAGCCACGGTACAAGAACTACCCCCGGCAGTTTCGCGAAACAGGTCGCACGAGAGAAACACGACGAGAAGATCGACGCGATCGAGCTCAATGGAACGACGCGGAAGGACCGAGAATTTCGTCAGGTTGTTTCGACATCGTTGAAATAGTTGGAGGAGTACAAGGTGGGAGCTGATAGACGCGCCGGCTGTATACGGAGGGAAAGCGGTCGCGAGAGGGGGTGGCTGTGAACGGGGTGTGCAAGAGCGAGGCGAAAGTGGCGCGCGCGGAAAGAGAATCGCAACGGGGGGGGGGGGGGGAAGAGGAGAGCCGGAGAAGGAGGAACAGAGAATTCGCCTGGAGGATCGAGGGAGAGAGAGCCGGCCCGTCGTGGCTGCCGAGGGTTGATTTACATGCCACCCTATCCGTCTGTGTACTCCGGTAGCGTGTACCTCTCCGCTGTACAGGTGCCATCGACGCGCGATGAAGCTGACCGATCCCGGTACAACGTCCGTCGAACGTTAACCCATGGAGAGTGTAGCGACGAGGTCAGTTTCATCGCGTGCTCCCGCTGTGCGCAGCGGGAGGAGGATGGCTCGTGGGCGACCGCACACTCCAGACGCGACAGTGAGGCTTCCACGGTAACTACCTCTCACCCTCCTCAGGAACCCCACCAGCACCGGTAACGGTATACCGTTGCCGCACTACAGTATCGCCAGGTATGTAGGGTAGCGGTGCTATATCTTCGAGTCGTTACTATACAAGGCATACGTGGACTTACACACGTGGTGGATGGAAGGACGCGACGTAGAGTGAGAAAGTGTGTGTGTATACAATCAGGCGAGTCGAAGGGAAGGCAAGGGGGTGGAGGAGGCAGTTTATATGTTGCTGGCTCGTGTGTACCGTGTTCGTCAAGTTTCCGTCACGACGTCGGGCGGGCCTCTCCACCCCCGCCGAGCAGTCGATAACTCGAGGATACCAAACTCGGAGGTGGTGCCGGACATAGGAAAGGTTCGAGACGGTATGTATCTACCCCCTGTGTACATGTATGTGTGTCACACTAGATCGTACCCAGGAAAGCAATAGCCTTTCCTCTTTCACCCTACATTTCTGTCTCGCTGTCTCTCTGGGTCGTAGCCATGTGTCCACATATGGGTGTATATACACTATGTATAGCTGGAAGGGGTTGCGCTCCGTCCGTACGGTCAGAGAACGGGTCTCGCCGCGAAAACTCCACGTCGTAAGTTCACGATAATACGTGTCCTCGCAACTTACCGCGGTGACCGGACGTGTAGCCCTTGTTCGTACATTGGGCGCTTTGTGTATCGGCTATTCGGTTACCCCGCGCACGTGTACGTGGCACAGGGTTTTCCACGTGAAGTTGGGATACACGGATACGGAACGGTGGGGCAACACGAGGCCGGAGTCATCGTCGTTGTACGTATATAAACTAGCCGGGAGGAGAGAGGACCGAGCCAAGGGGATGGCGCTGGAAGTTTTCACGGTGGAGTCTAGCCGGGGCGGTGGGCCAACGGAGGAAGAAAGAGTCAAGTTTATATTCTCTCGCTTCCACTTTCGTAAGCACGGCCGGTGAGGGAACAAAGGAGCCACCAAAGGCAGACAATTTACAGGGTTCATCCCTCCGTGACGACCCGCGCCTTAAATAATAGATTTTTAATCCTGGCCTACGTGGAAAAATGACTGCCCTAGGCTTAACCCTTCAGGACCATCAGTCTACCAAGAGAGCTACTTCTTTCTCCCTCTCGGTCCCTCCTCCGCGGCTACTTCCATCGCTGCGCTGAGCAATCCCGGCTGCAAACCACACCGGGGGAGGCTTGTACTCCGGGGACGCAAACGCGCGGTTCTCCGGAAATCACGAGATCAGCTCCCGGGAAAGAAATCGTTACGGGAGCAGCCGAGACAACTCGCAGAGACGCACACACACGCACATACACACACACGAGAGTATCGAGCACCTCGAAAGGACGGGCGCACGTGTGTATCCGTGGTATTCCGCGTCGCACGTGGAAACGGAGAAGGCACGGAGGACACGACGAGACGGTGGAGCGAGGCGACGCGAGGGCGCGAGGGAGAGTGAGGATACGTCCTACCCAGTTGTAACTTAGCTCGCGGGGCTCTAACTTTTTCGACCACTGCCAAAAGTAACTCGTTCTCTCTTCTCCTCGGGGCTACTCTCGTTTGTCCGTGGCTTCCTATCGAACGAGTGACGTACTGGCGCCTCGTTGCGGCCAAGAAATTCCCGGAGACTGCTGGGGGACGAACCACCGAGGGAGAGCCCTGCCCGAATCGAAGAACTTACGACCCGGAGTCAGACGAGATAACACATTGGAGGAATAGAAAAAAAGAGGGAAAATAAAAAAAAAAAAAAAAGGAAAACGTAAGAGACTTTGCTACGTGTGTATGGGTACTTGATACCGTACGTATAGGTCCTCGATGCTGCTACAAAGAGGAAAGAGAGCGCGAAAAGTACGACGGTTTGCCGGGTGAGACAATTCGATGGAACGGGAACGCGTTGCGGTTTGGAAAGGTCGCTTCTGCCAGCGGGAGGCGACGGTGGTTGGCGGGGGAGGGGGAGGGGGGGGGGGGAGGACGGTACCGGAGGCTTTTTGTTCATCCCCGCAGAGCAGTCCCAGCGTTTCCATCTAGAGGTCCACGGTCCAGCAGGCTATCGGTTTGTTGAGCACCTCTGGTCGAACCGCAGACCGTTTGCTCCCCGGAGCGTTCGAGTGTTTTCGTGTGTTCTATGCTCCCTCGCACGCGGCCAACGGAGCCACTACCGGCCACCGCTGGTGATGGTGCCGGTGCTATTGCTACCGCTGCTGGAATCCGCAAATGTGCTCTCTCGCCTGTTCCGGCCGCGGCTCGGTATTGGTTCAAGTTATAGGTAGGTTACCGTTGAGCGTATAGATGCACGGATCGGCCGAGGGAAACGACGATGTTGGTACGCCTATCTGTACGGCCACCCCCCCCAGTACCCCTCCGACCACCTCCACAGCTACATTGCATCCGTTGGGCCACCGTACTGGAATAGCTTGGCGGGTGCGAAAGGGAACGGGGCTCGGTGAGGGAGGTGGATACACCGCGAGGCAGCGAGAAAGATACATGGTCAGCTGGAAACGGGAGCGATAGAGCGAGCAGATGAAGCATCGGGCAAGTAACTCGCAGGGATCGACGAGCGAACGAGAGACAACCGATAAAATCGAAAGGGTTTTGGCCCCGAGAGCGGGAGGATCGTGCTACCGTGAAATACACGGCTCGATACTTCGACATCGCAGCAGCAGCAGCAGCACGCTTTGTCGCGGTCAACCCCAAACTCACCCGCGACTCTAATTGTTACACGAAGCCTCGGTACCGGCGAATGCATGTCGATATATCATCGAGAAAAAAATCCACATACACACACACACGGAGCCCTTTGCGATCCGTCCCTCACCAAGGCTAAGAGTACATGTATCTTGTTTTGGGCCGAATATCGAGAGATTCAGAAATTAAGATTCAATGTTGGGACATCACGAGCGTTTTTCAGTTTGAAGTATGTACCTCGCTGGACATTTCGGAACGTGGGACCCTGACTACGCCCTGACAAGGCCCTAAAATCTGCACCAGCGTCGATTCAATCGGCAGCCCCGACCGGTGCGTAAATCAATGGTGTATGCACCGAACCATATTCGCCGATTCCATCCTATCCATTTTCCTCGGTGTACGCTGATACACATACATCCTAGCTCGTTTGTGCAGACGATCGCGCGATTCGGGCAAAGAAATAGCTTCATCTGAATCGCCTTGTATAGCAGCTTTATTTCGGTCTCGCGACTTTCATTCGGTCATCGGTTTCGCTGAGATTTACAGGCCACGTTTCCGCATAGGACTTATACGCGACCAACGCGGGGTATTCGCGGAAAGAATTGTTTGATGTATGGCGCAACGCAGAAATAGTTGAGAGAAAATTGTCGACGTACAGTTCAGGCGATGGCAGGTCGAGAAGATGGGCGAAAAAAAAAGCAGAAAAAAGCTGAAAGTGGTGCTGGGATATGAGCAAAAAAAAAAAAAAAAAAACGGGGGGACAGAGAGACACAGCGAGAGGAGAGGATACGCCTGGCAATAAATATACGAAGATTAGATCGGCAAGTCAGCGTTTTCGAAAGCCAATAATTCGCGTGAAATATCGGCGATCGTCGCGAGCCATTGGTTAAAAGGGGAACACACAGGGGGGAGGGAGGGGGGGGGGGGGACTGGGCTCCACGGAAAGGCTACCAGGCGCGGGGACTCGAGTGGTCGTGGTCACCATCTCTCACGGCTATGCTCATCGGCTCCAATACCGCACCGTACGATCAATAAAGCGTTAATGAAGCCAAATAATGGCCTGATTTTTATGGGCTTTACGTGAATGCCTGCCCGGCAGCCCTCGATCGTAAACCATTAACGTTAAGCACCCCCCCCCCCCCCCCCCCCCCCCCCCCCCCCCTCGAGAAGAGGCCGGGAGGGACAGAGAAAAGCTCGCGTTACGTCCGAAAACAGAGATAGAGCAACGGAGCGAGCGTTCGAGAGAAAGACAATTGCCGGGTCCATTCGACGGGTTTCGATTCCGAGTTCCACGCGAAGAGGTGAGGAGACAGGGGGTTACTTTTTCCCTCATCGCTTTTCCGTTCGGCCGGTATATATACATACATATATTCCCGGCGACAGGTTATTCGGACCATCTCGTAAACCAGCGATCCGCGAGCTTCCGACGCAGAGGTCTCTCGATGACTCTCCGTATACGCGATAAAACATCGAAATGGCTGCCAGTGTTGTCGTGAAAAACGATTCGCATCCCTCATAGACGAGAGCACGTAAGTCGGACAAGAGTCACGTGCTCGTTGTACCCCGGGGTGTTTTTAACGAATCCCGGCTCGGAGGCACGGAGAACCGAGAATCGAACGAGAGGGATGCTTGACAGCTGCGCGAGAGGAGCGACCGTGACACGAGCGATGAGCAGGGCGGTGAGTGAGGGAAAATGAGAATAAGCTCTGCACTCACCGCAATTTGTACCCTCCTTTTCTTTTCGTCGCCTGGCTGGGTCGAGTCATCGTGGGTGGGTGGTGAGGTATTGAAAAAAATTAACATACGCAAGAAAAGTCAGACTCATTTCGACACTGACGGGCGAATTTTTTAAATCCAACCGACGGTGGGAATATCATGATTCAATGAACCAACGAAGATGCGACTCATTCGAACAAACGTGGAGTACGTTTGCCGTCGTCACAGAAGAGATCGGGCAGCTCAACCCCATCGCGCCAGTTCTCACACATTCGTACGTAGAGGATACACACTCACACCGGCACATAACCAACCCTCGTAAAAATATGCACATTAGGGTTATATTTCATGAATCCCTGAGTACACGTACCGGGTAGCTCCCAGGCATGGGAAGCGTTGCCGGAGGGACTCTCCCCCGGTGCTATACTAGTTTACCGCCAGACACGGAGACTTAGCCGAAATTTCGGTTCGGCCTAGCATGGAAGCATGACGTGCGCGAACATTCGCCCATCCATATGCATGTGGGTGAGAGGAGCCGCGGGTATATACACCGCCGTGGCTCTGGCACAGCGGTGCGAGCAGCACTGGGTTATGCAAATAGGGATATGGGTCGTCGTCGTCCTCCTCGTCGTAGTAGACGCGCACGGAGATGAACGATGTCGGGAAAACGCGTACGAGGCAGAGATTGGATGGAACGGAAAATAAAATAAAATAAAAAATTGAAAATTTTTCAAAATCCAAACGTTCTTAGGGGGAATCGTTAATTTCCACAAACGATAGGAGGAAATCTTCAGTGTAACGAACTCGCCGTCACGATCCTCATTTTCGTGGGGCATCCAGCGGACCACGTGCCGCAGCTGGAGAACATACGAGAGAACGTTGTCTGGCGAATCTTTGAGACGCGATGATAACAACGGGGGGGGGGGGACGAGGAAAAGACGATGAATGAGTTTGAATAAGGGTTGCTCTCGACCACGCTGTTCAATTCGCCTATCGCGTTATATACCGATGCCCGGAGAACGCGAGCCCGCAGGCTGGCACTGCCGACCGCCCTGCATGTAGCGAGAAAGCTCGAGTGCCGTTAGCTACCGTACCATTCGAATAGCCCCGGCTTTCCGGCAAGAACAATGGTGAATTAAAATAACAATGCAGGTGCTACCCGACGGCGGCCGCCTCGACAGCCCGGGAACTTCACACTCGAAGTCGAGCGTAAAAACACGAAGGCTCATCGAGCTCCGCAGGCTCACTTCCTCTCGCGCTTGAGCCCTTCTGCAACCCTCGTACCATCCGTTTCTCTCGGAACGTCCTCCACCCCTCTGTCCTTCAGTGCTGTACAGTATTAGTATACGCCATCTTTGCTGCGTAACACACAGTCGTGACTTTGATTGCCTGTTTTCCTTCTCGCTTGTTTCCTTCGCTCCGGCATCTCAGCGGCTCTTTCGATTACCTGACAATGCTTGGCGAAAAAGACAAACATAATATTACGTCGGATGGTTTATACCCGAAGCGAGGGGGGAGTCTTTGTCGGAGCAAGCAAAAGCTCTCTGGCCAATTTAGCGATATGAATCTTGCAGAAAAAGAGAACGAAAAAAATCTCCCCTCAAGAAATTGACAATCAGGAAGAAGTTATTGTCTGCTTTAGCTCAGAATTACGGGGAAGACAGCGGGATGATGCTACGAATACATCTCCGTCTCCGGAGAGGTCAACGTTCCATCGAAGGCGCGTATAAGCAAGAAGGTATTTCTTTCGGCCAAAAAAAAATTGAACAAGTATAAATTATAAGAAAAAGAAAATGGTGAACCTTCATGTATGAGAAACCTTCTGTCGGATGTACAAACTTTTGTTTACCGTGTTGTTTTGTTTACGGTATCTCGTAGGGCGCAGCATCTTCATACAAAAGAAACTAGCTAATAAGAGCAAGAACAGAAAGAGATGAGGAAGGCACGTATAGCCGTGTCGAGGTGAATAGGAGGGTAATAAACGAAACGCCGAGGCGCTTAATATCCTGTATTCTTCGGTTCGATTTCCGGGACTTTGACTGCTTTTCGTTTGTTACCTCCTTCCTCGTTGTCTCTCTTACTTTTTCGTCGCTCGTGCCTTGCTTTCCTACCCCGCTCCTTCTCGAGCTTAGTATCCTTCTCGCACTGATACAACTATTCATTTTCTGTTTTCCGGATCGAGAGCTGGAGAGTAGCGGCGAGGGACTCGGAAGGAATCCGAGGGAAGAATGAGAGTGAGGTATCTACAGAGCCGTGACTGCAACCACTGTGCGGGAAAAGAGTTTGGGAATAGTATAGTCGGAAGTACCGTGGGGTATACTCTGTGCGAGACCCCTCGAGCTCGGTGCTGAGGCGAACCAGCGGAGCCTTTACAAATCATTCAACCTTTAAATATTCGTACGAATCTATAGACGTAGGCAGGAAGAGAGCGAGGGAGAGTCGGAGAGCGAGGCTCCTCGCCCCCGATTGCCGGCCAGCGGAGTTCTCGGCCGGCAGTGAACAGACGTGAATCGTGGTTGGGATTCAAAGGGCCCCCCGCGTTCCTCCCCGTCCTCCAACGTTTTCACTCGTCTCTTTCCTCCGTTGCACTCCTCCCGCTCCACCGAGGGAGGAAAAATAGCGCTCGCGCTACAGTCACAACAGTCCAGCATCTCAACCTTTCGCCCCTTTCGCGTCACTTTGCTGGGCGCTCGATCTGCTGTACGTTTTGCCGATACCGAGCACCGGTGTGCATACCCCGTTCGTGTGGCTACCGCATTACAGACGAAGCGGAAAGGCCCTCGTGCCACCGGTGCGCTACTGGTCTTCGTGCCTCTGCTCCTGCTCCGGCTCCTGCTGCAGTTGCTTCTGTTGCTCGACGAGAAAGGCCCGTTGGCTCTCGGTTGTACGAGTCGTACACGCCACCGGCGTTTCACGTGTTGCACGACCGGACGACCGACCGACTGGCCGATCGTGAATACCGCATGGACGCCCTCACTTTCAGACGCCCCGCGGCTTTATCTACTGGCTCTACGGCATCGGTAAACCCACTGCAGTTGGATGCTCACTTGCCCGTTGGCATTTCTCGTGTTTCTATTTCGAATTTCGGTGTGCACGCTCGATGTGCCGCGGTCGTGGCGTCTTTTATTCATATCCACGCTCGCATCGTGCATCCATTATTGCGATGAGGTCTGTGGATCGAACTGATCAAGCCGACACCGTTAAAATGTCCGCAACATTTTCAATCTGCAGAACTCGATGCGTCGCATCTTCGAGACTTTGCGGATGGTTTTTTCGTGACGGTATATCTTCGTCCCGGATGAAGTTCGCTGAAGCACGATGTTTTTTTTCTTGTTTTTTTTTTCGCGTGAGTACACACTTCTTTCGGTTCTTCCATCTTTGACGTGGAGAACGTGTATGTATACACCGTTGTGTGTCTTCCTCCCGGATAGACGTAACGGGTAGTCGGCCGACTCTCGACCCTTGAAGACGCTGGAGAGTCGAGTCGAAGAAGAATGAGCTTAGAGAGGAGCAACAAGAGGAAACTGAAGACCGGAAGGTACGAGGAAGGCACATATCATTGTGCCGTCGAGTGGCTTGAATATTTCAGTCGGACAACAAGAGACCGGGCTCCGGAGTCGACATGCCTGCCTCCTCATATTTCCTTTTCCATCCACGCTGAGGTAAGCTCGTAGAGGAGGAAGTTCTTTCAGTCCGTCGGTCTCTCGTTCTCTCTCTCTCTATCTTGAGGCATAAAGTGTAGCAGGCCGCTGCTCCGCACGCTCTCTCGCCCCCCCCCCCCCCCCCCCCCCCACTTTCTCAGAGACATAACACTGCTCGGGCTCTCTCCTCCGAGAGCCACCGGCCTACGGATAGATCCGGAATAGCACCGAGATATACAGTCCCGAGAAAGATTTGCCAGGGATACGCTGGTAAAACTGCCACGGTGTACTTCGGTGTAAAAAAAAAAGATGAGGTGGAGAACTGCGAAGTCTCGTCGTCTGGAAGGGAGAGGAAAGCAACCGTTGTGAAGGCTCCCGGTACCTCGAAACATAAGGGGTCTGGGCGAGCGAGTACTTCTAGTTCTACCTCTTGTATCATGTAATCAACTAAATATTTCCGCTCTCGCGCTCTCTCGCTTGCGCGCCCTCTTCTCCGTATTTTCTGCAAATAAGGTGGTATGTTTTCATTACTCGAATACGTATACATACACGGTACCTGAAATATTGACAGGTCGAGAAACTGACCCCGTATGTTCCTTAATTCATCCGTTTCCGTCGCCGGATACATTCGAGGTACATTCCAGAGAACATTCTTTAATATTCCCAGTAACGTCACTTCCGGTTTGAAAATTTTATTGTTCGACCGGAAGTGACATCGTACCGAAAATACACGATTTTCGGTAAAAAATTGAGATTTTGCAACCGGGTGTGACGCTGTTCCGTATGAAGTCACTCCGTCACGGTCTGTGAAGGAGGAGATAAATTCTCGTGCAAAGATAACGGTTGAAAAAACGTACCCCTCGCCCTCCTCCGCTCTCGATCGCGTGACGCTGATTTCTCGATGTTTGATTTCTGACGGTTACCACCGAGAGATATCGTTCGACTCAAAGCGTCGTTCTATACTACTCTTCGTCCTCTTTTACCATTCGCGTCGCACGTACCAAGAATTTTCTTCGACTTTCTACCCTGCATCACCACGCCCTCCTATCATCCTCGATCCTTCTATCTATATACCCGCGCTTCCTCCCGCTTCATCCCCTTCATCGTCCCCGGGTCGTGCATGGTCGAGCGGAAGGAAAACCGGCGTCGGGTTTACCTGCCGGCACTACCGAACGTTCTTTCCTCTCCTCACATCCAGCAGCCTTTCCCTCTTCGTCGCCCCCTTCGCTGGCAGAGAGATCCCTTGGCCCGGCTACAAAGGGAATTCGCGATGGGCCCCCTCATCTCCGCAGATCTCTTCCATCTTGGAGCCTCGATATTTTGAGCTGTAAACACATGCCGCCTTGGACGTTTTAACTTTCCATTCCCCTTTGCCGCTTCCGGTGACGACGCTCGAAAGAAAGAAGCAAGCCCTTGCAGCGAGACCCGCTCGGACTCATTGATATTTCATACCCGGTGACCTAGCTACCTATGCCGAAAGCTAGCGAGCAAAGATGCAGCGGAGCGATGCATTAGCACTGAGAAAAAAAAAAATTATCTCCTCTAAACACGACAAAAACCGGAGCAAGTGAACGGAGCGTAAGTGAAACCATGAATGAGAATTTCATCGATGGTGATTCGACAAGCGGTGAGAGCACCGGAAATTCGTGTCAGCGGGATCAGAGATCGGAGATGCTCAATGTATATATATATATTTGTACACTGTCCGGGATGATACACGAGGGAATCGCAGTACCAACATCACTGGACGTGTATGCGCACTAGGACATGGTTAGGTACCGGTACACGATATAGCGTCGCGTATACGGTACGGTATACACGTTTAAAGCGGTCATAACTATGTCACAACTCCGTTGGACCGAATTCTCTTGGGCTATTTGCTGCTGGGCGAAAGGGAGAAAGGGGGGGGGGGGGGGGGGGGTTTGGGGTCTTGTTGGATACGAACTGCGAAGCTGAGACGTAGGTAGTCAGAGTGTGATAGAGTAAAGCATGGAAGGCGAGGCCAGACTGGGGATGGGTGGTCTAAGTTTACGGGGTCAGTTTGTCGAGAGGCGGGTTCGCCCGTGTGGGAGGGGGGTTGGTGGAATGGTGGAGAACCTCCGGAGGGGTTCGAGTGGGCGAATGAACGGATAAGGTAAATGATGTGTGCGTGGGTGGAAGCGAGAAGATCGGCTGGCTGGCTCGTCCGCTAGCTAAAGAGAGCTCGGTGGGCTCTCTATATAGGTTGCTCATGAGGGTCGGAGGGTAGCGGCAAGACCTGTGGTAGAGTTCGAGGAAGAAGAAGAGAAGGAGGAGGAGGCTACGTTGGAGGCTAAGATTTAAGCCCTGACAACGTCTCAAGCCCGAGTGCAGCTCGCGCACGGCCCCTCGGTACCGTGGACGAACGCTCGGAGGGGGCTGCTCTCGGTCTCTTCGTCTCGCCTTCCGGGGGTTTCTCGAGGTGGACGGGTTAGGATGGAGGGCTTAGGAGGAAGAGAGAAAACGAGTCTGCTAAGCGAGAGGGACTCAGACTCGCCTCCATCCCGCGGCTACGTCCAGGATCTAGATTCACCCTTCCAACCCCCTACCTTCCCCCCCCCCCCCCCCTCCTACCCCCCCACAACACCCGTCTTCCGTGCAAACCCTCCCTTTACTACCAGTCGGAGGCTAGAATCATGGGTCCTACGCTTCAAGGTATACCCACTGTAGTGTCTCTATACTCCTCTTGCTCGCTTGCACCCTACGGCTTGATTCTGGATTCTCCTCGCGTGGTTTACTGCTCCGAGACTGGCGAACAAACCGGAGGATAGCGGACGAGCCAGTCGGATAACGAAAAAGGGAGGTCCTCTATTTCCGTGTAAACCTGGTGCTACTCCTGCTACCATCGCTGTTACGTATCTGTATCGATACCATCGATCAACCTCTTTCGGGAACGATACTTTTTCGCCGTGAGGAAACCGAAGCGGAGGAGCAAGAAGAATCGCTTGCTCGGTTCTGCACATCAACCGGAAGTTGCATTTGTTGGGGTGCTTCCGTAGCTACGGCGTGAAGACCGAGGCAAAGGTGCCGATGCTCGTACGGTTAAGCTATCCCAAGATACTCGTTGCAAGATACCAAATGTTCTTCTCTCATATCCGACGTTGATCTATTTTCAAGAATGTTGATCGATATACTGAAAAAAATACAGGCAAAGTCTCTCATTTCTGGCCAACTTGACCCTTTGACCTGTACCCGATTTCCAATTGACAGGCAATGAGGATTCTCAATACTTCTACGCACAGCTACGCGATCGTAATTTCGTGACATTTGGATTGAATTGCTAATCGCGGTGTCTTGAGAATGATGAAGGAAGTGACCGTACAGACAGGCAGGCTATCATTCGAGGCAGTTGCCGCATTAGGTCGATAGCGGGCACGGTAGACCCGAACGATCTTCGCAAACGTCCTTGGCATTGTGAACGAGCTTTGGGCGTTGGGGGGGTAGGCCATATCCGAAGAGGCCATAAGTCAGGTGACCGCACATAGGAATCTCCTCGATATTCTCTCACGTAACCGGTTAACCCTGTTACGTTGTGTATCTATATATACACGTCAAGGATAATATGCGCCGAACGGGGTGTAACGCCGCATCCAGTGATATACGGTTACCATAGATGCACGTGAGGAACGGGGAAAGCAGGAGTCTCGGGAATGGCCAAGTTGCAGGCATGAACTTCGGAACACCCTTCTCTCCCTCGGTTTCTGCTCGCTCGCTCTTGGCCCGAGAATTGCAGTGGCACACTGCGAGACTCCGCTGCTCGAGAGCTCTTCTCGCCGGAGGTTGCTTAACGTGTCGTTCATTTCAGAAGAGGCCCCCTTTTCTCCCTCCCCCGCGTTTCACAGTCGTCTCGTCTCGGTTTCCTTCTCCCTTTCCGTGACTTCGACTCGCTCTCGCCTCGCCGCGAATGTGGAATAATTATCTCGGTCCAGGGACTACCCCTGACGTCCCAAGTCCCTCAGTCTTTAGCTCCATTTCACTTTTCTCACGACGCTTTTTTTTAAATATATTTTTTCTTCCTCTTCACTCGTTAAATCGCGTCAATTATTCCAGCGATCGTTTCTGTGTCTGTCTCTCCGCATATAAGTTCGAGGACTTCGATTCTGTATCGGTTTATCCGTTGCAGGATGTAAAGCCAAGATAGAGAGGAAACGGAAGGGGCCCCGAGGGGGGGGCTTGGGATGGCGAGTAGTTACGAGGACGACGAAGAAGAGACTCCTTGAGCAAGTTCCTCGATGCTTCTCCGGTAAACGACTCGAAAGAGAAAAGTATGAGAGTGCAGAGTGTAGAGGCAGTCGGGCCGGTAGTGGCGAAAAGAGTCGAGGAAGAAACGAAGGTAGTCGAGTGGGAGAGGAAAAATCAACGACAAGCGCGCGCGGAAAAAGAGAGAGAGAGAGAGAGAGCTGAATTATTATGTCCGGACATTACAATCGGACGAGCGGTACTTTTCCTCCCCTGCTTTTTCTTCCTTTCCACTCACCGTCCCTTCCTCCCTGCTTCACTTTCGCCGTAGCATCGGCACGGGGTAAAAGTTGCCCGTACTTTTATACGGATAAAGATCTCGCGGGGCGGGTTGGGCTGGACTGTGCTGAGGGGGGGGGGGGGGGGGGGATAAAAGTTACGGTCGTTTGCAAACTAATCGAGCCGTCGCTTTTCTACGGGGTGTCGAAACTTTCGGAGCCTGTCAACTTTTCTACGCCAACTCCCCCGCAGCGAACCACTACCCGATCCGCGCGGCCGCTCTCTTTCCTCCCGCGCAATGACTGTCCTCCACGAGCTCCGGCCCTCCTCATTTCACCCGCGAGGTTCTTATCCGCGAACAGAACTCCCTCTCGCCTCTCGTTCCGGCGCTTCCGCTCGTCCTCGCAGCGACGATTCGCGCAAACCCGCGAATAATCGCGCCTCTTATCTCGTCCCCCCTCCCTCCTTTACGCACGTTCGGTCGAACGTTCTTTTTATTTTACCTCTTCAAAGCCGGTCAAAGTGCTCGTTTCCCCGCGCCCCACTCCGCTCTGGCTTTAGAGCTTTCAAAAGAACCGAGATCTTATCTCTCGTGGCTCGGTAAGTTTGGGCAAACGGTCGTTTCTTTTTGTCCCTCATTAAGAACGATCATCGTAGACTTCGTGGAGAGGGAGAAGAAAGTCGAGCCAGGGTTACAAAAAAAAAAAAAAAAAAAAAAAAGAACTTACCCCGAGCGATTTATAATCGAGTTCCTTGCTCCATAATATCTAGAGCATTGTGACGGAAAGGACGTTCCCAGCTTCCGGAAGATTACACGGGGATTCGAGAAATTGGCAGAGTCTCCAGATTCTCGTGTGCTAAATGATTGCGGAGGTCGAGACCGGAGGGTTCGAGTACACTGTATCGAGTCGTTCACATTGTGTCGGCGGCGAGAAATCTCCGAGGTGCGGAACCGAAGAACGGCCGCAATGGGCGGACGGGTCAGAGAGCGGGAGAGTTGGGGTTGCATTAAGATTCTCAGGACCGCGGCAACCGTCTCCCTCGCGGAAAGGGGTACCGCATTTTAATTCGCGTCTGGCAGGGTTTCAGAGTGTGGAACGAGTGAGCACCACCCTCCGCAGTCCTCCTCCAACTCCTTGTCCCCTCTTTCCGGTGCCTCCTCACTCCTTTTGCGCTACTCGGTGGGTATATTAAAATTCCGGAAACTTTTTAATCTTTCCGCCGTAGTTAAATATTAATAACGAATTCTCGGATAGCGCGCCGCTGCGTCTACGTGGGGACCCGAGAATATATAGTAGCGACGTATAGCGAGACACTGTACGAGGGAAGGAGAGAGCGGGCTCGTCCTCGTTACCCTCTTTATTCGGGAGGATGGGTTGCTCGTTCGATGCTGACCGAGGGATGTTCGGAGGGTGGTCGGTGTATCAGCTCGACCCCCTTTTTCTCTCTCACTACCTCCGACGGTTCGAGAGACGGAGAACGTACAAGGGGTTTCCTACGGTAGTGAGCTTCTCTGGTAACGACGCCTCGGTGTGTCATAAGTAAGGGGCAGAGGCCGTAGCTCGACCCGTGGCCGAACTACCCAGCCTCTTGCGAGCGCCAGGAGCTAGGTGGAGACCCTGTTTTCTAGCCCTCCCCGTACAGCAATAAAATGTACGCAAAAGATATATTCGGAATATATCAAATTCACGGGTTTTATATGATTGATACATTAATCATACGATTAATATATATGATATATTTTTGATGGCTGAAGGACCTCGGTCAATGGCGAATTGGCAGCATATATGTAATCTAAGTCTGTTATGTACCAAAAGTGTCCCATGTTATGCACTGTCAATAAATTCGCTACTACGATTACTATATTATTAATATATAAAGCGTATCAATTGCTATATATTTTCGACTTACACTCTTTTCAATGTGGGTCTCTCTCTCTGCTCCCGGTCGCTCATAGGCCGGGGATGAGGCTTTTCACACGAGATCGCTAGGTATGAGTAGACAGTACACGTATCTCTGTAGCGCTATGTGAAAGAGGCGTGGAAGGAGCTTTCCCGACACGAGGGAGAGAGCTTTGCTTAGCCAACGATCTAACCTGAATGGAGCAAGGGGGCAAGCTTTGCTCAAGCGGACGAGATCGTGACGCGATACCGGCCGAGACGATAGAACCGTCTGACGTTGCTTTCGCGACCGAGTGCCAAAAGTCGAATAGTTCGTAAAGAGAGTAAAAACGACGAATGCCGAGGTAAAGAAAAAATCGTATATAGGGGAGAGTGGACGAGAGATCGTTGCCCACCACCTTCCTGGATCGAAATCTGTTCTAAATTTTGAGACCGGCAGTACGCCTTCGAGGAAGGAGACTCATGTAACTCAAAGAAAGTGAACTTCAGGCATTCAGAAAAATAAGTTCAATCCAATTATAATACTAGGAGGTTGCCGTGGCTCGCAGGCTTTGCTCCGTCGTTTAGAAAATCGAATTTAGAAACCAGAAATTTAGACTTCCGGATATTTACCGGAAATCGTCACATCCGGTTTGAAAGTCTCATTCTTCGATCGAAAGTGACGTATTTCCGGTATTACTTCAAGTGAATGATCCGCCGTGCCCCGACGATATCCCATCCCCAAAATCTTCCGCATCGAGTAACCGATCGAACCAGTCCGTTCAGCCGGGAACACCGCCATCAGCGCGCCGGCGTTGTACACACACATAATTAATCTCGAGTGTTTGCCCACGCGAGAGCTCGCGAGCCCGACGGCAGAAAGAAGTGTACGTAAGCAGGCGCAGCCGGGGTTTGCTGGTTTTGAGGGAGGGCGATCCGCAGCGGTTCGCGAGAGGCTCGAGTTTCGCTGAGCTGGGGAATGGAGGCTGCTGAGGAACGCGGAGGCCGCACGAGGAGGGAGGCAAAGCTATCGGTGGGCGGACGCCGGTGAAACAAAACAGCGAGAAAACCACCGGCAATTTTTCACGAGCTTTTTAAAACGAGGGAGAGAGCGCCGAGGCTGGTAACTCCTCGTGGTCTATACCGCCGGATAGTTCGAATCGATTTTCCTTGCGGGGCTCTTTTCCTCGGTGAGATTCTATTTCACCCTGGGCTTTGTCCCGACACTCGCTGTGTACCCTCGGGTTTTCCCTCCGACCGGCCCGGCTGCCTCTTTCCGTAAATTTCCATGCGCGACCGCGACTATCCGACGCGGCGACGATCCCTCTGTCCTCACACCGAATTGTCAGGACACACCGCGTGATTCGCCCGCTCGTTCGTTTCGTTTTCTGTTTCCGTGTCGTCGTTCCGAACTCTGTACCATTTTTTTTTTTTTATTAATACGATATATGTATATACTTGACGTAACGGGGCAACGAGTGCATTCGGAGAACGTTGGTCGTGAAGCACCTCCGCATATGAGGCAGGACAAGTCCGACGGCTGCACAGGGATACGGACCGACGTCGTTATCCTCGGCTGAGAGAGAAACGTTACTCATCGCTCTCTCCGTGTACACTCGCATCGTTTTACAGCCCCAGAGTGCAGCGGCGACCGTCGGCCGCGGGGTATACACGTTCACCCGTAACAGTGTTGGCCCGGCGAGCCCCGGTCCAGGCTTCCTAGTCTCGTTTATATCTTCGCGCGCGCGCGCTGGCGGTAAGTCGCCTTTAATGAGGTAGCTTAGCCGAGGACTTACGAGATCTCGCCGTACGGAGCGAAGGCTTCCCTCAGCGTCTGCGTCTCGATCTCCGGGCTCAGATCCCCCACGAATATGTGGTAGTGCTCTGCAACACAGAATAAGAAGATACGGATATTAGACAAAGAAACGTGGAATTTGGAATTATTTTTTGGAGGACACAGTTTAACTTGGCGACATTTTTGTGGCCCAGAAGCGTCCGCTATTGATTACACTATCATAATTTTACCGATCGTTAATTTTTTCGGATGTCAAGTCTCTGTCGGGTGTACTGAAAAATAATATCCAAAGTGCATTCAACGACAAAAAAAAAAAAAAAAAAAATGATTCCCCGACGTTACGACGACAGAGGAGGAAGAGCGAAAAGGGGATCGACCGTTCGTCAGAGCGGTCAGGTCGGGTTGTGGGGAGTTTTGGCATCGGTTGGCTCGCCTCTCCGGGTGCCGCTCTCCGGCCCTTGTCGGTGCGGCTGATGGCCGAGGGGCGTAAAATCAGAGGCGAGGGCCTAGCTTTCAGCGGCCCCATTAAAATTGCAACCGTTAATTTAGCATCGCCCGACGTCCGCCGCGAACGAGGAGCTTCGGCAACCGTCGAGTCGGCGGTGGTTCGTGTATTGCCCGTTCTGTTATTGGTCGGTGGGCGATGGTATGCCTTACGTAACTCGCTCTCACTCTCCACGCACCCTATATTTATTCAAGGGGTTGGCTTTGTTGGTCTTCGCTCCGGCATAAAGGCTACAATCGGCTAGGAACTCGTGCCGGTTCACCGTTGCGCGGTATATACATATATATACGTATATATATATATACGACGCAACGGTATACATACACTTGGGGCTTGTTCTACATTGATGCACCCCCGAAGGCCGAGAGAGCATTCGCGGTGCCCGAGATCGCGGGGGTAGAATAGTTTATGCTTGCATTCGGACTTGTGAGTGCGCTCGTGCGGATTGCTCGCTCGGCGAGGCACCGGCCGAGGCGCCGGGGAGTGGGTCTCGAAATTAAACGAATTTACTGCGAAACTGCGAGACGCTCCTTTAAACCGGTACGCCAGCCGAATTGCTCGTAAATTCGTGGGTGTTGCAGCGCGGCAACGACGGTTATCCGGCGACAGGGACGTGAGAAAGAGTAGCACGAAAGATTCGTCTTGAAGGCAGTCGGGAATTCGCGGTAAGAGACATTGGTTAGAACGGAAGGTACAGGGGAATCCCGGTCGTCTCACGACCCAGATAACGGTGTGTGATGCAGATATGAAAGGCAATAACTGCGCGGTAAGATCCATACGCCGGCTGTGTATACACAGTCCCGCGAGGGAATCTTTGTCGCCATATCACCGGGCGACTACTCGGATACTCGTGCTTTCCGCGTGAAAGGACCAGAGTACCAGGAGGGTGAGAGGATTGCTGAAATAAGGGAGCGAAGAATAGCGATGTGGCAGGATGGACGGGAGTGTGTTTGCTCCGAGGAAGCCCGTGAGCTAAGAATCCCGCGAGGGAACCAAGTTGGATTCCCTTATTTTCTTCTCTTTATTTTTCCGCAGGGGGGTGAGGGAAGAATGAGGGAAGAAAAAAACGAGCGTATCATCCCAACACTCGAGGAGCAACGCGTTACGGGTAGTTCCCTCGGACCGGCTGGTGTGCGGCAGCGGGCGGAGGGGCTACTCCTTGCCGCGAGAAATTCGGGGAGATTCGATAGAAAATTTCCGGTGCTCCGAGCGGCCACAATGAGGGATGTCGCTCGGACACGATATACAGAGCGCGGAAGAAGATTAATATTCAGCACGAAAAACTATTGTGCTGCTTTCTCCCTCTCGCCACTCCCGTCGATGGTCCTATCTCGCATTCCCCCGTTCTCCGTTAACCGAGACTCCCGGAACCGTCGTTCCCTCGGTTGTACCGTTTCGGGGAATCCCCCGACCGCCTCGCGCAGGCCGGAGGGTTGTTCGCTTGCGCGCACGGTCTCTCTACCCGTCCTCCCCTTCCTCCCTCCAGCGAATTCCTTCGCGCCACCTATACTCCTGTAAATCTTCTCCGACTGCACTCAGACACTTCCTGGTCGAACGCGCGAGCTCTCGGAACCCGCGGGGAAGCGCCTCGCTCCCGTTTCTCCTTCCCCCGTGGGTTGTGCGACCGTTCTCGGAGAATCCCCTTTTTCCTCGTTCACCGGACAACGGATCGGCGCATCGACGATATTTGCATCACAATACACTTCCACCGGCGTTTGTCCTCGACGCATCGGAGATCGTCGACGTGTATCTCTTCCTCCTCCATCTCCTACGTCCGCACTCGGTTCGCTCGATGATTTATCCAAACGTATAATTTCGCGTCCCCTCCCCAGCTATTGCACGAGTCACGGCTGCCGGTAGCCTCGCTTCCGCTGCGACTTTCATAAGAATGAAACCGACGCTCGCGCCGGTGAGCTTCGACTCTCCCCGGTTCTTTCTGCAATTTGTCCGAACCTCGATGAGTGAGGGTGGAAAAAAAATGAACGATCGATGTTGCGTCGACGTTCTTAGTCCTCTTTATTCTCCGGGGGCGGGAAGCTTCCTTAATTATTAAACCCCGTCGAGGTCTCTATTTTTCATGTCAAATAACTTAGAATGACCACATTGGAATTTGGACATAAAACCTATTGCATAATTAACGGCTAATTAAAGGCTATTTTAGTGCCCCAAAAAAAAATTTTCCGCCCCACCCCTAAGGGTAGAAACGTGTGGACTTTCTGACTGCCAATGAAGCTGGGATGACCACAGGCAAAATAATGGTAACGGTAAGTACTAGGCAATTTTAACCGACGGATTATTTAACGGCTATTTAAAGGCTTTCGAATGAGACTAGTTACGATTTAATCGGACCACCCCGTCCCGAGAAACCCACCCCCTCGTCAGCCGATATTCGCATAACTCGGCAGAGGGACGAGCTAAGACATTGAAATTAGTCTTAAAAATTACGTTGAATTAACCGCCCGTCATATCCGTATTACCCGATTTTGCCGCTCCACCCCCTTCCGAAAACTCACCCCCTCTACAGCCTACAATCGTACAACTCGGGAAAGGGACGAGTTAGAAAATTGCAAATGGCCTTAAAATTCACGTTGAATTAACGGCTCGACATTTACATATTTTCCGATTTTTCCGCTTCACCCCCTTGACGGAAACTCACCCCCGCTACAGCCTATCATGGTGTAGCTCGGAGTGGAGAAGGGTTAGAAAATTGCAAATGGGCTTAAAATTCATGTTGAATTAACGGCTCGACATTTACATATTTTCTGATTTTGCCGCTCCAACCCCTCGCCGGAAACTCACCCCCGCTACAGCCCATCATGGTGTAGCTCGGAGTAGAGAAGGGTTAGAAAATTGCAAATGGCCTTAAAATTCATGTTGAATTAACGGCTCGACATTTACATATTTTCTGATTTTGCCGCTCCACCCCCTCGGCGGAAACTCACCCCCGCTACAGCCTATCATGGTGTAGCTCGGAGTGGAGAAGGGTTAGAAAATTGCAAATGGGCTTAAAATTCATGTTGAATTAACGGCTCGACATTTACATATTTTCTGATTTTGCCGCTCCACCCCCTCGGCGGAAACTCACCCCCGCTACAGCCTATCATGGTGTAGCTCGGAGTGGAGAAGGGTTAGAAAATTGCAAATGGGCTTAAAATTCATGTTGAATTAACGGCTCGACATTTACGTATTTTCTGATTTTGCCGCTCCACCCCCTCGGCGGAAACTCACCCCCGCTACAGCCTATCATGGTGTGGCTCGGAGTGGAGAAGGGTTAGAAAATTGCAAATGGGCTTAAAATTCATGTTGAATTAACGGCTCGACATTTACATATTTTCTGATTTTGCCGCTCCAACCCCTCGCCGGAAACTCACCCCCGCTACAGCCTATCATGGTGTAGCTCGGAGTGGAGAAGGGTTAGAAAATTGCAAATGGGCTTAAAATTCATGTTGAATTAACGGCTCGACATTTACATATTTTCTGATTTTGCCGCTCCAACCCCTCGCCGGAAACTCACCCCCGCTACAGCCTATCATGGTGTAGCTCGGAGTGGAGAAGGGTTAGAAAATTGCAAATGGGCTTAAAATTCATGTTGAATTAACGGCTCGACATTTACGTATTTTCTGATTTTGCCGCTCCACCCCCTCGGCGGAAACTCACCCCCGCTACAGCCTATCATGGTGTGGCTCGGAGTGGAGAAGGGTTAGAAAATTGCAAATGGGCTTAAAATTCATGTTGAATTAACGGCTCGACATTTACATATTTTCTGATTTTGCCGCTCCAACCCCTCGCCGGAAACTCACCCCCGCTACAGCCTATCATGGTGTAGCTCGGAGTGGAGAAGGGTTAGAAAATTGCAAATGGGCTTAAAATTCATGTTGAATTAACGGCTCGACATTTACATATTTTCTGATTTTGCCGCTCCAACCCCTCGCCGGAAACTCACCCCCGCTACAGCCTATCATGGTGTAGCTCGGAGTGGAGAAGGGTTAGAAAATTGCAAATGGGCTTAAAATTCATGTTGAATTAACGGCTCGACATTTACATATTTTCTGATTTTGCCGCTCCAACCCCTCGCCGGAAACTCACCCCCGCTACAGCCTATCATGGTGTAGCTCGGAGTAGAGAAGGGTTAGAAAATTGCAAATGGGCTTAAAATTCATGTTGAATTAACGGCTCGACATTTACATATTTTCTGATTTAGCCGCTCCACCCCCTCGGCGGAAACTCACCCCCGCTACAGCCTATCATGGTCTAGCTCGGAGTAGAGAAGGGTTAGAAAATTGCAAATGGCCTTAAAATTCATGTTGAATTAACGGCTCGACATTTACGTATTTTCTGATTTTGCCGCTCCACCCCCTCGGCGGAAACTCACCCCCGCTACAGCCTATGATGGTGTAGCTCGGAGTGGAGAAGGGTTAGAAAATTGCAAATGGGCTTAAAATTCATGTTGAATTAACGGCTCGACATTTACATATTTTCTGATTTTGCCGCTCCACCCCCTCGCGGAAACTCACCCCCGCTACAGCCTATCATGGTGTAGCTCGGAGTGGAGAAGGGTTAGAAAATTGCAAATGGGCTTAAAATTCATGTTGAATTAACGGCTCGACATTTACATATTTTCTGATTTTGCCGCTCCAACCCCTCGCCGGAAACTCACCCCCGCTACAGCCTATCATGGTGTAGCTCGGAGTAGAGAAGGGTTAGAAAATTGCAAATGGGCTTAAAATTCATGTTGAATTAACGGCTCGACATTTACATATTTTCTGATTTTGCCGCTCCACCCCCTCGGCGGAAACTCACCCCCGCTACAGCCTATCATGGTGTAGCTCGGAGTAGAGAAGGGTTAGAAAATTGCAAATGGCCTTAAAATTCATGTTGAATTAACGGCTCGACATTTACGTATTTTCTGATTTTGCCGCTCCAACCCCTCGCCGGAAACTCACCCCCGCTACAGCCTATCATGGTGTAGCTCGGAGTAGAGAAGGGTTAGAAAATTGCAAATGGGCTTAAAATTCATGTTGAATTAACGGCTCGACATTTACATATTTTCTGATTTTGCCGCTCCACCCCCTCGGCGGAAACTCACCCCCGCTACAGCCTATCATGGTGTAGCTCGGAGTAGAGAAGGGTTAGAAAATTGCAAATGGCCTTAAAATTCATGTTGAATTAACGGCTCGACATTTACGTATTTTCTGATTTTGCCGCTCCACCCCCTCGGCGGAAACTCACCCCCGCTACAGCCTATCATGGTGTAGCTCGGAGTGGAGAAGGGTTAGAAAATTGCAAATGGGCTTAAAATTCATGTTGAATTAACGGCTCGACATTTACATATTTTCTGATTTTGCCGCTCCAACCCCTCGCCGGAAACTCACCCCCGCTACAGCCTATCATGGTGTAGCTCGGAGTGGAGAAGGGTTAGAAAATTGCAAATGGGCTTAAAATTCATGTTGAATTAACGGCTCGACATTTACATATTTTCTGATTTTGCCGCTCCAACCCCTCGCCGGAAACTCACCCCCGCTACAGCCTATCATGGTGTAGCTCGGAGTGGAGAAGGGTTAGAAAATTGCAAATGGGCTTAAAATTCATGTTGAATTAACGGCTCGACATTTACATATTTTCTGATTTTGCCGCTCCAACCCCTCGCCGGAAACTCACCCCCGCTACAGCCTATCATGGTGTAGCTCGGAGTGGAGAAGGGTTAGAAAATTGCAAATGGGCTTAAAATTCATGTTGAATTAACGGCTCGACATTTACATATTTTCTGATTTTGCCGCTCCACCCCCTCGGCGGAAACTCACCCCCGCTACAGCCTATCATGGTGTAGCTCGGAGTGGAGAAGGGTTAGAAAATTGCAAATGGGCTTAAAATTCATGTTGAATTAACGGCTCGACATTTACATATTTTCTGATTTTGCCGCTCCACCCCCTCGGCGGAAACTCACCCCCGCTACAGCCTATCATGGTGTAGCTCGGAGTAGAGAAGGGTTAGACAATTGCAAATGGCCTTAAAATTCATGTTGAATTAACGGCTCGACATTTACGTATTTTCTGATTTTGCCGCTCCACCCCCTCGGCGGAAACTCACCCCCGCTACAGCCTATCATGGTGTAGCTCGGAGTGGAGAAGGGTTAGAAAATTGCAAATGGGCTTAAAATTCATGTTGAATTAACGGCTCGACATTTACATATTTTCTGATTTTGCCGCTCCACCCCCTCGGCGGAAACTCACCCCCGCTACAGCCTATCATGGTGTAGCTCGGAGTGGAGAAGGGTTAGAAAATTGCAAATGGGCTTAAAATTCATGTTGAATTAACGGCTCGACATTTACATATTTTCTGATTTTGCCGCTCCAACCCCTCGCCGGAAACTCACCCCCGCTACAGCCTATCATGGTGTAGCTCGGAGTGGAGAAGGGTTAGAAAATTGCAAATGGGCTTAAAATTCATGTTGAATTAACGGCTCGACATTTACATATTTTCTGATTTTGCCGCTCCAACCCCTCGCCGGAAACTCACCCCCGCTACAGCCTATCATGGTGTAGCTCGGAGTAGAGAAGGGTTAGAAAATTGCAAATGGGCTTAAAATTCATGTTGAATTAACGGCTCGACATTTACATATTTTCTGATTTAGCCGCTCCACCCCCTCGGCGGAAACTCACCCCCGCTACAGCCTATCATGGTCTAGCTCGGAGTAGAGAAGGGTTAGAAAATTGCAAATGGCCTTAAAATTCATGTTGAATTAACGGCTCGACATTTACGTATTTTCTGATTTTGCCGCTCCACCCCCTCGGCGGAAACTCACCCCCGCTACAGCCTATGATGGTGTAGCTCGGAGTGGAGAAGGGTTAGAAAATTGCAAATGGGCTTAAAATTCATGTTGAATTAACGGCTCGACATTTACATATTTTCTGATTTTGCCGCTCCACCCCCTCGCGGAAACTCACCCCCGCTACAGCCTATCATGGTGTAGCTCGGAGTGGAGAAGGGTTAGAAAATTGCAAATGGGCTTAAAATTCATGTTGAATTAACGGCTCGACATTTACATATTTTCTGATTTTGCCGCTCCAACCCCTCGCCGGAAACTCACCCCCGCTACAGCCTATCATGGTGTAGCTCGGAGTAGAGAAGGGTTAGAAAATTGCAAATGGGCTTAAAATTCATGTTGAATTAACGGCTCGACATTTACATATTTTCTGATTTTGCCGCTCCACCCCCTCGGCGGAAACTCACCCCCGCTACAGCCTATCATGGTGTAGCTCGGAGTAGAGAAGGGTTAGAAAATTGCAAATGGCCTTAAAATTCATGTTGAATTAACGGCTCGACATTTACGTATTTTCTGATTTTGCCGCTCCAACCCCTCGCCGGAAACTCACCCCCGCTACAGCCTATCATGGTGTAGCTCGGAGTAGAGAAGGGTTAGAAAATTGCAAATGGGCTTAAAATTCATGTTGAATTAACGGCTCGACATTTACATATTTTCTGATTTTGCCGCTCCACCCCCTCGGCGGAAACTCACCCCCGCTACAGCCTATCATGGTGTAGCTCGGAGTAGAGAAGGGTTAGAAAATTGCAAATGGCCTTAAAATTCATGTTGAATTAACGGCTCGACATTTACGTATTTTCTGATTTTGCCGCTCCACCCCCTCGGCGGAAACTCACCCCCGCTACAGCCTATCATGGTGTAGCTCGGAGTGGAGAAGGGTTAGAAAATTGCAAATGGGCTTAAAATTCATGTTGAATTAACGGCTCGACATTTACATATTTTCTGATTTTGCCGCTCCAACCCCTCGCCGGAAACTCACCCCCGCTACAGCCTATCATGGTGTAGCTCGGAGTGGAGAAGGGTTAGAAAATTGCAAATGGGCTTAAAATTCATGTTGAATTAACGGCTCGACATTTACATATTTTCTGATTTTGCCGCTCCAACCCCTCGCCGGAAACTCACCCCCGCTACAGCCTATCATGGTGTAGCTCGGAGTGGAGAAGGGTTAGAAAATTGCAAATGGGCTTAAAATTCATGTTGAATTAACGGCTCGACATTTACATATTTTCTGATTTTGCCGCTCCAACCCCTCGCCGGAAACTCACCCCCGCTACAGCCTATCATGGTGTAGCTCGGAGTGGAGAAGGGTTAGAAAATTGCAAATGGGCTTAAAATTCATGTTGAATTAACGGCTCGACATTTACATATTTTCTGATTTTGCCGCTCCACCCCCTCGGCGGAAACTCACCCCCGCTACAGCCTATCATGGTGTAGCTCGGAGTGGAGAAGGGTTAGAAAATTGCAAATGGGCTTAAAATTCATGTTGAATTAACGGCTCGACATTTACATATTTTCTGATTTTGCCGCTCCACCCCCTCGGCGGAAACTCACCCCCGCTACAGCCTATCATGGTGTAGCTCGGAGTAGAGAAGGGTTAGACAATTGCAAATGGCCTTAAAATTCATGTTGAATTAACGGCTCGACATTTACGTATTTTCTGATTTTGCCGCTCCACCCCCTCGGCGGAAACTCACCCCCGCTACAGCCTATCATGGTGTAGCTCGGAGTGGAGAAGGGTTAGAAAATTGCAAATGGGCTTAAAATTCATGTTGAATTAACGGCTCGACATTTACATATTTTCTGATTTTGCCGCTCCACCCCCTCGGCGGAAACTCACCCCCGCTACAGCCTATCATGGTGTAGCTCGGAGTGGAGAAGGGTTAGAAAATTGCAAATGGGCTTAAAATTCATGTTGAATTAACGGCTCGACATTTACATATTTTCTGATTTTGCCGCTCCAACCCCTCGCCGGAAACTCACCCCCGCTACAGCCTATCATGGTGTAGCTCGGAGTGGAGAAGGGTTAGAAAATTGCAAATGGGCTTAAAATTCATGTTGAATTAACGGCTCGACATTTACATATTTTCTGATTTTGCCGCTCCAACCCCTCGCCGGAAACTCACCCCCGCTACAGCCTATCATGGTGTAGCTCGGAGTGGAGAAGGGTTAGAAAATTGCAAATGGGCTTAAAATTCATGTTGAATTAACGGCTCGACATTTACATATTTTCTGATTTTGCCGCTCCAACCCCTCGCCGGAAACTCACCCCCGCTACAGCCTATCATGGTGTAGCTCGGAGTAGAGAAGGGTTAGAAAATTGCAAATGGGCTTAAAATTCATGTTGAATTAACGGCTCGACATTTACATATTTTCTGATTTTGCCGCTCCACCCCCTCGGCGGAAATTCACCCCCACTGCGGCCTATCATGGTATAACTCGGAGTAGGGAAGGGTTAGAAAATTGCAAATGGAGCGGCAAAATCAGAAAATATGTAAATGTCGAGCCGTTAATTCAACATGAATTTTAAGGCCATTTGCAATTTTCTAACATTTCCCTACTCCGAGTTATACCATGATAGGCTGTGGCGGGGGTGAATTTCCGCCGAGGGGGTGGAGCGGCAAAATCAGAAAATATGTAAATGTCGAGCCGTTAATTCAACATGAATTTTAAGCCCATTTGCAATTTTCTAACCCTTCTCTACTCCGAGCTACACCATGATAGGCTGTAGCGGGGGTGAGTTTCCGCCGAGGGGGTGGAGCGGCAAAATCAGAAAATATGTAAATGTCGAGCCGTTAATTCAACATGAATTTTAAGCCCATTTGCAATTTTCTAACCCTTCTCCACTCCGAGCTACACCATGATAGGCTGTAGCGGGGGTGAGTTTCCGCCGAGGGGGTGGAGCGGCAAAATCAGAAAATACGTAAATGTCGAGCCGTTAATTCAACAAGAATTTTAAGGCCATTTGCAATTTTCTAACCCTTCTCCACTCCGAGCTACACCATGATAGGCTGTAGCGGGGGTGAGTTTCCGGCGAGGGGTTGGAGCGGCAAAATCAGAAAATATGTAAATGTCGAGCCGTTAATTCAACATGAATTTTAAGCCCATTTGCAATTTTCTAACCCTTCTCCACTCCGAGCTACACCATGATAGGCTGTAGCGGGGATGAGTTTCCGGCGAGGGGTTGGAGCGGCAAAATCAGAAAATATGTAAATGTCGAGCCGTTAATTCAACATGAATTTTAAGCCCATTTGCAATTTTCTAACCCTTCTCCACTCCGAGCTACACCATGATAGGCTGTAGCGGGGGTGAGTTTCCGCCAAGGGGGTGGAGCGGCAAAATCAGAAAATACGTAAATGTCGAGCCGTTAATTCAACATGAATTTTAAGGCCATTTGCAATTTTCTAACCCTTCTCTACTCCGAGCTACACCATGATAGGCTGTAGCGGGGGTGAGTTTCCGCCGAGGGGGTGGAGCGGCAAAATCAGAAAATATGTAAATGTCGAGCCGTTAATTCAAGATGAATTTTAGGCCCATTTGCAATTTTCTAACCCTTCTCCACTCCGAGCTACACCATGATAGGCTGTAGCGGGGGTGAGTTTCCGGCGAGGGGTTGGAGCGGCAAAATCAGAAAATATGTAAATGTCGAGCCGTTAATTCAACATGAATTTTAAGCCCATTTGCAATTTTCTAACCCTTCTCCACTCCGAGCTACACCATGATAGGCTGTAGCGGGGGTGAGTTTCCGCCGAGGGGGTGGAGCGGCAAAATCAGAAAATATGTAAATGTCGAGCCGTTAATTCAACATGAATTTTAAGCCCATTTGCAATTTTCTAACCCTTCTCCACTCCGAGCTACACCATGATAGGCTGTAGCGGGGGTGAGTTTCCGCCGAGGGGGTGGAGCGGCAAAATCAGAAAATACGTAAATGTCGAGCCGTTAATTCAACAAGAATTTTAAGGCCATTTGCAATTTTCTAACCCTTCTCTACTCCGAGCTACACCATGATAGGCTGTAGCGGGGGTGAGTTTCCGCCGAGGGGGTGGAGCGGCAAAATCAGAAAATATGTAAATGTCGAGCCGTTAATTCAACATGAATTTTAAGCCCATTTGCAATTTTCTAACCCTTCTCCACTCCGAGCTACACCATGATAGGCTGTAGCGGGGGTGAGTTTCCGGCGAGGGGTTGGAGCGGCAAAATCAGAAAATATGTAAATGTCGAGCCGTTAATTCAACATGAATTTTAAGCCCATTTGCAATTTTCTAACCCTTCTCCACTCCGAGCTACACCATGATAGGCTGTAGCGGGGATGAGTTTCCGGCGAGGGGTTGGAGCGGCAAAATCAGAAAATATGTAAATGTCGAGCCGTTAATTCAACATGAATTTTAAGCCCATTTGCAATTTTCTAACCCTTCTCCACTCCGAGCTACACCATGATAGGCTGTAGCGGGGGTGAGTTTCCGCCAAGGGGGTGGAGCGGCAAAATCAGAAAATACGTAAATGTCGAGCCGTTAATTCAACATGAATTTTAAGGCCATTTGCAATTTTCTAACCCTTCTCTACTCCGAGCTACACCATGATAGGCTGTAGCGGGGGTGAGTTTCCGCCGAGGGGGTGGAGCGGCAAAATCAGAAAATATGTAAATGTCGAGCCGTTAATTCAAGATGAATTTTAGGCCCATTTGCAATTTTCTAACCCTTCTCCACTCCGAGCTACACCATGATAGGCTGTAGCGGGGGTGAGTTTCCGGCGAGGGGTTGGAGCGGCAAAATCAGAAAATATGTAAATGTCGAGCCGTTAATTCAACATGAATTTTAAGCCCATTTGCAATTTTCTAACCCTTCTCCACTCCGAGCTACACCATGATAGGCTGTAGCGGGGGTGAGTTTCCGCCGAGGGGGTGGAGCGGCAAAATCAGAAAATATGTAAATGTCGAGCCGTTAATTCAACATGAATTTTAAGCCCATTTGCAATTTTCTAACCCTTCTCCACTCCGAGCTACACCATGATAGGCTGTAGCGGGGGTGAGTTTCCGCCGAGGGGGTGGAGCGGCAAAATCAGAAAATACGTAAATGTCGAGCCGTTAATTCAACAAGAATTTTAAGGCCATTTGCAATTTTCTAACCCTTCTCTACTCCGAGCTACACCATGATAGGCTGTAGCGGGGGTGAGTTTCCGCCGAGGGGGTGGAGCGGCAAAATCAGAAAATATGTAAATGTCGAGCCGTTAATTCAACATGAATTTTAAGCCCATTTGCAATTTTCTAACCCTTCTCCACTCCGAGCTACACCATGATAGGCTGTAGCGGGGGTGAGTTTCCGGCGAGGGGTTGGAGCGGCAAAATCAGAAAATATGTAAATGTCGAGCCGTTAATTCAACATGAATTTTAAGCCCATTTGCAATTTTCTAACCCTTCTCCACTCCGAGCTACACCATGATAGGCTGTAGCGGGGATGAGTTTCCGGCGAGGGGTTGGAGCGGCAAAATCAGAAAATATGTAAATGTCGAGCCGTTAATTCAACATGAATTTTAAGCCCATTTGCAATTTTCTAACCCTTCTCCACTCCGAGCTACACCATGATAGGCTGTAGCGGGGGTGAGTTTCCGCCAAGGGGGTGGAGCGGCAAAATCAGAAAATACGTAAATGTCGAGCCGTTAATTCAACATGAATTTTAAGGCCATTTGCAATTTTCTAACCCTTCTCTACTCCGAGCTACACCATGATAGGCTGTAGCGGGGGTGAGTTTCCGCCGAGGGGGTGGAGCGGCAAAATCAGAAAATATGTAAATGTCGAGCCGTTAATTCAAGATGAATTTTAGGCCCATTTGCAATTTTCTAACCCTTCTCCACTCCGAGCTACACCATGATAGGCTGTAGCGGGGGTGAGTTTCCGGCGAGGGGTTGGAGCGGCAAAATCAGAAAATATGTAAATGTCGAGCCGTTAATTCAACATGAATTTTAAGCCCATTTGCAATTTTCTAACCCTTCTCCACTCCGAGCTACACCATGATAGGCTGTAGCGGGGGTGAGTTTCCGCCGAGGGGGTGGAGCGGCAAAATCAGAAAATACGTAAATGTCGAGCCGTTAATTCAACATGAATTTTAAGGCCATTTGCAATTTTCTAACCCTTCTCTACTCCGAGCTACACCATGATAGGCTGTAGCGGGGGTGAGTTTCCGCCGAGGGGGTGGAGCGGCAAAATCAGAAAATATGTAAATGTCGAGCCGTTAATTCAACATGAATTTTAAGCCCATTTGCAATTTTCTAACCCTTCTCTACTCCGAGCTACACCATGATAGGCTGTAGCGGGGGTGAGTTTCCGGCGAGGGGTTGGAGCGGCAAAATCAGAAAATACGTAAATGTCGAGCCGTTAATTCAACATGAATTTTAAGGCCATTTGCAATTTTCTAACCCTTCTCTACTCCGAGCTACACCATGATAGGCTGTAGCGGGGGTGAGTTTCCGCCGAGGGGGTGGAGCGGCAAAATCAGAAAATATGTAAATGTCGAGCCGTTAATTCAACATGAATTTTAAGCCCATTTGCAATTTTCTAACCCTTCTCTACTCCGAGCTACACCATGATAGGCTGTAGCGGGGGTGAGTTTCCGGCGAGGGGTTGGAGCGGCAAAATCAGAAAATATGTAAATGTCGAGCCGTTAATTCAACATGAATTTTAAGCCCATTTGCAATTTTCTAACCCTTCTCCACTCCGAGCTACACCATGATAGGCTGTAGCGGGGGTGAGTTTCCGCGAGGGGGTGGAGCGGCAAAATCAGAAAATATGTAAATGTCGAGCCGTTAATTCAACATGAATTTTAAGCCCATTTGCAATTTTCTAACCCTTCTCCACTCCGAGCTACACCATGATAGGCTGTAGCGGGGGTGAGTTTCCGCCGAGGGGGTGGAGCGGCAAAATCAGAAAATATGTAAATGTCGAGCCGTTAATTCAACATGAATTTTAAGCCCATTTGCAATTTTCTAACCCTTCTCCACTCCGAGCTACACCATGATAGGCTGTAGCGGGGATGAGTTTCCGGCGAGGGGTTGGAGCGGCAAAATCAGAAAATATGTAAATGTCGAGCCGTTAATTCAACATGAATTTTAAGCCCATTTGCAATTTTCTAACCCTTCTCCACTCCGAGCTACACCATGATAGGCTGTAGCGGGGGTGAGTTTCCGCCAAGGGGGTGGAGCGGCAAAATCAGAAAATACGTAAATGTCGAGCCGTTAATTCAACATGAATTTTAAGGCCATTTGCAATTTTCTAACCCTTCTCTACTCCGAGCTACACCATGATAGGCTGTAGCGGGGGTGAGTTTCCGCCGAGGGGGTGGAGCGGCAAAATCAGAAAATATGTAAATGTCGAGCCGTTAATTCAAGATGAATTTTAGGCCCATTTGCAATTTTCTAACCCTTCTCCACTCCGAGCTACACCATGATAGGCTGTAGCGGGGGTGAGTTTCCGGCGAGGGGTTGGAGCGGCAAAATCAGAAAATATGTAAATGTCGAGCCGTTAATTCAACATGAATTTTAAGCCCATTTGCAATTTTCTAACCCTTCTCCACTCCGAGCTACACCATGATAGGCTGTAGCGGGGGTGAGTTTCCGCCGAGGGGGTGGAGCGGCAAAATCAGAAAATACGTAAATGTCGAGCCGTTAATTCAACATGAATTTTAAGGCCATTTGCAATTTTCTAACCCTTCTCTACTCCGAGCTACACCATGATAGGCTGTAGCGGGGGTGAGTTTCCGCCGAGGGGGTGGAGCGGCAAAATCAGAAAATATGTAAATGTCGAGCCGTTAATTCAACATGAATTTTAAGCCCATTTGCAATTTTCTAACCCTTCTCTACTCCGAGCTACACCATGATAGGCTGTAGCGGGGGTGAGTTTCCGGCGAGGGGTTGGAGCGGCAAAATCAGAAAATACGTAAATGTCGAGCCGTTAATTCAACATGAATTTTAAGGCCATTTGCAATTTTCTAACCCTTCTCTACTCCGAGCTACACCATGATAGGCTGTAGCGGGGGTGAGTTTCCGCCGAGGGGGTGGAGCGGCAAAATCAGAAAATATGTAAATGTCGAGCCGTTAATTCAACATGAATTTTAAGCCCATTTGCAATTTTCTAACCCTTCTCTACTCCGAGCTACACCATGATAGGCTGTAGCGGGGGTGAGTTTCCGGCGAGGGGTTGGAGCGGCAAAATCAGAAAATATGTAAATGTCGAGCCGTTAATTCAACATGAATTTTAAGCCCATTTGCAATTTTCTAACCCTTCTCCACTCCGAGCTACACCATGATAGGCTGTAGCGGGGGTGAGTTTCCGCGAGGGGGTGGAGCGGCAAAATCAGAAAATATGTAAATGTCGAGCCGTTAATTCAACATGAATTTTAAGCCCATTTGCAATTTTCTAACCCTTCTCCACTCCGAGCTACACCATGATAGGCTGTAGCGGGGGTGAGTTTCCGCCGAGGGGGTGGAGCGGCAAAATCAGAAAATATGTAAATGTCGAGCCGTTAATTCAACATGAATTTTAAGCCCATTTGCAATTTTCTAACCCTTCTCCACTCCGAGCTACACCATGATAGGCTGTAGCGGGGGTGAGTTTCCGCCGAGGGGGTGGAGCGGCAAAATCAGAAAATATGTAAATGTCGAGCCGTTAATTCAACATGAATTTTAAGGCCATTTGCAATTTTCTAACCCTTCTCTACTCCGAGCTACAACATGATAGGCTGTAGCGGGGGTGAGTTTCCGGCGAGGGGTTGGAGCGGCAAAATCAGAAAATATGTAAATGTCGAGCCGTTAATTCAACATGAATTTTAAGCCCATTTGCAATTTTCTAACCCTTCTCCACTCCGAGCTACACCATGATAGGCTGTAGCGGGGGTGAGTTTCCGTCAAGGGGGTGGAGCGGAAAAATCGGAAAATATGTAAATGTCGAGCCGTTAATTCAACGTGAATTTTAAGGCCATTTGCAATTTTCTAACTCGTCCCTTTCCCGAGTTGTACGATTGTAGGCTGTAGAGGGGGTGAGTTTTCGGAAGGGGGTGGAGCGGCAAAATCGGGTAATACGGATATGACGGGCGGTTAATTCAACGTAATTTTTAAGACTAATTTCAATGTCTTAGCTCGTCCCTCTGCCGAGTTATGCGAATATCGGCTGACGAGGGGGTGGGTTTCTCGGGACGGGGTGGTCCGATTAAATCGTAACTAGTCTCATTCGAAAGCCTTTAAATAGCCGTTAAATAATCCGTCGGTTAAAATTGCCTAGTACTTACCGTTACCATTATTTTGTCTGTGGTCATCCCAGCTTCATTGGCAGTCAGAAAGTCCACACGTTTCTACCCTTAGGGGTGGGGCGGAAAATTTTTTTTTGGGGCACTAAAATAGCCTTTAATTAGCCGTTAATTATGCAATAGGTTTTATGTCCAAATTCCAATGTGGTCATTCTAAGTTATTTGACATCTATTTTTCGCCTTTTCTCATTTCCATCGGGACTTCCCCGAAGCCCTCAGTGGATACTTTTCCTCTTTTGCCCTCGGGCAAACGATTCCCCGTTCCCGTGTCTTGCGGATTTTCCCGTGTAATTCGGAGATTTGCGGTCCGGCTCTGGATCTGTCCGATCTCCTTTTCCCATCCAACTTTCGCCACTCTCTCTCTACCTCTCTCTCTCACCGCAGATCCGCCCGGTGTGCTCTATTCGTTTCCACTTTGCTCCACTCCCACTCGCCTCCTTCTCTCCGTCTATCCCGTTTGCTTGCATCGGTCGTTTCATCGCCTCCCGGCAGCGTCGACAGTTCACGTTCTCCCGCTCGTTCGAACGACGGGAAAGCTGGCGAACGGAGTACGGAGAAAGCCAGTCCGACTCCGGTCGGACAGACAGTCGAAAATCGAGTTACCCTATCCAGGAGCTTTCCAGCCCCTTTATCCAGTCCGCTCACTCGTTCGCTCCTTCGACGCCGCTCTCGCTCCGGATTTCTGGCTCGCTCCTCCGTACTGTCTAATGCTACTCCTTCGATCCGGCGCGACCGGCTGGGCTGACTGCACTCATCGCCGGTTAGTACGAACGGAATATGCCTTGAGGCGAGCCCGTGGAAGCCCCGGTTTCCTCCCTCGCCCTCGAGAACCCCTCCGAGAGCCCCGCCGCGCCCGGAACCCGCGGTCGGGGGGTGGTCTGATTACAATCGGTTTGATGGTCTATCCACGGCGGTCGGAGGTTCCGCACTCGGAACACATGGTCGCCCATTCTCGCGAATTAGTTTGAGCCTCGTACTTCCTTTATCACCTGAAATACTACCGCCCCGGAGCTGCTACCGGTTGCGCTGGCGTTCGGAGCGATAAAGTCCGGATCCCTTTCCCTCGGATTCCGTGTAATTCGTATCTTAAGATTCCAGAGCATTATTTCATTCTTGTCTGGCTCTCTTGCGTGACAGATTGGTCTCGACGAATGCATGAAACGTGCACCGAAGAGAACAACATTTTTTTCGGATTAACGGAATGCGCTATTTGGAAAATTGAGGCGATAACCCCCATGGAAATGAAGTGTATTCGGAAATATACTTTGGATATATAATACATACATGTTATACACCTGGTAAATATCTTCTGTATATTCGAGATACAGAACTTTTTGTCGATGGTATATTTCCCATTATATATGCAAAATATATAAAACATATATCCAGGATATATGGAGAAGTTTTGAAGAAATATCTATATGATGGACATAGAACTTATTACCGCTTTATATGTTGTATATAATTTATTTACCCTCGAGTATATCTGTAATATACTTCATTTCCATGTGGGAAAAGCATTACGGTTACCACTGTTCAAGGGAGATATTTACATTTAACAAACATTTGAACTCCGATCAATGAGTGGGTCCGGAAGAGTCATTCGAGGTCCCGATTCGATCCTCATTTCGTCTCTCGTCTCCGATATTCTCTCGTTTACTTTTTATTCATCCCGTTTGGCGTAGCGGAGGCCATTTGCCGAAAGGTTTATCTTCCGATATGGTGGATTGGAAAAAAGTTGGAATCCCCTTGCGAAGCGGGGCAGGCTCTCGCCGCCACACGACCGAAGGGCCCTCGACGTGGAGATTCAAACGTCAGTCGGGCGAAAGGGTCGAAGCATAAGGGATGAAAAAAAGGAAAAAGCCGGCTAGTTGGTACCGGAGGATCGAGTATGCTATCGGATATAGTTGAGACGAGATTTTCACTAGAATTTCCAGGGCGAGAAAGGGCCGAAGATGCTCGAAGCTTTACCGGAGGCAGGCTTCTCTCCCTAGCGTTTTCTTCGAGGCGCCTCGCTGTCGGTCGCCTCGCCGAACGGGAATCCTCTTGGCCGGAGACTCTTCAGATATCTTTCTCGTTCGCCTCCCAGGGGGTGGGCCGAGCAAAGTCGTTTAACCTTCGACCCCCGGGGTAGATCGTGCGTATATACCGTAGCCCGGTAGCTTCGATGAGCCGGGAGTTTCGGTGGACCGAAGGAGACTCTCCCGAGTAAACCTTTCGCCGACGGAAATGAAATTACTTGCAAGCCGCGCTCTCCGCCAACAGCGGAGCTTTCTCAGGCTCTCGCCAATTAACCCTCGACCACATTCTTCCCTTCGGACGGGGTCACGCGGCGGCGAAATTTTTGGATCCACGACTCGACCGGGATCGTGGCCAGTTTCCGTCTTCATGTTAAGTTTCAATGTGTCGCGGTTTGTTTATTAGAACGCAGTGAATATTTTATTCGCAAATTACGGTTATCGCACGGGAGTAGCAAAATACGTGGATCGATGTGAAATAACGGTTATAACCGTCCGAGATAGATATCACACGCGAGCGAGCGGCCAGCGAAAGAGAGCCGGTACGGCGCACACTTTTCGCGATAGCGCGCCCAATCCCTCTCAGCTCCCTCGTTCGCACACGCCACTGCGATAGTTTCGAATTGGTCGAGCGCGATTCACTATCGAACAAATGGCGTCGCATCGGGAGACGAGTATAGGGCCGGGTCGGGAGGGTGAAATGGAAGCGAGAACTAAATTGCCTGGCATCGAGAGAGTAACGAGGCCAAGAGATATTCGCGAGTAAGAAAAGGAAGAAAGAAGAAGATCGCGAAGTTTTCGGAGCGCGGTAAAAGGGCGATGAATAATCGCACCGGTCGAAATGTCTCTCCCGAGGAAATCCATTGAATTTTTGACAATGGTCAGAAATGGTCCGAAGAAGGCTCCTGGTCGTATTAGTCACTGGAAGAGGCGACGCGCGTGGCGAAGGAAACAGGACACAAAAAATTGGGAAAAGAGAAGAAAGGAAGAAGAAACGAAAGAATCCGAAGAAGACGCCGCCAGTTGTGCAGCGGATCAGGCCTTCCGGGTTTTCCGCCGTGGATTCGTGCGGAGTCGGTGGGGGTGGGGGTGGGGGGTGGGGGGTGGGGGGGGGCGCCGTCGTAGATCAAGGACTTCTTCAATTTCGCGGGACATCGGCGGAAAGTTGATTTACAGCCGCAAACAAGCTCCTTCCTGTGTGCTCTCGCGAGGAACGAGGGAGAGAATGAGGGCCTGGGCGAGGGGGTGGGCGAAGGGAAGTCACAGGGACCGAACGAGTCTTTCTGTCTCTATGTCGCGAGCTCCGGTGCCTCGTGCCTCTCTCCCTGGATTTCCTTTTCCTCTTCTCCGGCCACTGCAGTTCGCGTTCTCTCCGATGATTCTCCACTCACTCTGCTCACTTTCCTCACTCCTCCTCCCCTATCCAACGGTCTGGCACTCTGGCCAGCCCCTTCGAGGTAGCTGCGAGCTTCGACCGAGCTCTCGCGGAGTCGAGACCTCTATTAATTCTCCGGCTGGAGCAACGGAGGCACACCGGGGCCCACCGTCGGCGAAAGTCTAGCGGCGCGAACACAATCGAATTTCGGCTCGGTCGGTCGCGCTTTGGCCCCGACGTTGCTCCTGCTGCAGCTACCGGTGCACTCACACACACACACACACACACACACGTGCAGGATTGTGCTCCCACGAACCGCCATTCGAAACCCGGCCGTTCCGTCGTTCGTAGTTTAACGCGAAATTCGGGTCACGGGGAACGACCGGCTGAACGACGGAACTCGTCGGCCGTGCTCTACTGAAAAAAAAAAGAAAAACGGGCCTTTCAAGCTCAAGACTTTCAAGTCCTGCGAGTCGAAGATGGACTATCAATTTTCTGAAAATTTCCCGTTGACCATGTCTCGCTGCTCTTCTGTGGAACCTTGGAAAATTTTTAAACCGGGCCTTTCGATACATTTGCGCTCGAGCCGACTTCGTTTGTCCGATCAACAAATAACGATGATTGAATTTTCAAACCTTTGTCGTACCACAGTCGATTCGACTTCCGGTAAAGCGAGGTAAATGAACTCGCTCGGGGGTGGGGAAGTGTATCGAGGCTCCTTGGAAATGATAGATCTCGAAATAGCGTGCAATCCTTTCCCACTCTCTTTCTCTCTATCGCTTGAACAGCTAACCACACTGTTTTTCCTCGATAATTGATTGCATTTGCCTGCGTGTCGCTCATCGAGCACGAACGGCACGCTCATCGTTCCTTTTCGTGTGTACGATCGCGACGCGGCGAGTGTCACCGCGAAAACATACATACACGCAGTGAATGAAACAGGTAGTGACATTTTATCGATCTGATATTAAAAATATGTTATCAGACTGTTGGAAAAAAAATAATAATGCAATCAACTTTAGTACATTTTTTTCGCAGTGTGAAATCGCCGCAAATCTCACTGACTGCTTCCCTCGACGGTAGCCACTAACATCAGTTTCCGTTGATGCGAACCCACACCCAAGATTCGGCTCCGATTCTCGCCCGGCTCCTCCGCTCGGCAACGAGATACCGTACGGTAACTCGATTATCGTCGAAGATCTAAACTGTTCTCTGATAATCGACGGGGCTATCGAACGAATCGAAGGAGAATGGGATATCGGCTCCCCGAATTACGCCCGGCGAAGGAACCGCGAGTTAATTTTGCGTTTCAAACTCCGACCAACCGATCCGTTCGCTCTCGTTCTCCGACCTTTCAAATCCGTCCGTTCTCGCTCCATGACCGGGCAATCAGCGGCTTACCGACTCGTCCATTCGTTTTCAACTACCGATTCAATTCTTTTTTTTTTTTTCTTTTTTTTTCAAATTTATTTCTCTACCGGATTCTCCGTTGCCGAGTCGGTGCATCTATCGTGGGCACAGCCTATATCCTACAGCCCGTTCCGCAGGAGCCGAGGCGACGGGAGTCCGCGCCAACTGCCGACCAAACATACCAGCGGTCGTCCGGCGCTACGGTTTGATTTTAATCGGATTGATTTCCACCGGCCCTGGCGGAATCTCTTTTGCTGTCGTTTCTAGTTTCGCGCGATACCGCAGATGCACCGCCAGCCACCGTTTCCCGCGGTGTACCGCAATCGAACGATTTCCGTGTCCGTCAACCCAGCGGGCGATGGACTCCGCGGAGGAACCGGAGTGCCAGGTTACTTTTAATTGAGGTAAGCGATGTTAACTCCCGGTGGTCTTTCCGCCGATCCTCCCGTTCACACGAAGCCCCCGTAACCCGACCTCAATGTGCTCCCCGTTACCGCGATGTAACCTTCGTTTACTCCTTCTCACTCTTCCGTTCTCCCCGTTCCCCCGTACTTTCGAATCGATTAATGATCAATCCGTCGTGGCTAATTATCTTCTTTGTTGCCGTTTGCCAGTTCCCGCCGGAGCAAGGGGAAAAGGGGTCGTGGATTCGCGAGCCAACATCGATAATGGCCTCACGCTGTAATGTTATTCCGCGGTGCACACCAACCACCGTCCTCGCTCCCTGACTCTTTCCCCCGTCGTTCCGGTGTCGATGCTGCTGGCCCACCCCCGTCCCCTCTCTCCGTCCCCTTTCACCTGTCGCCCCTCACGATCCATCCCTCCGTCCCGTTAACAATGCAGCTCGATCGGGGCCGTATTATCGAACGCATAATGGAAACACTCGACGACAAATTGGTTGTTTCGCGGGTAACCGATACGAGCGGCGGGGCGGGGGGGGGGGGGGGGAGGGGTCCGTGAGGGAGGATAGGGAAGGGGTTAGGGGGTTGCGGAGGGAGGTTTCGTCGACGCTGTCATACGTCGAAATTGAGCTCCATTTATTTTTCCCCTCACGTATACCCTCGGATCGTAATGCTCTCCGTGGTACATACTCGTTCACCGCGGGTACACGGCCCCACTCGTGTACCGGTATCCGCTCGAACAAATTATTACTCCCTCACCGAATCGAGTTCGCACGTTCTCAATTTATACAACGATAATATAACGACCGGAGCTTTTCCTATTACTGTCTCATCGGCGCATCCCTCGTATACCCATTATACTCGTATCGGCAACCGAATGTTTTACCGGGGGTGTAACGAACACGGGTAATTCGAGGGTGAGCCGTGCATGTTGTTTTACTTTGTGCCTTTCAAGAGTTTTTATATCCAACGAGAATTTTCGATCGAGACTTCAACTCTCCACATCGTGGGGCGAATCCGAGCATTTTTCATTTTTTTTCTCGTTCCTCACGTTGAATTCCGTAACCCGGCGCGGAGCTTCCGTCCGATTTGGTACAGTCGGAGAGGAAGAGACACGGGAACGCGCGAAGGGGTTTCGAGAGTGCAGAGCGGTGACAGGGTAGCGTTCTGTTGGGTATATACGCGGCCGAGCGGGCGTCGATAGCGGCCTCGCACGCGGCCGTAAATCGCTGTGATTTAGAGGATGACCGACATATTGGTCGAGGCTAGGCTCTCCGCTGGGGAACCACCGCACATAGTCGTTGCATGCTAGTACCATGGGGTACTCTCTACTCGTACTGCGGAGGTCGCTGTCTGACGACCGCCTACATCCGTACAGTATTAGGTACGAGGGAGAGAGAGGGAGAGAGGGAGCTGGAGAACGCGGCCCTGGGATCCATGCATCATCATCTCGGAACTGGCAGATAGTGCGGACAGTGACGCTCGGTTCACCTGTCCGTTCCATCGGATCTTCCTTATCGTCGCACGCGCCCGCAGTACCGTGTGCGTTTCTCCGTGTATCATGGCACGGTATGTGTATTTTCATGTTCGGGCGAAATGAATAGACGAATTAGGGTGAAAGTGGGGAATATGGCCCACCCCGACTGGCCGGTGAGTTAACGATTTATGGGTCGGGACATGTTCACCACCTTTATCCAATCATCAAAAATAATATGACCCGGATGGGGTCTGATCTGACGGCCAGCTAAACCAAAACCGCAGCTGGGTTACGATACAAGTATCATAGCCGTATTCCTCGCCGTGTAACTGTCGATATTCGTAACAACCCAAGTGAGATTCAACCATCGGCATGGCAACGTGATCGCACCAGTTGCCGAGGGTCTTGTACTCGTCCTGCGCCCAAGCCGGTATTCGCCCGACCACGCTATCGAGTCAGACCTAACATATCGGCGCGACGAAATTTTTTATCGCTGCGCATGTACCGGACACGCTATTGGAGCCTGTGCTCTATTTCGTAGATTCATGGTCTGCGAATATTATTCGAAGAACATAAACCTGCCTCGGATCCAATCGAGTGCACTCCGCATCCGCTCCAAATACATTTGAGATGTATCACGCACGTACTTTTACCCACTTTCCTGTGTTCTTTAATTGCTTAATTCACATGTTTCTGTTACTGGCTACATTCGGGAAATAGTCCAGAGAAAAATACGAAATTTTTCTTGGTACCGTCATTTCCAGTTTGAAAATCTGACTTTTAAGCAAAAAATGACGGTACGTAGAAATTTTTTTTTATTTGAAGAAATTCTTCGCGACGTCACGTCCGGTTTGGAAATCCCACGAAAAATTAGATTTGCCAACCGGAAGTTACGTAATATTTCCGCATGACGTCACTTCCGGTTGAAAACTGAGTTTTTCAAACCGGAAGTAACAGAGGGAGTCACAGAGAAAGTTAAAAAATGTTGTCTGCCAAACAGTGGCGTAGGAGCATTAGCTTCGAACGTTAAACCGTGTGGAATACTCCCATCTGTTTCTCAGCAGCCTATAAAATCATTTCTCTCGCAAGGCAACGAATTGGCACATGGACCAGCCCTACAGCATTCGCAGGATGACACACAACCCTGGATTCACCATGTGTATACGTAAATACGCTCCGACACACCAATCCGCCAAAGTATCTCCCTGCGTATAACTCATGCTGCGCCTCCCAGCATACGAGGATTCCCGCTGCCGTGCCACATTATTTTTGTCACGGCGAATGGTCTCTCTACGCTCCAGCTATACATTCCATCTGGCAATCTCCGTACGTTTCCTCGACCATTATAGGGTATCGTCTAGCGAAACAAAACAAAAAAAAGGAGAATGTTGGTTAAACTGTTGTCAGGAAAAGTGTGTTGGATACTCCGTACCCAAGGTAAAACAGGAGCGATATCGCGCACAACCACACACACGTTCGCACATGGAGATGGCACCAAATTGGCTTAATTAAATCGTCCCCGCATACAGTGACGGAGAGAGAGATAGAGGATGGTCGGCTGTGAAAGCGGAGACGATCGAGAGTATACGTATCGCAAGGGACATAGACAATGTCGTATCTCTCTCTCTCCGGGTCTGTTCCGGAGGAGGAGTGCGGGGGAGACGGGGAGAGACAGTGAGCCATCCATACGTGTGTGGTCTCTCGTCGTCGTATCAGTCGTGTATCCGTCAGCGTGCGTGGTGGCGCCATGCCAAATTGATGCTGTTTGCCGTCGCCCTAAGCCTCAATCTGCCCAACCCCGAGGGCCTGCCCTCCTCCGGCCTCCTCTCTTCATCCACCTCGCCGCAACCCCGCCGAACCGTATACTGGGCCAGGCGCAACGTTACGTACGGAGAGAGAGAGAGAGAGAGAGAGGGAGAGAGAGACGGCGTGTCCCTGTAACACGCGCAGCGCTAAGCTCGCCGCATTATGGATACGACGCCGGAGCAGCCAGATATATACGCGCATCAGCAACCACGACGAAACCGTCACAGATAGATAGATAGATAGCGAGATCGAGAGTGAGAGAGAAAGCCGGAGAGGGGAGCGTACCCCGGTGCACGAATTGTAACTAGGGAATAAGGTTAGATATACTCTCGCAGTGAAGTTGGAACCGTTGGTCGAGGCCCGACGCTGTTTCTATATAGAAAGCTCACTTACACATCGTACACGATAGCTTTCCACGAGCTACTACTTCGCGCTCTTCCGCCCGGATAATGCCACACGCGGGGGGGTTGTTCCAGCCCGCCTCGGTCTATTGCAGTTCCTCGAGACTGTCTCGGTAGACTCGTCGCTCTCTCTCTCCCTCTCTCTCTCTTTCTCTCACCCCCTTTCTCTATCATCCTTTCTGCGCTACTGCCGCGGCAAACTTTTGTTGAACGGCTAAGCCGGGGTGTATACACCACCTGTCTCCCCTTCTCTCGTTTCCGCGCCCGATTATCGCTACGTTGTTTTGTTTCCACCAATAATAATAATAATAATAATAACAATAATAACAATAATAACAATAATAACAATAATAACAATAATAACAATAATAACAATAATAACAATAATAACAATAATAACAATAATAACAATAATAACAATAAGAACAATAATAACAATAATAATAATAATAATAATAATAAAATAACAATCTTAATAGTGCATGAGAAGTCAGTCATTTGCGTAGTCTCGAATCCGCGTAAAATATAAAAATCAGGGTGGTCAATGGAGAATGAAATCCGAGCTCGATTCGTAATTACCTTTCACGCTGAATCCTCGATTCATTCATTCGTACATGCTTTGGTCTGAGACCGACAGGCGAGACGGTAGTTGGGGGAGGGGGGGGGGGGGGGAGGGGTAGGAAGTGTTCACAAATGGAAACGGAATTAATAAAGTTAACGGTAGGGCTAGCTCGAGATACAGGGGTAGCACGGCTGTTCGCCCCGTCGAAGAATTAGCCTTATCTCGTGGGCGCCGCCGACTTTCGTGTATTACGCCCGGAGCAGGAACGGCGGCAGCGGATCGATCGACGATTACTCGGCAAATGTTTGCCATGCCGGACTCGAGGTGTCGAGTATCGACCATCGCTTGACCCTGCTTGAGTCTCTCTCTCTTGCTTGCCCTCTGTCTCGCTCCCCCGCTCGAGCTTGCCGTCTCGAAAGGGGTGACCCTCTTGATCGCCGAGCCACTACAGACACTCGGCCCCCTCCTTGGTACACGAGTGTGCACAATATGTATATACAGTAACTCTATATAGTCTTCGCGAATTTATGTGCACGTGAGCCGGGCACAGGGGTGGGGGATGAGGAAGAATGAGCGTGTGGAAATAACACGGATGGCATGGAGGAAGGAAAGGGGTGAGCGAGAGGCGCGCGTATATGTTTGTGGTCGCTGGCATGAAAGGGGTGGCTCGGGGGTGCCTTTTACGATTATCAGGAAGGAGGGCTTCGCGAAATTAGCGTTGCACCCTCAGCCGTGCACAATGCCGGCACATTCCCCCAGCCACAACATACACACGCGCACACACACACATACACATACACACCCAGTGGTGCCGGTTGTGCTCACAGTATGGATACTGCAGACAGCGTTCGACGTGCATGCACTACTATGACTGCACGCCGGAATAACCGGCTCCAGGAGCATTGTGCACGAGGTGGTATAATCACAGGGGAATCGTATCTCGAATACTCATTGAATCCCGGTACTTGATAACTCCCATTGCCTCCTGCGTAGGGAGGGCCAGCGGGACCCGATGCCTTCCTGCTCTGTTTCCGTATCGACGCGCCGGGAACGAGGTCGACATACAAATCTGAGCAATCTACTTGACGAGGCACAAATGGAGGAGTTAATGCCACATTCGAGAGAATGGCGAAAAGATGGAAGGAACGATTATGTTTTTTTAAATGCTGAATCCGTTATACAAAAGGTGGTGGGAAGTTCGAACGTGACGATTTTTTGTCCGACCAGCAAGCGTCGAGGACCGTTCGAGGCTGGTTTGGGCTGTAACAACCAGAGGGGATTTTCTGGTAGGAGGAAGGCCGGCCGGGGATACAAATTCGTGTCGATGCAGCACAAAGTGGCGTATACCCACTTCTCGGCCCTTTCCCTTCAAGCGCGGTCGCCTCTCGTACCATCGGCATGGCGGAGTCACCGGGAGAACCTGGCGCTCGAACGTCCGGATAGCCACCCCGTCACAGCTGCCACCCCCTGCGACACTGAAGCCTCGGAATAGCCCTCCGATCTCACTCGCTCACTCGCTCGCTCTCTCGCTGTGTCGTTGGTCCTATCGATCTACACGTAGAGGGGTGGCAGTAAAAACTCGTGGTTCATGACGGACCGCTTTTGCAGGAAGACGCCCCTTAGCGTCCTGTCCAGCTGGACTACCACATCGGCAACTCGCAACGTCGACGCGGGCTCACACGGTTAAAAGGGGACACGGGGATAAGCCCCGGGTTCGGAATGCGCAGCCTCGAACGATCGAGGGAAAAAGAGTTCCGGACTCGAAAGTGCACGAGAGGCCCTTCGACATTCTCCATCGCAAGATTGAAAAGGGGATTTCGCAACCAAAATCCCAAAAGATGAATCGCGGGAAGGTCATCCCTCTCTCAGGATGGATATATCCAAATCCGATAAAGCCGTCGAAAGTTTATCCGAAGTATGAATAAAGTGGATAACGGCAGGCATCTCGGGCTCAACCCGCAGTCTCGTTCTTTTCGGAATTAAAATTCTTTCCTTTTCTTTTTTTTTTTTGATTCGATAAACTGATAAAGTTAAGTTTCTTGAGGAAGCGAACTTTTTTTTTAGACTTACCCGTCTCTCTATCACGACATCAGAGTCTATGCTGCATTAGCGCGAGCGGTACAGTAATCGAGAAAGAACGGTAGTAACGCCCAGGGCACCAGGAAGTGAAGTGGCTAGAGATGTCGGAGGGATTAAGAAAGGTTAGATCTTTCGAGTTACGGAAGGTTCCTATCGACAAAGGCTTTCCTAAGGGAGCAGGACTACAAGCCGAACACATTCGTAGCTAAAATCAGCAACGACACAGTCGATACTTCGCAGAGTACACGGTACAAAAGGTTCGTATATTCGACAAGGACTTCCTGTCCTCAAAGGATCACCGAACCAAAAAGCATTGCAAAGTCAATGAGAAAAAAAAATTGTGAACGTATCGGGCACAAGAAAGATTTGTTGGATATAAATTTTTTTCCCATGTACGTTTACATTCGCTGCTCTCGCTCCGGACCATCGCTCCTTCCCTTCCCAACCCGACTTCTTGCGCTGGACTTTGACTTTGGCCAACGGATAACAAAGTCGGAACTATGATACAGCGCTTATATTGCACCCACGTGTACCGAACTCGGTTTTCTGGCCGTTCCGTACAAACTCTCTCCCGGGAGACAACTTGAAAGCGTCCCTCGCGCGTGATTAATCGATCGTTATGTTAATCTTTCGAGGTGCTGCGGACCGCGACGGCCTCGCGGTTCCGAAGACGACAAAAACCCTTGCCGTCCTCCACGGCGAGCGTAAGGTGGGACGAGGAGCTGCAGGACAGTCCATTCAGTGAGACCCCTGAATTGTTCCGTCACGATTAATAATTTTGTTTATGTCACAGCACAACAGGCATGAGGTCGGAGAAGTACCTAGAGGAAGTGTACGGTTCGTTTATGCTTGTAGGCAAGGTGAGACGTGACGGTCCAGTAGAAATGGCCATCCTCGGGAGTTATTGCGTGGCTTTCCCTCCCGTTCTCTCGCCCGGTCTCCTCACTCTTGTCGTCGGTGGTTCATCCGGTCCGCACGAACGTGGGTAGAGTCCATCGAGACAGTCGTGAAGGAGCCTGCGCTTGCAGCCTTTCCTCCTCACTTTTATCCCGTCTATCGCTCTCTCCATCGTTTTATCCCCCGGACTAGGATCGATTCGAGACTCTCGAAGAAACGGCTACGTGTGCGGTGGAAGAAAACGCCGAGTTATATATTATAGAGAAAGAGGACTCGGGGGGTGGAAGCAGGAGAGAAAGGAGAGGCGTACTGGCCTCTTCGGTCGAGATGCAAGCGAGTGAGTCGTTCCTTCTCTATGGCGCACGGATGAATAAGAGAAAGAGCGAGGAAGATAGAATCGGAACGTGTGCTTAGGCGGTCGCCACGTAGCAGAGTGTATGGCAGGGTTCGAGAGTAACGGAGAGGGATGAAGATAGCGAGTGAGAGAGCGTGGAAGCGAGGGGTGCGAAGAGGGAGCCGTGGCCCTGGGTGAAAAATTGGCCGTCAATTTGTGAGTGGCAGTAGTAGGCACGGTTGGACTCGGAGGGCTCGGTTTAGCGGGTGCAACGGAGAAAGAGAAATGTAGAGAAAGCCGAATGGAAGTGAGGACCATGCACGACTGGCAAAGGGACCGAGGGTGAGCGAAAGGAGAGAACACGCGGCGGAGCGAGTGAACGCGTCGGCTCGGAGAAATGGTGGAGAGACGAATAAGAGAAAAAGGAAGAGGTAAGAGAACGAAAGCATGTACGCTGTGTGTGGCCCTGGGAGAAGCCAAGATCCTGGGTTACCCACCGCCAGCCCCCGTCCGTTCGACCAAGAGTGCACATTCAGCAGCTTTACCCGTTCGCCTTTGGAATATAAATTTGCAACATTATCGCCTCGGAGAAGACGCCAGTCACCGCCTCTCTATATCGCCTTCCTCTTTCTCTTTTCCAGCTCCTCACCGCGAATACACACACACACACACACGTGAACGTGGGGGTCCATGCATCCGATGTGTGTATACGGTACACACTGTATACACACATCACCCTCCACAGACCCACCCGTTCACCCTTCTGCTTATCGACGTCGCCACCGGAGTATGAACTTTCTCACCGTCTCCGCTCTTTTGACGATTACCAACCCCCGAGAGATGAGAGGCGCTCTTCGCGCGTGCTCTTTATCTCGGCTCGCTCTCCCGACATTCCTTTCTCTCGCCCCGTCGATTCTCAACTCGTCTATAACAGTGCGTCGGAGAATAACCCACCGCTGTCTATAAATATTACGGTTCTTTATCGCGTCCCTGGCATAATTAAAAATAACAAAAGATGTTATCGGCCCGAAGAGCGAGGGCGGGTACGGTGGAGGGCTGTATCGTTGTCGTAGAGTTAGGTAAGTGCAGGGTTGACACGGCGAGGCCGCAACGGCGGCGCATTGGCGCGTCAAAAACTCGATCGCGTATAGTTGGTTGCAGTTTATCCCCAGTGGGAATATAGAACGGATTCGTCCTCGTCGTTCTCCGGCTCTCGTTCCGCACTTCGTCCCTCTTCACGTTTTCACGGTGCGCATTCCCGTTACCGCGAACCGTAACCCCCCTCCCCGTCCGACCGCCCCCGGAATGGTCGAAATCCGAGGACTGCAAATGGCCATCCAACCTAACGACCGTCCTCACTAACGGTAGAGAGCCTCGCTTAACGAGCGGAGTGTATGTATATCCCGGATATAACGTTGGATACTCGCTCCGACGGGGGCCTATATGCGGGTCTACGTGTACGGTGAAGGGGTGAAAGGCCACGGGAGGAGTAGGAAGAGGAGGATGAGGTCCGCCGAGACAGGCGGGAGTGAGATATCGAGGAAGCGGGTGTGCCGTCCCGTCATGTTGGGGTTTTCGCGACAAGACGGATCGCTTGCATTGATCAGGGGGTTCGCAGCGCGAACGCTAGGCCCCGGGTAGGGAGTTGTCAAACTTACCCTCAGTTGAACCGTGGATCCGTCCGGGACGTCGCGCAGGACGGGGGCAAGGAAGTGGGACAGGAAAGGCAAGGAAGTGTGTCGTCTGGCGTTTCGTCCGACCATTCGCAGCATCCGGTTGGACGCTTCCCTGAACCGCCGGGATCCTGCAAATTAGAAGATTCCGGGCTATGAAGGGATGATCGGAAGAGTGGGGAAAACTGTAGTAACGCACCCCCTGTCCGACGCCGCCGATTCGCACCGGAGATTCCGTTCCGCAGACCACAATTAACTAATGGCCGGACTAATCTCTCGATTTCGGAGGATACGCGATTCCCACGGGGAAGCAAAGAGTGACCGTTCCGGAGGAATTGTTGCGTGACTGATAAATAGAGTGTCCGGTTCTCGGGTCGTTAACGATCCGTCCGCGTTTCCTCTCCGCTGGGAATACTTACTCGAGAGTCGATGGATTGATGGAGGTTGGATAAAAGTTACCTAAATTTCGCGTCCCGCCTCGACGTACTTGTCATTAAGCCTTCGCGGACATAAAAAAAACGATGTGGACTTCATATTTTGTCGCAGTTTTTTTTAATTTTTTTTATTCGAACTACTTCTGGAAAAACGTGGAATGCATTTTTTTTTTACTCGTTTACGCGATTCAATAAATCACCAATTCTCGCCAAAAAGTTTTGTAAGTTAGATGCCCACGGCGACGAGAATGGCCCCGAAGAACTTGCGGCTCCGCGGGAGCCAGTGTAGAGGTTTCCGAGGCACCGTGCCCGTCCGGGGTTTGCGGGATGAATAGAGCCAAGTTGACGAGTGATTTCTAATGGGAATAATAATGGAAAGTAGGTTGCTCCTCGCTCCGACTGTGGCGAGGAAAGTGGCGCGGCAAGGGATGCAGTTGGGAGGGTTCGGTGTGCGCTCACTCGCTCCGATGCAGCGGAGGTGACGGAGGGTTGCTAAGCGAGAGAGGACCTCGCGCGATGGAGAACGTCGCTGTTCGGTAGCTGGTTGGCAAGCACAGGGAGAGAGAGAGAGAGCGAGCGAGCGGGCGAAGAGAGGCGGAACGGGCTCGTTTGTTAGCGAGCTCGGTCGCTCGCTCGCGCACCGAACCCCCTTAACCACTGTACGCGCAGGCCGGCGGTGGGGTTCACGGCCCAACAGAGTTGTAATTAATTACCAAAGTAATTATCTGATGATTTAGGAACCCGGCGGGGGCGCGTTGGGTGGGTAGACGAAACGGAGGAAGAGTATACCCCAGTCGAGAGAAAGAGCGGAGGAGTAGAAGGAGAGGCGGTCGGTGATGCACAAATCCAACGGAGGCCAGAGAGCTCGGGCCACGGGAACCCCGAAACTGAAACGAATTACTATTATCCGTGAATACCCCCGGTGTCCTCACTTCCACGCTGAATCCGAAAACTAACCACCGGTCTGCCACTACACTGGCCCCTGCCTAGCGGCTGCCCCGCCGTAACGGCGACGGCAAGGCGTGACCGTCGACGACGGTGCCTCGGCGCCGGGGCGCGCGTTGCCTCCATGGCTATGCGAGGAGACGGGACGGGGGAACGGGAGGGACGAATTTTGGCTCGACCCGAATAAAGCCGGTTTCCAGGAGTTCTACCGGAGTTCCCTCGTCCATCCTCTCGCTCGTTCTTCTCACTCTCCCGCGCTGTATCTATCGCACTCCATAGACTCTCTGTTAGTCGAGTTGAATCCACCGCCCCGGCCCCGGCTCCGCAGCCTACAGCGGAACCGCTGGGACTCAGTCGTAACTCTCCGGAGGAAAATCAGTTGATTCCCCCGCGGTGTGCGGGTTAGCTATCTGCAAACCGGCGGTCGGGCTGTACCCCCACGGGCATCGAGTTACGATGCGCACAGCCTATACCAGGCCCGAAGGTGGTATGCGTGTAACAACGGTAACATATAATCCAAGTCGCGGCAGCCACGGTGTTTCCCCCGAACTCGCGTTACCGGAGATCCATAATTGGGTACCGTGTAGCGGTCTTGTTATACCCGTAGCCACGGCAGCTATGCGGAGGCGACCTCTCGTCACTAACCTTATGCAGTGCAACCCTGTCCTCGCCCGTACGGATACGCACATGTGCTGTTATGAAATTCATCTGGAAACTCCCAGCGCAGGTGTACCATTATCTCTCCGGCTGCACCACCGCCGTCTACCTGTATCGCTGTATATCGCAGTTCCGACTCATCGGCATTGTGTTGGGGGCCGACGAGGCGAACTCTCGTCTCTCACTTCACGGAGCTATCCCTGAGGCAGCCTACGACCCTTCCACCGCAGGACGCTTCTCTCCGACGGAGCTCTGCGCTACACGGCGCGTACTCCAACTGGCGAACAGACCGATCCCGCCCGGCAAAATTATCCCCGGCCAATTCCCGAAGGAATTCCGGTGGGAATCCTTGGTGGCCGTTGGTGCTCTACTCGGCGCCAGTAGCCCTAGCCCTCTTACCGAGTTCGCCATCTCCACCGCTGTGTCTGCACTCAACGGTCATTGAGTTCCTTCGAGGCTCGAGAAGACGAGAATGAGAGGAGGCGAAGGAGGATCGGGCATGCTGCGCGTTATCTCTCCACCTACAGTCCTCTCGCCTTTCCAGGGCATCATCTCTGCTCTTTCTCCTCTGCTGGCCCCCTGGTGCTCTTTTTTTTTTCTTGCGCCTCTTCCGCCCCCTCGCCACTCGAGAGGTTTTCCCTCGTCGTCCCGACGGGTCTCGTTACCGCTTGGAATGCAACCATCTCGCGGATGGTGGCGGGTACGAGAATCTCCGCCGTCTAAGTCCGAGATCATTAGCAGTGGGAACTAGCGACGACGACGACGACGGATGAGATGGTTTGTGACAAAAAAAAAAAAAAGGAAAGAAAAAGCGCAAGAAGGAATGAGGGCTTAGCGGGAAGAAGAATGAACGCGGTAACGGTATGCACAGGCGGAGATGACGAAAAAGGAAAGACGCGAACGTCGTCCGGGTCTCGGTATCGTACGACCCATTGTGTCCATAATCGCAACCGGACCCCACAAGCTCCTCTCGACAAACTGTACTGTATTACATATCTCACCCGTCGACTCCGCGGCGGACCACACAGCCCGGCAATTAACTCCGTCAGGGTTGAAGTTTAACTCCCGTTGAATGGAAGCCGTGCACCGACGGAGCCGAAGGGCGAACGAAATGTCGCGCAAATAAACGTCAACGCATCAGAGCCAGGAAACGGTCCTGTCTCGCTGAGCCAACACGCTCGTTTGGGACCGTCTGTAACGGAGCTCTGGCAAATCACTCCCGAGTAAAAGGTGGAGCTAAATTCGTGCTTTCGGAATAGTGCGAAAGTGGTGATTATGGGAAATAAAACCTTTACACGCAAATTCATTATGGACGACACCGTTATCATTCCATTGAAAAAAAAATAACTTTGCAGGTTCGCAATTCGCCAGGGCCCATGAGATCAAAAATCGTGCAGAACTTTTCGGATCGTCAATGCGATTCTCTGGGAACATTGCATGCAGCGGCATGCGTCGTAATAGTGGCGGATTTGGGGGAGGGGGATCTGTGGTAAAACTGGAAAAGTTGAACCTCGAAGAGGTGAAAACTTCGCCCCCCCCCAGCTGGAACTCTAGTAGAACTCGCTGTCAGCATGGATCGCACGGTTTCGTACGTGCATAAAACATTCGGGAGTGCCATTTTTATTTCCATGCGATTCAATACATTGTGTATGGGTAAACGTGTTTTAGACGGTAGAAGGAAGGAGGATCGGAGCATCCTCACTTCGCGCAACCTGGATGAGAAGCGTCTCGCTACGCTCGTACAAGCGCAGTCGTTGCCGCCGTTCAATTTACGTCGGCGTTTCAAATTGATGGATTTTTACCCCGCACAGAAACGAACCCTCCGCTCTCCAAATAGCGAGGGTAGTAGCTATGGCGAAGAAATAAATAATAAAAAATATATATATACGCATGTGTATAAAAAAGAAAAATCGTGACGAAGGAAAAACTAAAATGAAAAAAATACTACGTCCGGCTCAGCGGAGAGAACGACAGTCGAGGGGAGGTCGGGCACGGGGGACGGAAATAAAGCCAGAAGCTGCACGCACGTAAAACTCCCCCGCGTGTATGGTCAGCTGGCGCGCTTCGCTATTTAAATAGTTCTGAATAATTCGCACCTCTCACTCTCGTCGGCAAAATCTCTCCGTCAACCGGTCACGCAGAGGGATACGAGGGGCGTTTCCGGTTCGCGAATGTGTCGATAGGGAGACACGAGAGGATCGTTTTCGCTCTCCGGTTCGATTAATCCGCGATGCGAAAATTGGTGAAAACTCTTTTTGTTTTTTTTGCCGTCGAGGCCCATAATTTTTCACCGATTGCGTCCGCAGTTCGAACCCGAAAGAACAAAAGCGCACAGCGGTGCGAGGAATGTGCCAACATGGCCAATTCCATAAAAAAATTACAAGTATGTATGTTTTAATGCGAGCAGAATTATCGTAATGTCATGATTTTTATGGCGGTAAAGCTCCCTTTTTCTCATTGAAATTAATTATTTCCTCGTTGTAGGTTTTTTGTTCTCTTGTCGTTCTCGAAAGTGAAAGGCCGTGAAAGTGGCCTGAGCGAAAGCTGATGGATATAACGTTAAGTCGGGCGGTCGCCGCAGCTTGGGACAAAGCGGTCCGTAGCGTTGCGTTCACACTGACTCGTACAGAGTAACGGTACAACGTCTCTACCCTCTCCGGCACTGTGCCGGCATCCCACCGGCGTGTTATCGCCCACCTCTTGTTCCCCTTATTCCCGCGCTCCGCGGGGGTTAATAATGGAATTATGAATCGCGCCGCGGCTGAACTTAATGCGATTACCCGGCAAAACCGGGAGTAAGCGTCTCTCCCGATCAATGCTGCCGTTACATGACTCAGGATATAGTGCTTTGCGAGGCTTCTCGCATCGTCTATCTCCAATCTCGGGCATATCGCGCGGCAGAGAGTGAAAGGGATTTTAGAATGAAAGAGAAACAAAAGAGAGAGAGGGCTGAAGGAAAGAAAAACTGAAAAAAAAAAGAAAAATAAGGGTCGCATGACGATGCTATAAAACAGACGATCATTTTTTTCTTCCTCTTTAACGCGAGAAAGATGGATGACTCGGCTAATCGAAGGAGAGAAGCTTCCGAGCCGCGTGCATTAATAACCACAAATATCGTTCGGTGCGCGCCTTTACCACGCGCTTTTCCATCCACCAAAGTCAAGCTGTTACCATGCGAATTTTCAATATACATTTTTTTTTTCCAGCACCGTTCCAAACGATCCAGCCGATAATTCATTTTTGCTTCATCGTCGAGGGCTGTGTATAACCATTTCAAGCAAAAAAAACGTGTTTCATTTTTTTTTATCGGTAAAAAAAAATGTTGAAAATAATCCCTCGCGATCTATCGTCGTAACGGTGTTGCGACCAATGCAAAAAAAAATCCCCGGGTCAACTCCTAAAAAGTTGGTGAATTGTGATATTATCTCGAAATAGATAGATCGAAAAATGAGATTTTCAACGTGCAAGTGGTGTCGCAGAGAATTTTTTTTTTTTAATTCCGTAATGTATCTCGAATGTAACCAGCAACGGAAACGGATGGATCAAGGAACACACGGTGAGCTCTTCGGCGCCAACGAAACTCAGTCGCGCGGGAAGCATCCGCAATAAATCCTGACGTAAAATAATTATGGGAGGAATGTAAGTGTTTGAAAAGTAAAAAATATCAAGGGATCGGAATAGCTACGAAGTAGGAACCGCGAGTAACGGGACGCGTACGAAGGGAGCCATTCGGGGTAGAGGCTGCGGGAAGAGCGAGTGTTTAACCGCAAATAAACATGGGATTTCAGACGAGCGAGCGAGTCGCAAACATAATATATACGTAATACATAATCCCATGTGCACGCACGTATTTGCTCTAGCACAGTAACCGTACACCTGTCTGCGAGGGGTGAGCGCGGAATGCTCGTCCGGCTGTACCCTGACAACACTACTGCGCGACTCTGCATAGATACTGCAACGCAAATTCGCTTCTGGTTCGAACGTTATATACGCGTAAATCCTTTCTCTTTTGCCCCCTCGCCCGGCGTTCCACGTTTGTTCGGCACAGCGGCAGAAGCGCCAACACCCCCGGTTTCAGCACAGAGTCTATCGTTGGAATAGCTCGCTGGCTGGCTGACTGCCGGGCTGGATGGTTGTCGTTATTACTCCTGTCGCACAAAGCTTTGATTTTCTGTGCCAATGCACCGCTCTCGATTATTTCCCTCAATTAATCCATAATTCGATAAATACCGCCCAGCGATGACCATCAATTTGCCTACGGCGATGCGCTACCTGCCCGCCTCTTACACATATTCCGTGTACACGGAGAAGGACAGTCGTGACCCATGTTGCCAAGGTAACCGACAATTTCAACCATTTTTTTTTGTCCCGTACCCTTTTTCGCTTTTTCGCTTCACCCCGAAAAAGCCGACCAATTTTTTACGCCACTCATAACTGGTTAATAGACTCGTTAAAAGGGTGTTACTGTCTTCGGTGCGTTGGATTTCGGGAAAAATGCTCGAGGGAGGAGGCTCGCGTAACTCACTAAAGGTGAAAAATTTTTACACTCGATAATCGAATGAACGAATTTTACTTCGAAACCAAACAAGCGATTTCCAATACTTCTTCTTTGGCTTCAGACAAAACGTCGCCGATTATTCAATTTTGCACATTTTTTTAAATCGGAATTTGAAAAGTATCGACTCCATAGTTTTTCTTGAAACAACAGGTTTTTCTCTTATTCCCTCTGATGGAAAAATTACGAAGATCTTATAACCATCCCGTACAATTAACCACCCTTTTTACCCGGTGTATGCATTTTTTTTCAATCTGCGGTATCCGAGTACTCGAGCTTACAGTCGGCGAAATTGGTTAGCAGCGCAGACGTCGTACCGCTGGTACGGTTGCCGCTGTACTAGCTATTACTGCTACCGGCCTCGTTGCGGGTTTACTTACGTCGATGGCGATGTCCGACCGAGCTATCCGTGACCACTGTAGCAGACCTTCCGCCTCGTGGACTCGCTAGCTAGCTCCCGGCCAGTGAGTAACTGAGCCGCGGTTACATTTCCCCAAGTTTGCCCCCCTCCCCCTTTCAGGGGGCTATACTATTACAAGCTCGAGCGCGGTTTCTGATGTAAGTTAATACCCCGCGTCTAGCCTCGGTAACGCCGTTGAGTATAGGAGACCGACCACTTTCCCGAGATTCGTACACACCGAGACGGGCAAAGCTTTCCAGCGTGGCTTCACAGTGGCAATACCGTCTCTGTATACACATGTATATGTACCAACATGAATGACGACTATCGTCGTTGCAACCCACAGGCATACTCTCAGCTCTCCTAAATCCCTTTCCCTAAGTATCATAACACCGGGGTCTACGAGATTCTTTTTCCACTCTCCTCTTACATTCATCTCTCGCTCCATTTATCTCACTGCTCTCTTCCTCCGCCTCGGTATCTTGCCTCTCTTGCCTCGGTCTCTCTCTCTCTGACTCTCTCCCTCTCCGTACGTTTCGCCGTAATCGCTAAAATAGTACCGCCGTATTCCTCGGTGAACAATTTCGCAGCGTAAACAAGCGGCGGTTGTTTGGGATCTCTCTTTATCTCGTTCCACTGCTCGGAGGGATCCCGACTTTCGTGGGCCGCAGAGATACGGCGCGCGGTGGTTTCGCCGTCGCTGTCCCGGCGAGGAAGAGCAGGAAGAGGAATGAAGCGAACCGAGCCGGGAGATCCGGTGAGAGGGTCGAAACGCCGAGAAGTAGGACGAACGACGACAGACAACAGGGCCGAAGGGAAAGAGGAGGAATCGGGCGCGGCGCGTATATCGCGGGTGCGGAACCGGGGGACCGATGACTCGATTTCTGGGACCGGTAAGGAGAGTCTCGGGAGAGATCATCCCGCTCGTACCGTGAAAATCACAACTTACAGGATTTTCCTCAACGGTATATGAGAATATGGCGCTAGCGAAGTGTCGTTCCCATAATCATCCCGGTGGACGACCACGTCCTTGTCCAGCGTTTCCTTCCGGAGGGAGGGCTGGATGACGGTGAAAACGAGCGTCACGAACGCTACGCCGGCGTCGGCCACTGGGATCCTCTTCTTTATCGGAACCACCTACACTGCTTCCTCTCGCCGAAGCTCTACATTCATGGCTAGAGGACCTCCGCTATGAGACCAACCTCACCGGATGAACGGGCAGTGAAAGATTCTCGTCTTTTCTTCCATAGTCTTCCTCCTTCACTCGACGACGCTCTCGCGAATTTTTCTCTACGTTCGCGAGTGTTGGTGAACGCTGGCGACTGTTTTTTTTTTTTCCGTCGAGAAAACAAATTCGCCTCCGGGACAAATGTGCTCGAGTGACTGTGTGCGCGGCCGCGCGAGTGCGCCACGGCTATACCTCCCTTTTTCCTCGTTTCTTCGTCGTTCTCGTTTCCAGATCGTAATTCTTCTGTCTTTCTCCCTTATTCACTCTCCACCTCCGCCTCTCCGGCTCTTCTCCCGTTTCACTTTTGTGTCGCCCGTTTCTCGGCTTTCCTTTCTCTGGCTCGTCGGTTGAGAGTGTCCCTGGGCCCTCGTCAACCTCGACCTCTCCGAGCATTCGTCAAACCTTCTTCAACTCCTCTTCCGGTAGTTCACTCTTTCGCGTGCCCGAGGCAAACTCAGCGATTCCGGCGGGGCGAAGGGGCCGGGCGGTGCTGGAGGAGAGACTCGCCTCTGGTTTTTCATCCTTCGCTCTCGAGGAAATCTCGAGGAGGTGGCTCACGTGGGTTTTTTCGTCTGTGGATCTCGCGAACGAAGTAGAAGCGTCGGAAGTTCTAGAAAGGTCCTAGAAAAAAATATCATTTTTCACGCTCCCTCGTTGGATTGTTGAGTGACGATTACCGATTGGATCAGTCGGAGATCGATATGGCTAGCATCAAATGTTACATCTCCGCTCGGAGTTCTACGAGCGTCTGGAACAACTTCCGTTCCATCGCCACCTTCCACTCTTTCGTTCCGTCTCCCTCTCGAGGCGACCTGGTATCAATATTTGCTCCCGTCTTTCGGCTTACCGGGAACACCGGTGCGAGCCGAGCGCTCAGTGGCCCCGAAGGAACATCGGTGCAATCGCGTTTCACCCACGGGCTCTGGGTATTAGATCAGGTGTTCCGCAGATTCGGTGAACTGTCGAGGAGGCGGCACGGCCGCGGTTCTCGCTCCCGGTTAAGTTAGTCTGATTTGTGCAAACTCCGCGAACAACTCCTCTCCTCCCCGGCCCAACCGCCACTGTCTCGGCCTAATACCACTGCACGCTGGAACCGTCACCGACGGACTCGCTCGATTCGATCCCTGTCGTGTTGGAGGCGCGGTCGTCCGACCCCTCGGGGCCACAGGACAACCGGGAGCCCGGATTTCATATTCATCGACTTACGGTTAATTACGGTATTGGCTCCCAAGACGCTGATGGCCTGCCGGTCCCGTTCTCCTCTCGCCGCCGCTCTGTTGCTGCAACCCTACACATAGCACGTTCTCCCAGGCCCGGCTGGTCGTTTGCTCGCCCTGCCGTCTACCTCGTCGTTTCCTCGATTCCACCCGCCAGTAACTTGCGCACAAGCGAGGGCTGGCTTTGCTTCGCGTCTGTACGAACGATCGAAACTTCCTCCAACACCTAAATCACGGTACGACAACGGTGAGAGTAGTGCCGGCAGTTATCTTCACTCGGTTGTTCATTGCATTTTCGGAAAACTTCGCGGGAGAATAAGTGGCTACTTTGTCGTCATCACGGTGAGAAAAAGATCGGTGGCTCATGCCAAATGCGGGACACCGATCTGTCTTGCCCCTCTCTCCCCTATGCGTAGCGCCCAATCGGTTAATGTCAGCGCGCGACAAGAGCGTACAAGGTTTCATCCCGTGCAATCTAATCCGCCGGCTACCCGGGATAAAAAAAAAAAACGGGATGTTGAACTTTCGCGTTCTGCACTCACGATAAATAGTCGCACACGTCGGATACCCTATGCATATGCACGGTGTCCGGGGGAGGAAGGGGTTCGACGCGTAGGGCGTATAGATGAACCAACCCGTCGTACTCCGCTCAATGTCGCACGCGGCATGTACAAGCGATCGTAAGCTCGACGCAGTAACAGCGGCAGTACTAAGCAGACATTTAAATTCAACGACACGTAGCAACCCTGCGCGCTGGTGATTTTTTTTTTTTTTTTGCATTCGTTTTTTTTTTTTTTTACTCACAGCAGTAGCAACAGCGACTGCAACAGCAGCAGGGTTGGCGGCGACTTCTCCACCCTTTTCCGCAAATGGAGGAGGTACAGGGCGCACGGGAACTGCATGGAAAAATCGGAAGAGTAGAGAACCCGCCGGCGGCAGAGCGGTGCCCGGTCGATCGTACGTACCGCGTTAGCGGCGTCACTGTGCAACCCTTATATACACGCACACCCTTGCGCGCCCTCATCTCTTTTCCTCCTTCTCAGCTCTCTCTATATAGTTCCGTTCGGTACGAAAGCCAGCATTCCGTCGACGACCCAACGCTCTCGGCAGCCATACCCCCTGCCCGCCCTCGCCCCGCTCACAGAACCCGGTTTAATGATCCGCAAAATCGTGGCCCAATATGCGATAAGTCGATGCGCTCGGCGACGGTGGTGGGATGGAACGAGCCACGAGTGAATACCGGAGATACGACGAGGAAACGAGAGCCCTGGTGGGGAAGTTCGCCGTGAGACATTTTTCGGCACCGAGAGCGTCGGTATCGGACGCGTGCTCCGACGATAAATTTGCCCACTTTAAAGTTTCTCGTCGCATTTACAATTAATCTTTTCAGGTGTTACGGAGAGCAAAAAATAGGAAAGTCTCGTTCATTTCCCAGGCTCTGTACCGTTCGGATGACCGTTGAAGCGGCTTGCAGATTGGAACAGGAATGTTCTTTTTTATTGAAAATATATGAACTTTCTGGTTTTTTAACGAGAATATCCTGCTTGTATCTGTCCCAGCGTTTAACAATGAAAAATATTCGTCCAGAGCTGTATCTCCGCTTTTTAAAAGTTGTCACGGTCGTGAGAATTTTTAAGTGAGGAAGTACACAAGAAGTGAGAAGTCCGCGAGAAAAGGGAGTAAAGTTGAACAACTTTCTCGAAGGGGAATGGAAGGTTGGCTGCCGTATTGGAATTACAGTGAGAGCCCAATTATCCGAATCAAGTGGGACTGGATCCGTACCCGGGGAGCAACAATAATGTCAAACGGGGAGTGATTTCGGATTTTCAAAATCCGCTTCCATATCCACGTCATGCGGTAAGCCGGCATTTTCGTAATTACCGCCTCTAAATTTCACCGCCTTCTAAGGGTGAACCCTAAGAATATTTCACTGAGCACCCTAAAGTCTTAAACTTCGAATTTCTCCGAGAATTTTACCCTCACTTCAATCGTTCGTTCGCCGGGATGAAATGACAAAGTTGCGAGCCCCTGCATAGTTAAATCTTGAACGGGGAGGGGGTGAAAGGGACGGTAGAGCTCGTTTGAGTTGGGATGAGAATTGTGGAGACGGAAAAGCGGCAGTGGCGGGCGTAGAGGCCACGGGGCGGAAACGGTCGCCATTTCCTGGTGACGCGAAGACGCTCACCGTTCCTATTCGTTTCTCTCCCTCTCTCTTCCACTTCTCCCCGTGTCTATCGTTCCCTTCGTTCCTACACATCCACTCTCCCCGTTCTTTCGTCCCTTTCCACACGCTCATCCGTTCTCTCATCTCGCCGAAATCTCGCGCGATCGTGCGGGAATGTGCGGCGCGCGGTGTGCTCGCTCTCCCCGCCGCGTATCATCCGAATATTTTGTCAGGACGATGGTGCGGCTTCGGGGATGGAAATGCGGCGATCCCGGGAACGGAGATGAGCCAGCGACGCAAAGAGCTCGGCGACAACGGCGCTCGTCGTATGGACCGCGAGACCCTCATCTTTTTATGAGGTTCCTCTTCTCACCCCAGGCGAACCCCCTCGACGACCTTCCGGCTGAGCAATAAAAAAAATAGCAATCATGAGGAAAGGAGGAAAGACGACGACGCTTCCAACTCCGTAGAACCACGTAGAACACCGGAATGTCGAAGGAAGCGCCCCTCCCAAATTTGGTCGGATGGACCATCGAAACGAGATAAAAGGTCATACACGTACGGTCCAAACTGTACTTGTTACCGACGCCCCTGGATTTGTGAGAGCAGCCGACGAGGCTGCAGGATCTCTCACGGCGGTATCACGTTTTTCACCTCCTCCCACCCCCGACCAACCTCCCCGAAAAACCATTACATAGAAATAATATATATATAACGCATCGTTGTAAACGATAGAGCAGCGGCAACAGCGGCGGCAAAGGGTGAGACAGGAGGGGAGGGTAGGAGAATTCATGCTGGGAACGAAGCCGGTGGGGGGGCGGGTGGGGTCCACGAGAGCACGCGGATGAAATAAATTATGCACGCGCGTCGCGTACGAGTGCGCACGGATGCTCGCTGCTTTTCACGGGTAACGGCTTAATCGGCGATGGTTGGAGGGAGGGTGCGAGGGAGAAGAACTGCAAGTATATGGAATAACAGTGAGGGCGCGCGACAAGGATCGAGGGTTGCAGGCATATAGATATAACGAACCGAGGGGGAGGGGTTGTGGGTGGTTTGTGCAGGAGAACGGGGCAGAAAACTGAAACGTGGCCAAATCGAAATTAACTCGCGCGTAACAAAGCCGCGGCTGAAATATTAATTACCTGAAAATGAGTCGAATATAGGTCACAGCCGGCGAGTCGTGTGGTTCTCTGGCTAGCGAGCGCAGCTAGCGCACCTCACGCTGTACGTGCATCGACAGGGGAAGAAGGTGGGGAGGTGAGAGGGAAGTGCAGTTCCTGCAGCTACGGGTACGTATACTCCATACTCCACCCGGGGCGGTTAACGCGTAAAATTCAGTGTGTTCCACACATGGAAAGCCGGCGGAACCCGAAAATTCACCCTCCGGCGGGAACGTGCGGGGCCCCGGATTCTCCATGCCCGCATCGGGTCATATTTCGCTCCGCAACTATCGGATTATCGCGCAGAGAGCAGTTCTCCAGAAACGAAGAGACATTTTAATGTTTGCTCGAGGTTCGACCCTGAACTCGGAATTTTCGTTTTCGTTGCATACGGACTCTCAGTTGAGTCTGCGACGACGATCCGACAGTGAGACTCAACATTGCTTCCTCGTGCGATTAATTTTTTTTTAAAAAGCTTCAGTGAGGAAGCATTTTCTGTGATTACTTGACTTCTTCGCGGAGGAAATTGTTCCAGAAATTAAAATTAAAAAAAAAATGTATACGTTACATGCAATTTTGGCGGCGTGTTTAAAAATCGTTTTAAATTATTTCCATCCTGTTTGCGAAGTGTGCAAATTGTATGGACGAGCGTACTACGAGGCCTGTAGGTGCGGTATGGAACGGCCAATCACAGCGAGGTAACGGACACTGCTAATGAAAATGTAATACACCCCGAGTCGCGGCCACGCTAACTAACATTTAGCGAGAAGGGGTCGCTCCGAGGCTATATGCGCACCGTGTGCGTTGCCGTTCCCTCCCTTTCTCCTCACATCCCTCAACTATCGCCACTCTCTTTCACTGTTTGTTTGATTGTTTGCCGAAAGCCTGCAAATATTGGTCGATCCATTTGGTATGCGCGACCGTGGGTGCCAGTTCATCTATATCTATGTATCCGTCTCCCTCCGCCTCTATCCCTCTCCCCGCGTTCACTCTTGCCGGTTCCCTCATCAACCCTTCGGCAAATGTATTACTCAACGAATACCAGCACCGGTTTGTTCGGGCTTTGCATTGTGGTAGACCGTGGCGCTTAAAAATATTTGAGTTTCATTACTGCATTGTTCGCATGCTAAACCCCATCGTACGGCCGGGTTTTCGGATCCTCTCGATACACGCTGGTTTAGTAACGGCGGAACGTAAACGAGAGAATGCATTCTTCGTGTTTGCCGTTCGACGATTCGATCCTGCAGACAAATTTTATTTTTTACCGCCTCACATCGCGCACGAGGTATGTAAAACGAGAAGGTACTGTGATACGCAACAACAAAATATCGACCGTCGGATTATTGTCTGGAAACGTTTGTCATACCCCAGAATAATGAAACAGGATTTTCCCATGTCCGTCTGTCCGTCCCTCTGTCCAGTCTGAATACACAATAACCATTGAGTGGCAGCGCGTTTCCTGAAGCTCTTTCATCGCACCATGGTACAGCGTCTGCGATAATCTTTCGCGGATGCGAAAAAAAAAACGACGTCCCGACGTCTGGAATCGCGAAAAGGGCCATCGAAGTAGCTTCCACAGAGCGCGACCCAGGGCTGGGAGAGGGGTGAAATTTATCAAGAGGCTTCTCTCAGATTCGGGACCTTCCCTTCGTTTTGTGTTCACAATGGCGATGGTTTTTTTTTTTTTTTTTTTTTTTTTCGAAAATAGCACCGCGGAGAGGCGAACGGTTAGGACGATCAGAAGAAACGAGACAGCTCGGGATTCGTCTCTTACGAGATATGGAGGACAGGAGGAGCGGCGTTGCAGGGAAAAAAGCGAGAGGGAGCGGAGGAATACGCGGAGACGAATATAAAAGAAGAGGGAGAAAATAAAAAAAAGAAAGAAATGTCGGCCGTTGCCGCGTATTCGAGCCGGCCTCATTTCCCGGGTACGTGCGCGACAGGAGACGCAATAAAGGGGGGAAGCATAGCGGTAAGTCAAATTACGTCGACGAGAATTTATGATACTGATTCGAGGGACGAGCAAACGGGTAAAAGAGCCCGGGGACGGCTAAACCCGAGGTCCGACGTGGCTTGCACCGAGCCTCGAATGGTCTCCCTCGATCCTACTCTATATTTTTCCGTCCTTCAGTTAGCGCTAGCCTGCGTTGAACACATTGGAACACGCGGAGCTCTCGCCCTCCGATGCATCCCCATCGCCGACGAGCATAAACTCGTGTGTCTCTCTCTCTCTCTCTCTCTTGCCATTTGCCGAACGAATCACGTGAAATTAGTTTTTATTTTCATGCCCAGCCGGCACACCCTCCGTTAAAACTTTTATGAAAAGTGATGAAAATTCACGGTTCCACCTGACTCTCCATCCCCCCGTCCTCCTCATGTTGACTACGCTCGTCTGTTACACTCCGCGGACGGACAGCCGAGTTTTCCGACGATTCCTAACCGAGAATTATACTTTTCTAGTTACGGATCTATCTCACTCTGCCGTTACACGGTGCACCCCTTCGGTTATAAAAATGGATTTATTTGAAAAATGTCTCCACTGGACCCGGATCATACTCCGGGTTGTACCGTGAACGGTATCCATCATTGCACTGTTCGAAAGGTTTCTATATCTAACATTGAACATCTCTTGTCCACGAAGGTCCAGAAAAAAAATATTGTCGATTTTACTTTTTATTTCGGTGACAATTGTTTACTTTTACGTTTTATCCGGAACAAGTAAATCAAAAATTTCAACGAAAGATATTTACGTTGATGGACAAGACAAAATGCACAAAGTTCGTAATCTTCACTTCATAAAGTATTGGAGCAAATAATGTGTAAATGAAAGGTGAGAGGTAGACGCGTGAGAAGAAAGAAGAGGAAGAAACGTGGTAGTGAGGTTTCGCGAGCGAGGGTAGTTGCGTATACGTGGTACGGAGAAGAATACGAGGAAAGTGTGCCGATGAAAGGCGGTAGATCGAGGAGCAAAGGCTAGGGGACCGGAGGAAAACCAAGAGGGATGAGATGAATTAGTAAAGTACGTGGAATCGGGCCAAGGTTATTCGACAAAATCGTCGTCTCAACGGCTCCGGGTCTTTTCTTCGTCGTCGTTGTCGCCGTCGCGATCCGGGCTAGGCCGGAAGACAGCGGGACTCTCCTCTCAATTAGTCGTAGATTCGGGATTCCCCTCGCCCGCCCTCTCATTCAACCGGCTCGTCTCACTCGCGCTTGATTCGCGCGTCGCCACTCGGCTACAGGGAGACTTCGAGACGACGACCGAGATGCTGTTTCTCGCAGTTTCCCTCTCGGTCTTCTTCCTCTTCACTTTCCACCGAAAGCCGGGCGACCGTCGCCTCTCTCTATCCCGAGCCGGCGACTTCGAATTTCTCCGATCGCTTCCTCGTAGCGGCTATTAGTTCTCGAGGTTCTCCGCGGAAGCCCTTTCCGTCTCGCCACCGCTGCGAAACTCCCTCACTCCCTGGATGCACGACACTGGCCGGCAGAGGGAGAGACTAAGAAGGGAGATCGATTGAAAGAGAGAAGGACGGTAATGTCCAATTGGCGCGAGGATTCCAACTTTCGATCGTGCTCTCGAACCGACGAGAGTATAAAAAAAAAAAAAAAGAGAGAAAGAGAAACAAAGAGATAATGAAAATGTTATAAAAGGAAGACGAGTGGAAAAGTTTAAATGGTATATAGGTTTCTAGTCCTCGAGCGAATTGAGCAGTGGAATTAAAGAACTGTTTGTACAACCTTTGAAATATCAACCTTGGTTAACTCTTCGAAGATAAGAGATAAGAAGAGTTAACGAGATGTCTCCAGGATTAATTTTTTTTTATTATTAATCCATCGAAATTTTTTCTTTCAGATTTGGGAGAATCGGATCACCCCGACCACGCGGAGAACGCGGTTCGTACTCGGTTACCGGGAGAAACTTTATTCATGGATATATATTATTTTTCGATATCCATGTGCCATTCCTCCTCTTTACCGTTGTCGTCGCCGACGTGCCTGCACACTCCTCCGGTAAGTACAAACCCAAGAGACGACACGATGCGAAAGATGTTACCGGAAAAAGAAAGTTTCAAACGGATCTGAGATACCCGCTGCATATACCAGATATACATACATATATATCAATAAATATACATACATATATATATATATATATATATATATATATATATATATATATGTTCTTTCGAGGGTGGTGATATCGAACGATCATCGGGAGCTCAAACAGCGAGAGAGACGTACAAGCAAAGGAAAGCGGTTCTCTCCCCGCTGCTTTCCGGTATCGCGTTATTCGATCTCGAGGCAGCCGCTCGAGTGATCTCGAGAAAATTGGGGTGTACGTGGTGGGATGACGGCGGGTAGTGAGGAAGAAGGAGAGAGGAAGAAGAAAGAGAAAGGAGCAAGCGAGGAAGAATGGTGAGCCGCTGCCCCTCGGGGGTCGAGGGTGTCACGGGGTAATATTAGAGGTCGAGGTGGGAATATGTGACCAGTGCCGTTGGCTTCCTCAACTTCCTCGTCGCGAGTCCTCCCGGGCTCCCGCGCTTGAGTTCCGCTCTTTCCTTCGGGAGTTTTCCCCGTTCGCACGGGGCTATTGCACACGAGGTTCGCTTCCCCGCACCATCGTCTTCCCTCACATCCTCCGCTTCTCCTTCTCGCACTCTCATTTGGTATTCCGGGGGACGCCTACACCTCCCTATCTATTACCCCCTATCCCCCTGTCCCTTTCCTCCTCTCAACTTTCTTCAATCTAGTCGTTTTACTCTCGTTTTACCGATTTATGGATCCGGTCGCGCTCACTCCGGGGTTAGCCTTGTTTGAATTACTCGGCGTCGCCGCTGCCTGCATGCCGGCCCAACTTCCTCGTCCCGCCAGTCTCACTCGATCCGTGCCTTTTGCTCCGAGGGTGTGCGCGAGCTGCCTCCCTTCAACTCTCGTCTACGTGTGTATACCTGCGCTCCGACTGTTCCGACGGGGTCGTCAGCGAAGTTTCCCGCGCGCGTTCGTTCTCCTCTCTATCTTCCTCTTTCTTGCTCCGCTCGAAATATATATTCCCCGAGCAGCCTCACTTCCGACACGTAGAGCCAACTCCCACTTGGTACCTACGGCTCCTCGGTCCTGTCTTTATGAAACGCACCGGGTTTTACCCTCCGCTCTGAGGGAGAGTGTGTTCCGCGCGACGACATGCACAACGGCCCCGCGGGTTATTTTCACGGTACAACCAGCCCCACACCGCCCCACACCGGTCCTGTACCGTGGAAACTTGACTCCGGTGAACACAGTACAGCAGCCGAATAACTAGGAGCTAGCCGGGTAACCAGTGGTGGAAACAGTAGCGAGGAAGAGAGGCATGAGCCAACAGAACTACTCCCGGGTAACTCGACGGGAATTAACTTCGGGGAAAGTCTCGGGGAAGTAACGCAGGCTCAACAACATCGTGCTCCACTCTCTATACGTGCTTACGGTACTTAGGTATAATACCGGTGGCCCGACGAGCGAGTGGAGAACAGGAGGATGAGGGCCAGGAGGGCGAAGAGGACGAAGAAGCGAACGAGGTGAGAAGGGAGGCGTAAGAACAGGTTGAGTGAACCCTTGGCACTTCGGAACGGGCGGGACCGACCCGCCGCGATCTTTCTGTACGTGCCTATAAACTCCTTTCGCCCTTCTGTCCTCATCGTTTCGCGCCCACTCCGGCAAAGTGTATCTGACGGGAAAAGTGTCATCGATACGGCAAACGATAGCGAGGATTAGCGAGGAGGAACGGAATATTGAAGTACATTATTATCGTTCGGGATCAACCCTTACCGTCTCGGAGGACGAAGCTTACGGGGATCGAGAGAGGGAGCGGCTACCCGGCGGGTAACGAAGCTAAAAATAAATTTCATCGATTGCGAGTCGCGGGGGGCTTGTCCCGGTATTTTAGGAGTACCGGGACGATCTTCGTCTCGTCGGGTTGAGGAGATTGATGGCACACTATACAGCGATACACGCGAAAAAAAGGGTTCGCGCCTTTAACAAACATTGTCAGCGCGCAAACGTCTATATTTATTTTCTTCTTAATTTTACAATTTTTTGTTGATGAAAATACGGTTCATTGACAGAAAAAAGAATTGTGGCCCTTCACGGAGGAGGAACGTTTGTTAAACGTACAAACAACTTTCAACCGTGTACCGACGACGTCGGCCAGTTGGATCCTCGGGCCTACGGGGTCCTACGAAGGAAGAAAACGGCCGTACTGAACAGTGAAAATTGCCAGTCTCGCCGGAACACGCTCCCTCTCCTCACCCGGACTCTTTGTCGATTATATCCTCGAACGGGGGTTTCAACGAGAGCGAGCGGAGGAAACGTTCGCGAGGACGGCTTTTTTCCTCTGGCGATTCGCGCACACAGAGAAATCCCTTTCGCTCGCAGTCGCAAAAAGGAACAGCGAACGAAGCGGGCAGCAGGGTTCGTCGAGCTGAGGCGAAAAAGTGAACGAGAAAAAAATACACACACAAAAAAAAATAACAAAAAATAGAAGGAAAATAGGAAACGAGTGTACGGGTGAAAAGGTTGTACGTGCACCCTCACCTCGAGCGTTCCCTCTTGCCCTCCGAGCAAAATCCCGCAGGCTCCAACGAATTTTGTTGGAACTGGAATAAAAGTAATTAGAGGCATTCGTGTCGTCCTGTAATTAGCTTGTGTGTGCACTTTCCAACACGCCAGCACGCTCAGCGACTAATGCGATTCTTGTGACAGCGTCGTCGTCGTCGTCGTCGTCGTCGTCGTCGTCGTCGTAGTCGTCGTCGTCCAATTTCATGCCGCAGTATCGCAGCCGGTTATACCAGCGCAGGAGGGCGAACGAACCAGCGAGCAGAAGCAGGGAGACACGAAACGCCGTTTACCTTATCTCGCGAACAGCCCTGGGAGTGCCCCTCCACGTTTATACGTATATCGAACTATATACCTCCAACGTACGTGTATCGTGCACTGTCTTCGTTACCCTCACGCTCTCCCTCCTATCTTTGCATTTACACAGAAAAACTACCCCCGCTGCTTCTTAGTATTCGAGCGGGACGACGGAAGTCCTTCGGTGGCGCTCTTCCGAGGGGTAAGGTGGCATAGCCCCCGAACGGTTATCCTCCGATGAATATCCCCCGAAAAAAATAACCCCCGAAACGTATATCCCCCGAAAAGGAGAACACCCGAAAGATTAACCCCCAAAACGTCAATTCATTTAAATAATGCGAAGCCTATCGAAACTATCGAATCGTAACGGACGGAGTGAGAGATTGAGACGAAAGGAGACCAACGAAGAAAGCACCGAGCATGCAACTCCCGTTTAACCCCTTTTTTCACCACGATATACACTCGCATTCGTGTACTTCTATTCTTCACATTCAGTCCTCTCTTTTACTCACTCGGAAACTTTCGGGAGCACGAAGACCCCCGCGCTGCAAGCCTGCAACGAACTACTCGAATATAAAGCGAAGGAAAAAATCAAGACGCTTGAATTTTTTTGCGAGACTAAAATTCCTGAACCTGCCGGAGCTGTGAAACGTTTTTAGTAGAACTTCAGCCGGTAGAATGTACGTTGACTAAAAAAAAAAAAAAAAATGATCTGACACAAATGGCAAAAAGATCCTGCAAGAGGTCACGCGACCGTATTTACAATGTAGTGTCCATCGTGATGCACACCGTCTGGAAAGTTTTCTCTCATGTACAGCTCATTATATTCACCGATTTCTTTTTTCTCTTCTTTCTTCCACTAGCAGATTCTCGACTTCGACGCTCGAGACTAGATATAAGGATATCGTAAATTTCAATGCGAGCAGGCTGTATCGGGGAGTATCGGGAAAAGGGTCGGAGGATTGTGTCTCGAGGCTCGTACTCGCGGCGATGATACATCGCGGGGCTTCGCGTCGGCCGCCCCGGGCTCCGATCCCCGACGTCCCCATTGTTTCGTCGAAGGGGAGGGGAGGGGGGGGGGGGGGGGGTTATAAATCACGATTAGCGTGCGTGTAACCCGCGAACGAGGGAGAAAGAGTAACACGACAAAGGAACTGGCGAACGTAGGGTTACTGAGTCCGAGTCTTCTCGAGAGCTTACACAACCTGTCGGCGTCGAGTTACGTGCAATCTAAGTTATAGATAAATAACAGTAAAAGAAAGTTAAATACATTTTTCAAATTTTGTAATATATATATCCAGGGCGCGCTGGGGCCAATAATTACTCCCTCACGACCTCGTCGGGCCTATCCCACTGAGCCCTCGCGCGGGGGTTTCCAAAGAAAAAAAAAAGTTGTCGGGCTCGGAGAGCTCGAGTATATAGATATCGATGGAATTCGACGAACGACCCCGTTTCGTTCGAGCCACAGCGGCCCTGCAGTAAAATACACGGGAAGATGGAATAGTCGAGCTTGACGCGTAATTGTTTTACAAATTTTGTGGAAATATCATAAGAAAATATTTCGATGAAATAAGTGTTGACGTTCGATATACCTTTTTGCGGAAATAAATAAATAAATAATAAAGTGAATGAATCAATGAATAAATAATAAATAGAGTATAAACAAAGAGAATTGTCGCTATGACTGTACCTCCATGGAGTCTACAGTTCCACATGCACGTAGGGCAGATCGCAGAGAGAGGATTAAGTGGCAAAATATCACTCAGACAGGAAAACGGGGGATGGCCAGCGAGAGCACGCTGCAGGGGTGGCTTGCAAGCTCCGGCGTCTGAGAGAGAACGATGGCTGGTACGTGACCGAAATATTCTTCGCCCGAGTTCTGCACAGAGGTGCGGAGTGTTCCGTCTCTTTCAGCGAGATTTTTCCTTCTTCCGTTCTCGCGACTAGAGCAACGGCGGAAAAAGGGCGACGGTACCACCTGCCAGTGGTGGTTGAAAAAAATACCGGGTCGAAAAAATAAAATTTCTGCGGTGGTTGGTGGAAGGGTTCGGTACTGGGGCTCGTAGTGCGAACCGTGAAGTGAGGGATGGAGGGGCCAGTGGTCGCGGCATATGGGCGAAAGGGTTGCGGCCGGGCGTCGGGCATCGAGGGCTTGGACGGGCTGTATAAGGGTAGTTATTTTCATTAAGGGCGAGGTCGTTCGTCGCTTCGTGTATTTCCTGCCCTCACATTTTTCGTACCTACTTTTACTCGTACATCCCCGTTTATAGCATTGCATTCTCGTTCAATTTCCATGTACCAAACCCCTCCCCCATTTTCCATCAAGAATCCCCCTCGCTTTACCATTTTTCCCCCGACGAAATCTCATTTCCTCGAGCGTCCGTCGGATTTTCGCCCTCGTGGCACCGTTCGCTTCTTATCCGCATCCCCCTCAGCTCCTTCGCCGCCTTCTTCCTCGTCGTCTGGCACTGTTCTGTTTGCTCGGCATATACCGCGCGACGAACCCACCCGCCTCCCGCATCCCTCGTTCCGGACCTCAACGCGCCACGCGAAGAATAACGCAATGCGCTAAATTAACAATTAAGAGGTAACTCGTCTGGTAATTAAGCGGGCGCGGAGAGAAAAATAAGATGGGGCTGGAGAGAACTCCGCGGTAGGCGGCAGTCGAGGCTCCGGGGCTGAGGAAAACGCGCCCGCGAAATGCATTAAGGAGGAACCGGCGACGGAGATCGGGTCTCTGCCGTCGAGACCTTGATGTGCCCGAGCGAAAGGGCGTGCTGTGCTCTGCGGAGCGAGGGAGACGAACAACACTCCACGGTGGTGCAAAGAGTCGCGAAGAGACGAGGGAGAATAAGGAAGCGTGCACGAGCTAAGGGTTGGGAACTAGAATGTGCGCCTCTGGGCCGAGTGAGACACAAGAACCGAGTGCCTGTGACGGGTCTCAGGGTTGTTGAGCAGCGGTAATCAGCCCTCTCCGAGCGGCATGTAGAAGGAAGATGGGAAAACAAACGAAAAAGCTCACCGAAGTGCGATCAGTCGATCGTGCATATTTCGTTGGCGACACATTGCGCGTTTAACGACGTTGGCCGCATAATGCTCGTTCAAGGATGCGCAAATTTCGGACTCGACGGGTTAAATAATAATAATATATTTATTATACATATAGGACACAATAATAAAAAGATACCCGGCTCATCGGAGGGTCCCCGAAGAGGCACGGTGCGCGATCGTGAGTAGATAGCACAGAGAGTACAGCGAGATACGGATAAAACGGAGAGACTGGAGAAACTAGAGAGGAAGTCGGTCGGAGAACTCGAAGGAAGAAAATAATAGATAGTAGCCGCGGGAACGATCGTTAGGAGACTTCCGAACGACGACTTCTACCTTCTCATACTCCATCGTCCTCCTCCCGCTCTCCGTCTATCTATTTCCTCCCGTCCGCGGAAGCTTCGATGGCGAAGCGAGGACAGACGTACACACACGCGGGGGAGCATCGCCGTCCTCCTCCGTCACCGTATCGGTCGGTATGTCCGTCTCGTACATGTGCGAGGTGATAGCTGCACTCGCGTGTGTCACGAGCGGTCGCGAGTAAACTCGCACACATCGCGGCGCAGATATATCGCACTCCCGTTACCCTCCTCCGTCTCCCGCGCTATCACCTTCTCCTCCTTTCATGCTCTCCTCGCCATCTTTATCTGTACTCCTTCTCCATCCGCGGCTCGACTTCGATCTCGCCATTCGTCGACGAACGAGCGCGAGAAAAAGAACACTTCGATCACTTGGATCATGGATTCGTGATGTACGGACCAGGCCATATTCACCCCATTTACCCCACGCTCACCGTACCGACGAGAGCGTCGCGTCATGCACAAAATCGCCTGCAGTACGGACGTCGGGGGAATCCCGAAGTCGCGACGTTCAAATCGGGAAGGAGAAGTGGGAGAGCCAGATGAAATGTGTGCGAGAGAGGTAGGAGTGGTCGTCGCGGTAACCGGTATATCGCTGACTTCGGAGTTAACGAGGTATTGTTTCTCGCAATCAAAGCAAGACTCTTTACGAGTGTCCGGAGCTGGCTTCGAGTTACTCAGCGAGGTAGCCGGCTCTCTCTCTCTCTCTCTCCGTGTCTCGTTCTCTTTGTATGTACATCGGGCTCTCCTTCTCCTTCGCTGCATCCACTTCTGTTTTAATTAAGATAAAGGCGAGACGATTCGATCCGCCCTGGATATAACATCGGTCGTGAAGGTCTTTCGACGACGGCGCTCCCGGGATATATATACAGAGTGCCGCTCGGGGGGTAACAAGGTATAACAGAGATGTATAGCTGCCACCGAGGGCATAGGATATCGGGGACAAAAAAAAAAAAGATTGTAATACAAAGTCATGTAAAGGCTGAACAATTTATACGTCGATACACACGAACAGGTGGCTCGGGAATCGCCGAGTCCCTCTCTCTCTCTCTCCTGTTCGACCTGTCACTCTCTCTCTCTCTCTCTTTCTCTCTCTCTTTCTCTCTCTCCGTCGTGTGCGATGTCCCGCGAACCACGAAAAGCCGCGCTGCCGATGCATGCACGACGACACGACCCGCACGTGGACGATATAATGTCTATAGTGGCGGAGGGGGGAGGGGATACCTACACGCGATAGTTGAATAGGAGAACTGGGCGACGGTTATATCGTTCGAGCTCTTGCAACGGTTATAGGAGTATATGTGCAAGGTACACCCCACGTACGTACACCGGGGTATCCGTGCCCGTACGTTATCGCGGACGAATCGCGGAGAGAGTCCCCCCCCCCCCTCGCTCTCGGTCCCCCCCCGGCTTTCCCGTCGAGGTGCAATACAGCAGCAGGCAAGTGTGCGGTGCATCGATCCCTCCCGGCGGTGCATGCACGGCTCTTTCAGCATGTTCGTGCGTCGCTGGTAAAGAGCGGGTTGTTGCGGAGGGAGGAGAAAGAAAAAAAAAAAACAGGTTGAAGATAAAGCGAGAAAACAGAAGAGCGCGAGTGCAGCAACAAAGCCGGAGAGGGGGAAAAAAAAAATAGAAAAAAGAACCCGCGCTTTCAAACCGGCGTGAGCTTTTACTCCGTACGTTTGTGTGTGCTGCGAGGGATGAAGCTAGAAATACGCGGCCACGCGTGAGGTTTGCACGTATGTGGATGGGGGAGAGAGTGAGGCAAAACGGCATCCCGGGGCAAGACGGAACGGTGTCCACCGTTCGGGACGAGAGCCTAGTTTGTGTGTCTCGTTGAGTAACTGGTAAGAAGCGGTCCGTTTTTCTCCACCCCTGCCCGGTTCTTTGTGGAGGAACACCAGTCGAACCTACGGCGCTACACACTTTGATCGTGTATACAGCGGTCTTTCCGGAGGCTGATGCTTCTTGGATGGAGAAAAAAAAAATATGCTGGTGAGACCGAGCAGAGTGGCAGAGAATATGTAGGCGAAAGAAAGAGAGGAAAAGAAGAGAAGAAAAAAAAGCCGGGACGTCGCGAGTGGACGGCGATAAACTGCTTCCCGACTTATTGTCGTCACGTTGATATCTCGAGAGACCGCGACGGGGAGAGAGCACTGGAGTGAAGAATGTCACCGCGATTTATACGCGTCCACTAGCATAAGCCACAACGCGTTGCGGGGCTACGGAGCCAGAGAACGAGGGCTTGACTGATGTCGTCTGTAATTGCGTGCACGCCCGCCTCTTGGGCCTGGCTGTCGCTGTACAGCCTCAGACAAACTGTACCCAGATCCTCGTCCCGGCAGATATATCGTGGAAATATTTCCCTGGCTAACCAGGGACGGCATCGTGCCATGTGTTTTCCGTTTCTTTTTTTGTTTTTTTTTTTGCGTGACCACCGACCGAGAATGGTCTGGAGGGCCATTCGCAGAGAGGCTCCTTCGATCGCGGAAGATAGTCTCAAGATTCGACCGTTGGATCGACGAGGAGTCAAGTGCGATTACTCAAGTGGAAAAGACCAGGCTCGAGATTTTTCCCGATTTGCGAGGCAAAGCCGCAGAGGTTGAACGCAAAGGCTGCTGAGAACTTCTTTTTTTTTTTTATCGCCCTACTTCGGTATATGTGTGTACATCAGTCTACTCTTCGGCGAAAAATAAAGAGGGAACGGAAGGTAAACGTGGGATGAAGCGAAGAGCTGGGAGGATGAAACGATGGATGCGGAGCTCGATCGGTGAATCGCGAGGCGGAAGGGCCGTGAGGTTCGTGGTGAATTCTTATAAATCAAAACAGACACGCCATCCCGAGGTCCCTATCACCCTGAGATCGCGGAGGTATCGTTTTTTGCAACCTCTGTCTCGGGGGCTCTCATCGCCACCATTCGCCAACCTCACCTGCCCGCGGCCGCGTCTTCTTATCGACCTGAAGATTTCCTGGAGATTTCCTGGAGATAAAGTCGCTCTCTCGTTTTGGTTTTAGGAGCGCGCTCGTATGCTTCCTATACCGTAATCAACTTTCCCGCGGTTACATGTACGATCGTATGAGAACCTCATCGGAAGCGGATATCATGGCAACTTTCGATAAGATTTTTCATTTGACCCTGTATGTCAATACCGGTGACAAAGATGATTACAGTTTTCATTACCGACCGCGGTATTTCACATACTCTCAAGAAATGGCATTGATAAAACGGGATATACTGTATTTTGACGAGGAGTACGTTGAGAGATTGACGGGACGTTGGACTCGATTACATCCCCCGTCCGGGCTCACCGTCGATCCGGCTCGTTCGGGCGCGCCTCGAGGAGGTGACACGCGATCGGCTCTGCTAGAAACTCGTAGGAAATCCACTTAGAGAAAGCGTGTAACGATCGAGAACGCCCGCTGGGGCTACACCCAACGGTGGTGAACGTGTACTTTGTAAGTTCCTCTTTCTTTTTTTTTTCATCCCCTCACTTCTCTCTTTTGCTCCCCTTTCCATTCTTCATTCGTTCCCTCGCTCCTTCGCCTGTTTGCTTTCTTCCCTTCTCGTTCTTCTTCTTCATAGGCGAAATAGCGGCAGCGAAGGCTTGCGCTTGCCCAGGATGGCTGAGAGCGCGTGTGGGCAAACGATTACGAGCCAGCAGCACGATCATTACGACTCGACTGGCTTCCAACGCGGCCCTCCTCGTCCAATAGTACAACCCTTGCCTGTATGAGAGTAGTCTACTCCATTGGTTACACTGTTGCAACGAAGAAGCGATAGCTCTCCGGCGAAGTCGCGCATTCTCGGGCCAACGGTGTTGGGCGGCGCGATCGGGAAAAAGGAGGAACAATTTCGCAGGAAAACGAGGGCTGTTCGCGAAGTAAATGAGACGGGTAATTTCGAGAGGAAATGTAGGGTTGGGTCGCTGTAAATAGGCTGATCATAAAAAAAAAAAAATTAAATGTATCGTATTTGGAAAGAAAAAGAAGCAACAACGACGCAAAACTTACGAGGATTCTGCACGTGGGCAGGAGAGGGAGGGCTGTGTCGCGTAATCCCAGTGGCAGATGCACCGTTGGGAGGTATTTTGGCGTGTACCGTTGCGAGGCACGAGTTCGCCACGTCGTATATGAGGTAGGCACCGTAGTACCGACCGGCACTTCCCATTTTCAATTTGTTCTTACCCGGTACTACAGCCATTTTAGTTCCAGCCAACACGAGCTTCACTTAACAACTGTGCACATCCACTTTCAACTCTTTCACTATCCTGCGATAAACAAGTGCGCACATGGATTTCCCTCACTTCCCCTCACTTGCCGACCCCTCGCGGGTAATTCTCGATCTCCGCACAGGTATTCTCGAAAATCGAGTGAGCACTAGGGCACCCCCTCGCCGGCGTCACTAGGTCATCGCCGCAAGCCTTCGGAGAGGGTGCGAGAAGAGCCTGCAGCGGTAGAGTGAGGGAGTTGGTAAGCGCAACCGGAACAACCGGCCGACTTGAAATACGACTTCTGTAAAACTAGTTCTCCGGCTCTCAGTCAAGGTCGCACTGTGTTCCTCCTTCTCGCATATATATATATATATATTTACGTGCATGTACATGTATATACATATGTATTTCCGAATGTATATTCCCGGCAGCGCAAAACCCTTCCACACGCACCCACACACAGTAACCCGACCGTAGCGTGTAACCCCGTCCACGAACACTCACACTGGCTTCATTTAATCCAGTTTACCCGGCGAGCACTAAAGTGCGAAACCCTACGCGGTTAATCCGGTATTCTATTTAAACACGTATTACTCGGTACACAAAGTTGTATTGCCGTTGTGGCACTATCCGTGCGATCTCCGGTGGCGGCATAGCTGTCTCGTGTGTGCGCCACGTACACGCGAGGTATCAACTGCGATGTAATCGGTCGAACGCATTGAGACGATGTATGCACGTGGCAAGTGGAGAACGTCGCGAGAGACGGTCCAATATGGTCTCGGTAACGCGAACGATTTTGCACTCACACACCTCGACATCGCGTCGCTCCGACGATACACGATGCGGCGGGACACTCCGATAACGCTATCAGTGACGAATCATTTCCGTATTGAATTAACTAACGCGCGAGAGTTTTTTTTTTTTCATGCAAATTTGGAAGCGAGAGCCGACATCGCGAGATTTGAGAGCCGAGAACGAGGAACGGCGACTGGGGTAAACATTCCAAAGACGGTGCGTGCGTCGGGTACTTTCCGTTTCGCGGCTCTCGTCGTCGCGACGCAACTAAGCTGGTGCACGGCGGTGCGGAGAGTCGGATCGCGTTGACTGTATGGCCTGTGGTGGCAGCAGTTTGTAATCGCATAGAGAGAAGCGGATCGTCGGTGGGCAGGGCCACGCCGGGCCCGGAACGGAAACGGTGCGGTCCCGCGGACCGGAAGCCAGGACCGGGAACGTCACGAGTCAACGGCTGCCTCTGATTGCGCGACGCTTAAACTCGGCCAGATAAAACCTCATGTCGCGTGTGCGATGTATGTGTGTGTGTGTGTGTGTGATCGAGCCACCGCTTACGCAGTGCACAGCACGGAGGCTCCGGGCCGACTTGGTCGCCGCCTCGAGATTACCATCTCTCCGGGCGTTCAGTTCGCGGTAACTTTTCGATGCCACTACCACGCGACCGCTTCGTCGTCGGGTAATGATTATTTTAACAAGGTCCTTTTCAGTTCATACACTCTCGGTTATGCGCTACACCGACGATTGTACTCCGCGGCGATACACTGTACGTGCGATGCCGAACAACGGGACACGCACGCAAAATGCCCGCGCGCGTGCCACTATATATTCTGTGCGGCAGCGGAAGAAGGACGACGGGGGTTCACTCAAGTGGGAGTTTATCATTTTTTTTTTTTCGAAAAGCTAAGAAAAAAAATTTAATTTGATCGAAGAGACTTCGGGTAAGATTTTTACGATATATTATTTGTTATCTTTTTAACATTTGAGTTCACGATTACTTTTGATGCTCCGGGAAATTTTTGTTGTTTCGGCGAAAGAAAATAGGAACAATGTGGAGTTTCAGGTGCGTACAGAGACTATATCAACCGGAAAATGCACTCGCGCTGGAGTATACGCGTGACGTACTTCCGCGGCGTGGACGTAATAATGAAAATTTTAATTAATAATCAAATAATGCCGCTGGCTCAGTGATCGCTTCGTTAATAACGAATAACTACGATAGGGCGGAGAGAGAGAATAGGGAATGGGGAGGAGGTATGCATTCTTTACTGCTCTTTGAACCGGACAACACTCGGTTCATTCGGCATGTGTTATTAGCGAGCATCTACAATGCCGCGGTACCCTCGCAGTTATTAATTCGTATCACATATGCAGGGGTGGCTTTTCATATACCTATTCCAGAGTATCAACGTTTATCAGATCGGTATTGCCTACGTACTCTTGGGACATGCAACGGGTCGAGCGCGGAAGGCGGGAAGTGGAACGAACAATATGAATCGTAAAGTACCCTCGGTCCTTCGTACAATTATTAATATGCTGTCGCCATATCGGCACATATCATTGTGCAATTTGGAAAACTAACGCCATCGCGATCGCCGTATTTTGTCGAGTATCGCGACCCTTTCTCTCCGGCAATATTCTCCCGTCGCCGAACCATAATTTCGAGAGAATTACTAAAACTAACCCCCGTTACCAACAAAATACGACCGATTTAATCTAGATCGCTCCTCATTCCCGTCCCGTATTCATCATAGACCTTACACTGCGACATACGCACACCCGTGTGGATGATATGTGCGTTCATGAAATAATCAAACTGAGCAAGAAACAAAAATACAAGCCCCCACGCACAATCGCATCGATACGCGTCAAAGTCATCCGGATGTCCGTGTGTCGCTTCGTTTCAGTATTTATGCCGAGTAGATTGTTCATCAGACGGAACGAATAATCGTGTTGTATGGTACAATTGCACAAGTGTACAGATGTTCGACGAAGGAGCGATTCAACAGAGCGGGCATGCATCCCGGCGTGTAGGAGTTCGCGTTCCCGCACACTTGCTAAAAGTGCGACGAGTGTTCAAGCGCCGTTGTGTCGTAATTCCTCTATGTTGCTCGCCGCCTGTGAATGCACACACGCATGCACATCGTGCGGGGAGCCAGACGCCTCCGACAATAGCGGCTGGACGCGAGAGACGGGGATCTCTCGACGAGCGCGAACGTTCGCGAGCGACAGGAAGGCGACCGTATCAAATGCTTACCGGCCGGCTACAATGCCGCCGTTGTGTACATACACATGCGCATATGCATGATATGTACACATGCACAGTGCTCAAGTAGTCGGGTTGTCACCGTATCGCGATATACTTACGAATTCTCCGCGCACCAAATACCACGTGCCCTGGTGGAATTCTCGAGCGTTGTATCAGCTCCTGACAACGCCTGGGCAGGGCCCCAACGTAACGCTCCAACATTGCTACCGGGTTTACACCGATAAGATACCGTTGAATTCCCCCATCGGACGAACACTCCGGCCAAATTCACCCGTGCAGATATTCAGCGGGCTATTCCTGGTGACGGGTCCCCGGTCGAAAGGGTATCAGCGATCACACTGACGAATCATCGAAATTTCCGATTGGGTGTTGGTTTCAAACGAATATTCTTTTTCATACGCGGATGTCCATGTTCGATAAATTTTACCATGTATATTTCCACAAAAATGTTCACGTGGTTCTCTCGGCGAGACTACGCGACACCGACGAGCCGCGCGGAAGCTGGAAGAAAAAAATAAAAATAAAATAAAATGTGAATACGCGGGTCACATATGGTCGTCTCCCGTTTCTCGACACTCGTCTCCAGGCCATTTTATAACGCTCGCGTATCGTGTATACGTACTTGTAACGTACACAGGTGCAGCCACCCAACGCTAAGACTCAACAGGTTACTGGTACGAGCAGCACGCTGGGAAGGAGACCGAGAGAGGGCGAGCGAACGAGAACAACATCGTCGTCGTCGCCGTCGCCGTCCTCGTCGTCGTCGTCGTCGTAGTCGTCGGCGTCGTCGTCGTCGTCGTCGTCGGCGTCGTCGGCGGCAGCGACGGTATAACAGCCGCGAGACGCTGGATTTACTTTTGTCGTGGTACCCGCGATACTCGCGATCGTTGTCGAACGACCTCGTGCTCGACAAGGCCGCTCGTTACACGAAGAAATCCATCGTGCTTCCGGCAGAGTCGTTACGCCGTTAGCCGAACTAACCAAACCATCGACCCCTCAGCACATTCCTCTCTATCTTACGTAACTCCTGTTCCCCGTCCGTGCCCCATCCGCACGATGTGCGCGAACTTTGGGGATAAGCCGGGACTTTTGAATCCTCGGCTCCTCCGGTTCTCGTCTTCGTTTCCACTACTCTCCTTCTGCCGTCTCGTTTTTCGGGGCGTTCTCCGACCGGCGGTGGACCGTCCATTTCGAAATTCCGTCCCGGAATAGGATCGGACCGGGAGGAAAACGACGCGAGCTCGGCGTCTCGTGTGCCAGTGGCTTCGGTAAAAAGCGTCAGTTACAAATCGCACCGAGAGGGCTTGCCGGGAATGGAATGGTCGGGGGAGAGCCGGTGGAAAGGGCGCAGCCGAGAGCTCGGAGAACGATGGGAGAGCAAGACCGAGCGAGTTGTGAACTCGCGAGGGAAGCGGCGACACCAAGGGCCGAGTCGAAGTGAGCGAGAGAGGGCGCGAGTTCGTATTAGGGGTAATGGGCATTATCTCCATCGATCCCAGCTCGCCGAACCACTTCCTTTTGCTCCTTCTGGAACCAGGATCTCTCTCGACCACCCACAAACCCTTGGCCCCCATTCCCACCCACCCGCCGTATCGGAGCGCGGATCGTTCGAGCAAATCGGTCGCAAAAACGCATGGGAATTCATCCAACTTAGGATCAGGAGGGCGTTCGAATCTAGGTAAGGACCTCGCTGGTTTGCTGTTCCTGAGCTCGATGCCTCGTGCATCCAACGGCCACCGGTACGGGGCCATACAGAAACGGGTTCTCACTTGCGGAATAATTAGTTTTCCGACTTGGAGGGAAGAACATCGTTTCCCATGATCCTGAATGCATAATCCGTCTCGAGCCACGATCTTTTTGTAGTGTTAGAAAGAGCGGCCGTTCACAGACCGATAGAGGATACCTCGTCAAACCCGATTCGCACAACTCGATACCCGCGAAAAGTTCTGCGCTGATGCAAGGTATTTCTGAACGGCCCTGTAGCTTCGGAGCGCGCAATGTCGGTAGTGGTTCCGTCGCGCCGATTCTCGGCGGGATTGGTGTGGAATTTCAAACCGACGTGGATTGGTCGGGATATTTCGCATAGAGAATCCGTGAGAGTGCACATCAGCTTTGAGTATGACGACGAGGGAGAATTCTTTGCGTCTTATCGCTCGGGTGGGGGGGTCGTTGAGTTCCGCGCAAGGACGCCGACGAAGCTCCGGAGCTTGGGAGGAAGTGAGGAGAAGAACGAGACGAGGATGCGCGCTTCTCGAGCAGTTTGCCAAGGGATATGGTTCGCCTCGACGATGCTCCCGCAATCGGCGAGAGCTATTTCTCTATCCTGCGCTCCCTCGCCAGTTCCGTCTCCGGGCCAACGTCATCTGGCTCGACTCGACTCAGCGCCGGTTCCCTCTTCGCGGGCCAATTCCTTTATCGAAAGGAAAACGAACGATCACTCCCACGTCACTGCGGAGCCACGATCAGCGGAACCCGAGAACTGGAGCGATACGATAGGGAGGGATGGAGAGAAACGCGCCCCCCCCCCCCCGTCCCCCGTCCCGCGACTAAACTAACGCTGACTAATCGTCGTAATGATGATAACGGTACGTCAATCTCTCGGATCGAGGTTGGGTCTCGATTTGCAGAACGGACTCTGGCAGAGTATGGGCGGAATCGACTCAAGATCTGGCATTGATCTCGCTCGTGATTAATGCCGGATCCGGCTTTAATCTCCCCCTCATGATTAATGACGGCATCCTGAACTCGCCCGTACCTTCCAGCGTTTTCTCCATAAACGGATTTTTTCTTTTCTTCTCCTATTTCGGCAATCGCAACAACAGTGTCCACTTTACACCGGAGAAAGAGATAGAGAGAGAGAGAGAGAGAGAGAGAGAGAGATTTTATTCGGCAACTTGCAGGAATCGAGGCTCGCTGCCTGGTCGATGATCCAGGAAATGCACCGGGCTCGTGTTTCCTGTCCCGCTCAAAGCGGACCTCTGGCTCTACGGCGAAGTAGCTCCCGACTCTTGCAGTCCGGTGGGACGCGGCCACTGCGAATAGAGAAAACGGGAGATGGAAGCCGATCGTGACGTGGTTGAGATTCACCGGGCGGAGAAGCCCTCCAAACCCGCTGCTACCGCGCTTCTTCCCTCTATTCCCGGAGGAAATTTCGGCGCCAAAGCCGCCACGGACAAGACCGGGCTTCCCTTTCTTCATCCTCTCATCCACTTTTTTTTTGTTTCTTCGTCTTACTAGCCCCCACTCGTATTACATGTTTTCGTCATGGGCCCGACGTACTTCCAATGTCTCTCGACGTTCATCCTTTTCCTTTGACTCTGACGATTATTTGAGTAATAACCGCACGTAGAGCGAGGGAGATCTTATATAGTTCTCGACACACTTAAGGGATACCGGGGCGAAACGGGGACACGGAACAGAACGAGGACGCTTCAAACCGCGGACACGACGCGGAATGAGGTATCACATGAATAAAAAATAATAATAACAATGATAATTCATCGGAACACTGGAAGGACTGGGGTAAAATGGGGAGTTTGGACATAATGAGCATACCGGGTACAATGGACCTCCTAAAGGACCGAATAATGGATGTCAGTTCTCTTGGTTGACGGTGGGTTTGGGAGGTACGTAATTTTTTCTCGGGTCGGATAAAAATTTTCATGAATGTGGTAAAAATTATTACACAAAATAAATAAATAAATAGGTCGATAAACAATACATTTTCCAGATGTTTTTTCCCATGTTCTGTTTTGGTAAATGCTCGATTCGTAACTCTGGACTTATCCGAACGACCTTTGTCCCTCACCTCCCCCATTTTGCCCCCTTCTCCCTTGTACGTGGTATAATATGGAAAGCAGTGACCCGATATATGTCTCGTCGCGAGATACAAGATAGAAGTATATTTCTGGAAGCAAAAGACGCGGAAGGAAACCCCTTTTACCTTATGCCGTTGAGATGCACGATGAAAAAGTGCGGCGGGAGGGCAAAAGGGCAGCGGGCGGTGGAAGCCGAGTCGAGCACACGATCCGGATATCGTTGTGTGCGGGCGCGACGCATGTCTGCGAGTCGGTGGACGAGTGGAGAAGCGAGGTAAGTGAGTGAGTAGTGACTGAGTGCATTTCGCAGTGGGAGCCATCTTTCACTGTGCAAAGCGGTCGTGAGGGGTTTCTGGAACCCTCCCGCTGTTAACTCCCGTCGGGCTCGCGCGGAAGCGAGGCGGCGGATGATAGCAGCCGGATAGGTAATGCGATGCGCGCAACCAGCATGCCTTATCCCGCAGGAGCTCCAAGCCGCCGCAGCCATCCACCGCGTTACCGCCATTACCTCGATAAGTGGATCTCTATCGAGATTATCTCTCCGGAGCATCCCGGCGTAGTTAAATTATTACAACGTTTCTGGGGGCCTCCGGAATACGGCAGCCAATTTAATAGTCCGAATCATCTTCCGGCATCGGTTTCCAGCCGGCCACGTTCCCGTGATATCCGACGACCTTTCAATCCGATACTCATGGCGCGTTCACTCAATTTGAGTTTTCATGCTTCTGGTGTATATCCAACGCTTCTCCATCTCTCGATGATCGCCCTGAGATTCGACACGCCAGCTGTTCGGATCAAGATGCCAATCGTTACTTCTCATCGCGTTTTTTATCAGCTCGGAGGCAGGCAAGGCATTTTTAGGATCGCGAAGATCTTCGCTCAAAGTTGGCGCGTGTTCGAGAAGTGGACGAGATCGGGGGGGGGGGGGGGGGGGGGGGGTCGAACGATTTCAAAGGGCACTCGTCCCGGTGCTGCTGGCCGGGGGAAATGAGGCAACGTTTCAGCATCGCGAAGGGCCCTCAGCACGAGTAATTTTACCGTGCCCTTTTATAGGTCATTGGTCGCGCGACACACTAGATAACGAACGTCCAATTTCTCCGCGGGGCCAGAAGGAAGGGGCGTAGGAGAAGGATCATGACGATGAGAGGAACGACGGGAACGAGGAGGGCCAACCTTGTGGAATACGAGGGTTGAGTCGGACGAGGTACGAAGGGACAAGCGAGGGAAGGGGCTGCGAAAGAGGCGCACCTCTTGTGTGCCCTGATGCTCGCAGGCGCACAGGGAATGAACGATAGAGAAAACGTATAGCCGCGTGGCGGAGCATTAAGATAGCGGTCTCTCTCGCCGTCGCTCGCGCGAGGGAAGGTAATAAATACGCAAATAAACTTTCCTCGTTAACCTATCGGTGGAGAGCAAGACGGGAAACAGGCGAGCGGGTGAGCCGAGGAGAGAGAGAGAGAGATCGGTGGATCGACGAGCGACGAGAGGGGTTTCGGGGCTGGGATGGCTCGGAGCTATCGGCGTGAACGTTCGCGGCCCGACGGAACTCGGGGCATATACATGATACGCGAGAAGAGCGAGCACGGTAGAAATTCAACCCAATGGGCCCGCGGGCTATATCTGTGCCTGATCGTACCCTTTGCTTACTTACCCCACGTCAGTTACTGTACCCCCCTCGCCCTTGTTTCGAATAACCCGGGTACTTCGCTACTCCAATCTTCCTCACGGTATCACCGAGCCAATTTATGTCCTCTTCGCCTCATCTCCAGATGCTGTTAATGCTCTTCTCTCAGCTCGTATCTATACCCACTTCGCTATTACCCCTCGATGTATATAGGTGTACGCATAAACAGTAGTTTGCTATTTACTGTCTTTTCATCTTACCCTACCCTCAACTTTCATATCTCCATCCGTTTCGCGAGTACCTTTTCTCTTGCAGAAGTGGGGGCGGATGGCCTCCGTAAAACGTAACTCGATTCGGTTCTTTTCCCTCCGTTGCCGAGAGGTTGAAACGGGAGGCATCAAAATATTAGCATGCTGATCAGCCTACGGCGATCCGTTCGAGCCGCTCGCCCCTCCCTCTCCGCCTTATTCTCTCTTAAATTCACGAACGTAAAACCCACTTAACGTTGGCAACCACTTTGCTGTTTCCCTGCAAACATGATATTCCCGAGGGAGGGCGGGTCAGAAGCAGATAAGTAGAAGCAGAAGCGAAACCGTCTAGCAGTGGCAGTCGAGTATCGGAGGCATCCTCTCGCCTCCGTTTTCAGGCCGACACCGATACCGACGTCCTATCTCATCCCCCAACTGTGCTCCGCGCTATACATCCCAACGAGGCTATACTACTTCGTCGTACGATACGTCATATCCGCTCGTATCAATTTGATGTCGAAGTCAGCGGCATGCAGGTCCGGGCGGGGAGTGCGTGGAGGGAGGGCAGGCAGAGTTTCGCCTTCCCTATCGTACGAATTCAACGAATATGTCGAGAGCCGAGGAATGCTCGGAGAAAGCGGGGGACAGACGGAGGAAAAGGGAAAACGGGGGAGAAAAAGGGAGGGAGCCTGTCCAGATCGATCAAACGACGTTCCTGCTGGATTGTCATGCGAGATTCGTTACACAAAAAATTTAGCTTACAAAAACGCTGCCAATTTTCATAAAACATATCTTCTGTATCATGCATGTTCTTTTATCCGCTTTCCCGTACTCTTTAATTCATGCGTTTCTGTCACTGTTGATATTCGAAATATATTCCAGAGAGAAAAAAACAAATTTTTTCTGTGAGCTTGCTTTCAGTTTGAAAATCTCACTTTTAACCCTGCAGCTCACATATAATTTTTTTCTACCTTCTAACTGGGGTACATATGTATCCCACGCGTTTCTTCTACGTACAAGAGTTCTATGGGCAGTTAAATGGCTTTTGCCGCACGTGAATCTCTTCGTTTTTTCATAAGGAAGAGATTGGTATGCGGCAAATTTGGTTTTATTAAAGTGTATGGGTTGAGAATCACCCTTAAAGCCGAAAACGTTACGAAAATTGGCAAAAATCGTACTTTTCGTGTTAAAAAATAGTACCTGCGTCGGTCGGAGAAGGGCCGATATGATGTGCCGTTTTTCACTAGCCGTAACCGACCTGTGGGGAATGTTTTTTTAGTGGATGGCGGTCGTAATTATTTTTTCTCGTATGCGCTCTGGATCATACGGGTTATTCCGGGGACGCCCTCGCCGAGTTCCCGCAGCCGGCGAAGATTAGAGAAAAACTCGTTTCTTTGAGGCATCCCGCGCCAGTCACGAGGCGCGTGAGCGTGTTAACGAGCTGCCCTCGAGAGTTAGAGAGAGAGAGAGAGAGAGAGAGAGAGAGGGTGAGAAGTGCGTGTCGAAAAAGGGAGTGACATAGGGCGAAAAAGATCGCAGGAGCCGCGTGGCTGTGTCGTCACCTAACAACTTTGACCGGTTTCTCCCCCTGGACAATTGGCCCCGAAATTGGCGGCGTGGGCATCGAACACTCCGCTCGGCGATGCTTTGAGCGAGAGAGCCTCCTGCCCCACGCCATCCTTGCCGCCGCAACCCTTCCACACGCCCGTACCACTCGACCCTTTGGAAACTCTCGTCGATATTCGCGCGTGACCGTTCGTCCGCAGCCGCTGTACCGCCGTTACCGTCAGGGCTGCTCCCGTTGTTGGGTTTACTGCTGGATTCGAGGGAACGGAGGTTGTATAGAATTTAAACGTGCCGGGTTTACCGTGCCGCCGCTCTCTCACCCTCGTGTGGTCCACTCGAAACTCGAGAGGGTCGGCGATCCGCCTATCGGCGGGATTGGACAGCTCGAACCAGTGCCGAAAAAATAATCCCGGATATCGTGTATTATTACCCGAATCCAAGCAAGACCTTAACTGATCAAAAGGGTGTTCCATGAAAATGAAGGAAGCTCGTGTGATATTTTTTAATCTCACTGTACTGGCACATCTTACCGCGTCAGTCCATATTCACCACTTCAGCTTTATATACGTAGTATGTAAGGCCAAAGTATATATAGTAACCATACGTACGTACACAAGGAGCGTGACCGACGAAGCACCGACCATTAACCGAGGAGGAACATAAGAAGGGACTTACTAGTCATAGCTTCCTTGTAACATTCTCTGGGGGTCCTCCCGGTCCCCGCAACCCCCGGCGTTCCTGACACTAACGCCGCTCCGAGTCGCGGCAGCAACATGCTTCTTGCTCGCAAACGGGTTGCAGGATAGCTGCACCGAGAGGAACGGAGAAGGAGGAACGCGCGGACGCACGGGAGAGATGGAACACTAGAGAAAAGATACTTTTCTCTACGACCAGCATCCTCCCGTGACTCTCAACCTCAGCGGGCCAGCGCGGGTTCACTGTTTCAGCTTTCCCCGACTCTCGTTCCCGCCGTACGCTGGTCCACTGTGTTTCTCGAGGATACGTCATATTCTTCGGTGAAAGCTGGGCGAGAGAAGGTCCGCCGGAATAAGAACGGTATAAAGGGATGTAGAAAAAGAAAGTAGCACTATGTAGCATCGTAGTAATCCGACTTCTCGGATCCGATCTCGCAGTCGACCGTGGAACGGTCGTGCGGTAACGGTGACACCCCCATGGAGTCGTTCCGGGACGGGTAAGAAGAAGCCGAGGCAGTCTTCGACGACGACGACGACGACGACGACGACGACTACAAGCCTTTCCTGCCGCCTCTCTTCTTCGTACCCGCTATCCAGAGCCAAACTTCAGATTTATCCTTCCCGAAGAAGGGGGTCAGAGATTTTGCTCGAGCTCCGGCGCAAGGCATTCGGCCAACTCTCACTCCGCGAAAGCGTCTCCCGTCGCCCACCGAGCAAGCAGCCCTCCCCCGCTGTGCTCTCCAGGACTCACTATTTATCTATATCTCCGAGCCCCTCCATCTCGCTCTCGCATTTCCGCGAGGTATGCGTCTCTCTCTCTCTCTCTGTCTCCGTCACGAGATTCGGCACTGTGGGAGAGGTTTTCTGAAGTATAGCATCGCGAGGCCGCTTTAAGACCGAGAAAGGAAGTCGTTGGTGTTGACCCGGCCGTTGGAGAAGTTCCCGGACAGCGCGGCGGTGATTTTCTCGATTGGCCCGATACTTCTCCGTCGTCCTTAAGCCCCTTCGGCACCGACCACTTTCTCCCTTCGAAGCTCCACGCTCCAGCTCTATGTATCTGTTTATCCAGGCAGTGTTCGTTCTCTCGTCCCTGCTTTCCGCCGCACCGTCCATTCGATATACCATTCCCAACCTACAACCCACCACTTCCCCCGTGTCTATCTCGTTGCGACTGATAAAAGCAATTGTCTACGTCTGCCACCGCGGTAATCTACCTATCTATCTTCTTTATGCGCCCGCCGGGGTCGCGAGACACTCCGAATTGATTGAACTCTTTCGTGGGGTTCCTCAACCTGGTATCGTCCCCCGTGACTGGGGAAGGACGCAACGAAGGGATTCTGCGACCGGGGAGATCGGGAGGTCGTCAACGGCGCGAAGGTTTCGTTTTTCCTGCTGAAACAATATCATTTCGTACGTTGAGGCCCCCCTCGCGCTGTCTCTAGATTCCCTTTTCTCCACACGCCCAGTGGTAAGCGTAGCCGGTTTGTGGCCCAGCGTGTATGTGCCATCCAACAGAGACCCAACATGACGCCAGCATCACGTACAGCCACTTCTTTTTTCGTATTGCTCGTCCGACGTAGGAGCCGTCAGCTATTCCGCCGAACCAAGTCTCGCACCTGTGCCACTTGGACGAGCTTCTTCGATCTCCGACCCTTACCGCCTCATCGCGAACACACAAAGTCCCGCAAATGCGAGAGTGAGATTCTCGTGTGATCCAAGAAGGCCACACGTTCTCGGCGGACTAGTGGCCTTTCGCCTGGGATGGTCGGGTGCAAGGAAGGAAGGACCCATAGGGTCGATCCAGGCAGCTCCGCCACAGCCACCACCGATCGTCGCTGGGGCTCTGGCTGGGGAAGACACCAGAAGCAACGGCAGTGCCGCGTCCCTGAAGCACGCTCTTCGTCCCGATCAAATTTAACTTGGCGCAGCGAATTTCCAAGTGCTGTTTTACGAGTTTTCGTTGCCACTGGGAATGGAGGGATCAGTCGTTACCTCGGAGAATGTCGCTCGGGGAAAACGTCTCCTTGCGCGCGCAATAGCCAAGAACTCTTTCGCTCGGTCTCCCTCGCTTCGTCTTCACCGTCGTGTACCCTTCCCTTCTCCTCGGGCTTGTTCGACGATAATTCCCTTCTCCCACCGTGTCCTCGCGACGACGAGACCCGAAGATCTCAATCAATTTTTTAATGGACGGCATAGAAGATTGAGTTCGTGGGAAGTTCGTACCCCGTCGAGGAAGATGAATAAACGGAGAGTGCGAACGGAACGTCAATAAAATCTATGTACAGTTGAACTTGGCACGGTTTATGGAAGCGTCGGTGCACAAGTTGGTAACTTCCACTTCGCGCGCCGGCTATACGTCGTCGTCACGATCGGCGCGTGGATGCTCGGCAGGAGGCGGGAGGCGGTGTGCAATTCGTATTTATGGATCAGTACCGGTGTTACGTAGAAGAAGTTGGTAAACTAATTTTCAGGAACCCTAATAACAATAAGAAGGGAGCGAGTGATGGTTTGAGACAGAGTAGGGCGCACACGACTCCCGCGAGAATCGGATTCCAGGAGTCAGACCCGGCTGGGTCTGACCACGTACGGTTTTATCCACTGGCACTCGGCTGCACTACAGGGGCCAGAGAGAGGGCTGCCGACGGGCGCCCCGAGCCCCGCGGGGTGCAGGGCCCTCCCTCCGATTATTGGTTGCGTGCTCGAGACACACTAACCGGTAACCGATAAAGTGCTCGAGTATTTCGAAATCGATGACGTTGTCCGCGTCGCGGAAAGGAGAACGAAAGGGAGGAATTTGCCAGGCGAAAGGTCGGGGGAGAAAGAACGTGAACTGCGACGGAAGAGAAGGGAAGGCACTGGACAGAGGTTAAGAGAAAGGAGAAGAAAAAAAAAGAAAAAAAACCTGATCCGCCGGACGTACGCTGCTGGCCAAACGGTGGGGCAAGAGGTATATATCTATATATGTGTATACATATACATATATACATATATATATATATATATATATATATTAGAGAAAAGAAAACAGAGGCCGTGCCATTTTGCCTCGCTCGAGGGCGTCAGGCGATCGAATTTACTGCCTGGCCGCTCCGACGGGCACAGAGCACCGGGGTCTTGCCCACCCTCGCCTCGGCCCCTCTCTTTCTCTCTCGCTACGGGCAAGCCTTACCCCTAGGAACCTTAACGGAGGCGAGCAAGCAACCCTCTCTCGTTCAATCCGCGCTACTGGCCAGCAGCTCGGGCTCGCTCGAGGTTCCACGGACTTATCTCGACTGCCGTACCTTCCGAACCGCTCCACGGAAGCTTTATTCCAATAACATTTTCGGTTCGCCTCCATGACTCGGAGCTACCGAACTAGCCTACCGGTCCAGCTCCAACCCCCGACCTCACCGAGCAACTATACCGTACGACGCCTTCATCCCGCTCCACTTTCTTATACTTATTCCACTCTCGATTCCCACCGCTTCCGGAACGGCGCGCGTTACCATTATGCGAAATAATGAGCTCCAGGGGCAGCCCCCATTGGCAATAGCGTGGCTATCAAACGTCGGACGTTCGCTGTATATACGATAAATCTAGTGTATGGACCGTTATGCTCCGCGCCTCTATTAATATACGTCCAATTTCATAATGGAGAAAATGTTTGTGCGCTTCTGTACCAGGCGGATATCGTCCGACGGTGGAATGGAGGGTGTCGGTATTCAAGCGTGTAGCTTTCGGGAGATTACAAAGAATGAGGGGCTTGAGGTATGGCTGACTGGCTCCTAATGCCGCTGCCGCTGCTGTTCGAACTTTCCGAAATGTATGGCGGGCCGGGGGGACTAAGTCCTCCCGGCCGCGCCACCCCACGAGGGCTTTTCCTCCGAGGCTGTTTCGATTAGAGTTTACACCTGCACTGTATCGGGTTTTGGGAATTTCAGCTTGACAGCCGTGCGACGGGGGAAACTCGGACTGCTCGAACGAGCCCGGGTAGGCGGAGAAGGAAGTTGACTGTATGCGATGTATTCCGGGTCGATAAGTCTGGCGCAATCGACGAAGATACACGGAGAGAAACTGACAAAGTGGCAAACACCGTCTCTATTGAAATGTTTTTATATACATATGTGTATATACATATATATATATATATATATATATATATATATATATATATATATATATATATATATACACAACACCGCACCGCGTAGTATCGGTTTTTATAAATAGTATCGATACCGAAGATACAATATACTACGCTTTCTTTTGTCCCTTTCGCTACTCGTCTTGGTCGTTTTAATATATTTCTTTTTTTTTTTTCTATATTTTTTTTCGGTCTTTGTCTCGCGCGGTTCAGCGATATTTATCGCGTCGATAGAGGGACAAAGTGGTATCGGAAGCGGAACGTAAGTGAGGGAAGACAATGAGCGAAGCGAGGGGGGGGGGGTGGAGAGAGGGAGAGGCGACGAGAGGAAGTGATAAGGAAAGACGCTTGGAAGGAGGAAGAGAAAAAAAGAAGGTACGAAGGACGAAAGGATAAAAGTGGAGGCTGAAGCTTGGAACGTTTTTAATTAGCCTCGTGGCGGAATGAAGGTCCGTCGTACCGACGAACCTCGCCCCACCGCCGACTCCGCCGTGTAATTTAACGAACCGGATATTGTTACAAAAGAGCGGTGTAGGATACCTCTATCGAGTCTTTCCACCATTCTCCTTCTTTTCTATTCCATCCTCTGTATCTCTACCCTGTTCTCATTACAGTTCCGCCGAGATTCGAACATCGGCAGGGTTCATGCCCTGTGCGAATCATCCCCATCCTCGGTCGGTCGCACATATCGCTTCTCTCGCAGCGTTTTGCTCGGTTCCTCTTCACTTCTGCATTACTCCTTGATCACGATCGCCTGCCCCTCCGAAAAACCCGCTGGTGCAACCACGTTCCTCCTTTTTATCCCCGTACGTTTTTTTCATTCTCTCGCCGAGAAACGAAAGAACTTCGAGAGAGGCCCGAGCCGCAATCGAAACAAATCCCAATCAAACGGACGAGGGGGAGGGGGGCAGGGTTGTGCTCGGAAAAACGGCGAAAGTTCCGCTCGGGCCGTCGAATAAAGTGGCCGAGAATGGTGGCGGCGGGAGAGAGGAGGAAGGGTGGTGGAGTGAAAAGCTGGCTCGTTCGCTTTCGGTTTGGCCTGGCTAGAGTGTTGGAAAGTGGGCAGCCGAGGATGGTAAAGGTTGTGAGGAGGTGGGGAGGAGGAGGCGACGTGACGGCGATAGTAGTGCAGCAGAAAGAGGATAGTCAGGGTTTGGTCCCACCGCGGGATGCGATAGGGCCGGCAGGAGCACCGGCAGCAGCACCAGCAGCAGGGTGGTAACCACCCTCGTAAGGTACCTACCGCACGGCGTTGAACGGCGCGCGGATGGCGTTGGCGCGGCCTGGCGCGCCAACTAAAATTGAATCTGCGGACGAAACTTTGGTAACCTCGTCAGGAAAGCAAAGCCGAAGCCAAAGCCATCCATCGCCCCGTGCGCGTCCTTCCTCGCTCTCGCGTTTCAGCCCCGGCATCAACCCCGCTTCCTCGGAGTCAGTCTCGGCCCCCTCATCTCCCTCTCGCGACGCGAGCCCGCGCGAGAGTTCTCTCGTTTCTCGTTTTCGACTTCGCCCAGACTCTGCTCCGAGCTCGATTCCGGGGGACGAACGAAGAAACGATGGATCTCCCGGGAGCGGGGATGAGACGGAAGAGAGGACGCTCGACGATCGCCGAGACGCGGGGCGACGGAGACGGGGGAAAACGAGCGTGAGGCGAAGTGAGGAAGGGAGAAAAGCGTGACAAGAAAATAGGGAGACGCGGATGGAGGAAGTGCGCCTGTGTTTGTGTGTTCAAACGGGCCGAGGGAGCGAGCAAGGGAAGATTCTACCTTGGGCACGAGCTTATCTCGAAAAACCACACCGTGTTCGGTTGTCGATTAATTCACCGCCGCCGTTCATTTCGAATAATTACTCCCCTTCGTACCCTGTCTCTACCCGCCTAACCAACCTCTCGTTCCCACGGCATCTATCGCGGAGCACTCCAACTTACAGTTACTCGATTATCTTTGTTTTTTTTAATCTATCACGGGTCCGTACTATAAAAATTTCAAGCACCAATATCTCCGGACTATTGGATTGAAATTGTCACATTTTAACCTTTTAAAGACTGATTTCTATAGACTCCAATTAAAAAATGTCTAGGATTACTTTCCGGACTTTGTACTTCTTGAGTGATTGAAAATATATATATATATACATATATATATATCGATCCTAAGAAACGAGCACCGCGTCGACAGAGCGTCTAAGGCTGTAAATAAAACTCGTTCTCCTTAGCGTCACGGAAAAGACACGTGGCTGATCGGATTATGTGTAAAGACTCTCGACAGTCGTTCTGCCCCTGCGCTTAGAATGACTCAACCGTATACTTCCTTTTCCCGTCCACGCTTCCCCAACCAACCTCTCATGTATTCTAATTTAAATCGATTTTCATTGTTTTGGATGTTATAGAAAAGCGAAGGCACCTGATTTGTTGGTTGCGGTCGCTGCGTGATTGATGCTCGCGGCTGCCGACAGCTTCGCTGGTTCCATCTTCTGGGGCACGGTGTGCGTTGGAATCGGACCGGGATTCGTCATGGTCGTCATCGTCGTCGGCATCATCAGGGTCGACATGGTAAGCATCGTCGGGCGATATTAGTCGCCGCGGCGAGCGTCACTTTCGGAACACGTCCTCTTCGGGGATTTCTCCGGTTATCTTTCACTATCCTCCCGCGGTCTTTCTGCTTCTCTCCTTTCTTCTATCTTTATTTATGTATTATATATATATATATATATATTATATATGTATATATAATATATATGTTTGTGTACTACTTGGCCGTACCGCGAATTAGCTTGAGCGCGTGTTCTGGAACTCCGCAGCCACCGTTGGCCGCAGTAGGACAGAGTTTTGGCGTCTCCCGTGCACTAACTTCGACGCCTCCGCCGACCCGGTGCGTCTTCTCATTTGTGAATGGGAAGACGAGGGGTTGCGAGAGGTTCGGTTTAACAGTGCTCGCACGCACCCCGGAGGACCCCTATCGACGCTCGACGACTACGGCTCAACTCTCACTCACTTAGGACAAGTATCACGCGACATGTTGCAATACACGAGGTCCTTCTCGCGACCCCCGAGCCTCGGATCCCCGATCGAGAAGCTGCGACCGGAGAACACTGTCTCCGGGTATTATTATTCCTTTGATGGTTGCCTCGTGATCTTCTCTCAACGAAACACACAATTTTCACTCGCGTCGCGTAAAATTGCTAGAGCTTTTTTTTTCTTTAGTTACTCTTTGTTATAGTTAACCCGACACTGCGTATCCTCAATCCCGGCGAGTCGCCTGGGCTCTCAGGAGTTTTGGAATTTTGGATTTTATATTTTTTTTTTTGCACACAAGAGTGTGTACAAACTTTTAGACGACACTTATCGTTCCGACGAAACTTTGGGGGTCTAGTCTTTCTGGTATTTTGTTTTATCCCGTTATTCTCACCCTTCCTCGTCGAAGATGCTTCGCTCAGTAAAAAAAAAAAAAAAACAAAAAGATCACGTCGTACTTCCGTATTCTTCGTGTCGTCGTTGGAAAATCGTTGAAAACTCGATTAAAATTGTTACACTTTCTTTCAAACTTGTCGTTTCGTTCGTCTCTCTATATATATTTTTTTAGATTTATTAATTTTTCAAAATATATATATATATGTATATATTTTTTTCGGGATTGATGGAGAAATGATAGAACGCGGACGCGAGACGCAGCAGCAGCAGCGTGCCGCGGTGGTTACGTGGGTTCTACGCTACGCTACGTTACGTCACGTCCGGCCGAGCGTAGAGTCGGGACTCGTCTGGCGGGGTGAGCGCGAAGGGATGACTTCGGCTGCCTGCCCGCCACCCCCGTCGCACCCCCCTCGGCGGCACGGCCGCGCAGCCCGTGGCGCTCGTCCGCTGCCAGCCCTGGATGCCGCCGTCGCGACGCCCAGAGGCGCCGGCGTTCCCGAGCGTCCGCGGAATCGCACGAGCTAAGACGCGAGGCAACAGTCGCTGTCGGGCCTCCCGAGGGGTTGTTCCCGGCACACGCTCCGCTACGACGGATCCGAGAAGCACCGTAGGAGCCAGGCTAGTGGAGCACTCTGCTCGCGCTTTCCTCGCTTCCTTCTCCTCTATTCATCGTCGGATCTGTGCCGGGTCCCTCCGCTTTTCCACTTTTCTCATCCACTGACCCACACCCGGGTACCCACCGACGCGGACTCTCGCTCGGCCGATGTCTCTTTGATTTTTCGACAGGCTTCCGACAAAAGCTCCGACCCTCCTCACTTTCTTTTTCTCTTCAAATTTACTCACGCGAAAGAATACCGGGATCGAGCCACCCCCAGAGCAAACACGTCCCTGACGACGCTGATGTTGCCGTCACTTTGCAAAAAAAAAAAAAAAAAAAAATACGGCTCGAAGCCCCGCCTCTACAACGTCGATGGATCGAATATACAATCTTTGGAAAGCAAACACTGATCTGATATGTATTTACGGACGCATGTCGGCTGAGTTTCAACCGAGTAAAAACGTTGCTTTTTTTTATTACTCGTCGTCGTAGCGTGAATAGAGCACCGGAGCAGCGGGGAATGGGGAATCGATGAAAACAAGAGATTTGTGAGGCAGGTTTTTTTTTTTTTTTTTAGCGCAAGTGGCATACATTTTTCTGGGCTGCCTCAACCACGGGCTTATAACGAGGTTCTCATTGAACCCGCGATTCGCGGTGTTTCGTGGTGCATTTTATTTTTTATCCGTCCCGAACGCCTCGCCTCGCTTCGTCTCACCTCACCAGGCGAACAAAGCAACGTATTTCCAGTTCTTCTCAATATTTTTTTTATTCGTTGTCCACACTTTGAAAACGGTCCATCCTGCTTCCGTCGTTTATCGAAAACAATATTTCGCCGCTCGTTCAGATTTCCCGGCGGGACAGCGCGCTTCAGCGTGCACAATGGTTCGCTCTCTCTCTCTCTCTCATGAGCCACTATATCGATGCCGCGAGCACGCGGGTGGTTCTTTCTTTTTTTTTTTGCCGATCTCGATTTTTCCAGTCAGCTGTCGCAGGAACCTTCCCGTTCGCATCCCGACCCTCAGATTTCGTAAATTTTTATTTTTCATCATTTTTATTTTCCGTCCTTATCGAGGAAAACGTCCTCTTCGAAATTACGTAACTGCTGTACAAAAAAAATGTAAAGAATGAAAAAATCTCCGTTGAATTTTGCACCAGGGCCCGAAAGGACGTTATGGAATGCATACACACACAGCGAGCGCGTGTGCCTCGGCGAAATGGAAGGTGAAGTATGAAATGTCCCCATTGAAAATGCTTCTTCATAACGCTGAGAGCATGAAGTACGTACTGTTCCGGCATTTTTCCTCTCGCCCTCCGCATCATCCGAGAGATATTATTTTCACGAAAAATTCAGCACTTCATTGTCGAGTCTCGACTCCTGCATAATAGAGGGGGAAAAAAAAATGTAAAGAAAGTTCTACATTAACGGGACGAAATTTTGGATAAGCGATCCGCAGGACCAGACTCAGGCGTTGTTGGCTGGCGCAGCAATTAATACAAAGTGAGGTAATACCATAAGCTGAGAGCGTATGGTAGCTGTGCGCCGGAGCTTTGAAATTGAAGAGAATTAACGTTGAACTCTGGACGGGCTTGAGTGTACGTATACAGCGACGATAAACCAGCTGAATACGTACAGCGCGTGTACGTTTGTTGCCGGAGTAAGGGGAGAATGAGGGGGTGCGGGGGGGGTTTGAGGGGAAGGATTAATCGTACACAAATGCGGTTCAAGTATTTCGAATGTCACTGGTACGAGGAAGTATAGAGAACGATGGGAGTAGAGAGGAAGTGAGGGAGTGAGGAAATGAGGGAGAGCGAGGGAGAGTGCAGCGAGAGGATACAGAGAAACGACGAGACGAGACGAGCGTATACACGCGCGTGCGGTCGACTGCACTTGAAACTCTCGCCGGGAATTCCCGTCCGTCTCTATACGACACACGTACGTATATACGCGCCTTCGCGTGTATGCACTTGGGATACGTGTCGGGAAGTGTGTATACGTTTCCTCGATTAATCCCCGAATCGTCCGGCGAGCGCAGTGCCCGCACGGAGTACGCGACCAGAGTCCCGGAGCGCCGTTATACGCTGCCATGTAAATTCGTGGATCTCGCGGTGAAATTAATCTCCGCGATGCCTCGATGTAACGACGCGGAGCGGGTGTACCACTCTCCACTCCCCCTCTCTGCATCTACCTGCTATCGGACACCGGAGCGCGGAATCGATAACCTGCGTGTACCGTCGCTTGCCACGGCGACACGTATACTGCAACTGGCAACTGTTATTCCGTTTATAAAATTTTATTTAATCAAAAAAATTCGCAAATGTAGAAATCGGTGAGAAGGTAGGGTCCAAGTGGTGAATATGGCCCACCCCGATTCGCGGCTGAAGCGATTACATACCGACCGGGCTATCTTCACCAATTTTACCCTACATCGCTGTGTCTTTGGTAAGATCGTGGTATCTCGCCGATTTTATCGATAAATATAATTTCTGTAAAAATATTATCGCTCAGACGATCATCTATCGCGTAGTAGAGTTCAAAAGAATGGTTTCGAAGGAGCAGTGGGTGGGAATCGACGAGGTCGGAGGGCGAGGACGAAAGTGGAGCAACCACCGCGTCGGGGTTGCTTTCAAGCTCCGCGGTGCACGAGGAACAACGGCGGCAGGCAGAAGCGACAGCAGCTGGAAGAGGGTTTTATCTAGTGATTCCATTTGGTGGCGCCGCCCGCGGGCGAAGCCTCGTACTAGGGTGATTGCGATGCTTCGCTGGCCCGTAGCTGTTCCGATGCCGTGGAAAGGGGATGGTCGGGGGTGAGTCTCCCTATTTCGCCGCCCCCACCGAGAGCCGACTCTACCCGGTAACATTGACGCTCGGTGAAGAAAGAATCCTTGATACGAAGAGCTCTATGCCAGCAAGCGTTGTCTCGTTTTCGACGTGAGAAACAAAGCTGCCGCTCCTCCCGCTCCACGGGCGAAGACACTGTCCGGTAATTTCCAAGAAGGGGGAGAAAAAAAATCATCCCTCCTTCCGCCGTCCGAAATTTATTATATTTCGCTAATACCATCACCGAGGCAATGGGGGATGTTCGGGAAAGCCAGAAGTCGGCGGCAGTGACGACGGCTCTTTCGGTCTGACGGCGGAGCGACAGGAAGGACTCTCCCTCTCGACCCTTCGTAACATCGCGGCAGATGAAGAAGCTTTTCCCCTCCAGCTCCCTGGATTACAGTCGCAATTCACTCCGTCGTAGACTCACAGTCGTCGTCGAAGATGTTTCGAAGACCACGAGGAGCGAGAGCGAGGAGAGTGTAGAGTCGGAGGGAAGGAGAGCCCGCCGCCGCGAGAGGTATGTCGCTTCCTCTTTATCGCGCGAAAACATCTCAGGGGCTGGTTGGTCGGTTGCTGACTGGCACTCTCCCCGTCCTCGGTGCTATGCTTCTGCCGCTGCTGCTGCTTTACGTATCGAGGCCATGAGAGATCCTCGAGGGAGCAATGCCAGCAGCAGCTCGGTTGATCCTCCTCACTCCTGCGCCCATACTCCACCCACCGACCCTCCCCTTCCGCTCGCTTGCTCTTTCCTGCCCCCCCCCCCCCCCCCCCCCCCCGCCGGTCTTCTCTAAAATCGAGGGAGAGTAAAAAAAAGAAGAGACATCCCGGCGTCCCCGGTCGCGACTGTACCCCGGCTTCGTCAAATTTCGAATTTTCTTCGATAGCGCGGGTACACACGGAAAGAAAATGCGAGAGGGTATTCTCAGTTATGTGCGCGGGTATGAGTGTGTGGGTGTGTGCATGGTATATCGAGAGTAGGACCTTGCCGCCAAGAGCCGGGAGAGAGACCCCCTCGTCGTCGGCTTGGCTACGTTCTCGCGAAACAGCACCAGCAGGAGCCTAGAATACTCGGAGCATCGAGAAACGTCTTAGTGGCTTACGGACGAGCTTTGGCTCGCGTTCAAGCTCATAAATAATTCTGTTTGTGGGCGTGCGGATACCAGAAGCGCGGGAGTGCGAGCTCGCGAGCTTGCAGGGCAGGCCGAGCCGAGGAGACGGAGGGAGGGCGTCGAAAAGGGACGAAGCGGAGAGAGAGACTAACAGCAACATAAGCAAGCGGTTGGATGCTGTGGATACTGGCGGAGGCATGAAGGGCAATGAGGATGAACGTGGGGGAGCGGAGGGGGATAGGGGTGAGGGACAAACTGACGTTGGAGCGTATATGCACTGACACGCTCCCGACCACAGGGAATCTCTGAGCTATCGACGCTTGGCTGCGGCCAAGGTACCGGCCGTCGAGATCGCAGTCACTTTGATATTATATCGAAGATGCGAGCGTGAACATCAGAAAAATTCCTCGAGCTGTTTTAACTTCCATCGAGGGTAAGATGTGCCTATCCGTATGGAGAAAAATAGACGGCAAGACTCTAGGTATCTTTTGAAATCCGTAACTATGGTTCGAGGGTCCTGAATTCGTGGTTCGTGAACGACATTCGCTGGATTTTACAATGCAAATATTCTCGCACAATGGCTGTATCTCACGCATGACTCGTGCCGCAAAATCAACACCTCAGACCGGTCCGTCGTAAACCTACTTCGCGCGATGCTTCTTTACGACAACAAGCGACAACTGCGTCTTTGATAAAACTCGACAACTGTCCTTTTGTGCTCTCACGCGTCTTGTAAAGACGATCGAGCCAGAGTCGGGCCACCACAGAAATCCGGTTCCTTGCTCCATTTCAACGTCGAGCTGTCGTTTCTCGTCTGCGTTACTTCTTATTATTGCCTCCTTTTATCCCCTGTTTGTTTTAATCTGTAAACCGTCCACCCTGCCAAACAGTGAAGTTGAGTGCTCACTTTGGCTAAAGAGCACCATTCCCGCAATGTTTGACAGCGCGTTTATAACCCGTGGCATTTTTTATTTTCCGCGCATTAGGTTGAGAATATTGTCATAAATTGGCTCTTTCGCAGGGCGGATGTGAGGAGATGGGTCACCCGAGCAGCGAAGAACGCGGGTGGAAACTGTGCGCGCGGTGCGGTGCCTGGAGGTCGCCGGGATGAGAGGGAGCAAGTGGGCGAAGGAAAGTGAGGTCGTCATGATCACACAAGGGAATTCTGTCTTTCTCTTCCTCTCGCTCTTTCCATTCGAGAGTACATCGCTTGCACGTCGGATGGAAGGACGCCGGATGAGCCTCGGGCAATTCGCTCGACATTGCTATGTTGCGGTAATTGCAGCTAATTAAGAGCTTGAATTTTCTATCCCGTTCCACATCTTTAACTTCGTCTCGGCCCCTCCGTCTTCGCGTCCTTTCGCTTGCTCGATCTCTCATTCCTTCTGCTTGCCGGATCCATCTACCACCGAGCAGCTCGTCGACCCGTCTAGATTTTTTATTTTTTGCACGATAAATTATTCTGCGGTATTGTCTCTTCGAATTGATACTCCTCGAAAACGACGTGATAGTACAAAACAGCGCGGCGCACTATCGTCGTGGGAAAAAAGTCGTTTTTTCACCAAAAATATGTCACTTACGGTCGAAAAATGAAATTTTTAAATCGGTAGCGACGTATTTCCGGTATATCTCCGGAATTCTAAATTTCCGGTTACTAAATTCCATAGTCCATAGCTAGGGCACTTCGCGCCCGAGCGACAACAACCTGCTAGTTGTTAAATATATTTAAAAAAAATAATGAATGGATTCTAATATACGGCCACCAGATATCCTCACTGTGCAACTGGGATATCAAGGTGTTCCCTCGGGTTTCCGTAATTCGTCCAACGCCATCAGGAAGCCGAGATATCGATGCTGACGATCCATGCATCCATCCTCCCTTGCTCCCAATTTTATCTATCGTTCTCCAAGACACAAAGCAGCCGGATGAATTTTCATGTATAACCAATGTAGCTGAACGAAGACACACGTCTATCATGGGAATTTTCATGCGTGCCAGTCGGGCATCTTTCTCGTGAGCCTTCGGAGCTGAGCCTTTGGAGCCTCCTCGTGAGGGGGTCATCGAATCTACGGAGAGCAATAAAAGAATATCGCGAACGGGGCGGAAGATCTATCTCCCGATTGGCTCCGACGAGTGGGCGAGGGAGTGCGACGAGAGTTTTCCGTCGTTGAGTGAAGTTATCTATGTCTCTAGTCATGAGGGTACTGCTCGCATGCGAGCTGTGCGTGCTTACACGTAATACCGTATCCACGCACACTGACTCACCCCTACCCGGGCGTACCGAGTGGCTGACGTGATGCGAAACGAGCTAGAGATGGTACCTGATCTACGCGCGTGCTGACTGATGCTACGTCGGAGCTGAAACACGCGTGTGTATGCGCCCGCGCGGGTCTGCCGTGAACGCCATCCGTAGAATTCATACGGGATAGTGGTTACCGTATAGTCATAGTATTGCCCCAACTGTACTCTATATAATATACTATATATATATTGTACTTGATGCTCGTATATATGTGCCCTGAGCCTATTTACCATCCGAGGATGTATGAGTTTGCGGATGTGTGCGGAAAGCACGAACCCGCGTTCCGGGCACGCACATGCGAGAAAGGACAGCAGAAGAGGAGGAGGGTGGAAGGAGGGTTAGGGAGCAGAGGGGTCGCGAGCTCACCGCGCTCGGGCAAGATAGGAAGCAGTCAATAATTCACGCATTACTCTCGGTTATTATGCCACCGTGGTCTGGCCTCATGCTCGACGCGGTTGTCCGTATGATTTTCACTCCCTCCCTTGCCCCAACGCCGGTTTTTTTTTTTTTTTTTGGAAACTGAGCACATCGCAGCGGTGCAGTGTGCGATCTTGATTCGACGGCGCCGGACGGGCGATCAATGGATCAATGGAAAACAAAAAAGTGTCGACTCACTTGTTTCTCTTCATTGACTCGGTCTTTCAAATTTGGAAAACTTTTTTTTCTCTTTCGCGATACAATTAAGTATAAGTGGAAAATATTATATCGCGTTGCGGTTCGGGGTGGATATGACCGATAGAGGTATATATGAGGTCGGTGGCTAAAACGAGGATCGTAGGAGTGGATGGGAAAAAGTGTTGAGGGGTTATCTCGGAGAAGCGTTAGGACCGACGCTGTTTTCACTTATCCTTTGACGAATGGCCAAATATCGTGCTCCAGATGTACAAGCTACGTGGGGGTGGTTCTCTCTCAATGGTACAGTGGGGAGAGTCGCAAGCCGAGGGCCTCGGAGGGTGAGAAAGATAGAATAGTATTATTATATTTATTACGGTACTGTAATTCGTGGAAAGGGAAGTCCCTCCTTCCGGACGAGGGATAGTCCTGCCTTTGAGGGGGAAAAAAAAGAAGTAACGCACATTATTTTTGATGGAAGATGAAACGCACGTGACGCCGTCCAGTTCATGCGGTCGTGTTTGGTACAGATCCGGGTAAAAAATTAGCTGCTCACGAGCTTGCTGCTAGCACCCTCTGACCCGGCTATGATCCACTACACTCGTTACTTTTCTTACTTCCTCACGAATCGAGAAGAAATTCGATTTTCGTTCAAACGCATTTACAACAGTTTATCGCGGATTTGCTACTTCAGGACATTGTTGAAATTGTTCCCTCATGATGTTAACCTACGTCGCAAGGACTTTGGATACTAAAAATTGTCTCGATTCGATCGAGAAAAAGAAACCCTCGGCAGGCACAACCGGCGCACGAAGCGGGAGGGGTCTGACCCATTACCGGTCCGATCTACTGATTTCCGACGGAACGTACAGCCGGCAACGAAACGAACCTCATTCGCGGCACAGCACGAATCCCGCACCGGTGACCGAATGAAATTTTCGTTTGCGGTACCCGACGAACGGTGTATTCTTGTACGAGCTCGAAATACATTGCGCCTGTGTGCTCCGTCGGCGCTTTTCTCGTGCAATCGGCAGGCTAACCGCCGCTGCGCGCTCGCCCGGCGTGTACGTACACTTACCGGGGGCCCGAGAGCCCCGGTGTGGCAGCTGTCTCGAAATTGAATTTGTAAGATAAACAGCCTCGACGTTGCGCGAGCTTACTACCTATTTTCCGGACGCACGACGAGAACACGCCGAGGGTGCAGAGACCAAAAGCGAGAGAGTGAGCCTGGGCTTTCTCCTCTTCACCCTCGGCAGTTGCTCTCCCTCATTCGCTCTTCCTAAACTCCCCCGCGTGAAAGAACGAAACGAGTTCCTGCGCGGCGATCGCAATGAGAATTCGTGTTTCACTTTCATTACCTTTCTGCACTGTCTTTTATACTCCCTCTCACGAATATCCAGTTCCCGTCCGCCCCCCTCCACCCCGCCTCTTCATTTTCACCAAAACATCCCGACGACGAGTCGAGTTCATTATAAATGTTATTAATCGCCCGAGGCTCGTTTGCACTACCGAAACGACGTTCGCTATTTAAACCTGTTAGTTTGCTTGCCGATCTTCTCAATTTTTTTCGCTCTACCCCCACTCCCCTAATTTTTTCTCTCCGTATAACGAGTTTTTCTGTTTTTTCGACGTTCCGTCTCGCTCTCGTCCGTGCAGACGTTTTTCCAATGAAAGATACAAAGTGAGGAAAAGAAAACGAACGAGGATGCAACGGAGATAGCCTTTTTTCCGAGAGAGTATACATTGGCGATTGCCCCGAAGCATTTTTCATTTTCCAAGCCATAATTGAATGGGCACATAAGAGACAAGGGCGTGTTGTTTCGTCTTGATTTTTTTTCAAAGTTTTTGCACACGACACGGCATGTTCTTGTCATTTTGTATGGAACGAGGGTAATTATGCGCCCAGAGATCACCGAGTTGTGAAAGTTCCAGGCCGTGGAACTGGAGCGGGGGAGCGAACCTCAGGAGTGAGGATCCCCGCCGCAGGACGACCTGACAGGTCCTCCCAGAGTGCTCGGTGAGCTCGCATTTGTCGCTCACATACGCCCGAAAGCGCGGCACGACCGCAGCAGCTAAGACACGGGGAACCGCGGCTCGACAAGATGATGCTAGCTTGATCCTGACGTTGTCCTCGTCTCGGTCGTCGTTTATCCTCGGGATTCGTTACGGGTCCGTGACTCCGCGGCTCAAAATTCTTTTGCCGCATGCATACATGCGCACTCGAATATACACAGTCGCGCCAGCACTCGACGCTCCTCATTATTATCGTATCAGCAACAAAAAAGGAAACAAAATAAGGGGAAGAAAAAAATATAATATCATAAAGCGACAAACTGGAGTGCGAGAAACGTAGCGGATCGAGGTAGTGGAATTCGCGTGGTTGTTCCTTAATTCGATTAAGTCACCGCGCGGCTGATGCTGCAGCCTTTTCTACTTTCGCCCGAGTGCCCCGGCACGTATACACCCTTGTCATGCGCTTTTCTCTCGCTCTACCTTTTTTCCCCTCTCCAGTCTTGCCTTCGACCGTCTCTGGATTTTCTCATCCGCTCGGTGACCCGACGAGCGGTACAACGGTGCTGTTAGTACCCAGAACCGGAGCCATCAGCAGTGGCATCAGGGTTAAAGAACACTCACACGCGGAGAGAAGAAACGGAAAGTAGCCTCGAAGTGAGAGTCTCCGGACGTCGGGCCAATTTCCTGCTAGCGTTGCGCAATTTGCTGACATGTCGTACGCAAAAGAAAAGCAAGAATTCCGACTAAATGAGGGAACCTGCGTCGGTGAGTCGGCCGCGCGGTAGCGCCGGTAAGCGGGCGCGGGGTCTTATTAGGAGATGATGAGGCGGAGCGCGGTCCCTCGTTTTCATTTCGTCTTGCGCCCTCTCGTTCGTTTACACTCAGGAAAACAACGCGTTGCCCCGGGTCGGCAGAGTGGAAGAGAGTGGCCCTGCGAAAAGAGCGTCGGTGGAGGATCGCGGAGGCGGGAACGGCGTTGACGTCAGCGGGGGGATGCGGTGAGAGGCAGGGTTCAGGGATGGTTTGTCAAGCCGACATTGGCCAGTGGAGTTCACGGACCGGGAGCCAAGCTAATTAAAGTCCTACACTTTTCTTTCATTACCCTCCTGCGCCCCGGGCATCAGCGCCGTTGTCTTCCTTATCTTCCGCCTCCCTCTATCGTCGTACCGGACTGCAATCGGTTCGTTCTCCCTCCGTTGTCATCGCTGAACGTCTTTCCTCAGCGTCCTGGTCGGGAGCTGAGACGTAAACGGGACGCTCGGAAGCTTCTGGTTGATATTTTTCTGGAGTCCTTAATTTCTATGATGCACCTCGCTGCTTCCACGTTGTCCGACTCGAATGATATGCTCCATGAACGAGACCCAATTATTGAAAAGATCCCTGGATAGCGAGTACTGTACATTTACCATTTTATCTTCGACTGACCAAAGTGTCATTCGAGTGGGAATCCCCGGAGTAGCTGCGTACTCCTCCTGAGTCGTATACCTCCCCGCTGCCAGCACTGACACGGTTCGTTCGTTCCTTCGTTCATTCCCGGGAAGCAGGCTTGAGGGTTCCCTGTCGGAAGAGTAGCACCGGCATGAGCGGGTGAATTAGCGCGAAGCTGAGTATGGACCGGGGGATCCGAGGGTTGGGTCTCTATCTCTCCATCTGCCCCATGCTTCTCTCTCTCCTCCCTCGACAACCAACGCTGCCGGTGAATTTGGACCTGGGCGCATCGGGGATGCACACATAGCGGCAGTACTCGCAGGATGAGGAGGTAGCGAGCGCGGGGCGAGCGGGACCGCCGGTGCAATCTCGCGTATAGGCTGTCCCCCCCATAAACGTGCAGGCATTGTCGGTTGCACACGAATGCCTGCTGGGTACCCAGTGGTTACGGTAATGAAATTGCTACGCCAGCCTCTACCTGATATTACTCCAAGCCCCAACAGTGCGAATACCGCCAGTTGCACCGCTTGGTTTAGGAACCGGGCGAGTGATATCTCGAGAAGTTTCAACCGAGCTATTCGCGCGCTCACTCGGCCGCACTCTGGCCATTAAAGCTCCTGCTATATCGTCCGGTACGGACCCGATCTCCCTTTCTCCGTTCCCACTGCGAGTTAGATTCGCTCTGGGTAACGCTGTACACACACACACACACACACACAAACATTTCTCTTCCTTCTGGCGCATCTACCCATTTCCTATGACTCACGCAAATACGCACCGACCACTTTCAATCCCACAACGCGCGATGGCAACGCACGAGCAAACGTTTCTCCCCCTGTAGTAGGCGAGACGATTATTGTTTGTACCGATGGATCTGTGTCACCTTTTGCCGTACTTAATGCGATATCTGGTCACACTCGAAGAGCCTTTCGACCCTACTCGCGGTGGATACAACTGATGTTCGTTAAGTTTTGTATAGTCAATGTTCATTTGCTACTTCAAAGAGTCTCGCAAGAGAAAAATGGTACCGTTCGTAGATCGGAAAAGGACAGGGTCGTAAATGCGGAGTGAGCCCGAATCAAAGTGGTTTACCGCGGCCAGGAGAAAGTGTAACGAGTTTTCCGGCAGAAGCCCAATGGCTATGCTCCCCGGGGAACCTGGCATTAGACAATTTGTAAGCTATGAATGCACTGTTTCGTCGGAAAATGGCAACATCGGGGAGAAAATCCCGAAAGCACTTTCCTTCAGACCGTTAAAGCTGCATTCCTCAGCCCTCAAAACGCTGGCTATTAGCTGCGCGCACGAGCAGTCCTCGGTTCTCTCTCCCCGTAGAAAACTGTATAACCGAAAAGGTAAGGGAAGTGGAAGGTCGTAGAAGACGTCCTGAATGAAGTCAAGGAAAACCAGGTAGTTGCTGGGTCGAGGGTTTTTGTGGAATAAGGAAAACTGAGGTAGGAAGAGAGAATATACCAGAACACAGATGGGGCGAAGTTGGGGGTTTAATAATGCTCAAAGACGTTATGTCGAGGGGCGGGGTCTAAATGAGAAAGGCTGGAGAGAAAGTTAGTTCGACCTGAAGAATTAGACACCGCCGAGTGGCTCAGGCCCGGGCGTTCATCGCCAGTTGTCGGCGATCTCCTCTCTCTCTCTCAATCTCTCTCCACCTTTCACTCGAGGCTATTTTAGTTTTCTTCTCTTGAAGAACTCGAAGCCTCGGGGGAGGGCCCCGGATCTCTGCATCCAGAGACGCGCACGGCCACGATCTTCCGAGTCTATTCAGCCGCGAGAGCTGAATGAGGAGGCAGAAAAGGGGAGGTTGAATGCGCGGATCCGCCCGCTTACCGAGCTGGGGGCTGAGAGTTCATCCGCAAAGACAAACGAATTAATACAAATTACGAAAGCTCGCGTTAATATCGGGATGTCGCAAGAGTGAACGAGCGAGATCTTCTTTGGAGCCAGGGTTTCCATCTCCGTCCCACTTCGCTCCAACCGACTACTCCGAGGAGTGTACTACTTTGTGCTTTGCTCGTCTGCGGATGGGGCGACGCGTCCCCCCCCCCCCCCCCCCCCCCCCCCCTCGACGAGGGCTTCGTTACCTTGCGCGCGTAGGGATAACGCTGGTTTATGTGTTTGACGAAAGCCCGAGAGTCCTTCTACGATCCCCCCTCGCTTCTCCTCCCCGCTCGCATACTTTCCGTGAATTATGAGATCTTCCGAGGCAACCAAACAAACAGGGATTCAAGATGAGACGCAGAGAGAAAATCTTCACTCTGCTCCGAGTTATCACGGAGCAACAAGGCTTACAACGTACAAACAGACTAAACTCTAAACTCGTGAGAGGAGGAGCTAGCAGCGTACTCCCGTGTCGGGTGCGAGCCGGATGATAAACGTCAAATATCTTTTAAGAGATTTCATGCTCCTCTCATCCAACAGCTCTAAGAAGCTAGTAGTACCTAGGAACACGGAGGTTTCGCGCAATATTGGACAAATCCCGTCGAGTTTCAACCGCCACCGCTCTTTCGTTTCGTCGTAAATTTTTCCTCCGCAATGCGCGCGTTCCTTCGCCACGGCCGTATTCTAGCTCAAACTGGCGTGTGAACTTGCCGTTCAGCCGAACCAAAAATAATCGTCCCGACTTGATATTGTTATTATTATCATTATTAATATTGTTATTATTGTACCTGAAGGATCCGGGATGGATAGTTTCGAAGTGAGCATAGATGTGTATTGTGGTATGTGTAGAGAAACTCATGAGTCCAGGACGTACGGTTTGCAGCTGATGATGAACGTTTCGGGCTCCGAAGAGTTATACCGTCGCTCATCTCCAACCGGTCACTCATCCGCTCGGGTCTCTCGACGAAACTGTCTCTCTCCCTCGTGAAGTTCTGGTATAGGTATGATGGCTATCCACATGCGGATACATATGTACATCGTGTTTACATCAAATGGTCCTCGCTGCGCGGTCCTCGGTATCTCAGTGGGAGTGTCATTAACGCCGATGTTCAACCCACCAAACGGAAGTGATTCGCTCGCGCGAATTTTTCAAGCTTTGGTCGTTCATTCCTTCGCTCGTTTGGATCGGAACTGCATGAAACGAGATATTTATATATATGTATTAGAAAAAGAACGTGAAGAACTTGTCGGGCATGTATATCTGCCGGTCGTACAATATATAGAGCGAAAGTGAGAAGGGTACAAAAAAAGAGAGAACAAGAAATAACGAGTCGAGGGAAACGGCAAAGAGAGCCGTTGAAATTGCGCCATTGTGCGAGAGGCGCGACTCCTCCCCCTTTCGTTCAGACACCGGGGAGGAGGGGGAAGCTCTCCGTGGTACTTCTGTTCCTCGTATGGCTATTACTATGATAATATCTCGACTAGTGCAGCACAAAATGCCCAATTAGGTGTGAAAAGGTTGAACGAAAAAAAAAGGCGAATCAGAGGCTGGAACGAGTGGGGAGCGCCGAGGAGGAACGAAGAAAAGATGGAACGCGAGAGAGGGTTGTCGACGAGTGACGGAGAGAGGGGGAGCGGGAACGATAGCATTTAAATGGGCAAACGGGCCGTCGACGGAGCCGACGTCGTTGCTACCACGTGAAAAGGGGGTTGGTGGTCTGCACCCCTCAATCCTCCTCCTCCTCCTCCTCCCCTCGGAAGTGAGGAGGGCGACCGGAGGCGAAAGAGGGCAATGGTGGTAACCCGTTGGAGATGGAGAACAGGGGGCGAGAGAGGGAAGGTTCACCGCGAACGTGAGAAAGAGGGAAACGAGGATGAGAGTTAGGTTTCGAGAGGACGGGCGAAAGAGAGGCCCGATAGCTCGAGGAGAGACCAGCAGCGCGGGCCAGCAAGCCGAGGCAGCAACGGGGGTTTTGCGCAATGCGCCCACCGTCGCGCTGCAGTGGGGTTTATTCCTGATCTCTGCGTACGTTCGGCTAGTTCTTTTTTTCCTCTCTTTCTCCCTCATTCCTCTCTGCCTTCGTTCTCCAGTTTCACCCCTCGCTACCTCTCGTTCTCCGGCTTCGCGCCTTCCTCGTTCGCCGGGGACCGTTGTGTGTCGTGTGGTCTATCGCCGAGTCGCCGCATGCTTAGCCTTTTTTTCTTCAACTTTTTTCATCACCTTTCCTGTTTTTACGTCCGCTTTCCTAGCCCCTTGGCTTCCGTTCTTATGTTCTCGACATTCCACAGTGCGCATTCCCACTGCACGGATGGCTGGTTGTTCTGTCCACAGGTCCTTCGCCTCTCGGCGAGTGCAACGCGACGATACACAGCACAGGTGTGCACCTCACTCGGCTCGCTTTTTCACGCCTCAGCCGGCGGAAGGAACCCCCTCGAAGCCAGCTGGTGCGCTTCTTCATCGCGACGAAAGTTCTGTTTCGGTGGTATTCTTGCCCTTTCTGCCGTAAGACTCTTTCCTGGCAACGAGCCCTGTCCGTACCTCAGGCACGCTTGTCCGCACCCTCGTGTTTCGGCTGGGGTAGCGGTGGAATGGGAATCCATTAAATAAACCATCATCGCACCTGTGATGCTTCGCACTCGCGAATTCCATATCTGTCGCGATTGCATTTTTTTCGTGAATGAAGAAAAACAAAATGCATCGTTCGATCCTCACTCCGAATGTTATCGAAGGACGGTAAATCCGTGGCTGTTTGTATGGACCCGCACATGGAGACGCCGAGATTGCTCTCGGCTGGCAATGCGCACTGATGAAATACGGACGCAATGCCCTCGAGAGGGCAACAAAGGTAGAAACGGAAAATGAATGGATACTGGAAAAAAATTGTGTTAACACTCGCTTGTAGCTTGGAACAGTTACCGGGCGGATAGCCGACGGGTCGGAGGGTTCGAAGTTGGTAACGCTATCCGCGAGCTCCGTCATAGGAAAGTATGTTTGATTGTTGAGGCACAAAAAACGCGCGTTCGTCAGGGGTAGCATGGAATAGTAGCAGCACAGTTGGTGCACCGTACACGTCAACCAGTAGGTGTACAGTGTGCAGAGGCCGCAGGGTTCGTGCACCTCTGTACGACGCGAACAAGGAAACGCTCGTTTGCTCGTTGTCCGTACCCTCGGGCGATCGGTTAGTTCAACAATTTTTTTTTACATTGTACAGAGAATTCGGTACAGGATCCATGCTCGAATTTCGCTTTTAAACCCACTCACGCGCATGCATATTTTCGGGCACTTTTCTGTTTTAAACTGGCAGTCGGTGTTTCATGAACTCGACACGAATAATTATTTCGGTCAGAATAGAGCGAGGTTAAATAGTTAACGCGGCAAAAGTGATTGTTCGGGCTCGCGTACACAATCAGCTGTCCTACGGACGAATTCACGCAATGGCGTGGTCCATTCAATCCTGCGTACCATTATCCGCCACACTGTGACCGACAGGTATGAATTTCACCCCGGTGTTGTAAACTATGAATCGTATTGTCCAATGTTATCACCGCCGGGGGCGAGGCACACCTGGTCATCTAAAATTCGTCAGAACCATGTTTCTGCAGGATGCAATTCAATAAATGGTCAACTCACTGTGTTCCTTAATTTACATGTATCTGTCACTGGCCGCGTTCGAAATACACTCCAGCCCCGGAGCGACGACTAACGAATGAGTTCATCGGGAATTTTGATGGCCAAAATTGCCAAAATGGGTCATTTTTCGGATTTTCAAACACCGATTTGTTTGTTTCCCGATGGCATCGCGAAAAATAAATACGCAAAATGCTATATATGACATGGTTGAAGAAGCTAGATAAGGAGGTATCATTTGAATTTCATGAGTAAGAATCGAAAGTGCAAAAAAAAAAAAAAAAATTGGGCCCGCATAATTTCATGAGACACACAAAGTTTTCAGAGTTGACACGACGTTCCCTTCGCATCAATGAAGGGAACGATACCAAAACCTAACGCGCAGTAACGTAACGGGGTTCTCGATTACCCTCCGCTATTGCTATCCAGAGACTTCGATTTTCGATCATAATAAAGTGAGGAGAATATATTGGTGCTTTGGGACGAGGAGGCCAGAAAGATCCGGGGGTTCTTTCGATGTCAATAAAGAATGGTTCGGAAGCTCGAAGAAGAACACGAGTATGATGGGACAGTAACGGTGAATAAAAACCCGTCGAATCCTTCGAACACACATATACACTTCCCCCTCGAATTTATAAGCGTCACCCTTCGGTGTTCGCGGGGAATGAAGCGTCTTTCACATACTTTATGGGTTGTGGAAAAGCTTTCTGGTTTCGCATCTCCGACGTCGCTCTCTCTCTCTCTCTCTCTAAACAAGTCCAGACGGTGACAGTCCGGGCGATGGTAACGCTCGAATACGGAATGAGTCGCGAAGTTGTCCCCGGTGGGAACAGGGCGGGATGGAGGGATGGGATATATCTGTCTGCTGTATGTCCCGTCGAGAGATCGATTCAGTCCGCAGCCGGTTGAATTCTCCAGACCGGCCGTACAAGAGTCTTCGTCGTTGTATTATCTGTTGACAATTCATTATTGAACTCCTATACACACTTTCGAATTCCAATATCGGAAAGTTTTTCGTTGGAATAACCCGGTATCCGCCTTCCATTGTGCATGTAAAACGATTGCAATGTGCCAGTGGAAGAGGTCTAGCGAGAGCAGCGCCTCCGGAAAGTCCCCTTTCCCCGAGACGATACAACGACGCGAGAAGGAAACAAAGATAAAACCGAAAAAGGGCAAAAGGAAGACGCCGAGAAAGACAGCGACAAGCGTGTTTCGCAGATACACACGTGGCCCGCACGAGTGCGTGAGTGAGATACCTACGTGCCCCCAGGTACCGATGTGCCGCAACGTAGCTCCCGCTTGCGTTTGCAAGAGAACCGTAAGCGTCGACCGCACAACGGACGTTTGGGACCTCATCGTATTTGTTTAGGAAAGAAGAACATGCCACGAAAATTGTATACCGGTTCACCTCTCGTTCGCCTCCGCATCGGCAACGTCTCTCATTTTTTCTGTTTTTCCCCCCCACCCCCGCCACCGTCTCTCACGCTCTTCTTTCTGTCTCCACCAACTCGGTATCCTCGGTGTAGCAATACCTATTCGGGGCGGTACGCGTATTTTCCTTTCCGCCTTACGTTACTCCCTTCGTGCTCGCTGCGTACCTTGCATTGGCCCTGCCTTTGTTGTTCTTCGACAATATTTCAGCGATAGACCGGTCATATGGCACGAGTTTTTTTTTTTTTTTTTACCGACCGTAGAACAGGCGTTCGAGCTACGGGAACCGCGTGGGCACGTGCAGCATTGACGATTCCCATGATCTGTTTCCCTCCCATCGTCCTTTTTGTTTTTCTTCTTTCCCATTTCTTTCCCTTGTTTCCTACAGCGCCTGCATTATTTCTTTCCTTCCTCGATAGTCTTGTTTCCCCCTCCGTTCGATACATGTAGCTTCATCTTTTTCTGTTACAAACTCAGCCCCGTGCATGCACCCTTTTTCTTCCGTTCGTAATGTATATTCCGTCTCAATACTCGATCGGCAGCCTCCAGCGTTCTCCGCTCGAATTCCTTCGTTCCTACCTTCCTCATTTTCTTTCATTTTCCCTCACCCTCTCACACTCTTCCCTCATTCATAGCCGCGCTCGCTCTCTTTCTCCTGTATACACACGGTATCTCTCCGTTTCTTTGGTGGCTACTTGCTTCAACGGACTTTCCATTTCCTATCGTGCTTGCACACCTGCACTACCTATCTCCCCTCCCGGTTGCATTGGTATTCCACGTACCTATCATATCGCATCACCCGACCTGTTCTTCGGCGTTCCTCCGCTGAAACTCCGGCGAGCTTCTGTGCTGTGCTCCGCACCGAGACCGACAAGGCCTTTCAAGCAATCGGTCTCACCCCGCACTCATCCTCTCGACCGCCCTCGAGCCAGTACGCCAGAATAATTTATCCAAAAAAGGAGCTTTTCAATAATTCAAAGTGCCTCCCGTGGCCCCCGCTCCACCTCCCACGGTTGGCTCTCTGTATCTTCTCCTCACTGGGCTACACTCTCTTGTGTAGAAATAACTATACATCTAAGAGAATCGTGACCCCGCTCGTCCGTAAAACCGAAGTGGGTTCACCGTGAGACAAGTCTTCTGTGCGCCAGGGGAGAACCCCGCCGGTCGATATTGTTCAAGAATTTCCTGTGGTCGGAGGCATCGGTACACCGATGAATTACGATTTCGCGTCAGTTTAGCAGTGAGAATGAGAATACCTCCGCCGGTAGAAAGGGTTGGAATTGAAATTAGAATGAAAGAAAAAAAAAACTATCAAACAGAAAAAAAAGCATGGCGCGATACGTTCCCTCTGTTGTTGGGTCTGACGATGTTGACTCGCCAAAAATGCGGATCCGTAGATAACTCAGCGGTTTAATCGCGAGTGGAGCTCCGGCACGCGTAATGAAAGCCTCTGCCACTGTTGCCGTGTACCTCGAAAAACAAGCCCGGAGCATAGAGAGCCAGCACTGGATGGCCTTGCGGAGAAACAGAGTGTACGTGCGGTAGTAGCGCTAGGGGTACGCGCTCGGCATATAGCGAGGGTGGAAGAGGGTGGTCTACATTCTTGTGGCCAACTACCGTAAACAGTGTAGCCCGCGCTACAGCTGGAAGCTTGGCGGTGCCAGTGGTCATAGTTCCGGTTATATACATTGTATATATGCACGGTATATATAGGACCGGTGCCCATAAATTCACCCTTCCCGGTGAACCGAGCTACTGCCTCCGCTGCTGTTGGACGTTAGGCCGAATTAAAAACTTAATTTTTTTTTCTCACTCTCTACACTTTTTCCCCCTATCTTCCTCTGCCTCGCTTCTCTTCGTTCCACTTATTATGCCAGCGTAGCAACGGGATGCCCTGTCGCTAGGTAGAGTACAAACTTTGGCCGCGAGACGGCCGAACGGTGGAGCGTTTCTCGCAAACGAGACCTTCACCTTATCCTATCCTACATAACAAGAGTCCCAATTCATAACTCTTTGCAGCGAAAGAATCGAAGAAATAGATATCTTTTGCAATCTTGAACCCGATCACCCCCTACTATCTAACGGTCCGGCATCGGATGGTGCCGCAAGCGACGTGATTGGTCGTAAAAATTGCTCGGTGCCGCAGGACTGACGGAATAAAAGGGGGTGAGCCAAAAGTGAAAGAAAAAAGAAAGCCTGGTATAAAGTCGTAGTTACATCCAAGGTGATTCCGTGAGGAGGAAGAGCCAGCACGGAGAAAACACCGGGGCCTCGTTTTGCCGTGCGGTTTTAAGTATGCAGAGGGTAATCTGCATCGTGGTACTTGGTCTGGCTTGTTGGGGACTTCGTTACTCCCGGCGCCGTTGAAACAAAAGCTGTTTTCTCGTGTATTAAGTTTGCGCTCTCTCCCCACTCCACGCTGTAAAACTGTTAGTTTACGCAGGGTACTTTATTAATTAACTGCCACAGGGATCGTCCGTGGCGGCATCGTGAATTCACGGGGTCGACCCCGTCTCCACGACCTCGCCTCGCTCTCTTGCTTCCTCCCTTCGACCGAGCTTTCTCGTTCTCTGGCACACCTTCGCGATTTCCTTCTCGGCCGAGGTTCCTCGCGTCGCGTTCGCGAGACCAAGTACCATGGCGCTGCCGAGTTTTCGGGATGGAGACATTTAAGTTCACTAACACCACGACGAAAGCCGTTGTCACCTTGATGCATATTTCAACTTTTAAGACTACTCCACCCAACCGTCTTACCGTAAATAATACTGTACTACAATAGGTAGACATCGGGACGACGGCCGTAGTAGACTTGTTAAATGCGCTGAAATACCGTACATAAAATACACACTCTCAAGAATATGAATATTAGGACTCACCGGAATAGGTCGACATGGCTATTCAAAAACAAACGTACGATCGACTCGACGGCGACCTTGCGGCCCTGACAACTCGAGGCTTTGTCCGGAGCTTGCAAGATCGGGATGTAGCGCTGCAAGATTTCCACCAGAGTTGTTAAAGCTCAGATATACCAATGAAACTTATGAAATTTCGAACGAGACGAGAGACGAAACCGGAGACGGGTCTGAGGATCATGATTTATAAATATCTCACCCGAGGCGGAGAGCCTGCATTATAACGCCCATAGGAAATCGGGGGATGGAAGGAGAAACGAGTGTTTCGGCGATTAGCATGTCAGAGAGGATCTGTCCGGCGGCTCTCGACGGTTGTGCTCAACGCTCGGGATCTCTCCGGCTCCTGTTCTGATCTGAAATTCCGTTTAATTCTCGGAGAAGCATTAACAGCACAGCGGTGAAATATAGCGCCAGGGCGAAGAGCGCGATGGCAACGCTGCCGCTCCGCGAAGGATTTACTCAGGGGGTGGAGTGGTGTACGCTCACTCGTATTCGTTCGGGCACACGATGATTCTCCCGAGGGCTCGAAGACAAGTGTACTCGAGGATGTAGTGTGCATACCCCCGGCTCCCCAGCCGGCCCGGACGCGACAGGACTAGGATGTTTCTCCGAGACACACTGTTGGGTACTGTTATCGAAGAATGCGGTAAAAATATAAGGCGCTCGGGTTATCTCGACGTCTCGGAGAAAGAGGGAGGCTGCACACGAGCTTCGGCCCCGGGTTGCACACCTCACCTGGGAAATTAAGGAGCTTTTTAATCCCGGAAGAAAAATCGCCGGGGCTTCCTTGTCAGGCAAATTTTTCTATTTTACCACCTGTTCTCCCGGGCTTCGCGCAGCCACGTTCTCGCACCATCCCCCGGTGGGCGAGGATAAAAAATATCGTAAAAATATACGATGCCAAAGAAGGACGAAGGACAGGTGAAAAAAGCATGCACACCTGGTACTACGGCTCGCCTATTGTACGGGAGTCCCAGGTGAGAGCAGCCGATCTTCGTTCGGCTCTCTTCCATCGTCGATAAGATTATCAAACGTTCCGCCGCTCAGTTTACACACCGTGGAACAGTATCCGTATTTATGTTTCCCTCTCAGCAGCGTCGGCTACTCGGAATGGACGAGAGCACCGGTTTTTCCGCATGCGATAATAAGTTGGATGCTGGAGGTGGGGGGGAAGTACGGATAAGGATTCAGGATGTAGATCGCAGTCGGGCGAGCGGGATAACCGAAGGTATGCAGCGAGCTTTTGTATTTCTTTGCATACAAAAATCGGGAGTCTTCTAAGAAATGTTGAGCGCATAAAAGAAGTTGAGCAATGCGAGATGCATAGAGAAGGCTATGCGGCGCGCGTAACCGCGTTTCGAGAATGCGGCGGTACCGAATTCACGTTCGATGTGTCTCCACCTCCCTGAATTTTGCATTCTCGTACGCTCGTGAAAACCCGTAGGAAGCGGACGCTCTCGAATTTAATCGTGAAGTGTAACGCGATAATAAAGGATCAAATCGGTCACTGGATCACCTGGGAAGACGCTGGGATGTCCCATGCGAGCGGAATGGGGGAGCTCGGGCGGAAGCTCGGCGACGTTGTTACAATCTGCAAAGTGCAGTACACGCCGTTTACGATCGTTCGAAGTGGATGGCAGGGAGGCTGCGGGGGACCGGTCAGCCAGGCTCGAGGAGATGCAGAGAAGAGCGGAGGGGGGGGGGGGGGCGAGAAAAAGAGGGTGTTCGTGGAAAATTGCGGAGAGTCCGGCAAAGTAATGGGCCACAGGGTGGTTTCGGACGACGCGTACGAGACGCCACGGTGGAAGGGAATATGGGTGCCGCTCTCGGTGTACGGAGTACCTCCATACGCTTCTCCTCCCACGGTGCGGAGAACATAAAGCGAGGCGAGCCTTTTAACGCGCTCTTTCTCACGCCACCGTCTGTCCGGGTTCCGCGCGAAAGAGGAGAGTAAAATAATTTCATCAGACGACGGATAAACACTCGACGGGCATTGGTCCCGGGCGCGCACGTCGTCTGGTTAGGTGAGGGTACTCGTGGTCTGGTCCGACCCGTGAACACCAAGGTATACGCGGGCGAGTATCAGGGCCAGGAGGCGTGAGTGGTTCCACCTGCATCCAGGGAAAGAGCTATGGTCCGAAGCATTTATGAAATAGCCGAAGACAAAATTTCATTTTTCCATAAATCGTGGCCATTCACGTTTTACACGAGGGATGAGGAAGATAGTAAAAAAAGATGGACAGAATTCATAAATATAAATTCATATATAATTCCGAGCACCGGTCGTCCAAGAGGGACGCGGTTTTACGTGTGTTTTCTCGAACGCACCGTAGGGTAATAATCCACCGGTTCACCGGAGCGGAGAGCTCGACCGGACTCTGTGTTTATTCGAAACGGTTGAACATAGCCCAGGGGGTTGGCGAAGAGCGAAAGAGCATTGCCGGAGCGTGGGCCAAGGGCTTTCCCTCTCCCAATCCTCCGGTGTAGGCGGCGGTACCGAGTCCGACAAGTACCATACACTGGGAGCGGAAACAGAGCTCTCGGGGTTGAAGCGAGTTAGTGCTCGTGGAAACGACGCGTTTGCCCTTAGGCGTGTAATTATGCGCTCGGTTTCTCGAAAGCCTCCGGGGTCAGCGTTAACGCGCGCCCGGATAGAGTACGCGCGGACGAGAACCGCGAATCGTCGGGCGCGGGGGAGGGTCGAGGAGAAAGGAGAAAGCGAAGCGGCAGGGGCAGCTCCGTCGGTATCCACTTCTATCTCGTTCCGTTAACTCGTCTTTCCCTCTCCGTGGAATACCTTATTCCGCGGTCCCTTTGGTAATGCGTCGCCTCAGAAGTAGCCCTCCCGCTGTGTCTTACTCCTTAACCGTTGACCCAAATTTATCTTTCATAAATAAGTTATTAAATTTTCCATTTCCCAAGAGCGCGGCCGTATTCTCTTCGGGTTCGCTCGGCAGTTTCTTGCAATTTCGAAGAGCTCCTTATCCGAGAGAACTACGAGCGAACACGGAAGGTCCATTTTCCGACGAGCAGACATCGTCGACTCTGGCCCGTGGCTGACGAGAAATGCGCGAGAGAGCCTCATCAAGCCAGCTTCGATTTTATGCGCAATAGATGGATAGATGGATGCACTAGATATGTAAACTACACCATCTGGCGGTGCGCGGATTCTCCCTACGGTGCAACGAAGAGGAACGCTTTCTGATATAAGTTATACTCGTATCGAGGCCCGGCGGGGTTGCTTGGTTGTTACGTTCCTCCGGGTGTCGGGTATGAGCGAGATATACATACATGTACACCCCGTGTTCCGTCAGGTACTCTGCCGAAGGTAAAGCGAGACAGAGGTTCGGGGCTCGGAGTACACCGACTCGCGTATTGTGCACAACCGCGTGGAGTGAAACTAGTGGCCGAAAAGGACGGAACGCCACGGTGTAATAGAGGCGGGGGTCGGAATGGGAAGTCGAAGTGAGCCCGAATGCTCCGAGGCAAGTTTCCACGACGCCGTGCATCCACTGTTTTCATCGCATCTCGCTGCCTCAGGATCGCGGCCGGAGAACTCGAAAGTCGAAGTGCAACCGCCGCCAGCTATGTTTTGCTTATAGAGAACATAATGCATGCGAAATTGCGTAGAGAGCAGGCTACAGGCACCACGCCCGAGAGGTTTACCTCGGGAACCTTTGCCCTGCCTCACTTCGGTCGTATCTGTACCTTGTCTTTACCCGAGTGCGTCGTTGTTGATGGGGGGGGAGGGGGGGGGGGGGGGGAGGAGGAGTAGGTTTCACCAGGAGGGAGGCAAAGGAGATTCATCCCCTCGAGCACACGGGCTGCCGGAGTCTTCCTTTACCGCTGCGTCTGGCCGACGGTCGCGTAAAACGAAAGGGTGGACCGGGGGTACGGTCATAGACGCAGGGAAGAGCTTACTCCCCGGTGGTAATAGACTGCCGAGTGAACATCAGAAGCAGAAGGAGATATGGCCAGGAGCAACAGAAGTGGGCTTAGGCCATGACCGCAAGTTACCAGCGGCTAGCTTCTGAGCTTCGCTCGTTCGGACCTTCGCCGGATAGTTGGCGACCCGCTTTGTCCTGCTCAACCCCCCTGTTTTAATTCATATCCCAGGCAGACCATGGCTTATATACACTAGTGCCTACCCATATACCTATATTCACTACAGCGCCGCGCTAGTTTTCTTCCAACTCAGCCTCTATCCCTCTTTCTCACCGCGCTTATGCGCGGAGGCTGAGTCCATGGCGGTCCGACCCCGCCGGTGCTTGGATGTTTACCCACAAAGCCCAACGGGGGGAGGGAGACGAAGAGAAAGCCAGAAGGAAGGGGAGAACCCTACCGGGGAGAGAGGTTAATTAATTAACGGGTTTTTACTTGGCCGACAACATACACACTGGTACTATACTACTACAGTCTCTTGGTTTACTTTAGTATAGCTAAAATACGGTATAGTGCGAAGGTACCCTGGAGCGTGGCGTTACGCCCGCGTCTCTACAAGCTTACCCGTTAACCCAGGAGCAACAACCCCCCGTTTGTTTATTGTACTCCACCTAGTCGTACCACTATTGGTATCCTCTAACCCTCGACGGGCCTTCCAGCAACAGAACCGGAACCCGACGGGTCCGCCTCCTCGGTTTCTCAGTTAATAATTATTAGTCATTTATGCGAAGGGGCTTTGTGACTTGGCCCCGATGCGTCGTCCTTCCTCCCACAGCCTCTCTACCCAAGCAAATGCCGCGGGCCACATTCCGGGCTAAATCAAACACAACCCGTTGTGGGACGGGCTAGTGATACGCCGTAGCCGCCGATGTTTGACACGACGCAGTTCGTGGCCGTGTATCGTGTGCGTACTTTGAAAAACACGACCCGCGGCAGGCTGAGACCATGCGGCTGTACACCACCCGGTCCAAGCTGAGCCTGGGGATTACCGTTTTGGATACGGGAAGCAGTAATACCGCGACGCTCGTGAACCATATCCATGCTGCGGTACTCGCCATTGACGTTCGTGTAACCACCGTCGTGGCGGTCCAGTCTTATACTCTATTAATTATTCCGTTAACACGGTTCTCGATTGGTAAATTTGAGAAAAGTCTTTTCACTTCGGATAAAAAATAAAAATCATTCGTAATCGCTGGTGAATTGGCTCATGGTCAGTCTCCTCTTTGATCAATTCATCCAATCGTCTTTGGTGGCCATATTACGATGTAGGAAATATTCGCACAGCCAAAGCTTGCGCCGCTACGCGAGTGCTACTATAAACGGCGGGTCACTTTATTCGCGTGATCCCCAGCTCGGTCGCGGCTGATGTACAAACGGCTCCGGTGTCCCATCGGCGCGAGGCATACAGCATCCTGGAATACAGGACAGCATCGGACAGCGGACACAGGATAGTGTACCGGGAGCGTGAGTAAAGCCCGGGCGTCGGGATTCGAACGAGCGTGCTGGTGGACGCTCTCCCATAAATTCCAATTACCAGCTGCCAATGGTACGGGCCCCGTTGGCGTGACACGCCGCAAAGTGCGCCACGTCCATAAATTCCCGGACGCGGACGGGTCGCCGCCGAATTTTACCCAATCTACCCCAACGCTCCCAACGTTTTTCCACCTTCCTCCCTCCCCCACGTACAATTTAAATAAGAGATATACGCGATTTTTTGGGAGAAAAAAAAAATTCATCCACGATACCCCTCGATCTCTCGTGACCTTTCGAATACATATCTTTCGCTCTTTCAGATAACGCCGCACGAAACTCGCGGAGATGCGGCATCTTCGCCTCGGTGAAGACGCATCCTTCTCGTCCTCGCCGAGGAAATTCAATTCGGCACTCTCGAAATCATCCGTCGACAGGATAAATTAGCCGACGCGCATTGCGAGTTGCTCAAGTTACCGGACGGAAACGCGTTCGCGAAAGCGGTGAAGTATTCATCCGTTTTATTACGTCGAAATATTCGCTATTTCCCGGACGCGGCGTCGAGGAGTATTCTTCATTTCATTACTCGTCCGTTACGTGTGTACTCAGGGTAGCTCGAGGTGGTGTACCCGAGGATAGGGCAAGAGGGAGAGTGCCGCCTGGATAACGGTATGCTGAAACGGTAGCATACAATTGACTCCCATTCGCCGACCGACGTCCTACAAATTTGCAGCTCGAGTACCGACGAACGAACGAACGAACGAACGCGCGTTAAACAAATAACGAAAAATGTATATGGGCTCCGGGTGGCCCCTGGCCCACACTCCGCTCGGTAGATACACCGGTGTATACGAACTTCTCTCATCGGGCCAACGCCGCGGGAGTTCGCAATTTACACAGCTCGGATGAGCAGCGCCGCGCACCCCGTACCGGTGGAGAGAACGCAGCAGCAGCAGCAGCAGCAGCAGCAGCAGCCACGACGTGGAAAAATAATCTCGAGCGTACGTTCCAGGGTGTACTCTCTATACACCCTGCAGGCGCGTTCTCGTGCGAATGCGCTTTCTCTGCCCTCTCACTATTTACCTCCTAGTACCGTCACTGGGGTCGTGTATGTATTGTATTACCCGCATGGTGTAAGGAGAAAGAGAGAGCGGGGGGAAAAAATGTGGTTGAACGAAACTTTTATTGCCATAGGGGCTGTTTTCTCATCAAAACTGTTCGCCGCTATTTCAACGGCAAATCGACGAGGAACGCGTGTTGGTTCATCGCGAAATAGAAAAATTCGAGCCGTATGAGGGAATAGAAAAAGTGAGAAGATGCGTGAAATGATAACACGGCCGATGAGTGAGGTATTAGCAGCGCAAGAAGAAAAAAAAAAGAACGTGGATTCGTGAAGCGAGAGGGCACGAGCGAGCAAGTAGAAAAAGTCGAGAGTTGATCAGACACGAACTCGATGCACGTGACCAGCAGCTGGAAAACGTGTCGAGTTTATTACGCCCGAGAGCTCGACAAAGCTGTCGATGCTTGTGCCATTCTACCTTCGCCACGATCCACTTAACCATCCTAAGGTTAAGGGGCAAAATGCGTTAATGGCGCCGACAAATGGCAAGGTCGGCGAGGCGGCCGAGTACACTAGAGCCCGCGTCTTCGCTTCAAAGCTTTCAAAAACGAATCCTACGCCCTAGTCTACATTGTAGCTAGGCAAAAAAAAAAAAAAAAAAAATAGGCGGGGAAATTCTTCATCGTCGCTTCTCCTCCCCTGCTGCTCGCTCTCACGCCCGTGTTATCTCTCTCTCTCTCTCTCTCTACCTCCGGCGATGCAAATCATATAAACCCGGTACATGAAAAAAAAATCTCATCGCCAACCGAATAGCGAATTGGAAGCGGCACGTTTCGTCGTTGTATCTCGTCAATTATGCAACTAGGAGTCCCCTCCACAAAAAACCAGTTTCGAAAATGGAGATCTAGCGGGTAGCGGGGGTAGCGGGTGTAGAGCGTGAGTCTGTCGCACCGAATTATACGATAGATTGTATCTCTCCTCATCTCTCTCCGCGCGAACGAGAGAACCCCCCCGCCCAAAGGCCACACCCGTTCCGACGGTGCAACGCCGGAAATGTGTTGTGAAATATTTAGTCGAGTATCTCGTTCTCACTCACCCCCTCGATTCGTGGGCACCCCCGTTCGATCCTTGCTCTTTCTCTCTCCCCAGCTTCCTCCCACTTTTTCGAAAAACCCGCTGCTTCGAGCCCGACGTTCTCCATCCCGAGCTACCGCTTCGTACATCCGTCGACTGCATTATTAAATGTACACCCGTAGCCTCTCGATATCCTGATTTTATGGGAAATCCGTGAATGAAATAACTCACCTCCGCGCCCCTCGCCTCGAGCCCGAGATCCATCTCTCGATTTCAGACGATTCGCTTCCGTGCCCCCTCTGCCGACCGGAAATCCGGATTTCATGTAAATTAATCAGATCACATTGAAGAAAGCCACACCGAGTCTCGAGACAAAGCCATGTCTGCAAAAAATGTTTTTTTTCCCGATTCGATATTCGTAAAAAAATATTATAATAATAAAAGTAAGTCTATTTAGCTGGCTTCGATAACGAGCTTAGCGACGAGAACGGCGCGAAATTTTCCGAGGGGTTAGGTAATGTACGAGGTTAACGTGATTTGTTTTCCTCGGGTTTTACAGCTCCTCCTACTTTAAAACACTCGAGCATTATAGAATCACAAGCGCGGTGTTCGACGGAGGAACATTATTTTTCAGCTCGAACGCCCTTTCACGAGGCTCTCCTCACTCGGCGAGCGTGTGCTGGATCGGCGGTGGCTGTAGCAACCGTAAATAATTCTCGAACCGGGGCGAATTCGCTCTCGCGATACGCGCGTTACTCGGACGTGTAACGCGGTGCGACCATGCAATGCCCTCCCGTACCCTCGCTCTCGTCTCACTTCCTCGTTACTTTATTTATGCCGCTATCGGTAAGAAGCCGGTGGAAATACCAATCGTTAAAATCACTAGTCGTAACCCCGACTGCATGAGTTGTAGGTACGGCCGTTTTGCCCGCTTCAAAAGTTACGTATGATTCTCGACCGACTGACCGAGCTGTGCCAGAAAAATCGTGTTTCGTTTACTTTTATTGTTAATTGTTAAAAAAAAGCGTGTCCAAAATCGCATCTGGTGGACTGTTTGTGACAGTATTCCGATCGTGCACAAAAATTCCCAGTTCAGGATATAAAGAATTGTAGGATTATTTCCATTTGTGACAATATTAATTTTTTTTTTGTACGCTTTAATTATGAAAAAATGGAACCCTGGCTATTATTTTTTATATTCTGTCATGTCGATTTTTTTTGGGTCACCACGATATCGTTACGAACAAACAGTTGCGACGGATTTTCGATACGATATTTCGTAATGATAAAAAAAATGAAGCACTTTTTTTTTCCTCGAATCACTTTTGATCAAGCAAGCTGCCTAAAGCAGAATATATTGTTTTTAAAAAAGCATTTTTCGTAGCACCGCGGGAGAGCTGAGCGCAAATATTGATCAATATGTATTATGCAAAGAGCTAGTAATCGGCAGTGCTGTAAAGGCGCCAATTACGGTATCGTTTATCTGGTACGGAAAATATGCGTTCGAACGAGTGGTGCATGTGATTTGTCGAGGGGTGACCTGCTCAGCCGTTAGTCTCCGTGAGTGATTGATCACGTCCTTATCGAGCTATCCGTAACAATTTTTTAATTAACCCTCTCCGCGGACCCTTCACCCGGGCTCTGTACCGATAATACTCCTTCGTCGGGAGGGGTTCTGCATATCGCTTGTAGGAATAAAAAAAATGTATTGCCACAGCGTGCGTGCTCCTTGAGTTCCCACTCTTTCCTCCTTTCGCCTCACTAAAGCTATCCATATCTTCAGCAACGTCTATCAAATGGCGCGCAACTATTGCTTTCACCCTGTTGACGCGACGGTGTGTTGTGCGCTGCTATGGTAATCACTCGATGACCTCATTTTTCAAAAACGCTGCTTTAATCGCTATATTTATACCCCCGCTGTGCCGTCCCACTTGCCGTTTATTTGTCCCTCGAGGGGACTAATATCGCTTTTATTCTTATCGAGATGTACAAAATATTAAACAAAAATAAAAATTTAAACAAACTTGCTATAATAACTATTCCTCTTTATGATATTCTGGTTCTACTCTGTGTCGAAATTAAAGTTTTCGTCAGGAAATGACGTATGCCCGGTATGCCGTAATTTCCGACCGAAGAATGAGATCGTCAAATCGAAGGTGACATATTTTTGGTAATTCTCCGGCAATCGAAATCTTCGGTGTATAATTCCATAGTCCATAGCAAAGGCGCGAAGCGCTCGAGCCGGCTAGGTAATGCTGTTAACGCAACAACCTGCTAGTTATTTCCTTCAGTTTTCAAGGAAGGTCCCCGAGAACGGCGGGTTTGATTCACGTGTGGCCGAAATCAAAGATTTAATCCATCGGGGTATATAAACGCACGGCGGGTAGCGACGGCGTACTATTCCATGGGGCCAGCTTTATACTGACAATATACAATCCACCCTAAATTTCGCCTGATCCCTTGCCGTCTGTGTTGCCACGCTCCGGCAACCAACCCTTGTTCCCTTCACCCGCGGCTCGGTTCTGTCCGCTCTTCCTTACATAGCCCTCCGACCTTACCCAGCAAGATTGCCTTTAATTATTAAACAGGTTAAATACTACAGGACCCTCGCTTACGCCTCGTCTCGGCAGCCACGAAGCCCAGGAAACTCTCGATTTTTCTAACCGTCCTTCGCCATCATTCACATTTATTACCCCACTAAAATTTATATATTTTCATCGAAGCTCGTAGTTAATAGTACGAAATTTATGCGGTAATGAGCCCCATCACTCTGACATATTTAAAATGCCAGGAGTATCGATCTCACGGATTCCCGATACGTCAATCAATCAATTGGAACGTAAAATACATCCTCCGCGTAACCCACTCATCCATTAAATTTTCATCCGACGATGCGTCTCTCCACCCCGTTGCCGATAAAAAAAAAATACAAAACAAAAAAGAAACAACAATATGCCCCTCGAATAAAAAATAAAAAGTTTCTTCTCTGTTATGTAAAACACGTTACGGGTACGGAACCACCGCCAGTACTGTTGCGCGTCCGTGTGTTCCTGAAGTGCGAGCAGTTAACGCGCGTCGAGCCGGACGGAGGTACACGTTGTTCGTTCGTTGTTCCGTTTTTTCTCCTTTTTTTTGGCCTCGTTCTCTTTGCAACGCCGGCGTGTCACTTCGGCGAGAAAAGAAGTACTTTTTACGGGGTCGTTTTGCGACGAGCCACGCGGCGATGGAGGGCGGTTGGGAGAAGAGCGGAGGCTGCGGCGCTCCGCTGGTCCGGCGACCAGGAGGAGAGCCGGCAAGTGATAGCGGCAGCAACAGCACCGCAGGCGCGCGAGGGGTGGCGAACGCGCGTTACGACCTCGTACGGGCTTATCCCTTGTATCCCTTGCTTCCCTCGCGTCCACCCTGTCGTACCTGTGCACCCTTCCCGAGGCGGTACGTCCGCCGAGAGAGAGAGAGAGAGAACCGTCCGGCTAAACAGTCATAAACAGGCGGCGAACCAAGATAACACACGTGGTGGTACACGAAGCTCCCGCGCGCCTTCCCTCCGCTCGCGCTTTGCTTCTGACCGTTCGAGCGTTTATAATTATATTAATTATTAAAAGCGAAGCGGCAAAAGCTCTCCTTTACCCGCAGCGTATCTCTGCCACTTGTTTCTTCTCGTTGCCTTCGGAGAGTGCAGCCCCACCCCGCCGACCGACAAAGCGCTGCGACGCCGCTGCCACTCCTGCTCGTGAATACACCGCCGGAGAGCACACATCGGAGCGCTGTCATTGGCAACGTACACCGGTTAGCTTGCCCGCGTACGTTATAGATTTTTCTTCCTCTTCGCGTCTTCCCTCCTCCCGTCGTCAGTGGAACGGGCTATCCGCATGGCAAAGCTCAACTGCTTGGTACGACGTCCGCCGGGCATTCCGCACCAGCATAAAACGCGCCGAGCGAGTCAGCTTTAATGTCGGGAATCCATGTGTGTGTTCACAGGGAGGTACGGAACACATCCGAAAGACCCTTTTCACCCCGCTTCCATTTTTCGAACCCTATCTCCCCCCGTTCCGATCATTTTCCCGCTATCGCCGCATCCGAGCACGAACATCGAAACCGCCTCGTCGTTCACCATTGAGCACGGTGCAACTTCGCTGTGAGGGACATCGATAGTCATCTCGCTCGGACAGGGGACCGGTGCACAGAGTGCACTTAGTTATTGCTACATGTGTGGATATGAAAAATATATATATATATTATTTATAATGATAATGATACAGTGGTAATGTGGATAGGAATGGACATCGCGGAGTTTCGCAGTTGTTAGTGGGGGGCGAGGATGTTGAGGGTGGACGAGGGGTATGCACGGCGGGAGTTGGTTTAGTCAGGCGAGCGTGGTCTATTGCGAGAGGAAGCGGGAAATGTGCCGGCAATTTCACGGCAGAGGGAAGCTAGCTGCCACCGCACACCACCAAACCACCATCAACACTAATACACTGGAAGCGAAGCGGAGGGTAGCGCGCCCCGGGTACGGCAGTTTCTGCTTGGCCCTGCACGACACCAACACCGCGGCGAGAGGAGTCACGGTGCCTCGTCCTCACTCTCTCCCTCCATCCTGTCCTCGTATCAACGTGCACCGCGCCCGGGCCACCGGAATTCGGCGTTCCTGGACTGGGGCCTAATTGCTGTGGGCCATGCACACGGGGAATTAATAATTAAAATAAAATATCGCGGCGAAACTACCCGGCATCCCTCGCTCTAACTTCTCGCACTTTTTTTTCATCTTTTTTTTTTTGCTCCCTTATTTCCTCTTTCTCTTCTCGCATTTTAATCTTTTTTATCTTTTTCTCTGGCTCCTGCGGCTCTCTCTATCCGTGGCGCGTGCTCCACGGTCGGCAGGCCGAGGACGAGCGCAGGGGTGCGGCTTCGTGCTAGTTCGCTCCACACACACATATACAACGACTCTGGTTTTCGAGCTCCGCAGGCAGTAATATACATAATTAAACATACGTGACTTATCTGCTGAAAAATGTTGTGTTTAACATCCCCTTTCCATTCCCTCCCCGTCCACCCTTCGCCGAAGGGGACGCTCCCAGGCCTCCCCGTCGACGCCCTGAACCATCGCTGCTCGACTATCCACCCTTCCGCTTCCCCCCTCCTGACTCCCGCGTGACATAGTGCGCGTGGTTCTCTGCAGATACCGTAGTGTCGCGTGTTCGCGGTTTTCCAAATTATTGTTTTTTTTTTTTCACTTTTTTTTTGCCCGCTCTCTTTCTCCATCCTCTCCCGGTATCCAAGCCCGCGAGCGTATTCCCATTCGGCTGGCACGTATGCCTCTCCGCTCCACCAGCGGCTGTATAACAAACCAGCCCCTATCCCGGCGACCGCACGGCCGGAAAAAAAGGCTTTTCGGCACAAGCCTCGCATGCCTCTGTCCTGCCTTTCTCGCTCTGCAATTTTATTTTTCTCCTCAACGCGCTCTTTTTTTTCCTTTTTTTGGATCTTTCACCGAGTGTGTGCCACCTTGGTTTTTTTAAATTTATTTATATATATTTGTATTTAATTCGTTTATTTTCACCCGCCAGCTCGCGAGTACCATCGGAAACGTGGAATAGGCCGTGCCTCTTCTCCCGACGGTTGCACAAAAATTCCTGTGGACTCGTGCGTATTGTGCGTACCTGACTGCATACAGGCCGAACGGGCGGGAAACGAGTTGGCCGTACGAATCCGCGATACGACCGCATTTCCTCGTTCTCTCATCCTCCCGAATTTGCTTCACTCTCGTTCAATCTCCAGCGGTGTACGTGGCGTGCCGCGGGACGCTCTCGTCTCGGCCTCACTTTTCCAAAATAATTAAAGTTTCACACTCATGCCGCACCGCGTAGGATACCCTGGCCGCCTACCCCACGCGCACCCTCCGACGAAGGATCGCACAAAGTATGAGCGGCGCACAAAGCGCGAGGGGCGCGCGCGGTACTCACAACCTCCCTTTTCTCTCCCTTCCTCGCCACTTCTCTCTATCTCATTTTCACTCCGAAATCGCACGCGCGTGTTCATTATTTATACTCTCATGTAGCTTGTTTGCATATACATGTGTTCCAGGCGTGAGGGAGTGTACGTAAAATTCTCTCTCACACACAGGGCGCAAATGGCACACGTATTTATACCGTGGCACGGTATAAATATATACTCGTATCGCATGTCCCGGTGAACTGGAAAGTCCGAGAGTCGTTCGACGCCCCGTGCCATTTCTCTCAACGCGCGACGAACGAGAAAACTTTTTTTTTCTTTTTTAATTTTTTTATTATGTATTTTTTATTATGTTTTTTTTCCTTCACCGCACCGTGCACCGCCAGCACAGGCCCACCGTTGCCTCTGCAGTCGAGACCGAGCGACTGTTTTAACAATGCAACGCGGGGAGGCTCGGCTATCTCGGCCAGTATATTTCAGCGCGATACGAGCCCGTGACAAATAGCTACCGATGTTATGAATATGAAACGTACAACCCTCACCTCCGTGCGCCCGCGACCGCTACAGCGCCCGAGCTTGGCCCTCTCCTCGGACTCGCGCCCTCTTCGCTCCACCGCGATCTCGCGACGCAACCGCGCTCTGACCCCTTCGCTTTCCGGCGACACTGCCGATCGGCCCGGTCAGCAGCCTCGTCGACGGTTTCCACTCGTTCCTTCCGGACCTCCTCATTGCTCCACGTGGAGAACCCCAGGGCCGAACGTCTCTCCGACACGCGGCGCTACGTTTAAATAAATTTTGTCCTCTAGCGGGAAGAAAAAAAGGTGCTAGTCGCGACTCTCTCTCCCTCTCTCTCCTCACTTTCCACCACCCGGCAGCACCACTCGGAGTCGCAGCTTTCTTTTTTTCATTTCTACCCCGCCCTTTAAATAGTAACCGTCCCGGCAGTAAAGTTTGCACACTCTCGCGAGGCTGCCCCGGTGCAATAAAAAAGTTTCAAACAGCCTTCCCTCAGCCCTGCACCGCCCGTGCAGCTCCGGTGTGGATAATTCAAGCATTTTAAGAATTTTCACAGCTACCGCTATCTTTTTCATATTTTCACGGTGGCCCCTTCGCCAGCCGTGATCGACTTTGGATGTTTTTTTTCTGTCTTTGAGAAGTTTGAGTAACCTCAGCCCCGATCTTTTCCTCTTTCACCCCTTTTTTTAAATACTTATACACCAGGAGTTCCTGAGATTTCTCTCTGGGCCACTCTTGGAAAAGCGATCCCACGCGAAAGAATGGACCAACTGCGAGGAAACTCGGAAGGGGCATTTTTTCAGATGAATGTTCGCGTCAAACAGTTTTTTCCTTCTTTTTTTTGTATTTACTGCAAGCTCACTTACACCATCGCACAGCTTCGATGAAGATAACTCAAGCATCCTAAGAATCTTCTGGACCACCGCTCCTTTTCATGTTTCCGTCCGCGGCCCTTTTGCAAGCAGGTGATCGACTTTGGATATTTTTTTCTCCTTGAGAAGTTTGAATAGCCTTTCTGTCTTTCACCCCTTTTTTAAGCTTGTACATACCAGGAGTTACCGAGATTTTTTTTTTCCGGGACACTTTCGCTTCTCTCTTCTACGGGAAAGAATAAAGGGACTGTGAGGAACCTCGAGGACATTTCTTTTTTCAAATGAAAATTCACATCAACAAGTTTTTTTAAAATTCTTCTCTTGAGTTTACCGTGAGCTCATTCACTTATTTATATGTTTGGATAAGTCGTCCATGCTCGATACGAAGTGCCCGAGTCGGCTGGAATTTCACTCGAGAAACGGCAGAGAGGAAGGGCAACCCGCAACATCTTTATGCGTTGTGTGCAAGAGGATTATCCCTTGACGAATGAACGAGCAGAGACTCTGTGCAGCTTTCACGGTACTCTACACGCTCGAGACTATCTACCAACCTGTCTCGCGTCGTGTTTGCGCTGCAGTAGCTCCCGAAAGAGGTATCTCGCACGTTCGTAAAACCCTTTGCTCTGTACGATAAAGTGGTCCGGACATAAACGATAACTTTAATCAAAGAACTTTCTTTTAAAAAAATTAGAAATAGATACCAACGAAATTCTAAAATGTATCCGTTATCAGTCTGACAGAGCATGTGTCAGGGCCGGTAGTGCGAGAACTTTAGTATCGTGCATGAAAAATATTGAAATATCGGTAGGAAAAAAGTGCATCGAGGCAAATATGAATCCCGTTTTAATGCGTACCTCACCTACATAGATTTGTTATTCGCTAAAGGAACATGTGCATGCTCTTTTTCTATTATCTTTCCGTTATTCAGAAAGCGCTCGGTAAGCGTGTTCCAGCATTAAATAATTCCACATGATTCAATTCCCCCGAGCTCCTCGCATCAGCTCGTACGAGAGTCGGGATGCGTCGGTGACGTTCGAAAAAATTGTTCTCCTTCCATGACGCGCGGTGCTATCTCTCTACCACGGTATCCGCGAGTTATTTCTCCATACGGTAACGCGCGTATGCCAAATCGGTGGAAACCGAGGATTTTTCGTGGCAGACACACGGCTAGGGGGCCTGATTCGACGATTCGTCGAGCGTCCCAAGCTGCGCGACTCGCGAAATGAAATTCCCGTCAAAGATAATTGTCACATCGCGACGGTGTCACTCAACTGCCGCTTTTGCATTCGGCTCTTTCCTCCATTCTCCCTCGTTCGTCCTCTATCTATCGCGACACTGTTTCTTCCTTCGCTCGGCGCGTATACGCGTTTCATGGGGAAAAAATCCTCAAGCCGGTTACGTTCAGGATTGCATCCTCATACCCACGTTAATACGGCGACGAAGCGACGGACAAGCCTGTGACGAGAGACGCGTGCGTTTCAAGCCCCCAGTTACGTAGGTATTGCCACACACGCTACGTGACCACGTTGCGAAATACCATCGACTTGTCCCATATCCGCGCGCTCCGCCGCCTTCTTTTTCGTGGCAGGCGTTAAACTATCTGGCCCTTTAACTCGACATCGCGAAAGCCGGTCCTGTGATAGGATTATCGACAAAATTCCTGCCATTTGTACCATTTTTCCATAGACCATTTCGGCAATTTCTTTCGGTAAGAAGCCGAACAAATAAGTATGTCAATCGAGTTCCTTCAAAAACACCCTTTCTTGTTTGTTTCTGAAAATAAAACGTCCTGTTCAATCAGTTCGCTTGAATGCTTGAACGTGTAATTCCTGTCTTTATTACCATAATTGATAACGTCAAAGATACGAGACGGATCGATCGCACGCGACCGAACCTGGAGTATTTACACAGACTCGTCCTGGATATGGACGAATGCTCCGACGACGATTGGACTAAAGTGTTCCTGGCGTTTAATGAGCCTTAATTTGCCAGTTCGACGTTTGCGGGAGGGTCAAAGGTTGTCTGGCAGTTGTACCGGACACACGGGAACAAATAATATGCGTTCTCCAGTCGGGGGAGATAGCGAGGGAACAAGTGTCGTCTGTCGTTGGTGGTTGTTCTCCCGGCAGCGGACGGTGTTTTACGAGTTGTCCCGGAGTGTACACAACGCGGTGTACAAGCAGTCAAGAAGCAGCGACTGCAATACCGGTGCTCTATACACCGTGAAGGAGGAGGAACAGGATGGGGAGGACGGAGACGAGGAGGTGGAGTTGTGTGTACGCATCGGACTGATTGTGTGCTTACCCGAAACCGTGACGGTACACACGTGCTATACCGCCAGTTATAGGAATGCTTATAGCGGTACTCCACGCCGGTCTGTCGGCTGCAACTACCCGCGATGTTCCCTTGTGTCAACGAGGCGATGCGAGGTAACGATCGAAGCCAAGGTAACGATGGTACGTGTACGCCAGCTACGCGGGAGCTTCGTACATTTGCGTTTATGTTTAAATTAATTATTCGCGAAGCTTTAACACCCGAGACTGAACTTAACGATTGGTCTTAATTAAATCCGATTACGACACTGAAGTAATAAAGTTTCAGCGATTCGATACCGTGACGATAAGATTCGTTGTCTCACGTACCGTGTGATAGAAAAATTGGTCCACCGTAGGACGTATTTCATGCAGGATGCGCATAAAAGATCTGCCGCAGGTCAATAGTAGAGCAGAATTACCGAGAGGGACGAAGGAAATCCGAAGGATCTCCGTCTATGACGTACACCGGGCAAAAGGATACGGGAGCGCCCAGCTCGCAGTAAGAGGCGTTGCACATCGTACCGTACGTTTAATTAACGCGGAATCCCATAAGCCGCTAATGGCCGGAACAGCCTGTAGACCGGCCGTTGCAAGCCAAGAAGATAAAAAGAAAACAGCATCGCAACATGGTAAGGCAAACGAGGAGGGGAGAAGCGAGTATGCGGGTGTAAAAATGCTGTTCTCACTTGGCCGAGAGGAGTAGCCAACGACCGAAGGGAGATACTGAATGCGAGAGGCTGTAAGCTTTTTTCCCGGATTTTCCGGAGCCGGTGAACGCGAGAGAACGTTGTCTCGACCCTTAATTCGGTAATACGAATATACGTTGGTGTCCGAGCTAGTCGGAGACTCGTCGTGCCGGAGCCAGTGAGAAAGAGCGTCCCCGCTCGCTTTGTCTCTCAGTTATTTTCTTTCGTTCATCTCTTTTTTTCCTTTTTCTTCACGCGTCTTGCCGCGACGCATTGTGAAAGCAGCTCGTGTTTTGCACGCCAGCCTTGGACCTTCCGGCGCATAATACACCCTCGTCCTAAGTACACTCTGTAATTATGAAATAACCCCTTGAACTCCTCTCGGACCTGCTCTCTCGCTCTTTCTCTCCGCATGTTCACGCTTCTATTATCATAGCTCTTTACCCCTGGACGGCGACAACGACTATGCCAGGACGGGAACCACAGGGCGTATTTTTTTCCATGCTCGTGGTTCCTCCTCGCCGGAACCCTGGCGGCGTACACGTAACGCGCCTTACGGATGTTAGTGAATCTCTCGAGCCTCTTTCAGTACTCTCGCTACAAAAACCTACTGGTTATGTTAAAAATGTCCGAAAAGGCAGGTTGAGAACCCTCCATGAACGGAACGGCACTGGGAGCGGGAGCTTACCACCTCGGCTAAATCGGACTTTGACCATTCTGAATACACGATAAGACGTTCACGGTCGATTCGCTGCGGCACAGCCAGCGAAAGCCTTTGCTGCATCAAGCTGTGGATTTCCCACTCCAGCCTCGGACGTGCCGACTGCTTGTACGAACGACCGGAATCACATAGCTCCGTGTCCCAACGGCAGAGCTCACGCACGAACTTTGCTGCGTGACCGTGCCCAGGCCGTGCATCGCGGCGGGTCCGCATTCCCGTATGACTCCCAGTGACACGATCGGACGGACGTACATACGCGTACGCGGCTCCGAGAGCACGAGAGCGGACATTGCGAAAGGGTTTTATACGCCGCCCGCGGGTTCCTTCGGAACTTCGTGCACGGGGACCCTTCTTAAACCACCCCGTGCGTGCCGACACTTCCTGCGTCGACTGTGAATCCCGTTGCGTCGTTCCTACTTGCGCTCCGAGCGAGAATTTGTGCTCCGCGATCCCACGCACCATGCACCGTTGATGTACAGTCATCCCCGGCATCGTTGCACCGCCGCTCGCTCCTACCCCCTCGTCGTTACAACGTGTTTCGCTAACACCCTATTCATTATCCCCGTACGGCTCTTTCGCGCGACCCTCCTTGCCTTCCCGCCTCCCGTGCGGGGCTTCTCTTTCGCCTCGTTTTAATTTCCCTCGCCGCGGCTCGCCTATCCGTGCAGGTATGTATGACTGGTCTCGTTGTGGACGTTTCCGCACGTTCGCGACCGTTAAGGCTCCCGGCTATCGCGACGCACGGATACGAGAATGACCATCGACTCTACACGCGTTTCAACCGTTTCGCGCCGCGAAACGGTTGAATACGTAAATGCATACCATACGTTAGAATACGTAAATGTCCATCCATACCAGGATCACCATTCGAAAACCACACAGATGGCACTTCGGGTAAAAGTGGTGAATATGGCCCACCTCGATTAACACGTAAATCAATGATATATAGACCGGGCCATATTCCGAACTTTTACCCTACATAGGATTTCATTTACTTCCGTGATGTACGAGCCTTTTTTCGAGTTCTATTGAGTATATATCTTCCACGCCGTCTCCAAGAGGATCTTCGATCCTATTGGAGACGTTTTTTATTACGTTTTCATATCAGCGGCATCAGCAGATGGATTCCCCTCGCTCTCAACATGCCTGAAGAAGAAAACTGGACATGGAAAAAGCCTTAAGCTTGAGTTCCAGCGGTAATGCGCGTGTCCATCACGTGTGAATAACCCGCGCGAAACTGGAGATCGCAGCCATTTTCCGTACGCCTTTGCCGAGAAAAAAAGGAAACGACGGGTACGTAGCCACGTTCAGGACGTAAAAGAAGCGAAGTACTCGAGGAACAGGGATGACGCGACTGTACAACGATTTTCACCGTATCTCTTAGGTACGTTTTTACGAGGAGGGCACTCACTTTGCATACCTCCTCCCCGGAGATCGCTGTGCGCGTACCGTTACACCCACACCTGTCCGGCGTTTGAGTATATTTGCGAAAAACGGGAACACTCCTTAGACGAACGTACTTCCAAAATTGCGAGTGCGGACGAATATGGATCAAAGCGGGAAAAGACGAAGGGAGGTGACATGACTAAAGGTCGATCCGATGGATTGTTAGCTCCGTAAAAGCTGCCTCGAGCTTTTGAAGACGGTCGACGGAGAAGGCAGGTATCACAGCCGGAACACCCTGGAGGGAGATCCCGGAGCGGCGTAGTCTCGATACGAGAAATTCATAAGGACGAGATTAGTGCCGTACGTACCCGGTGCCGTCACCACTTACAGCAACGACGCGCTATTTGCTTTGCAAATAATCCACCGGTCTCGCTTACCCTCGCAGTACCCTTCCGATCTTGTTATCGCTATCTCCGTTACCCTCCCGGGGCGTTCTCGTCGTAGCTCAACACCGGTAGGTACACCTAACGTATCGTCGAATCTACCCCGTACCTCCGTTCTCTCGCAGACCGAGCCCCGTACCGCCCTGCTCGTCGGAGAGAGAGGATCTCCTCTCCTCCGCGTAGCACCCTATTCTCGGACTCAGAAACCGTTCCGTATCCTTCGCTAAGCAGCGACACACATGCAGCTGGCGCGTTCCGTCATAAATATGTATCATCCGGATGTACGTACGTAGCTAAACACGCTCGCGCCTGGCGTGCCGACGTACGTACCTTGGCTACAGATGAATATATAACTACCACGCGCACACGCACAGGCACAGCCACATGAGAGGGAAGAGAAACACAGTGCAGACGTCTACAGCGTTCGCACTGCCGAGAATTGGCTGAGGTGAATAGATCCCTCCAAGGAAATCAAATGTCTTTGAATTATATTAAATTCGGAGTTACTATATTATTGGTACACTAGCGGATTGTTGTGGCCCGGGCGCTTCGCAACCTTACTATACAACTGGAAATTAAGACTTCCGGAGATTTAACGGAAACACGCCACTGACGGTTTGAAAAATTAAATATTCAAACCGACAGTGACACATTTCCGTTAAATCTTCGGAAATCTCTGTTCTTGCATCTCATAGTCCATAGCGACGGTGCGAAGCCCCCGAGCCCCAACAACTTGCTAGTTGCTACATGTTTTCAGGCGTATAATTCCAGAAATGTGTTACAATAAATATCCAAAATAACACTATATTTTCGGCGATTTTCACGGTGACGAGGTGGTATTTTTTCAATCAATTAGTCAAGCTCGATCGTAGCACGAGGGTAGAGCCACGCGGTTTGCGGTTCGAGAAAAGAAGGGCCTTTAATTTATCGTCGAGCTTCAGCCGTTTCGTCTTGCTCCGTCCCTCGGTTAGATGGCCCCGGCTGATAGTGCGAGATCCGGTAACGAGAAACGCGACTCTCGGGCAAGATAGCGGATCCGCGCGTGTATACAAACACATTTCTCGATCCCCCCCCAATGTGGAAGTGGGGGAGGCGAAACCGAGTTTCAGTACGCGAATGAGTTGAACACGTCGAGAGGCAACTACTCCGCATCGTCGCCAGCAGCCCAGCGGCAGCTCTCGTTGGCGTATAATTATTTTTAATGCGTCCAATTAGAAGCGCTACACGTTACGAGCATGATTTTCACGAAAGATAAATGAATTTAATAAACCGAGGGCACGACCGGAAGCAACGAGGGCGCCGGGGACGACGCCGGGAGAGAGAGATATCCCGAGTGTTAGCCCGAGAGCGGCATATGGAAGCGACGTGAGCTTCCCGGGATATAACGTAACCGAGCGAAACGCATCCCCCGTTTCGCTTTATGCATATGTGTATTTTATATATATGTGTATGTTTTAATAAATATATATATATATATATAGGCACACGGATGGCTGCTCCGACCCTTGTTGTTATTATCATCGTCTCGCGTTATTAATATACCTCGCGAGGATGCGGAAGAGATGAGCGACGAGAATTGAGGGGCGGCCGAGGCAAAGATAGCTGTGGAAGAAATAAAAAATATTGCATAATGCTTTCGCGCCGTCGGGTGACGCGGGCACAGAACGGTCTCATACACGTAAAACCACGAAGGGATAACGGATACACAATTACCCGGGAAAATTGATGGCGGGCTACGTGCCGTTGGAAAGCTGGACGGAAATTACTATACTCGCGTATGGTCTCTCGTTCGGCAATAAAGACAAATGCATGCATTCCCTACCCTTACCCCCTATTCGACTATTTATTCCACCGTCTACCTCTCTCTCTCTCTCTTTCAATGCGTTATGAAACACGATAATTTTTTATAATGAATAATAAATATGTACTATAAACCATCGACCGGTGTGTTTCGGCCTCGATGACAATGGTGCAAGACTGGCGCACTGAAATTTTCTCGCTCGAACCTCGCGATATTTGTATTTATGCTCGTACACGTACGGTACGCTTTTTTTCCGTCCGAGCCTTTTTTTTTCACAGAATGAGTTAGACGGCACGTCGTCCGCTCGTTCGACGGTCCGTTCGTCCGCTTGTGCGTTCCCTCGGCTCCATTGGTCGCGCTAACGTACTAACGGGGTGCGCGAATTCCCACCCTCGCCCGCGAGCGATATCGCACCGCGGCATCGGCACAGCGAGCGCGAAATGTGCGCCGAAACTCGTCCGCGCTCTGATTCGAGGCGGTGCGTGCCTGCGCCTCGAAATCTGAACACAGCGGTATAGTGTGTACCGTGCAGCGTAGATAGGTAACACGGTTTGAACCGTCCCAATCAAAACCTCGCCACGGTGAAGCGCTATCGCGCCGGGGGTCGGCCTCGGTCCGACTGCTGTCGCACTAAAATTCCCCGCTGGGCGCACAGCAGCGGCGATCCCGTGCGACCCACGGCTCTTCCAGAGACCCCGTCCAGGGGGTGGGATGGATAGATAGATAGATAGATAGATAAATGGACGGATAGATACAACTCTCGTGGTGCATGCCGCACGGCAAAGTGGTGCGTCCCATCAACTGCAACTCCATGCATTGCGACCTCGACGCTGCATCGCGCACAACTGCGCTTTTAACCCTTTCTCCCCCGTTCGTATCTGTATCTCCGCGCTCGCTTGGCCCGCACACTGTACGTCGCGTGGGGGGTTATACCTCTCGACGGCATTTACATAGCGCACAACCCCAACCGTTGGTTTATACTTTTTCGATATCGAGGCGTCGGGTCCGAGTTCCTCTTCGTCGTGCTGGGGGAACGAAGTAACGCGGGGCCGCGAACGGCATCGAGATTCCGGGATTCGTTCCAACTGATTTAGGACTAAATATTGAATTTTTTTATGTTTTCTATTTGTACAATTTTTTACACTCCGATCTGGATTTTTTTTCTCACGGTCGCAACACGGTTGCGTACGATCGATCGGATAAGATTTGTTTGCACGATTTTTCTTTTACCGATTAAATATATAAAAAGAAACAGGAGAACGGAACAAAAAATGGCTTCTAGCTTGCGATACTCTTTTCACTTCGTTTCCGTAACGCATACAGCAGAACGGATCCCAGTGGAAAATGTTCGATACAAATCTCGCTAAATGCGCAATCCCGTTGTATCGCGAACGGATAGGAGCCGGTGTAAAGTCTCTCGTAGAACCAAGAGTGCGTACGCGGTAGTTACACAAGGCGAGCTCCCGACGAGGAGCCGGGAGCCGAAAATCGTTTAATTTAACGAGGCTCTTGGTCGAAACGGATTTCGATAGACTTCGAGGGTTTTCCTACGTTCCCTCGGCTGCTGCCGGGAAAGGAAAACTCCCGATCTTCCATGAAACGCCCCACTGTCTTAAAGTACGCGTGCAAGGATCGTTCGGTTTAACGAGAGAAAACGGGAAAGGGGGAACCGCTGGAACCGCTTCGCCGAGAGGAATACGCTTCGGAGGCCTCCGCGTAGACCTTGCGCGGTTTTCGCCGCGATTGAATGTACCTCGGGATCAAGTATTTTCACCGAGGAAGCAGCTAGGGTCTCCGGGGTGCAGTCCCGACCTCGACGTCGCTGGCATGCACTTTTCTCGCCGCCGCCCGAAAAAGGCTTTCCCCATTATCGCTCCAGGAACAGCCCGGCCGAAGAGCCAGCCATACGTCGTCAACGAACGACTTTGCCTGGAGCCTCGGATTCACCCCCTGACCCCATCCCTCGCCCTCGAAGAATTTACATTTTCGATACCCCCGGAGACCGTGGCCGGGGCAAATGCACGCGGCGATTTGGCGTGCAACGAATTTCGTCGTTTTTGTCCCCGCCGTTTTGTTTTTATTCATGCAGCATTTCGCCGTGGGCGCCCGTGCCGGGTACACTAATCCACACCCGATCGGTTCCCGAAAAACATCATGCGTGACTTTGCACGGTTAAAAAGCAACGAAAAAAAGAAAACCCATTCTGGCGATGAGTGAAGAACCGATAATCGAGAAAACACGATTGAGTGGTACGAGCGAAAGCCGAAAAGTGAGGATCGCGAGGAAGCACGCAGCGCGCACGAGATACGCCCGCAGCCGGGCTCCGGGCGTTTTGTATTATAAAAAATGTACATCACTCGCGAATGTTGGGGTGTGGGAGGGGGGGGGGGGGGGGGGGAATTTCAATGCGAGCGGAGCGAACGACAGATTCTCGGATGATCCGGTCGATGCGTATGCCCCGAAGCGAGTGTTTCAGGTACCCCGCTATATTCTGGTACCGATACACACAAACATCCCTCCCCGGTCTCTCGTTTGTCAACGAGCGCTGTGCGTCGTTGCGTTATTCTCTGCCATCGTCGGCTAACAAATTTTCGCCTCGAGGAGATAAACGGATAACGACACTGTTTTGATTAGCCTCGTACGGAGACTCGGGTATCTCCATAAATCCGAATGGCGGGCGGGCGGAAAAGCACTCACGATCCTGCCATAGATTTTTTTGAAAAAAAGAAAAAAAAATACAAAAATCGCGCAATCGCGCAATGCATGGGGTAAATTTGCATGCATGATGCGCGTACTTCATCGTCAATATTACAACGGCTTTGAAAATTCATTGCAATATCCGAACGGAAAACTGATGACTTTTAATATTTCATTGATATAATCTCGACGCGTAGCACCGTGTTGGGTATTCAGTTTTCATGGTTATAACTGAGTAAAAAAGGAAAAAATCTATCTACGGGGAACTGAATGAACAGCCCATGCTCCGCAGCGCAGACACGCGAGCTAATTAGCTCTCTCGTGCAAACAACCCCTTCCGATGATCGGGTGCGATTCGCAGGTAGAAAATCATCGCAGTATTATCTTTTGATACCGGCATTATCCACAAATAAACCAAATCAAGTTTCCACGGCGAAGTTAATTGGTTCGCCGAAGTTTTAGGTACAAGGTCCGCGGAGAAGGTTGTACGTCGCGGATCCGACGGTATTATCCACCGTGCCGAACCGTCGGAATCACCCGTTCCCTCTGCCACGTTCTGCCGAGCTACGGAGCACTTTGCCACCTAATCTTTACAGCCGTCATAAAGTCAGTACTTTTTTTTTCATAGCGTTCGCTCGTACACTCGCCGAGAGCCGCACTCTGGCTTCAACTCGGTCGCGTTCCAGCTGTGGCTATCTCGCGGCAGGCTGTCATCCCTGTCTTTTCGTGTCACGCGTGTGTTCGTTGTAACGGGGTGAGTTATACCCCTCCCCGCTCGTGCGGCTGATCTCGAGTCGAGTGCGTGTCACGTGCAGCCGTAGGAATGAATTTTATTTACCGCGCCTCGCGAGCTTGCACGAAGCTAGCGCAAACAACAAACTCGAGAGAGTCCTTTTAACGCGTGCTTTTTGAATACCAAATTGAATCTCGTAATCAATCTGCTACCGAGAATACGCCCTTGCGCCGTTGTCGACACTTTTTTTTATAGTCCCTTCACCCTTTCGCTCAACCCTTTCGCGCCGAGTTACCAATGCGACGGCGGGTGTCGCTAACAGCCTTTCGGACACATCTCGCCTCGATGCCACTCCGGGGCTCGTTACGATCTTGATGGGAAGAAGAAATAACCGGCAGATTCACTCCCTCCCCGTTACCCGGGGTGAGATGCATTCCTCCCGCTCTCTGTGCCTCCCTCGTTCGTTCAACGAACGAGGGAGATATCGCTCTCGTATAATTTTCCATTTCACTCGACCCTCGCCCCCCCGCCTCCGCTCGGATAACGTCGCTTCGGCGCGTAAAATAGCGGATAGATAGACGGATAGAACACAACACAGTCCTATCGGTATAACGAAGCGGCGGAGGTGGCCCCATCACCGCAGGACGAACCTCCATTTGTCACACTCTTTCGATATACCAGGATTCTTTTTTTATTTTTCATTTTTCTCTTCATATGCTGTATCCCTCGCTCGAGATTTTTTTTTCATCCCCCTCCTTTCGCCTCCCTTCCGTTATCCTCGTCCTCAGAGATGGAAAGCTCGTTCACAGAGAGAATTCGAATTCGCGCACGAGGTTAACGAGGAGAACCGTAAAACGATAGAATGCCAAATCGGCTGGTCCACGTGATACACGTGGACACACGAGTGTCGCGCACACGATTGGTCAGTGCATCGTTTCTCCGTGTCCGCGAGCGAGTCGCCGGAATGGAAAGAGTATGGAAACGAGGGTGAAAGAAGTGGGATGCCGGTGTGGCTGGGGATGGTTAGTTGTTGCCGGGGCCTGCAGGCAAAAGCGAGCCAGACAATCATCTCTCCCCACGTGTGTGCGAACGTGTTCCGCGGTTGTGTGAATCCCAGGTAGAGAACAGAGGGTCAGCTTATTCGCGCAACCTGAGTTATCACCCACAAGGGACGGAAGCGGCAGCCAACGCTGGTCCCGCGTCTCCTCTTCTCCATCTACGAAAAGCGCTTCGCATATTCTATCCGGTTGGTAACACAGAGATATTGCGAGGGTTTAACGTAGTCGAGACGCTGATGTATTCTGTATCCGTCGTACTTTCCCTCGGTCCTCCCTTCTTTGTCCTCTTCGGGGACTTCGGAACTTCGTGTGTTGGCTCGCGGCTGTTATTTCACGACACACGGCGTTCACGCAGAGCCGAGAGAGCGAAAGCCTGGCCCTCTATTGCCTCTGGTTCGAAGGATCAGGCGAGCTTTGCGGAGGATTCAGTTACATATCGAGTTCATAGATAACATCCGGAATGATGATCTGCAGGAGTTTCTCTTTTGTTCTGTCCAGCGTCGGTTCGTCCATTTGACTTTGATGCTACTTCATTTTGTGCGTCGGTACCACACCGCTCTGCCCCTGTACTCTGCAATCGGAGCGTGTAGTTCCGCGACTACGCGAGGCGTCACGTTCTCTCGATGTGTCGAACATCGCACAGAAGTGGCAAGCTCACCGGTAGCGGGGTGGGAAAATAACAAACCGGGGGTTAGTGTGCGGCTCGTTACTTAACATCCTCGAAACCCGCCACGCGGAGTAAGGCAAGGCTGCTCGGTTGAATGTGGCGGAGCGACGCGATAGTCATCGTTGTCGCATAATGCTTTTTTCAATCAACGCCACACCGCATTGTGGGTTTTTTTTTTGTAAGGAGAAGGCATTGAAGCGGCTTAGTGGGTACAAAGAGGAGAATTCTCATCCGCAAAATTTAATTTAATGTTCGTAATGGAAAATCCAATGAACTGTATAATTAATTATCCTTCCTTTTCCGCTGCATGATTTAATTTCGGAAATTAATTAATGTGTTACGTCCTGTAAATTTTCGGTCGAATTCACTGACGTAACTGATTTAAAATCCGTTAAATATAGTAATAATAAAATAGCTGCAGGAGAGTCATAGAAAAATTCATAGAAAACAAATATCCGTTGAGAATTAACTACGTGTTCAGTAATTGATTATGCGTCAGTTATCACTGAATGATTCTATTCAGTGATTGGCATAGCAACAGTTGAATAATCGCATTTTTACTATTGGTAAAAAGGAGTCAGTGAGTCAGTCCTATTTCACTGGCAGCAGCGAAACTCGAGTACACGGACATCCGGATTGTTGCTGGGGAAAATGTTGAAAATGTCGAAAATGTATTCAATGTCGCTCGAACGAATGACCCACAAACTTTAGCAACTTTGTTCCGACGAACGGCGGAGTTTGGTCGATTTCACTTCTCAGCAGTGAAAGTGGACCGACCTCTTGACCACTTTTCGTTAAACGGGTTAAATGTACGTTGCTGCCATCGCCTCGTCGCCTCCATATAACAGGTGACTCAATTAGTTTCGCGTTTGATTCGAACAGGATCGTTTGCACGCAGAAAAAAAACATTAACGGTGCCGGAGGTGACTAAACTTTTCCAATAAAGAAACTCCAGTGGGCCATCCGGGGGGAACATGATCAACGGGCAACATACTTGTTGGTCTAGCTGCATCAGACACGGGCTGTTAGGCTGGACAAAACTTTGGCATCGCATCGACAGACAGTGGTACGAGAGTCCGGGGCAAGCGATATCCGTCACGATCATTCGGGCACGGGAATATACACAAGGTCTCCCGAACGTAAGCCTATCGGATAAGCGTTTGCTTTGTCGCTACCGGTGGTGTTCGTGCGGGGCCGCTCTCGCCTGTGTACGCGTGTGTGTATGCGTGTGTGTCCGTTCTCGGTTCCCGAAACCGGGGAAGCGATTTCGAAGTGACGCGCCGTTGGCAGGTGCGTCGGTCCGTTCGCCAGCATGAGGACGAGACCCGGCACATTGGAGGCCCCCGCCGAGGGTGGACGCCGGTTGCTACGTGGTTTACCGATCCCCCGCGCGTCGCCGCAAATGCCATCGGCAGCCTCCACCGCATCCTGACCACCGCCATTACAACGAGACGAGAGAGAGAGAGAGAGAGAGAGAGAGAGAGAGAGAGAGAGAGAGAGAGAGAGAGAGAGAGAGGCCGAGGGAATGCCGGCGGGACGGAATTGGTGTTCCGGAGGTCGGTGGAGAGCCGATGCCCCGAACGCTCGAGCGAGTCTCTGGACACAACGCCCGTGTGTATATGTACAAACCCGAAGCTGACAAAGAGAATTCACGATTCCAGTTCCAGCGCCGAACCGGTATCCGCAGGTTCTGGTACCATCCGCGAGATCGCCCGATCCCATTTCTCGGTCCGGCAGTCCAGTGCATTCAACGGCAAGTTGAGAGACCTGCGACTGCCACGGGGGTAGACAATTCGCGCGACCGAAATCGAACTACGATCGAAATCCCTAAGGCGACCAGCGCTAACACCTGTACCCTGCGCCAGAGCGCCACCCCACCGATGGTAGATCTATAGCAGTGGACAATGCGGAGGGATGGTGTGGAAGCCATCGGGCTGGTTGCCGAATGCAGTGAGAGAAAACGATCTCGATCCGATGCATCTCCCAACGTCCCATCTTCACTCCGCCCCGATGGGATGTCGCACCACACGGTTTAGGATCCACGCGATGCGGAGTACACTGCGACCGGGCCTGTTGTCGTACTGCGGTCAGCCCGTTTACTCCATAGCTCCGCGATTGCCGGAGCTTCTCCGTTGAGTCTGACTATTTTCGGAGCCCCATCACTTTTCCTTCCCTTTTGGTACTGCCACACAGTTTGCGGATGTCTTTAGGTACAGGATCGTTTAAGATAGGTAAACTTACCCAGCCTTGCTTTTTCTTGGATGTGTCACGGCGACGATGTCTCGCCAACATTATTTTTATTGCGAAGGAAAGAAACCAATGAGGAAAAATTATTAACAAGATTGGTCTAGTGGCATTTTTACCGGTTTTCTCTTGGTCACTGTTCAGTATCAGACAAGCAGACCTTCTGAATCGCTCTGTATACCAAGCGACTGGCGCGGTCGGGATGGGAGGAGTGTGCCCCGGTCGTGTCGTTACTCGAAACGATCGACGTAAATTTCCTCTCGTTGAGCCGGAATGCGGCGGCCCAATCACCGAAATCCCACCCCGGCTGGTGCCTTCCACCGGTACTTCGGGTTCCGCCAGACTGCTTTGGGTATACTACTCAACTAGGGTAGTCGAACGCTCGAACGAACGCGGGAGGACCTGCGGCTTCTCGAATAGCTTCCCTAGGACCCGACGAGGATCCCACCGGAAGCGATTTTCTCTCTCCCGATACGGTATAATAATTCGAGGAGCCAGCCGAGATTCGCAGATAGGCGAGTTGCATCGGAAGCTCTCGGTGATGTAGGTGTACATCGGTTCCTCGACGTTGAGCGTCGTTTTTCATCGGACTTTTCCATCATCACCCCTCGGGTCGTATCTCACGCTGGCGTCGCGACGAATCAAGGATCAAACGGTTTAATTCTTCTCTCTAGCGGTGAAGACATCTAATTTTATGCTTCTTCGCGTTCATAGCGACAACAGCGTGGAGTACGGAGGCAAAGAAGGGCGTGATAATGCCCGGTGCGTTGTAAACAACAGGCAAAAGAGCGAAAACGCCAGAGCAGCACTGGCTCAGACTACTGGCCGCACAGTATACTGTGTGCAAGCGGCCGACGCACACAGCACCATCCGAAAGCACCAAACGGAATAGCCGAGTGGGTGCTTTGTGCGCCGAAAAGCCATGGTAAATACCCGGGTGGCTCGTGCGATTATCTGCGGACGCGATTCATAATGCAGTAAAAACGATGCGCGATTAGCCGCTCGCAGAGTGGAGGGTTGCTGCAGCGAAAGCGGTCGGTGCACACACTTAGCTTATGTACGTAGGTTCGCATGACTCTCGTCTGTGCCATTACATCGCGTATGCGATTTAGCTGTTAACGAAAATGCCTGGCTGCTGGACGTATTCACAAAGTTCGGTTAGCAATTTTCCCGAGAGCAGTCGGAGCGGCAATGCTCGGCTTTTATTCTTTATCTTGGATATCCGGGAAAAGCGGGCGATTGCCGGCCACCCGAGGGAGAACCCTTGATGTGCCGGCTGCGAAGCGAAGTTTCTGTGAACACAATCTTGAGCAGGTACGAACTTTTCGATGTCGACTGGCAAATATCGGCGTTTTTGTAAAGAAAATATCAGTTATATCGCCCTTGTGGTATCAGTTGCCCGATAACTCGGATTATTAGAAAAACCAAGTACGAATTTCTTTAATCTAAATATGCAATTCGCATACAAACGTCGCACGACGAGGAAACAAACTCGCAGCTATTTTTCGGCTGACGCGGACGTAAATCGGGATGATTCAGCTTATCCGGCGCGGGTAGAGAACGGCAGGAAGGCTGAAACTTTATTTTTAACGACAGGCTTCCCGAGCGAAGTGTACTTGTACCGAAGGAGAAAGAAGAGACATTTCACGAGACTGAGAAGCAAGAGACGAGGCCGCCGCTGCGAAAACGATGAGCGCAGGTGCATTCCTCAGGAGTTTACTGCGGACTCTCGTATCCTATGCTTCTTTTCTATCGCCTCTCGCTCTTCGTGCTTTTCTTTACCACCGCGGCAGCGTCGCTCAAAAAAGTTAAACGGCCCCCGTTTCCACCGGGAGAAAAGCAACGTTTACCACCGGTATACGTACCGTACGCTCCACGATAGTTTACGATAAACTTTTATACAGAGTGTCGCGTGTCGATTTTTTTTCCCCGAGCAGGCTCGGTGAGGCTGGACGGAGATGCCTCGGAACGGTAACAAAATACTGCCGAGAGGATTTCCATCGCTGCTTCGACATCGATGTGCTCTGTTGACGTCGAATCAATTTATTTTACGAATAACTATAATTTTTATCAAACACATCCCTGGCGTAATTCCACCGCCTGAAAATGGTAACCGATATAAATTATCGGTAAAATTTACAGCAGCGGCTAACCGCGGAAGAATCGATCGCGTCTATCTCACGCTGCGGTACGCAGAGCGGCAGACTTGGTTCTGTCGTCTCTGCACACACGTACGAGTGGCCCCGTTGGAAAACGACAAAAAAAAAAAAAAAGAAAATAAAAGAAAAAAACTCGAGGTCGTTTGGAAACAGAGAAAGAAGTCTGTGTATTTCTCCTCGGGCAAGTGTGCGCACCATACGTTAACATCGTTGCTACTTTCGGGACATATTTACCCGCGGAATAGGAAAGGATACGTTTTAGTTTTGCATTCGCCTCGGTGCGGGTGCGAGGGGACGGCGGTTGGGCGACGTTACGAAATACGGGGTCTGCCGGAGTCGTCTAACCACCGCTCGGTGGTGGGTTTTTCGAGGCACGAGAGGGAGAGACGGGGTAAAGGTGAACGGACAACAGAGAGAAAGCCCCGCGGTAAAAGCGGGAAGAAGCGAGAGCGAGAACTCGAGGATCGGGTCCCATGTGCCTGTCACGGTTTTACAAGTCCATAAAAAGAGGAATTTCAGACTGAGTTAAATATTGCCACGGTCTCGTACTGAATTTCAAGCGGGACTTCGAAACCATGCCCCGGCTACGCTTCTCCCGCTGTATATCGTTGTGTATCGCGTTGTACCCGACCTCGCCCCGTACCGCGATACACCCACCCTGTATCCGGAGCTCCCCGACGAAACGAAACGCTCCAGATGTGATGGAGGACCGATATTTAATTTTTAAACGTTTCACTTTTTGTTGTACACAGCGTCGGAAACACTTTTTCCACCTCCGACAACATTCAGAAAGCTGCTTGTGCGTTACTTTTCCGATATACCGTCCGATCGATCGGGGTTGAAAATTTCTATGAATATTAAGGCAATATCACCCCCCTCCTCCCGGGATCCTCGCGAACGAATAAATATAATAAATATAACGAAAATAATAAAAATAAAATGGCACAAGGGGAACGGTGCCGCTCTCAATCTTTCGGTAGACAGTATCGTGGCTATATGCTCGCATAAAAGGTAGCTCTTATGCAAACCACAGTCGCAATGTGTTGTGAGGAGACGCAAAAGGGGGGGATTTAACACAAGAAATATAAAGAAGAAAGATGGAGAGGGGTAGCGAAGGGTGAGGGCGGGGTGCGATCGCGTTGCGGGTACGGTGGCTGCTGTCTCGAGTGTCCCGGAACTCGGGAGACGACCGGAAACTCGAGAAACGGCACGCGGGGGAGTGTATATACCGGCTGTCTCTCGTCTTCCGTTCTCGGTGGTAGGCGGTTGTATATGCGCGGACATTGGGGAGGTTGGTTGGTGGAGAGAGGAGATGCACGCAGAAGGACCGCGGGGCCTCCGAGGAGAGCCAGAAGCAGGGGGTGGATCGGGAAAGCTTACGCCAGAGACCGGCGAGTGCAGTGAGTGGAGTACAGTATAAATGTACTCTACAGTGTTATTGTGCAACGTACGTTATAGTACTCCACCACTGGCTCTTGCTCGGGCGTAATGCCTAACCATCTCTGAATCGAGGCAGTCCGCTCTGCGTCAGGTGCACGCAAACGCTTCGGTCTATCCAAAGGAATTACGGACACGCGAGATCGTTTGTACAGCCCCGCGCTCCAGGAGGTTGCACCGAGAAAACGGCTGCACGGACTCTGAGGACTCAACTGGTCAGTCTCGGCTGCTCGCTCGACGGTTCCTACGATTGTTTGTTTTGTGTTTTTTTTTTCCTTCTTCCTCTTCTTTACAACCCGGCGGCGCCGGCTCCAGAGCTCGGACGGGCACACGGCGATGTTTTTCTCCGGTACGCGAATTTACGCACGGTTACACGGAGCAACAATAATACCGAAATTTCTCGTGGATCTCGATGAATGGAGGGATTTAGAGAATTCTGTTTTTCTTGCCGCGAGAGTTTCATCCGCGGTATGTGTAGCGTGGACGGGGGTGAGCGAATCGAAACACAAGAGGCAATACGGATTCTGCAGTTGCGATGGGACATTTTTCTAAGTCCAGGTTGAATAAGAATCGGTAAGACAAGTTCGCTTTGGCCTACTCTCCTCCATACACCATGCTAGAGATATCATGCTGCAGAGAATATGGTTTATCCATGATAACAATAAATAATAATAAAAATATGTTGAAGTAGCACGTGTACTCACTGCTGGTGTCCTGCTTGGGCTGGTTACCCGGCGACGTCGCCCAGTTGACTTTCATCTCCTGTAACAAACGAACATACACACTGCCTTTAGTACATACGCGACATGTGGCTTTAGCCTCCGACCTGAGCCTCGACGGTCCGAGGAACGCGTGCCATGGCAAAGAAGATTTTCTCGCTCTCGTGGTTTACCGGGTCGGGAAGATTTTCGGTGGACCATGAGGAAAATAATAAGGGGGCTTATCTTATCCGTACCGGCTCTCTCTCTCTCACCGAGACACGGCTAGAGCCGAGGCGGCAGAGTGAACGGGACGGAGAGTGTACCGAAGTGAGGGGCAAAAGAAAAAAGAAGAGGAGAACGAAAAAACGTACGACGGCGCAAGAAGAGGAAAGGATGCCGCCGATGCGAAGTTCGACGTGACGGAGTCGATCGTAGGGGCGGTAAGGCGCTTAAGGAACCCTCACTTCGGGGGCCGATGGCAAAGCCGCCCCGAGACTTTCTCTCCTCCGCTCTCTGGTTCCCTCGTCCTCCCACCTCCGCGAATCTCACTTACTTCGCCTTCAGGTTCCACGAATCTTTTCTATCCCATCACGCATCCTGTACAGTCCTGGCGGCTTTCCCTCCACCGCGCGTACACTGTACGACGTACAGAACCTACATGGAAACATACTACAGTGGACAACTGGATAAGTTAACAAAATCAGGTGAGTAAAGGGAGACGAAACATACCATCCGTTTCGCTACTTTCGTTTTGCTAAAAATGACACGGAGATGACGTTGCGGCAAGCTTGCTGCAAGTCAGAGATGGACAGACTTTCGATTTCGGAAGCTCAGAATATTCCCTCGTGCATCGCAACCCGGAAAAGAAAAGGCGACCCTTGGGCAGATAGTGCGAGAATCGACTTATTGCGTGCTAGCTCCTAAGACATTAACTTATCCGGTCGTTCACTGTTGGCGCCCGCCTCACTCGTCCCTCCGCGTCACGGGAACCTTTCTGTCCGCGAGGGCCCGTCCAATGCCTTCGATATTTTCCACAACCAGACACAGACCTTGTCTCCATCGTGAGCTTCACACTTGTGTACCACACCTTCCACCCCGGTTGGCGAGAACTTCATCCCTGTTTAGGGATACATTCTGTATCGCGAGAGAGGTACACGAGAGCGAAAAAGCGAGGAGAAAAGGGTGTTTGCGTGAAAGCGCATCAAAAAGCGCGACTCTACGAAGACGTGATCCGTGAGGAAGCAGAAAGATCGAAGGTGCGGAGAAGCCGAGGGAAAAGTGACGACGTCGTGGTCCAAGGAGGTCCAACGAAGTCTATGTCCCATGAGAACGTTCGCCAAGGAAATGGGACACGAGGATCACACACCCGGTCCGTCCTCTCTTCCTCACTTCCGCCTCACTTTCTACCCGCTTTGCATTCGATATTCGCTTCATCTCTTTCCTAACCGACACCAGTAAACCAGCCTCTTTATGCGCGACAGTCCGGTTCTCAGAGACCTCCACCCTCGAAGCCGCTCCGTTCCACCGTTACCTTCGTCGCCTCAGCCGCGTCTACCGACGGGTATCTTCTTTAGATATTCCCGATAGATAGTAAAAGTCATTTCGGTGTAGGGCGCCGCCGGAATCTCTGACACCCTCATCTTTTTCCAGAAATTTCTACGCTCTTAGCCCCGTAACGACTCGACGGCGAAGAGCATCGCGAGCGAAATCGAAGCCACGAGTAAGCTCGGCTTTCCCGAAAGCTTTTTGGAGAGATTGCAAATATTCGATTGCAAACTCTCACCCGACAGAAATTCAAATTTCGATTGCGAAAGTTGGTTATCAAATTTTTCAAAAATTTTATAAAAATTTGCCGGGCAGATCTCAATGTTCGCAAGCCCTGTCGTCGGTTTCCTGTCTACCCGAATGATCGGGCAAAAGATTTATCCGTATCGCGGCGGATTCCGAATTCAACGTTGTCGAGCCGAGAAGATCGCCATGGTGGGAAAAACCTCCCGAGTGTACTCCATCATACACTTGACTGTTCGAATAACGACACGGAGTCAAACCGTCGACTTCTCAGATTAGATTTCGCAGCTCCGCGTGCCAATAAGGAAGTCGACGCATCAAGGCGCATTAAAAATGAAGGTAAAAAAATTAAATGAAAACAACAGAGAGAGGATGAACCGTGTGCGGGAACAATAATAAAAGCCTCGCACGCACGAAATCAGGCAGTGACGAGGACGGGTTGGATGTGGGGTAAAACCGCGGATTCTCGCGAGCGCGCGGAAGCACGGAGTTAATGGAAAAATGGTGTCAACGACATAGACGACACAACAGCCCCAGTCAACCCCCTGCATTCACCGCTGCAACGACCATCCTCCTCCCTCCTGCTCATGTACCTGACGCTGCGGCGAAGAACAGCGTGAAAAGCGTTAATTCGCGAACGAACAAACCACCGAACGAATGAGCGAACTCTCACGAACCGACCGTGATATCGAATAGTTATTCCTGTTTTTTTGTTCTCTTCTCTTGGTCCCTCGTTCTTGTCCGGCACGCTCAACTACACTGGTCCAGTAGTTAGTCCACTCGTCATCGCGGATGACCGAACGAAACGATGAGGCTAGTCGTCATTGCCCGAAATGTCTTCCCTTCTCCCTCATTGTTCGTAAATAAAACGCGCGCGGATGTGGACATCGGTTCACATCCACATCGGGACCCTTCCACCGAGAACGGGACCTCATCAGACCCCCCGATTTAACGCTTCGAAATTTTTACAGAGGAAATCTTACATAAAAAACTGATCGTATCCATAACAGTGCTGAAAACACTTATAGATCAGCCAGAAGGATGAAAATATACTCAATCGAGCAGCTTCACGTCGCTGCTCGATTGTTTAAAATCAGCTTGGCCGGGTTCACCCGCTGGCCGGTATTCGCCGACTAAACCGCCAACCTCACATGCACGTAACATTACGGCATTGTTCCCGCAGCCTGCTGACCAACAGCCACGAGGAGATTTGAGGGCGAGCGAACGAACTCGCGGAAGTGAAAATTTGCAAGTAAAACTAAACGCGGCCGACGGTCAGGGCATTGGATGACGTACGCCGGAAGCCACGTGACTTCGGCCCGAGTTGAACTTTAATCGCACCCTGTCACGTCCTGACACTCGATTCGTCGTGTGCCCCGCGATCGAGGCAACTTATCGAGTCAACTTAGGGTTACACTTGGAGTATACTCTTGGCTTCAGTCACATGAAAACCTGCTGTTAGCGCTTGGAAAAATGATAAGAAATTCTAATAACTGTTGCGTTACCCAGTAAACAGCTCGAAATAGTGTATTCGTTAAATTAGCTTACATCCATCGAGTAATTTAGTCGAGTGATGAGTAAATAATTGGAAGGTCCAACGGGATTCCTTTCTGAGCGTCCTCAGAGACTGTTTCGGCAGCCAGTCGAGACGGTCCACACATAAACTCGATTGACCGTTTCATGCCAGTCAGAGAATCCGACCCTGCAGTTTAAGTCCTGAACGAAGCTTGTAATATCGGTATCGCGGCAAACAGTTCTCTCTCGAGTAATTAACGTGGTACATAGTTGAAATCGCAGGGGAATAAGGGCTAATGGTAATTGGTAGAAACGCAATTAGTTCGAAGTTAAACATCCTCGTGGAAACACGACGCGCCCGTCGTCTTTCGTCCGCGGTATAATTAAATAACAAATAATGCGCTCGCCCGCTGCCGGTGAAACTCTCTCGTGCCCGTTTCTGCAACCCCTTCTCGATAACGAGAGGCCGTCGAGTTATTTATCATCCTGCCAGTTCAAATATTACCGCCGTAACGTGACGTCAATTTCGATACCGCGAGGTTAATAAAATCATCTCTTTTCTCCATAAAACAATCGTCACGACGCCTCGATGGGAACAATCGGGGGGGCGTCAGAAATGAAATCGTCGGAACGATGATTTTTACAGCACGAGAGACCCGTGCATTTTTCGAAGCGCGGTATAACCCGTCGCTGAAGAGCTGGAAATCCAAAGATAGAGGTGATAAGCGTCGAGGCGTACATAAGTAAGTGCGAGCCTCGCGAGAAAGAGAGGGTTTGCGGGCCACGAGGGTAGGCGAGGGTAGCGAAGCAAAGCAAAGCAAAGTAAGTAAGTAAGTTGGGATAGGGCCGAGAGAGAGAGAGAGAGAGAGAGAGAGAGAGAGAGAGAGAGAGAGAGAGAGAGAGAGAGAGAGAGAGAGAGAGAGAGAGAGGGAGAGGGGGAGAGAGAGACAGAGAGAGGCGGGCCGAGTACCCGAGACACGACGACCGGTACCGGGGACGGACCCGCAGCGTGTCCGCAGCAATTTGCAACTTTTAATAGTTAGCCGGGGCTATGTGCGCCTTCGGGTTGTCTGGCCGCGGCGGGAGCTCCGGGAAGCCCCCGAAGCTCTTCCGCCTCCCGTTCATTCCGCGACTCTGGCCCACCCTGCCCGTCCCACCTTGCCCACAACGAACGTACACCGGCTCTATACACCACCGTTATGCAGTGGTGAAAATAAGTTTATATATTGTAGTTTTTAACAGTTAATGCATACGCGCGCGGGCGCTCTCGGCAGCCCCCTCTGTTCCCTGCCATATTTATATATTAAACAGTGAAGTTTCACCCGACCGGGTAAACCTTCCATCCCTCCTCACCTTTCCTCTCCCTGTACCTCGCACTTTTTTTTCCTCTCGCTTTGCGCAGTACGCGTGTGTGTACCTTCCCTTTCGCCACAAAGCCACCTCGGCGTTTTCTCCCCGAGGCTGGCTAACGTACCTAGACAATCCACCAACACCGGTAGGACCCTTCCCTTCTTGGTTCTCTCCCGTTCTCCCGGTGTTAACTCCATCACGCTCCATCCCCTCGGCGCCCCACGCGCGTATTTTCGAGATTCTACTTAGGGCCGAAAGCTCGCATGTATATACCGTACCGCGTTTATGGGCGGGGGGTAGCGCTCTCGAGGAGTGACGCAAAATCCACTCTTGGCTAGAGGAACTCGTTTCGGTGGTTTACCTCCCGTGCCACATACGAAAGTCCTCGAAAGCTCTGGCTTCTTGCAGGTGAGGCTCTGTATTCAGTCCCAAACCTCCGCGAAAAACCTTTTTCCATATATATGTATGTATACACATACATGTCCTTATCACTATTTCCCATTTGAATCCGATAAACTGTATCCTCGCATCGGGTAGAACAGTCGGCTCACGGAGGGCATTAACGTTGCAAACGTGAAAATGAGGGAAAAATTGCGGTCTCGAGCTCGCCGGTTGTACACGGGTAAAGGTTCTTGCCAGTCACGGCTGCAGAAATTTCGCGAAGGGGAGTGGGGGGAGGAAGCGGAGAAGGTACGACGAGGAGTACGTTTCTCGGATATAAAAAGTGAGTTATAAGTGCGCGGCCAGAAGCAGGCTGCTCGGGGAAATCGGGCAGAAATTGCGAGGTGCTGCACTTTCGACCTAACGCCGTACACGACGATCGTCCCCGCTGCCACGGTGGAGATATTTATCGTCCTATTATCTTGATTGATAACCACGGGGGAGCGGGCGGACCGCGGTCAGCCACTGCCGGCTGGCCACAGGCTAGTGTCTCATATAAGTACGTTTAATGGCGTAAGACAGTTTTCGGGAAAGAAACTGGGGGAAGTCCACGTCTAAGGGATGTCGGAGGAAAGATGGTCCGGACAATCTTTCGCGAGGCTGGAAGCATCGAATCATATACCACGGAGTTTACCACTAGGTACGAAGTTTACGGCTGCTTCCTTTTTCCACTCATGTTAATAGCGATGCCCTTGCTGTATATCCTTCCTCTTCCTCTCACGTGAGTCCCGTTCCTCTTACCTTTCCGACCACATGGCTGGGCTATTAGAGACGCAACGTTAGTACCCACTCTTTTTTTTCCTCATTCTCCATCGTTCGATATCTCGGAGAGTGCAGCGTGCAAAGGAAATACTGTTCGAAAAACAATTTTTCACGGTATCGGATATTTTTTTCCTTGCCACACGGATAAAGGAAAAAAAAATGTTGATAGTAGGTACTTGGTCAACTGTCGATAGGCGCCGCGATCGAGTTGGTCACGGAGCTCTGTGTGCCACAATCCCCCCTCATTAATGTGTGATTCGGTAGGGTAAGTCGGGGTGATATGACCATGGTTTTTCAAATAAACCCTGCGATGGGCTTGTCCTGAAAAGCCCATCGCAGAAGCCACAACGAAATGAACAGAAGTGACTGTCCAGTCACTTGTGCTTATTCGGTGACCAAAACGTTTATCCCCCGGAAAACTTTGTCGGGGTGTTTCTTGCGGTCAATCTCCTTGTGGGACGGCCAAGCCCAGCGTCGTTGGGTTAAAGTTGGTCGAAACTGCGCGAAATCTCTTGTACATCCGGTCGGACGGCAAGGTTGCGCCGGCAGCGATGCCGGGCAAGGCCCTGGGAGGCTGGCAGCAGGGTAGTTCGAAACGCAAAGAGAAGACGGCGAAGAGCGGGATAGGAGAGGATAGCGGCGAGTTCTGGCGCTTTTCTGGTAGAACGGTCGTACTGCGGGTGTCGGTTGCCGGATCCGTCGGTGGTTGTGCACTACAGTATGCGCCTACTGTACATAATACCACCTTGTATTCCTATCTTTCTCTCCTTATCCCCCTGCAGACTGGATTCTCTCTTCCTCTTTCCACATCTACCAGCAGCTTTATGCGGAAACTCACCGCGTCGCCGTACCACCGAGCAGCCCGCTAACCTGTGATATATGATTATACCGCGTGGTCTGCGCTCGTATCTTATTATGTATTATCCACTGTAGTCCCACCCATACCCAAAACCATCTCCTACAAACCTCGTACGATTTCTCGCCCGCGTTCCACACCGCACGTCTCTCCGGTACTTGCTGCCTCCACTGCCGTTGCCGCGGCCAACTGAGAACTGCAGCAGCGGCACACGACGTGCTCGCGAACGTTTCTCTCCCGTCCATTCGTGGATAGGTGTTGATTTACGTTCACTTTTTTCATAAGCCCGATTTTCTCTGCGATCCATCTTCCCTTGGCGAGGATTTTACCTCAACGGCGAAAGGGGTGGCGAAGTGCTTTCGTCGATTCCAACCCGACGACTTTCGACTTCGCTCCTCCGTTCGGCTCGCCGGTCAGCCGAGCACGTGGAAACCCGAAGGTTTTTCCCTTGTTCCCGAGCAGTTTACGAGTCTGAAGTGTCACTCCGAATCTCTTTCGCACTTCTTCTCGGTGTCTTTGTTATTCATGCGAAGCTACCTGTGCCACGGATGGGTTACAGTTACCCACTCCGGTAGGTATATATTAGTCTCTCGCGAGTATTGTCCGCTGGTGGAGAGGATTACGAGCACGTTTCTATAAATAATAAAAACGGGCTCTCGTAAAACTGTGGAAGCTGAGCCGGGGGCCGGCTCGTATGGCCCGAGGGACGAGACGGGAAGCGGAGAGAGCGGCGCTGTCGGTGGGCGACGCCGAGTTGAGCAAGAAAATCGGTGTCGTTCCAGTGCCCCCGGGTTCGCGTTTTTTCCTTCTCCCTGGAGCGCGCTCGTGTTCTCTCTTCGCATGAACTTATCCTAATTTGGCAAACTCTGCGACTTCGGACCGTCTCACCCGGTTTCCGTGACTTCTGCACCATTTTCATCTACGATCCAAGGTACTCGGTCACCACGCGTCCTTCTGTCTCGCGAATATTTTTCCCGGAGTCTATGCGCCGAGAAGCCAAGCCCAACCGTGTCCGCCTTCTCGACCGTGGTCAGGGCGTCATAGTTCGGACGACACGTTAAAGACAACCTCGCTATTGCTGACGAGAACAACTACCGGACGAAAGCAACCAGAGTGTGGCAAAAGCCGTAACAAAAGCCGAGGAAAGACTGTAAAGGACTATGAGGCAGTGAATTCCTGACTAGATGGCACGTGCGTGCGTGCGGCTTTCAGGGTACGAGCGCCTCGATGCTCTCGTCATCAACCTTTCCTTCCTCATTCTCTGTATCCCCCAGTTTGATCTCGTCCTCTTCTCTCGCCGGGGCTTAGCGCGAGCTCGCTACTGGAATGTTCCCTTGAAGTGGCTGCCTGCCTCGCCAAACATTTGAAACACGTGACCCCGGCAAAGTCGAAACTCCCTTCGGTAACTCTCGCGTTCTGATGGCAAGCCGACTTCCGCAGGAGGCTGACGAGGGCGCGTGGCGGCGGTCTATGGTCGCAGCGTCCTTGTCCCCGTCATCCGGGAAGCAGCAACACGTTTAATCGGTACCGGGTAGAAGAGCCCATCGGACAGCCAACTTGACCATGGTGCTGAAACTTCTCGCCTGAAGCGGATGCCCATTGGAAATGACGGTTTCCATTAGCTCGTTCCGGTCGGGTCTGTGCAAGACGGAGTTTTCTGGCAAGCTGGTCATCGAGCGGGTCGCCGAAACTGGGTAACATCCTGAAGACTCGAACTCCCACGAACTCGGTCGACCTTTGTTTTCCTCACTCCGACGTGTCTTCTCCTCGACACTCGTCGTTCGACATTCCCAGCTTGAAGAGGGGAAAACACAGGTCGTCTCGTCGGTCGTCCGTCACGGCCTAACGCTAAACGGAAGCTGTGTCATCGGTGGTCCTCGAGGGATGGTACAGGGCCACGAAAGCCCAGTTCCTCCGACGCTTGCTGCGTGAAACGACGAATTCTTCGAGTCGATATTTAAATTCCAAGCGAGCGCCTTGAACGAATACCTTCCCGCCGGCTCTTCCATTTTCGTCGACTTTGATCCTTCGTCGGTAATTAAATTCTTTGAGTTTCACCGACGAACGAACCTCTCGGAGGACGCTCCCGTCAGGACAGAACTAGGCTGCAACACCCACAGGGTTGCCTGTACAGTCAATTTCCATTCTGTCGGAGCTTCCTCCCTTTTCGTTCTTGCCTCGTTCCTCGCTGGGTCGGCGAAAGTCACACGGTGCTCTCTATAAGCCCGTTCTCGTGATCCGGATGTTGTACACGAGAAACAACGAATACCCAGAGGTTGAAGGCATCCGCGCATCTATGAGTGGGCGACGTGGAATTCGGGTCGCTCTAATTCCGTGCAACGAATAACACGATGATTGAAACACGTTTCGCTGGCGACTGTCAAAGACTTTCAGGGATTAAAGAATATTTAATTTGAAACTTTGGTATCTCACTCGGAGACTGTGCAGCATTTCGCTCGCAGCGTCCCATCGACGCGAAAGTATTACTCGGCGGAGAATCCCCTTTTGTCTGCCCGTTGAATAAGTCGGGTTCAGGAACAATGTGTACCGCCATGCGAATTGTGTGCATAGATGCCGCTCGTTGATAAGCGGAATATAACACCCAGGAGAAACACTTTCAGTGTAGGTGAAGCGATGCACAGTAGCAGTTGCACGTCGAAGTGGTAAAAGTAGAACAGTAAGACGACGACTACGAGGGCGAGCGAGTAGAGAGGAGATACCTATGGCACGGAAGGTAGCCCCATAACCTCAGAGGCAGAGGGAGCGAAGCGCATGGTAAGGGGCCTCGGGGGTAGATAGGGCGACGCGGAAGAGGAGGAAGCCGACGATGGGGAAAGGGATGACCGGGAGTGAGAAGGGGGCCGGAGCGGAGGACTGGCGAAGTCGGAGGTGGAGAATTAAATAGACTGAGCCATGTCGGTGGCTGCGTAGCTTCGACGAGGCGCGGCGGAGGGTGCGGACGCTGAGGGAAGGACTGTGGAACGCGAGACGTTTCTAAGGTTAGACACGGTGGAGGGAGGAAGCAGGTTAGTGGAAAGAGTTCGGGAGGCAAGAGGTCTCCGGTCGGTCCCTGGGGGACTGCTTTGACATCCTAGCTGTAAGTACCTTCCGCTCGCACATTCTCACGGGCTCGCTCGGCTATATTTACCCGCACAGAGGCACAAAAGAGTTGCAAGACGACGACGGCGGAGAGGCGCGAAACCGGCACCACCACACGTCCCCCGTGCTCCGGTGGAACTCACACGAGCGCGAGACTGCGAGCCCGGAGGGAGAAAGAAAGGAGCTTTACACTCGCGCGTGAAAACAGTTAGCTTGGGTGTGATCTTGTGTATCGTCGGTGCGCGAGAACCAGCAATTCAGCGACGATAACGACAAGACTTTAGGGAATAATAGAGGAAACAAAAGTTTTTGCACATTTATGTTGCGCGGAACTTGGTATTCCTCCACGGATCGGATAATGAGGGAAAATGTTTTACATACTCGTCGAGGGGTTGAGAAACTGAGGGAAACGGGAGATATTCGTGAGGTTCTTGATGGAGTTGTTTTCGATTGCGATTTTTTTCGATTACCCACGGAGCTTCGTATCGGCCAAATTACGACGGGCATTCTCAATTATTAAGGCTCTTCTCGGGGTTTCGTAACTTTGATATAAAATGCTAAAGGAACAGCGGAGGAGAAAGCTTCCGTGATGGAGGAGTAAAAACACGAAGAATTTTGAAGAAACCGGCGAGTCTCGATTCGGGGCTAGATTGACCTGATTTTTCCTTTCTATGGTATTCGAGTCAAGCTCCCTGTCAATCCTCGCGAACAAGAGTAACGGCGAGGGGGTTTTCCCCGTTACAGTGTGTAAACATCGGTGCTAGATACTCTTCCCGGTATAAAGTACCGACGTATCGGATACCCGAGGGATTCGGGAAGAAGGGTGCGCGTTCCGAGTGCGACACCCTTCTCACTGGAGGAGACCCGACGATTCACTCCGAGGATATTCGAGCGACGACGACCCTACGGGAGTCGCGGGGTGACGTTCCACCCTTGGGGCGCTTTCCCGACTTTGATGAAAAAAAGTGCCTTGCATCGAGGCCAACGCAGACCGGGGGTGAAGGTCCGGACGATGTAGCCAGACGAGGTAGAGGGGACGGCGTTCTTTTGCGAATCTTGGAGCAGCATTAAAAAAAAAAGCATTAAAAAAAAACAAACAAACAAATAAAAACGTCGACGACGAGGGACAGATTGATGCGAAAATATCGTCCGCGCTTTTTCATGATGCTCAATAAACCACGTGAAAAAAAAAACAGGAGAGCCCTCGTGAAACAACAATCCAAACTTTAACGCAACAAAGAACGAGGGCCACAGTTAAGTCTGTTCCCAGATGCCGGAGCTGCCGGTCCCGTTCCTATTTTGTGTTTGTTCCCTTCATTTTTTTCAGGACCGTTTCCTCCGCGACAAGCCCCTCTCGCGCCACAGTAGTACAGTGTACTCATAATACTAAGATATTGTGTTGCACACTTTCGTCCACGGGACTACTCCGCCTTCGGAAACTCGCCTCGGGTTTTTCTTATACTTTACCATGGAAATTTTTCCCTCCGAAGAATGGTTGGGTCAGGACGAGCCGGTATAACGTTCACCGGCTATGCGCTCACGGGGCCATCGGCAGAAGAAGCATCTTACCACTTTGTGCCTTCCCCCGGAGCTCCCGTGGTACTATAAGACGTCGGATAAAAGCAGCGCATTAAAAGGAAATTCATGGAATCTCCGCCTGCTCTAGGTCGATCTGCCTGCAAGCTCCCCGAGACCTCCTCCTTTCTCTCTTGCCCTCTCTCTGCACCGCGTATATGCTCCGCTACACACGCCCTCTGAAAAGAACCCCGAAGAGCTTAGACAACGTAGTACGTGCTGCGGGGCATCTCCCCCGCGAAAGGTTCAACCCGACTCTGTTGGTATTCACGTGTATCCGAGGTATAATATGCGTTTCCTCGGCGAGTTTTCCCTGTGAACCTCGTGTATCTGACTCGCCTATCTAGCTCGGTTGTAAAATCGGTGATTACCGACCTTTCTCGTGCAAGCTTTCGTTGTTGCGAACGCCCCGGCGTAGCAACAACCCCGGCCATCCGAGTCGGCTAAGAATTTGAAAAATTCTCTGGTCCCAAGTTCTTTTACCGTGCGCCGGGCGAGTTAGCCCCGGAGCCAAGCTGATCTTCGCTTCACCATCCATAGCTCGGTTATTCAAGCTCGGATATTATCCGCGGATATTCCCGGAGTCTTCCAGCATCGTCGACTTCCATGTCCCGAAGGCGGAACGGAGGTAGCCGGCAACAAAGAGGAGTGACGGGATGAAAGTGAGGGGGAAAGTGCAGTTTCCATCGACGGGGTCCGAAGCTTCATCAAGAATTTTACAAACTTCTTGCCCCAGCTGGGAAAAGAACGAGAGGGGTCTTTTATCTCCCGAGTTGATACCGGCGAGAAGATTCGGAAGAGAAGTATGAGGGATGCAAGTAACGCGGCGGAGAGGAACGGAGTTGGAAAAGAGAACCTGTGCTTCCTCATTGTCCGAGAAGCGAGCGAGAAGCGAGCGACAAGAGAGCTCCTTCCCGTTTATCAGGGGCGCCCGAAGACGCGTTCTCGCCTCGGTTTACGAGACGGTGAACCCGGAGATAACCGGGAACGGCGCCCGGGAATGGACATTAACACGTGAACCTGTTCGCACATCCTTGAAGATCCCGAGGTTTCACACCTCCCAATGGCGAACGATAAGTGAAAAAAAAGGAAAACAAACACCCAGAGATTGCGCCCTATCGAAACGGTGGCGTCTTTGTTCGCGCCATGATTCGCCCATTGCCCCGACGTCTTGATCTCCAACAATCTCTTTGTTTCGCTCTTTCGATGACTTCTTCAACTTTCTCACTATTTTCTTTTATTCTGTACTCTTTCATTCGAATGAGGGAAATTTTCGTCGGATATACATTCGTGCAGCGGTATCTCTCAGCTGCAGCATCTTCGCGTCTGTCTATCCGAACCGCGACGCGCGTCCGTACCCCAAGCTCATTCTCATTCACTTTATTTTTCGTTTCTTGTGCTCATCCAACTTTGCACGACAAGCCGGTGGGGGAGGGTTGATTTTTCCATGCCACGGCTAACTCCTCTCTGTCGCTGTGTGTGCGAGAGAGACTATCCGCGAGGAACCCGCGGGCGACAACGGAGTATTAAACAAAAGGCAGAAGCTGCACCGCGCGGAAAAAGAGCTCGGTATGGAGAACTCCGCGTAGCGGTTCGGTACGGGCATGGATATAGGTACAGTGTCTCGCGAGTCTGGTACCTCAACCGGTCAGACGAGAGAACGAACAAAGTGGATATAAAAAAAAAAAACACGCAAAACATACATTTTCATCGACTCCGACATGTACGAGGGGGCGCGTACGCGTTTGTCAAAAATCCGCGGAGACTTCAGGGGGGAAAACGAATTTATAGTATGCGAGACCGACAGAGGCCTCTCGCGGAAGCCCGTCGATCTCGCAAACGCTTCCGTGTACTGTCCACGGCTCGGGGAAATGACAGTAAAGAAATAGGAAACTCGAAACTCGACGAATACGCGCGACGCATCCCTCCAACCCCCCACCCCTCCTCTTCACGTTAATCCGTTAGTAAAATAATAATTCTTCCTTTCCCAGTGGCGCTTTCCACTCGGCTGATGGATGGAGCTCGCCTTTGAGTTTTTGTCACGGGGGTTCTCTCCGTTGCATTTCATCTCTTTCTCTGCCTCCAGCGCGCTCGCCCGCTTCCTCCCTGGATCTCTCCGACCCCGCGCCGCCATCCGTGCGCTCGCTGACAAATCTCGTTTTACGACACGTCCACCCCCTCCTCCACGTTCCGTTATTATTATTCACCGGGAGAACGTGAAATGGAGAGAAGCGGCGCTCTTCGTTCGCGCACCGTTTTCGCCTATGGAGCTCCGGCCATCGTCGAACATCTCTCGGGATGATGTAGCGTCGTGGATGTATCGGCTAATATACAATCAACGGATCAACCTGGGGAACTATCTCACGGAAGAGCACTACCGGTCGGCAATTCCTACTGGTTCGCGGCGGCAATGTTTATGCTGGAGACGGCACGATGTAGCTTTTTCTATGGCCTCACTTTCCCAGCTCGCCTTTCTCATCGCGTCCGGTTCATGGCTGCGTGACGACCGGCTTCGGCGCGAGGCATCACCGGAGTCGAGCCACGGAAGAATGCTGAGAAGAGCACGGAAATAAATTTCCCATAGAAAATTTCGCAGCCGAGATAGACCGTAAAAATCGGTGTCCCGAAATATCGCGGACAGCCGTAACGGTAGCTGGCTCGATACCCGCGACTTTACGGTCTTGCTTTTCGTCACCGTTCGCGGAAAAACACGGTAACATGGTTGCATTTACGAGGGACACACACGCGGAATGCGGTGGGCTGAAAGTACCGAAGGTGAAGCACACAACTGCGATATCCCGCCGGCCCTTTCCTCCCAACCAACTCCGCTTCGCGAGTTCTCCGTCCGGTACCTCGCTGAATCCCTCGATGCTCTAACGTACCGCGTAACCCTCGGTGCAACGCTCGACCAATCCTCACACCGATACGTTGCGAAACTCATTTTCGCGGAACACCGCTCGATATCATTTTACAAGCTGGAGTCTGATTATCCCCGTGCTCGTGAGGCGAGAGGCGCACGTGGCTACCTCGATGGACGCAGATGCGACCCTTAACGTCCCGTCCGAGACGGGAGCTCGCTCGTAAAAAAACTTGCCCACGCGATAAATAACGGAAAAGGGTGGACAGACGAGCGGAAATAAAATCCCCGGTTTCGCGAGGAGCGGAGGGAGGAATCGGGGGGCTGAACAGAGAAAAAAATATGGGTAGTTTGTGCGACGAACGAATGGGGGTCAAGGCACAGTGGTCGCACACGAAATATCCGTTGTCGAGATGGTATTTCTCCGAACGTTTATATTCCTGTGAATTTTATCGTCGTGATAAAAAAAAAGGTCTCAGGGTACCACGAAGAAGAGCCTTAATTGCTCATTTCCCCTTGCATCGCGGAAATAGGGAAGAAACGAGAGAATCCGGGTCACCGCGTGGAATTTCGAGGTGGGGTAGAAAAAAGATGGTGAATGTGGAGCATCACTTTTGCATGGTTTCCGCTACGAAACGATACACAAATATTTTCACACCGGTGAAAGATGTCACGCTCAGGGAATCGCTCGGGTAAAACGGACTATTTATGCAAATTTTTTGCGAGACCTAAAAAAAATGTCCGAACATTTTATCCCGCTGTTCCATTTTGACCCGCTCTCCGCTAAATCGCTTGCAAATCATCCTTAATGACAACGGGCAATGTTGCCCGTTGACAGGTATATGTCCATCATTCGTTCGAGATCCGGTGCTTCGTTTTCCCATGTCCGCTCGTAACTCGGTGTAATCTCGTTCGACGCTGCGCGTGTCATGAATCGACGATAACAGACAAAGATCGAGGGAACGAAAATAAAACAAAAAATATCGTGAGTGACGGGTTTTTTTTCAGGATTTATATACGCTCCGATGTCTCGGCTTAAGCGCGCATGCCGCACAGCGCAGCCGTTGTACCAAAATCGCTTCGCGCAAGTGAACGCGCCTATATTCTCGATAATTTTATGCTACTTTATGGGAGATTCTGGGGGGTATAAATTTCGCACACTCGGCCGGCAGTGACTCGCGGGCGAACAGGCGAGCCCGCAAGCCCGAGAGATTCACGGAGGAACGGTGTATATGTGTGCGCCCGCATGCTATACGCGAGGTGTATGGAGGAACGCGAGGGGACAGAATTATGAGCTTGGCATGCATTATTACCCAACGACGACCAAGCTTCGGTGCGTGTATCTGGCTACGTGAGAGTTTTACAGGAAATATTTTTACGTGGGGTTCGCGCCGCGAGTGAGGATGCATGTATCTCGCATCCGTGAGCAATGGTGCACTCCCGATCGTTAGAAAAATCATTCCGTAAGGATGGTCAAAGACTGTTGCGAACAGTGAGAGCTCCTAGAGCCCCGCTCCCTCACTCTTCAGGGAAATCAGAGATACCCCGGTAGGTTTGCTCCGCCGGCACATCCGGTATCGACAGCTTCCAGTGAAAGCATCTCCTCTTTCAGCCGATCCCGCGGCAGGGTCCCCGAGTCCCCGCGGACGGTTTCTCGCGATTTTCTTTGAGCACCAGTGACATGAAAACGGAGGAAAATCACGCGAGGTGTTCAGCGAATCGGGTCTGCGAGCTTTTCACCGCGGGCCGTGCATCCGGATGAGTTAATCGCTGCAAGACATGACGCATGGACATTTTTTGTTATCGCGGTCTCCACGAGCCACTTCGCTACCGTTGCTGCGATGGAAACCGTCGAGCTTTCGCAGTCCGATGGTGGGAAGCCGAATGGAGAGTCAGGGTTGCATATCCGCGAGCGCACCGGCAATGATTCGCGATGTACATTGTCCTGGGGTACCATGAGATATTTAGTTTTGCCACATATAAATGTGTATAACCGACGGAGAGTCGCGTCGGTATATTTTTCCGGGGTATCACGATTGGTCCAGCTTGGAGGCTGCGCGACTAGGCAGCGTTTGATATTGGCCAGCTGGCGAGAACACAGCCGAAGCCCGGCGCTCTGCCATTGGCGGGAGGCGGAGCTAGTCAAAGCTCCCGCGAAAGCTCTCGCACTCTCGCGCTATACACATCTCCCTCTGTCTATATCTCGTTCGGCCTCCGTTTTCACTAGCTCTCCGCTTTCGGCTCTCAATATCTCTTACTCTCTCTCTCTCTCTCTCACCGTTTCCCGCTTTCTCCCTTTACCTCTGTCGTCGCTGGAACGGCTCACCCCCTCGTCGTACTCTCCCGACACTCGCTCTTTCGCCCTCGCCTGCGGAATCCCTGCGTGGTGCGCTTCGCGGTACATCGCGGGTAGGGAAACGCGGATACTCCCGGCCGCGTTCCCGTGCGCTCCGTACCCGCACCCGTGGCTTCGTTCACCCGGCGCAAAAGAGTATCCCGAGGCGCATTGTACGATAACCCGAGGTAAAGGCCGACCAGACGTGCGCCCCTCAGTGGACTGCTATTTGGGTCATGATCTCGTTATCGTAATTTTTTTTTATTTTTTCTTTTCGCTGAACAGATTCCGATTCTACCGGAGAACGAGCCGAGCCATTTCTCTTTGTCGGCTCCTTCCTGTTAAGCATGACGTGCCCGCCGGCTCGCCGTGACATTCGTTCGAACCCCGGGTTCGAGCTTTCCTCCCTCACTGCCGTTCTTGAAAATAAATAAGTAGATGTGATTCTAACATGAAATTATTTTTAAAAATGAAACAATATATAACATCTGTACTGCCAAGCCGCAAACGTCGTTCGATGCATTTTTTTTTTGTTTAATTTTTTTACGGTCTCATGTTCTTATCAGAGAACAAAAAAACTTGTGCGAAGCACACACGCCTCGAGGGTCAGAGCATGTTGTTTTCCCATTTGCGAGATGATGCTTTTATTTTCATGCTGAAACGCGTAGGATGTCACGAGAGAGCTTTCGGAGCTTTGTATAACAAGCCCTATCCACGGGACACATTCCCCTCTCCCCACCCTCAGGCGCGCGTGTGAGCACCGCGCTGAGAGTCGGCAAGGCAAAGGAGATTTTAATAAATGTATCAGCAGCCGGGGTTTCGCACGAGGTTCCTTTTCCCGTGGGTAAGATTTCGAGCCACGTTGCACGACCCCGCAAAGCAGCGCACCAAACCATCCTCCTCCCCCAGCCCTCCGTCATGTAGCATGCTTAAGATAATGAAGCGCTTCAATAATTTATCGTGAGCCGGAGACTGCCAGTAGATATACACGACCGTACACCGAGATCCGCGCCTATCCACCCTACCGTATCTGCTCCCCGTCGTCTCTGGGGCGGTTACGAAAAAACGGGAGCACGTCTTCGCGACTCCGAAGCTATACATCCTTCAGCAATTGCAAAGCCCCGCGAGAATCGGGAGAGAGGGACGCATTTTCTTTTTTTTACCGCTGCCTCCCGGAGACTTGACTAGCTCAGGAGTTTGACCACGTCGGAGGGGGTCACGGTGGTCCTCGCATCAGCAATGTCGCGCTTGAATCTTTTTATTTCTACTTTTTCGCGGTAAATTTAAATCCGTCACCGGCGGGAGAGTTTTGAAACGATTTGTTCAATGACTTGTTTTATTCATCGAAGAAAATGTAGGAATAGCGCAGAAGCTTTTGAAACTGTTAGACTTAATTTCTTTTTACCAAATCGCTGGATTGAAATTTCTGTCGTAAAAGTTTTAATTTTTGTGGTACGCTAACCTCTAGCAATACAGCCTGCCATTGTTTACAGTTATAATAAAAGTTGTTTCATCGGATGGCCGTTAACTGCGTGCAGCTGGGCCTTTCGGTGCCAATACGCGACGGTCGCTACCACTGCCGCTGCACCCTCGTTCGTCGACGTCAACCACGCGTCGACACTCGTAACGAGAGGTGACGACCGAACTCGTCGTAAAGTATCCACCCGCCGGAAAACAATTTCGGAAAATTCGTAATTAGAGGTCTTTTACGATCGGCAACCGTGGACAAGAGAAAAAGCAATAAAACGATATTTTACGAATTTCATTCGTAAACGTCGCCCGGGATGTTTTGTAACTATAAATCGTTCAGAGAGAGTGCCGCAGTATTAACCGATTTGGTGGCCGATTTGGAAATTTCGATTCCCGGAGACATATAAAAAATACCTCACTTCCGGTTAGAAGATTTTTTTTTAACTGGAAGTGACGCATTTTCGCTATGACGTAACTTTCCGCCGACAAATGAGTAATATATATTTTGGAAAGTGGTCGGTTTATTTGTTCGTTCGGCGCTGAAAATGTTCAAAAAAAATAGCAAACTGAATGGAAAATGATATGAAACAAAAAGAAATGGAAGAAATGGCCACGATGATCCGGGTCGCGAGCTGTGAGAAAACCTTGCCGTCAATTCGTCACCGGGGCGCCCCTCCGCCGCCGACAAAGGAATATCAAAGCGAGTCTGATATCCGAGTTGATCCGTAGGGACGTCGGGAGTCGGACGGTAGAGCCGCGTCCCGCTCGGCGTGTCAGGGTGGGCACCGCTGGGTGGGCTGCCGCTATCACTTCGCCGTGGATCCACCCACGCACGGAATATTATAACAAGGCGTCCGATCGGATATCCAGCCATCTCCGCGACCGCTGCGGCCCGACACGTGGATGATGCGAGCGACCGGAGCGCGAGCGAAGGATCGGTAATCCGTTTCAAGGCTGACAAGGCTTCGAGCTTTGCTTCGGCAAAGGCTGAGCTGACAGAGCTTTCATCCCCCGAGCTTGCTTCGCGTTCGTTTCACCACCACTACCGTGCCGGCATCTATGTAGTTACTCTCCCACAGTTGTTCACATACGATATGACTCTGGCGATAGTTGCGGGGATACGCTCGGCTGGCTCGTTTAGCCGAGACTCTCCCGGGTGCTGAGTAATAACGTGCACGCACGCGGTTCGCCTCCTCACTTCTGTCCCTCACGCTTTGCGGTGTTCGTTTTTTTTTTCTTTTTCTTCTTCCTTCAACATTCTTTTATGTATACAGCGGACTTAACTTCCATGTATGAGGCGCGGGCGCGGAGGAGTGGGTAAATGACGCGGCGGTAAAAAAAAGCTCCACTTTCGCCTCCCGAGGACTATCGCGAGTAAGAAGTTAGCCGAGTTACCGTGACTACTTTGAATATCAACGTCGTCGTCGTCGTCCTCGTCGTCTCGTGTATTATAATACAATAACATAGCCTACGTGTATCTGATGTGCATGAGGTACGACGGGGCTCGGTTGTACCTATTATAATGTCCCCCTCACCCGTGTACATGTAGCAAGCTCGAGCGTATGGGGTATTATGAGTACAGTATAACCGATGATAAGTATATACCCCGAGCGTTGTTACCGCAGCACGGGTACCTCCCGAGCGCGGGACGAAGCGGAGCATAAACAGGCTTGAGAACACACCCTGGGCCCCTCCCTCGAGCAGCGGGAATTTTATTTTCCCTCGTTTAAAGGCCGCTTTATCGGTAATGTTTTAATCGAAGTCGTATTACACTCGCCTAGCGTCGCGCTGACGTGTGCGGAAGGCGTTAACGGGAGGAAAATCTTTATTCCACACATCCCAGCTGGGCCGGTGAGGTGAGCCAGAGGAAAATCGTGGCGACGAAATATAAACGTGCGAGAAAAATTGCAAAAAATCGGCGAACCTACGACTTCGTTTTTATCCAGAGTGCCAAGAACGCTAATAGTGAAAAGCCGATAACGAAGCCCAGAATGTCGTGCGGTTTAACGGAGCGACTAAGTGGAAGGGGTTGAGAGAGAGAGAGAGAGAGAGAGAGAGAGAGAGACGCGACAAAACCGAGAGGTGTAAGGGACCTGTTTCGAGAAATGCCATTCCCGGAAAGTCTCAATCAGTCGTGGTACATCTGTACGTCTGTTATTTTTAGTCTACAACGATGGAGAATGTGACGTAGACGAAACGGGGTGCAGCTCCGGTGGTAAGGAGCGCGAGGGCGGAGGTGGAGAACTCGACTTTTGCATAAGTGGCTCACGTACAGTTTAATTGAGTTGATGGAACTTTGACGTTGCCGTTGTACAGGTGATCCGCCGGTACCTTCGTGTGCGCGTCAACGGAGAGAGGGCCTCGTAAAGAGAGGGATGAATACGAGGGCGGGTTCCCAGAAGCCCGGGGCGCAATGTTCCCGGAGCGAACTCTTCGACTATGTTATAATGTAACGTGACGAATATTCCGCTGCGTACCTGCGACATGATTGAAGTGGTTTTGAGCGTGCCAAACACCTCGGCATGGAAGGATGGGAAATCATTTTGGACTACGAAGCTGCAACCCATGAGTCTACCATGTGAACCTCCTCTCCGGGATTTTTCTCAAAAATTTGCACCATTCGTCGACTGCAGATCCGGCTGATCCCGCGAAATATTTTCTGGGTTTACACGCTACGATAGCGAACGTTGATCCACCTAGAATCGCGCGAGCGTTAGCTGCTCCGCGGCCCGGTTTTGCCAATGCTCTTGTATCCTTTCGTTGTTTGTTGTTCGCTTCGTCGTGAGGCACTTAACCCAATTAGCAAAAGTCGGTTGATTATAGCCGGCTCCGATGTAGCGAGAGTCCTGCTGTGCTCCACCGAACGGCGGATGCAGTGTACCTTATCCTCCACGGTAAACACGGGGAGGCTCTTACGTGGACTTTATACAGGCGAGCATCCGCCGGCCTACAGCCGGAGAGTACGTTGGCAGAGGTTTTTCCACTCGCCTCCGCGCAGATGCACCACCGAGAGGGCGCGTATAGGCGAAACCCTCGCGGTATAAAAGCAACGACGAAGACCCCGATGCCAGGGGAACCGCGACCTGTAAGCTCTCCTCCCGCACCATCCTTCCGACGAATATTCCCGGAGCACAACTTCCCATCCTCGTCCCCGCGTGTACATTCACAGGCATTAATTTAATTAATTTCAAAAGGCACACACGCGTCGCTACAATTACCGGAATTAAATTATAATAAGCGAGAACGGGCCTGGGGTCTCTCGTGCTTGGGAGCGCGACGGCCGAGCCCGTATCCAACCGTGGCCCCCGCGGCGCACGGCGACCGTACGAATGCGGTGAACGCCAGGGCTGAGAGCAATTTTTTTTTCTTCCTCTTTATTTCTTTACTCAACCCCACCCCGGATGATCCTCTCTAACGAAATCGCCGCGGGAAATGCACTTCCGGAAATAAATATGTTCTCGCGGAAAAAAAAATGCTCACGGCCCGCCTGTGTGTGCGAGACCAGCAACACGCGTAAGTACCGACCCTCTAAGAGAAACGAGGAGGGTGGTATAAGGGAGGAAGCGGAGAAACCTTCGCCGTGCGATACCCATTATGCTACAGTGAATGCCATTTGCAATCGTGGATCCGTGCCAGATATTAACGCCCCCTCGCAGTTTCCCACGACACGTAAACGTGTATCGTCGCGAGGAAGAGACTTCGCGCACCCCGCCGTCGTTGGGCTCGCGGATGTCGCGGCACCCTCGACCTCTCTCCTTTTCACAGAGCTGCTCGCGGGCGCTTCCCCTCCTCTCATTTCTTTTGCCAAAGCTGAATCCATTTGAACGAGCGCCCGGGGTGCCACCGCGTTAATTGGGCATTTTCCTCACATGCTTAACCCACTGGACTCTTCTTCTGTAATCGCTCTTCTCACCGCCATTCATCAGAAGCGAGGACCGTTCCTCCTGCCGCTTGAGACTTACTCACTTTAGCTTACCGAGATAACACACAGGATTAACAATAATGTCGCATAACTTAAAAAAAAGCTCTGTCCATTCTTTTTATGTACGAATATAATTTGCTCGTTACCAGAGAGCTAATTGCGCTAGTCCATGGGGGGGGGGGGGGGGGGGGGTGGTGTACATACGCGTATTAACTCGGTAGACATGGCCAGCCCGCAGGACTACTTTCAAAGATTTGCATTCCGCTCCTGCCCCATTCTGTATTACGAACGTCCGCAGGGAACGCGAGAGGACTATGATGGTCGAAAGGACGGGGCGGAAAGGGCAGGGGGCCGAAGGGAAGGGGGGGGGGGGGGGCGCTGGAAAAGAAAGACGAGCGAGTAAGTGAGGAAGGAGGAAGAGAGAGGGAAATCGAGAAACGCAAAAAGAGCGAGATGGTGATGAAGAGTGAGACCGAGTGAGTTTTATGTTTTATGCGCGGCATAACGTACCGGGATTAGCATAGTACACGACTGCAAAGCCCCCACCTCCCACGCCCCCCTTCCCCCTGGTGAGAGCCGACTCGTTGCTCGAGCTACTGACACTCTCTTCCTACCCTCTTCTCGGTAACCTCATACTCCTCTGTATATGCTGCCACCCGACCTTATTTTCTTCCGCTTTTCTGATTTTTTTTCCACCGCCGTTTGCGGCACCTCTTTCCCTTTCTGCGGCGAGTCACCGACTCATTTTTTCTTGTGTCTCAAAAAAAAAAAATCGAAGGGCCGCCATCTTCGGGTAAGTATGAAGCTTTCAGCTGTTCACGTAGAAGTTTGATCGTGCCGAAAACGCTATTCCGACGGAGTGCAAAAATATTGCTGTTCGAACAATTGTCAAATATAATAATAAAGTGGTAATTGTCTACCAATTATCACTTTACCCAAAAATGAGGCTTCGAAGAACCTATTTTTTCTTTGGCTATGTTTATCGGATCGTACAATTACATTCGAGGCAGTGACGGGGCCGCAACAGTCGAAAGGCTCGCGTAGATCGATGCCAGAAGCAAGACCGGAAGGAAAATTGTGTGGCGGTTGCTCGTGCAAGAGCCATCGCGAGTCCGCTCATTCGCTGCCTCATCTACTGCTTTGCCCCTGGGCTAGATGTGGCGCTTCGTCGAGACCCTCGCGTGGGCCGAGGCTCGCCACGGCGTTATTGTTCCCCGGCAGGTGGAGGAAGCAGAAGAACGTAAAACGTAAAAAAAAAAAGAAATAAGGGAACTACAAGGACGACGGAGACGGTGTACAGGGGTCGGCGGTTGCGAGGGGGGGAAGGTGCAGAACGCGCGAGCGAAAAGACGAAGGCAATCCGCGACCGGAAATTTAAAAAGTTGCGCAAATACTAGTCCGCGAAGAGAACACGAGGGGGTGGGGAATAAGGGTTGGGGAAGAAGTGGAAAACGAAGAGTTTTCGCTCCGCTTTCAAGCGTACCGAGAGAAGTGTATAGGCCGCGTGGAAATGCGAGAGGAGAAACCAGTGAGTATCGTGTTACGCGAGAGAAATAAAGAAAATGAAAAAGAAAAAAATGACGGAGACGACACCGTGTTTCGCGTTGGAACCGGTGGGGTACGATTGAAATTTGCGTCAGGCCATTACTCCGCTTCGTATCCCTTGCGAACCATCGAAGTCAGAACCAACATCAGCATGTGCTTGTAAGTCGAATAGGCTAAAAAAAAAATAACCTGGATTATAATCAACAGTGGTTCGATGAACCTGGCAGACTGTTAAATCGTTAAATGAGATCTATAATTCTCGAAACTGCGGTTACGGGATGGTTTATTCAAGCAGATGTTACCCCTGATCCGCTTTAGGAGCCTTTTCCTCACACTCGACGTTCCATGTACGAGCTTTAGATTTGTTGTTAATTCTCGTTACACTGCTCGACCCCTGGGATGGAATTAATTAGGGAGCTGCATTACAAAGCTGCACTTCTGTTCTAACCCCCGCTTATCGAAACGAGCGGGTTAGTATGGAAGTTTAATTTGCCACGGAGCGCCGAACAGCGCACGGAGATTACATGCTGCGTTTACGATCAGCATGTGAGGCCTCATGGGCCTTGAATACGGCAATCCACTCGGGTGTATGCAAACCGGATAGTGCCGGAGAGTGAGTCGATCCATTAGAAGAATCACCTACTTAATTTTTCAACCCCCGTAATAAAAATTGGTTAAAAAATTTCTGGTGAAATATTGCGCCAAAAAATTTCCTGTAACGAGTCCAGCTTTCAGCGTATAAAAAATCATGACAACGGCTTGTCGATCGAGCGAACCGATCCGCTCACCGTTCCTTTGCAATCCCGTTCCGCAATTTGATATTACGCCATTACCCATGAAACGGAGTGCCGTCTATACCACGGTGCATAATTCAACATTTTTTTTAACCTGCTCGATCTCCGATTCCCCCCGGAGCAACGCAACTCGCGATTAATGAGAGCGACAAGCGCTCGAACGGCAGTAAAAAGTGTAATAAACGAAGCGAGGTAGATATGCCTCGAGAATCTCGCGATGCTTCCGGGATTGCGGGGGTTGAAACGAAACGGAGAGACGTGCGGGCGATTCGAAGCGCACAGCAAACGCCAGAAGCCAGGGCGAGGGAGTAAACATCAAACGAATCCACCGCCAAATGCCGAGAGCGTCAGTCGGACGTCAGGAATCCGATGTTTTATTTCATTTCGCGTTGCTTCGCAACTGGCAACGTTTCTCGTTTCCGTTGGGCCGCGTCCTCCTCCGTCGTCCCACCTGCTCGACTTCCCCCCCCCCCCCTCTCCCGAGCGGATCGATGATGGGCAAGACCGAGTCTGTTCCATCTCTTTCTCGTTCCTCGAATAAATAATTCGATTTAAAAAAAAAAACCTTTGCCAGAACAGCTTCAGCTGCGTCGATTCGTAGCTCGATCACTTTTACACGTACACCTGTCGTGTATGTATAACTTTTCTTTGATTTGCATGCAAATCGTAAAGATTTCTTGCATTGGATTCGATCGCTGTTACATTGTAATACGCAACCTCCATGAAGCATGAAAAAAAAAGCGACAACAAAAATTTCAAAAAAAGGTTAAAAGTACACTTTTGGGGGTACACTTTTGGGGGTGCAACGCGCATAACGCCCTGGTATGGTAAAAAGTCTCGGGTACCCTGGAGAATGAAACACCGGTGCGAGCATCCTCCGCTTTCTTTCGCAAATTGGTAGCTACCCCGGATTCTTTATGCTCGACCTCGTTAATTTGGCTTTGACTCACCGCGTCGTTCGTGTACACACTCGTGCTCGAATACTCGCGGTGTTTCACCGAGCACTATTTTTTTTTTTTCTTTTTAAAACTCAACGGGCGTCCAATTGTCGTAGTTGTCGAGCGTGTTACTCTCCGTCTCCCTCGCGACAGTAAAAACTCTCATCAATTTATTTATATATTCCTTATCGAGGATCATCACGTTTGACGGGTAATTATCGACGGGGCGAGTTCGAAGTTCATAGTTGATCTCACTTTTGCGGATCAGCTGTCATCCCTTGTCAGCCCACTGTTAACGTATTCCACGCGTATTTCTCATTCATTACTTGATTACACGAAATGCATTCTCTGGGTGCTGTTGTTTATTATCAAGACATTGTCGCGCTAATGGGCAGGACTCAACGATAACACGGTATTTTAATTAACACAATCTATTATTTCCTTTTACTTCGATGAATGCGTAGGGAAAACATTGGGAACATCTCGCACCCGCGGGAGCCCGCAAATACACGAGCAGAAATGGGAAAGCGCCACGGTGGATGTTCCTCGAGACTGCTGTCGTGGGACGAAGAAACTGGTACCGCGATGAAGAAGAAGAAGAAGAAGGAGAAGTAGAAGAAGAAGAGGAAGAACATCAGCATGACTGCGAGGACAATGCGAGGACGAAGAAGAAGAAGAGGAGGAGTAGCGCCATGGATAATAAGGTCGACGAATATAAATTGTCGGGTCTTGCCCTTCGGTACACGGTAAAAGTAGCACAGCGTTGTCCCGCGCGCGCGGAATACAAAGACGAGCGGACGGCCCGTTGGTCGCGTACCGTTGTTCCCCCTTTCTCTCCTTCTCACCCCTCTCCGGTAAGGAAACCGTGGGAGAGTTACAGCCAATTTAGAAATGGTCCTCGTAATTAAAGAAAAACCCCGGATAGGGAGAACCAAGTGTGCCGGCGTTTCCCGTCGGTGTCTTCTCCTCGGCCCCTCGACGCCCTGCGTCGCCCCTTTCCGTCTACCGTGCCCGGATGACCGAGAACCAAATGGAAGAAAGGGAAAAATAAAGAAATCGGACAGAGAAGCGCCGGGGCTCTTCGATAGCGAAGCAAATGTACAACGATACCGGAGAACTACAGAGGAAGCACTCCGGTCCTCGAAGCTGTGCTCTCCTTTCCTCCAGCTCGAACCTACCCTTGAGCCTTCTTCGCTCCCGTTTCCTCGTTCCTTCTCCTCTGTCGCGTCGACCTCCTTCGTTCCCTCCTTCTTTCTCTTCTCCGAGTTAGAGCGGAAACGATAAGAGATCCCCCGTCCCAGTAACCCTGCTTCAAAGCGATTGCAACCCGTTAAACGGACGACGGAGGGTGGCGGCAAGGCGGAAAATGTATTGGGAGTGAAATAGGCAGCGTCCTTCGGACTTCCTGATGTCTCTCTGTGCTATCCTATAATTGTTCGAATTGTTTGAACGCGGCGGGACAGAACGAAATACGAGCTTGCAGAGTCATTCCTTCTTATTTGTGTTTCCGTGAGGGGTGGCCCGGCCTTTGCGGGGGTGCGTTTCGCCATCTCGTGTGCAGTCTGTTATGCCGAAGCTCGCTTGGACCGGGCAGAGGTTCATGTCGCATGGATTGTTTTTATTCTGCATATTGAATCGGACCCAATATATCGGCTCGAAAAAAAATGTTATCGCTGCGCCTGCATCGGATACGGTTTCAGAGCCGGTGCTTCAATACTCCGATCACTTCCGGCCGAAAGATGAGATTTTGAAACCGGAAGTGACGTCACACATACATTTTTCTCGGCCAAGCAATGGCGTGGTAGCATTATCCTGTGCTTGTTAGTGCTTGGAAGACGGTCAGCTTCTCCCCGGCTAACTACGCCAGAAAAGGACCGATGTGGCATTTTGGCAGCCAGTGTGGAGCCAGTATGGAGCCAGTGAGGATTGTTATTTCCCAGTTTGCCGGAGATGCGTTGCCAAAATCGTTCGATACTTTTTTCATCCGGTTCGTACCACGGATGAGAAAGATGTCTGTGAGTGTATGAAAAGGACTCGAGACGTTTAACAAGTTACACTCGACAAAGGGCTAACGTCTTCGCCGTCGACGACGACAACGACAGGAAGACGTCGAGACGGAGAGGCCGACGGGAACCGGCGAGCGTCACGAGTCTCAACAATTTTCTCGCAATGCATCAACGTCCGCGTACTTTATATTCTGCCCCTCTGCCACTAGTGTTCCCGTAAGGGGGGAGGATGGGGAGGAGCAGGGGGTGGTCTCTGACGGCCGGCAAATTAAAAAACCGTCCAAGTTTCGCAACGCGTCTCCTAGGAAGCGGGACCCGAAGCGAACGAAATGTTGAACTGCGAGAAGGTGGCAGTGCCAGCCTGAGGAAATAAAGAGTGCGAGTTAACTCTTTAATAAAGCCGGATCACGCCAAGCGTTCGACCGGTCTACGAGAAGGAGAACGGGGAACGAGGGTGAAACCGGCGAGAGGGCCATCGGCGTGTTCGCGAACGCCAATGGGCGACTTGGGCCAATTACACCTTCGTCTCGGCGCTCGCATCATCAACACGAATAACGAGGATAATAGCCGGGGCCGGAAGAAAAAGTCGAGCGACGTGAACGAATGAATGAAGTTTTTTTTAAATAAAAAAACATTACCCTAATGCTATATATCATGATTAAACCTGACGTGCATTGTCTGCACAAAAAAAAAACATTAAATTAGCTACTGTAAGTAATAACGAAAAATCATTCATCATTGGCGATCTTTGGAACACGTCATCGTTGGGCGAAAGCTTGTCTGCGATAATCGGGAGCTCCTTTCTTCAGATCGGCTCCGGTCATAAAGGGAAACAACAAATTGAAAGTATCAGAAATACGTCTAAGGTGTCGAGGAGCGAGGGGATTTTCGAATCGTCCACCGATCAGTCAAGCCCTTCGTCGCCAGTGCTCGTGAGACGAGGCATACCCGCGCGGGGCTCGCCGCGTCCAAAGACGGCCCATATTTCTTCGGTCGGCGAGTTTCCCGTCAGCCACTCATTGTTTATAATCAAGCGTATAATGAGTCAGAGACAGATTCGTTGGCTTTTAGGTGCCGCTCGATCATGGCCCTCGTAACGAGAGTCGCACGGAGCCCTCGGAAACCCTCGTCACTGCCGGAGGGTACCAACCCTCCGTTCTCGCGCTGTTTCCTACCTGGTAACTCGGTGCACGAGAGGGCCGAGTACGCTTGGTAATTCTTTTTCTTTTTTTTCGTCATGAATATTCAGAGCCACTGGGCAAGGCGTCCGGCAGCAGCAGCAGCGGCACTTCGTTAGTCTCTCGGCTCGGGCGGAAAGTCCTTTGCTTCGAGCTCCTTCATATTCTTTGTCGTCGAGAGCGAAATATAGAATGAGATTAGCACCAAAAAGAAAAAAGATAGATAGGGCGTACTATGGAAAATCAGACGGGAAAAAAAATCCGAGTGTCCATCGTTATTCAACGGTCCCATTGACTTTGCGACTGCTCGCGATGCACTTTGTCTCCGCATTGCTTGTAAAAAAAATCAAAAAGGTCAAGCGAATAATTCAACATTTTGTACTCTCCGCTCCTGTGGGATCTAGCATTGCGTCGCTTGTATTTGCCCAAACGAGGCAGTCGAATTCATCTGTATCAGTGACGAGACGTGTCATCGCCAACCTCATCAGTGAAGAGAAGACACCTGCGCGAGTACGAACGTACACGAACAATTAAACATCCGACGGTGGCAAACACCCGGAGTTTCGAGATCTTTAATATTAATCTCAGTTTCTCCGAGAGTTGTTTCACGTAGAAGTGACGGCCTCTGTTGGTACTTCCACGGCTGGTACCAGTCGAGCCTCATCCGCGGAAGGTACCGCTGTGTACCCGCGTTATACCTATTTTCCAGAATATATTTCGGCTGCGAGCGTTGCCCCTCTTCCTCGTTAAGGAGGTACACGGCCACCGGCCCTGTAACTTCCGCCCCGACTCATCACCCACGGCTTGGCGAACTTCATTTCGCTCCCACTCATACGTCATTCTCATTCCTTTTCTCCTAAACTCTTCCGCATTTTCACATCGGCCGGCAAGGAACAGAAGTACAGAAAGATATGTTTCGCTATGCCCAGGCAGACATTTTAGGGAATTACATCAGGATGTGACAAGACCCTGATTAAAGACTAAAATTTCTGCTCAAGTGAAGGTTAGGTGCGTCTGCTAATCAGCAGTCCTGTTTTCGATCCACCCGTTCCGCGCTGTTCACTTTTTGACCGAGCAATTTTTCTCTCCTCCCAGCAGTTTCATTCTCCCCTCGCTGTCTGGTTGTACGGAAAATGGTCTTTCATCGGAACGATTCTTGTTAGGAAACTGCTAAGAGGCAATCGCGCGGTGCATGTAACCGGGGCATGGATGGAGGTATACGGGGGATCCGCACAGTTATAGGATAATACGCCGGAGAGTAGGAACATAAGAAAGGAAACAGCCGAAGGCGAGCAGCGAGCCACGCTTAGGTCTATCTCTTCGGTGTTATCAGGTCCCGGAGCGCAGCCGGTGCGTGTATCGGATAACGAGGGCTGATGCTCGGAGCGTACTAAAAAGTACCACGATCGCAGCCTCCGGGCATTCGCGAGTCCTATCCATCAGCCTTGTTTTCCCCTTCGATGTTGCTGCTGCCAGGTTGATCTCCTCTTTGTGCAAGGAAAATACGAAGAATAGAGGTACCCGGGGAAATATAACGATGAACACGGGACCACGACGTTTGAAAGTATCCCAGCTGTCTCCGCTGGTGCAGCATGCAGCTGGGACGAGGCACTTGTAAGTTAGAGTTACTTATTTTCACGGATCTTCGTGATCCTCGACGATGAGCATGCCCCGAGGAACGTGTAACGTGGAACGGAGATCACTGCGATGCGAGGAAGACATTCTGTGTATTTTGACTCTTGGTGGAAAATGATCTTCAACGTTCCGAGTTATCTTCACGAGCCGCTATATCGATTGGACTTCGGAGAGCCTTTTTTTTTCCAAGCCAATACTTTGATGTCTGAAATACGCGCCAGCGGGCTACGTCCGCAATTGGAATATGGCGGGGCTTCCTCCTTCCTCGGTTCCCCGACACAAAACGATACAGCTAGACCGCGGAGCGGGAGCAGCGATAGCCCTCGAGCATTTATCGTTCGGTCTTTATCACGGTCGAAAAATAACAACAGACTGTTTTCGCAATATTATTTTCTTTCGTTCCCGGGCGTGTGTCCGTCGCAAGAGCAAGAGAATTATGAAGGAGGCGAATGAGGAGTAAAAGAAAAATGTTGAAAGGAGAAGCTACAGTGCAGAGCCGCATAACTTTGAACAGACGGGGCTCCGGGTCTAGGAAGGTTTAACTTGTTTCTTTCTCGGTTAGCGCATCAACTGCGAGAGAAATGTGTGGAAGTCTCTCGCGGACCTCAACGGGGATAAAAGTATCGGCGGAGGTGAGCGACGACGCGCAAAGGTGGTGCGAGTTTTTCGCGGTCTTGGCTCGTTGGGTTTGCGAACGTGTTGCAAAGAGGCGGACAAGCTTTATTGAACGAGATATCGGCTAATGCGGCTGAATGGGCGATGGCGACGGTGGAGAAGAAGGGACCGCCGGAAGCGCGTCCGGGATGGCGGGTTAAAAAGGGGGGAAAAAAGAACCGAAGCTGGAAGACGAAGGCAAAAGAAACAGAGAAAGAGACCCGGGCGAAGGGCGCGAGCGGCAGATAGAAGCCGGAAAGGAGGGCGGCTGGAGAGCGAACGAACGACACAGAGACGGAGCCATCTCCCTTGGGAACCGTATTTATATTTCATCACTTTTCCATTCAGCATCCACGCGCGCCCGAGAGATCCTCAACGACCTCAATTTTTTTCTCTTTGCTTTCCCCTGTTCGTTCCTCCCTGTTACCAGACTGTTACTCCGTCGTACTCCGCGCAGCTGGGTACTCTTTGTCTCGTACCTTCGAGCCCTCCCGCATCCGATTACACCCAAAGTCACTCTGCCTGTGTTTCCGATGCGTCGGCGTCCGCCTTTTTTTTCATTTACCGAGCGCAGTAGAATCGGGGCAACTTTCGTCGAAGAAAGAACGGTATTCCGTTCCGTCGGAGTGTCTGAGGTATCTGATCGTACAGATGTTCGAGAAGACATGCAGAATGCACCGATCGCGAGCAGACGCCAGTCTCGGCGAGTGGTGACTATCCTTCGGGGACTGTACTTATCTCCGTCCTTCCGGAGGCACCGGGGAATCTCCGTGCTCCCTCTCGAGGAGCCACTCGCGGGAGATGGAGTTGGTAATTATGCAGAGAGAATCGACGTTTTCCCGGAACGACTTGGCATTGGCTACGGGCCGAACCGGCCTGCCAATACGGAAGATACGGGGAGGCTCCCGACAGAGGCGAGATAGTGATTGGTTGCCCTCATCATCGCTCGGGCCTCCACGTTTTTTTCTACTTATGGCTCTGCCCTATATGCGATGAATTAATTCTCCTGGCCTGCTTGGCAAAACGGTCATTAATGATGCAGAGCCGGTCAATACTGCTTGCTGTGTGGATCATGCATTGATGATCATCGGCTCATTCATGAATCATGAGGAAATAGGATCCACAGGTCACTTAATGCCACGCTATAGCAAAATTCCCCACAATCGGAGTAGGGCATTATTACCCGGTATTCTCCGCGCGTGAGAGGATGGGATCGTGCAGCTCGAAGAGAAACGAGTTACAGAGGATCCTGCATCGACTTCTCTTGAGCCACACGCTACAGCAACCCTGATACGCATTTGGTTCACGTGCCTTCGCCTAAGCCCGGAAATCAATCGGCTCTCTCTCTCTCACTCCACGCTGCGTTCGCTGCGGCCGTGTGTCGAACGAGAATCAGAGAATCCCCGGCAGATCGAGTGCCGGGCCAGACCGCGAGTCAGACGGATCTCCGCGGAAATTGAAACCTTCGTACACCCCCCCCCCCCCCCCCCCCCCCCCTCTCGATCGTCTGGAACCAACGAAGCACGAAATTTTTTCTTTTTTTCTTCTTCCTCTTTACTCTTCCTTTGTATATCCGGTCTCGAACACAACTGGCCAACGAAATCTCTCACATTTCTGGTAAATCAACCCGGCCAGACTACGTACCTCGTTAGCCCGGTCCAATCTCCGGATAACTCTTAATTTTCTCTGATCTACTGAAAAAAAAAAAAACAAAAAAAAACACGAAGAAAAACCAGCCTAGTTACTTCGCTCGGTGGTCAGCCAGAAGTAAACGAGTTTCTTTCCCTATTTCATCGTCCGGCGCATATAGAATACACCTATATTTTCCATCTGGCCCATAGTCTACTCGCGATGTCGCCAAACAGTACATATCCCCGTTGTCCCCGGTACACGGGGGTTACGTATTGTTAACGGAGTCAAGGCTCGCTTCCTGCAGTCGACTCGGATACACGAATACATCTGCATAGATCTACAAGTATGGCTATAGGTATCGATCTATACATGTAAAGTAGACCCCCCGGTCCGGAGGTCCTCGCGCAACTGGCGGAGCATTAGAGGCTAAGCCTGTATTTTATTGGACGCCCGTATAAATCAAAAGCTTCGGATAGTCAAATATTGGAAGCTTTGCACGGTCCAATACGGGGCTGATACACACGCCGGAGAGCGCGGAAGGGCAGGAGGTCTCGAACACCCCGTGTGATACCCTGTACAACCCGGTGGTCGTTCGCGACAACATAGCGCCGATACACCTCTCCCCCTGCCTCTCACCGGCCCACCTGACGCATCATCCCTCCACCCGGCTGGTTTATCCAAGCTCGACGAATAAAAGCCTTGTAGACTGTATCCCCGACTGGCACGTTGCTTGCTTGTTTTACGGATAATAATTAGCTCGACGCATTTGCGCGACGAAACGTATGACGTTGTTGTTGCGTGTGTGTATTTTTTTTTATATATAATTTTTCCTTCACATTTCAACGAGCGAACGCGAAACGTTGAAGGCTCGAAAGGTTGATCCATCCGGGATGATGGAATTGTTTCACTGTGAAATTGTATACGTTACCATCACTTTTAGTTTCAGGGCTTTCTTTTGGTAAGTTTATTTATCATTTTGTAAAAGTATTTTTTAGGATTTTTAAAATAAACTTTTCTTTATTCGCCGGTAAAGAGGTCGTTGGCTGACTTACGTTTTGTGTGACTTTGTGTAAAACACATTAGGCACAGAGTTCCGGTGTGGGAAAGGGCTTAGAATACGATATAATTGTGCAGCACGCCGATTACAGTCAAAGGCGACGACCTCGTAAAGCCTCGGAGGTATGTGAGGTTTTTAAAAAAAAATTTCTGGTGCCGAGAAAGAAGAGATGCAAGAGTTTTCAGCGTTGGAAGCGTAAAAGCGAGTACAGGAACGTAGGCAGAAGCCTGGCATTTCAGTGACTGGTGTATGGTGTGTGTATACAATGGGGAAAGGCCGTCGGAGCCGCCGCCAGGCTGACACTGGGTTTGGCATGTTCGTTACCGGGAACCGAGTTACCTGCATGCGCGCGCGCCGGGCTTAATTTTGTAATTTTACGTAATGCCGTCGGCGACCCGATGTTAAAAAGTACGGTTAAAAAGGTTGGCCGTCCTGAACGGGGTATCTCGTTGGTGACGACGTGCGCACTCGGTGAAGCTCCCCGTGGTCGAGGGTAAATACAGTCCCACTGGTTATGTGCGCCGAGAGTGGAAGAACACGGAGATGAGAGACGAAAGAGAGAACGAGGGAAGCCAGCCGAGGAGGCTAACGACGGTGAGAGTTTCCTTTTTGTTCGAGCAACTGCACCAAACCCGCGGCATTAGCGAAGTAATTATTAAGGCGGAGGCGTCGGGGCTCTCAGAGGGTAAGCGAGAGCGATGGGACCGCGGGTACCCGGGGAGGAGACGACCCAGAAGGCTACCACGGGGTCGAGGGGGGTGCTGAAGTGCTTTTGAATAACTCGGTGAGAGGGTGGGAGAGAACGCGTTCCCTCCGACCGCGAGAAAACGCTCCCGTCGTCGTTCGGGTTGGCTTCATCCTTGCTTAACGAAATTGTAGAAAAGATCCGGGATGTACTCGGACGAGACGGGTATGGACAAATTTATGGCTACTTTCTTTTTTCTCCTCCCTATCTTTTGTATTTTTATAAAAGAAATTTTTTTATGAAATTCCGTGGGGTAAGTTCACTCGCCCGTTCACCGTGTGTGTGTGTGTATATGTGGGGGGAGGGGGGGGAGGGAAATATAAAAACGGGCGAGAAAATTTATCCTAACCAGCTCCTTCGTGCTACGGCGGAGCTCGGGGTGGAACAAAGATTTTTAACCGTAATTTCCTGAGATACGAGATACGCGACGGAATGAACGAGAGAACGCAGGGTATGTGCAAGAAATATCTTTGTGAAAAAAGTGGCCCGTAGAACGCACAGAGAAAAATAATGAGTTGACCCGACCAAGTGCACGGTGAAATACGATCGAGACGATTGATTTGGTTGCGGCAACGGAATTTTTCTATTACCGCTCAGTTAATTGGTTCACCACGCAGTCAGTCGGAGCAAATAAGAACAATTCTCCGTGCCTGTTCGCTCCGTTTCTTCGCGAGGTGCATCGGGTATCACATCAAGCATACAGCCAATAACTCGGTATCTCTCGGTCCAGAGCCGCGGCGGAGGCTCAACTCTGACGGAAGATTGGCCGGAAACTATCGGCTTGCGTAGCTCCGAGGTTCATTCAATCGTACGGGATAAATCGTACGCGGGTTCTTGCCCGAGGCTTTTTCACTGTCGACTAAACTCCATCGAGGATTCAAGCCTCGCCGGCCCCGTCGACGAGACCATTTAAATTGCGTATAAAGAAAATCGACAAGAACAATCGGAAACTGTAACAACAACTTTATCCGCCTTCGTTGGACGTTCATGTGCGTCTCCTCCGAACCTCATCCCTCGTCGACTGACCCTCGTTCGGAGGCGTGCAAGCTCTCCGTATAGCGTAGCAGAAAGCTCGCTTTACAGGGCTATATACAGCGGGTGCAGCTATGTGTGCCCGTCTGTGAATACCAAGACGCGCACCTACCCTATGTACACGATACGGAGGCCACGGCACCGGTAACAAACTGCCCGGACTGGCTTCCCGCCGACCGGAAGTCTTAACCGGAAGCCGCCAGATGAGAGGAACGCGCGCGTGACTTAACTCGAATGACGGGGCAAATTGACTTTCTATCGGGCTCTCCTCCTTCCCTCACTCCCTCGTTCATTCTCATCCCGTGCGCCGTCCCGAACGTCCGAAGATCTGGCGCACGGTTTCATAACGACGTTCACCACGATTCCCAGCAACGGTACGTGGGATGGAGCGGTACTCCCCGGTGGTAGCCGAGGAAAGATACATGGATCATTGAAGCGTAACGAAAACATCGTTCGGACAAATCCAAGATATCCTTTCTCGCGTAAAATTATCCCGCGGTATGGTTTCGAAGTCATAATCTTTGAAATCCCGCGATGCGTTGTTCGCCGTTCCGTGGATAATCCAGGAAAAACGAGTACGGAGGAAGAGCGCGGAGAGCTCCAGCGGTAGCAGTGAGGGACTTGCCAAGAGTCTCGGTTCGAGGAGTCGGAAAAATATGGCGTTAGAAAGATTGCACTGTGAGTATGAGCGATAAATCGCATCGCTAATTGGCCAAGGAGGTCTGAACAAGAAGGCGAATGTGGCTGTCGGCGTTTCCGTAGGAGAAGACTAGCCCAATTTTTACGAGATCTCGTAACCACCGGGAGCGGGCGAAGAGCGAGGATACGAGGAGTCGCGGGAAAGAAGAGAAGAACACGGGTCAGCGCCGGAAGTGCCTCGTACCTTGGAGAGTTACGTTTTCTGGTACGAGGCCAAACTCTCGCGGTATTAAGGTGGCGCTCTCGGAGGAGGCTCCTCCGTCCGCGCCCCCGTCATTCCCTCCTCAATGACACATCTCTCTTGAATCGGCGCCAGGCCCGATCATCTCGCGAGTAGCGCGATATTTCGAGTCGAACCGACTGGTCCGTATGTGCACAATTCCGATGAGGGAGAAACGGGAGACGAGAGGCAAAGAACGGGAGGCTGGAACGCACCCGACCTTCCGCATCCGCTTCCGGTCGGTGAGCGTATACGTAACGACCGTGGGCTCGCGCATGGTATGACTATGGTATTTTCCTGTACACGTGTACAGGCACGGGATCGGCAGTTCGCGAGCTTTTCGGGGTGGCTCACGCACGAAACTCCGTTCAAGCGAGAGATCCGGATCGAAGACGTCACGTTCGAGACTTAGCTCGAAGCGGGTTGAGGCGGCTCGAGGCAGCTCGAGGCAGCGCTTCCCTCTTCCCTTGTCTTTCCCCGGGGTTTCGACTCTCTTCACGGCGCTCTCGCGTTCGGTAAGACGCGGATGGAATTCGCAGCAGCCGGTTTAGCGGGAGCGAAGCTTGCGTCTTTGGTGCGGTACCGGTGGCGAGGAAACGCGGAAGAGGGTGAGTCTCGAAACGAGGGCTGGATAGGTGAGGGAGGCACGGGTATTCGCGAACGTGCACACGCGGAGAGGCCGGGAGGGCAGGATCGTCTGGATTCGCCGCCGCGTGTACGGCGTACAGGGTACGTTTCGTGATTTTCATTTCGCGGCAGTCCCGGGCAGCGCCGGTGTGGCACACAGAGGAAGAGTAGAGAACGGGCGAGGATGAGGGAGGCACAGGGAGAACGCGGTTTCTGCGGTACCACGCGCCTCTCCTATATCATCGTTTAAAATAATATTGCGTCCAGAGGGGCATTCGCCGCCCTCATATCCACCGCGACAAATCACCCCTGCGGCGCTCGTGCGAGAACGGGCGACGCCGGCACCTAGGTAGGCGACGGCATGACCGCGATACCGCGCGGATCCGACCGGGGGTGCGGTAACGACAACTGAGGGTAGAGGGGAAAAAATAAAAAAAAAGACCACGGAGGGTTTGAGAGTCGCGACGGCGAAAAGTAGAAGAGAGAGGAGACAAGAGGCCAGTAGCAGCAGCAGCAGCAGCAGCAGCAGCACTAGCACCAGCGCCAGCGGAGAGAGTGACGGTGCGTGCGTACCGAGATCTGGAGCACGAGAGGGTAGAAGTCAACATAACGGGGCGGGCAAGTGAGTGTTATTTATCGTCGCCAGTTGCTTATTACTTAAGTAAAATATAATCGCCTGCATCCCGCACAGAAGAGTGAGGGAGCGAGGTAGTCGGGGAGACTCGTGCAACTCACGTTCACGTAACACCACCCTCCCACGCTTCGACTATGATTAACTTTTATTCTATGCGAATCGTTGTTGTTTTTTTTTCAGCTTCTTTCGTTCTCCGTACAGATATACATTATTCCTCTACGGTGGAAACATTAGAGATTAACCGGTAGAACGAACATCACGCAATACTTTCACGAATTTTTTGCACGGCTCGACGTCCGGAGGCAGACGGCTGTCCTCGCTACTGAAATTACTCCGGCGAAAAAGAAGTTATAAATAGCATGGGCTGTGTATAAATAGCTAGGACGAGGAATCGCACATCACGCGGGCGACCAATTTCCTATACAGACGTGGTGCATTTAAAAAAAAAAAATTAAAAGCCATTTTTATTAGCGAATTGACATGAGAAGTAACATCCTCAGTTCGACCGAATTGAGGTGGATTAGTGCGAATGTAATTTCTCGATATTCCTGAAGCTCGGAATTGAGCGTCAAAAATGTAAGATTTTTTTTTTAACTCGCAAATGCCTCTTGTATGTAATTCGCCTGTGCCATAATTCGTATGTAATTTTTCCGGCAGACTATCCCGTGCGGCTTGCTTTTCAATCCTCACCCTCTCGGTTTTCCAGCGGGCTCCTGAAAATCAGTACCTACTGGTATAGCCGTCAGGGCCCGGTAATGTATAGCAGTGCTCGCGACCATTGCGAAAACCTCGTATTCCGTGGGCGCGTCGTCCCCGCCGGTATGGCCCGCCATCCCCCCTGGCACGACAATATAATCTTAACGAAGCAATTCCGGTATCAACACATATACCGGGCCGGTAACGCTCGCTCTCGCCCGCGGCGCGCACCGGGGCCTCGTTGAGAGCCGGACATAAGTAGAAACAAATGGTCGCGTATAACCCGCGGGGGTTTTCCCCGTGGAAGCGAAACTTTCGACCCTCGCCACGTACAACCCGCGCAACAAGGTCGGCATGCCCGGCCCGGCCTTCCCGACCCTCCGTCGCGAAACAATTTCTTCGGAGCTAATTTCGCCACTCCGCCACTGCGCGCGGAAATAAGTGTGACCGAGTGTGTGCTACATCCGACGCTTTAAAAAATAAAAAATAGAAACTTACCTTCCCTATTGCCCTCCGAGATAACCCTCCTATCGGGAAACCCGTGCGGCAATTTACCTTTTTATCAGGGTAGTTTGAGGAATAGAGACATTTTGGATTACCGCCGGCCAATGTGGTAGTCCGGGGATTGCGAAAATTATTACTCAACGGCACTATGCGGTAGATTAAGAGTTGGTGAGAAACGAATAATACATCGTATGCAGTATCAAAATTAATTAATGCAACCGATATTTCGCGCATGATTTCACGATACCGCGTACAAAATACCATTCGGCACCCATCAATTTATTTCGGTCGACGGGGTGAGAGCATACGCGAATGTCAATGAGACCGAAAGACAAACACAAGAGAGGCGAAGAACATACACGTAAGTCGTTACACGCTTCCGTACACCTGGTTATAAATCGGAGAGCGCAAACGAGCTCGAGTGAGCGAGGAATGGAAAAGAGAGAGAGGAGAACGGGCGCGAACTCAGCCGGAAATCAGAAGGTGTACCCACCGCGAGGACGCCCGCTCGCTGTACCACCGAGGAGACAATGCGAATTACCGGAGCGGTAATGGATCTATCCACGCCGGAATCGCATCTCACGGCATTCCGGTCCGAGACTTTAATTAAGGATCCGACAGCTCGTCTCGTCTCGGGCTCCTTCTTACCGCGCTACTTTTCTGTTTACCTCTTATCCTGTCCTTCTTCGTGACGCTCCCCTTTCCGCCCCTTATTCTTTCTCCTCTTTTCGCTCAAGCGGTCGGATATAGTTTTCCGTGTTTCAACGCCCACGACGCATCGGATCGCTTAGCGGTGGAAAGAGAAAACAAAAAAGAAGAACTTGTCATAAAAATGCATGAAAATTGAGGTCGACGGGGACGAACGAGTGTCAAACTTCGGGGCTGCGCGCCTCACTGCAACCGACTCTATGCATAATTAGCGATAACAATGAGAGAACAAACTCGCAGATGCCAAAGTAGAGGAAAAATAAATAAATACATGCAGATTCATTAAAAGTCCATGTTCCGTTTTATGCCGATGCCGACTTAAAAAAATATATATATATGTATATCGGACTGATCATGCCGGATCGCAGTTTCCCCGGGCACGAACGGAAGGATGCCGGTAGTTCGCTGCGGTTTCGAAAATGTACCGTCGGTGGCTAATTATTTGTACAAATTATCGACGAGATTAAAGCAATTAATCGCCACGGCTGATTAGTCCACGAAATTGGAAATGCATGGTGTTTCTGGGGATTCTCTCATTTACCTCCCCCGCAGCCCCAGCCGACGATCGACCAACCCCCGTCGTTTCTCTGGCTCCTCTCTTCCATCGCGCGCCATAGTGGTTTCCGATTCGACCGGTTTACCGATCGAAAGCGAATTTTCACAATAAATACGATATCCGAGCTCTCATTGTAACCCTGTTGACACTGCCCGGTTGAGGGCCTCCGCCCATACGTATCGCGCTTAATACATTACTCTCTGTGCGTCTGAATCGAAGCCTCGGACCGCGAGTTAATTAATTAAATATCTTCGCTAATTATCGCGGGAGTGTTGCGACGATGGTGATTGCGACCTCATGAGAACCGTTACCGGGGGTGGGCGCGTTTTACCGCGTTTGTATCGCGCTGCTCGCCGTGGCCCTCGACCCTTGCCCAACCCTTGCTCTCGTTCGTGCTGACGAAATTGTCCCGTTTTCGTTTGTTAAATGAGCATTAACGTTAATGGAGTTTATTGTTAAAACTCGCATGCATTTCGATTAGCTCCAACATATTACACATGCTCATACACACAGATACACAGAGAAAGAGAGAGAGGGACACAGAATGGGAAGTGAGTATCAAATTTGTAATCATCGAAAACCCTGGGGCAAACATTGTTCGCCGACGCTTTTCATCCCCGGCAATATATATCCATGTAAATAAATGATTAAACAAACGGGTGCAATGATCTGTGGATTAAACGATATTGCGTTTCTGTGTGTGTGTGTGTTTTTTTTTTTTTGTTCATGAAGATCGAGCTTCAGTCACGCGAATATGTGGGGGAGGGGGGGGGGGGGGGGCGGTCCGCAGGTAGAAAGTGTCGAACAAAGCGGAACTCAGAATATTGTTCGTCGTCTCTCCGATCCTCCCGTCCTCTGGCTGTGACAGTGTCTAACGGATGGGAGCGATTTCCACGCGTTTGCCGGAGCTGATTTATGGTCACGTGCTCGGAAACGCCCGAGAGAGAGAGAGCCGAGAGCTATCGGGAATCATGGATCTACCGATAACGCCATACCCATCGCGACTGATAATCCGCATCCACCCCAAGCGCCCCTCTTCACCCGCTCACCATCGCCGCCTCCGACCGGAGCGTATCGGATATACGTTTCACCCCGCCGCGGAAGGATATGAGGGCGTTTTATTTACGCCCAATTGCATCCTGACTAACGACTCGGAATCGCCTCCGAATTCCGAACGGCGTTTACCTTCGTCCCAGTATCTCTTCGCTCGTCTTCGCTCGATTATAACGAAGTGGAGGCCTCGTCGAAATGCGCAAAATTTTATAATTAATCCTCCGGGGGATGAAACAAAAAAGTCAAAAAATAAACGCGCTCTCCTCGAAGGATCGCTTCCGGGCTCGGAGCTTTTAGTCCACCCCTTCGATTATTACACGATGAGGGAGTTGAACTAAAAAAAAAAAATGAAAAGATGAGGAAGACGGAAAGAAAAACAGAACAGGAAGCATGGTCAGAGAGAAGGAGAGTGGGACGATGGAAAAAAACCATTAACTCCCCTAAGCGTACGATGTAGCACCCGAGGGGGGATAATCGAAAAGCATCGAGCGAGCTCGACGAGACCCTCCCTCTTCCCCAGTTCCGGCTTCATCCACGTGAGACGGCGAGGCGGAAGTTCGAGGCAAAGAAGTTTCCTTATTTTTTTCTGCTTTTTTCGCTCGCAGAACTTGCCGTTTCTCCCTCTCACTCCCGACGTTCACATATTATTTCGTAAGCGAAGGCGCGGTAATGGCTCGAGAGGTCGGGCTGGCTTGACTGATCGAGAGATCAAGGGAGGAAGGAAATCGCTGCTCACAGATACACAACAGGGCTGCTCCCCCTCCCCCAGGTTCGGCAGCGAGCAGACAACAGATGCGAACAGTGGCTCTGAATAACGAGTTAACGTCGCGCCTCGCACTACACCGATTCTTCTTGGCCTGAGTCGCGTTCGCGGCTGCAGGTGAGAGCGAGCGAGCGAAGGGGAAAGAGTGAGGCGAAGAGACACCCACACGAACGAATGAGAAACCCACGTGGCTCGCATTGTGCAACCCAACTAGGCTCTACCGATTTCCCGTACGTCTCGCGGATAGTGACGAATAGTCCGCTCGGAATCCCATCCAATTTCTATCGTTCTCAAACAATGCGAGAGTTATCGAAACAGTCCGGTCTATCTCGACGATCGGGCAGAAATTTCTTTTGTGCAAAGCCCGTATTCTATATACATGTATGTATTCGCTTTCTCATACGGACCGATAGAGGAGTCGTCTAAGTTTGTCGATTAATATTAATAATGGCTCGTAAGATTTTAGTAATTTAGTACTAAAAAAAAGTTTGATGCTAAATATTTTATATTTATAATCTTCTGAAAAATGCAGCAAATTTTTGGGCCAAAAATGTTTCGTCTCGTTGCAGATTGAGTGATCCGAGGGCAAAGGGGAGACAACGAGTCTACGGTCGTGCGTCGATCGGAATTCGAGCTGCAACGTCTCTCGGTCGGTAAGGTTACGTACGCCTCTTGGCAGACGCATAAGTTACCCTCTTCAGGGCGGTGGATTGTGGCTAATACATGCAACCTCCTTGCAGTCACGTCATTCGAAAATTAATTTCACTCGCGCGCTCGGCATCAAGTAGGAGAAAGCAACACACACATACGCACTCACCGCCGGTGAACAGAGCAATGGCAATGGCACAGTGCGACGGTGATACGGTATAGTCGGAGGGGTTGGACGATGTACGCGGGCGGCACGGTCGTCGTAAAGAACTAGGCCTGAATAATTAACGTAACCGTTGTATCGCGCCCGGGCTAATTATAGAGCCCCTCCTTCGCGTCCCGTTCGCCTGCTTAGCATATTCGTTAATTATCGTACCCATACGTGCCGCTGTGCCGCTGTACCGCCGCTCGGCTATTTATGCACCGGTATTGGCGCTGACGAGTATCTCGCGCGAGCTCATACGCCTCCGTGCCTCGCGTGAGCCGATATTCGCTCGCGTATTCCCACTGCGAACCCTCGAGCACCGACGGTGCACCGTCCACTCGGGATGATGATCGTTGGTCAATATAAAAAAAAATTTAATTACATCTCGTCCGGTTTGGAATTCTCAGTTTTTGACCGAATGTGACATCATACCGAAAAGAAAAATCCGTCACTTCGGGTTTGAAAATCTCATTGCTCTAAAATAAAATAAAATGAAAGAACTGTCAATTGAAAACGCTAAGGCACATTTAAAATTCGTCAGAGTCGTGAAGGGTACCGTAAATAAAAAGTATTCAAGAAAACTGACACCTCTTGATTCTGAAGATTGATGGCAGGTGTGCGCCACCGGAGCTTGTCCACTTGGGATGATGACAGTTAGTAATTTATTAATTTTTTTTTAAAAGATAATCATCCCGCGCAATAAATTAAATAATAACTCAAAACAGAGATGAAAGATTACAAAAAAAAACAGCAAATTAAGAAATAGAAGGCGAGCCTGTGAAAAATTTGTTAGGACCGTGATGTGTACCGTAAATAAAAATAAAAAAATCCAAAAAAACTGACACTCCTCGATTCCGAAGATTGATGACGAGCTTGCCCGTCGGGGAGCCTGACACGAGAATCGTATGGAGATGTCTCGGGCGCGCGAGCCTCGAGTGTGCCGGCAGTCCGCGTGAGGGGAGCGGGGGGTGCCGATAAGAGCCGGTTTTACTCGTATTCGGACGTTTATCGCCCGGCGGTGCGGCACGCAATCCAGACCTTACACGGCAATCGTATTCTCGCACGGGGTGGCGATACTACTTCGAAATCAAGCCCTCCTCGTTGACTGTCCGTCGAAATAGTACTGGTCCGTTTCGGTCGACACCCCCTGCCGACGGTGAAACGAGCAATAAAGTGACGGAGCAAGAATCCCTCGGTCCTGTATCGTCCCTCTGTTCCCTCGAACCGAGACGCATTATGCACGGCCCCTCGAGACCGGTGATGCCGAACTTCCGTTCACGAATTCACCGGAGTTCCTGGGCATTTTCGGCGATCTCAAATCGTAATCGCGTATCGGAGGAGAAGCGAGAAACGCGAGTCGAAATTTTTTCCGAGCCTCGAGCTGTTGGAGATTCCGGTGTGGAGGCCGGCCGAGCCGATGAAACCCGAGGAGACCGGAGAACGGGGGACAATAGTTTCACAGGCAGAGCCGAGCAGGTACGCCGATAAATGAGCAATAAGGCCGACGGCGAGAGTGATAGCTCCGTTTAACGCCCTCGGACTCAGCGTTCCAGCGGCCCCGTCACAGTGGATAGGGAATGTATACACAGCCGCTGCCGTAGGGGCTCTTCTGTGAAGAACGCCTCTGTCGTGTTTCGTTACCGTGTAATGTATATATATAGGGCCGAGCGTGCACGTGTAAATCGTACAGTACGAGGCATGCATGCGGGACCGGAGTCACCATTGCACAGTAACTCTCGTATCGCACGAAGCCTCGCGGTATTATACCAGAGTTCGTCGGGCTCACCTGGAACTGCCGGCCGGTCACGGTGGCCGCCCCCTTTGCCGGCGATACGATCCTTCGGTTATATTTATATATGTACATGCATATGTGTGTACGTTCTTTGAACACTATATTCCTGTTTTCGTCGCGAAGGAAGTGCTAAAGCGGAAGCGGAAAATGGTATAACTCGCATCTTTAATTGCAAATCCCAGGCCTTGATTTTTCTATTTACCGTCTGTGTACATTTTGATTTGTAAACAAAGAAATGGATATATCAACCTTTTCCCAGACATCTCCAGGCTTAGTTGCTGGAATGATCTTTTTCCTCCGGGATGAAAGTGGTTCCCGAAATATCATTTGTCGGGTTGCCGATATGGCGCCAATATCTAAACACGTCCTCCATTCGATTACTAGCTGTGCTCGCCCACCGGGAGTACTCGGCCAAAGTTTCGAGTGTATGACTAACGGAACAAAATCTCGATGAACCTAGTTGGCAAGACAAACGAGAGAAAACTAGTGAATTATGCACGTACGAAAGTACGAGAGCAGGAAAGCTGCGAGAAGGACCCCAGGGTATGTGTTCAACTTACAAAAAAGGGAATCTCACAAGAGATGGAACGCAACAACATTGGACAAAGTTGAAGTAATCCACCAAAGCGTTAAGTTATTGTCAAAGCTGTTGGATCGGCATGATAATGGCGCATCTGTATTTGGCTCCCGTATCAAATTCTCCTCAGTTTCTAGTTTTGAATTTTGAATTGCCGTGTATTTCGCGTCGCCCTGGCCCGGCCCTACCGAAGTACCGTCTCTTCATTCTGGCGTGAAATAAGTCTGGGAGCGCAGGTTGCTCGTGGGGGGTTGCCCGGGAGCCTCGAATATTTGCACTCTGCAACTAGTTGCGTGATGTGCCGAGGTGCTCTCAACCGCGAATCCCGGAGCGTCGAACGAATCGGAAAATTTGTCTTCGATATTCATGTAAAACAATCCGGGAATCAATTTCGCTGGTACCCAGAAAAATGAGTTGTTAAACGGATGCACTGCAAATGAATATTAATCTTTTTTATAAATATTTATTTCGAATTTTTATTTCGAATCCATTTGAAATTAGTTTTCATTTGTGGTCTACCTATAAAATAAAAAAAAATTGTGTCGATTTTTTGGGCACGTTTGATCGGTTATGGGCTTTCTCTACTTGCAGGTCTGATCAGGGCCTTACCTGGCATTTTTCGAACCTCATCAGGCCCTGATCTGAAGCTCCAAAGTTTTAAGCAAGGTGGAATTCAAATTCGATTTGTCGACTGGCCTGTTTGCAGAATGAGAGCCGCTGGTTGTAAATCATAGGGAGGGCGAGAAGCGCAACCGCCGGTTCTCGTAGTCGGAAGACGGAGGGTGGATGGGAGACAAGAAGAGAAACGCGTTCTCGTATCAGCGACGGGCCAAGCTGGGTTCGGGGATGAGAGGAAGCGAGAGGTGGAGCAGGGTAGTTCGTAGGTCTGCTGGGAAATAAGGAGGCAAGTTGAGTCTCCTTCCACTCGTACCCTCGACGCTTGCTCTTGCCATACCTTGCCCTCGGCAAATAGCCATGTAACCCTACCTCACTCGTGCAGCCCCTTGGAACCTTACGCGTACACAGTCTGGGCTCCGTATCGCGTAACTCCGCTGTAGTCTTTGCTCATCCGTCCGTACGGCACACTCCATGTATGGACCACTTAAATTTCTCCACTGTACTCGAGTTCGCGCCGAAAACGAAAAAAAAACTGCGCTTTCTCGTGCGAACTCAGTGGATGCGAAACGCACGCGTTTAAAACCTACAAAAAATTTTTTAGTGGGATGGCATACCTCCCGAACGGTCATCCCCCGATGAATATCACAACATTTTAATAAAGTGACGTTTCGGCGCTTAACTTTTTTTTGTTGCAATTCATTACACCCGAACAGCTAAAATTCACTCTCGACCATCGACGAGCCGGAACGCTGGTAACTCTTTAACGTTTCCACGCAAGTCCATCGATCCCTCTGACCTCCACCCTCCCCCCATACCAGTTTCATTTACGTGCGCGAAAAACTTATAGTTTTCCGAACTAAAGTGTTACTCGAGCCCCTTTAAGGTCGATTAAAAAAATGAATAAACACATCAGACTTTTACGAAACATACCCTGATATTACTCCTCGGGAATGGTAATGAGATTACGCAGTGCGAACGCGAAATGGAAAACCCGCTTCGCTATTGCCTGTGCATATATGTTTTACCGTATGCAAAGCGATAGGGAGTACACGGGTTGACAATAAACCTGCTTTTCCTCCTACCTCTCTTTACTCACTGCGTTCGCGTACGTAGAATATGTATTTCTTTTTAGTAAAAAAAAAAGGACAAGGATTTCGAGCCCACGCGACACGATAATAAATACGAGCGGTCAGGGCTCGAACAGGCGGTCGGTCCCGCGATAGGCGAAGGGCGTTCAATTTTAATAAGGTACTGGACGAGAGACCGGGCGTCTCGTGTGTATGTGTGCGAGTGTGTGTGTATGTGTGTCCAAGGAAACTGGCAATGACGGTGGTGGTTGTGTCGCCACGATATAATAACTTACGCGCACGTTTCGCGTTCACCGGATACGGAGACCCGCGGTCTAACAGTACCGCTGATGGCAGTGGCAGAGAGAAGAACGAACGAGAGAGAGTCCGGACCGGCATCGTCCCCGAGGGCGTTAAGCACCCCGCATCCGGAGATTTATCTCGTTCATATCTGCGAAACCGTTTTCACCGCCACGCTGCCTAACTGCTCGTATTCTCGCTCCCGCTCACGGACACACACTCGTGTCCTCTCCCGGATCTCTCGGGCTCGGCCATTAAACCCCCGAGAATCAGGGCGCACATGTCTCGGAGACAATTTTCCGAAATTTTCGGCTCTCCCGACGGGCTCGACTCGACGAGGCCAGCGGGAGAGCTCCGCGCGTCAGGTGTTGGCCGGAGACTAACGAACGTGATAAGCGGACGGGCTGGAAACCAGCCCCGGTGGATACAGTGATTTAGTAGACGGAAGTGGGAAAGAAATGAGGCAGAAGAAGAAAATTGATATTGTCCGAGGGTGAATAGTGAGACGATTCATCGCTAGCCGAGATTGCGTTTGGACTGCTTGACTCTCCGGACAGGGTACGGGTGATCCATCGCAGCGTCGAGGAGGAAGTGCGAAACAGCAGAATCCTCGGTGGAACGAAAGACAAATTTAATATTTGCATGTTAATGCGATTATGCGCGGCACGTTGGAGATACGGCGCTGAAGGGTGCCGGAAGAAGATGAGGGTGGACGGGGTTGATCGGGCGGAGGGAAGGAGTCGAGGAGATAGACCGCTGATGACAAACTGAGAAAGTGAGACGCGAGGTTGTTTCGGAATGAGGGCGGACGGAGGACGAATCCAAGTAACGGTGACGCGGAAGGAGCGACGGAAGGCGATGAGGAAGAAGAAGAACAAGAAGAAGGTAGAAGACTGAAGACAAGCGGCGAGAGAAGAGGCGCACCGCACACTCTGGGGGCCTAGTAGGGAAATGAATCACATCATTATGAATAATAGCACGCCCTGTCGCTGTGTTCTCGCTGTCTGGTTATTAATAGTAATGACTTAGCGAGGCTTTCCCACTGCGGGGGTGGGGGTGGGAAGCGTGAGGCTCTGTCGCGAAAAGGGATTGTTTCGCTGAACGGTGTATGCTCTCCCGTTCGTCCTCGAAGGGCCTCGAGAGGGACGCACGCGCCCTCATCTCTAGTACTTTCTTTGGCGCTGCCCTCCCTTCAATCCGCCACGCGAGCGTTCTCAAATGAAATGCACGATTCGAAGCCTCGTGTTGAATGGATGCTAGGGAATTCACGAGGCTGGGTGCACGGATACTCGGGAGGGTGACATGCGGTAAAGAGTCAATAGTTTGACGGCGGATCGTCTTGTCAAAGGGCTGGTGACGAAGGCGACGGTGCCGATGTCACCGCTGGCTGCCTGCTACGCAAGCTGATCCGAGGCAACCGAGACGAGACTCGAGTGTCCAATGAACGTGATATTAAATTCTCCTTTAACCTCTGCCCCCTCAACCTGTCGACCCTCCCTTCCCAGCTCGCGCGCGTGGACGAGTGAGAGGTTGCCGCAGGGATGGATCTCGAGCGACACGATGTGCGCGCTTCGGGTGAACGGTACGATTTTTTTCGGTGGACATGGAACCGTGCGGTACAGAGAATTCTAGGGGATCTCGCTCGGCTCGGTTGGGATATCGAGTTTCCACTGATCCGTTGGCTCGCAGATCAGCTTTCATTCTCCAGCCTCACGGCTCCCGCGATCGCTTCTTTCCCCGCGAATTATGCGGGTCATCGATTGACTCGACTTCTGTTTTAGATCATAAGTTCCGACTTCCGGTATTTTTTTTTTTTTCTACCCAGGTCACGATAAATTAGTTTTCTACGGCGATCAGTTAGCGGGCTCGAGGCTGCTCTTATCCGCTCGGTCTGTCTCGCTGCCGCACGAAAGTTTGCCCCCGAGTGTGGCTTTTTTTAACGAAGGCTTTTAACCGACGTGGATCTCCGGCTTTTTCCCCGTGTCTCGCCTGCAGCGATATCTCACAAAGCTTGCCGCGGGGAAAGCCTCGACACTGCCTATACCTGCCCTACCAGTACCGGCGCCTAAAGAGATCACTATCGCACGCGATACGATATTCGTTTATGCAACCCGTGGTGACGGCACAGGGATCCAGGATGGCGGACGGACAGGAACGGATGTGTCACCGACCGGGTGTCGGAACAGCGGCACAGCGACTCACGCGTGCTGCGTGTCGTATAACTAGTCCTCCCTAAGGTGCTGCTCTTTTCGCATTCGAGCTGCGTGAGCGAGTGGCAAAAGCCTGCAACGACAATCGGTCCCTCACAAATGATGCGAACGCAATTCGGTAAAGAGAAATAGCAAACATCAATCTCTTATCGATCATAGGTATACCTGTAAACCGTATTTTAATGGCTACACTCCGTACACTCAAATAATGGACGGTCACATTATACGATTGCACGAATTCGCGTATAAAAAAAAAAAAACATTATTACGAGCACTCCACAGTGAGTACGGGGGAAAGTAAACTGACCGGGGCCGAAACCATGATGTAACGAGCGTAACCGTGACAATAATTCGAACAAATCACGGTTATTATTATTAATTACTCAGCGTTTCGTCCGGCATTAATAACTATTATTCGCCTCGCCATGGTTCGGCGGTTCGTGCGTTACACGGGTAATATGTTGATGCCGTCCAGTGCACACAGAGAGGGTGAATACAGGGAGGATAAATAAAAAAATAAAAAAAATTGCGTTCTCCGCGCGCTTCCCCCGTCCACTCCGGGTCAGCGGGAATCAGGATACGAGCCTGCGGCGACAGCGTCAAGCTACGCGCTTATTTTTTTATTATTATTATTTTTTTGAATAAAAGGGAGGAACGAAACAGAGGTTGAAAAAAAATTTGCTCCGAGCCCAGGCGCATCGATCGTCCGGGAGTCTCGGTGCTCTGCGTGATTCACGCGCACTACCGACCACGTCGCCCTCGCACAATGCAAACAGGTATAACGTCCAGCGTCGCCACGGTTAAACGCCCTTGGCCAATGAATGGCGAGGAGAGGAGAGGAAAAACTCGACGACGATCTTCGGCTTTCCTGGTCGGGTTTTTCCCTCCTTCTCGATCTTTCTCGACAGACATTCGGACCGAAGAGAAGAGTACTTTTCTGTATCCATGCGCTACGTCGAGGGGAGGGAGTCGGAGTTCTCCTCGTTTGGAATTTCAGCGCGGGGAGGACCGACATGCGACTAGTGAAAGAATGAGAAATTGGAGGCGCGGAGCGTGTCTCGAATACCCGACGAGGATCTCGCAAACTGGACGAGCGAAAGCCTGGGACAGTGCTGCAACGGTATTCCGAGTGGCGGTGCACAGCGCGCAACCCTGTAAGTAAATTACGATAAAAGATTAAGGCGTCCCGGAAGAAAGTGAGGAGCGAGGAGGCGGGAGACGAACGCTCCCCGCATTACTCTGTGCAAATAAGGCCGGGTCCGGGGATTGGGTAATTCGCAAAAATTCCCGTTGCTCAACTATTTTTTTTTTTTTTTTTTTTTCGTTCGAACACGGGAAAATAAAAACGAGACGGAAGGTGGGGCCCGAACGGTGCACCGAGGCCGGGCGCGCCGTTATCCGTTCACCGGATCGCGATACTATCGTCGTGAGTCACGCTTACCCACAGCGAGAGAGCGGCCAACGCGACGAAGGACTGTGCAGCCCTCGCTGAAATTACGGTGGAATATCGCGGTACATCGTCGGCGATCCGAGCAGGGGGTGGATTGCGCGCGGAATTAAAAAAAAAAAAAAAACACAGAAAAATTAAAAACACCATCAGCGAAGTTTCACCGTTGCTCATCGAGGACTTCGAATCTCGTCCCTCGTTCATCGAGTCGTCATCCGGTTGCGGTGTCCTATCTCACTTTCCCGCGGTCGAAACTCTGAATCCTCGCTTCCGCGAAGGATACATACCCAGGGGTACCGGGAAGATAACGGGGTCGGAGCGACAAGCAACTTTGCCGACGCGCTCGACGATGGCGCTGGTGCGAAGCTCCTTCGGAGCTCGTCGTCGGGTATCGGGCTTTCCGGGATTTCCCACTTTACCAGCGTAGGACAGAAAACCGGTGAGGGCGAGGGGGTTGGATTTTCCCCGGTGGAAAATTTCCGGCTGGCGCCATCCGGCGAGGGAGCTTCGAACTACGCGGTAGAAATCCGTCGTAGGGGTGACTGTCAGGGGCGACTCGGGGGGTGCGCGGCGCCGGCCCCTTTCTCCGGGGTGGGGATCGCGAGGAGCGCGATGGGGGCGGACGCGCAGTTGCACCTTGGGCCGGCACCGCTCCGTCCAACGTGCACGCGCTTCGCCCCCTCTCTAATTAATATTTCGTCATGCTCTAATTGTCGAGGATTAAACTTTCACCATTTGTCGAATTACAAAGATGCAAAGAGAATCTACTATGAAGTTTTTTTTATACGTTTCTCGAACGTGAAATTTCTGGACGGAAATTCGCTGTCAAACGCTCGGCCCGGTGATATCAAAATTATCTCGAATTCAACAGAGCTACGGACAAATTTCTCTATATGCTCGCTCCGTTTTGTCGGTATTTCATTCTCCATACTTACCGATGCGGCCGCGGATCTCGCGAACTCCCGCGATTCCCCACGTTCGGGACAAATCGTCAGCGCATTCCTCTCGAAGTTCCACGAGCCCCGGAATCGCGGATTCCGCGAACCGGTGTTTCGGTATTCTCTGTGAGTTTTATTTATCCTATTAAAATGATCAGAAGAGCCCAGCGGCGGGATGGGGAGGGGAGGGGGTGTCCCGAGAGCCGGAGGAAAATTTCCCTTGCGAGGCGCGAGGACTTTCTCGACCGAAAACCCCTCCGACGCGTTGGGCACAGAGAGAACCGCGAGGGTTAGCTTGGCGGGGGACGAATCGATACAGCCGCGATACAACGAGCGATGTCTCGAAACTCGAAACAGGAATGCGCGCGCACGCCATACTCCACAGAGAAAGATAGAGAGGGAGAGGAATGTATACATCCGTCCCTTTTGCTTTAACTCGCTCGACCGTTCTCATCTCCGTTTCTGCGTCCAGCCCTTGAAACAATGTAACCGGGATAGTCTGCCGCACGGCGCGTCGACCGCGAGGGGCTCATCCTGCCTCGACTCATTAACGAATCGCATATCGCCGAGCGGTAGTTCATTACAACGGGATGTACTGGAGAGAGCAGGATATCGGTAGTTTCAGCCAGTTGCTAACCGGACAGTAGATAGACCCGACACGAGGTAGGTCGCGGACACTCGGGGATGCTGTTCGTCATGTGCTTGCCGCTCCCGAAGTCCCGCGAGGCGATCGAATGCGCGTCGCGTGCGCGAGAGCGATATGTAACAAATTTTCCGCCTCGTGCTCCCAGTTAGTGATCTATACTCGCGCATATATCGATGACGGATGCGAATTTGATACAGCTCGCCGGCACCCGATCCCCGCTGTGCGGTGTTGACGCTCCGTAACTCGTGAAATTTAATCGTATAATTCCCCGGTCTGATAATTCCCGTAATTATATGATTGTAGAAACTGGCGTTCATCGAACGCAAGAGAGGTACGTGCCTTGGCCGCTCGCGATTTAGCCCGCAACCCTGCCGCCCGCGCGGCTTAACCCCCGACGGGATTTATTCAAACTCGTACTTGCGTCGAGCGACGAGCGCGGGGGGATTCCCTGCGCTGGCTGCGAGGGTAAATGCGCTTAAATCGTAAACACCGTTAATCCTGTAGAATCCCGACGAGCTTACTCACATACACACACACGTGACGCGCACGGGAAATGGAGATTCGCGTACGCTCGGGTGTCCCCCCCCCCCCCCCCCCCCCCCCCCGGTCCCGGCAAAGTCGAAAGTTCACCGTTTCATGCAGGAATCCTGCTCGTTCCCGGAGCAAACGCGTCGATCGGGAGCGGGATTCGAATGGACAGCACGAACCCAAGCCAGTAGTTACAGTCGCCAGGGCCCCCCGCATGACCACTGGTGCGTTAACAATTTATAAATTCCGCGGTAGGAACGCCCGCTGCGAGGGGGTGGATGCTCGCAATTAACTTCAAACGAGTGCGCCCTATCGCCGGTCCGCCGATCATAGCGAAGGCTTATCCTGTATAGTAATGACCGGGGATGATGATAGGGTAAATTATTTATGCATCCGATGAACAGGCTAAACAGCCTTCGCTCGAACCGAGTGTCCTATAGAGATTTCGTAGTATGAACGACGTTGCTGATGAGCACTCGCGCGAAATGGCCGCTTCGTGGACGAATTTCAAAGCCGCTTCACCAGAAACCGGGCAAATCGGCAGCCAATGCGCGTTACACGGTGCCATTCGTTTCACGGTATCGTAACTATTTTCTGCGCGCATATCGGACGCGTTAACGAAACGAGCGTACGGGACACGACGAGTACGGCCCATCGCAATAACTAAACGATCGTTATCATCGTCGACGAGCTTTGCAGAGTTACATTGAAAGAACATCTAGATCAAGGCTACTTTTTTGGATTAAAGGTACTTTTCGGCTACGTTAATCGGTGGTATGCGGATCTTCACTACCCTGAGCGCGTTCTCCAATTCGTAGAGAAAAAACTCACGATTTAGAGGAGGGACGGGTTTCGATGTTCAGAATCGAAATATATCCGATTTCGAAGGGTGTACCAGTAGATATACAACTAATCCATGGCAGGAGGACTGAGGGGACGCGGGCCGATGGAGGTTGCTTCGTCCCATATAACGTATGGGGGTGTATAGAGGAGATCGCACGGGGTAGGGGGGGGAGCGAGAGACAGATTAATGCGACCCCGTCACCGTTCGAACAAAGCTTTGCACAATGGCTGGACAACGGCGCCCGGGGAAGCCATGTGGACCGGTTGAGGCACACGAATACTACACTGGGGATAGAAAGGGTTGATGCGGCCCGTGCATAGTCGCCCCCGGAGCCGCAGCGCACTACAGCGGCCGAGCGAGACAGACCGAGAGAAACACAGATGAAAGGGAAGGAAGGGCTTGGTAGAAGCGACCGGTCGTTGGATATATTACCGGCGCGATGCCACTCGTGGCTATCAACGATGAGATTCAATGCGCGATCGTCCGGGTGCACGTCCAGTACGTGAAATTGTAAAAGTATTGTCAACCGCCTCCTCCTCCTCCGCAACCCTTTACCCGAGGTTAAAACGCCGCTTGTCTCTCTCTCCCGACGCAGCGTGATCGCATGCACGATCGACTCGCGACTATCTCTCTCTCTCTCTCTCTCTCTCTCTCTCTCTCTCTCTCTCTCTCTCTCTCTCTCTCTCTCTCTCTCTCTCTCTCTCTCTTCCGCTCTGACTCGTCCTCTTCAACATGCCGCAGGCCATCAGCCACCGTCCCACCCCCCAACACCCGTCGAACAGGCCAGGCTGTTTATTATCCTGGACTGATGCTGCTTCGTGGCGCTTAGTATTTCATTCTCGTGCTTCACGTGTACTAACTCGGAACCCCGTTAGCATCGACAATTTCGATTTGAAGCCCGACTAGTGAACAATCCATAGATAAGCGAGTTGGAATAGACCATTTTTAGAGTGAACGATGTATTCACTATGCTCCATATGACAGGCTACGATGTGTGTTCTCGAACGCTTGTACAGACACTCACAGCACGTGCGGAAATTGCATTTAAAATAGTATATAAAACTTTTCGATTGCACGATTTATTCTCGTCTTACCTTCGTGGATCTTTGTCACTGGGATAAAAAAAAATTGCTCAGGCTATGTCTATCTTGATTTCTTTTTTCCTCGAGCCTCCACGGAGGTATCGCTTTTTCGACAATTTTTTTCACTCAGAGATTCCGACGCGAACAATGTACGCGAGATGGTATGACCACACCCCCGTAGGAGGGTACAGGATGCGCGCGCAGCTCCGAGACTTTACTGTCTCTCGCCCTTACACTCACGCTCTCCCCGTCATACTCGGAGTTCATATCGGAGAGTAGACGCGCTCCGCTCCATAACCCGACTGACATTCCACGAGAAGAGTCGAAGACGGATGGGACCGCGGCGCTCGAGAAATCCTGTTGAATATGAACACCGTCATCTGCAGCATCCGGTACGGTGATCATTGCACGTTACGCGGATGGAGTATAAAAAGAAAACTTCCTGATCGGATGATTCAAGGATCTCCCGACTCCCGTGGGGAGTAGCCGTATGAGGGATGAGCAAAAGTTAATCTCACGTTTTATCCGGGCGAAAGTTTGGATGGAACCAACAATCGAATTACCATTTCGTTATTTGGCCAGGATGAGCTCCAATCTTCTTCGCCTCCCGTATAATCCCACCACCGAGATTCGGTGTATATCGAGCAACGGAAAACTTTCCACCGTTGCCAGACGATAAATTTGCCGAAATGTAATCTCTCCCGTGGAATACCACCAAACAAGATTAGATTATCCCCATGACCACACGGCGAGACGTAGCACACACTCGCAGGGATACTTCAACGAGGGCGGCTCGAAGAGGAATCGAGATTACGGCGGTCTTGAGGGGCGAAAAAAACCCTCGACGGGATTGCGCGGGTCCGGATCCTCGTGAGAATTTTCGAGAAAACGGTCGCGATACCAGCATTTTCAAGGCTCTATCCACGGGGATAGTAGTGGTAGCAACACTACCGGCAGCCACACGCCGCCACCACCTCGAGACTCCATTAAATCACGGTGAAATCTGTTCCGCGAGTCCCGCGCGTGGTTCTGGCGCGCTCCCGTGGGCGCGAGACGCCTGAGAATAAAGAGGGGCTTATTATAAGCGACGGTAATTCCCGAATAAATAACCGGGGCTAGGTGCCGGGCCTTCCTCTCTGTGAGCTCCCGAAGATCGAGGTCGAAGAGCCGCGGCGGGAGAAGCCAGTCGCCTTGTTCTCCCCGTTCGCGCACGGTGCGAGCGAGGGTGTGAGCGCTCGAACGCTCCGTGGTGCTTTTCGAGAGAGTTCGTGCTTGGGTAAGGCGGTGCGAGGCCGGGGGCAGGGGGTGGCTTGAGTCGCCACCAGGACGACGTAGGTGCCTTGATTTATCTCGGCGCCGCAAAGATCTGGCTCCGCGTACGTGCCCCGCGCCTCAAATTACCGACTTATAAACTTCTATCCCATCCCCGTCGTCGTTCTTTCTCCTTCGCCGGTTCCCAGTCGGTGGCACTCTTTCACTCCGCTTCCGGCGAACCTCCCCGTGCATCCGCTCGTGATGGTTGTGGTGCTCTCTCCGGCGCTATAAGACACCCCCGCAGCCTGTTCACGGCCGAGCCGTGAGAGTGTGAGAAATGAAGAGAAGCAACGCTTCGGGATGACGGGAGATCGCGTTTTTTCGTTCCAACGATTCATCGGACGATTTAAAAAAAAAAAAAATGGATAGCGAGATTAGTTGACGTACTTTTGTCAGCGATGTGTGGCCGATTCGTGTGACGTAAATGTGAGGAGAAATTCGTTCCAAATCTTCGATCTGAGGCGTACCACTTTCGGACCTACCTTGCGCTAGTTCGCTTCTACTTTGTTTTCATGGACTCACATCAGCCTTTGAGGGACGTTGCTCGCTTACCTGAAAGCAGACAATGAGAAAGGACGATTAAAAATCAGAGGGGTTCATCGAAAATCCGCGTGACGAGTGATCGAAAACTAAGATTTTCAAACCGGAAGTGACATTTTCTCGTATGTCGTCACTTCGGGTAAAAAATGGGAAGTTTCTAACAGGATGTGACGTCACACAGAAGATTCTGCATTGTCTCTGCCAAACAACGGCGTAGTTGCATTGCCCAGTGTTTATTAGTGCTCGGAAGACCGTCGGTTTCGTTCTGATTATTTACGCTGGTTGGAGAAGGACCGATGTGGTGTTTTGGCGTATGGCAGCCAGTGCGGAGCCCGCGATGTGCCGTTTTCCAGTTACGGCTGGTTCCCACCTGGGTAGTAAAACAGGGCCGGGGGATGAGAGAAATGTTCGCCACGAGAGGGCGGCGCAAAAAAAAAAATGAAACGGCGATCGAGCGCGGGCAGTCGGGTTATACGCTTATTAAAATTCATTAATTTTACCGGTCGACGGTCTATGAGGGTTTCATTTTCATGCAAATCCGCCCTCTCGTTTCGCCGTACCGCACGGAAAAGAGGCGAATCGGGTGACTCCGACTCTGGAAGACCCAGAAAGTAAAAAAAAAAAAAAAAAAAACGGAAAAGTTGACTGGCGCGACGGTACGCAACACGGGACTCTCGTAAAACGAAAAATACAGTGTACAACGAAAGAAAACAACTGTGCGAATGCGCCAATCGCGTGAACAGGGGAACACTTAAATTTCGACGGCGTTGGAACGTATACCGGCGGATATGGAATGGAAAATTCTGTACATTTCGTCCGTCAAAAGTTACCCGGAGTCGGTTGACACGATATAAAAAAAATTGAAAAAAAACCCGTGAGGGAACTTTCACCCATAAATTTCGCCGACTCCATCCACGATGACGGACGATAAACAAAGCTCGTATATCCTCCGAATTTCATGATACTATCATCGGACATTTCCTGAATTTTATTTACAATGAATTTACGATAAAACGATTTGAAAAAAATAATGGAGACTTGCCCGCGCAGCGTCAACTCCGTAGGTTTAACCCTTTTTGTAAATGCAATCCTAAAAAAATCATCTCGAAAACAGTGGAACACTGTCTCAAAGTGGTTTGTTGCATGAATCACCTGTGTCCCAATTTTTTTTTCTCGAAGGTCTTTCTCGAAACCGGCCTCACGCGAAGCGACGTTTGCCTTCGAGCCTATCTGTTGCTGTGTATATTTATTCGGCATCACGGATCAGTGGTGCTGAAGCTCACAAAAGGGGAAAGAGGAAAATTCCCGTCTGCTCGGCTATAACGTATATTCGTAATACAGCGGATACACAGCACGAGAGAAAGAGCGAGAAGCTCAAGGGGGGTTGACATAGGCGCCAAAGTTGCCGGCTTATCGCATTCATGCAACATTAGCCATTGACGTTATTTACTGTGCTCTTAAGCTTTCAATTTTTGACTCCCAGACTTTATTTACGAGCGAGTCTCGTTTTTTTTACGACCCCGCGAAGCTCTCCGGGGTTGACGGTACGATTCGCTCCGATGGATTTTCGACACGTTCACGTTCAGGCGCTTTCGTAAAAAAAAACGGAAAACTTCGCGCCTATCCAACTTGGATGCTTGCCGACAGCCTCCGCGAAGAAACCATAAAACGTCAACGAGATAGAAAAGAAAACAATGTGCCAGGGGTGAAAATGCCCAACGAGATTCCACGCAGGCGTGACAAGTCTCACAGCAAGGGGATGACTCTTGGCGTTACATGGGTGAGAGCGAGGTAGGACATGATTAATCCCATCTTTTATTCAAACGCGCTTTTGACTCCTCGACTACGACTATACGACCCTTCGCGCGGAGATACCTAGTCGGTTTTACACGAGATTTCCCGATGATTAATTGAGGCTCCCTCTCTACTCCCGATCTCCAGCCACACTGCCGGACAGGTTTCTCTCCGTGAATTATGACGCGTCACCCCGGGGAGAGTTGGGACGAAACGGAGTAACAGGGACAATGATGGAGATAGCAATTAACGTTCACCGGTAACTCATTAACCAGCTCGGGTACCGATACCGGTGTGCGTTCAACGGCAAAAGCGGTGGTTCTGTTCGCGCTCAAACGTACGCCTTCGCGATTTTTCATTTGTCCTGTTTCGATCACCGATATACCATCAGTCTCGTACGTTGCGTTCGTACTTCGATTTCCGATCCCAAAAATCCATCGTTCTCGCGGAGAACAATCGCACGAAGCTGAGTGCCGTTTCGCGCAATCAAGCCAGCAACGGAGGATGACCCCCCGACGCGTCGTTAGTTACAAAACTAACGGCGGCCGCGGTGGCCGAAGATCCACTAGGAAATTTATTGAACCACCAGCCCAAGCTCGGGTTCTGGCTGTTGTGTGTATATAACCGGTGGACGGCTATCCGGGGAATCCCCTTGGACTATCGATGCGGGTGAACCCTACTCGGTCTCGTCCACCCCGCACTCTTCATCCCATCCCAGCCGTTACCATTCGCGATGCTTCTGGCCCCTGGCTTCCGGCTATGGTGAGCCCGACCATGAGAGAGTCCGACGCGGAACGTGTTACAGCGCAAGGGGCCAGCCCGATTAGAGCGACGAGTTCACAATGATCAAAGGCCACGGGTGGAATGCAATTTGGGTTGCATATTTCCCAGGCGCAATCGATTCCCGATGCAGACCGACCGGCCAGCGAGCGAGCCAGCTAGCCCCCAGGAGCTTCTGCAACAAGCGAACGATCGAACGTGTGCTGCTGGTGGTTGATCGCCAACGGCGTTGGTACTTCTGGCATCATCATGCGCTTTGCAAATCCAGCACGAACGAACCACCCCCCCCTCGCCCCGAGCGGCTCGCACTGCGTGTGTTGCTTTTGGCTGCTGGGAGAATACGGCTATCCCAGGCCGCCGATCGAATTACCCATGTACCGACCAGCGGGCGTCGAATATTTTCCGAACGTTTTAAATCCTTGGTACCTTCCCGAACTGTTCGAACGGCAGACGCTCCGGCGGCTTGAGGCTTTTACTGGCTGGCCGACGGGGATCGAAATTTCCGAGCTCCCGTGCAGTCTGATACAGAGAGTACGAAGTACCTCGTGGAATGGAGATTGAATAAAAATATGCGGGATGAAAGTAGAAAGGGTGATGAAGCGAGGATGAGGATGGAGGTGGATGGAGCTCCGTTGGCTCAGTGACCTCTCCCTGCCCGCCGCCTTCGATCCGCGGGGGCATCGGGAGGACGAGGTGCAGAGAACCGTTCGAGTTTCTCGGCTCGCGCCTCTCCGCCGTGCATAATCACACAGTCGATGAGCGCGCAGGAACTAACCGTGCGAGAAAAGAGGGTGGCATGAAATAATAATTCACGACGATGATACTGTGTCATAGATGTCGCGTTATAAAAGCAGGGAATACGGGAGGAGAGGAGATACAAGCCCACGCCGATACCCAACACTTTTGTCATCCACGTGACAAACGAGGCGACGATCTACTCGTCAATTAGCCGCTGAAATCGTAACGTTTGACTATATGTCGTACGAGAGCATGTTCTCAAGTATCAGCTAAAAATAAATGTAGAATGGGAAAAATTCTGTGCAGCGAGGGACAAAGATTCATCGGGTAAACGAGTCCCCAGCGACCGCCATCAGTGATCTCACGGTATCGGAGTCTCCGTGTACCTCCGAGCTCATCGACGAGCTGCACCGTTCGATAATAAAAACGGGGCAAAGGCAGTTAGTAATTATATTGTCCCTGCGGAGGACTCGGGGTTCGTATCACATCCACGAGCCTGAACGAACCAGCGAGCACGAAAAAAGAAGAAACCTCTGTTGTGTTATATATTTATTTATAAATCTTCGGAGAATAATCATGGTGCGGAGCGATGAATCTGGGGCACGTCCCAGGCGATGCATTAGCCCGGCAAGTCGAGGCTCCGCTAAAGCAACATTTATATGGAGCGCGAGAGTTGGATGGAGCAAATAAAAGACGAAAAAAAAAAGAAAACAGCACACCGGAAGAAAGAAGTTGAATCGAGATAGTGTTGGTAGCCATTACGGCAGAGACCGGGAGAGGAAGTCCCGTGGGACGTGAGGAGAACGGGAGAAACGCGAAAATGAGTTCCGTTATGGGAATGGAGGAGGAGGGGAGGGGGGGGGGGGGGGGAGGTCGCGGGGGGCTGAGGCTGAGAACTCTGCGCTTCGGATCTCTCGGTTGCCCCACGGGGGTCACCACGGGTTACGACAAAGTCCTCTCCTTCCTCGTTCGAAGCTGAGAATGGAGGCCACCACCGTCGGCAACGCCGCCTCCGCAATCCTTCCTTTCAACCCTTTCTCGTGGGAACCACTCGCAGTTTAGATCTCACTCCGTCTGTCTACTCTCACCCGATATACAAACGGCGACGATCGGGACGAAACCCCGGCCGTTCTATAAACACGAATCTCTTCGCTTAGCCAATACGGAGGATCGAGAGGATATCGTGACGATTGCGACAGTTCGTAATGTTGTTGGAGAACTTTGCACTGAAAAAAAAAAAACCATTCTTTTGGTACTTCTCGGTCACTCATCGGTAGAAACTATCGAGTCTCGATGAGCCAACAGTGAAAACGCTCTTGTTCAGGGGATGCACGAGGGAAACACATAATTCGTGAGATTCGGCTGGGGACCCCATGCGTTTTGCGATGAAATTAGCAAATGGGATACACTGCGAGCAGCGGTAGCCCCGTGCACCACGACGTTCGTGGGGCGCGGGGACTCCGCTTGTTGGGTATCGAGGCTTGGCCGCTATTGCCGCCTCTGCGTGCGCTCTGCTGCATCGCATATTCAGGAACGGTGCTGGGAAAGCGCATAGGGGGTTTGGGTTAGTTGGTTTTGGCTTTTGAGGTCCGGGATGTAGTGGTACGGGAGGCATTCCCATTGTCCATAGCGACATCCAGCATTGTAGTATGCGTCGCGCGTGTACTCTATGCCTGCCCTTCTCGCCACCCCCGTTTCTGCTGCCTCTGCTGTCCAAGCTAGTAGCAGGTACCACTATACTCCACGTACGAACAGCAGCGGCATGCAACGTGCTGAGGGACGAGGAGCAGAAGGAGGAACGGTCAGTGATGGGTTGGGGTTGGAAGACAGAGTGTTGGAGTGAGCGAGAGTGAGGAAACGGGGCGAGGGGGTGGCTTACCGTCCCGCGTTTTCCGTCCTCCGGCGCTTCAACCTCATCCACTTCCACGATCTATCTATCTATCTATCTACCTATCTATCTATCTATGTAGCTCCACTCTCACCTGATTTTCCACTCCTCGGATCCCCCCCGATATCTGTCACAGCGCCACCCCATCATTATTCCATACAGAGGCGGTAGTTCTCTTTGGTGCCGTATACAGTCGCGTTTCGCGCCACCGGACCAATGTATTGCCCACGTTTGTGTACAAAGTATGACCCAGCAGGAGGGCCAGGACCTCGGAGGCTCCTCCGATAAACGGGTCCAGATCAGTGCACCGTCGAGAGACTATTCATGAAGCAAACCCTCGAAGTTTTCGGCTCCTCGGTGTAGCTTCCTCATAATAGCAGGTAAACACCGTGGTATGGCTACACCCGAGGCGGCTGTCCAGCACAGGGATCGGCCAACTCATTCTGCTCTCATTCTTAGCGGCTGTCGAGCAACGATAACCACGAGGCGTTCGGTAAACTTGGCTCTTACGATTCGGACAAAACGAGAGCATACACGAGACCGGTGTGGTACACATACGTACACCCTCGTCCGCCTCCTTCCTCACCCTCCACTTTTTTCCTTTTTTGTCGTCGTCTTTCTTCGCCTTCGTCCTCCATCTTCTTCGCTCTCCGTCGACTCCTCGCTCCGCGCCCTCCCGGGAGTAAACTTTCGACGAGAGGAATTGAGTGCGAAGAGTAGTCGGATGGCATCGCTTTCGCTCGATGCTCCTTGCGGGGTTGCGCCACCGAGAAACCCGCCCGCACTCGGAGGGTCCGAGATGAACGGCCACAGATCGGACATCACCGCCGGTACCAGCCCCACCGCTTGTCGACCGTTGTCGTTCGAAAGGAGTTTCGTCGGTATCTCCAAAGCTTCGGAGGTGAGAAATACCGAAGTGAGAATTCAATATAGTATATAAAATTTATCTGTATCTGACAAGTTGAAAGGATCCTTGTTCGCGGGAGCACCGTCTATTCGTCTTTCCCATAACGCGTTTGGCTGCTCGCAGTATCCTTATCGTGCAAATAGTGTATGGTGTGTAAAACCGGTCATATTGAAAAATAATCTCTTCAATAGCGCACGATACTGCGGTATCGTATGACGAAGCGGAGAAGAAGCGCAGAATGGCTTTGACCTTTAATCCGACGTGTAATTACTTAGATTCAAGAGGACTCGATCGTACGGTTTAAGAGACCGGCGGTGTTGAGGATACCGTGATCGCGGGACGATGGGCGGTGCGAGGAAAAGCGGAGGTGTAGCGAAGTGCAAAGAGGCGATCGAGGGAAGAGGTCCGGGGGCAAGGGTGTTTGCCGGTCGATGTGGCCGATCTCTCGCTCTTATCGCGGGGAGGCCGGCGGCGGAAGAAACATCCCTCGTAAATATAGAACGTATAAAAGCCATCCTTTTGATGGAGTGGGCTCTCAAGGGCCGACTGGTGTGGTCCGCCGACGCTCTTCGGTATCGCCGTTCGTTCATTCACCACACAGGACGACCAGCTCACCGACACGTTCTCAGAGCCCCCCCCCCCCCCCCCCCCCCCAGTGCCAGGACAAAACGGATATACCTCTTTCTCTCTTGCTCGCTTCGATTCCGCTCTTCTGGTCCCTCTTTTCTTCCTGTCTCCGCTTCCGATCTCGTCCCTGAAAGTCGGTATGGAGGACGAGCGTCTCTGTGGGCTAGGGGACCCGTGTTCAACGACCACCGGTTTACGGGCTTCGTATTTTGTTTAAAATCTGGCCATAAAGTGCCCGTTGCCGGTCGCCGGGAACCATCTCGTGTCCTGCGACCGCGGCAGAAACGTCCGGCCGGTGGGATGGCTTTTGTGCGAACGACCCTTTGCCAGGATGATATACCCGGGACGACGGTGCTACTCTACCTATGTTCGGAGTTTCCTCTGTTGATGCACAATCCTCCCTTTGCATCTTGTTAAAGGCGACCCTCGCCTCTAGGGTATCCTTGTACGGCGGAGACCACATTGTTTGAAAAAACTCCGATTCATCCTCACGGGTGTTTATTCCTTCGGTTAATTCAGGGTGATACAGCCTGGGCTCGTGATGTCGCTGCCACAAGAAAAACAGACCGGCTAACGTCGAAGAGACTTCAACATTCTCAAATCATCTAAAAAATGTATCGCCCCATCGGCTATCTCTGAAAGCCGGACAAATAGTACCCCAGAAGAACACACATTTCACCGTGATACGTTTTACGACTTTCCGTTCGCCAGGGCCGATGCGGCCTCTCCGTGGCTCCCACGAACACAGCCGGAGAGTGGTGCGCGTTACCGCACTAGACACAACAAGAAGAAACTATAAATCGCGCGTTACAGTGGGAGAGAGGTATCCATTAGGGTAGCGAGCTTCGTGTCCTGTTTCCTTCCTTCGATGCCCTCGTTCCCGTTCTCCTCACTTTTCTCCCCGCGGAGTCTGGCGGAGAGGGCGAAGGAGCGGGAGGGCGAGTGTATAGAACGCCCGAGAAGAAAGCGATCTCTTTTTCGATGCGGAGCGCGTTCCGATAGTTTCTGCGGTATTTCCGAAATCGTTTCCGCCGTCTCGTTCTTCGCGAAGCGACGATGGGACGGATGAAGAAGCGTACGACGGGGAGAAGAACAGGAATAAAAGGTACAGTGATCACAAAAACTGTACGATGTTGAGGAAGATGCCACTTCCGCTGGTGTATCTCCCGTTCGATGACACACACGTACTCCATTTCCGCGGTCGGCAATCGCACGCGGGCGGAAAAGCGTGAGTTCTGAGCCGCGCGAGTCGAAGCCTGGGATAACCGAAGCTGGGCCAAGGGTGCGGCAGCGGAAGGTTGAAACGCTCTCGCATATGGTATCGTGTCACCCCGTGTTTGCTTAAGCATATACCGTCGGCCTCGCGCGGAACGGTACCGCGATCCCTTCTTCATCCCTTCTTCATCCTCTCCCCTTTCCGCTCGGCTACAAGGCTCGTACCACCGCTGAAACTCGAGTAGCGCTCCGCGGGGTGAATAACTTTGGCTTACCCATGAATAGACCTACAGGTATACACGTATCCCGCGCGGAGACGCTTAAGGCCTCGACTTTTTACCACCTCGCCTCGCGAGGAGTACGTCCCGCCGTGTTTATACCGTACCTGTATAAAAGTGTCTCACTACGACTGGGTGTAATGTTGCAACAGTCTGCAGTTGTCAAGGAGCCGGAGGAGGAGCTGCATTCTTGAGAGGGCCTCGGAAGAAGTCTCGAGAAGCGTTACGTATACATTATACTCACCGGTGAGAGCGGGTCCGGAAAGAAAAAGAGAGAGGCAGAGAGAGAGAGAGAGAGAGGGAGAGCGATTCCGCAAACGCTGCGCAACGATCCTGCAGGAGTACTTGTTCCGGCACTTTTAATAAATAAAACAGAGCGGCGAGAGGGGAGGAAGATATAAAGTCTCCTACCGCGGTCTCATGACACACGTTGCAGATACGCCCTTGGAACCGGTGAGTTCGCGCCTATATATTCGTATTACGATTTCATGTGCCGTTTTTTTTCTTTTTGCCACTTCCAATTCGGGAACGATCCGCGCCATGCCTTTTTCCTCTATCGCCTGTATCGGTTGCTCCCGCGAGGGTGCGAGACATTATTTTTACGAAAGTGAACGCGCGAAGGCGAACCGAACGCGCATCCCGAGCGGCCATAAAGCACTTTTATTTCGTCGGTGAGACGGACCGAGGGAGCTTTCTCCGTGCTGAGAAGGAGGTGGGCCACGCTTTAAAATTCCGTTCCCGAAATAGCGTGGCGTCGTATGGAGAAAGGGACGCCCAGGCGTAAGGGAGACCGATCGAAGGAACGACGCGTAAAGCGGGAATCTCTGGTTGAGGCGGTGGAGGGAACGGACAAAAAAAAAGATAACGGAGAATGGAAAAGTGGAAGAAAGCTGGTGCGAGTCGTGAGGGAAAAGGAGACAGCCGAGAGGGAAAGGGCTTCTGGAGAACAAGAGGATGGAGAACCGAGGGTTAACAAAAAAGAACTATGCCCTCTTCACGTCTAGTTGTAGATTCAGCGGGGCCGCTCATACATATGGGACCAATTTACAAAAATTATTCGGATGCGACGGTAAAGGCCGTAGCTATACGCACCCCTCATTGTAAAGCCAGCCACAGACGCACTCACTTTTCTCCCGGACCCCCCGACTCACTCTCCCCCAGCGACAACGCAATAAACGCGTATCATCGTCGAAGGATTTGCGAGATTTGCGCGAGAGACAAGTAGGAAACTGGAAAGCCCGATGAGTCTCGTCCGAATTTCATTTTTGGAGCGGCAGACCGGATATCCATCGTGTCTGACCGATTACGGGCCGTTACTACTGTTCTCGGGGCATAGTACGAAGACCGGGACTGAGAGACGCGCTGACAAACGAAAATCATCGTGTGACCCTGACTGGATCCCAGAGAGAGAATTCATCCAATTCCTCGACCTGGAACTCCGAGCAAGCAGGGTCGGAGAGACGTCCTGTCAATTGAACAAGTAAAATTCACTGGTTCACCGTGCTCGGTACACACGGTACAGTGGGTCGGTTACCGGTAGGTAGAGTACAACGACCAGCGCGACGGGGTGCCCCTCTGCCGCGTCTCGACGCGAGTAAACGAAAGAGTTGTCGGGCGAGGGGACGCTGTGCCGAGTCCCGGCCGGGAGACACAGGGACGGCGGAGAAGCCGAGGAAGCGAGGAGACCGGCGGCGAGAGGCTTCGGCTGGAGGAAGGAAAGGTGTATCGCCGGTGAGGGAGGAAAAAGGAGACTGCGAAGAAGACTCCGGAGAGGAAGGCCGCGGCCGGAGTACCCCGCGGGCCACTCGCCCGACTTTGCGAAATAAAAGCTCACTTTACGGACGGGGAGCTTTTATTGCGGCCTCGACATTTCTTTTGTCCTCGCTAACCGACGAATACCCCTGGTCCCGCCTCTCTCTTTTCAATCGGTTCAACGAGCGGCGTATAAAAAAATTTATCAAAAAAGAAAATCGTATTCGTATATACGTCAAGCTTGAATCGAGAGTAAACAAAACACAGAATCCATGCACTCGTGGTGCATTTTTTTCGCATCCGTACTACGTTTATTTTATTTTTTTCTGACCAGTTCCGTTGTTTGTCTATATTGTGCAAATAGGTCCGAAGCGGGGTTCGCATGTGTTATCGGGGTGCGTTCATATTTATCGCGAATATTTGCCCCGGTCCGATGATCAATCGGCAAACGCGACGATGAGCTCGTGCCTTGCCTCAAAAATCAACCCACGCCGCTGGCGGATGAACCGTCGGATGCGAGACGAAAAATAAATACGAGAGCGAGCGTCGTCGAGGGGAGTTGGGTGGCGGAGGATTCAATTTTTCCGCGCTTAAACGTCGATTAATTTAGCAAGAAGCGGGAAGGTGGAGGCGTAAGTCGATGGCTCTCTCTCACTCGGGGCATGCCTCCCGGTTGGCGGAGCGAGGTCCTGTCAGGAGAACTGATTGAAATATAGGGTGGAAAAGCCCGGGGCAACGAGTTTGCCGGGGCTTCGCCGCGTTCAGGCGCAGACCCTCACTTTGCTCCGAGATACCGAGCACCGACGGTGAGGAACCTCGTCTCCGAGGCTGTGCGGTACGGTCGGAGCAAGACGGACGATTTAAATCAGCCCGCAGCATACTCTAGGCGATCCCTGAATAATTCACTATCGAAATTGTGGTGAGCCCGATCCCTCCCTTATTATCGGAGACAGTACCTTCTCCGCCGAATACTAGCTTAGGTTAACGCTCACTTCGTCACGAAGAAAAAAGTCGGGAATTTTTTTGTTATTTTTTCTCACTAGATTTTTACTCAAGAAATCCAAATGATACGTCTTTATCTACCTTTTTTAATACCCTCATATACTTAATCTTGCGTATTTTCCGTAGAACATGACAAGCACCTGAGTTTGCCCGCGATTCCATGGGAAAGCAAAGAAATTTGCGTTTTGGAACATTCTGAACACGTTTTCATTAAAATCTCGAAAAAAAAAGCTTTGTTTTTTCATTAAATTCTCGAAAAAAGCTTTATTTTTCACGAAAACAAAGCTTCCTCTGCGAGGAAGCAAAAGTAAAAACAAAATTGTTCTTTCTCCGTCGACGTTCCGCCGGGCTTCACTTTTTTTCGTTGCGAGTGTAATAAACGAGTGGGGTACCCGCGGTCGGTAGCAATTAAACGGTATACTACCGCCGTGGAGGGTGATGGCGGCTCGGCATACACGAAGGGTTCTCCGCGCCGATGCTGCCTAGCCGTTTGTTTTGCGAAATTGCGTTAATTTGCCGAGCGCTACCGGCTGATTTTGTGAGTGACGTGGCAATCACTGCGCAATCACCGAAAACGAACGGAGCATGACGGGGCCGGTGGACTGCCAGCTGGTGTGACCTGTCGTATGGCGGATCGTTGTACATCGTAATATTGTGTACGGACCAACAGATCTCGCTCTCTCTCTCTCACCCGACGAGGGTGTCCTCTTCGTTGCGGTATATTCGGTATGGTCAAACTGCCCGCGCTCGCCGAGCACCCGAATTCCCGAACGCGTCGAAGGTTTGCTTACGATTCTCGTTACCCCGGTAGCGATCGGGCCGACGGCCCGGCTGACAGGGATGATCCAATAATATCGCAATCAAAGTCATCGCACTCCCGGGCTCAGCTCGACGAGCTTCGGCACCGCGGCGGAAACAAGCGCCGTCCGGACGGCGACTTACAACGATCGTCGAGCAGCCACGGTTACCTCCTCGGCCGCATTACCCTCGAGACAATATATTTTAAGTGTCATCCCTCGTTCGCGATTAATCATACATTAATTGGCAATAAAATACCTCCTGTCATCCTTCAAAATTGCCCGATTCTCGTCGTTTCACACCGGTTTACCCGAACCGAAAGCGTGCCGTGCTCAAACCGCGTAACACCACGAGGTTTCATCAATTTTGAATTAATTAATAAGCCTCGTGTCGCTGCGATGGCTAATAGTCGAGACTCCTCTTACACAGCTTTCCCTTCTAGCTCCTCTCCTGTAATCAGCCGACGCTCTTGGTCTCTCGACGAGAATTCGATGGTACGCTCTGCGCGAGACCCCTGGTCGGGGCCTGATCGGGCTCTGAAGAGACCTTGTCAGGATGACGATTAATCGATTTTGTGACGAGAGTCGAGTGGGACGAAAAATCGGGATAATCCTCACTGACGTGTAAGTCGGAGAAGAGAGCGACCAAGGAAGATGGTGAGGTCAGGTCAAACAAGAAGTTTTCGGATATGATATCGAGTGGAAGAGTGCAAATATTTTTCCTACGATGCATAACGGTGAATACCGAGTAAATACGGCTCGGATGGGGTGGAAGGAAGTTTGAGAGCAGCCTATATATACATGCACGTGTATATACGCATATGTATGGGACAGGGCAGGGCTCGTGGGTGGAAAACGTCGAAAAGAGAAACGTTGTGTTCCAGCATCGAGAGTACCGTACAGTGTATATAGTCTGCCTGTATATCCATATAGACACACGCTTTACGGGTGCGCCGATGCATGCACCGGATCCTCGCACTCGTATACTCTCCTCAGTGCGCGGTATGGATGCATCCAGTGAACGTGTGCAAAATATATGCCGCGCGCCTACATAAAATATCTATAAAACCGAAGCGGGCCACGGGGCGATAGTCCCAGTCGCGCTTTTCCATATACAGTGAACAGGGAGAGAACAGGGGAACCCCCGAGCCGCCTTCTCCTCCTCCTGCGCCGTCGACGCTCTCAACGCTTTTGCCACAATGCGCCGTGGCGGTCCGCACTCCGGGTATAAATCATATCGAAAATTTATTCGACTCAATAGAAATCTGCGTGAAAGCCTAACCGATGCCTGGTCGGGGGGGGAATAATGGCGAGCGTACGGTCGTACACAACGCGCTCGCGAGGTGTATTACCCAGCGTGTATACGTTTTCATTTTTTTCTGCATCGTACTCGTTATAATTTCATTTTTGAGGGTGGGAAAACATCGAGCGAACGCAAGTGCTCTCGCTGATGAAACAGAAAAATTCGATCTTTGACGGAATTATTTTTATCGACAGCGTCACCGCTTTTCGAAAAATAAATAACTGAAGAAACCTGCAAATTCTCCACGACAGGCGTGGAGTGGATGATACTGTAGTGATTTTTTAATGCACTACACGACGTCATGCCGGAAATGCGTCACTTCCGGTTGAAAACGGAGATTTTGAAACCGGAACAAAAACACCGGAATATAATTTTTTTCCGACCTGCTTGATCGGTTATCAGTGAACACGTGTAACTTATTTTTCAATTTGTACCGTAGGGACGTGGTCGGCGGCATGTCAGAGAGGGAAGTTCGAGCTGCGGTTTTTTTTTGTTTTTTTTTTAGCGAAATCAATCACTGGTTATTCGCTGTTGGCCGCGGCCGTCGGGACGCCTACGTACGATTCTCGTCAGCGGCCGGGCGAGCGAGGGTGGTGATAGCCGGGCGAGTGTGGGAGAGTTGCGAGCGAGAGGGTTGATGACATCCCGATGGTGGAGGGTCGGGAGAGGTGGGAGGACGTCGTCCTCGTATCAGTGCCGGACACTCACGCGATAGAGTCTCCACCATCTCTCAGCCTTTCCTCACTCGCACACGCTTCTCGCGATCGGCAAGGAGGGGAAAAAAAGCTCAGAATTTATCGGGGTCCCGCTCTCCGGCTCTCGTCCTCCTGGCGACCCGAGAAATATTCAGCATCACTCTGGTGATCCATCGGAACGACGTAGGTACCTGACATTCTCCCGACGTTGCGCACGAGTGTCGTTCGCCTCCGCGAAATTGCGTTGTCTCTCATTCCCGACGAACAGAAATTGTTCGTCGCTGGTCGTCGTGTCGGGTCGATGACGACCGCTGTCGCGTGTTGTCCTCGTCCATCAGTTTGTTAATCTATTTTTTTTTTTAATTTCCGAGATTTACTTCTCCACCTCGTATGTTTGAGCCCTAACAAGGGCGCGATAAACTTTATTCCCAAATCCCTTATAATCCTCTGGAAATCCGAGGGGGAGTAAAATTTGCAGTTTAAACTCTTTGCACACACACACACACACTCTCCGGTAGGTGCGGTTCTCTCGGTGCGCGAGAGAGCGACCAGCGAAATATGAGAGGATCGTAATACGGGAGAAAAGCCGTAAGTACGTGGTGCAGGGCGACGCCGGGCAACGCCATGGAAACAAGGTGATAATCCGAGCAGGGGCTCGCGAAAAACGACCCGCGGACGACGAACTCTCTCCCTCGTCGGACGTGGGTTTTCCGGCGAGTATTATGCTTGGTACACGGTCTCGCGATCCTGCATGCACGGCGATGCTGGGAACAGTGAGTTTTGCGCCTGTGATCCCGCCGCGTTCGCCCCCATTGAAGTGAGATCCGTTTGTCAATCGTCCCTCGCCCGGGATGCGGTTCGAAACTCTGGGTATCATTGTTCCCGTTGAATAGTCGAATATCCTTTGACACCCGAGAGCAGATGAGCCAACGACGCACCGAGCGAATGCCTTTGAAACAGTGGAATCCATCCGCCCTGAATACATTACATCGGACCTACAAACTGCTATCACTTTGAGTTGTGAATTGATCACTTCGATCGAGCGATCGAAGCGATTCAGCAATCGCTTTCCGCGGTAATGTTTCAGCATTAATTAAAATCTGTGAATTTGTATCGAGATGTAACTATTTTTGGAACACGATATTTTTGTGACTCCTCATCGACGCTACTGCATCTATCCAGAGGCTCTCCCAGACTCACACCACAAGGGGGGTATAAGGTCGTACACCTCACAGCGGAAGAGGGAAGCAATCTCGGTGCATCGCATCCGACAGTGTGAATATATTTACCCGCGGCTTCCAATTTACTCTGAAATCATTTACTCACATGCCCCATCTCGGGGAGCGCTGTCGCTGCGGAAAGCGTGTGGTACGTATATACGCAGAACGATGGAGACCATGGTATAGGATAAGAGCCGAGGGTCTGGCCGATGCCGGTTGGCCGGAAAGAAGGAGCATCCGAAAAAAATTGCACCACTAAATTTCCCCGGCAAGCGCCATAATTTACGTAAGCTCTCGGTGTGCGGAGAGCTCTCGGGAGTCCGGGCGTTGGCGATGCGTCTCACGCTGCTGGAAGATTCCGTGCTAGACTCGGGATCGTCGATTGTTTTCCCCGTCCGAACAACCGTGTGTACCACTTCCATTTGGCGCGAGCATTATCCCTGAACAATCACCGGGATAGCCGCGTCCGCCGCGCCGTTCGTGGATGAACATCAACGAAGGGATCCAGCTCAACGATGCGGCGGCGGACAGTACGCACCTATTCGCACGAGTGCGCGTCTGTCGGGTCATCAGAGATAGCGAAATAGCCGGAGATGTACGGTAATTGTCGGCGATTATTGGCCCACCCGGGCTCCAACTTTGGGATCATCACGACGCATACCCGCCAAATTGCTAGCAACTCCATCCGTTTCTCCTCCGACTGAGCCGCCGGGGGTGCCGCGATGGTCCAGGAGCCTTTCGCTTTCTCCGTTGAGCTCGCTGCCAGAACAATTCTCACTCGTAAAGCAACTAAGGACATCGTTCCATCGCCTCTCGCCTCGATCCAGTGGCGTGAAGATCCTTCCGCAGGTTAAACTTGCGGGGGTCGCCAGGTTCAACCTGCTATCCGGATCTCCGCTAACTCGACGTGTCGATCAGCAGAAGTCATCTCCCGCGGCCATGCTCTCGGATCCCGTGGCGAGTCCTACAACCGGGATGTATTATGTACCAACGTCCTTCTTCCTGGTTACCCTCCCGTGCCACCAAAACCCTAACGGAACTTGGTCCGCTGCTGCAACGATAACCCGAGCAGAAGCCGCATTGTGCCTGATGGCCGCAACGGCAGTAGGAACATCCAGGAACGCGCCAAGGGAACCCAGGGACCGGAGGATGAGCGGGACGACCTCGACAATAACTCGTCATTAATAACGTCAACGGCTATCGGTTGCGAGCCTTTCACAATGAAGTTTAGTTGGCACTCGGGAGCTGCTTGCACAGCGGAGCGTGCTACGCTGGTGTTGTCGGTGCATCGCGGCTGCGAGGGTTCCACCGCGCGAGACTCTCCCTCTCGTCCCTGTAGCACGGTAATTTATCATCTATCGGCACCTGTACCCTCGTCAATGGCGAGCGTGGATACAGTGGACCATTCACTGCTGCCGGTGGCGTTGAGCTCGTAACGAATTAAAAAAATAGAGATGCATCAGCTTGCCGCGCGCGCTCGGGAATAATTCGGTAAGTCGAGAGCAAAATGAGTCGGTAGCTCTCTGGCCAGCGAAACGTCGAGTTCACAGCAACCGTGAGAAAGTTTGTCCGACATGGTTCTGACACAATGAATGACAAAAGCATACTTCCACTTCCGGTCCCGCTCCAAATGGAGATCCGTCCCAACAATCATTTTTTTAAGGCCGAATGCTGAGGCAAAGAAAAACACGAATAATCCAGTGCTGATACCGAAGAAATACATCATCAATATCCAATCGATTGTAGAGCTTCAAATATTGTGTGATTCATTCGAACAAAGTCCCTTCCGACTGTCGGATACTCCGCCGGGAGTATTCTCCCTCAGAATTCGTGGTAACTTTGTGCTAAACGGTAAAACCAACAGTAAGTCGCTAGGGGATGAAGGCGTGAAGGAAGAGGATCGGAATTGGGAAAGCTGCCTCGAAGGGTAGGTACAGGTGGGTCGAGTGTGTACACGACGGACTAGAGGTCTTGATATATACATATATACATATATACGTATATATACTCTCTTGTATACGTAAGTGTTTCAGCAACAGCATTCCGTCGTATCGAGTCTCTCGGCGCTCTCGGTACGTGCGCGCACACGTGCACACAAATATATTTATCCTGTGTAGGTCCGCATGTACGGTGGGTGCGGGTCGGGAGGAAATAGGAAGCGTATAGTAACGAGGCCCTCCATATTCATGGGGGACACCGACGCACACTCGCGCAAAATTTAATCCGGCGAGGGAACCTCGGCTCTTACCGCTCTCCGGTGAGCTTGCGAGCTTGCATGTCCCGCCATTTGACTCCGTTGGGGTTTTGCCCAGCAGCCGGGACACCTGAGGGCCAACCTTTCCAAGACCTACGTCCTACGTATTCTCCAAATTCGATTATTGCGTCTAGACGAGTTTCCTCGAGTCATCAACGAATTCGCTTCGGGGTGGAAAAACTAAAAAGGAAGATCAAGAAAGATAGACGCGTTGGCACGAGGCTCGCGTGGGTGTTGAGATAAATCGTAAATCGTGGGCGTTGAAAAAAATGTTCTTGTCTGGTTCTTTAAGAGAGGGGTATCTTCGTTTTATTTTTAAGTACACCGCACGCGATGCACGACCTGTATTTTTTTTTTTAGAGTGTAGTGATGAAAGATGAGAATCTCTGAATGTCTCGTGGCCAAGCTGGTGAGCGAGCCAGGGCGGTATAATAGAGGCGTGGCTATCGAAAACCCGACACTTTTCTTCCTTCTTCATCCCTCCAGCAAAATATTGGTCAAAGGAAAACTTTTTTTTTTTTTTTCGTTCAGACTACTTGAAGTTTGCCGGGCTTCATTGAATCGCTGATCAGAGCTTGCAATAAGGAGTTAAAAAGGACCCTGCTAAATGTTTATCATACCCTAAGATCTTTCCGGTATCGAACTTATTGTATCCGAACGAAGGTCCGAAAAAAATAGAATTCATGAGACGATGAGGAGGGTGAAGTGGAGCGGGTAAAGTGAGTGAATGTATCGTCGAACGCTTTTGTTTCATCTTGTTTCTTTGCTTTTGGGAATATTCGCGAAGACTCCGGGTCTAAACCTGCGGGAAGGCAGGGGTGGAACGTTGGATTGGATCAGCAGCTTCGAGAGTCTGCGGTGGCGTGGGTGGTTTGTTCACCCATTCATGTAATTGCAGGGCCTGCGTCACTCACACGCGTATGGGAGGGTGGAGTGATCTTTGTACGAGGGTCACCGGGGAGAACGACACGACGGTGGGACAAAAGATGAAGAGGAAAGGGTGAAGAAAAAGCGGCCGTGGGATGAAGAGCAACGCAGCTCGGCGCCACAGTCCTGGAAAAACATTTGAAACGGCGCGGTCGACCAAGGCACCGGGAGCAGGATTTGTCCGCGACTTATCTAGAATCAATCCGGTTATAACGTTTATAACCCTCCGGATCTCGTTCGCGCACGGCCGACCGGCAGTCACACGCCGGGAGGGTGCGATGGCTTTTCGCACTGCTGCTTCCTCGACCCCTGCACACATATCGGTATACCGGCTCTTTCGCCCGAACCACCGACTCGCCCCCACAGGCTCTCGTCTTGGCTTTCATCGGATACGCGCGGTAGTCCCGTGGACATCGGCTGTGTCAATAACCGATAGGATTACCAGGCGGCAAACCATTTTCGAAGATTGCGCACCCGAACAAATCGAGTTCAGCCGGCAGTCGATGTTCTGCGGGATCACTGATATGATATTCTGCGGCTTGTGCCTGGTCGGATCTTTAAATTTTTTTGCGATAGTCCGATATAGGCGAGTGTTAAATTATAGGTGAGTCCTAAAAAATGGTGAGTGTTAGAGCGCGAACCGGAATTTTTGAAGACATTAAAAATAGCGTACAAAAAAGCAGCTGAACATTTTTTAATGAAACTTTCACTCGGAATTTGTTTTCGCCATAAACGAGCTTCCTCTACGAGGAAGCAAAACATGGAACAAACTCCACAGCTGAAGTGAAAGAGTCGAAAGTCGGCTTCTCTGTTCGGCGGGCAGATACAACATTCGGATGCGCCACTGGATGGGCTTACTGGATAGCAAGCTCCGACTGGTCGCCGTTAAGGAAATCAAATCCGCGGAGGAGGCTCGGGCGGAAATTGAACATCCACCTCCGCGTTTCACAGAGCATACCGTGCCCCGATCCGATCGCGAAATCGGCTTCCGTAACCCAAAGCCTCCGGTCGTTCTCTCCTCCGGCGCCACCCCCGCTGTCACCTTCGCGTTCTCACTCTCGTCGCGTCGGCAGGTTCGCGCGCTTTGCAATTTTGCCGACAACACTTTTACCATCGTCCTGTGCGATGCATCGAGAGGGAGAGTGAGCGACGACATAGGCAGGCACAACGGTGCAAAGCTCCAGCGTCGCACAGCCCTCGCGGCGTGGAAAAAAAAAATCCAATTTGATACTGTTTCCGCGGCTTTTAACCGACCGCCTCCCCTCTCTCCCGCTCGTATCCACGGGCCTCCGGGCTATTTTCCCCGCAGTGTACCCGATAAATAACCCACGGGCGACGAATCTCGGAAATTCCATTTTCACTGCCCGGCCCCCGATGTGTCACTTTCCCCGGCTCGCTCATTGGCAAACACGTTCGGCCTGCGCTCACGCCAGCGATGCGACGATCGCAGAAAGGAATCTCCACAAGTGTGTCCAATTGCCCTGGCGGAAATTTCGGGGCGGCGCTTCGAGCCCCGACGGGCAATGATAAATACATCGTACGTAAATATGCTTGATACCTTATCGATGAATAATTTTATCGGTTAGACCGATGCACGTGTATTTTCAGCCTCTCGCATGAATTTTGATGCGCATAAGACCGCTCCGTTCCTGAGCCCCCATCGTCATCGACTTCCGGTGAGGCGGCGCACCGTGTGCCGTTATCGTTACATAATTTCACCGATGAATAAGCCCTCCCGGTCGCTAAAGTCTGCACGGAGAAATATATAAACTGGCGAAGGAGAAAGGGCGAAGTGAGGGCAGATTGAATATGTCGAGGAGCGAGAGTGAGGGTTGGGAGAAGCTTGACAAGAACAAGCGAGATACGCTACCGCCTCGCGTGTACGTGCTGTGCGACCTCGTGTAGGTGTTGCACACGAGGGGGTTGCTATCGCTCACACACACGAAGACTGCGACCGACAGATTCTTTCTCGAATTCAGAATAGGTTACCCGCGAGACGAGGAAGAGGAGAAAGCAGCGGGGAAGAGTGCGGTCGAGGTAACGTGGGGGTGGGGGTGGGGGTTGCGGGAGGGCGGTGGATCGGCGTCGCAGGAGATAGAAGTTGCCGGGGCGAAATGGAGGCAGGCAAGCAACCAGGGGGGCCACATCCATCGATAAATTGGCAAAGTTACGGAATATTGAATGCTGCCAGCCACTAAAACTCCCTAGGGCATACGACGCCGGGTATACACTGGCGGAAGGTGCGGAGAAGCGCGGGGGAGCAAGTGAGGAGGAAAGCCGGAGAGGATGGGCTCGGTGTTGCGGTGCACGTACCCACGTAAGGTTACTTGGGCTGCTGGGACTGGTACGCTCGAATGCTGGTAGCAGCGAAGCTCTCTATGTGCAGCTGGCTCTCGAAGCTTGCGGCCGCCGGGCGGAAGGGCGGGGCAAGATGAGAGGGAGAGTGAGGTTCGTCGACGCGTACATGTATCGCCAGGCGATATACGTATGAAAAATGATATTTCTCCGAGTAGGTTGCAGAGCGATGCGCGGAGATACGTTGAGCATATGGATACGAGACGGTGGAAGAGTATCCGGCAGAGCAGTATACGTCCTACCGAAGTGAGGTCGAGTGATTTCGTCCTCGGAAATGGGAAAATCGTCTCCTTTTGGACCCCGGAATCCCCCGCCTGGCGAGAAATACTGCTCACACGCGGAACGAGAGTTCCGCCGATCGGCGCCCTTTGCTCTCGAGGGTAGATTCAATGTTTTGTAATTTTTTTATTACAACGTTGGATTTTTGAAAAGCCCATGGTAATGGAATAAATTGTCTAATGGTTGCATTTTAGCTCATGCAATGGAATTTATTCCATTCAGAAATACCGCTAATTTATAATACCAAGATTGTTAAAATCTTGGTGTATATTATTTTTCTGTGCACTACCAGTGCCCGCACAGCCAGCTCGAAACAAACAGAGAGGAATATGTCCCGAGCAAATGTCGGTACTGAGCGTCAGGACGAAGGGAAGAGACAGAGCGTAGGGGGTTGAAAAAAAAAAAGAAAAAAAATCAGTAGCGATTGCGAGCCCGCAGCGACGAAGAGTCGACGTTGCGTCAAATCGTTAATTAGTTTGCCAATTGATTGTCGGACGACGAGGAGAGATGTGTTACGGCGAGTCTCTCCTCCGGCTCTATCTCCCGTTCGCTCGTTCTCCGGCAGCATGCGGGTGAAAACCGGCAAACCGCAGTTTTCCACGTTGGTAATTTGGATATTCGGTGAACCACGACAGAACCGGAGGACGAACCTAGTGGACCGTACGGAGGGAACGAGCATCGAACCATCATTTTCTATGAGAGCCGTTGAAACGCGCGCTGACCACCCCCAGCCCTCCTCATCGTATTAACTTCACACTATGCGAATCCAATTTAATTTTCCATCCGGTGAAGCATCGTATGTACTTTTATTTCAATTAATATTGATCATTCGATAAGTTGCGGTTTATTTTCGATTCTCAATTTAAAGCGGATAATTTTACGTTGGAGTTAACCCCGATTGATTCGAAATTATGCAAATCCGTCGAATTGCACGCCGAAATTTTCGTATTTTTTTCTCGTTTGCGGGCGTACGTATAAGTTGCGAAGGTTCGACGATACACGAGTCATCTGTACGCTCGCCCGTGCATTAACTTTTTAGAATCCCTTAACCATCGTCATGCCCATTCAGAATGGCGGTGGTTTTGCCTTTGAGGCATTCCGTTGCACCGTCGAGCGTGCAAGCTTCGTTAGCACATCGCGAGATCCGACGACGAATAACTCGCGACAGAGAAATTTTTTTAAAAAATCGTGCAACCGTCCTGTGTCACAGAGAGCGCAGAGACCGAGAGGGAAAGGGCGAGGGAGTGCACCGAGCTTTGTTTGTCTTATATTCTGTTGAAAAAAAGGAAAATAAAAAAGAATAGAATAAAAAATGTACAACGGCCTGAAAAAGCTCCATTTATCTTGGTGGAGGCCAGGAGTCGTTGCTGAACTCGAGACGAACAAACCGGGAAGTGAGGGAGAGAATAGGCACCGAAGAATGTGACGGAGTAAGGGAGAGAGTCGCACCGATGCCCGGAGGGTGAGGGTTGGACTAAGAGCTTCGAGCTTTGCGAGGGCAGAAGGAGAGCGAGAGAAGGGAAGAAGAAAAAACACAAAAAAAAAAAACAGGAATGAGGAAGACAGAGGATTCGACTGAGATGACTCGCCGCGAGAGAAGGGCCGAGCTTAGAGGCCAAGGAAAGCCAACGAAGGCGCTTCGTCTTTATTATTCTATTAAAATAAAACGCTTTATATCGCGGATCCCTCTGTACGCTTATTGCGAGCTTCCTCTTCCCATTGTGCCTTGTACCTCATTCGGGGGAATCAGAAGCCGCGGCGATATCGCGAGAAGCCTCTCTCTGTGCCGGTCCCTCCTTCGAATCCCCGCTCGCGATATACATCGAGCCCGGTGAAGAGGAAGCGGAGAAAGAACCTCTTGCGCTCCCCAGGCTCGCCTTTGAGTTTAAACGTAATTAACGGAGAACATTATTTTCGAAGTGAACTTCGAAGAATCCGCGAGATTAAAAAAGCGGAAAAAAAATGCCGCCTCGATGGGAGAGCCCGAACAGCTGCTGACCCTTCATTAATCGGATCATGAATCCCGCGATACGCCAATTTAACGGGCGTTCCGACGAATCGGTTGCCACATGCTGGATAGTTTTCGAAAAGCTGTGCAAATTGCCGGACGAGAAGCCATTGGGGACAGAGAAAAGCTCAAATGTGAGACACTGTGCCGTTTCACCCCACACTACCCTACAATATACAATTTTCCAACGAAAATATATATCACATGTGACGGATATATTTTTCGATATCCATCACCTTTTTTTTTCCTCGCGTGGGACCGTTGGAATGGCAGGGTTATAAAATTTTATCATGTTCAGAGAATTCCGGGAATTCGGGTAATTCAGAAATTTTGAGGTACGAGTGCTGTACGCTTTCGAGTACCATCGTTCATTCGCGAACGAAATTTTTATTAAATACCAACCGACCGGATTTTCGAAGCTTCATTTTAACGAGGACACTATGAGCGCAAATAGTGTGGCTCGATTCGACGGTGAATTACCCTGTACACCGATGAAGCCGAGCGTACGGGAGGCAGGTGGGTTACCCCGTTCTACACGGCGGTGTCGAACTTTGCCGGGAGAGCATTGCCGAGCCGCTCTCGTCTATACACCCCCGGTTACCCGCGCGCTGCATTTAATGATACCTTGAAAGCTTCCGTTTACCGGTTCCGGTTCGCCCGACGGCCCGACGCTAATAGAATTCAGCTCCATAATCCTGTGCTTTACGAGGATTGACGGCGAGCGACGGAGAGCGGCAAACAGCGGCGGTGAGTCAGAATGAGGATCGGAAGAGAGTGAGGAGGGTGGAGCGAAGAGGGTATAACGTCAGGGACAGCGATAGCGTCGGCACGGGGGCGATGGCAGGGGGTTGGTTTCGTTTTCGCGAGGAGGTCGGTGTTGCCGAAGAGTGGAGGAGAAAAAGTGAGGAAGGACACGGAGCGGAGCCGTGTGCTGGCTGAGCTTGTTTTCCAGGGAGATAAAAATGTTAATTTAAAAATAAGGCGCTAGTTGGGATTAATAGGGTAATAAAAAGGCTCGGGTCTCCCTCATACAGTCGGTACCATTCGTCGGTCCTCCCTCATCTCCGAGAGCTCGGGCAATTTTTCTTTCCCGTCGCTCCTCCGTCTTCCCGGTCTGTCTCTCCGGTACTTGCGAAATGAGGGATAATTCAGAATTATTGCAAATTAGTGAAGGAATTTCAACGTTGTTTGGCGAATAATAAAACGAGGTCCCACGAGACTGGATATCCTTTGACAGGTATGAAACGAATAGCTTGTACATCAGCGAACTCACACTGTAGCGATGAGTAATGTACATTTCGCAGTGGAAGAACGAATAAAAACCAGGGTCGTCCGGTACCGGGCGACAGCTCTTAATGGACCGACGCGTTCCCACTGTTGGCGTACATGTGACCCCTCGTGTGTTGGGGAAAACGGGGCAAAACGGATTGCAACATTCGTTTTCCTAGTTGCTGGCTGAATCCGATCTGGGTATGCACCGCCACAACAATGATAGTAAAGCTAGTCTATTTTTGCCCCTCTCTTTGCCCAAGCCCCCACGGTTCACTGGCTCGGTCTTTTATCTAGATCCCTCACTTCCCTCCAATCCGCGTTCTCGTTCTCCCAATAGCTGAATGTCGCTTCATCACTATTACATTAATTTCCTTCGCCAGAACGTGATTGTACGAAAGTAGAGGAGGATTAAAAAAAAAAAAAAGGTATAAAAAAGCAAAGAAACTACCATATCGTCTCGAAACAGCGGAACCGGAGGTTAACTTTTCGGCGATACTTGTATCTCACTCCGAATTGAGAAAAGTGGAGGATACGTTTGGATAGCTTACACTCGCACAGTTCAGTAGCCACTCACGTATACATCGCGCCTCTGTATATTCCCGTACGAGACACCCCAGTTTCCGAGCGTACACGGCCATACAGTTTCACGGGGGCTGAACATATGGGGTAGGTACGCGCCAGACTGGTATACAATTTTTGTTCCCTTATTCTCATAGCTGTGTGTACGTACGAAAAGTCGAACGGCGGAGGAAGAAAGGAAAACGTCCGTGGCCTGTACTCCGCAGAGGCTTTGGCATTCGAGACACGATCGGTGCTATCTGTTTATTCCGAAACAAGCGTATCTGGAGTGCCTTCGGTCGGGAACCGGCTGTTTCCTGGCCGGCTTGGTGGAGCGAACAGGCAACCTCTCCACTCTCAACATCTCCCTTTTACAAAATTGATCGCGTCTCGACGATGGAACCAGCGGGAGGGAGAGCGAGCGAGAGACACGTTAAACCCGATGTGCCGGTACACAGGATCCCCGGTACACTTCGGCTCCTCCAGGACGAAACTGGGAGAGGAGAGAAGTCAGGCTGCTCGCTTCCAAGTCTGGCATGTACCGACTGTAGACTGTCTAATATAGGTGTATTGGGAACGACAAACGAAGGACCAGACGAGAAACCCGCCACCCTCGTCCTCATCCCTTTATCTCTATCGACTTTGACACCCGACCGAGTGCCCCTTCCACAGGGACCGGCTCCTCGACAGGAGATCCAGCATGGCAGCAGCCAGCGGCTGCAGCTTCCCTCGCCGAACGCCTTTGATCATCCGACAACGCCGCGTTTCTCTACAAAGATTTCGTACTCGAATGTCTAATTGCTGGATCGAGTTTGATACACAAATCGTTCGCATTACACAACTAATGATGCAGTCTTTATTGAGATGAGTACAGTCGATGCCATTCACGCCACAATGCTGTTTCTCATTAACCGACAATTGGGAGAGACAAAAAAAAACCACCGGACACCGTTCATCAGCCGATTCGGCAATTGTTCCGAATCACACGGTATGTACCCTGTTATCTGCAATCACCTATTGGGATTACAGCGGAAAAAAATTAAGAAAAGGAGGTGGAAGAGAAAGGAAGAATCGGCGATAGGTGCACCCGGTTGAGCTCACGTTTCCGTTCGGATCAGTGAACGGTATCACGCTCGTCTTCGCCTGTATATATACACATATACACGTATATCGTCAGCGGCAAAAGCAAGAGCAAGAGCGCTACAGCAAGAGCCGAAAAACAACGAGGTCGTGCCCAACGATGAGGCAGACGAAAGCAGGAGCCGACGAGGCGCGGGTTAGAGGATCTCGGGGGCGAGTTACGGCTCGGTCGGTGGAGCCACGCACGTGATCGGCGAGCCAAAACACACAAGACAGGAAAATTGTTGCCCCGTCAAGGGAGGGGGGGGGGGGGGGGGGGGGTTGCCTCGGGGGTATGGGTTTCCTCGTGCAAGGGAAACCGGAGCTCGAGAGTCTCCTAGTTCTCCCGTTCCTCTTGTGTTTCGTCCCGTTGTCGGCGGTATGGTCGTAGTCGTCTTATATGGTCCTCCTCGGCCCCCGTACAGCCTCGCGTAGTCGTCGAGAGCACGCTGCGCCCGACCCCGAACTCCTCTCACGCTCTGATTAAATTCTCCAGGAATTTAGGTTATTTCACGTTGATTCGATAGAAGGCATTTCATAGCTGAGCGATCACGAATAAGGGCCAATAAAGGCGTGGCCTTTCCACCGGTCGCTTGCGTTTCACGGTGCTCGGTGTTGTCCCGTGAGGACAAGACACGCGGACCATGCAACCGGCCAGCGGTCCACCGCAGCGGTGGTAGCAGGCAGTTCCTCCGGCAATTCCCGAAGACGAAGACCATAGGGTATCGGCCAAAGTTTCCTAACTCTCTTTCCAAGACAATCGTCCGTACAACGGAGGAGAATTTCCGCTTTGCTTTCATCCATCCGTTCGGGGAACTGGGGTATTGTTCGTATTGTATATTTGCAGCACCTCCCGATATTCGTGAAAACCGGTAGAAAAAAAATATCCCGTTTTCGTGAGAATATATTTTTTTTAAATGCCATAAAACGGAAAAATGAGGAACAAAAGGTGAGTTAAAAAAAAAAAAAAAGAAGAATTTGACGAGTATCACCGACCTCGCCTCTGGACAATCGTCGTTGGAGTCTTTCACGGTGTGCAGGTACAGTTCGATGTCGAAGGGCGGTTTCACAATGCACGGTCATATACATATATATCCATGTATATGGCGTACGTCGCTGCTGTTACCGACACACGGTCGAAGGGTGTATATAGTCGGTGGGTACAGGAATACGTATGCTGCCATAAATAGCGCGCGAGCCTGTCGTGATTCGAGGCCATAAAATAAAATCAACGCTCGCTCGTCGACGAACAATGGGCCAGAACAGCCAGCCAGTCAGGAATACACTCTGCGCCCGTGTGCAGACCTCGCCTCCGCGAACATCACCCATCCACCCTCGGCATCGTCGCTTCTGCTCTGCCGCTGTTACGCGCCGACCAATTAAAGCAACGATGACCCAAATGTACGCGCGGGCCGAACCGAAGGCGAAGGCCCACTCGCAGGCGTTGCGAAGTGCCGATTGAATAATTTAAGGCTCGTTCTCACGTGAAAGATCATCTATTTTTATTATCGCGTGAGTTTCGGTCCTCTCAAAATTTCAAGATCCACGGCTGTCGGAAAGAAATTCATGCATGCATGACGATAAAGAAATTGAAAGAAAAAAAAAAGAAAAAAAAGTGTCACTGTTAACACAACGCTGCAGGAATGTCACAGCGAATTGTCGGGTACTGTACGCGTACGTCGAGACCGATCAGCGAGGATATAACCGTCGAACGATCATCTGCTGTGTAGGAATGCGCGTCGGAATTTCATGAACAATAAAAGCGGACGAGAAGAGGAAACAGAGAGATGTGCGAGCGTGGAAATAAAAGCTAGGAATTAATATTCGCTTGCTGCCAGTAATTGGAGATTGTCCGGTCGAATTAGAGTTTTAATTTCGGTAGATTGCACCGTGAGCAAGGCTGACCCGATGCTGCCGGCGGAGGTTTCTATCGTACCGGCGCATTTTAACCGGCGGCATCGGTCCGCTCGATTCAGCCCCTCACACTCCGAAGTTCTCTCTGCCTCTCGCTCTCGTGCAGCCGCGAGCACGGGGCGATTGCCGGGAGCGTGAGCATTCGTCGAGCGGCCCCGAAACCATTGCTGCAACCCCCACCCCCGCCGGTCACCTCGTCGGAGGAAACTCGTTGTCGCGCACACGGTTCGACCAATCGAATTCACGGGCCCGGCTTCGGAGAGGGGAACTTCGAAAATTTTCCCGTTGAAAATACGAGGAGAGCGAAAAAGCAGCATTCGGCCGAACTCCCCGAGCTTTCGAGGGCCATGAGCGCACAGCGTCGGGGAAGCGCGCGACCCCTGCAGGTTGCGCGTACGCCAGTTCGCGACGAGTTAGTCGTCGGCACGGAAACTGGTTCCGACCGAGATGAGAGCAGGAAGAGAAGGTTCGTACGGTTTCCGGAAGCCGGGGGGAGGAGGAGGGGGCTGAAGAGAAAAAGGGTTGAGAGTGGAGAACACCGACGGAGATCGGGAGAGGGCGAGCGAGCGGGACTTCTCTCCCCAGCTGAAATATGCTGACTTTTACAAGCTCACCGAGAAACGATGGACACAGGGGAGGGTTGTAATGTCGACAGTGCGAACGATAACGACGACGGTGTGCTGATGCCGGTATAGGCGAGACCGAGGCGCGGCGAGACGAGGAACGGGCCAACACTCCGAAGGCCCTCCAGACCACAAAGGCTGATACGTTCGCGGCTCGATTTTACCGGGCAGACGTGTCCCCGGCAATTACCGAACTTTTAAAGTCCGAAAGCCGTCGGCGAGGCCGGAACTCACCGACGATCGCGTCGCACCCGTTGCTACATCGGCTCCATGGCAGCGAGAGGGTGGGTATATATACCCATTACCCGCGAGGACCCGGTCATTGTGAGTTCGAAAGAGCGCCCCGGGCGAGAGGAAAATTGAGGATGGTCCAGCCGTCGGGGCGAAGTTCGGAAAAACGTCACTTTCGGTCTCAAAATCTCGGTTTTCAACCGGAAGTGACATCGAAACGGCACTACCGGTTTGAAAAACTTTGATTCTTTACCGAAAGTGGCGTCATAGGGGAAAACGTCACTTCCGGTTTGAAGATATCATTTTTCGATACGTTTTCGGTCGAAAAATGGGAATTTCAAATCGGAAGTGACGTCGTATCCTGTCCCATTTCTATCAGCATGAGGGAGAATGGGGATCATATGCGAGTGTATCCGTGGTGGCGGAGTTATTATATAGACACGAAGATGCAGATGAGCTTGGAGGGAGGGACGAACGAGCGTGGTCGAGGGGCCCTCACCGAGAACTTCCCCAAACTAATCGACGATTCTCTCTTCCGAGTGTTGTATGCATAGGGGTAGTTGGTCGAAGCCGGAGGCCAGGCCGTTGCTGCGGCGTGGCGGATGCCTCGGCCTCACTTCGCCCCCTCAGGCGAGATGCATGCATATTTGGCAGCCGTGCGAGAGCGGTGTGCGGGCCTTGCGCACCACCCCCTCACCGCCTCAGTACCTTGTACCGGTAACGCTTCGGTAACGGTCCAGATATGCAAATATATTCATTACGTCGCTCTGCCACATGACCCCTCCTCGCCGGTCCTCCTCGTTCTCCCGAACGAGCATCGGACCACCTGGACGTTACAAAAACGACGACTGATAGCGAGGATAGTCCCCGTGTCCGACTGCGAATGGGAACTCGCTCGGAGAGAGGTCCGGGGGTAAACAGCACTATCAGTTTCTATTATGGTCCCTCCCTCGGGTCTCTCCGCAAAATGTAAATGAGGCATTAACAAAAAACATGGAAAAATGTTAATCATGGAAATCAAGAACGAGTAAAATTAAATTCTCCCCCTCACAGCCACGTTGAATTTCTGTCTATTGAATTATGATAAGCCTCCGACACTTCGATGGTTTCTATTTGCTCGATCATTAGTCGGGTCTATATCAGTTCTTATATCACCATTTTGTCTGGATTCATGTTGTACAAGTTAACGTCCTTGGACAATAGTACAATAGAATTCTCGTGAGTTCGCCGTCGCTATCAGAATCTGCGCCTGTTCCACCAGATTTCTCATCCTTTTAGACCGAACCGGGTGATCCTGCCTAAGAGCTTATTCGCCATTCTCACGTTCTTCACGAATCCCTCTTTCCTCTTCGACGAGGCTCATCGAGGTGGCACTAATTAGGAGGGAAGTTTAGCGAACAATTCGAGTCGACAAGCTCGGGAACAAGATGAGGGAGACTCCGGGGTGGAGGCGAAAGCGAACGCCCCCGATGGTGGAGGTGATGGCCACGTCGACACGATAGACGCTCGGCGTGCCCGACATTCCTATTTTCATTGGTCGACACGACGCACATACATCGACGTACAAATCTATACTGCAATCTACGATACTCATACAGGGTACAGGGGGAGAGCGGGGCAGAACGGAACCCCGGGGGCAAAACGGACCGCTTTCGCCGATTGTTCGCGGGTTGCGAGAACATCTAAAAGCGTCATCGCCGATAAAGGACACCGATCCGTTTTGCCCCGCTCTACACGGCGTCACGTACAGGACATATTCCACAGAGAAGTAGAGGGCTCCGTGTGTTCGACAACACGACGACTCGAAGGCTTTTTCGATTCGATTCCGAGCCGGGGCTGCTTCGTCGAGCGTCTCGACGCCCACTTCAATTCTCTCTTTCATTCCCGCTCCTATGTCCCTCTCGCTAACGGGGCGAGAGCGACGCCAGGCGGGACATTGATTTCGAGATTCCGATTTAGATAACCGCGAGCTCGAGTCCCCATGTATAGGCAGCTGCACCGAGGCCGAGTCTCATTTTTTCCCTTTTTTTTTTCTGTATACCAACCTCGAGCAGGTAGAATGAGCGAAGCGGGACTATAGAGAAGCCGGAATTTCCGGACATTTTTCTCGTTTCACCTGGGAAAGCATCGTCGCCAACGCGGCCAACGACGAGCCTGCTCTTCCTCATACTTCTTCTGGCTAGTGGAGTAGCGTAGGTTGCAGCACTGAAACGACGGTTTCGCTGCTGGTACGGCTCTTCCTCTGTGGTCCTCAAGCTCTCCGGGTCGTCGTACTCCTCATGCGTAGCTAAACCACTTCTCGCTCCCGGGTTTGCCCGAGTGTCGAGGAGCGGAGCAGAAGAGGACAGGGGACGGATTGGTACAAGTGCAGTATGGCATAGCAGCGAGCGAGCTCCATCAACGGAGCATGTATGAAAATAAAAAAATCCAACGAATCTCCATGCCGCTGGCGCTGCTGCTCGGAACGCGAGTGGCCGGAGTTTAATTTTTCAACCACCCTCGCGGGCGAGAATCAGAGCCTCTGTTTCTAGCTGTTACCCAGAGATCTCGGCAAGTATAATAACTCCATCGTGATCCCGTTTCGTTCAACCTTCGCTCACCTCTTTTTTTTCTCATTTCTTTTGTTCTCTTAATTCACCTAGCAACGGGAATTACCACGAGGTGTATAATCGGCGGTATCATCATACGTCATAAGCGATCTTTTTAAGGACATGACTGCTTCAAGGGATGGACAAGATGGATTATCGGTAAACGTTATTTCATAGGACAAGTTAATTTATGCAAGAGCCCAGTAGGACCAAACAACATCCGCCATTGGGTACAACTTACCGATCGACAAAGACGTCGACCCTTAGGGGACTTCGAAACCGAAGGGTGAATAACTTTTCCGAGATTTCGCCGACGGTCCCGATGAGTCGCAGTGAAAGTGAACGGTGAACTTAGCCACCGAGTATCGAGAGCTTACTCGGACCGAGAAATTGTAGGATAGAGTGTACGAGATCCGAGTGGTAGCTCCCGAGGACGACGAACGTGCCGGTGAAGGAGTGAGCGGGAAAAGCGAAGTACCCCGAGTTAAGGAGAACTTCTATACCCTTTAGCATCGAGTTTCTCACACTGGCCGGAAATTTGGAAACTTCAAACTTTGATACCGACTGTATGTTCACTGGCTTCTTGCCCGTACCGGATTCTTCGAAAGGATCCTGCTCGCCCTTTTTCCTTTTCGATGCTCCTATTCCATCTCGCCCCGTTCGGCCCTCATGATTTTCCAGAGCGAACCGTGCCGCTCGCGTTATCGAGCGACAGAAACGAGAACGAGAGACGGAATCAACGGAGGACTCGCTTCGGTGTGGACCACTTTGCAGTTCCCATCTGAAACCGGAGGTAACGACCGGTGCCGAGTTAGGAAAAGGACCGTGAAGCTGGGACACAAGGAGAGCCGGATTCCGCGATACTCCTTTCCCATTCGTTCGCCCGGAAATCCGTACCCACCCTTGTCATCTCCATGCCGTCTTTATTTCATATCCACATCTGCCTCCTCGGCCTACTGCAGTTGCCTCACACATTTTCCTCAACCGCCTCCCCGCAATCCTTTTTCTCCTCTTTCATCGCGACATAGAGCCCCTCTGGCTCTCATTCTCGAACTCGGTCTCGCTCTCCAGAGGGTGGTTCACCGCCCTGGGTATGGTAACTCTCGGCTGCATGGAGCTTCCACCACAGGCTGCAGTCTCTGGCGCGCACCAGGAACATTCCCGGGTCTGGGGGGCCGGAGAGTCCCCGAGAAGGTAGTAATAATACAACGATACGAAGAACGCGCCCGGCGACTTTACCCCACGGACTCAGCTCGCAGGGCTTTATAATAGCACGGTGGTAGCACAATGGCACCCTCTCATCCCCCTCGCAGCCTCTCTATCTTTCTCATTCTACCTGGTTTTCTCTCGGCTCTCTGGCACCGGAGAAAGGTAGTGAATGGTATAGAGCTCCCCCTCTCTCACCCGGTTCTCTTTCAGAACCTCGGGCTTTCTCCGTCTTCCGCGGAACTCTCTCAGTCCTTGCCGGCTCGAACGGTCCACCACCGGCGGCAGGCCACTTGGAAACTTTGCATAAATATACTATAACTATTGTGTCAGAAGCCCTTTCTCCCGCTTACCCGGTTATTTATCGTTGTAGGTTAATGAATTTCCCCTTTTCGCTACGACCCCCCTCCCCCCCTCCCCCTCCCTCTTGCCACCCCGATTTATTGGCTAATCCACAGCCAGCCGGCAAACTCCCGCACTTTCCTCTCCTCGTTCCAACGACGCGGCCAGAGCTGCTCGCACCGAGTGCTCTTCTCGGCTGGCTCAACATGCTGCCGGTTCGACGAGGTTGAGAGTTCATTGTTTCGAGGCGAAAATCCTCGAGGTATATATCCACCCGGTACTAGCCGAGAGTTTCGATACACTCCTCCCTCTCGCCGCTCTCGTTCTGGACTTTGAGACTTTCGCCACCGGATAACCGCGGAAACTAACCGGATCCCTTATATCGTGCATCATCCTCGTGCCTCTTCTGTGTACACGCTTCAACATCGTGAAAAGTCGGTTAATATCCATAGGTCCTGTCTATATGTAGAGCAAAAGTGGCCAATATGGCCCAGCGTAGGTAGCACGTAGGAGAACGTGGAGCAAAATGGACTGTCCTTAAATCGATGACAGATGGATCGAGGCGACATTCACTCCTTTCGGTATACCTCGCCTAGATCCCTCCACGATCCGCAATCGCCTTTCTCCACCTCCCTCCGGAGATGCTCGGATGCCAATAAATTTAAATCGTTTAGCAACTCTCTTGAAAGCACTCAAAACCTAATTTGTTTAACGAGGCAATATTGACACTACGGGCTTGCTCCAAGTCGCTGACGGGAGTTGGGACGGACGGAGCGCGAACTTCTTTCTCTCTCTCTCACTTCCCCCCACTCTCGTTGTGTGTACACAGCGATGTCTATGTATATATATACATGTATATCCTGTATTAGTTTATGCAGCATGCTTCGTCCTCACAGTGAACGAGATTTGAATTATTTTTGCGAAATTTCTCCGGGCGTACATTTTACCCCGACGTCGACTGAACCATCGGCCGACCCGCTCGGCGCCATCCTCTTCCGCATGGCGAACGCTTCCTCGGCGCGTTGCAAACTTTCGCAGCTTCCAATTCACCTCCCGCACGAGTGGAAAGCTGCGGGGCGGTGATCGTCGTATTTATTAATTAATTAAATTAATTTACGACCACACTGGCGATATCTGCGTCACTCCGAAAACAAGCGTGTTGTCTTCAGCACGTTTTACGCTTGTTAATCGTGTTAATCTTATTTTCAGAACGACATCACCAGCCGTCGTCATGGGGGAGCATTTACGCGAATCGGAGAAATTGTTATGCCGGAAAAGTCTAAAAAAAAAAAAAAAAGTAACAACAATTCATTATCTCCCCTTCTCTCGACACGACGGACGTTGGAAAGGCTCTTGTTCATCCCCGATTCCGTGCAATTTACAGTGCCCGAGTTAAATAATTAATAGTTCGTATTTCCGCAGCCGAGCAAGCAGGTGCAGCTGCCGGTTTCGCCGCGGGGGGCAGACGGGAAGGGGAGGGGGGGGGGGGGGGGGGGGGGGGGGAGGAGGTTGGAAAGTAACGAGAACGAGAAAATGAGAACGGAAGAGGAAGTGAGAAACGGGCGGAGAACGGGAGGATTCCACAAGTCCAAGGCCGACGAGATTATCGCCCGAGCGAAACGTTACTTCCGGTTGGCTACGTTTCGAGAGGATGGGAAGGGGAGGATAGCTGTTTACCACCCCCTGACTCTCTACGTCCTCCTCATGTTCACTAGTGAAATAGAGAAACCGTGATGAAACAGAGTGAACTGTTGGCCGGGGTTGGCGAGGTAGAATTTCGAACAGGGCATTCTGCACTGTGGAGTAGGTATGCCGGCCGCATTGGTCGCCGCGTGTTAATTGTCAGCTCTCATCACCGAACACCGACGAGTAATACACACGGATACGTACGTAACGTTCCTACACCACATGTACACACACACATGACTACATATATCGAGGCTGAACGCGAACCGAGGGTTGGGGTTATTCATGCAAACAGTTTTCGAAAGTTTAATCGACACATCCGTCGACCACGCGGGCGCGTTCGCGAGCACAGGTACGCTCGGGGCTCGGGTGAGTTCATGCGAGTGCCGCCGAACTGATGAGTGTGAGGGTGGGTAGGGAGAGAAAGGGTTGCCACGACCGAGAGAGTGTGAAAGAGGTTCGAGCCGAACGGAGCGAGCGAGAGAGGCGGAAGAGGCGTTGGAGATAAAATAGATAGACGAAGGTGGAAACGCTTCGGCGATTACAGGGACGGGTGAATTGGAGAACCGGGGAGAAGGGGACGGAGGGAGAAAGAAGTGCATCCCGTTCGGAGGGAGCACGAAGGGTGAGGAGAAAAGTTGTTATCCGGTTTATACAGGTGGCGATAAGGCCGCGATTTGTTTCCACGGATGTACGTGGAGTACGTGTACGCTGTACACACGATATGAGGCGGTCGGGGGATGGGCACTGTAGTTACAGTTCCACAGTGCGAAATCGCTTCGAAGCCCTCCCCCCGCGCCTGTAGGCCCCCCCGGGGGTGGCTACTCCTGGAGAAGTCGTTCGAGCCGTCGGTCGAGCGGGCGAACCCGCGAGGCCCACACCGAGCTTTTAATCCATCCTTGCTATTTCCTCGGTAACCGCACAAACAACCGAGTACAGCGCGTACCGGCCCGACCCCTCGTTAAGCTCTTGCAATATTTTTAACTACCCCGTTTACGCCGCTCGCCACCTTTCCTCCCATCCTCACCCGCCTTCTCCGCTGGCAAGCTCATCGGCTGTATGGCTTTTCGAAGAAAAACTTTTGCTCACGGGGACGGTAAACGATGTTCAATAACGATTGGTCGTGCAGTCTGCGACGTGCCCAACGACGAAAAGCGCCACATTCTTTCCTTCTTTCTTTTTTTTTCACGATTTGTCTTCTTTTTTCTTTTATCAAAGCTCTGTGGAAGCTTGGAATACCGGGGCACTCGAGGCCCGAGCATTTTCGACTCCGCTCCGAGAAACCAGTTCCGTTCCTCCCACACCAAAACTAAACGAAGAATTACCGTCCCCACCGGGGATAACAGTCCGGGAGCGAATTAACAGAAATTAGCAGTTAGCAGTGGAAACTCGTAACGATCGGACCACAGGAATTTTCTACTGTCTCCTTCGTTTTTATCGTTCCCGAGCTTCGTTCAAGGTGGCCGGACAAAAGAATCTTCGAAGTGAACTTTCAATACACACAATACTAAGGGAACATTGTATTTATTTATTTATAAATTATTTAAAAAATTTCAAGTAAAGTTAAAATATAAAAGCTTTCTTTGTGAGGAAGCAATATTTAAAAAGATTTTACTATCTCCGTATGTATTTTTGTCGGGGTACCCATTGTATTATCGGCGTCTGAGTGATAGATGAATTACATCCTGCCAGATTATTTCAACCCTTAACCAATGGCAGCCGGCTCACCCTCGCTTTCGACTCTTCCCTTCCATCGCGCCCGCAATGCCATTCTGTCTCAGTCACTTCTCCCGCTTGTTCCCGCACCCTCCAGCACTTATTTCCTCAATCAAGGGGGTCGGAATCGATGCGACGCGAAAGGGAAGTACCCAATTATCGCTAACTACCGCCACGGATGCGATGTACTTTGATCGGGATCGCGCAGCCCACGCAAATGCCCGATGTATATATCCGTTGTCCTCTGTCCCTATCGACACCAATGCCGGTGGTTGGCCCTCGGTGTTCGAATAGAGAACTGTGATCCCTGTGCTCAATATAACGCCGATGCAATACAACCTGCGCTATCCGGGCCACTGTGTGCTGAGTAATTCGCAAGCGAATTACCGCGATTGATTCGGAGCTATGGATCCGTCGATGCTAACGTCTCCGAGCCCGATGACGCTCGGAGTCCTTTGGCATTCGTGTCGGTACACTGTCGAATAACGTCGGGCATCTGTAGAGATCAATGGAGGTCGCCGCAGCGGATGGCGCCGTGAAAGGATTTTATGGACGACCGAGTTATCAACCAGCAAAATTTGATTCTACACTGGGGAAAAAAATCGTTGCATTGACCAAAAGTCGCGAGGAGTAGAGCTGGTTGGATCCCAGCTGGGTCCAAGTAAATCTTCGAGTCGCCAACCGCCAAGATTCCATCTCATCGTAATTTGAAATGATCGAGATGAGACGCAGGATGGCAAAGTAGGATGTTCGTGACGCACATGTATTATGAGGGAATCGACGCAGATCGTTGAGGAATGGGTGTGTCCCGGTCCGCGAACCTCGGCAAAGGACGATAAATCAATTCGAAAAGCGATTCGCCGGCTCGACGTGGGCCGCGTTTCCCTCGATTCACCGGCGCGCATATAGCGCAGAATAACAGAGTACTGTGGTTTTCACGATCTTGACATGCGATGTTACAATTACCGCCCTGAGGGTGTATTCACAGCCCTGCTGCTGGGTGCTGCTTCTACACCACTACTTCTGCTCTCTGTTGTACTCTTCGCACTCCTGTTGATCGCAATATCCATTGCGCGCCCGCCCGAAGTGCGAAAATGGGGTGAGACACGATGTATCCATAGGTCGATCATACATATGTACTGCTCTACTCTGGGGTATAGAGCCTGCGCCATGTACACGTGCGGTACTCCCTTCGTAACACCGAGGGTAACGAATCACGGACACTCGAGGGTAAATTCTCGAATAGGCGCGTTTTGAGTGGCAATTTTCGCGAAAGTGTTTCCCCATCGTACAACCTCGTGTGCCGTTTCTGTTTAGCATACTCGCATCAGTGACTGTCCGTCACCGGAACACTTCACTTCCTGAAAAACATATAATCATACAAAGCAAATTCTATTTAACATATAAATAAAAACTGTGGATTTGTTTGTTTGTTTGGATGTTTGTACCCCCCCCCCCCCCCCCCCCCCCCCCCGCCCGGGCTGAGCCACCCCTTCGGTGAATCTAACCCCCTCTCTTTCGGTGAAGCTGACCTCCCTCCAAAATTCCGTTCTCATAGCGTATGGAATGGAATTCGGAAATTCGAATCCCATCCCATATGCTATAATTTCGGAATTACGGTTCTCATACCGTACAGAAATGGATTTTCATACGCTATGAAGTATGCTATCCATGCGACGCGCGCGGTTCAACTAGTTTAGCGCGGTCAAACTATAATAAACACTGCAGACGTTGTGTCGCTTTGTCCTCCTGATACGAGCATCGTAATTTTTGTTCGCGCGTTAATCTCTCCTCACTGCTTGCGGACGTAGCGGTGGGGTATTTTCGCGCCCGGTCCGAGCGCCGTTCGAGGCTCGTCGTCCTTTCGTCGGCGGACGAGCGGAGAGAGCACACCAAGGAAGTTGTGAAATATTTTATGCCCGAGTCGACGCGCACCCTCATTCGACCTCTTGGACGCGGCACCTCGTCTATCTCCAATCAGCTTGCAACATTAATGCGGCATTTACCGTAATGGCCTGAAATGGTCGGAGTGGCACGAGCCTCGGAGTCCGTTCTCTCCCACCGCTTCCTCATTTGCGAGGCATGTCGCTGTGCGAACGCCCCGCCGGACGGCTCGTTTCCGCGGCTCGCGAGCACGTCTCGATCAATGACAACCGGTCGCAACACAATTACAAACGTCTCGTGCATACCGCAACAACAACGGTGCGGAACCGGTTTGTCGCTCACTCCACCGACTTCGCGGAAAGTGCTTTGCCATTAAGCGTACGGTGGATAACCGGTTAAGTAAATGCTATGTCCGGATGGAAAATTTCTGTACCGGGTGGGAAAAAAGGCAGGTTACTCCGGTAAGTTATAATGGAGTTAACGAATCTGATCGTCTACTGTACCACGGTATGATCTACCGGACATCTGTCGTATTTCTGCACCGAACAGTCGGCGTCAGCGTCCGACTGATAAGGAATTCCGATCGAACGCGATAACCGGGAGGGGTCGAGAACGACGGCCTCATTTTCCGTCCGGACTCGTCCCTCCTCACCTTCAGCAACAACCCACCGTACTCTCTTTTTCATACTCCACCTTCGCAATAAAATATTTCCTCGGCACTCAGACCGAGTGTTGCGTGCACAGAGGGGATCGTGAAAAATTCAAAACTCGAGATAAGAGAGTCGAGCAAGAGAAAAAAAAATATTGAATTTATTATTTCCCCAAGCGTTTCAACCCCAGTCGGCGCATATAGTCTTGCACAGTGAGATCATTGCATAGTAAAATGCAGCCGAAGTTCCACGCTGCACAGTCGGTCCGCTATTTTTTTTATCGCGCTTCGGATGAATCTTCAACGAGGGCTCGTCATTTTTATCACCGTCTCTTTCGCGCCACTTCGAACTCTTTATCAAACCATCTGCCCCCCTCTGCCCCTCCCAGACCCCTGTCGGAACGGAACGGTAAATAAGTTGGCGAACTTTTAATTATCGCTATTTTTTCACGTTCACGAAAGATTCACGGTTGTTTGGTGATTAAAGAGGATATGAGTGTAGCAGGCTCGCGAGCGGGGTCGGGGTTCGCGAGACGCGAGGGCCGAGGTCCATGAAACAGCGGGGGCGGGGGGAGGGGGGGGGGGAAGAGGGAGAACTGTACCGGCTAACCGTATATACCGAGATTTAATTATACAAATCGTCGTACGGCACTAGACAAAACCAATATTTACACGAGTTCTTAGACAGCGGAGACCGTGGTACGCGAGGGAGAAGCAGAAGAGGAAGAAAGGCGAAGAAGAAGATGGTCGGGGGTGAAAAGTATGGGATGCCGCGAGCCCGGGTAAAATCGCAACGGGGAAAGGAAGGGAGAATTTCGCGAGACTCATAATCAAGGAGATTCATTTGCCTCGGTAAATAAAAATGTAATCCCTTGGACCTTCTCGCTTTGTGCCCCGAGCTCGCCGTACCGGGAATACCGCTCTTTTCAGCACTCATATACCCTCGAACCGGGGGGAGGGGGTGATGAAATCCGCTCCTCCTCCTCACTCTCCGATTCGTCTTCGTCGGTATAAATACATTTTTTTTCGTTTATTTTCTAGGTGTCCCCGTTGAGCGCAGCGTTTTCCTCTGCTCGCTTGATCCGCGTACAGAGAGAAACCGCCGTCCTGTGTTATTCCGGGAGTCCGAATCGTTCGCTTTTACAGCCGAACGGAATTTTATCGGACGGCGATGATACGCATCGCACGCCGGCGGGAGCTTTCCCTTGAAACTCGCTTTGGGAAAATTCCTCGAAAATCACGATTATACGGGAAGCGGAGGGAAGAGAGCCATAAGCACAAGGATCTAGCGCTTACCCACCTCTCGGTTAATGCATTTCCGCGCTGCTCGTCGTGTTTTGCCTTGCCGCGACGTGCGCAAAGCATCCGCCCTCGGCCGCTTGCATCTCCTACCTCGTTTACTCGGTGGCTTACTCGACTGTCGGTTCAATTAACGCATCGACAAGCGCGATTAACCGGCGGTTGAATAATAAGCGCTCGGGTTGCCTCGGAGTTGCTGCTGCTCGCTAGATATTCTCGTATGGAGATCCTCCGAAGCGAGGGGGAGAGAAGGCTGCTCGGATAGAAAAGCTCGTGAAGGAGAGCTGGGACAAACGGAAATCAGAGATGCGACTCATTCGTCCCGCGACAAAATTGGCTGAGACAGGTCGATTTTCACCAGTGTTCCGTCTTGTCCCGCTCTGCACCTGACCCAATTAAATGCGTGAAAAAAAAATCTTGCACGAATTATATATCGATTAAATGATTCACGATCAATTTAGTGAATTTCTCGAAACGAATTAACGCTCCGTGATGCGTGTTTCGTTCGACAAGTTTATAACGATCTTCGTAATTCGAAGTGAGACGTTTCTCGGGATAAAACAAAAAGGACAAGAAAGTTCGAAGACTCTGGAGGACGCATCTTGTGAATGAAAAATGAGGGACGAGAGAGCAGTTGGCTCGGGAGTGTTGTTCGTTTCGCGTCCGATTATTCAGCACATTCCGCTCCTCCGCGCTAATAACCCCGTTGGCTGAGAACGCAACGAGTTTAAAAGTATTTTACCGGCGCAAAAAAAAAGTGGCGACGACGTAAATAAAAAAGAAAAAAAATTACCGGTGAAGGAGAATAAGAGTGGAACGATTCGGGGAAGCCTGGAGCGTCGGTAGTCAAGCAGGTAATGTATCCAGTTAAAAGTTTTCGCTGGTTCGGCCAGGGTCGGGGGTCGCGCAGAGAGTGCGGCCTGGCGGGGGCTTGGCTCGGACTACCCTTACGCATGGAGAAACTTTTCCGCGTTCTCGAGGGGGTTATTCGAAACAGCGAGTGTAGAAGGCGAGTCGAGCGAGTTGTGAGATGGCAGCAGTGGAGATTGTGCATTTGTTATTCATGGAGTCCGGGGTACAGTTACGAACCCTTACCCCGGTTAGCTTTTATATTCCATCGTTCGAGTGCCACCGGCGAGGCTATACCGAAGTCATTGGCGTTAGAGACCAACGTCGCGTGTACGGCAAAGCTCACCGGATGTCCGACTCAAAGCGCCGCTATGGCTGTAATCTAAACAGCACATATTTTTATCTCGACCGGCAATGCTTAGTCCTTTTTTATTTTTTATCTTCTCTCTACATACATTTGCCTCTAGCCCGTTCCATCGGCGTTGAATTAAACCGAACGAACATTTTACCGGCAGCTGGTAAAGTCGCCAAAGAAATAGTTTCTTTTCTATCTTGTCGACCGAGCCAGGTCAATCGCGACTTCCGCTTTTAATTTTGGATCAATTTATGTGACTCACTTCAGATAATCTCGTTACAAATTGGTATAGTATTCATTCCGGCACTTTCGATTTGAAAATCTAATTTTTCGACCGGAAGTCACGTCATACCGGAAATACGTGATTTACTTTTTTTCACACGCGACGATGGTGTACAGTGCCATGTGCTGTGATCAATCATCAGGGCTTGGGAGGGAATCTCCTCAAACAAACAAACAAACGACTTTTCAAAATATATATAAGATACATATATCTCTATACAACAGCGACTCGGGTTTTGTGCCACGCTCTCGTTCCGTCCTTACACACCGGCGTGATTTTTAATGGACAGTGCCTGTCGATATTTTCCTCGTTCATCACACAGAATCCGTGGGCTCGCGAATGTGTAGTGGATGGTCGGAGGCTTCTAGCTCGCGGGGTTCCTCTGTGTTCGTACGCAGGGTGTTCACGTACGGGAATGATGGAACGGAGAAGGACCGAACGAGCGTCCGAGTGCCAGGGCGACGCAGGACAGGGCAGGTTTCCACTGTTGTCCCCTGTTCGACCAGCAACTGGGTGCGGGAGAGCCGCTTGGGGAGAAACGTTTTCACGATGTACGCTCTCTCCATCCCTCCGCCTCACCCCCGAACGGGGTGCATAGGTGTGAGGTCAGTGTAACCAGAATTAACACCGCAGCTTGATTTTTGTCCCATCGATTTGCTGTTGACACGATTGTACTCCGGCGCGCTGCAACGAGGGTTAAAGCCCCCGCGATCGAGAGATCGACGCCGCGATTGACGCGTGTTCCGCCCCCCCCCCCTCCCCCCTGAAACGCATTAACCATCACCGCGGAGCATCGAACCGAGAGCCGCGTCACAATACATGCGCCGATTTATTCGTCACCCATTATTTCCCCTTTCAATATCAAACGAGAGTCATGACTTTTGTGAAACGTTAAATCCCCCTCCCCTCCCCCATCCCTTCTCGACACTCGAATATTTCCGCGCGTCCGCGAGCGTGTCGGCTCGAGACATCAAAGCGTTCGAGAGCGTCGATGAAAATTTTCATCGCTATTATCGCGTAAAGTAGTTACGAACATTTGCCGTTTCCCTGTGCTTCATGTGCGTCGGTGAATGGAGTTATTTTTTTTATACATCCCTGAAAGCGCCACGATTTATCGAAATAAAATGTCGCCCATTCATGCTGAATTATTCATTTTAGTTTTCAGGAAATATGACAGCGATAATGTAGATATGAAACGTGCAGAGTCGCTGCCGCTGGCTGCTGGCTGCTATGGGGGGTGGAAAGTTCTCTTCATTCCGTGCAGACGGGCACATGACGGCCGGAGAGAGTTTCTCCCGTTTCATCCCCTTTCACTCTCGGCTCTTTACGCGTCTGGCAACGTGTCGGGCGTTTTCTTTTTCTCCACGCGCCCACTGGCTGGCCTCCTTTCAACAAGACCTTCGTCGTCTCCTCTCGGAGTCCACTCCCTCCCTCTGCATATAACCGTGGTGGCAGGGACGCAAGCACCTTTTTAGATGCTTCCTAAATTTCTCGAGCGACACTTCCTTTTTTCATTTTTTTCTTTTCTTACCGGCGATGTATCCCTCGCGATAGAGGAGAGCGTTGATGGCACACCTGTGCTCCCTCATGCCGGCGTACCCTACAGCAGCAACCCTCTTTCTCCCTGACTTCGTCGTAGCTTCCAGCTCAGACCCCCCGCGCGCCGAGAAGCCACGGGAATATGAAATTTTCTCCTCACCGCTCAGGCTCTCCGGAGCGGCGTCCTTATCTTTCCGTCTACTCCCGACCGAGTCTCTCACCAGGACCGCCTCCTCGCGCGTCGTCGCCAACTCTCCCGTTCTATCTATCCATAGTAGTTACACGTATATAGGGTACCATCCTAGCCGCCTCCTCCGTCCTCTTTCTTCTTTCTTCTTTCGGGCAGCCTCTTCCTCGTCATCCGGATGCCCCCGGAATGTACCGGCCTGCCCTCCCCCGTTCGCTCACCAACGCCTTCTCTATCTCTCCCCGTCCTCCTCCATCGCCGTTTTTCCTCCGGTCCGTCCCTCACTGCTCTTTCCGCTAACCCGGCGCAACGTTGCGCCCATTCGCTCCTCACTCTTCCTACCTCCTCATCTCCGTCTTTCTCCCTTTTGTCCGCGGTTACTTCCATCGGTTTTTACCTCCAGCCGCCCCGCCGACGTTGCCTTGGCCACCGAGTCCGCCGAGGAAAAATGCCATCGAAGCCACTGAACATGTTACATCTGTTATCCTCGTCCTCGTGAAAAATAAAAAAGCATCATCAAACCATTTAGGTCAATGCATTACCGAGCTGACTCATCGTTTGCTCCCCGTACCGTAAACAATGCACCGTGCGCGCCTCCTCCCCGGGATTGTTCTCTTCGATACAGCTTTTTCTCATCACGGATACGATGCGAGTAGCGTCGTATAGTACGGATCGGTTCCTTCCTCTACTCGATAAATTTTCCTATCCGAGCTTTATTCTCTCCCCTCGCACCGAGCGGCATTCGGACGTTCCACACGCCGGATAGAGATCCTCCTCGCCGGCGACCCAGTGATACGTCGCTTTACGAGGATATCAAGTGCGGTGGAGTATCGAGGTACTCGAGACTGCGAAACTGCTCGAAGACGGACGGCCATAAGTTCATCCGGAAACGCGCTTCCTCATAAACATGGTCCATCTCCTCTCATCCCATGGTTCCAACGAAGAATACGATTACGTCCCACAATCTTGCAGTGATGAAAGCTCCGAATCGGGGCGGGTGTATTCGCAGCGAGCCGGCGATGCGAAAGGAGTGCATGCTGTTTCGACTCGGAGGCCCTTTCGCGAACTCCAGGTACTCCGCCACAGTCTCCCAGAACATTCACTCTTGGAGCTCGCGACCCTCGAGCGATGGCAACCTCCGGCAGTCTATCTGGCCCGCCGAAGAACCCGGTACCCCTCCCCCCTGCTTTGCCGGCTTTTCCCTGTCGAGAACTCTCAAAGTCCTCGGGGCACTGAAGGTAACGCAGCAGCGGCGGTAACTTCACCTGCCGCTTTTGGAACGTTCCCGCGGAGCGTTAACGTGCTAGCGCGAATCTCCATCCGGTTAGGCACACTAAGGCAGGTGTTCCGGTATACGTGCATCCGCGTGCTGTAAATACAGTGGGATGATGAGATAGGCCATGAGGAAGAGCACGGCAAGGAAGATCACTCGGTATGTACCGAGCCCACGCCATCGCGGAGATATACCATGCAAGTTACTCGCTCCTCGGTGCAAGCTCGGCGTCTCAACTTAGATGGGTGCTTAATTCTCGCGTTAATTCGTCACAAGGACGGGGTTGGGCCGGGATCCATTAGACCGTTGGATGGGTGGATATGAGAGAGGGAGCGAGGCTCATCGCCGTCCTCCCGCGAAGTGAGTGAGCCTCGCTCCACTTGAACCGAGAACAGCCTCCGGAGTGGAGAAGTAGCTGCGATGTCAGACAATGCGGTGTCGAGTGGGTCGATGTAACCGTACGCGCGCCAACCAGTCAAGCCTTTCACCTGCTGAACATCTCCGCAGCATTACAACAACCCTGTGGGAGAACGAGACTCGGGGATGCTAGGAGGGTGTGAGTATCGCGGACGAAGTGCCGCTCCGATGTTGGTAGCTCGAGTATCAGAAACGCATGCGAGGGCAGAGAGCGGAGCCGTACGAGCGGCGAGATGCTTATGGCGTGTGGTGTGCCGGAGAGTCGAAACCTGGTGGATTAAGCCAATGTGCAACTACCACCTTCGTCGGGCCCCATCTCTGTGCGCGTCCCAATAGCGCCGTTATACGTCTTGCTCGAGCTTAACGGATGATTAATCTATCGTCGAGCTGTGCAAACAACCTACATAACCGTACAACACCGGCTATAGTTGTATGTTTAGTATGTAACTGGGCGGGATTCATGGAAGCGGAGTAGCAAGCAGCGAGGCTCAGCCTCCCAATCCTCTCGACAAACCTGGCCCGATACTCTCGGCTCAGATCATCCGTTGACAGGTACGGGTATCACGTGCCGTGGCTCATCTGCGCTCTGGAGTAGCGATACACCGTTCCCCATCGCCGCGCGATCGAGTACAAGTTACACGTATAATGCCTCTAGCTAGTAAACGCGCCTGAGACAAGTACCGGCGTTTCTGCTACGCACTGTATGGGAAACGCTATCAGCCTGGTCCTTCCTGGCGTCTCAGTTAACTTGATTATGTCCTCGGGATCCATATCGCGGCTCCGCGGTCGATACAACCGTGACACCGTCCTGTCGTGGGAACTCTGCTCGTGGGATATTCGTGACACAAATTCGTGCGTGTCAGTCGGCCGACGATTTTTTTTTTTTTTTTTTTTTAACCTGCTGGGAGAGTAGTACCGCTCGCGCGTTCACGTTGAGATCTCCGGCGATGTGCGCTCGCCTAGTTTATCGCTGGTGACGCGCACGACGAATGTCCCCCCAAGTACCTTGCCCCTGGCTATATTCTCGCCCTCCCTCGGAGCTGCTACTCTCCCACAGGTCTCTTTCGTGTCAGCGCCGCTCGGGGCTCCCTAGCTTTTGCGATCGAGACGCGATTAAGCTCTTTTCGTGGTCGCAAACAGTGCGCCGCACAAGGTTCCTCTTTGCTCTCGTAGAGCCCATCGATCATCGGCTTTGGTGGCGCGGTATGGCCCCTGTGCAACCAGTCACTCAGCCGAGGCCGCTCGCGCACGGATGCCTTGCGGCGTAGCCGTAGATCCGAATTTTCCCTGGTGGCTGTGGAGGGTAAAGCGCACCCCCCCCCCCCCCCCCCCACACACACACACACACACGATACTATAGCCGATATACAACCACGCAGCTTGTGCCAGGTCTGTGCGGCTGACACGCTCTTTTCACGTACGCGGCTGATGGCGAACGGTGAGCGACATAGTGAAAACCGCCGGGCGCGCCGGAAAACCACACCCGCAGACAATAGACGGAAAAATGTTTTCAGAGTCTGGTGGCTAGTGAAGCGTGGAAAGAGGTTGAGCAAGAAGAGAGCCGAGAACGGAAAAGGAGGATGCAGAGAGGATGGGGTGTATAGGTGAATATACGTAGAAAGGGAAAGTGAGAGGCTGGTTAAAGAGTGGGAAAGCGGATGTGGAGAATGTGAGGGAAGTGAGTGAGCGTGGTGCCGGTTGAGAGATAGATAGAGAGAGACTGGAGAGGGTGCAAAGGGGCGCAAAGGGGTGCACAGTAGGGGCACACCAATGTCTTGGCTTGCGAGCCGCGGGGTCCTCCCGTCACCCAATCACGTCCTGGCGAAGCTCGCCATATTTCGCGGGGCGGAGCACCCTCTCTCACGCTCTCTCCGTTACTCTCTCTCACGGCTATATTCTCTCTCATTCGCATAGCCGATCCCTTTATTCCTTCTCGCTTTCTCTCGGCCTCTCCGTTCGGTGCGATTTTCCACTCTTTCCGTCTCTCCCTTTTATTCCCGATTTTCCGTCCTACGCCGTTCGGTTCTCCACCGTCCACCGGAGCCACTCGCCCCGGCCGACTTGTCTCCCCCTCCCGCTCGTGTTCCCACTATTATTTTAGAACCCCCTCGCCGCCCATCCGATACCGCACCCCCGGTCCCCTTCTTTCCCTCCGCCGTCCACCGAAATTTCCAATGGCCCACGGAGCCAACGCTGTCGAAGCTATCACCTGCAGCCGCAGGACATTGACGACCCGACGAGGGGGTTGGAAATCGCGCAGACTCTTTCTCAACCTGCTCCCTCGCTACAGAGTGGCGACCTGGAAAGAGAATATTCAAGATCTTTTTCGTTCATAATTCACCGTAATTTTATTGTAATGATAAATTCGTTCGAAGCTTCTTCCCTTACTCGCATTGGGTCGTATTGGCCGGTGTAGTCGTCCGGGCATCTTGACCTCTTTCTGCGTTAAAGACGAACGTCGAAAGAATTGCCCGAGGGTTTGATACGCCCTCCGGCCCCTTCAGCAGCCACGTCTTCGCGTCAACTCCAAAAGAGCTAGACCAGGTGCTGCTCCGTTCACAAACACGATTCCCTCCGTCACACCGTAAGTGCAGCCAGAAGTTTTTTAAGTCACTTCGGGACTTCCGAGGAGTCGAGTCTTGTTCTTAATCCTAACAGTTTGGAGATGGGCGAAATACGGAAAGTGAATTGGCTTCTGGTCCGGACGAAGATAAGTCGAGACATTCAGCCCCATTCTCCAAGCGGCGTGTATCGAGTTAGGCTAATCCTTTGGGATAGTTGAAAACGTTTTGCATCATACACTGGCTGAGCTCTGTGAGCCATATCCCCTTTCAGCTCCTCCATTTTCGCTCTCCATCTCGCTATCGGTGCCGAAAACTTCGGCGAGTCTCACGAATACGATCTTTTGACGATAATTTGACTTCCGACTTTTGAACTCTAGCTATGTTCCGGATATGCACCTGCACCATGTGCAGCAGTTACATGCAGAGGCGAGTCGGCAAATACACTTAACATTTTGACCATTAATGAAGGAACATGAAGGAGCCAGAGGCTAAGAAACATTAATAAAGGATCGTTGTGAGAAAGCGATATGCACATTTCAATTTTCAACTTTTATGAGGAAGCGATATGAACATTTCAATTTTTTAAATAAAAATTTGACTTTTTCGTTAAGAGTATTGCGATCTTTCCTCAGGTGGCGGGCATTCAGTCACCCTTCCATACACCCAGTCACAGGTGACGGAATAGTTGCCTCCGTTGGGTGTCGAATGCCACCCTGCACTATATACAGTAGTAAGATACACTTTGTGTTCAGACGCCACGGCATTATCTGCCCGCTCGGAGAAACCTCATGTGGCCGAGCACACATCGATGGAGAGGAAGGATTCAGGTATTGTGCGATCGTGGCACAAAGCCGTTAAATTAATTTAAATTCCGTTCGCAATTGTACGACGAAAATTCATATGCAACGCCGGCCGAGCCGAGCGTAGGAACGAACGAGCACCCGGATTCCCTCATCAAAGCGTGTCTCGAAAATTCAATACCTCCGTTGAATCTCGGGAGAAAAGACACGGAGAGAGGGAGGACCGAGTGACGGTTCCGGTGGTTCCTTGAGTCAATGGCTTTGCTCATTCTCCATCCTGCATCGGCGGTGCAAATTCGATACCCGTGGGATTCGCGTCTCGAAAGCAAAAGGAGAAGACGAAATTGGGTCTAGTCTACAACCACGTTCTCAAATCACATTATGCACCGTACGTTTGCAAGCTCTGTGATTCTCCTCGCAGCTTCAACCTTGCGAGAAATCCGGATTCCCGTACACAGGTGAGGAACATGAATATTCACATTTTTTCAAAGCCTCAACAGTGTCTTATCGAGACAGGCCCCTCGCTTCCGTTCGTCGGGAGTAAAGATAAACAGGGCGATCATGAAGCCGGTGATCAAGATCTTCACGACCCTCGAACGCTGAGGAGAATATGGAAAATCTTTTCGCGAAACGCTGAGGAGCACGTAACTCCTCGGGAGAAGGGACCGCGGAGCGATGTTGAGCGTTGAAGCGGTTAATATTTCAACGCTGAAGATGGCGAACAGTTTCCCCGGTTTACGTCGGGAAAAATATATGGAGTTTGACGATTCTCGCGAGGCCGTCGACAAAGTGCCTCGTCTCGGCGGCAACAACAGCCTCCTACCCTGGCGAACCGGTAGTCTTGCCGGTGCTGGTCGTATACCGATACACGGAGTGGAGAACACTCCGGTGCATCTGTGTGGAGACATGTACGACCTCGAAACTCGCGTCGTTCCCTCGCGTAGGATAATCCGCCATGAAATTAAAAACATTAGGGCCTCGTAAAGATAAAGATATTCCGCGTAACGGTGGTGCGGCTACGTTCGGTGACGTTGGAGATTGGCGATGGTGGAAGGCGAAGACGTGATGGGCGATGGTGGAAGGCGAAGACGTGATGGTCGAAGGTGGTGCCTCTGCAGTGCCCCCCCCCCCCCCCCCCCCCCCCCTCCGGTTGCTTCTGGTTCCAGGGCCGTTGCCGCGCAGGGTTATAAACGACGGCTAACCATAACCGGGATCGGGGTGTAATATCCGCGTCACGTCGAGGCAACCCCCTTTCTCCTGGCCACTATCTCAATTTACGTTTATCGCAACAGCCTTCGCGACGCTCGGCGACTCTCCTCGTTCCATACACGCCGCTCTGTGTACGTACACGCGAGAAATAACGCGGCAGTTGGCGAACTACCCTCCGCATTCACGACCTACCCCCGCGGTCGCCTCTTCCGCGAGCGCTTACCAGAGGTCGTCCATCGAGCCACTTAAACCGGACTGCGGGGACGAGAGGCGCAATACACCCTGGCCTCGTGTTCTTTTACAGTCCTGTTCGCTCTGGTACCACCGATGTCGCACATCGGCACTTTCAGCCTTTCTTTTTCCACCGTCGCAGTCCACCCCGAGCGATACTAAACAGAATCCCCTCGAGGCTGATGACGCTCCGTCAACGGGATCGCAACGTAATGCGGAAACCACCCCTGGTGTGTCCGCGACGCAGAGTCGAATGTTCCTGTTGCGGATATGTTTGGCGCTCGTTACAACATAGCTGCTGCTGTAAAACCGAACGAACCTACGGATTCCTTCATACTTCTGTTCCTGCTTCTTGCACCATCGAAAATACACATTCCAGCAATAATCCCAAGATCGAACGTCCGTTTGCGAAACGTGGCAAGATTCTTCTCTAGCCGGACCGCCCAACAGGTAGAAATCGACGAGAATACGGCTGACACGCCTGTCGCAGAGTGCAAACGGTCGGCAGACGGATACAGAACCGTCACTCCGAAGCAGTTTCGCTATGCGCCCATCCGTGAGTGTGGTCGACTCTCCGCCCGACGATAATTCGCTGCTAATCTAACGTGAGAGCGATGCCACCAGATGGGCGTTCGGTAATACACGTACTCGAGAGGGCAGTCTCGCGTATGTTCGTTCGTTGTTGTTCACTGTCGAGTACTCGAACGTTTTAGGTATTACCGCCCGCGGTTGCGCCTCGTTATCGATCCCCCTTCAATTTCTCTCCGCCACTTCATCCTTCTCCTCCCCGCTGTGGCTTGACTCTTGCGAGCGGAAGCGTGTGTGGATCTCTGCTAATATCGTTCGGGTGTCAGTGAGTGCGTACGTGTGTCCACCGCTCGTACCATGACGAGTACACAAGCTCGGAGAGAGAGAGAGAGAGAGAGAGAGAGAGAGAGGGAAAGAGAGAGGATCGGACGGTGGTGTAGTAGATCGCCGGAGTGCGCGAGGGAAATTGCGAAAGTGGCTCTACCGCCGTACGCGCTCGGCGCTCCTGTGTCCACTGTGTACAAAGTACATGGAGGTTTACGTGTAAGCCGATCGGGTATAACGTCCCCGTACTCGTTGCCCTTCCTCTTCTCCGCCGCCGCCCCCCCCCCCCCCCCCAACCCACCCATCCCAAAACCAAAGTGCGGTTCCCAGTGCGCACAAAGGACACAGACCAAATTGCTAATAATACTTGAATTACACGCGCATGAAGTGATCCGGCTGTGCGCGTGCGCGACAGGAAAAAAGTCTTGACCGATTCGCCCGACCGATTAATTCGACAGGTACCCCGATAATATGCCTAAAAGCATTGTCGAGAGCTTTGTACCGGCGTACTGTGCATGTCCAGGTGCGTGTGTGTGCGAATGTTTCGGCAGTTATCGAAAATTGGCGTGCGTCAAGTTCGCGTTATTACGCGGTCCGATGCGTGCGTTACTGGACATCACGAGCGACGTATTTCCTGTCATCCCTCTCGATTCAACATTCGAGCGTCGAGGACCGTATAATAACCGAAGCGCGCCGGTGGTCCAATTTTATGCCACTCACATCAACGAACAACGATCGTAAAAGGCAAAAAAAAAAAGAATTGTCGTTAAAATATATCCCCGTTCCGGAGAGAGTTTTAGTGGCGCGTTTCGAAGAGTCCGCGGCTGAGTGGTTAAGGCTGTTCTTGATCAGACGACCTCCGAAGGGGGATTCCGGCTCCTGGCTTCCTCTCTCCGTCCCTATATCTCTCAGTACGCTCGATTCTGGTCTGTTACGTGCATTATCGCGAACGCTCGTAACACGGGAGAGAGCGAGTGTGTGTGGGTGCGAATATTGAAAGCAAATTTGTGGTGGCGATGGAACGCCCACGTTTCGCCAGGGACGTCGAAGTCTGTCGAGGTGTATTTTTCCACCTCTTTCGCCCCTACTATTTTCACCCGCTCCCTCGACGGGATGAAGGATTCTCCTCGTTTTTTTGTTTGTTTTTTTTTTTTTTTGGTTTGTCAAAACCAAACTTTGTTCCCGTTGGTTTTGAAAGTATGAATCGGACGGATCCAGATCGTCGAGTAAAACGGGGTCGATACAGAAATAACTTTTTATTTTTCACACCCTCCTGTCAGACACGAACGAGCGCGGAGTGACGACGGATGACGGCTTTTGTCTCTTTGAAATTTCACCAGTCGACATTGGGGATCAGTGTTGCGAACGTGACCCGGGGGGTGGGGGAAGGGTGGACTCTCGGAACGCGGGATATGCGCTCGTACAACATGTAAACGGAACAACGGATCATCTGGTACAGCGGGCGGGTGTGCTTCGATCGCTTCGGGGGCGGCTGGCGGGGTGTGTAGGCGGATGAAATATCCGAAGCAGGACACTGCTGCCGGACAAGTCCGTAAATAAAATCCCCATGACAATTGGCAACGGGACCAGTACGAGAACCGATTATTTATTGCAGTTCGGTACGTAGGGTAGGTAGTAGCGGGAAGACGAGGTAGCGCTAGGTCCCGGAAGTAAAAATATCGTTCGTACGGATAGAGGAGGCAGAGCGGCTGCTGCTCCATATAACTGGACGACGCTCGACGAGCCATCGGAGAAAATGGAGAAAGAACGAACGCCCAGGCAGGAAACTGCCGACCAGGAGAGGCTGATTCTCTTTTATATAGTCGCGTATACGCTGGCGCTCGCTTTACTGTCGCGAGGCACACTCGTGGGACACGCGGCGGAGATAGATATTTGCCGTATGCATGTCCACGGACGGCGGAGACCCGGAAAGTGTGCGAAAAGTACAACTTTTTTATTCTCTGTCCTATGGTGTAATCGTGTACATGCTGTGTGCTCACATGCGGAGCACGCGGAGTGGGAGAGTCGAGGACAGGAATGGGCAGAACTCCGGACGAAACGGGAGGGAGATTCATTCGTCGGGGTTGTCAGTGGCGAAGGATGGTCCAGTATACAAGGGACAGTTTCACCCTCGGTGTCCCTTCACTCCGAATTCGCATGCTCGAGCGCGGGAATGATTACTCGATCATGGTCACTCGTTTCTACTGTCTATACGCATATCTCCCTTCCCATCCCCCAACCGCCCAGCCGACCCCGAGCGTATTTGTATTTTCCTGACTATTGGATGTTTTACACGACAAGAAGAAAAAAAAACAGATAAAATGATGTGTATAATAAAAAAAAAAATAAGGCGAGCCTGGCAGATTTGGAATTGTTTTTCGGTCGGAAGTTGGTCATGCTCTTTGGTCGAGACCAAATTCCGATAGCTGGCTTACCGGTACGCTGACCAACACTCGTTAATCCCATCGACCGGATTGGCAAAACTGTCCCTGCGTTCATAGAACAATTCGAGGCTGACTCATCGCTTACCTGCAACACAGCGAAACAGAAACGATTTTCGTTAGAAATTGTACGAGGAAACGAGAATGCAAGATATCACGATAAGCATCGCAAAGAAGCGCTGAATTATGGAGGATATAATTGGTATAGCTGTAACAATGCCGAGGGAGATATCGTTAATTTATGGCAATTAAAAGTCATGCTAAGTTACACTGTACAACTATCGGAGATAAGTAAAAGTACACTGCAGGTACTTGTGTAGGTACACAAGTGCGCGCCACCACTGTTACATCAGTTTCGTGCTGTGTACCTCAAACTATTCGCGTCCCGGCACGAAGTTACCGAGTGGACCGCAGAGGAATCCCTACGCAAGCGAGAAAGAGCCTCGCGCACAGATATGCAAATTAGAATTACATGAATTGTTGGAACTCGTCACAGTTTCTACCGGCGTGTTGGCGCCGAAGGAAAATTCTCAACGCGAACGTTACGACTCTAGGATATCGTTGGTTTGTTAGTTGAATTAAGTTGGAGACTTCTTTTACGTTACTAGCACCGTTATCGTGTCAATCAGGAAATGAATATCGACGATCGACGTTTGTTAAATCTTAATTTTCATACGTCATATGGGAAAGCGTTAAGCAATACGCGCTGCGCCTATAGAGATCGAGTCTTTCGACGACATTTTGGGCAAATCGCAAAGTCGCATTTTTGTTCACGAACATCCGAGGTTGATGACCAGCTATACTACCGCGAGGTCGAGCGATCTTCTCTATATGGCCTAATGGCTCACGCGGGATTGCCGCCGCAGCCTCCGTCGCCGTTGGATCGGGAAGATGCATTGTCTGCCGAGTGATGCCGGGCGTGAGGGGCTGACCGAGTGAATAGATCCGGAACAACGGAGGACGAACGAAGGATACCGGGCGGGTGTGAGGGTGCGGAGGGTAAGAGGGTAAGAGGATGAGTGGGAAGCGAGGAGAAGCTCGGTATATGGAGCAAGTGTGTGTCGTACAATATTGTTAAAAGCATACAAAAAGAGCGTCGCGGTGGCCAGGGCGGTAGTGGGCGACGCTGACGGTACCGCCAGCACCGGCGGCTCGGTCTGACAATGATGAATGGCGTTCGTGGACCCGCTTCCACAAATTTTATTATTACTTCGTGCAAGCTCACGAACGAAGGCGGCTCGTCGTCTCTCGTTTGCCGACTCTTATTTTCGCCCGATCCTTCCGAAGAAAAAATTAACGTCCTCGTACCAACGTCGAGAGGCTCCACGTAATTCCGCACCGAACTTTCAGTCACCGACTCCTCGAACTTTCCGACCGAACTATAAAAGCTCAGGCTCGAACTTCACCGCGATTTTTCGTCGACGATCCCGAAGCACGATTTCCGAAGCACGATTTCCGAAGCACGATTTCCGGACGGTAAACGGTGTACGCAGCGAGCGCGTCGCCGACGGCCCCGTTACATCCCGAACGCTCGTGATTGATTCTGCGCGAATTCCGTAATCGACGAGCAAATTTACTTGGCTCGTTGGCGTCCGGAAGTCCGGCGTCAGGGCGCATCGCTCGCTAATCGACATTCGATACTGTGACTGCACGTCCGATCTATGGCGAGGAAAATACTCGGTCTCCCTTTTTTTCCAGCTCGCGATACGTCGTCGAAATTCTCTCGATCAACAGTACTTTTTATTCCCTCGACCGACCATGATCGAGGGGTCTCGCGAGGTTCGAAAGGCTTGCAGATCTCCCCACTGGCAAGCCCGCTCTTAATTGAAGTTTGATCGAGCGTGGAATTTCGCCATTACGACGAGGTAATTATTGTTTGAGCAGCGACGATTTCGCGAATCGTGTAAATAGCCCGGATTTTCTTCCCGAGCGGCGGGCATGCTTGCTGGGAGCCCCCACGCTTGAAGGGCGCGGAATATTCCGGAGATGAAGATCCCGAGGCGAGTGGAAAGAGAACGAGAGATAGGGAGGGACATAATTTTCACACAGAAGAAACGATTGCGAGGATAACTCCTGCTGTTCCCGTCGCAACGTTTGCCCGGGTTCCCTCTCGCCCGCACCACCCTCCGCCGGTGCGACCGATTGTCAACTTATAATTGGCACTCCTTAATTATCTCGAATTAAGCCGGAGCAGCCCCGCGCCGCTCCCGGTCCACTCTTGCACCCGACGACGACCTGCCATCTGTTCTTCCTCCGTCTCTCCTTTTTCATCTACCGTTTCCCGGGGCTGCTCGTCGACATCGGGAGCCGGGGGAGAGTTCGTCGAGCTCGAAGGAACAACCCCCGCGATGTCGAGGACGAAGCCCGCGAGGGCGACAGGGAAACTTCGCTCTTTCCTCCCGACGTCACCGTCGGTCCCTCCTCGGCGCGCCTACCCGGAACAACCAACTTTTCTTCTACAATTAAGAATATTGTTCGACTTTTTAACGTCGAACCATCCCCCCGCCGCACCACCCCTCTTTGCAAGGGTGGAAAGGTACACTCCACGCGGTACTCTCAAGGTATAGGTATATCGCCCCGAACGAACGAAGAATAGCGGGCCGTTTATCGCAGTCAATGAAGGATCTCGAATGGCTCAACCGCATTCGTTCAAATTCTTTCCTGGCTTTTTTCCGCCTTTGTGCAAAAAATGATCTTGCTCTCTTTGGCGTTTTTTTTCCTTCTCGTCAAGCTTCCGTTTCGTGAACGAACCAACCTCCTCATGCGGACCAAGCCCCCGCAGCTCGGGAATGAACGGTCGGGGTGCCAGTTATTCCGGACTTACGTTATGCGAATATTGTTCTTGGCAATCCCACGGGGAACTCTCCATCGTCAACTTGCCCCATTCCCAACTTGCCCTATCCGCTCGTCTGTACAAACCCGGCACGCCGGCCAGTGCCGGCAGGAGGAAGGTTTACACGCACACTTGTGTTCATACACAGGCCGACGAGTCTGGAAAATCATCGGGAGATACATCCACCGGGCTTGTGGGACATGCACACGCATGTGTGGGTTTTGGTCCGCGTCGCTCGGTGTACAACGGGACGAGGCCGGAGACGCCGCTCTCCGCTCTCGGGGTTTATAAGCGGATAGCCTCGGCGCTTCGGTATACGCCTCCGAGGACAGAGCCGGAGGAAAGAGATGGAACTCACGGTAGGCATATCGTGCGACGGCTAAACGCGAACCGACAATGTGTAGCCGGAGCATAGCCCAGAGTACGCCAGAAGGTAGTAGGTAGAGAAGCGCCTGCCGTCGCAGAAGCACCAGAAACCCTGGGGCTGTCGGGGGCGGCGGCGGGGGGGGGGGGGGGGGGGGGGGGGGGGGTATGAATCAAGCTGAGCAAACATCGAACTTCGAGATACGCCGAGCCGACGGTGTGTCGTCTCGGGGTCCGTGCACCAGGAATGGCAACGTGCACGCGCGAGAGAGGGTGAACTCTGCGGCGAGGGTGGCAACGGCCTTTCCCTCTGTGTGCGCACCTCGTCCCTGCCCCCCCCCCCCCCTGTCGCTGCCTCGACGAAAGAGGTGAAACGTCGTGGTGTATGCTTCATACTTCTCTTCTTCGCTGTGCCGATATACACAGTTTCGTAGACGCTTTCCCATTCGACGAAATACATCTTTGTAACCTCGTAGAGAATTCCAAGAGGGGTTCGCTGTATTTTGTCATTGTAACTCATGAGAATGTAACATAACTCTGCCAAGCATGAAGTTACTGCTAAGTACTAAATACTGAGATACCAAAAACCTTGTACTTCGTCCTAATCACTAAGTTATACACGTATCGAGTTTATTGGATCTTGAGGGGTTTTGGGATCATTGCTGCTTTTTTATGCATTTTTAGGCATACTTTACCTCAGAGTACGAAATAAATACCACTTTCTTTCTGTATCTCCCTCTCCTCATCAAAATGCATAGCCTTGTCTTTTTGGTGGAGGCATATTATCTGTCGGTTGTTCCTCAAAGTGTCGGTAAATTGGACGAAACTTGTTTCCTCGTGAACAATTAAAACCGCAAACATGCACGAAAGCTGGTTCGGGTATAGAAGGCCGTAGAGCCGCGGTGGAGCGTAGAGGGGTAGGAATGACATTGGTAATCACATAATGGGGTATACGCGAGGTCGAAGGTCGTGTACTTGTCGAGGATTTGCCGGCGGTGAAGACAAAGAGTATGAGCATAGCGGGTTGGTTGAGGTCTCTCGTCGTCGAGGGTACCCGGAGAATGGTCGATCCTGCTGCTGGTACTGGTGGTGGTTCGAGGTTCGGGGGTGGCTATCCGAAGATAAGGGTGTACCGGGGCCCCCGCCACAGTATAAAGACACGAGGCGGGGGCATGAGGACCGTAGCAAAGCTCGTCTCATCCCAAGGGATATCAGAGGAGAGTGGCCTCCCCTCATCGGTGCTTCAACAAAACCCTCTGGGTACACCCGAGCGTGCTACGGCCGAGGCTAGACCAGACCGGAATATCTTAAACGGGGAAAAGGGCGAGTTTTTAAGCAAAAAAAAGTTTATGGGAGTCGACAACTCGCCACGGAGGGGGAACGAAGGAGACAGATTAATGAAACAGCCTTCCGCACTGCCGAAATTCTGGGCATCGCAATAAATCGTCGATAGTCCTAATTGGCAAAAAAGGACGTCGAGTCACAGTAAAACATGGCGAATAAAAAAAAGAAAACAAGGGGAGTGATAGAAGAAGTGTGTGTGAAAGCATAACGTACGTCCGCTCGAAATATCGAAGGGGGAAAATAGAGTCGGAGTTAAATCGAGCGAGAGATTCTGGCGCTACACACGCCGGAGCGATATAAAAATATATACAAAGGGGAATAGTACAAAGTCCACACGGAGCCGAAGATTTTCTTTCCGATTGTGTACAGACTCTCGAGACTGTTTTTATTATTCCGTATCGGTTGGATTGGATACACATGACTGGATTGGATACACTCTCCAAGCACGTACAGCTGCACGATATTTTTATCTCTTTTCCTTTTTTATTTTTTTTTCTGAAGAACGATACCATGTCGACAGTCGCTCATCATCACGTTCGCTGAGGCAGGAGGAGCGTAAACTCGCTGTGAGCAGACAACGATCCATCTCGTTCGCCGGCTGGTCGACGGTCCTGCATTAATTTTCCTCCGGATTGTCTCGGCGAGTATCGAAGACACGCGTTCCCCTTGCGACCGGAAGCGAGGGACGGCTCGTCCGAGCTCTCGTCGCCGCTAGTTTCCCGGTCCTGCAACTTCGCCATCAGGATAATTCGATAATCGTGGGTACACCAGGGTTGCGCAAGGCTGCGATACCTTTCGACGATGCAGGACCAGCGGTAGTGGCGATGGTCCTTCTGACGCAAGAACCCCGGCTGCACGGTTCCAGCTCGCGGAAAAGTACCAAAGCCGAAGGAGAAACGGGGGGTAATGAAATTTTATAAAGTTACGCCGCGACGACAGCGGCTCCGGACCACACTTTCCCGCCTCGTTCGCTCTCCTCCTCACGATACTCCATCTGGGGGATTTATCGTTGCCATGCGTGGCCGAGATGGTTATGCTTTTATGCTTGTTGCTGAATGGTTTGCGGGATTTGTTGTGTTTTGTAATTTATAGTTTACGATTTTGTGATGGTTTATGGCATTGATATAATTTATGATTTTTTTTTCACATTTTTCCAAAATTTCTCTCGAAGCTTTCCCTGGCTGAAACAAGAGGCTGCAGTGCGAAGAGCAGCTATGATGCAAGCACAGAAATTAGGAACGCTTGGGGGGTTGAGAGCCGACGAAGGAAGGAAGCCCGCTAAGGAATAAGGGAAGTAAGGAGGCCAGTGCGCTCATACCGCGTTTGTCTTTGCGTGCGACACAAAGCTTTACGCTTCACGCTCCGTGATGACCCGCGCCACATATTTCTCCTCGACCTCACTCCGTCTCTCGCTATATATGTGTGTCTGTGTTCGTATGAATAATCTGCACAGCACGAAGGCACTCCGGAGTTTGTTTTCCCGACCTCCGTTACGAACTCGGCGTTCTCTCTGAACTTTGGACTCTTTCTCGCGACTTCTCACCCCGTTTCACGTACATTTATGAACTGTGCGCTGTGTGTGTCATACATAGTTTAGAGTATATAATATCCTCGTCCCCCGAGCGAGTAACCCGTCGTCGTTTGTCTTTCCGCAACTGCGAGGGGGCTCTCACGTTTATGGGCGGAAAAGGTGCGCACCGGCTTGCGGGTGACGCCGCATGGTAAGACCCGCCTGAATGAAGTCGTTTCCACGGCACGGTGGCCATCGCCGGCATCCTCGGGAGTGAGAACACGAGTCGCGTTTTCTCTTCGGAGGCCGGAGACGAGTTGAAATTCACGCTTGGTCGTAATGGCGTGAAGCGTCGAGGTCTGTTGGTGCACGACGCGTGTACGGCGCTGTGGCAGTCGTGAACCGCGAGTCACAGGCGCCGTGGCGATGCGCCGCTGAATGCAGGGGCCGTGGATGACTGTGAAACTGGGAAAAGTGGAAGAGCAGCCCGGACGAGAGAAACGCGACGGTGCGTCGGTATAATGGAGAGAGGAGAGGACACACGGTCGAAGCAGAGACGAGCTCGAGACACCGACGAGAAAGTCATATACAAATCTCCCGAGACATTTAGGATGCACATCCGGTTGGCAAGATGGCCGACCGTCTACTTCCGGCGGGTACGACGCTAGAGGTGACTTTTGCAAAAGCTATTGTGTGCCAACTCGGCGGAGAGAGAGAGAGAATCCTTCCTCGCACTTCTTCTCTGCAGCACTGTCTAGATTTCTCCGAGTTTTCCCTCTACGGAGGACGCGAGGAATCCCTCACGCTGACGCTGGCTCGGTTTCTACCGTTCTCCCGGGTTCTCGCCCGGTTTTCCTCCGCTATTTCTCGCCAGCCAACGGGAGCTCCTATCCTCACATCCTCGACATCGTCACCACTTGGCGTTGTGCTACTGCCTGCTCCCTTGGACCGCGGCCTCGACAAGGCGAGGCTTCTCTATGCGGAGTCTATCTCACTCGTTATTCAAGATTCCATCCCCCCCCCCCCCCCCCCCCCCCCCCAGTTGACTGTTATGTATCCTCGCTTCCACAGTCGTGCCCGCAGCCAACAACAAAAAGCGATTCAAACGCTCGTTTCTACTGTTCCGACGTTACCGAGCGTGCCGGCCCTCACCAGTTCCTTCGCCGTTTGCATACACGTTGCGTGAATTACGAGTTGGAGTTTCTAGACAACGGAGAAGATGTCCCTTTCGCCGTGGGAGGGTGAAGACTCCCGGCGGGACTCGCACCGAAGACCAAACCCGAAGACGCCATCGACAGAGATACTTTTCCGCGGAGGCAAAGACGCAAGCTTAAAAATGGTTGGGATTAGGATTTACCGTGGGAACGAGCTATTGGCTTGATGGATACGAGACGGTGTCGAGAATCTTCCTCTTCCTCGTAAGGGAGAAAAATATTTCTTTACGAGCCGGGTAAGTCGGCTTCTCGACAGAGTTGCACCGCCTGAAGTGGATGAAGATCGGTCGGATGTTTCATCCGCGATAGCACGTATATAAGTCACACGGGAAGGACGAAACGAGAGGATGATGCTTTCCCGGCCGTGAAGAGCGCGATAAATCGAGCTCGCCCAGCGACCTCGTCGCCGTCGTCCCGACGCCCATAACCTCGGTAAAGCGTCCTGGAAATGCAGCCCTCGACGTCGTCGCGTTGGTACGTTACGGAAAAATTACGAGAATCCGCGAGGATGATGTTCGCTCCTCTGTGTACCGACGCTCCTGTCTGGAACGATATGGTACCTCGATGGGGAAAATGAGATCGAGAGGTGGTACCGCTACCTCATCTTTTATGGGAATGGAAAAAAATGGAAATGCGGCTGCAAGGCGAACAGGAGAAAACTCGGCAGGTTCAACAAGCATTGTATTCATTGTACGCTGTTCCAGAAATAACGAGCACGACAGAGCCGTGGATTTCTTTGATTTAGTTTTACCACCACTGATCTCTTTCCTGGAGCTCTTGCTGGATCTTCCCAGGCTGACGTTCCTGGGAAGATCCACCAGTACGTACTTTCCCGCATACTCGCATTTGTACCATTTGTATACACGGTATACATGAGAAGGCCGTGTCATTCGAAGAGGTGCACAAGACGTGCGTTTGTTTGATTCGCAAATGCTCGGATAAGCCTTTGGAAAAAGGAATCACCCTGTTTGTGCTCCTGGAATAAGGAAGCACTCGAGAAACTTTTCTTGCACTCGTTGTGTTTTCTCTTCCCTCCGGATCCGTAAGATCTTTCACTCCTGGGAGATACCTTCTTTGAACACTCTTAATTTGATTCGTTTGCCACTTGTTACTATGGCTCATTGAGTGACAGTGGTGTTGTTTGAATCAACGTCGAGCCATGGATCTGGTGTAACGCGGAATTTTTTTGGGTACCGGAAACCGATTTTTTTTTTTTGTCCGAAGAGAAACGCCATTTCTGCATCGAGTCAGCGAATGCAAGAAAGTGAGGCAATTCCGACCCGATGGAAATCGCCAAGGACAATGCCAGTACCGGACTCCTCGAGGCTCAAGGCGTATCCAAATCCTTGGCACGATCCTTTCGTCGTTCTTGTCTCCCTCGTCGTCCTCGTCGAAACACCTTCGACCTCGCCCGAATTAGATTCCAGCTCGAACCCCGAGATCTTTCCTTTATTTCCTCACTTCGTGCATCCTCTCTGTTCTCGTTCCAGCAGCCCGCTCGGACCTCGGGGTACCCGATGCTAGGATCTCTCCCGGGAGAGATCTCGGGGAATTCGATTTTCACTCGCTTCTGCACCTCGGTTTCCTACCTCCTCCTCCCTCTTCGCCTTTGCCTCACTTTTATCTCTATCTCGAATTCGACACGGCGCGTATATGGTGTACCAATGTTTCTCCGTACCCTTTCCACTTCTCGTCGCCTTTTCGCCCGTCTACGAATCGCTTCCACGTACAGATAAGAAAAGTCGAAGGTACCCGGCCACTTTGCACCTCGTTTCGCGTTACCCAATACTCCCGATGCCCGCGGGGACCGTCGGCAAAGAATTTCCGTGTAAGGTGACCAGCGACGCGAAAACGTACAACAATTTTCTTTGATACTCGCTCACCCGAAAATTATTGTACAAGAGCTTCGATCACTTTTGTCAACGCTCTAGGGGTGGGGTCGATCGATTGCAGACAAAAAAAATGAGCATAGTCTTTGAATATTGTTCGACGACCATGAATCTACCTCGGGTCGACTTCAAATACATTTGAGATGTATCGCATATTCTTTTACCCACTTTCCGGTGTTCCATCATTTGCATCCTGTCACTGACTGTATTCGGGATGCAATCCACAAAAAATAGATGATTTTGTCTGTACGGTCATTTCGGGACGAAAACTGTAATTCAAAAACCGGAAGTGATGTCGCAACGAAATTTTTCAAATTTTCCTCGGCGAAAGCAAAACGACGAATGTCTCACAGAGTGACGAAGAGTGGCAAAGCATATGGGCATAGAGTTCGAGCCTCGGTATCTCCGTTCTCGACGGGTAAAACAGTAGAAGCTCGGTTGTGCCGGGAGAGCCTGTATTGATTATCTTTTAGCGTGTCTCTCCGTTGTTTCTGCTCTCCTCCTCAACCCCTTTCTTTCTTTCCTTCTCGTTTCGTCGTTTTTTGTTACCCCTCCGAAACTCTTCACTCTCAGTCGGCCCCCTGTTCCCTCGAGTCACTCGGTTTCCGCCGCTGCCTCGCAGTTATGAGTTTTTTCTTCCTCGACTCAATGCTTCGACACTCCCGACGTCGTTCCTCGACGGTTCCTTCGAATCGCGCTTGGATGAACTCTCGAAACGAGGAAAACGAGTTGGCAAGAAGAGTAGAAAGATTATACGGAGATATCTCGGATGCGATGCTTTCACGGAGTTTCGCTTGGTTCATATTAGACAACTATTCAGATTTCGTCCCTTTTCTTCGAGCGATTTGCCTCACACCGCGAAACTTCGATCGTGTGTCGGATCTTTTTGTTTTTTCCTTATATTATCTCGGGCGGTGACTGGTCGCATATATTCAACTCGTGATCTCAGCACGGGCCGTTTCCCAACCGTCACATATTTTTTTCCCGCCGGAAAATAATAATGCAACGTGCGTATGCGATTCGAGCAATCGGAGCTAATCCATGTTTCTCTCCGGTTTTCTATTTCTCCATGGAATAATTTAACGCGAGCGCATAGAGTCGAGTCCCGATAATTCAATCGGGCACGAGAGGCAACGTGCTTTTCCTCGTCTGGATGAGAGGAGAGTCCCCCCGGTGGCACACACCTACACCCACACCCATACCCACCCACACACACCCACACACACACATACACACACACATACACACATCCACAGGGACGTGTAAAAATTCTCGTTTTCTGTTCTGCTTCGATTCCTCATACTCCTTCTGTCAGGGAATATTTCCTCACGCTCGTTTCTCCCCGAGCGTTTCTGCCCCTGGCATACACCGAGGGAAGTACCTCGCCACTCTCCCCCTCGCCCGTTCGCTCTCCTCCTCGCAAGCGCGAATCATAAAACGCGAGACCGTGTATTTTCAATCAAGACCTTGCGTAAACAAGCGATCGCTCGCGCTCGGTACGGTTACGACTATACGGTCTCTATCTCACTTTGGCGGAGACGGACGGGGTGCGGGGTGGAATGGGGGTCGGGGGCGAGGGAGAAGAGGGAACGAGCCGACGGGCACACGAGAAAATTGTAAAACGAGATGGGCGGCCTTACCCTCATTGATATTCATCCGGTGTGGCTCTGCTGCGCGATTGGCTAACTACCCTCCGCTCGTATACCCGGTATACCTACACCGTGCGCGTTCCCGTTTTATGCTCCACGTTGTACGAACGTTATACACCTATATATATGTTATATGCACACGGGCTTGCGGCATGTACTCTATGCCGGTACTGCCAGTCATCCTTCCCTTGACTCGTTTTCCCAGCCGCTTTCTTCCTCACCTTTCACCACATTCTATCTCCCTCGGCTCCTCTCTCAGCGATTCTCTATTTTACTTCCCGTCGGTGTTTCTTCTTTTTTTCCCCTCGTTCGTTTTCCTCCCGACCCGACCGTTTCGCGGAGCTTTTGCTCAGGATAATATGCATTGATTCGTTCTCCTAGGCTCCTAGTCCACGAGTCCCCCTAAACTGCCTCGTGAACGAGAGGATGGAAGGAACGAGAGTGCCCGCGATACAAACCACCACCACCACCACCCCCCCCCCCCCCTCCCCCCCGACTGTACCGCCGCTAGCCGCAACAACCCCCTCGCTCTCACTCACTCATTCTCCCTCTCGTCACTTTGGGTTTACTCTTCTTGATTAGGCCTCGGGAATAAAAACCTTTGCCGAGCTTCGAACGCTCGGCGGAGTTGGCCTGGTGTGCTCCGGCAAAGGCTCGTCCCAATGGATAGGGAAAAGGCGATTGCCTCCTAGGGGATGGGGCTCGAACAAATTCGTTCAACGAGCGAGCAAGTGAGCGAGTGGCGAAGAGAGAAGTAAGAGAACGTCGGAGAGAGGGCGGAAAGGCGTTGAGGGAGAAGCCGCGAGCATAATGTACGCGGGCTATAGACACGTTTGTGCGCCCTCACGAATCCACGCGGTCTGATTAATCTCGGGAAGTAGAGACACGAGAGGGGGAGGGAGACGGGCCCTCAACTACCGTTCAACACTGTGCAATACCGTCTGTTCGCCGTTACGTTCAATTCAATCCCGCTGAGGTTGTTACAAGAGAATGAAGCAATTTCTTAAACGGAAAAAATGTAGGCAACTTTTTTTTTCGTTCACGCGCAGTCCTTCCAAGAGTCTTGTGAAGTTTACAGAGTGCGTCTGATCATTTAGCCGATAAATTCGTGAGCATAACGCTCCGGAAGGGGGTTGGAGGGAAATGGTAGAAAAAAAGAAAGTCAAGGAGGGTTTTCCACGTGGGCCACCGTGGAGAAGAGCCTCTCGGCGTGGCCTCACTTTTTGAGTGATGCATTTGTCTCGAGAGGGACGCGAAGGGAAGCGCGCGAGAAATAAACGCGCACCGGTGACGGAGCGGCGGGGCGGCGGGAGAAGATCAACACGCGGAGAGGTCGAGCGAGAGACTATATCGTATAACTATGCATATGTATTTTTAAGCCGGCGCGAACATTACCAAATGATTTACGTGGCAAAAAGTTGGCCACTTTATTCATACGCCTCGGCTATGTTCATAACCTCCCGGTGAGTATATAAAAAGCAGGGGGTGAGCGAGGGGTGCTCGAACCACCCCCGGATCCGCGGGAGCCGACAGTGGCTTCGAGCCGGCTACGCTGGAGAAGACTCACCCTGCGTGCCTTTTATCTCGCTCCTTCCCCTCGCGCCGTCTCGCACTGCCTCGGCCTACCGCCACCCCCCGAAGCCTCGTATATTTCCCTCTTCCTGGCTTAAATATGTTTAGATTCGGTCCTCCCCGACGGGGAGGGTAACGGTTATTATATTCTCCAAAGTACAGGTTTTCCCTGAATTTTTTACAAATACACTCCGTCTCCCGTCTGATATACGAGTTCCTTTCTCATCCGCGGGACACCCGATAAGAAGGGTGGGACTTCCGAGACCGGAAGGAGGATACAAAAAAGCGACGTTAAAATTTTCTCGGTTAAATTCTTAAGTTCCGAGCTATTTGTGATCCGGCAGTTGTTGAGTGTGCGTCCATGAGCGATGATGATGGCGCCCGGAGACTTGGTCCTCACTTTGGTCCTACGTCGGCTCCCGATTTTTCCCCGAGGGCGAAACCTCTTTCGCTCTGGCGCCACGAGGCGACTTTGTATCTCGTTGGGTCGTGTAATTGAGGGCTTCTTAATCAGTCTAGTTTTAATTTAATTACATTAATCGTCAACCGGCGAAGAGGAAGCCGACAGGGATCGACAACCGCTGTCTCGCGCATCCGTCCGTATCTCCCCCTGCTCGTTCATTCGGTGGACGTTTTCTCGTTTAGTTTTATGACCGAAGAGACACTTTCGCGGAACATTAGATGCTCGCCAATCACCGGCGGGGTGCTCCAAAATAGCGGCGCTGCCTCCTTCCTCCTGCGGCTGTGGACCGATTTCCGGGACGAGATCACGTCTCGCTCGAGACGTCGCAGCGCAACCCTTCGCGTCTCGATCGTCTTGTTTGCGAAAATTATGTGTGCGTGTTTTTTTTTTTTTTTTCAAATTACCGACCCCGTTGGTAACTCACAGCGGTTCGACGTACATTCCTCAAAGTGCCGATAGGTGCAGCGGATGAGGGTGCTCACCGGTACACGCGTCTGTCCGGTGCAAGGGTTGCACCACTTGCGAGCGGAATCAGCCCGGTGGGCTTTTGCCGTTGCATGATGCACATGCCCCGTCGTCAACGAGGGTTCCGTGTACCGGAGAGCCCGCTCGCTCCGGCTCTAAACCGTGGGCCTGTTGCCCGTATACCGGAGTCGAGACTTCAAACGAGTGTGATGGTTGAAAACGCGAAAGAGAGAACCGTACCGGATAGAGGCACGGCCTCGTACCCATGCACCGCGTACATTCTATACAGCGGACGGAGGTACAGAGCAGCGGTTGTGCAATGCAAGAGCCCAAAGCCCCGCGTTCTAAAACGGGCGAGCGAACGAATCCACAGCGTAAAAAAAAAGAAATAAAAAAAAAAATAAGAGAGAGCTGTTCAATCTGCGATCGGGGTATTCGCACGAGAGATGGAAGTCGAAAACCGGGAACCCGTAGATAAATCACGACGGGTGGAGGAGCTGGATAGTGGTTGAGGAGAGATAGAGAGAGGGAACGGGACACAGGAAAATAGAAAGAGAAACAGATAGAGACAGAGAGAGAGAGAGAGAAGAGCGCGTGCTCCTCGGTATAGTGTTGGAGTCAATGACCCTTGGCCGTAGTTGCCCGGGGTTTTTGGTTTTTGCTACTAGGGGTATTCTACACTATTCCTCTTCTTCCTTCCCCCTCCCCCGTATCTTCGTCCTCTTTCGACCTCCTGGCGAAACCACCCTCGGAAGCTCCTCCGCGGCGCAGCTCCCTGGCTCATCCCTGCCTCCATACTGTCTCGGGTAATGGAGTAGAAGGATAATAATGCTCTGTTTTACAGCCACGGGGTAGGTGTACTAGACATACACACGCTGTATACACCACATTAGTATATATATACATGTATATATACGTACATATATATATATATAATATATATATATAAAATCTGCTGTATAGTGCTTAGTCGAGAGAGCGTCCTCGCGCTTCTTCTTCTCGCAGAAGCATGACTGCACACACTGTATCTCCGAAAGCATAACCCCCGCCTTTCCCCCCCCCCCCCCTCCGTGCAACCGCCAGACCGGTGGTGTATATGAAAACATCGAGCAAAATATATATCCACCGGATCTCCAGCCTCGTAAGTTTGAAAGACGAGCTCAGCTTTCCCACAAACGCGGCCGACTCGAGCCAGTGAGAAGGAGCGAGATGATCTCCTCCCGTGTCTACTCTTTCTCCATCAAGTCCGCCCCCGCGCTGCTTCTCCTCGCGTCGTACACGGCGACACGGCCATTTATCTGGTAACGTGTACATAACAAAATAAAATGAAAGCAAAAACGGAAACGATGAAAATAAAAGCATTTCTGTCCACTCGACATTTTTTTTTATTTTCACACTCTTCGCTTCATACCGGTCGCACAGTAGTATCGCATCGCGTTCTCGATTTTCGATCGCGCCGTGTCGACGCGGTGCCGCCTCACAGCTTCGCGTATCGCTTTCACACGCGACACCGGCGTGGTATCCGTGCCACCCTCTAAACGCCTCGTTTCTCGAGCGGCTCACGTGTCCGGCGCGTCGGTGCACCGGTGGATGGTGGAAGGGAGAGCGAGAGAGAGAGGGCGCGGCAACAATTTATTTTCCGATTAAAAAGTTCGTGTATCGCGGTCAGCGATCGTAATATCGGTTCGTGCCGGGTCCGTGGTGGCCGGCACGAGCGCGGGGCTTCGCCGCTCCGCGAAATCGTGTGAGTGAAGCTCCTCGGTCTCGCGTAGCCGTTCGGGGCTGGCGTGTTGGCGTGCGTCGGGACCAGCGGGGGGTACGGGGGGCACCGACACCGATGGAGCTTTTTTTATTCGGCCCCCTCACCCCGATTCACGGTACCGTTGCCTTGGTCCCTCGTCGCGCAAGCTCTCCTGGATTGGACGAGAACCGCCGCGAAGAACCGTCCGACCAGAAACCACTACAGCCCTTTACGCTCAGCCCCCTCGGCGCCCTTCCCACCGCTCTGTGTTTCTCTTCGCTACCACCCCGAGATAACCCGTTTCCCACTCCCCACCTGCGCCCTCATACCGTTGCACGTTTCACCGCAACTGCGGATCGAGATATCGGATAAAGATTATATGCTCAGCTCGCTCTCGAACGACAACCCCCCCCCCCCCCCCCCCCCCCCCCCCCCTCGACTCGAGTGTGCCAACGCTCGGTCCTTCGTATATTCTTGACCTGCAGCCCACGGAGGAAGAAAGAAACAGGGATGAAAGTATCGACGAGGCAGAAAAATTCTAAGAAAGGGCCGGTGGCGTACTACTTTCGATGCAAAGTCTCGGACAAACCGACGATTTTTTTTTCTACCCTTCCAACCCTTCGAGGGTTTTCGTATATACACCCCTGTCCGCACCGCTGCGTTTCGAGAAAGAGGCGCGGACCCTCTCGACCTTCATAAATACTTCAGTGCCAGACTTCGGAAATTTCGCAGTTCATTTATCGCCGACTAATGCTCCCGCTGCACGCGTCGAAGCCAAAGCCGAGGCGACGTTTTGCGAAGGTCGGAGGGAGAAAAAAGTGCCTGGGAAAGATGTCGGAAAAATAAAAGCGTTAAGACGAGAAGAACGATGAGACATGTGGATGGCGAGGGTACAGCTTGTGTATAAATGTTGTATGGAAAAAATTGGTTTCGGCACCGACACGGGAAATCTAAGTACAGCTCCTCCAGAAGGGGTTTCGAGAGGGATCGAGCATAGGCACAGGGAGAAACGGAAGAGAGATGCCGCACTCACAAGGGTTTCGCTCTTCCGGCCCATTGGTCGAAAACCCATGATTTAAACCGGGCGCTTTTCGTTTTACCGAACGGTGTGTGTGAGTGCCCCACGAATTACCTCCCCAGCTCCACTTTCGATGCGCGAGATGCCGGGATGCCGAACACGAACGACTTCGACGACGTTCGCGAGCCTCTCGCGGTGGAAGATCGTTGGAGGACTGCATTTTTGCGGGATACCCGGTGATCAGATGGGGGCGCAAGATGCGCGACCGGCATGCGAAAAGAGAAACTCGCCTTGAACAACTCGGGGAGAGAGGAAACGGAGGAGGAAACACGCCCACTGCGGATGAGCGATGGGCTATCTTTACCCGGAGAATCGGGACTCTCTTTGTAAACGGCGAAACGAGAGAACACGAGAGGCTCGTCTGTCTGTGCCGTGCAGTGTGTGCTCGAACGATTTTCCTCCCCGCGAAGGTATATTGCTCGGGTCTGGAAAGAGGAGAGGAGGCTCGAATACGCGATATCTCATCTATCTCGGTACAGACATATTTTCACCTGTGCACCAGTGCGGTAGATATTACAGCGTGCAAGACGCGGAGTATCGGATGTATGGCGTCTGGCAACGGAAGTTTGTAAAGCGTTGTCACGCTTATCATCTTTCGCGGCTTCGATCTTCCGCTTTTGTGTAAAGTGTATCAATGCGGCGGTACACGCGCTTCATTGACGGCCACACGCCTGAATGTTGCGTGACGAAGATGAGGCCTTCCAGGCATTATGGATGATTTTACCGGATGATTCAAATCGTCTGGTTCAGATCGTCGGAAATGACGAGTGGCATGCTATAAATTTCTATCAGTTAGGTACTTTGGTACCTGGAACTTTGATAAAGGCGAAGACATTAAAGAAACGAAAGTGTCAAGCGAAGCGGAGGGGGTGGTACGGAGGGGCGGCGAAAGAGCCAGGTCAGAAACCGGAAGCGAGGTTGGGGTGAAGGAAGCGGGCGATGCGAGGCGGGGCTTCTTCTTGCTTTTTCTTCTTCTTCTTCTTTGCAAAGTGCAATTTCCCGTAAACGTCGCGGGTGCTCCGTGTGCTTTCTGTGTACCCGTATAAACGTACGGCGCTATTTCGTGCGACCCCCCCGCGAGGGGGCTTGATACGTTGGCTCGGACCCCGGAGGTTGCACACGTTCGATTCCACTCGCCCGTTCCACAGCGTCCCGGGGCCAGACCCTGTCAACCTCTCCAGCCCAAAACTCCCGACAACGCGAGCAACTTTACCTATAAAAGTCGACGTCCCCGGGAATAAAAGTAGCGACGTAACGACCACACGTGGGATACACAGCATAGCTATATGCCACATACGTACCGTAAGAAACATACGAAAGTTGTCAGGCACATACACAATACATTCGATGTGGCGGATCGACGCAGCTCCGGGCACACAACGCCATCGGGCGTCAGGTTAAATCGTACAGTACTCGTATCAAAGTTGAATATCATTGCATTCCTTGTACGAAACGAGTGGACGGACCTTCTCGCGTGCCAAAAGTATGCGGAAAGTGGGGGAAAAAGTCACGGGTAGACGGACGTACAACGTGCTTCGTGACTCGTCTCGAATCGAGCGCTCGAGTAATTGACTCTTTTTCAGCGCACACTGTATTTACAAGCAATAAATAGAAATTTTTGAAACGCCCAATTTACTTCCGGCATCGCCGTTAGGTCGGAGGTCGAAGAACGAATTGCGGCGGAAAAAGAGAGACAGCGAGAAAGAGAGAGAGAGAGATGGGGTAGGAAAATCCTTGGAAGAACAGGAGGCATGCTGGCGTTTTAATTGAGAGTTATAAATGCACAAAGCATTTTATTCGAGAGGTAGAAGCGAGAGCAAAGTGAGAGCGGAGTAACCGGAGAGCTGTAATACACGCTGCTCCCAGAGACGGTTGCGCACACCTGGGTATCTGGCAGCTTTTTCCTCCTCCAAGCTCCCTCATCTTCTCCCTCCATCGCTCGTCGGATAACTCGGAAAAGGTTTTCGCGAGTTGGTCCGCACTCCCGATGCTCTTCTCAGAAGCTCCTCGTGTACAGCAGACAGTACGTACAGCGTTCACCGACGGGCAGAGAAAAGCTCCGGCTCGCTCGCTCCCTCTCTCCACCCGTGCGCCACTTTCTCGCTGTAACCACTCCCCCGTTGCCCGAAGCTTGTCGGAATTTCTTCGTATTTTCTTTGACCGGCGAGCTGTTCGAGCGGACGGGCTGAGGCAATGAATGAAATCTAGGATACGGGACGGGAGTGCGGCAGAGAGAGCGGGGGAGAAAGAAGAGCGAATCGCGCGAAGCGAGGGTGATAGGAGAGCTTGTGGACGTTCGACGGAAGAGCGGAGTTCCGTCGGTGGGAGAGGGTGGGTGTCTCGTTTCGGGGCGGTCAGGATACCGCAACGATCCGCTGTGGAAGGGAAAAGTAGTACCGGGCTAAAACAAACAAGGCTTACCGCATTGATCGCCGTAATTCCGAACACGTACGTCCGCGGGCTTCTCCACGTTCAACGGATTCGTTTCCGTTCCGGGCGCGCTCGCGTCTCGTTTTTCAACGGAGCGGGGAGAACCTCGTCTCTGTCGTGCATCCGCCTTTGAGCACAAACGGCGCGCAAACGTGTCGTCCTTTCCGTCCCTGTCGCCGGGCGAAAGGGCCTCGGGAATCGACGAAAGTGAGAGACACGGGAGAATGCAGCCGGGAGGGACACAAACAGAAATGAGGGACGAGGACCGGAGCACTCGCGTGCTTTTGCCGCGAACGATGCCAACCCTCGATTCTTTGTGCCTCTCGAATCCCCCCCACGGCCTCGCCCGCGCGGATGGATGGATTGTCACAACAAGCGAACGAAACGCTAGACTAAACACTCGAACCGATCGTGACCACCGCAGCGGAGAGGAAAAGGCCGAACAACAGTCGGGCTCTCGACCGAGCCCTGTATCCACAGTTTCGCGATATTTCACTGAAGCTGCACAACCGGCCGATTGATCGCACGAAAAGTTCGTGGATTATTTTTGTTCTTTTTTGTACAGGGTAACGACGGGTGATATGGCCACTTTATCGAAGCGTGAAACGCGAGTTATAGTCTGAAAGAAAGGGAAAAATCGATTGAAATTGGAAGTGAGGAACTAGCATGAGCGTCGAGTATTTAACAGGGAGATTCGACCGGTTAAATGTTTTATCGTGATGCGTAGGAAAGAAAAATCTTTACGATTGGCCATATCACCCTCAACTACCCTGTAGACGAATCCCGCTGTAGTTATCATTGCGCACAGGTATCCTTTCGGCCGGGTGAAAGAGCGGGTGAAGCGAAATTGCGAAAACAAAAAGCATCGATCTAGCTCACACCCCAAGATATTTTTGGCGAGGGGCTAAAACGGATACCGAAATTCCGTGTAGGGTTGAGAAATGCTTTGTCGCGGAGTAAGCGAGAGTGAGAGTGGACGCGTCGAATGGGGTGCTATTGCTCGAACGAATACGGTGCGCGTTACGTCGCGGCTGGAAACGGTTAATGAGGAACAGATTGGTTTTGGAGGCGAAGAGTGGGCAGAGGAGGGGGGATGGGGTTGAAACGCGTGAAACGAGGGACTCTCGGTTCTCTCAGCTCGCCGGGTGTCGAGAGGGTGTAAAAGAGGGAGAATTAGAGGAGGGAAAGTGAGGTGGAATTCGGCCGTGGCACGAAAAACGGAACGAGTAATTAAGGAATCGGTTAATTTTAGGGTCATATTTTACGGCAACCCTTGCCCACCCGCGTCGCTTCAACCCCCTCGGTCGCAATCGCCAGCAGCGGCGAGAGAGAACGAGAACGAAAGAATAATGTACGGTAGGAAGTGAGGGAAACGCTGGAGTACACTTTTAAATCTTCCCGCGCTCGGTTGCCTAGCTGCCAATGATTTATGCACCAAAGGGGACGGAGGATCGAACATGTGCTGCGTATTAAAATTTCGTGAAATTTATCTCCCTCTCGTTCGCTGTCTATTTGTCCCACCGAAGCGCTAATTAATTATCGGTGCCGGTAATTTGAAATACGCGGAGGTCGGAATCGGGAGCGTCTCCCGGCGACCGACGCTCTGTCGCACCGTCGTTGCCCTTTGAACCTCGCCAGCAACGACCTCCCAAGTGATTTTCCGCAATAAAGTTTAAACGGCACGCCAGGCACGCTATCAACGAGGGTTCACAATTTCGGAAGCCTCTTTGTGGTGAGTTGCGTTTCCCTCGCAGCCCCGACGCCCCTCCCGCTTTCTCTCCGGGGATGTAGAAATTTTCCATCCTTTCGTTGTACAACCGGGCAGTGATATACGCGTGAATAATTCAGACGAAGGCTGGTCTTTAATTAAAGCGTCACGGACGCTGATGCGGGAGGGCAGGTGAAAAAGAAATGTGTCCGAGCGCGAGAACCGGATGAGTACGCGCACTAAAATGCCGTGACTACTCGAGGGAGTCTCTAGACTTCTTTTTTTCTTCCTCTTCCATTTTTTTGTATTTTCCTCTCGCTTTTCTTCGTTCTCTCGGCATGCTTTTTTTTTTCTCTTTGCATCTCCTATCTTGTTTCCCCCTCCGCCGCGGAGCACATTATGTCTCTTACTCGTTACTCGACGACGAACAACTTTTCTCGAGCGGCAGAGGCGGCGGCACGACAGCATAGCACCCAGAGCGCGCTTGCTCGGATGAGCTTAATTATAATTTTCCACCGAGTTTAAGTTACTCCGTGGCTCTCTCTGGACGCGCGGCTGGCGGCGCTCTGCCGTTTCCCCTGGCTCTGTCGGTGCCCCGTCGAGCGTTCGAAACGAGTCCCTCGCCGAGGCTTCCATCCTCCCGCACACCTAGCAACTAACGCTCCCGTATTCCCGAGACACCCCTTTATTTCCCGCTCTTCTTCGCGTGAATCCACTCGAAAAACAGCGAGCCAACGTCGTGCAGCGTATATATAACACGTATCCTATACACGTTAACGGAGAGTGCCTCCGCGTCGCCACCGTTAACGTTATTTTATTTATGCCCCGTAGCCCGGAAAACGACCGCGGGTCGAGCCATCCCGAGCAGCCCTCGATATCGTCCTCCAACGCCGGCAGCTCCCGATCGAATCCAGGGATTATCCCTCCGACGAATCCTCGCTCTCGACGTTCGAGGAAAAACCGAGTCGGATCTCCGGAGCACGCTCCAGTTATTTATATTCGATCGCCCCACCCCGTGGAATCGAAAGCGTCTCTCTATGGGTTTAGAGAAAATTTCATCGAAATCGATGTTTTTTTCCCAGCGACTATTTCAAAGGATCATCGCGTACCCTGAGTATCTCCGCGGTTTATACCGAGGCTGCGACTCATTTTAGTCTTCGTTTTATCGGGCGATTGTATGTATTTCCTGGCGGATAAACTCAGCGGGGAAGACCTTGCACCCAGAAAACGACTACCCCGTAGATAAATATTTATTTAATTCTTTTCATGGCCTCTCTAAGTTTGTAAATCAATTTTTCTGAATTTTTTTTTTTTTTGGTATTCCATTTTGCCTCGTGCCCACAATGTGCGCGTCCACAATTTCGACCGGGTTTCTTCCACGATATTTTCACAGAAACGAACCGTCGGAGACTTGATGTATTTACGATACGAACGCGGGGGTAAAAAAACTAGGTTGAACCGCGACAGGTCCGTGTAAACGACTATTCCCGTTTGCTTGAAAACCCTCCACGGTTTTCATCTTCTTTCCAACGTGCGCTCTGCACTGTCAGAACGATTCAGTCCTCTCATTCATTCCACTCAACGCGTACGAGCTCTTTCTTACCGACGTGTGTGCGTGTTTGCCGCCCCTCGATGTGTGTTCTTCGTGCACGCGATGAGAATGCGCCGATGCTTTCACGTCGCGAGCGTCCGAAATCCAGCGAAGGATCTTTCTCGTTAAAGGTTGAAAAAAAAAAGGAAAAAAGTCTTTGCGGCTGGAGGAAGAACTTTACTGTACATCAGAGGTCCTTGCGACGCCGGAGAATGACGAAGATAAAAAAAACGAAGGTAGAGAACACCGACGGCTGTACGTTTCATTAGACCCGGCGGCTACGGCAGTTAGCCGACAGTTTAAAAAATTTGTAACTTTTCGAACTAGCCCCGTGGATCCGAGGCTCGCTCGTGGTAACCCTTCCGGCAACGGGGGCGTAGCCGTTTTCCACGACGCTGGGAAAGAGTCTGCGGCCGGCGGTCTCCGAAGGTCCGGACCGCTAGGGCTCGTACCAGAAATCCCGCCTGGGATCGGGCATAAAAGGAATTCAGGACGCTCCGTGCACACCGTCCGAGCTTAACTTCGCGATATGTAATTATAAGAATAGTTAAAGTTTTAAATCGATACGGGATACTGGGGGTTGCTCCTTTTACCCGGTGTTTCTCGACCGACGAGGGTCCGAGCGGGAGTTGTGCCCGCCGGCGAGGATACAGCGGTCCGAGGACGACGAACGGAACAAAGCCGAATCCAGTGCCTCGATGCCTCGAGCCTTGGGATAACTCCGTATATTTATCTTTGCTCAGTAAAATCTTTCGGAGCACTGGCTACGTTCGGGATACATTGCAGAGAAAAATATCAAATTTTATCTGTAACGTCACTTCCGGTTTGAGAATATAGCTTTTAAAACGAAAGTCACGTCGCGTAGAAAAATTTGACAAATGTATTTATCTATTGGCATAATCACGGGCTAGGTCGAATTGCAGGCGCGATACTCAAATGTATCAAGCAAACGGACAATATCAACTGAACAAAGTGAAAACATACCAATAAAAGGAGTCTCATAAAATGCCCAAATAATATAAATAACAAAAAATACATCTCGTTACCAAATTTTAAGGGCAAAATGTGACACAGCTAATTCCTCTGATTTTGCAACTTTTCTTTATTTATGTCTCTCCCGAGTACGCCCGTATAGATGTATCATGGCCACCGGTATGCTACTTGCTCATTAAACCGAGTTCCATAAACTCCGCGAACGAGTGATCCGTGGTTTTTTTATTTTTTTTTATTGCGCGAAAATGCCGATATGATCCTGCCCGGGAGCGAGAAAGGCCTTTACGCGTCACACATGTAAAACAAAATTTCCACCGGTGGTAACAGACGACTGAGTCTCTGTCGGATGCGCGGACTGACTGCCGCGAATCGCGTCTCGTGCACGTCGACCGGAGGTATTGAAATTTTTGTCAGAGGAAATACGAGAAACGGGCTTTGCTCCCTTTGACGGGAGGAAGAAGGTATTTCGATAGCCTGTTGCCTGGAGGGAATGCCAGTGATCATACACTATATACATACATACAGATGGATCTCCCTTCCGCGCATTCCCGTGCTCTCTTTCCGTCCCTTTTTCCCGTGCCAGCCATCCAGAGCCGGGACACCGGGTAATATGCAAATAGCGTTGCTGCCACGATGTTACCCGTACTCAGTACGAGCAGTACCAGTACCAGCAGCGGCGAGCAGAGGAGAGAGTGCAAGGGATGCAACCGTGCCGAGAACGGGGTTGGAAAGCGTTGAAACGCGACCACGCGCGGTCTAGTGGATGGATGCCTCGTCGGTCGGACGCTCCGATGCCGCGACCGGCTAGTGGGTATCGAGTGTACACGCGTGCTGGCTGCGCCGTCGTTTCCTCGGTCGTGTGTATCGGCGGGAGCTTTGATCATAACGCGGCGCAGTCCGCCGGTGGCGCATAGGAGTAAGCTCGATTAATTAATGAGTCGGCGGTGCGGAGGATGTGCACACACGGAAGCGTCGAGCGCAGAGCGCGGCGAAGAGAGCGCGGCGCGGAGGGAGAAAAGAGCTTTGTGTCTATCGTGTTTCAAGATCCGCGTGTATGATCCTCCCCGACCGAGTTTTCATCGGGGCTGCGGATTATCCCGACGTTTCGACGAACGAGTTCAGGTATCAAAAAGGTAGTCGGACTAAAGCCCGCCATGAACCGTCGGATAACGGTACGCGTGGCCCGCAGACTGCAACGTTGAGATTCGTCGACGTCGCGCACGTTTTCAATCAGGGAGCTTCCCCGCTTGCAGCGCAAACCCCCGAATGTGTGAGCGGAAATTTTAAAATTCAGCGACATCGTTACCGGCCACGGTGCGACATGTTTTTTCAACGCGGGATTTGCGGAGCGAGGGAAAATAGCGAAATAAAATAACGTCGTTATGTCGACGGGTTCCTTCGTTTTTTTTATTTATTTTGCCGACGGAGATAACTCGGTGCGTGGAACGATGGAAGGGTTGCCCCCCGTGGGCGAGTACAGCGGGAGGGGAAACCCCGGGCGAGGGTCCATACGCCGCACGCGTGTGTGCAACCTGGTAAAACGAGACTGCAGTGGCCACCCTGGTGAGGCTGTAATTAAAAGAGTTTACAGGCGTGCAGCCCTGCGATCGTCCTGCATCCCGGCTGAACCCCACCGGGCATGATACGACCCCGTGCGTCCATGCCCTGGCGAACCGGGAAAGGGTGAGAAGAGGGGAAGACGAGCTGAAAGACACGACGATGGAGAGGGTGCGGCCGAAGAGGAGAACGAAGTGTGAAGACGGCGAAGGAAAAAGGATGTATCGCTCGAACGGACAATAGATTCCCTCCGTCCCTCATCGGCGAGAGTGACGGTCGTTACATGCCGGGCACGTAAACACATCGAACGTTTTCCTTTGTAGCGGATGCTGCAGGACAGATTGGAAATATTTGCCGCCCTCCCTCTTCCCCTCCGAGTCGACCAATGTACCCTGGGGTATCGCGACAATTTCTCCCTCCGCACTTCCTCTGCACTCTCGTCGCGTCCGGAAAGAGACCTTCGCGACGCGGAGAACGAGTGGTCTTTCGTGTCCAATAACTCTCGCTTCCGCAACTCGAAACTCCGAATTTCGACGTCCTATTTGCGAAATCGGGCGAACATAGACGGGTCTATTGATAAAAAGTATCGTAAGCGTCATGAAAAAAAAAAAAAAACAGAAGTCAGGGAGAGCAGGGCAAGACGTAACTCGACGGGGCTGGAAACTACACAAGATGACTATAAAGAAATTAAAATCGTTGAAAGTGTTTGCGCCATCGACTATACCGATTTTATTAATTATTTCCCTACGATCGTCGATCTGTCGTCCGTGAATGCATATTCATATTCGCTTTACAGAATATTCCTGTTCCCATTCTGAATGCTCGAGGGCGATTTATTTTTGTCCGACGAAGCATGAGTTTCGAAACTGTAATTGCATTTGGCTCGATATTCAATTAGAATTATCGACGGGAGCCGCCGGGTCGGGCGGCTATCAAAAAAACTATCTCGTCTCGTTTCGCAGCGCGCATTCTCCCGAGGAGGAAAAATAAACGTAAGAATTGCCGAAGTGAACAACGAAAGCTCGTGTACTTTTTAAGCAGATCGTCGGCGTCGCTTGAATATAAAAACAGCAACGAGTTCGGAGGCAAGTCGTGTCTCGTTAGATGCCGAAAGCGGGAACGGTCGAGAGACTCGACTCTAAAAAAAAAGAAAAAACACCTTCGACGTCTGCAGTTCACGAATGTACAGAGGTACGTCGAAGCGAGGGTCTCCGTACGATAAAAATTTCGCTCTACTTTCATTCCCCGGTACTCGATGCTGCTCGCCCGAAAAAACTGTTTTTTTTTTTTGCGACTTCTCGGGAAAAGGACGGGGGCCCCGTCAACCTCCCGCTCGCGGACTCTCGCAGCTTCGGAGAAACTGGGTGCCCCGGATGGTAGCGGGCTTATTTTTTTTTTTACCTTTTTGCGCACGAACCAGGGCGATGCACACCGATGACCCAACATCGCACACCGGAGAACGCCCAACGGAGTTTAATTTGCAGTAATGGGAAGTACACATTCGCACGGCAAACGAAAGATTAAAAACTCTCTAGGACCAGCCCCGTAGTCGCGCTCCGGCGACCTCTTCTCGCCCATGCTCTCGATACATCGGCGAGGTGTAACGCAACGAGAGTCGTGGAAAAAAATAACACAAAAAAAGTGAACATCGTTATGTACACAGTGATTCAGAATGCAAGGAATTTTCGGTATTTCACAGCTTTTATTTTCGCTTGTCCGTTTTGTTTCATTCGGTACGGAAGAATCACTGAAGCAAAGATTCTTCTTTTATTGTGCATCAGCCTGTACACCCAATATAAACCTATACCGGAATGCAAGCTCTCCGGCGGGCGGTGGGGGGCGGCGTTCCTTTACTGTTTTCGCTTTATTCAGCATCGCCCAAGAGGCGCCCGTTATCCCTTCCCGGTCTCGGTTTTCCCTTCTCGCCTAATTAAATGCGAAATTCCGTTCAGTTCTTTTCCGCCGTTCGACGCGATTCGAGCAACCTCCCCCCCCCCCCCCCCCCGCAACCGCTTCGCTCTCTTCCCCAGACGCCTCTCGTCTACCGATACCGCTACAGCCCCAGCTTCTCTACTCTTCCGTCCCTTTGCTCTTTTATTTTTCGCCACTTTACCCTCAGCTCGCGCCTCGACGCCCTTTCCTGTCTTGTCTCCTACACCCACGCTCTTGTTACTTCCGCTTCCCTCGCACCTCGCGCTCTAACGGCGATACTATCGCGAGATACAGAGGGCTTCGTCTCGCAAGAACGAGTTACAGCTATCGCCTTGGAAGGCTCCCTTTTTACCTTTCTCTTCGCGCTGCTCTTTCTCTCCGTCTTCCCCTTTCATCTGTCGCACGGTCTTCCACTCTTGCCTCACGTTCCTATTTTCCACCTCGCTTTTTCCCCTTCATCGTCCCTTTTTTCCTTTCGCCCGCCCGGCGCTTCCTCCAGCCGGTAAGGTCGACCGTGCAGCGGAGCCCTCCGCTGCAACTGAACAGTTGCGGCCCACCCCCTGCCCCGCACGGATATTGCCTTTCGTTACGGCGGCTAAAGCGCTCCTCACTTTCCTCTCTTTATCCTCCGTCCTCATTCCTCCAGAATCGCGCGTGGATATTTGTTTAACGCTAATTGGAAAATGCTTCCGCCTTTCGGCTCCCGGCACAGCGACGGGAGGTTCCCTCTGTATCGTAGGAAACTGTATGTTCGCCGTAGGAATTAGAATTCAAGTAGTGAATGTTCCCTCGGTCGGTACATCGGCTCGTCTCGCTCGCTCGCTCTCCCCGTGCACTTTCCATCGGCATTCTGGTCCGTGACCCATGCCTCCCTTTCCACATCCGATGCTCCCTTTTTGCGCTTTTGTGTGCACTGGCCAACGCGCGTACCAGAGCACGGCGGTGCACAGTGCCATTGAATACATAGGCGTTTACCGTATTCCCACAAGCTTCTGTTGTATGTCCTCCCAGCGCTGATGGTCCTCTCAGGGGATTATTATTATTTTTTTTTTCTATTTCGAAGTGCTCTGCCACCAGGGCTTAGGCTGTTAGCTTTTACGTAGCGCTTTTTTATGGCTGAATGTTGGCAACGTTGCTTCGACTAAATCATCGACAGCTTTTCGCGAACAGTTGCTCTCATAGCGGAAGGACAAAAAGAAATTGTATTACATTATATTATACGGTGATCAAAAATATTTTTCAAATATATGGACTAACAGGGGCCCTGACAACCCTGAACCGAAGAACTATCGCGTTCTCGACGCATAGAACAACCAACATGCATAAAATTCATTTTCGAGGATCGCCTCCGTTCGATTAGATTTTTCTTTCGATTCGTACTTCCGCGCGCATCGATCATCACGGAAATAAAATAATGGTGATATGTTGCAACGAGAGACAGGTAAAAAAAGGTACGCGCCCGTTCCTCGCGCCTGGCGAACTCGGCCGTACTGCTCGTACAGCCGGCGAACAAGTTTGCCCGGTACTCGCGTAGTTGTGTACCCAACCGAGTCGCTCGCTAAAAGACGGAGATACGCTGTTGTACGTTGTTCGAATGGCAAACGGAGGCGAAGCGAGGGCGAGACGAAGAAAGCGGCACGGAGCAACAGTGTACATATCAGCCTGCGCTGGTTCCTGGCTCTGACGTACGATGATTCATCGGTTTCGTGCCATTTGTCTCAATGCAGTCTCATACCGAGCATCTTCGTCTTCTCTAGGGTCTCTCCCTCTCGCAGGTCCGTGTTCTATGCCTGCACACATGTGTGCGCGGGTCTGTGTGGCACACGAAAGCGCGCAGAGGAGAGACGGCAATTTCAATTGCGGAGAGATGCATCGCGAGTCTCGGGATACCGGGAGCACCCGTTCGTTTTCTCTCCCTCCGCGGCGTCGAAAGTTAAAGTCGTATTAGCGAGGACGAGTAGCAAAATGACGTATACGGGAACTCGGCAGCGTCGTGAGGTGTCGAGTCTACTCGGGAGGTGTGATAGTTTCTCTAGGTACGGATTTGCCGCTCGTATGAATTTCGCAGAGAACCATAAGTATTTTTTTTTTTTTTTTAAGGATCAATCAAACTTGTTGAGCAAATATAAGTGGAAAGGATAACCGAAGGCTGACGTAAAGGTCTATCGAAGAAAATCTTAGGAAAACCAAGCATCAGAAATGCGGAACATTACCATTAAAAAATTGATTATGCAGAGCGATTATGTATGGGTGTGCGGAGTTAATTTCGTCGTGGCAATGACCAATCCGCCGAATCTTGCTCCCAGCATCCCGAAGCTCGCGCGTCGACTCGCGTACACGCCCGATTTTGGAAGGAGAGACTCGTTCGGGCGTAAAGGTTCGGGTCCGTTGGTCGCGTATGCAATCCGGCGGAGCCCCGAGAGCGATATGGACAGCGGGGTCCGTTTTATCGAATGATTTATTCAGGACGTGATCATTAATGGAAGAACATTACTCTCTCGTCGAGAATCAATAGGCGCGCGTATACTACCCCGGCGAACAGGGACGGGGCTCTGTAGCGGGTACATTCGGCGACGATAGAACGGGATTGAGCAAGAGAGAGCGGAAGAGAGAGGGATGGAAGAGATGAAAGCCCGGGCTGCTGGTTCTGGTGGTGCTGCCAGTAGGGTGTGTAACTGCTCTGTACACTCCCGACCCAGCCCTCGTCACCCGTCCCTCCTTACACTATAGCAATAGTGCACTAAATATACATATACGTGTAAATACATATATATTTACATGTGCACACACACCTAGCAATGGTGCACCAACCAATACCAGCAGGATTTCAAATGTGCGAACCTAAAGCCGACAGGGTGAGCGCGTCGAGTGAGCGTCAAGCGTTGGGTAGACCTCCGCTAAATCATGGAAACGAAGCCGTAACAAACGAAAATAAATTGCACGGTTAATGTATACCGGGCTTGGGAATGATTATTCCTGATCCGTAGTCGTCGAGCCAGATATCTATCTCGTTTGCTATCTCTTCCGTGAGGTCCGGTCGCACGAGCGGTGGGCCGCAAACCGCGACCGGCTACACCCCCGAGCGCCGAGCTCCGTTGCTCGGTTTTCATGGCTCCCCCGTCCTGCGACTGAACGATCTGGGGGGAAACGACAGACCGACGGACGGACGGACAGACAGACAGAGTTGCCAGTTATCTCGTTCAAACGGTCCCGACCCTCCGGACCGAGGCCGGCCGACTGTTCGAGAACCGACGACGAATTCGATCTCGTTACCCCGTTCTCTGCAATGAGAACACTGCGAATCGTCGGCCGGCGTGTGCGGCGCGTGTAGAATGAACAGCGATGATCCTGTCGGATGTACCCGCTTGGTCGCTGATGTGCATGCAAATTGCTTCCTCCTCCGTCGTTCGATCGTACCGAGCGACAGGAAAAAACATCTGGACGACGATGAAGAGCGGACTGGAGAATGATAGCGTATACGATTGTGTATATCGGAAGGTGGAATGAACGAAGGAAATTTTTGAAATTTACGATTGTCAGGGAGAGAGATAGAAAGGAGACGGAAGAGGGAAGTGGGAAAGACGGTCGAGTCTCGGTGGTAGTCGAATGTAATGGCCAGACCGTCGCCTCCGCCGATGCGTGACAAGAGCAGCCGCCCTACGAACAAGAGCAGCACACCGGCTCTCTGGGCATCGAGCAGAAGCTTTCGAGGGTTCGGAGGCCCGAAGTCTGGAGGCGTAACACGGGTCTAATAGCTCGTTTGATCCACGAAACCCATCCCCGTTCGCTCTTCTCTGGCACCCTACCCCTCGGGGCTTCTCCGGCATCGTCGTCCCGCTTCCTTGATCATTGCTCGTCCGTAAGGAGAATCATCGAGGCTCACCTCCGCCTCGGGTTTTCGCTGCTCCTCTTTCCTGTCGCCTCCTTCTCGCCGACACCGGGCCACCTGAGAGCCTCGGTTCGTTGAGCTTTAATCCCGTGCTCTGTCGGCCCAAGAAAGCTTCCTTGCAGCATCACCGGATCCCCGTTCAATCTCAAATTAATAATAAAGCGTCATAGATCGGCGGTGTCTACTGCGCGAAACACCCTCGGCGAGACAGAACCGGGAATGGGACATACCTGTGTACTTTTGCCTTTTTGAACCTTTTTCATCTACCATATTCAGTAGTTCATGCGTGCGGCGCAATTTAAAAACAGTGCTTACGGATAAACGAATCAGCTCGAGTGCAAATAGAATTTGACTAACCATTTTTTTTTCAAATCTGTCGGAGCGATGAAACGATTATTGGAAAACAATGATGACCATGGTAACGAGAAAATGATAAAATGTATGAAAATATTGATGCTCAGGGGACAGAGAAGGCAAGCCGGGATACGCCCGGACAAAACTCGCTGTGAATGTTCGCCATTTGGTAGAATGCGTAAAAATTAATTTGGTACCAATAGTCAATTTACCCTACTTTCCCCCTGTAATTAATAATACTGCTAATTCACATTAACATTGTACAAAAATCATGCATTTCAATAACTATTTTAGTTAAATTCTATGCAAAAATTGACTGAAATATTTAGCATGCTGAGGCTGCCTGGGTCACTGACAACGCAAACGCCAGATGAATAACCGTCAGCGGGCATGGTTGAAGAAGCGACGTAAGTGAAAGTACGTAGTAGATACCACTGTGCACGGGGCGAGGTGGACGAGTTTTTCGCTCGGATGGATGGGACGGTGGAACGATAGAAGATACTCGGCAAAGCTAAGAGAGATATATATCCAGAGGCGAGCGAAGAAAAGCAGGAAGGACGAGAGGGCCCGATGAGCCGGGCAGAGAGGAGCACGGGCTCCTCCGCCCGGCGGACTCGAGGGAAGGAGCGAGGCCGAAGGAAGGGTAGCGAAGAAGAGGAATGTGGAATAAGAGGATGGTCCTTAAAAGTTCGAGAAGTGCCCTCGCTCTTCCCTTCGCTCGCTCCTGGTAGCGTAGTCGTCGTTCTTTCGCTACCCTATCCTTTCTACCCCCAGCCCCGAAACGGCACATCGCGCATCGCTTTGCCCTCCTGGACCGGAGCAACGGAGAAGCGTTAACACAGGAATAAGTGGAAAGAAGCGAGATCGCTCGGGCGAACCCCCTCGCCCGACGGAGCAAGGAGCCAGCCAACGGGAGTTGTTATCTAATTTTACTCTCAACGCTTCTTCGATTTATTCGCCAACTTCTCGACGCATTACAATATGCCACGCTAACGGAGAGAGGCTCCGGATCGCGCGTTCCGTGCACCCCCGGCGTTCGACGTCGTCGAACCGAACTCCCCGGGGGTGAGTTATTTTTTCGTTTTTTTTTTTCTTTCTTCTTCGTTCTCCTTCAACTCTCACTCTTTTTTATTCCGCGATCACCCACCTCCTCGACGCACCCTTGGCTTGAAGTCCTCGTAGGATCCAGCAACTTCCAATGCGCGGCATCGACTGCTGCAAGTGTTACTTATCGCGAGCGCAGACGCGAATAGCATCTCTCCTATTCTGCATTGTCTCGCTGCACCGGAGAGCATCCTCTCGCCTCGTTACTTGGAATCTTCCTCGTCTCGTTGATATCGCATCGGCGAACACTGGGCAGGCCCCGATACACGCAAACGTAAGAAAAAAAAAAATTCTTCACTTGAAACAACATTACGGAAGGCTGTCTCGAACTTGCACAATGCAGTGAGCAATCCCGTTAATTCGAGCCTGCTTTCACGCGATTGGTTTTTCGAGCGATAATCAACAAAGCTCGACGGGCTCTTGTTTGCCAGATTATAAGAAGGCGTGCAACATTTTTGGAATACTATCGGGACCGAGGGGATCCGAGTCGGAGCTCGCTGAATTGGGGAATTAACGATAAACGAAGCGAACGTTCCGTTCGAAGTGAACAAGTCACGTCGAAATATTTGTCGGGCGTTAATCCGTTTATCAAACAACGCTAATAATCGCGCATTATTCAGCATGTTCCACGTTGGAAAATTGGTGAAGCTACGTGCCGATGCGTCACAGGCGTTAAGTTCGTCTCATCGGTAGCTCGGACGAGAGAAACAAAGCTCATTCGATAGAGCCCGACGAAATTACTCTGCAAATCGAAATCCTCTGTCATCGCTCCGAGCATCCTGTCCGGCAGCGATGATACCGATAAATTGAGCGGCTCTGGAGTGACACGAACGGTTTAACTCTTCAAGTCCGAAGGCTCTTTGATGTTGAAAAAAGAAAACGCCGCTAATGGGGATAATACGGTGCAGTAGACATTAAAACGTTAAATAGAAGCATAGCAAACAGATAATAGGAGTTACAGATAATAGGACTCTGCCATCGTCAACGAATAATAGGACTGCTCATCGTCAAGCGTATGAGCAGTCGACACCGCCCTGCCATTTCCGAACTCAGGCTTTCCGAGCCCCTCCGTCGATAATCGGATCTTGCGTATCCCATGTTCGCACCCGATCGGAGCGAGCACCGGGCTCTGGTCATCGGAGTGTCGAGAGGATAGCTGGATATAAGAGACGACACGGAAAAGTTCGCCGAGGCGCCAAAGAGCAGCCGAGTTCCACAGGGCTCCGATTTCTCGGGCTCTCTCCGGTGTTCGGTTCTTTTCTCTTCTGTGAATCGGAGGCTGTCTAGCGAGCGGAAAACATCGACGCCCGATATCCGACATCGCCGGTGCTCACCGGACGCCCTCGTTGCACTCGTTTCCTCCCTCAGTCAATGCTATTTTCCCTGGGATATCCCGTTATCCCACAGAAACGCTGGAGAGAATTTACGGTAGAGTGGCACAGTCCCCGAAAAGAGTAACCTCCGAAACGCACATCACTCGAAAAATTAATCGCCAAAACGCAACGAAATATATATTTTACGGTGCGTACGATTCTAATTTTTCGATACGGCGCAATCGGACTGCTCCAATCAATTACCTATGATTTTTATGACCGAAATTGAATGAATGTCATTCAGTGTCATAAAGTGACATTTTGGGGGTTAATTTTTCGGGGGATAACCGTTCGGGGACTATGCAACCCCACTGAATTTACACCCTGCCTACTCGGCCCGACTCCACTCGTCAGAGCCTGAATCGCTTCCCATCTTGGCCTCGTGTCTCGCCAGATCCTGAAAAGAAGTCGTGAGAACGCTCTCCAACGCTTCACCGTTTTCACTCTGGCACTAATCCCGTACAATCCGCTTTCCCAGCGCGACAAACGAAAAACAAGAATGGCCCCTTTCGATTGGATCATTACCGTTCGATCGAACTTCCGAGGGAAAAGAATCGACATCGCTCGGTGAGTCTCAGATTCGGCGAAGCTGTTACCGAAACTATCAACGGAGTTGCACGCTTCGCTCGGAGCTCGAAGCAATCCCCGGAACTTTCAGTCTCGCCACACGATAAATTTTCCACCATTTTCGCAGTACCACCGGCCGGATAATAACTGTCCGTGGGATGAGCAAGCGTACTTGCTCCTCCGCACTTGCGGGACGCTAATGAAATCCGAAGGGGACGCAAGCGATTTCTGAAGGCGCAAGCTTATCGGGGCGAAGGACGCGGCGGCTTAATCTAACTCCGTGCAGACTTTCCAGCCGCAGGGGTCTCTCTCCCGAACCACGGGGACCGATTCGCTTCCCAGGTTCGCCGGGTTCGTCGCCGTTGCACGCCCGGCCAAACGCCCGGTTCAAATTCGGCCACGCCGAGGAGACGGGCGGCAGGAAGCCATCCACGAAACTTGTCCTCGGGGTCGGCTCGTCCGGCACAACCCCCCCGCACCGCACCAGGCCTCAACGATGCTCCCCGAAACGGGAAGCATACGTCAACGACAATGAAACTTAGTTCGATGAGAAACCCCGGGGTGTCGATGCTCTAAAAGCCACTTCGACCAATCCCCCTCCCGGCTCCACCGACGGCAGAGAATCTCCTCGCGGTTGGCTCGGACTTCGGATATCGCTGGGAGACACCCGAAGTTTAGTTACCGTGATACTTGAAAATCTCGAGATATCGCCCGGTAGAGCCATCCAAGTTTCCTCGGCTCGTTGTGGATCGCGAATTGAACTGCCCTTACGACCTAATCCTTCGGTACTGCCCGCGAAAGTGCTTACCTCTGGCTTTACTAGGATACCGGGTATCAATAGTCTCCTTGCATCGATGGAAAAAAGTAACATCAGATTCGGTTAATCTTCCAATTCGCCAATGGATCAATTAGTGTCCGGGTATTTTTTTTTTTTTTACTCCTTCAGGATGACCGGGAATCCAAGGAATTGCTTTTCGGCCGAGGGTACGTCTGGGAGAGCTTGGTGCGGGCAACTGGGACATCCGGCTTGTGGACGACTGACGTTTAACCCCCGGCAACGACAAACACTCCCGAGGGCGACGCGAAGAGCACTTCTCACCAGGGAGCTGACTGTTCGGACCTTCGAGTAAGTGATGTATCGGGTACAAGATGTGGAGAAGGAAAGTGTCCCCGGCCGAACACACGCAGCGGGAAGCCCGTTCGCTGCAACGGTCAGCCAGGTACTTCAAAGCGAACAGCCCACAGGGGTGATCCTGGCGGCCGATGTAAGTTACGTCGCGGCTGTAACGACGCGGTCGTGTAAGCCACTGACTTATACAAAAGCTCCCGTGGCGCACGACGGGATCTGTTTGCCGATCGAACATCATTCTCGCGTCGAAAATGCGACGCGATTAATGTTTCAAAATCATTAAAGAAACACGATAAACACGATAAAAAGAAATCAATAAATCGAAAACCGGAGACATTCAAATTTGTTTTCCTAAGAAATGTCATTCAATTTTATTTTCTCCATTCTCTTATCCGTCACATCTCTTTCGTTCGCGAGAACTTTCTCTGTGAGGGAACAAATAAAATTACAGGAGACGTTCTCCTCGCGGGAGGAGTTCTCCGAGTGAAAGCAAATAACGAGGAAGCCGCGTGGAAATTTATAATTTTCCGGGTACTTTGTTTCATTGTCTCTGCGAAATCTCGAGGTGAATGTAACGCGGTCGCATTACAAAAAAAAAAAAGAAAAGAAAGTAAAACGTTGGTTCCGCAGTGGAGAGCTATCCCGTCACCGGGAAAAGCTACGAGCCGAGGGTTGACGATATCGCTTCCTTTTATTTCTTCACGCTTCTGCCACTCTCGTGACTCGACGCTGGGTCACACGTGTGACCCGACGTTGAATTCCGCTGTACTGCTGCACACACGTGCGGAACGTACGTGAGAAACTCAGCGATGCGCGTGGTTACAATTTTTTTTCTCGGCAATTTGTCCCGTCGAGCAGTAACACTCGGCTAAATGGGCGCTCGAGTAGGAAAAGGGAGAGCATAAAAAAAAAAAAAAGGGAAAACAAAATTACTGGATATATACGGTAACAGGCGTATACCGAGGGAATGAAAGTATCCATCGTTGGGAAGACACAAACGACGACGACGATACTGGAGGGCTCGAAGAGAAAGAGGATGGGGAGGGACAGAAGCTCGCCCGAATGCAATCGGTAAAGTAATTTCAGTTTATTTAGGGGCAGCAATGCGAAACCGTCGCGAGTGTAAGGGCGAACCGGAGAGGAGATATGGGTGGAAGGGGTGAAGAGCCCCCGGAAGAACAGAGCGAGAGAGGATCGAGCCGGTAGAGATCGGAAGATAGAAAAATAAAAAAGAAGAAAAAAAATAGAAGGGGGTCTGGGAACGTAAAGTAGAGAACAGGAAACGCCCTGCTCGAAATCCACTCTCGTCCCCTAGAGTGGATGCGGTAAGTACACTCGCGCGTACGACCGCCGACTCTAACCTGATGGGTTAAAGGGAGGAAGAAATATGCACATATCTGTACAATAACCGAATAACGTATGCATTCAATCGCGGCTTCTTCTCTTATTCCGGCCCTCACGAGTCACCCTCGTCAAAGCGGTCCACCTACATTTTTTCGAATCGCTGTTTCCCCGACGCATTAATTTTTGCTGCTGTCGATTCTCCTCCGAGACGGCAAGAAATTCCTCGAATTACCATTCGGTATTTTTTTCCTTCCATAATAGATTTTTTTTCCTTTCTCGATAGAATCGAAGAGGCCTGTATCGCAGACATGTGCGATCGTTCGCGGGAGGGAAGGGACAGACGTTCGGAGGGATAGGAAAAAACGGCCGAGGGAAATTGAGACGACTGAGCCGGGGTGAACGAGATCGGAGGGAAGCGAGGAGCCTCCGAGTAAAAGTACCGTGATAAAGGGATATTGTTCAGCTGGGGCGTGTGTGTACGAGAAGCTAAATGGACGGATAAGCTCGAGCGGAGAACTTCTGAGAGGCAGACGGTGCTACCGGTGTGCACGGCCAGCAGGAGCAGCAGAAGCAGCAGACCTTCATCCCACCGGGGCGCTGATTCTCGCAGTCTCCAGGCTCCATTTCTCTCGGCTGGCTCTCCCTCGCTCGTTCCTCTTTTCGCTCGACTCACCGTGGAACGTCGGGGGTCTCCTAACTGCGAGCCGAGCTCGGTATAGCGAGCCCAACTGCAGACTCCACCTCTCGCTCCCCAACGGGTCATGGAACTTGAGAATCACTGCCGAGGACGGCGCGGGGGGCTACCGACTTTATTGGCTTTTAAGACGGGCGTAATTAAAATGTAAAGGGTTGTCAGCTTCTCCGCCTCTCTCGCGCCCTTCTCGTCTGTTGCTCAATCTCGTTCGCCCGCGGCGCGGGAGAAACGACCGCTCTGGAGTATAACCCGGCCCCAAAAGCCCTCCGCTCCATTCGCCGGGAGTGCGCGCCTGGAGAGCAAGAGATCTTCGAGTTTCGAAACTGACGGGAACCTCTGCCGCGAGGAAAAGTCTCTTCAGACTGTATTCCGGGTTCCGGTTATGCCCCCCGTCCGGCCTTCTCGTCAATTCGCCGGATCCGGCCCCGCTGCACTCTCGGTTTGACTTTCCACCTTCCTGCGGCTCGCCGTTTATTGATATTCCATCAAATGTTTTTATTGTCACGTGTCATTGTTGTTATTCTTACTTTGTGAGAGGAGAAATGTATCGGGGAAATCGAAGATACGAAATGAGAAAAATATTAATAACGTTCGCTCCGATGTATCTCGTAGCACAATGGAAAGGCAGCGGCAGTCACTGAGTGTCTTTTATGAATTTTTTTTTTTCTTCTGTAGTCTGAGAATTTTCTCTGTAATCTCAGTTTTTATCCGGACGGGGCGTCATACCGGAAATTCATCACTTCCGGTCGAAAAACGAGATTTTCAAAACCGGAAGTGATGTTACAGAGAAAATTCTCAGACGGAAAAATAACTCATCGCGCGGCCTCGCACTCAAGATCCTCGCGCTCAGCAAGTCGGGAGGGCGAACATCTCGCGAATAAAGTCAAAGTACACAAGACGAGGGGAATGAGGAGATAAACGACGTCGTCGTTTTCGTCCTCGTCTACGCTCTCTCGAACTTTTGAAGAAGATCCGGCAGGAGAACGCCTACCGCGCTACCCCACCGAGCTCTTCGCAACAAACGAGCCTCGGCATTCTCTCGCTTTATGCTCGCGGTCCATTTCTCGAAACGATCGGATAAGAGCTCTCTCGGCTGGCTGTCTTTCTCCTCTGCAACTGTTCACATTCTCAGCCCTCCGACGTGACAGCGTTCCCAACCGAACTTTCTTATGTCAAACGAAACGATGAAATATAATGGAAATTGACAAGGCTGTCGAGTGGCAATAAAAACATACGGGAAGCTTCGCAGGTTTTTTAAAATTTATTTGTACATTTACTTATTTATTTATTTATTTATTTGTTTAGTTATTTATTTATTTTACTGAACAGAATTTGTGACGGAGTGGAACACATTTATATTATCTTCGGGAAACGCTCGCTGACTCGATGCCAGTCAAATATACCTGTGTCGTTGGCGAAAATTGCATTTCTTCTTCCCGACACGGTTCGCCCGGCGTCGTAGACACGCAGCACCGTGTGTCGGAAGAATGGAGTTCGGGTGGGGTTTTGTGTGCACGTGAACGCAAAATGAGAGAGAGCTGAGTGTGAGAAAAATAAGTGGTTGAAAGCTTCGGGCACGAGGTAGATAAAGGGATGAGCGCCAGTGCGAGGAGAGCGTTCAACGTGTTCCCTCTCTGTCGCGTACACTGAAAAATCTGCGCTTTTACGGGGGTTGTCACGTAACGTTCGCGGAGTATACGATATTAGCGTCAAACGAGAAATACACTCGAGCTGCAAAGATATTTTATTTCATTTTACTTCACGTTAAATGAAGAAAAATTATCTGTTCATCCCGATGCGCCGTTTCTCGTGTGAGAAACGTTTCGGAAGACGTCTAAAATAAAAAATAAAAAGGCAATTCAACGATTTCACCCTGGAGATGTTTCGAGCGGAATATGATAACAGATTTTTTTTTTATGGACGTCCCGTATTCCCACAATTGATACGAGTACGTTATCGATATACGAACATGGCACGAATGTCGTAGGATTCCCCGGGGTGCGAGCAGCCGTTACTATTAAAATTCATTCGATTTGATTTAACAGGTGAACGAACGGCGTCGAAGGTACCTTTGAACCTTTCTTTCGTCGACGACGCGCTCTCGAGTCTCTCCTAGTCTGCTGCTCGTTCCAAGCCTCATTCGCGCCGTTGAGCACGTTATACCAGCCAGGGCTTGAACCAACACTCCTTTCACGTCATTTTTTATTTTTATTCCCCCTCGCTCTCTCATCTTATTGAGAATACTCGTTAATTACACACAGCAGTTCGCCTCCTCGCTTTTTCCCCTCGCTCTCCTTTCCTCCCAGCCCCGTCGGGAGTCTCTGCTAAAGCAGCTGCCACTGCCTGCGCTATCCTGCGCAGTCTCATCGTTTCCGTTCTGTCTACTCGGGAGCGCATTTTTTACCCAGCATGACTTTTTTCACCCGGCAGCAATCGCCTTCCAGATGAGTCGCAAAGTAAAAAAAAAATCAACGAATATCACTCGAATTCACAAAAATATATATCCCGCACCGATGTTCGACCGGACCACCCGTTTATTCGTCGGTTCATCGCACCCGAACAAGTTCGACACTGATGACGATAGAATCGAGAAAATCCGAGGTACCACTTTAGCAAAGTGAAAAGAAGCTGTCGATGATCGCGTTGGACTTTTTCGCTTCGATCGTCGTCAATCGATTCCGCTCGGCGGGATACACAGGGTAGGTTGTAGAGGCGACCTATCCCGAAGGGTGGTACAGGGGGACCATGAGGAGGTCTCCGACAGGACGAGAGAACCGCGGCGTCAAATGGGCCCCATTATATTCGTGGCCTGTGGTAACAACACGATATCTGCCGCGGGGCTCTCTTGGCTGTTCCTCGGCACCACCCCCTCCCGCCGCACCGACCCTGAAACACAGCCGGGACCAGAAAGGCTAGCATCCATTTATTCATAGTGCTTCATAAATAAATGTATGATAGCTGCCTCCCCGGCGAACATCGCCGCGACCACGAGCGAAACTCTTGCTCTTCTCACCCACTCCCCGTGGAACCACCACTCACAACTCTCTCATCCCCCCCCCCCCCCTCTCCCCTTCGTGCACACATGCACACTCTCGCTTTTCCATCTTCCACCCAAAAACCCCTTTCCACCGGATGCAACCCCACGGGCCACCTCCCACGGGCATTCCACCGTGCATTCTCTCCGTGCCGTTCCACCCCTACCAATGCATGGATATGTTTATTGGTGATTATACACAATACTATACCCGAGGAACGAGTAGATAAAGCGAGCGTTATTATTCGCTTACGGAAAATAAAGTGGCTCCTCTCCCTCTTGGAAACTTTGATCAATCGCTCCCACGATACCCCGGAGGTTCTCTCTATTTTACGTTCAACCGAGCGCTCTCGTATCTGCGCCGATCTTGCACACGGGTTGGTAAATATGCAGCTGGTTCGGTCTGCGGCGTGTGGTGGGCGAGCGACGGCATGGGGTTTGACAGAGGAGCCGGCGAGAAGCGAGTAAAAACGTCCGGAACGCTCGAAAATCCCGGCGTCATCCGTCTGGGAGCGATAGACGAGTCGCGGAATCCTCACCGAAGTCAGACGGGATGAGGGACGTCGTCGTCGTCGACGTCGGGACGCGCATGCATGATCCGGGCATAAAAGCACCGAGCTTTTGTCTTCCCGGCTCGGGACGGGGCCGACCCCGGGACGATAGACGCACAGCCGGTGTTGCTGGCAAGCCGGTCGGTAGAAACGCACAGACACGTGAAGAACAACATGGAAACCGAGACTCGATACACGCGCCAAGCTGCAGGGGTCCATTGGGATGCGGCTCGGTTAAAGGCCCTCGATCGAAGTCGGCGGTGGAGGAAGACATGCACAAAGCGGGCGACGAGAAAAAGAGGACGAGGAGGATTGAACGAGGATAGTACGAAAGAACAGTGCGGATTCGCTAGCTTTCCTGTACGAATAAAAATTGTACTCCGAGGTCGTAAGAAAAATTGTACGAGGAAAAAGATCTACTCGCTTTTCCCCATTAAAAATTGCGTGTACGGAGATTTCTTCTTACATCAAACTAAAATCCCGCGATCGTTTGTAATTCCCCGCGTCGGCTATCCCGTCATGGGCCCCACGACGAAGAATTACGCGGAGATTGCGCGTCCCGTGTACGGCGGGACGGACGAGGAACGGAGAAATCCGAGAGCCCGGAGATAAGAGACGCTGGTGGGTTGGAGGAGGCGCGGTGGATAGAGTTTCGCGGATGAAATCTCAGAGGACGACGTTCGCGTTGTGTTTCTATCCGGGAGTAAGAGCACCGCGGCCAGAGATGAAGCGAAGAGATTTCGGAAAGAGAAAGTGAGGATAGCGGGGGGAAAAGACGACTGCACAGGCCTCGCGGTGTACGGGCACGGAATGACGAAAAAGGAAAGACAAAAAAAAACACCGGGAGTCTGTCGGTGAGAGTCGGAAAGCAGACGCAGAGAGAAGCGGGATGAGACAGAGAGAAGCGGTTATTCTGTAGTGGTTGCGGTGCACTGGTTGCTCTTCGGCACAGAGAACAGAGTGGAGCAGACCCAACGCCGGGAGAAAGTACAGAACGGAGAGAAAGCGAGGCTTTTGTTTCATGTTTCAAGTTATTCCCGGGGGACAGATTAGCCCCCGTGCTATTCAGCTGCGCGAGTGTGAGGGAGAAAGTGAGGTAGAGTCGGGGGCGGGGGCGGGGGGGGGGGGGGGGGGGGGGGATGGAGCGAGAGAAACGTTCGCTCAAGAGAAAGGAAAATGGCTAGGGAGAAAGCACAAGGGACTGCACCCTCCGTCCGCCGAGCGAGGTGGAAAACTTGGATGCCGTTGTATGCTGCCTAGTTTACAATACAGGATTAAGCCGACGTCGGGAACCCCAGTAGCCGCTTGCATAGTACCAACTCTCGGCGAACAGGGCGAGCGAGAAACTTAAAGCTCTTGATAAGCTCTCGCACTCTCTTGCCTTTACCCTGGATAGGAATAGCGGCGGCAGCCTCAGCAACAGCGGCAACTCCGACTGCCGTCATACACCGGGCGCAGCCCGCGTCTATCTGCCTGGAAGAGGTCCCCGTCAGCCGAAGCTCAAGGAGTGAAAGTGAGGAAGAAAAAAATATGTTCGTTCTCGAAGAGCTAACGGAAGCCTCTTTTCCACCGAGGTCCCGTCCCGTCAAGGATACGGGCAAATGTCCGGTAAACAAAAGTCCGTCCACCGAACTCCCGGCCGACTTCCGGGTCGTATTTCGCCAAGCGTCAGCCAGCGTCGCCTGACCGAGGGCATCGAGGTTTATTTCCTTCTACCTCCTCAAGATCGATCGTCAAGAGTGGGCGGATACGGGGAAGAGAGTGGATTATCTAGCATCGCTTTGAGGAGTGTGTGCACGATGTTAAATTTAGTGGAAAAGATTTGCTTGACAAAAGATGAGAAGGTGGAATTTGTGCGGGGAGAGTTTTCTTGCCGGAAGGGGGTCAAGGCGGCGGGAGAGCCGAGGCAGAGGTCTCGATGCCTGGCTTTCCGCCTCTGGAAACTCCGTCAGTGGCTGCCCGGAGAAAAAATTGAGGGTCCCTCGCATGTCCGAAAGAAATAGTAGGCACACAGGATACGGGATGGATGTAATGTTATGGTACGTTGACCGCCACGGCCCATGTGCTGGCCTCAACCCGAGCTGGGCTCTCCTCGTCCTCTCTTCCTCTCTGGGCTCCCGCAGAAACGGCACTGGCAACAGAGTCTGCAGTATGGCGCCCCGCTACGTTGAATTTACTTCTTGCCCTCGCCGCATTGCCGCCACGACTTTCATATACCATTTCCCTTGTCTTTTTTTTCCCCTCTCCTCCACCTCCCGCTCTCCGAGACCACGAACATTACCGTATCTCCTGCTCTCCACCCTCGGCTGCGACCCTTCGCAGGCTGCAGTGCAGAGACTGTCGGGAAAAGTGCTCGGAGTTATGTTTCCGAAGAAACAGCACACGCTCATTCGCCAACTGTAATCCTCGGCATGATAACGAAAAAAACCTTTGTTGAATAAAAATTTCTATACACTTTTCGGGAGATCGCTGAGAAAAGAAATGTCTAACTCGGAGCAACCATTCTCCGGAGCCCTTTCGAATAAAGCGTTTCCGAAAGCTCTATCCATTTTCAGCTGTTTCATCCGTCACATTGCGTTCCTCGTTTTCAACCCTATCCATCCGGCTTTCTTATTTCTCCTTTACCGTTTTCATCCTCGGTCCGCACATTTGTTTATACGAGTGGATGGTTCGCTATCTCCGACCCTCAGTTTTTTCAGATCGTCCTAATTTGCATTCCCACGGCACCGCCCCGTAAAATAAAGGTTATCCCGAGCTGCGAGGCACGTTCGGAGACTGGTTTCTCTCACGTCGCGTCGAGCGAGTCGACACCTCCGTCTCGTTCCTTGCCATCTCCCGTGCGAGGGAGCTTTCTGGACTGTTTCTCAGCCTGCGAGCTCTCGGGGGTTTCTTCGAACGGCCGCAACGAGAAAGCCCGTTACTGCGAATAGGCGAAATCGTTTTCACGACTATCACCGACTTCGCCGCTCTCCTCCTCGTGGGAGAATATCATGCAGTCCGCAATATCGTAAGGTGCGGACAACAACAGCCCTCGAGAATAATTTTCTCGTATGGAAAAACCTAACCGTTCAGCTCGCTCTTCGAATCTCGCATGCGAAATAATGTAACTCTGTCGGGCTTACGGAGTCACGTACCGATACGCTGTTCGCACTGCCAGATTTTTCCGCGCCGCAAAAACCCTCGAAGAAACACATTTCTTGGGGTCGTTGAGAGAAGACGATAGAGACGCGTATTATGTTTTTATTTTTATGTTATTTTTATGACGCCCGGTCCATATCGAACATTGACTTATGAGCCAATCTGGGTGTGGCTACATTCGTCACATACACCCGACATTTCGAATTGTAGGCTGTTCGCTTGTTTGTCCCGATCCTCGGACACAGCTCCGAAGACCTAGCAGGGGGTGCGAAGAGAATGAGAAGAAATCCTATTAAGTGTTCCAAGAACTAACGGATATGCGATGGACATCGAAAAGTCACGACGGCTGATATTCCACGGGTACGCGACGACCCGAAAGCGCCCGAGAGCCACGGAAGGATCCGCGAGTGGATAATAATAAAGTAAATTTATTTTGTAATCCCGAATAGTGAATTCGAGTCACGCGAGGCCTGACCCTGACGAGAAGCGAATAGATAAGTTAGCGTATAAGCGTGGCTACGTGAGAAGGATGGAGTTTCGCCTGACAAAACAGGCTGAAACAACTCGACCGTCGAGAAGGGTCGTGTTTTTACAGGGGCTTGGTCAATAAGTCTTCGCCGCCAGTGCCGTCAGGTCGCCACCCTTCTCTGTTACCCGAGAGCGCGTTTCTCTTATCCTTTCTCTCCTTCTCTTGTCCTCATGGCCAGCGGCGATGTGGAGTCTCGAGACGAAAGCTGGCCGACGGAATCGTCATCTTTCAACCCCATCGGCAGCGCGCTGCAGTCGACTACTAACAAAAAACGGATCTAGCCGGAAAGTTCTCTTCCAGCAAAGGTCGAACACTTTTTCCATTGGTTGGCCGACCATCTCGCAACACCCTGGGCACACCTTTATCTCTTAGGGAAATAATTCGTCGCAAAAGAGCATTGGACACAGCTCGTGGACTCGTGCTTTCCCACTCCTTCAACGGTGAGCAAGGACGGATGGATGAGATCGAATTGAGAAACGGAAAACAGAAGGTATCGGGAGTACAAGCCATAGATCACGTCGGATCTCCGTCTCAAGTTGATTATTCAATCCGGAGCTCTTCGTTGACGTTCCTGGTCATAGCGGGGGATCCCAAATCGCGTTAGCCCCATTCCAACCGGCGATGCCTCCGTAGAACGTGGGACGCGATATGTGAGAGCACCCGGAAGCACCCGGCTCGAAATACCGGATGTTGCGGACCGAACCAAGAACCGGTGAGAGCCCCGCGTGGACGAGGGACAAGAGGAACGACCTACTTTCTCGGGGATACAGGGGATGAGAGAAGTAGGCTGGACCGAGAGGGGGGAAATACCTGGTGCCTAACGATCGTACGGACAACACAACGTTCTCCGGCAGGCGGTGGAAGGGCCCCCCGAGGGTCGGTGCAACGGGCGTCTCGACGCCAGCGGAGTCAGCCGACGTTGGTGCAACTCGGTCCGTAAATCTTGAGGGTTGTGCGCTACCTCGCGAGCGCCACCTGCCCACCCTCCCACTTTCCATGATTAACATCCTACCCCTCGCCTTCCTTCCTCTCTCGCTCTCGCCGGTCCCGTTCTCTCTCCTCCGACCGGCACCGAGTTCCGGTTTGTACATGTACGCCATGGTTGTTCGAAGGCCTCCTCCTCTTACCTCCCACGCGTTCACCAAGTTCCGCCAAGTTTTCATTTCTTATAAGGCAGTCAGAACCCCGACCGCTTCCAACTTTATCCAACGTCTTTTCGCCTTTTGTTGGACCAGTTCACGATGGTCCTTTAGCAACCCCCTGCCACCCCGGTAGTAGCTCACTCGTCATTCCAACTATACCTCTTCGCTCTTTCAGAACACTTAAGAATCCTCCTAACTTCCATCCAAATGCACATTCACAGCCTCGGATACACCGACAATGGCGCTACTTATCGGTCATGCGAACGGATTATCTTGAACGATAACGATTTCAGCCGTTAATCTGTTCCGCAAGTTCCACGCGGGACACCGTACTGCAGTCTCAATTTGTTCGTATACGTTTGGACGCACAAGCGTCGCTCGTACGCGCAGTCTAGTTGCTCGGTCATCATCGTCATCATCATTGTGCGACGGTACGAGTCGAATGTGTCGCCGTTAAATTGGAAAACGTGTCCACACGCCATTCACGTGACATGTCCCATTTGTTGTGCCAAACACATCAGTCCACCAATCCCCCTATAGCCGTAACTCGTAAGGTGGATTCTACCGCGGGCGTATATACTCCATTCCAGTGGTAAATGATCGCGAGGTCCCTGCGCCATCCAGTTTGACTTGATCTTCATGATTTGACCGATTTGGCGAGGCATTAAGCGCACGCGTACGTGCACATCCAGTTGGATCGGGCTCGGCAGGGCAACGCGTACGATCCATGAGCATATGTGTTTCCTGTTCCCGCATCGCTGGCCACAGTTTGATTTGGCCAGGCCGGTTGAAACAAAGACAAGCGTACGGCGAGAGAGGGTGGGTGAGAGAGATCGGCTCCGTGGATGAAGCAAACGGGGGAGAGATCCGTACAATGCGAACAAGAGAAACGGAGGGAATTCGAGGACGAGGGCGGGGGTGGAGATTTAGACCAAGCGAGAGTGTGTAACGGCTCGGTGGAAGGCAACATGCCAAACTGTCAGACAGCTAGCAGCCTGCTAGAGGTACACGTGTTCTCAGGGGTGGCTTCGCAGCCATTGGTATGCCAATACGATACCGGTTGTGTGCCGCGTCTCTATCGCTCTCCTGGCTCTTCAACTCGTCCGACTCTCGGGCTTCCACTGTTTCCTCGAACCCCCGCTCACACCACCGCTCCCATGTTCGAGCTATCTGATAACCCTTTAACGTCACTGTGACCTACTGGGCTGCGTTTGCACGCACGCACGCTCGCCCGATCACCTACCCAAGCTTCCTCGGCCAACCCTCCGCCATCCGGGCAGGGAGTCGGCAAGCGAGCAGTTGTTGCAGGCTAACAAGCAAGGGAGCAAACAAGCGAAGGGAGGAAACAAGCGGGAGCCAACCAGACCCACTCCCCGTCTTAATCGCCGTCTTGCTCCTTCGTCCTCGGTACAGCGAGGTACCATCGGCTCTTGTACGACGTGCGGGTGGCTCTCTCTTCCGCTGCGCCCCAGCCTTCTCCTTATCTGCTGATGTATAACTCGGATAGTTCAGCTACACGGATTAAAGTCACTATCGCAGGATGCTCCTGCGGGCATTAGACGCCGAACAACACCGGGTACAAGGAATAAGTCACTGTGACCACATTGGCCCGACCTGCTAGTAGTGCCATATAAAAAAAAATTCAAAGATCATCGATCGTGACTGCCGATAGTTGCAGCTTTGGAGACTCTCGATTGTTCACGGCGCCGAGACTTTGAAGCCATTCGATCCAACCACACATTTCCCCACGACGCAATACAGTACGGAAACCTGCACAATGCGTATATACTGTTGCTACTAGTTGCGGTGCAGCGAGGGTGGACCTCGATTTTCGCAACGGATCGGCGGTAGTATAACTCGGTGACGGTCGATGGAGCTGAAGAGCGGGCAAACGGTGTTCGAGCAGTCCATGCTCAACTTCCTCATGCTCTCCCTCTCTCGCATGCCTTCTCATCGAAGCTGAGAGAGAATCCAGAGGAGAAGGAGGAGCGAGAGAGTATCCGAGATGGTGTGCCGGTACTGCACAAGGGTGCGGTCGTCGGAGCGAAGGGTCGCATAGTTATTGCTATGCATATGGTGCGGGCCCGAACAATAAAACGGAATAGCTGCCGTGCGGCTTAAACATCGGGCCTGCCGCCGTTCTACCAGAGGCCAGAATGGGAGAGCCGCGAGAGGGCTGGGAGAGGGCGGGGATTTTCGAGTCGGTTTTAATCGGACTATCGGGTGCGGCTCGGAGAGGACACTCGCGAGCCAAACGTGGCGGAGCGAATTGCGTTGTTCGCCAACGCCTGGTACTACCCGCTCTCGAATTTCTCCTCCGACCCTTGTCCTATTGCGTTCGCTTCTCCTGTAAGGTCTTCCTCGCAGTCTAAACTTCGCGTTTGCATAGTCATCCGAGGCACCTCGAGAGGTACACGATTGTCTCACGTAAGGAAAACGAGATCGCGCTTGCCCTGGCGTGAACACCTAGCTGGAACACATGTTTCGAAACTGTTTTTCTCGCTGCCAACGCTATCACAGAAACCCGAACGGACTCGTCTCTCTGCGAGGCGATTACCACTGTACGGATCAACTCGAGCACGAAACGACGATTTACATTTAGTAAAAGTTTCCAATTGTCGCACACGAGAGGGAATAGAGAGGGGCGGAAGGGAAGAGATCGAGTTAGAGACTCGAATCCACTCTGCTTTGCGGATAAAACTGTTTTACTGCTGGCGACTCCGCCCGGGAAACGTGCGCGATTCGAAGAGATTTTGCCGGACCCTCGGACAAAGATGGCCGGGGACAGTAGGAACAGGGGGCAAGTTGGAACAACCCTATCGAATAATCAAATTGCTCCGGAATACCGTACTGTGTTAAATTTCCGATCACTCACCGCGTGTGGTCCGACTTGCCCCTCCTGCAACGTATACAGCCGCCACGTGCCTTCTTTTTCCATCGACCTCTGACGAATCCACTGATTTCCGAGAGTAGACGAACGCGTTAGGATCGTCGCTGTTGAAGAAATTTCAACGGAGTGCCGGATAAGGACTTGGTCGAACCTCAGATTCATGAGTACCGAAGGTCGACGGACGCTCTTGTATCCGACACAGCAGGGAAACCAGCAGCGAAACAACTCCTTCACAAAAGCGGTGTTACGAGGGATGAAAAAAAAAACGTCACGGTGCTAATCGCGGGTGCGACATGGAACTTGACGAGATCTGTCGGGAGAACCTCGGCGAAGCTCTCCCGGACGGAGCGGAGAAAGGGGCTGAGTGAGAGGGAAAAGAAGCGTTCGCGATTTCACGAGCAGCCCCCGTCGTCAGCGAGTGAACGAGCCGGCGGATCCGGAAGGGTGAGAGAGGATGAGGCGAGAGTGGCGATGGAAGCGTAGCAGCGAAGAGGGTGCGAATCGCAAATTAAAAATACAAAGTAGCGTCCGCTCGGACTGGCTCGGCGAATTCGCGAGATGACGAAGGAAGGCAAAGCAGTTCCGCGGCGAGTTGTGCCGAGGTAGGAAAAGGAATACGCTGGAAGGGCCCCGGGACGTGAGAGTGGGAGGGAAAAGGAGGAGGGAAACACGGTTGTCGGAGAACGGCAGGAGAATCCGGAGACCGGTGGAATTGAGACAAAGGGTGCCGACACAGAACAATGGTTTGTAATCTCGAACCCTTTAGAATAGTGGCGATGGTAGTGGTGGAGCCCACTGTATTCGTGAATTCACGCGGGCCGATGTTACGGTCTGCGCTCTCGGTGAGAGCTGTCCAACATCGAGGAGCGTGAAGCCCAACGCTGGCTCGCACCCTGGCCCTTGCACCCTCGTCGTTTCGGCCCTTGTACTCCGATCCTCGCGAGTTCCGCGATACCGTAACGCCGAGGGAGAGCGACGAGAAGGGGGATGGCGAGATTCGGGCCCTCCATCGCCGACGCACGGGCGTTCCCCGAACCGCCTTGTCGGATCTCGGAATCGCACAATGAGCGGGTTAAACGAATCAATTTTTGCTGCACGTTGACTCCACTCGGAAATTCCATTTCCCGTGAGCGACGGGGGCCAGGCTGAGGGAAAATTGGTGCCGGGGGCGCGGAGAGCGAAGGCAACGACGTCGACGAGACTCGTTCGGCAGTGCGGGACGAGAGGAAATAGATCGTAAGGCCGGGTCGAGGGCGATGCCGGAGGGAACGGTGTACACTGGGACGCGGGGGGAAAAGAACAGCGGGGAACGGGAGTCATCCGTGATATCAAACTTGAGTCGCCTCCGCCGGCGAGAGGCGACGAGATAGAATGAAGAGAAGAAAAAAAAAGAATTAGACGAACCCACCCGAAATTGGATACGTATTTACGGGGTCGGAGGGTCTCAGGCGCGAAAAGACCCGGAAATGGTACTCACCGTCTCCCCGACGAGTTCTCTCGGCCGGGTGTCCCTGGGTGACGCGACGAGAGCCTCTCGTCAACGCGCCGCTCCTGCTTCGCAAGCCGAAGAAAGAGGATTAAAAAATAATTTACATCACCAAGTTTCCATTCTACGGCTCTCCTCGCGCGCCACCGCGGCGGGTGCGAGCTATCTCCGCTCCAACCGCCGCCTTCCTATCCTTCATACACTCTTCTCTCGTTTCATTATTTTTTTGTTGTTGTTTTTGTGTGTTTTTTTTTTTTTTTCATTCTTCCTGGCTTTTCCCCCTGTCGCCCGCTTTCGTTCCACTCGGGCGTCACTCGCTCGCTTTCTCACCGTGCACACTCTATCTCGCACGGGAGATCCTCTGGCTCTCAATTCTCTCTGCCTCCCCTTTAACTCTCGTCGGGAGAGAAGAACTTCCGCGGATTACCATCTCACCGCGGTTCTCGTTAATATTTATTAGACGCCTCGCATCGTTGCGATGCCCGGCGAGTGTCTCTCGCACTCTTTCTCCTGCCCCCATTCTCTTTCATTTCTTTCTCCCTCGGTCTCCGAGGGCCCCGAGAGTGCGGAAGAGAGAGAAACTTTCACCCTCTAATTTTACCCGCGGTTCTCCGGGCTACCCCGGTACTGATGCGGCTGCTCGGCTTCCACCGGTAGAGAATTAAAAAGAAAGATACAAAAAAGAAAGAAAAAAGAAGAAGAGAAGATAGGAAGAAAAAAACAAAGGAAGGGCCGTGGCTGCCACTGGTCCGAAACGACGCTGAAGCCACGGCATCGCCGTCCTCGTTCTTTCGTTCCAGGCGTGTATTACATCCTGTATATGCATATACACCCCCTTCACCCAGCTTCACAGCCCCCTCTTAGATTATTCATGGTTTTCCCGTGGAAAGTATATTTCACCGACTTTCATCCGACCGTGACGTTCCTTCGGCGGGAAAGCGGAATAACGTTGCAAAAACTGTGGGAACCAACACTGGTCCACTACTTGGCAAGCAATTTTTCTCCCCACTCGGTCAGTTCTACTCTTGGCCATGAATTACGAATTTATAGGTATCGTGCCAATATTTCCATCCGGCGTGTAGCCATCGGCGTTTGTGCGCGCCGATTGTCAACCGGACCGAGTCAAAGAGAAAGGTTTCTCGTGGAAATGGTCCTTTGGTCACCGAACGGAAGGTGCTGCACCCTGGATCTTTAAAGTGTCACATCAGGCCCTGACGAGGTCCGTATATGGCCTGCTCGTGTAACGCTGTAAAATTTCTACCAGGGTGCGCAAACACGCATCCGTGGTCCCCTCCGTCGAACCGCGTTAGGTTTCTCGTCGCAAAGTGCATGAGCATTTCGATGCCATTCGCAGCGATGGGAATCATTCGGGCGTCACTCGCTTGGCCCGACACTTTGCTCATCGAGCGGATCGGAATTCCTCTCATCTCCATTCGCCATCGGCCCGAAGTGAAACGGCAGTTTCCACGCAGATCGGTAACTGTTTAACTCGGCGCTACACCAGTGACATCGCGGATGTGTACAAATATAATTGTATGGAATACATTATCTACGGTAGAATATAGAGAACGCCAGTGGAGAGGTGCGGGTTGTGTCTGTTATCTTGTACAACCGTGCCGCCCCCCTGCTCTCGAGGCCATCGAGAGGGGGAGAGAAAGCGAGGATGGGAGGTGAACCAGAGGCAACGGCGGTGCACACAGTGCACCAGGTACGGGGTATACGGTCACCTGACAAAGCCCGTACGTCCCGGTTAGCTCGCTCGCTCGCTATCTCGCCGCACTCGAATGTCCCTCCAATCTGCGTCCGTATTAATTACGGTACTCATTAAGATATCCGGTAATTCGTGGCAGGCGAACGCGTTCACAGCGGGAGAGGGAGGGAGGAGATGGAGGTAGATCTGACCCGGTATATCCGGCTGCAGCAGCTCCCAACACCCCCGAATCTACGGTGAGCTGTTGTTAGCGGAGTTGGTGTCGCGCGCTCATATCCCCCTTCCCCCGACCATTCCACCCCCTGATCCTCCCTCGAAATGACGGTATTAATTTAGCAACGGCGTAATTTTCGTTAATTAATTGATAGATTGTCAGCCGAGATAGGCAGGTACAACCGCATTCGGTGCTCGAGGGATGCGCGGGACGTTTTCGGAATGTGGAAGTCTCCGGTGCAGAGAGGCAGAGCGAGTGCGATAGCCACAGTGCGTATTATATTCCACGGTGTTTATATATAGAAAATACACAGTGTATAACGTAAAATACGTATAACTACGGACCAGTGAGAACCTACTCGACCAGGAGAGAACGACGCAAAGGACATCGAATGTGGCACCGAATCACTCTCGTCGTCGCACTGTAATCATCTACGGATTAATTAAATTCTATGTAACCGGTCTCCCGACTGCGAGGGATATAGACACGGAGTGAGCCGAACTCGGTTAATTCCCCCGCTGTCCCTGCTGTTGATTCCTCTCACTCCACCTTGCCGACCGCGTGGGGCGCGATTGGATGTCGCTTTCGGATATAATTGACTTGTATACAAGCGAGTGTCACTCGATCGGCGATTGAATAAAAATTTCGGTTTTAATCCACCCGAAATCGCACAATTGTTGGCGAAAAGTCATTAAAATCTGCGTCGGATAACGGAAAAGCAAATTTAAAAAAATTGGTATGGATAACGGTATGAGCCATTGGCCAGTTCGGCGTTAGACTTGTCTCCGCGATGTTCAGTCGACTCATCTCCGTGAATCGAACCGATTTGCTACAGGCGAGTGGGCATCATGAAACTAAAACGGGAATGGGAGTGAAATCGACGCGCGAATTGATAAGCGAAGGCTGGACCCGACCGGCGTAATGCCGGTTGAACGGTTGCTGGAAGAGGGTCAACGTTGACCATGGCTCTTAGGGGCCTAGCGCCATCAGACTCAGCCTGCCCTGTTTCGTGGCCGGAATTAACTGGAGAACCGGTCGGGAGACTGATATCTTCGGATCCGCGCTCACCGGAACGAGAGATGGAAACTCGTGGATTCTTGTTCGAGAGAATGAGCGAGAGGGTGGTATGTGTGGGGAAAGGAGTTTTGGGCGAACTCGGTGCGGGTGCGGAACCACGTTGCAACTTCATCTGGCCCGCGAAGGAGAGAGGAGCCGGCCGTTCGCGACTGCCGACTTCCGAAACTCGGGAACCTTGCCAGAAACCGTCCCGTTCCGGATCCTCCGGAATCTCTTGGCCTCGCTTATTCATCCGAATGTTCGTGTACTGGCCACCGGTAGTGTGCTGGTAGGTGACGGAGGTTCACGGTACTAAGCCCTTTTTCCACCTATCTCAACCGCGTGTATCCCGTGGTGCTACAGCGTTTGAAATCCGAGGCCGTTGGACAACGCCAGCGGTACCCGGACCAGAAGCATACCTACCCCCTAGTGAAAGTAGTAAAAGCAGGCAGAGAGAGCCAGCGTGCTCCGCCATGCCGTGCCGCTTAAATTCATAAGAGCCCCGCGAAATGTGGTGCGAATTTGCGACTTGCCAAAGTTAATTCCCGGTTTTGGCCGGGATTACGCCTGGGCCCTTCCTCAGTTAACTCATCCCGGAGAGCTCGCTTCCCGGCATCCACCAGACCCTCCCTTCATCCCTCTCGGAAAACGTTCTCATCCCCCTGTAACGTCCCTTCGCTCTCGCCGCAGTGCTCTCGGGCACTTCGACCCCTCTCAAGAAAGGTCGTGCGGTCATCTCTTCGCTGTAATAACGCGCCCGGCGAAGCCAGCACTTTCCCGGAGTTTAGTAAGGCAAAGAGGTACGTGAAAATTTGATGAACAAAATTTCGTTTCAGTTAAGCCAGTGGCTGCTTTCATGGGGGATTTCATTTCGAAAATTTGGCCGCTACGTCGAGGGAAGACGGGATTCGGATTCGTGGGTTCGATAAACTTCACGATTGGGACGTCTTCGTAACTGGTCGGGCTCATTGATGAATCGGGTCGGGGGGGTCTTCCTCGCGATTCAATCGAGTCGGATCAGCGTCTGCAACCGCGTCGTGATGGGGTGACACAGGAAGTGCAGCTAATAATTAGAGACCGATACATCTTGGGTGTTGGCGCTCGGCGTCGAAGCCTCTCTCGCCGCGAGGTTCCTTCGACTGGCGGTTACTAGGGATACCCGACACCCCGTCGGGGTTTCTCTCGGAGCCCCGCACATCTCGGGAGCACACAACCACCCCGTTTGCCGTCTCGCGTATTCGCTCAACGAGTTTTCATCTCGCTCTATCGTTCGCCCGTCCGGTGTGTTTCTCCTCGGTGTCGATCGTCGTGCTTCCTCGCCCTCCGGCGACTCTCCCCGGGCCGAGCTCCTCGTGCGCTGATGTATGATTTAATGCCGGTTTTGAGAGTACACCGAGTAGAGGGCGGAGGCAAGTAGACAGGCGGCAGAACGAGCCGCCAGCCAGCGAGCCGTCGAAGCAAAAGCACCGCGAGAGGAAGGAAGGACGTAAGGGGCGCGAACGGTCGGGTGTGGTATACTCTACCACGGATATAAGGACTGGAACCAGAGGGGGTGTAGTGTTGCCGGTGAGCTCATTAATTTACTAGAAAGCGCCAAAGGGTGGCTTAACAAGGCGCCTAGCTCTATTTTATTAGGTAAAATTGACGACGATGCGACACCCTCTGACTTTTCCCCTTCCCACGGCCGCACGACAGAGGCCATCCTCACTCGTTATTAGAATCGACGATATCGTATTGACGTTTTTGATTGCTCACAGACCCGCTATGTCTCTCGCATTAAAACGCAATATGGATAATCAATTCGTTTATCTCCGATACGCTCGGATTAAAAAGTTGATTAAAAACAAAATTATTTCCTCGGGTAGATCGCTCTCTCGTATCGCCTTTGGACTGCGTTGTTTATCGCTCTCTTCAGGAACGAGCGCCGGGAGTGCCGTTGTTTCAATGGAGTAGTTCACGATCACTCGAGAACACGAAATAAAACGCAACGGCTTCACACGAAGCACCGCGTCCAGTGCCAGTAGAAACAGGAGCGAAGCGTATATATACGGTACGATGTTTCATATACAGCAGCGGGGTTTTTTTTTTTGCTTGCACACTTTGCGAACTCGCGTCGGCACTCTGTGTGAATCCCTGCGTAAGTCTTCGTGTAAGACTTTGTGTAAGACTCTGTGAGTGTCCAAGGACATATACCGCACTTTATTATATTTCAGATATATACATATATATATATATATATAAGTACATATACGTTCATATATGGTTTGTATGTGTAGAAAGAGGAAACTGGTGAACGCAGTTTTGGGTTCGCGGACATAGGGACAGAGGTTGGACCAGTGGAAAATGACGCTGGTTTTGCACGGTGAGGTGGCACGGACGGTACAAACAAAAGGGGCGATGAAAAAATAATTAATGTGGGTGTCACGTGTGCGTGCTCGTCCAGCCGGCTAGTAGTACCGGCAGCGTCGACGGTAGCCAGTGTTTTCTCGTCCCTCTTTGCCGCGTTTTGCTGCACCGAATAAGTGCGACGAGATGCAGAAAGCGACAGACGGATGCGAGCGTCCGAGTACACGATGAAGCGAGGAAGTGCAGGGGCCAGGAAGATAGAGAAGAGTGCCAGATAAAAAGATAACGAGACCGTAGCAGTAGAAACGGAAAGCTTGACGGCCTCAGACAAGCGTGTGGGCCAGACTCGACAAAAGAAACGCGCTTGGAACATCACGTACGACCGTTCTGACTATTTCGCCCGAGCGAACCGCACCAAAAGCCCTTCGTTCCCTCTCGCGTTACCGTAAACCACATATTTTTCGTTTCACGTCTATCACGACCTCGAGATTATCGCTCGATTGCGAGCTTTTTTATACCGTCTGAAAAAAAGAAAAGAAAACAAGTCGGTGCAACCGATTTGTAACGGGGCACAGGGTCTGTAACGCCCGGAAGGAAAAGGTGTCTCAGGCACAGCCGCCGCCGGGAGCCGCTGCTGCGGTGTCGATGGACAAATACGAAGGGATTCTCCCCTCTTACTCGTCGTTCACCCTTCGACGAATACCATGGACACATATACATGTATATACACATTTCCAGAGTCTGAAATTTTCCGCGTTAATCATCGCCGCGCCGAACGAGAGAGGGTTTCAAGGTGCAACAACAAGATTTACATATTTGTCCGGGTGTTAGTCTCGAGAACCCGGAGAAACTCTCCCTCGAAACGAGACGTCCCCCCGGGTTGTTTCCACCTCCGTCCGGCAATTTCCCTCGGGAAAAGGGCTAAACCTTGCCGACGCGAACCGCCCGACTGTCCTTCGTCTCTCTCTCTGCTCTCCCCTCCGCAAACCAAACTCTCCCTTATCCGCGCTGGTCCCGCGGCCTGACTCCCGCAATCGACCTCATTAACGATCGATTGTCGATTAGCTCAAGCAACTGCTGTGCCGCTAAGCAGATTCGAGTCGTACAAATTCTCGTGCAGCGCGCGGTACCCTCGATTCCATTCGAGTCCTCGGCAATGGAACGGGCCTCGAGAGTCTCGAGGCTGGGAGGGATGCGAGAGGGAAAGAGCCGGTTCACGAGACGATCACGACGACAAGGACTTTGAGAGGACGAGTCCCGGGACACGACCCGCCCTCTCAATCGCGCACCCTGATCGATTCCACACGAGGTCCCTCGACGTTTCGACACCGTGTGCGCCCCCCCCCCCCCCCCCCCCCCCCGCTAACCCCTGTCTCACTCAACCTACATCGCCCACTTGGATTATTTATACCTGGCAAACAGTCGCCGACGATCCCGTGGGAACCGTTTCCCACGGGAGGGAGAATCGGGTCTCTACTATCGCGCCACACGTAACACACGCTGGTTGTGTACCGATGAATTACGGATATCTATTTTGTGACCAATTCTCGGAGGCGCGGACTCTCGCGAAAGAAGGAAGAAAAATCTACCGCTCGTTCGGCGGATGTACAGCGCGCTCCGGTCTCCTTAAAGCCGAGGGCTCACGCGGATGGGAGCATATCGTGACATATTTTCGATATGACGATACCTCCGGTCAAAAATTAAGATTTTCAAACCCGACGTGACGTTTTCCGTTATGACGTCACTTCCGGGTGAAAACTGAGATCTTCGAACTGGAATTAACGTCACACCGATGTACAGTTTTTTCCAGCTATGGCAGAGTCACACTTTGGCAAGTGCAATCTCCTATTTCTCTCTCGGTAGCACCGACATCCTTCCCACAATTGCAACTCTCACTCAAATTACGCATCCCGTTACTAATAAACGTCATTAAGCAGCCTTGACGTGGGTGATACCGGGCGGAGCGTGAGACCCTCTCGCCGCATCTCCAGCGTACGTTCGTAGGCTATCCGATAAGCACTACCTACGGTTACTCTCACACACACTTATGCACCGGCACTCTGGAGTAAAATTCAGTGGGAACGAGTATCCGTTTTCTATTATCCGTTGGGAGGATCGAGGGCGGATTTGCCTGCTATTATCCGAAACAGAGATATTTATTTTCCATTGGGCTCGATTCGTCGGTACGATTGTCATTGAATTTTGCTTCAAATCGTTCTCCAAGCCAGTTTTTCCAGATACGCATCGACTGGTTTACCGTACCTCGCTCCACCGTTTTTTTTCCTGCGTTCGCGATATCGCGTAGTTTTCCGATGGAGACGCTCACCCCGCGTCAGAGTGGGCGACGAACGCGACGAGCGGCGAGGGAGGAGAAAGTAAAAAACGGCCGAGAGAAAATCGAAGCAACACAAAGCCTGCGCGTCGGTTCCGCGTTGTATACGGTCGCTAGCAGAAGGGATGGTGCGCGAGAGGAAAACCGAACGAGAACAACGGTGCAGCGAGAGTGAGAGATAAACGAATCGACGATCGTCAACCGCAGACCAACCACGCGTTTCCGTCCCAACGCGAGGGCTCGTCGAGCTTTCGTCGTGCAGCTTGTGTACTCGCGCTTTCCCCACCGTCGTCGCCTCGATCCCGCCCGCATGTTATCGCTGGACGAGAAATTGAAAATGGAAATGTTTAATTGACCGAAAAACACTCGCCACCGAGGCAACAGCCGCGAATCCGCGGACGGACACTGTGGTGTCGAAATTTGTTCTTTTTTTTTTTGCAAAAACCTTCTCACCGCCGGAAATTCATTTTTCTACATTCGAGCTCCATCCATTATTTTTTCAATTATTTTTATTTTTTTGGAAATACGGATGAAAAAAACTGTGCTCTTGTATCGACCAGATTCGACGAGACATTACTGAAGGACCTTCAGTAATGTCTTGTCGAAGGACACAGGGCCTTCTTGGAAAATTCATTGACATTAATGTTTTTTCCGATCCAGAACGTGTGACCTAATTTAAATATCCATCGGCGTATAAAACTTTTCGCAAGCGATTTTCGCAAATTTAACACTAATTTTAGTGTCGTAGAACGCTCCAATCTCATTGAGCAGGAACTGGAGCGCATGCACTCGTAACCAGCGTATTTTATTCGTGGCTCTGAGAGGAGAGTTCCGTATTACGCGTAGGAGCGCGAGATCTCCCACGAACATGCGTGCTGCCATTTGCACTGCGTCGGGATTGCACAGTTTTGTCGGTGTGCATCCGAGAGCGTGAGATAGAGGGTCGCAAGCTCGGCGGTCCAGGGGTGAACCGGCGGAGAGAGGTGGAAAATGAAGAAAGCACAGGCTCTCTCGCAAGCTCTCCGCTCGCCGGTATCGCGTTACCCGTGGGATTAAAAACCTCGGCAAGAAATACTGCCACTGCGAAAGCTCTCATTTGCAAACTTCCTCTCGCCCTCTCCTCTCCCCGCGCTGACTCTCTCGCTCTATTTTTTTTCTACCTACATATACCTGTATCTCGCGCGCCGGCACTCTCACTCCTCTCCTTTTCTCCACACTCTTTTCTCTTTTTCCTCGTCCCTTTAACTCCGACGTATCCTTTATTTTTTTTATTTTTTTTTTCCTCGTATCTCTCATTATTTCTCTCGCTGGCCACGGCTCTCCACCACCGGATCTCCAACCCGTTTTTTTTTCCTCTCGCTTCTGGAAAAATTGAGGCGGAGTTTGTGTGTATATGTGTGTGTGTCGCAGCCGTATAGTTGAGGAGTAAACGCGAGCCGGAAAGTGAGGGGTACAAAAAGAAATTAAGCGTCGGAGACAAAATTTCGCCTGGACTGCTGAAGTCCGAGGAACGTCGCGGTTTACCACGGGGGGCATGACGGTAAGTCAGACCCTACGTATGGCCAGGAGGCGACTTTAAATAAAAACCATGAGAGCTGTTATGAACGCGGAGGAAAGATAAATGAGAGAGCCCGAATTATGCAGAACGACAACGTAGATGCAGCCTTTTTATACATTGTTTTTACAGTTGAGAAACTCGTAAAAAAATCCCTGATTCCGAACCTTAAGGTCCTTACCCCCTTAAGGTTTGAATTTTGTGACTTGAATGTAAAAAAAAAAAAAACGAAAGGGCATTCGAGTTTTCATAGAAAAAACTGAATGCTCAACCGCCTCCGTAAAAACTAGCGGTTGGCACGGTTGAAGTACCTTTTTTACTTAATTTTTTCTGCACACAATATAATTGACTTTCTCAACGACGGATCGGCCGCGGGGTCGCGGAGAGCGAGAGCAGAGCGACGGGGTTAACGACCCTAAATATAGTTAACGGTGAACGTGCGTGAGGCCGCACATCAGGACCGATTACGCGCCCCTTTGACGATCACGATCGGCGGAGCTGCACGCCGCCAGAGTAGAGGCCCTCCGGGTCTATCGATCCCCGCGTCACGAAGAGAGCATCGCCTGTGCGTTAGCGCTGCTGCAGTAGCTGTTGATGTTGATGCTCGGTAACTCCGCCGTATACGTACGGGGGATACACGTCGTACGCCAGGTCGCTCGCTTTGAGGTTGCTCGACGGCGTCGGAAGGGTCGTTGTTTGCGATGCGTCTTCGGCATCCCATTTCGAGAGTGGCTTTCCGCAGAGCTGCCTCCCACGAAAAGCAATCTCGAAATAATGCAATTATTATTTCGTTGCAATAAAAAGAAAAACATCAAAAAAATGACAAGAATTTTAATCATTTTTGGCAGAGTCCGCTCGAAATTGCACCGCAATTTTCCGTGACGTCGGAGATGTGCCTTACGGGACGTACGTATACCAGTGGTTGCGAGTGTAAGTAGAGGAGGTAATACGAAAATGAGGGGGGTGGACGGACCAGCGAGAGGGCTGAGAAGTATCCCGAGGATAATAAAGGTTTCGCGAACGTTCCACGGCGCCCTCTCGCCGGTCCTCGACTTTTTGTCCCGCGTCGGGGTCGTTTCGTTTCGAGGGAGTCGTCGGAGGAGTCTCGAGCGTGCTTGCGCCCGATGGCTCGCGAGGGTGGCTAGTATAGTGGTGACCGTAGTCGTTGCGCCCGGTCGACGGTTGCCGGGGGACCCTTGAAATCGTATTTATGTTTGTATCCGCCGGTTGGCAGCGGCGGCGACTTTTGGGTCGGTGCGACTACGTCGACGGCAGAAGCACCGGTAGGAGCCAACGTTGAGGGCAGGAGGAGGAGCACCAGCAGCAGCAGCAGCTAGTGGCAGCGCGGTGGCGAAGTCTCGCGGAATTGAAATGCAAATCGCGGATCCGGGATGCAAATCTCGTTGCACGGGGTAACGCCAGCCAGCCAGGCCGAACGAACGAGCGACGAGAGAGGCCTTCGTGGATGCTGCTGCTGTTCTGCCGCTGCTGCTGCTGCGACCGGAGAGAACGAGGCTTCTCTCCGCAGTCTCCTCTTCCTCATTCTCTCCGTTGCCCACTCGCCGTCCGCATATACCGCGTATACATTAGATACAATACGTACGTATACGCCTGGATCGTTTCGGGGATAGACCGGAACGGAGCGTAACGCCAGAGTGGATTGCCCGGCTCCATGATAAGCCCGCGAGCCCCGAATCGCCGAAAACGCCGCGCGTTTTATGCGAAAGAACGGGAGGGGGGCTGGAAAGTGCACGCAGCGCGGAGTACATCCCGTCTCGATCTCTCACTCTTGTGTACGTGTCTCCCTTTCTGCTTTCTATTACCCTTTCGTTCTTTCCCCGTTTCCCGTGTCCGCATGCCCCGCAGAACCGCGAGCGCCGGCGGGGACGGGAGACAAAAAATTGATTGCAATTCGGCACCACTCTCGGCGGTACAGGCCGCGAGATAAAAGTAATGCGTTTCGTGCATAACGAGCCGGGGCTCACCCCTCTGACCCGGTGCTCGGGCACTCGCCCTCTCGGCTCTTCTTTTTTTTTTCTACCGCTCTTTTTCTCCCTGCCGTCTCTTTCGTGGGTATTCGTCCCTCTTTCTCTCTTGTACCGCCCACTGCACGACCGGTGGTCTCTCCGCGCTGGCCCTTTTTTTCCCGTAACGTTTCCTCGTCGCCTCTTTCTCGTTCTTTCTCGGTCTCTCTTGCAACCGGTGCGAGTCGTATGTATATATTTTTTTCATTTTTTTCCAACTCTTTTTCCCTACCCACAGAGAGCACGGTGGACCCGACGAAATTTCGAAATTACCCCGACCATCCGGCACACCAGAGGACGTTCGTCCTCTACCTCGACCGGAATCGTTTGCCCTATCTTTCCCGAGAGAGGGAAAAAAGTACCGGCATTCGCGAACGCTCATTCTTATTTATTGTTTCTTGCTTTGCCGTTATATATGCTATGTGTATATGCATTTTTAATACGCGGTATGCATATAAATATCGTCGATATCTTTCGAAAGGGAATAAGACTCGGGGCCAAGCCGGGATTTAATAGTTGTGACGGCGGTTTTTCCGAGATATCTTGCCAAAAAAATGCCGCACCGGATGGGAATAAGAATAAGGCTGCGGCGTGGGGTACTAAAGCGAAATGTACGTAAGAAGGTACTTGCGCATAGCGGGCGTGCTGTGTATACTGTACGTTTTTTTTTATTCGTTGAAATGCTAAAGGAGCCGAGATATATATCTAATAATAATACCGAGAGTAGAGAAAGCCTCGAGAGTAATTCAGGAAACGAATTTCGACTTCATTGCGCTGCGAGCGGAAGTGTGGAACGGGGGTGGCATTAGCTACGAGCTGGGAAGCCAATTTTAAGTGGACAATTTGTCAAAGTCGAAGCGTCGGCGGGGTGGTCGCCTGGTCGCCGGTTACGGTAGCGCGAGCGAGAGTCGGAGCGACCATGTGCGGCGGGCTGCCGCGCGAAAGCCATAGGAGTGACGGCTGTGGGTGGTCGGCCACGAACCAGTGGTGACGGTACGCCGTGGTCGGCCGAGAGCCAGTGGTGACGGTCGACGCTGGCCAGCCGCGCGACCTCGCGAGGGCTCTCTCTACCCCTCGCAGCGGTATCTCGCGGCTGACGAAACTTTTTGGGCCAAGCCCTAGCTGTGCGCTATTGTCGAGCGTGGCAGACGCCGGAGCTCCGGCGAGCAACGGTGATTAACACCGTGGATTAATGTTTGTCGCATTCGTGGAGGGCCACACACACGATTCATCCCCTTCCGCGATGGAATACATTTTTTTAATTTTTTCACGTCTCTGATATTTTGAGAAAAAAACCAAATAAAATGGCTATTATTGGTAATACCTGACAATCATTTTCATTTTTTATTTATCCATTCAAGATCTCTTATTTCATAGCGAAATTTCATCTTTGTAAGAATTCATAGACCGTGAAGATTATAAAATCGCATAATGCTCGAAAAAATATATAACCGGATACAAGTATGATTATTGTGAAGTGATATGCTCCTTCCTCAACTTTCTTCTACCTTCGAAGAAGAAGAGTGTGGGTCTGTGGTTGGAAGAAAATCGACACAAATTCGTATGGCAGCGAGATGATCCGCGTAATAATAGATCGGAGGGCAGAGACCATGGCAGAACGGGTGTACAAGGGGATGGGACCGACGAGGGCCAGAGCGCGAGCGGGTGTACCGACGTAACTAGCAGCCCTCGTCCCTCGCACGCTAAATGTAAATGTCCGACATTTGTTACTTCGCGTGTATGACCCACCATGTTTGTTTGTACTAGCGGCCAGCGGAGGTATTTCCCGCTGAGAGAGGGAGAGAGGGAGATGTGGAATGACCGGGTGAAGCGAGGCTCTCGACCTCCAGCCCCCCTCGAAGCGGTGAGGGTGTATTCCATGCACCCTCGTATATATATATATATATATTTTTTTTTACTTTTCATTTCGTTTTTCTCTTTCGTCTCCCCCCACGCATCCCTCATACGATCTCACTCGCAAGTTTCTTTTTCAGTTTGCATCGTTTTTTTTCTTCTCTTTTTCCTCCCTCTTCCGGAGCCTCGCTCATCACAAGCACAGGATCGCAGGTGGGGTGAACGAACGAGGAAGAGGGAACGCGAAAAACACAGCGGGCCCAGGAACGAGCAAGTGAGGGATACGTTCCGGGATACTCATTTGTAAAATTTTATGACGGCTTCGAGTGCGCGTTCTATCCATTACGTTCCCCCTCCCCCTCCCCAGCCCAGTCGCTGTTTTTACGAATCTCATTTTAATTACGCTCTCCTCGCCGCGCTCCAATCCGCTCTCCCCTCTTCATCCTCTGTCTCTCCCAGGTCGACCGTTAGCCCCGGGGCGAGCAGGGTTGCGAGGAACTCACCGAGAGCTCGCACACCCCAGCCTGCATATTTGATGTCCCAGCATCCCACACGTTCCCTCCAGTATCGCGCAGCAACGAGACGGATACACAAGAAAAAAACGTACTATACAACCGTAACACTCATAGACATACGTGCAGACGAACGAGAGGGTGTGAGGGGGTTGCGGAATTTTCCTCTTTTTTTTGTTGAAAATTACATCGTCACGCTGGTGTGCGAGAACAGGTGCATTAAAAATTGTGAATGCACGTGTACATCCGCGACTCAGCGGAGGCGGTAAATTAAGGTACCTGAGGGACGAATCCGAACAATCACGAGCTGCGGAATCCCCCGCGGTAAAAACCCGGCACGACGACCGGTAATCTCGATTGCACAAAGCCCGGAAAGAAATATCTCTGTCGAGTCTCGGCTTCTCATACACAATAAAAAAATATATATATGTAGGGTAAGTCGGTGTGATATGACCATGATTTTTTAAACAATGAAAATTTGAGTTTTAACATAAAAAAAACCTTTCAATTTTTTTCGTAATGAACTGTAAAAACATCGAACTAAAGTAATTCACTCAAAACGTTCGATATTTTCGATGCGTGATTTAATTGCAGCTCTATAAATACTTGCTAAAAAGAAAATGGTTCTACTGGCCAGATCGGCCCTGTCGCAATATACGCTTTCACCGTAGACTATGGAATTTAGAAACCAAAAATTTAGATTTCCGGTGATTTATTGGATGTACGTTACATCCACCTAAAAAGTGAGTTTTCAGGGCCAGGAGTGTTGAATTTCCAGTCGAAGGACTGAGAATAATCGTGGCCCGGGGGAGGGGCCAAGGGTACCCTCTAGATTCTTAAAAATTGGGACAAACAAACAAACAACTTTTCGGAACGTATATAATATATATATTTTTTTTTTTCACGAGCTTATTTCAACAATACGCCACAGCTTGAGCTAATAATATTCTTCCCTCCGGGCGATGAAAACGCGGCGGAGGATGATTGTCCCCGAGTCCCATGGAATCGGGATAGAGATGAGAAAAGTAACGGAATAATAGAAAGAAAGACGATGACATAAGAAGCAAGAGTCGAGGGGCGAGGGGGCTTGAAGGGTCGGTGGCGATTCCTGCCACACAAGTTTTTCCATTTTTTTTATCTCAGTCCCTCTCCTCCTTATTCCGTTTAACCATAGCCTTTTTTCATTCCCTCTCCGTCTGGTTTTCATCCCCTCTCCGGGAGGTAAAAAGAGAGCGACACGGAGAGGCATTGTGCGGGAAAAACCTGCCTTCGGCAGCCCGCCGGGCTCGGTTGTACTGTATAACTGCAACTAACTACGCTCCGTACCCCGAGGACGACGACGACGGCGACGTCGACTGCCATACTTGTATGGGGTCTCCGCACTCTTTTGATATTTCAACGGAGCAGACGAGTGGCGCGTAGTAATGAAATCATCTCCCGCGCTTTGATCTTTCCCCGCGCCTCTTGCCGTTTCCCTGTTCCTCACTTTTGCCACCATGCCGTCTCTCCCGTCTCTCTTCGACCCGGGCGAAATCCTCCCCTGCTGCGCGGTCTTCGTTGCGACTGGTTCGGGGGGGTAACGTGCAACCCAGCATTCGTGCGTGTCTTCGTCTGGCAGGCACACGCATACAGCCCGGGACCCGCCGAGCATCGCCTCGAACTCTCGGTGAGGCTTACCGCGAGGCTGCCTCGACCTCGTGGCTGTGTCAGAGCGAAGGAACGTATTCGCTGCACAAGGAGAGCAGCATCATCCCTCTCAGGGCATCGTCCCGACGCACGCAGCACTGCTCTCTTGTCTTTACGCGCCACCACGTTTTATCCAACTCCGCGGCCTTCCGGCACCGGGCCCGAGGTGCAATTTCCTAATTATGAGGAGCCTCGCGGTCCCGTCGTTATCCCGAAGGAATTTCGTCGGGGAAATCGGAGCGCCGAACAACGGGGGATGCTCTCTTGCGCGCTTCTCTGTACCGTCACGTCGTTAATCTATTTTCAATTAGCCGCAAGCCGCGGCCGCGTAACTCTGGCGGCTTCGCTACACGCGATGCTGCGTGTACTCTCCTTCTCTCATGGCTTTCGACGTTCGCTCGCTCATCTTACGCTCGGTTTCGCGCGAACAAATAAGCAATGAGAGGGATCCCCCTCGCGCTATTGGAGGACATGCGACGGGGACGGGATCGAAAAGTGGAACGGCGGAGGATGAAATGAACTCCACTCTCGAATGTTTCCATAATCGCCACGTGGAAAAAATCTACGTTTTATACACCGACAGGAGGATCTAGTAAAAATTACCGATCATCTAAAAAAAAATTACCATTGCATACCATTGCAGTCATTTTTAGTAGATCCTTCGCTCAGTGTATATCAGATCTGAGATATATGTGAAATATAATTGTAATATATTATATAAGTAATATTTAATACATCCTCGAAATATAATATATTTTACACACGTTTTATTCCCGCGGCGTTAAGTATTGCGATTTTATGTTTGATTCCATAAAATCATAAAACTTTTTAACTTCCGATTGATAAATTTCCGTGCGGGCCTTGTTGCCTCGTTTCGGTGTTGGTCGAGCGTCGGAAAGAAGTTTTTTGGCTCGGACGAGTCGGCGCCAAAGGCCGGGGCAGAAATGTTGCAAGGAGAATGGGGAGGGTTGGATAAGGGTCGCGGAACGGACCGGCATGGAACAGAAACGAAACGATACAGTGGAGCAGAGCAGTCGGAGATTCCCCTCGTTCCTCTCGGACCTCCCCCGGTCTGCCGGCAGACTGTCCCGGAATTAAGACAGGAGAGAGCCCGGACTCGCTTCTGGCAAACTCCGAGCTCCGGCAAGGGTGTACCTTTTGCTCTCTCACTCCGGTGGTTCCTCGCGGCGGTGGGTTATGGCCCGCTGAAGAAAATTGACTTGAATCCACGCCAGGATAATAAAAGCCACGCCGTGGCGCGTTCGCGATCCTCGTGGTTCGAGGCGAGAAATATGAAACGGAGGATGCTGACGGTCGGAAGGAGCGCGCCGGAGGGAGCCGGAGGGAGGGTGTGTGGAAACAACGTCGACGCGAGATGTTATTCCGCGGGAGGAAGGATGGGACGAGCATAGACTCTTTCCTCTTCGCGAAAGAGGAGTGGTTCTAGGGACAAAGCGCCGGGAGGATACCGAAACGGTATGACGAGAACGTCGCCACGATGAGAAAGTCGTTCGACTTTGTCTCATTCCCATGCCACGCCGAACTTTTCCTCGTGAAGGAAACTTTCCCGATCTCCTCACTTCTCCGCGTACACGATCGGTTGTATCGGTGACGAGACACGGATAGCGGCTCCGCCGTGGGATATTTGTTGGTTGGAAAAAAAACGGTTGAAACTTTTCGGATCGACGATGATTGTTTCCACCAAGTTTTAGCGAGAGTATATCAAGGACTTATGAGGAGCTATGAGTCGAAGAGAGCAAAAAAAAATAAGTCAATAAAAAAATTCATAAAAATTCTACCTTGTTCGGTGTGGTTGCCTGTTGCTGTTGCTGCTGCTGCTGAGGCGAACAGCTGGTACTGTGGGCCGGCGGTTGATTCGTCGTGGCTGACACGATTCCCTGATGATTCAGGTGATTCAGTTGGTTGAGCTGGCTCAACTGGCTGAGCTGAGGGGCCTGCTGCACGGGATTCTGTACCGTGTTGGCCAGCTGCTGGTGATGCGTCTGATGAGCGGGGTGGGATGTCTGATGCGTCGCGGGGAAGGTGGGCACCGTGAACGGGACGAACAGCATCGGGCTGCCGAGGATGTGCGCACCACCTCCACCCACTGCGCCCGTCTCCTCCCTACACCTTTCGTGGATATTTTTTGTTTTTGTTTTTAAACTCTTCAGAATTTCTCGATCGCGCGAAGTTTGCTGTTTCTTATTTTTCTTTCTACGTATTGCTCAACGATTGTTATATTTATTTAATACGCAACAATTTCAAAGTGTCATACCGAAGTTTTATCGTGCGAGACTCGACAGACCAACAGCACTATCAGACGAAATGAAATTTGCAACGGGTTCAACTTAACCTCTGGATAAAATCGATGAATTTTTAAAAAATTGATATAGTTAAATTCGCGAGACTTTATTATGTATATTACGATCGTTGTATCGTTATCAAACGTTACGTTTTTGAAAAACTATGCTCGTGTATGCTTTCGTTTGTTTTTTTTTTTTGTTGCTATTACCTGCACTCCTGCCCCAGCCCCTGGTGCTGGGGATGGGCGTAGGGGGCGGCTCGGACGGAGGTGGTGGACGCCACCCTCGCTACCCTCAGCGATAGACCGGCCCGCTGGCTCGTGAGCTGGACCGCCGGCGGTTGGTGGTTGCTATGCACGCAGCAACAGGCGCGACAGCCCTGGTGCTGCTGCTGACTCGGTATCGGAGCCTGGAGCAGGTGCGAAGTGGGGCCCCTGGGCCCCGTAGAGGAGCAGGGGTACACCCCAACAAGGCAACCCACCACCGCAGCCCCGGGGCCCGATGCGCTCCGAGCCAAGGTGCCTGACGAGGCCACCCCAACCTCCTGCCTCCTCGTGCAACCGACGCACCACTCCGCGCACCCCCGGTTATCGTTTACCGCCGACCGATTGTCCCGATCGTACGGGATGCACGGTACCTCGCTTACGACGCAGTCCTCTCTTGACCCGACCCGGTTTATAATCCTCTGTACCACTCCCTGGGCCTCCTTCCTTGCGGCGCGGTTGCCTACGGGCGGGATCTTGGCCAATTTCCTGGATTACCTTTTATCGAAGAAGGTCGAGCTTCCTCTATCTGTCGCTTCTCCTGTATTTACGTCAGGCGTTCTGGGTTCGCTGTTTCGGGAGTCACCCACGGGTAAGTGGAAAACCGAGTTACGGACCCGACGAACGACACTCGATATCCAGAGTTGTTCCAGCGACCTTTGACGAGGATCGGCCGTTCGATTCGGACGTTTTCACTGAGACTGTGTATCGTTAAGGTGTTTGAATTTCTGCAACTTTATCTGAGTCGTTTCGGGGTCGACGTATCACGCGCACAAAATCTGGATGCAACCGGCACTTTGCCGCTTATTCTCGAAGTTGGTCGCTGTGGCAGCCGGTTTTTATTCGACTGGGTCAGCCGGACGAACCACGTGGTCAGCCGGGTGAACTTTGACACGAAGCTTCACAATGGACGAGGAAATCGCTCGGAGCTCCGTGAACGGTAATAGGAACGTTAAATTCTTCCGAACGAACAAATCGGACCGTCGCTCCTGCCGCTGATGCCGTTGTTGGGAATTCCGATTGAGGTGGCCGAAGGACTCTCGCGAAGAATGGCGGAGGGAGAAACCGATGCTCGGCCAGGCTCAACAAGTACACAAGAGGAAGAAATCCGTTCGACGGTGAATCGCCCGTTTCCTTTCGAGTGCCACCTTCTCGATGCTTTATCCTCGAAGGTTCTGTGTTGCGCGCAGTACGGTCTACCTATGGATCTCGTCTCTTTTATCGGATCCTCGATCCTCTTCCCTGTTTCGCCCGAGGGGGTCTCGCAAGTGCATGCACGTACGGTTTCGTCCCACGGCACCGGTACAAAGTCCTTTGCGAGGACGAGAACGGAAGTCCAAACACGTAACACACGCGCTCACTGTATGTTCTCCCTTTGATGGGAGGGAAGCAGAAACGTTGCCGCTGCGGTAAACTCTTTTCTCGTTCTTCCGGTTCGCGGTCGGACCCCGTCCCCAGCCGGTTTATCCTTTACAAACGTCGAGCGGCACTGTGTGTGTTAGCCGGACAAGGCGATCACACGGATCCTTAACCGAATTGACCCGGAGATTAACACGCACGAGTAATCTTATCGTATCGGCGATATTTATTTTGTTATTATTATTTCATGTGTCACTGAGTCACTCGACAGATGTACGTAGAAACATGCAAGTCGTTCCCGTCTTCCGAGGTACTGACTCGAGAATTAAAAAATTATAATTTTGACAACCGTGTTAAGCGAGAAACAAAACACGCGACACGTGACGATACTCGATCGACGAAACGGGGTAAAACGGACACTCTCGCAGCGACTGAGGGTCTCGATCGAACGAAAAAATCACACCGGATAACGGCAACGATGATTTATCAATCTTTCTCTCAGTGTAGATCGTCACGCACGATAATGGTATTACGGACCGGCTTGAGATGCGTGTCTCGAGGGGTTAAAAGCACATTGAATCCCTCGTCATTTGTTCGCGACAAATTTCACGCTGACTTCTCGATGTTATTTTAATTTTAGTAATTATTCTCGTTTAAATACAAGTACGTAATCCGTATGTAGGCGAAGAGACGCGAGACGCTGATGACTCGTCGACGGTTCGCGGACGAAGAAAATTCGGGGCGACGGGACACGCGGACGTGGAAGCGGGCTCAGACGAATCTTCGGCTTCCTCAACGTTTATGTCACCGGTGACTGTGGCACCCGGCACTCTCGACAAAATTCAAAGGCCCCTTCGACTGTTCGTCCTCGGTCGCTCATTCGCCTGTGTCCGAATCTCCTCTGTTCTCGTTATTAAATCTTTTTAATTAATCAATAAATTTATATCCCTTTGGTATCGGTCGTTCGATCGTTCTCACCCCTCCGTCAGTCTCTCGCTCGCGCGCGAGCAGCGTTGCAGCCGAGCCGAGAGGACGATGGACGAGTGGGTGAAGCTAACCCGTGATGTCGGAAGGTCGCTCGCCGACTGACTAGCACTTCCGCTCTGGCTGTTGTGCGATTCAGAGTGGGGGATGCCTCGTTGGGTTGTTGTGTGTAGGGGTTGCTCGCGGCGTCGGCGGCAGCGACTACGGCCGCGGCGGCTCCGGGTGTACTCCGCTCGTCGGGGTGGCTCGTTCGCGCGCTGCGCGCGGGAAAACCGAGGGGTGCGTTTTCGTGCCTGTTCCGTGTCTCTCTCCCGTCGGCCTTTCTGGCCACTCTCGTTTCTCCGTCTGACCTGTATACACACGATCTCTCCCGCGATGCCGGCGGGACGGTGAACGAAACACAACTCTCCAGGTTTCACGTGGTTTTTTTTTATCTCAACGTATATATATCTATCTCTTCTGTTTTCTCGTCGGGGGCGGCTACACAACACCGCTAGTAAGTACAAACTACGACTCCGCTTCGTTCCGCCGATCGCTTGTTCACCGCTCTGAGGCAAAACTTTTCACGATCTTTGATCACTTTGTAAGTCGAGACACTGGAAATCTCTCGAGATTCTTAATCTCGCGAAATCCAAGCTGGGTGGAATGTCTGTTGAAAGATGGATGAAGAGAATTTCGATGACGAGAGTGAACGGAGATGCCGAGCTGCTTTAGAATGAGACGGTCGTCTTGGCCGGAGCACATCCGAGTTAAGTGGAAAGAGCGTTGCGTGGTCAGACCGTAGTCGGAATCTCGCGTCGAACTCTCGGAGATTTCATCGCCCGGGCGCGGGGACTCTCCCTCTCGATCGGACGATTCGGAACTTATCGCCACCGACACTTTTCCCTGATTGTAGAATAAACGCGACGCGGTCCGCGCGTTTTCGCGAACGATATCTTCGACACTCCGCCGAAATCACCGGACGCACATTCTCTCGCCTCCGCGTTATCTCTTCTGCCCTCTTCAGCCTCTTCGACGATTCCTCGTCACGAACGTTTCACTCCCTCGTTCACAACTTCGCGACTTCTAGGACAAAAGAACACCGGAGCGACGGTGAAAATAACAAGAAAAAAAATATATAAAAACAACGGACGAGATAATGTATTCGCTGTTCCGCTCGCTCGCCGGTATCACGGAGGCCTCGTTAGTCGACGAGACTCGGAAGGCGTCGGCGATGCGAACGCGCAAACCGGGAAAATACGCACGGCAGAGATGAGGAGGGAGGAGGGCAAAAAAAAAAAAAATCAACGACACAGACAGAAGTAAACAGATAGAAAGAGAAACAAGCGTTACAACAGGGCTGCAAGAGGGTGACGCGAAACGGAACGAGGGTAGGTCACGGAAACGATGGTTGCGTACACTCGGCTCGCCGCGTTTTCTGCCGCGGCTGCTGGGGGGCCTCTCCTGGTCGTCGTCCGTCGTACTTTTCTCGAGTTAGTTGCGTGCGTATCTCGGCGATGTGCGTCGTCGACGAGGCGAGAACGACGGAGAGGAAGTTCCCCGACGAGCACGCGGCGACGAGCGAGAGCGAGAACGGCGGAGGAGAAGCGTGGGAGGAGAAAGAGAACGAGTAGGGTGAGGTCGTTGTGTACACCGGCCGAGTTCGTGTGTCGTATCGTTGCGTGTCGGTGTTGGGGGGGGGGGGGGGGGGCGCGGGGGTTCCGGAGCCGGTGGTTTACTCGTTTACTCTCTGCCGTCGGCCGTGTGCGCTTGCGTACTCGTGTTTATCACGTTGTCGTCCGTTGTATCGCTCGCTCTCCTCGGACCCTTACTCCTCACTTCCCTTCCCGCTCTCCCTTCGCTGCCCTCCTCGGTGAATTTTCGCCGGCCGGCTTCGCGATTTACTCCACGCTTTCCACGCTCGCATCCACGCCGCCGCGACCCGACGGCTCGGGGCACGACGCTAGCAATCGCGAATAAGATACCGACGGAACTTTACCTCCCGCGCGATTTTTCACCGCGAACCGATCCTTCATTCACTTTTACCGGTGATCGTGAGATACTTGAGGGTTGTTTGTTTTTGTTTTGTTATTTTTTATTTATTTTTTTCGAGGGTAAGCGGGAGAACGACTCGCGGATAGTGGACACGCCGCAGTCGTTTTGGTGATTACCGACGGCGAGAAAGAGGGATTTGCTGACGTGCACGAGGACGATTCGATCGGTAGCGGGATGAGGAGGAGCAGCACCGCGGCGCCGGGTATAAAGAGCTGAGAGACGTGGGAACACCGTGTGTATCGCAATGTATCGCGGCACAAGCGGCGAGAGAGCACCGGGGAGAAGCGACGGAGTCGGCGTCGGAGTCGGCGTCGGCGGCAGGAGCTTCGTCGCCGTCGGGGTAAAATGGAGGGGGCTACCGGCAGCCTTTCGGTGGGGATACCGAGGACACTCCGTCTCGCTTTCTCCCCTCTGTGCGCGTCTCTCTCTCTCCGTTCGCCAGCGCGTTAGGGGTTTAACAGCCCCCGGTAGTGGCTAAATTTCGCTCTCGCTCGCTCGCACTTTTTGCCCCCCCAACCCACAGCCCCCTCCCCTCTCGCGATCTTTTCGATGAGGGATCGAGAGAGGAGTGGGATGCTGGGCCATCTCGCGGACTCAAGCGCGCGGCACCTCGAGTCGCGCTTTGCGCTCCAGAAGCACCACGCTCGAAATTCCACGAGCAATCTTTCCGACGATATCCTCCGTCGTTCGACGAACACACGTGCGACCATCCACGCTGATACTCGTCATCGTCCCGTCGTTATTTCACGCCGTACTCAGGACTGTTTCTACCGAAGATGGAATTCATCGATTTCGGACAACGAAGTTTTTTTTTCCATGGAAAATACTTTTTTTACCATATTGGGCAAATGAAATCTTTCACGGGGCAGGCACATGGCTCATCCCCTCGAGCGTCCACACTGGATCGCCTCGTTACGTTTTTTTTTTTTTTTTATAATGCTCCTCATCTCAACGTTAAGGGTCGTCCTTTGAAGCGGAGAACAAAACTTTTCTCCTCGTTACGATCGGCTACCCCAAGTTTTATGGAATGCTATTGCGTTGCAGTTTTTTTTCAACCCTTTGCCTCTTCCATCTTCTCCCTTGTACACGGGGTACGGAACGTGTTAATTAAAAATTGCTCGCGGTCTTGGTCGGCGAGGGTGGCAGCGGCCTCGACGCCGATCGGCGAAAGTGGCTCGGTATGGAGCCCCGATAATTGAATCCACGATGGTCTTCCGTCCATTGGTTTGGTGAGAGCCTCCCATCCAACGTATCGCTCCCGCATGGATGTGCACACCGCGGTACCGCGTGTGCTATCAAATCAAACGTTCGCTTTGCCAACCTGCGTGGAATAACTCACGCGCCCCCGCGACTTTTTATTAAACGACCCGATGTGCCGGTCCGTGTTGAAACGCGCACGAGATACCGACAAAACTCTTGCACCATCAGCTTCGGTGACGGGAAGGGGAATCGGTTTCGCGCCCCGTTAAGGACCATGCACCCCCGAGCGAGCTGCCCGAGAGCGCTTTTCGCTCGGAAATATTGTGTTTTCACAGCTAATGACTGACGAACGAGACGCTAATGTATTCTGCCCGGTACGCTTGCCACGAGCCCTCCCATTAGCATTTGTAATGCCTGTCTGCCTCTCTAACCCTGCAGCGTTGCTTCGGCAGAGAGGTAAATACAGTTGCGCGAACGCGTTAACGTTTACGCGAAACCCCGTCGCCGGGAGGGCTTGCTCGGATCATTGACCAAAAACACGCGAACCTTTTTTAACGGTGCTCGGCTAATTTGGTAACAAAAAAGAAAAAAAAACGTTCAGCGAGAAAAACGATGCAGCCGTGGTTTTATGCGTCTAATAACCTTTGATGCATCACGGACGTACACATATTTTTCGATCTCTTCACATTCCCTCGTTCCACGACGTTCATCCGTCAGTGGCGCTTTTAATTACCCCCGCGAAAGCGGTCAGCCTCCTCGAGCCCTCTCGCTCTCTCGCTCGGCACCGGAGTTTCGAAATTTTGTGGAGCACACGGAAAAGGAGATGAGATGAGTCTCGAGCGGTGAGCCGCAATAACGGATAAGCGGGAGGGTTCATCGGCGGGCAGTTCCGCGGTCTCGGAATCGGTGATGTGTGCGGGAGAGAAACTCGCGGACGCTTGCGAGAGCTTGCACTCCGCTGCTGCTGCCGGCTCTGCTGCTCGTGATAGGCCGGACGTTGGAGAGACGGTCGCGGTCCGCACGGTTCGTAGGAACTACGCTCGGTATATTTATAATGACCCTATATGTATGCAAATGGCTGCATATTGTACGGACCTATTCCACTCGTACGTGACAGAGGGCTCGATTCGTTGCCCTGTGCCAGCGGCAACCCCGGCCTCCGCCAACCTCGTATGTGTCTCTCGTCCGTCGTTCGCCGTTCGCGATACGCGAAAACCCTAGCGCGATCTCCGACGGTTTACGCATGACGCACACCGGGCCGATGTGCACCGGGAAAACACATCGATTACACGTAACGCCGGGGAAACCCGGCGAATACCCAGGTAGACGAAGGATTCCGACGCTATTCAGCGAACCTCGATGGCCAGCAAACGGCGACACACTTCATGCGGCGCTATATCTCGGGGCTTCGCATAGCTTACAACTTGGAGGACCCTGCATGTTGGATTTGCCCTACAGGAGTTACAGTCGTTGCAGCTCGTACCTGATGTTGGCTCGTCCGCGAACGGGCTTATCAAATTCAAAAGCTCCTCCCCTAAAGCCACGATCGTGTGTGCTCGACCAAAACGGTTTCCCAACGAATTCAGAGTTTCGCATGCTTGATAGCCCAGCATTCGGACGATGATAACAACATCCAAAAGCCAGCCCGGGCGGTTACACAATATAATGGACGATTTCAAAACGAACGTCATTTAATGACGATTGTGCATTAACGATGGTAACCCATGCGACAGATTTCCTGCTGCGTCATTGTCGTACTCTTCGGCGTGACCAAAGCTGTTTCCGGTTACAAATCCATTCGGCTGAAATCGAACTCTCGTTGGAGAACACCGATGGTGAACGGTACTGGCGAAGCGACGAGGGGGATGATCGCCGGTGGTCCGACTCTCGCGCCGGTCCGTGGCTCGACCTAACCGAGGGGTCGGGGGGGAGGGGATCGCATAAATTACAACGATAAACATGTTATTTATAGGGGCGGGACATAAATTGGCTATGCTAATTTCTGCTGATCAACGCGAAACCGCGGCTTGGGCTTACCGCGCGATCGCTGGCTAGCCGGTTACAGAGCTGTGCCAGTAAAATTCATCGAGCGTCGAGTGTTCCGCTGGCATTCTCTGGAAAAGAGCCCCCCCCAGTCCCTCACTCCAGCAGAAACCCTCGACTGACCAACGCGAATTTTACCCGATTCTCTTGTACCCCTCGTGGCCGCTGTACTCCCGAATGAAATTTCGCTCGTTGTTATACGTAGTAGGCACTGTACGCACGACCTATTATTCTCGGCGCGTCATTTCGATCCGGACGGTAAAACTCGTCCGGTACGAAATTGCGAGTGCCTCCGGTTCGTCGAGGCACGAATGCCGTGTGTGAGCTGCACGGCGAACCGTGCGAAAAACCATGAGACCCGCATTTCCACCGATGGCTGACGCGAGCCGGGGGAAATTCAGGAATCATGAGGGAATCATGCGTCTCCGTTCCGGTCACAGCCTATTGCCCCAAAAAGGCAACCAGTCGGCGGTTTCAAAACGGTATTACGATTTTGTTGGCAGCGCGGAGTAGGTGGACTTGATGCTTCACGGAAAATATTCCGAAAACATTTTCCCCGAAATTACAATTTTCCGAAAGACAATATGCCGAAAACTTAATTTCCCGAAAATACAATTCACCGGAAACGGTTCCAAACAAAAACAAGCTAAGGAAAAAAATCATCTTATCGACTGATTTCGTTTCCCTGTAGCAGCGTCTTTTCAGTCGCCCGGGCATTAATGAGGGCCATGGAATTTCCGCAATCCGTGTCAACCGAGTTCGTCTGTTCACATCTTGAGCGCAAGACCCAACCGATGAATACCCGAAGCGCTCGGTTTGAGGTAAAATTCACTGGCGATGGAGAATAGTCGGAGAAGTCGACGGTGTGCTCGAGGGGGTAGAGAGAGAGAGAGGGTTCTGGCTCGTGGCTACGTGGAAACTGGAAGAGCCGAATGTTTCAGGGGCGCGGATGACGACGAGATATTCGTCTAGGGAAGCTCAATTTCAATTTCAAGCCCCGGGGGTGTCGTTGCAGAACGAATATAATTATACGAAATAATTCTGACGTGGGGGGGTGGTTCTTCTCTCGCTCTCGCTCGTTCACCGCAAAGTCTCTCCCTCCGAGCCGACTCTCCGTTGCCCCGGCGCGTTTCCCCGCAGATCCGACGTGTCGCCTGGGTACGAAGAACGGAACTATAGAGCGATAGAGTGAGGGTGAATTGTTATACGTGGCGTATACGCACGCCCGGGCAGAGAGTCGAAAGATAGCGAGTGCTTAATGGCTCGAAATTCCTGCGCCGTCGTGGAATGTTCTGAATGAGAATTAAGTCGAGAGTGTAGTGTACCGCGGGAGCGGCGAGGTTATACCGAGACCGGAAACTCAGCTCCGCGCTGACTATGGATAGATCTCTTAAAGTCGGGTCGAGGCGATGTCTGGACTTGGCTGACTTAATTTCAGATCATAAATGCCGGAGAATGTCAGCTCTCTACAAAAGTTTTCTGCGCCGTTTATAGATTCCGTCCGGTTATCGAGACTTCAACGTCAAAGCACTGAAAGATAGTCTAAATCATCGAAAATGTATCCCCTCGACCCCGAGGATGTAAATTGAGTGGTACATCGGGACAAGATCGCGAAATGTCGTTCGGCCCCCTAATTTGTCGAAGCGCGAATTTATCTTTCAATTATTTTACACCACCTCATCAATTACACTTGGCTAACGGTATAACGCCGCGTTCCCAGTGTCGCGGGCGCGTCTCGTCGTCGAGAGGTTCGACGGTTCCACGCCCAGTTTCCTTCGCGCACGGCTCCCCCGAGAATCCTCTCTCGCCCTCTCGCCGTCTTCTCGCCCATAGCCGTGAGCCACCCCAATCCAGCGACCGCATTTTCCACCCCGTGTTATTCGGCTTTCTCGGCGAGCGCGAGAGACGCTCTCGATGCTTAGTTCCACGGGAACCTCTCCGCCGCGTTTATACGGATATTAGCCATCGGGGACCCACGAAATTGCTGCAACTTAAATAATTTATTTTAATGCTATCGGCACCGAGGCTAACCATCAGCTAACGGTTACACGGTACGTTTCCCCGGCCGCTCGCCGTCTCTCTCTCTCTACCCCTCGTCGGGATTTATTTTTAATTAGAGTCCGCGGAACCGCAACGAGGAGACTCGCCGTGCTGCTTCGCCGTTTCGGGCGTCTATCGCGCGTTTCATCCCCCTCGTCCGACCGTCGAAACCAAAGAGGCTCCGTAAGACGGTATCTCGGCGACGCGCGTCTTCGAGGGATGCTGAAGAACGCTTTCCGGAGTACCGACGCGTGGTCCCTCGTTGCTCCTTCGATCCGACGCGCTTACCAGACGTCTCTTCCCGACGCTGTTTACGACAACGTTTTCTTACCAGCCCGACAGACACGTAATCCGTATACAGTATACAGTCGACGGAGAATGTTCCAGCGGCGGTATAAGTATTCGAACTTCCGAGATCTCACTCTCCTCTCATGAGGAAACCGGGAAAGGGTGGAAGGTGCCACCGGGTTTACGGCGGCATCGCGGCGTCGTTCTCCCGTCATTGATATGGAGCCTGAGCGACACCGCGATACTTGCAACGACGACTAATCGTAAACACAGCGACACATGCGCCGGGCATCAAACGAGCGTCGAACGAGTACGTGATCCAGCGATGCTCGTGACTTGCAATATTTAACAGTGCATGCACGGCGTCACCGATGCGCCGTAACGACCGTGCTTCGGAGGGAGGCTGCGGGGTGGGAAACCGCTCGAGGAATACTTACCCACTTTGAGACGAATATGTTTGTCGCCCGGACTCTCGAACGTTTCGAGTATATTGTACCTACTGGCGGGTTATGGCTGCTCGCGCGCTCGCATGGGTTTCGTGAAACGACCCTTAATACGGTGCTCTCGAGAGCCTGGAACTTTGGCAAGCGGTGAAGAGGGTGAAGAACGGGTCTTCCGTTCGAGACCAAACTTTTGATTTTTCTTTTTCAATGTTCTGCCGAAGAAAATTGATAAAAATAGTCCGTTTTGCCCCGGGACATCGTGGCGTGTCTCCCGGTGACAAGTTAGTTTCTGCTGCGCCTATTTCTCATCCCTTCGAGCTCTCCCGACGCGAGAGGACCGCGAGTTCCAGGCATCGGGCGGAGCTCGGAAAATCGGCTGTTGCCTGGAATTGACGTGGCGCATCCCACGTGATATGATTTGCCCGTATGTTTGGAGATGCACTCAGCCGTAAAGCGAGTCGCGGGTTTTTTTTTCCTCCCGGTTTCCGCGCTCGAGCGTCTATCTCACTTCTCGGCCCGCTTCGAACCAAACCGTTTTCACGGTGCTCAGCGAAACTGCACCGGCAGACCGGGCGTCACGAATAAAAAATGTGACACGCGTCCCGAACAGCCGAGCCGCTTCCTCGGCGCGGATGGCAGCCCGAAAGTCGGTGAAAAGGCCGAGCGAGATTCGCAGCCGAAGCGTGAGCCGGAGGCTGCGCCCTCCGCTCGTCACTCCCCGCGCGGGGGGCCGCCCGGACGTTCGACGAGGTTACACATGTGTGACACCGAAACGACGAAACTTCGGAGTGCTCCCACTCGCGAGAGAGATCCTCTCGATCAGCAACATAATGTATCAACGATATACCATGTGAATGATCGATTCGCTCGGGACCCGAGAGAAAACCGAGTCTCGAGAGCATCTAGCCCGTCTGCACGATATTACCTTTCGAATTTCCCAAAACGCGTTCATCAGCTTAGCGAAGATCGTTCGGGAGCGAAGGATCCGAAGAATTTCTCGGGTGGCGAGTTTTCACTCGGCGATACGAAACTTTTTGTTGGGAATTACACGCTGTATCTTTGGGCCCTTGACGATTACCTTTTGTTCCTCGAGCACTCGAGAAGTTGCCGCGAAGCAAAGTTCGCGGGATCTCCAAATGCGCCGTGAGTGATCGACCTCTCAGACACGCGAGAGCACCTTCGTTTTTTCGTTGTTACTCGACCGGGAACCCCGCGTCGTTGAAGAATTATTATTCTTCAACGGCGCGGGGCAGAGCGCATCTTCGAAACTCTCGCCGATCCACATTTACTCGCCTCATCTTCATCACCTTTATCGACGTTTTCTGCACGCGATTCCTCGTAATAAAAAGAACTGCGTTACGAGCTGCCGGAGGGATACCGAGACTGCGGGAGTTTATATCCCGGCCGTTCCAACAATCTACATTTCCACGGAGATCGATTCGCGACGGAATCGCGTCGATCGTCGATCTCCCGCCGATAGGATAACACCGGTTCGGGGTCCAAGGAATAGTCGTCACTTGTTCGGGGACGAGGATGGATATCTCGATTATCTCAGTTGAACCCGACGGGTAAGAAGCGGACGCAGGCTGAGCAGAAGGAACATTCAATTCGAGGAAACGTTCTTCATTGTGTCTCGAGGGGGGTGGGACGGGGGAGGCTTTAAAGTAGTGTGCCTTTAGGTGGCCCCCTTCTCTCCGGCCGCGTTCCCGCTGCTGCAGCTGGGGTAGATGGATATCCCAAGTAGATTTATATCGTTTGTCGAGGCCACCTCTATACGAACGTACACTTAAAACGACGACGAGGAAGAAGGGGGAGGGGGGGGGGGGGGGGGGGGGGGGGTAGGAGCGGGTGGGAGAAAGAAGCGACTCTCCTTACATTTTCGGTTGTAAATCGTCCTCGAGTGTCCTCCGCCTTCTTCGCTTGCCTTCTTCCGCCGGAGTGGTACCCGCTCCTTGGCCCGTTCGCCATCGCCGCTGAGACAGAGAATCCGCCTATATACATTCGCGTGGCGAACCTGCCATTTCCCGGTTTGCAACCCCCGTGCAAGCCGACCCATCTCGTATCCCGTCCGCGCCTCTCGCTCACTCACTCCCTCTCTTCCCCTCACTCCCGGGCCCATTGTTTTTCTTGCGCGCATGTTCGCCCGGTAATTTCACGGCTCACAAACCGCCAAGCGCGCACGGGGGGAGCGCTTTATTATCCCGAGTAAAGTTGAACAGCGAGAGCGACCCGCCGCTCTGACCCGTTTTCCCGAAACTACCTTATTACCCCGTCGGTCGCGGAAACCACTATACATATCCGGACAACAAAATCGTTTGAACTCGATGAATTATAAGGCTACCAGCGGATTATGGTGGCGCATTTCGTTGAACAGCTTTGAGTATCTGTGAGTATCCCAATCGATACGAACCTTAGTACTATGAAGATGCAGATTCTCCCGTGCAGTTTATCCCAAAAGTTTGTACAGCTGTGCGTGCGGCACGGAAAATCTTATCGATGCCCGATGTTTGGGCGAAAAAGTGAGCGGGAGAAGAGAGCGTGAAAACGCAGGCTCGAGGGGAAAGTGAGTTAATGCCGTTGGCGAAGATACCAGCGGGGTTGTCGGTTGTTTTCGTATAACGGAACTTAAACAGAAATAACCACCGTCAGCGGTGATTTAAGGCTCGCCGCCACCGAACGACGAGCTTAGTTCTCTAAACATTTTGGTCGACCTTATTTCGCCTGCATTATTTCAACGTTAAGGCGAGAGAGCTCGTGGGGCTCTTCGCAGACGCGGGTATATATACGGCGAAACGGGTACGAGGTAAGAGGAGAGCAGGAGGGGCGAGGAGTGGGTGGCTGAGGAACGAAGCGGAGTACCAGGAGAAACGAGGGAACGAGGTGGTTTGACTGCGGTGACTGGAGCGGGAGAAAAAGTACAATGAGGAAAGCAAGGGAAAGGAGAGCGAGCGGAGGGGGGGTGGGGGGGGGGGCGGAGGAGGAGAGCGCTCCCTGTGCTTTTCCTCTCCTCAACCACCGGAAGCTGCAAGCCCAGGATAAAGCGAGCTTTCTCTTGCCACGTCCTCAGCACGAGCTGAAGGGCTGAGCAGCGGGCTAAGTGGCCCGATACATAAATATGCGATTAATCAAGCTAACTACCCGCCACTCCACTTTCCTCGTTGTTTTTTTTCTCTCTCTCTCTCTCTCTCTCTTCTTTACTGCCTCTCTCTTTCTGTCCCTCTCTCCTCTTCCCCCCTTCCCGCATTAGGGTGACGTTGGCTGGATGACGAGAAGCAGACTTTCCTCCCCCGCGCGGAAACCTCGCATTCCCAAGCTGCCAACGTGCACGTGTTCGTCGGGCGGGTTTCAACGCCACTGAACAGCTCCCTCATTTGCGTAAATGATTTGTGCGAGTGACGAGTAATTTTGTCTGTATCTCTCTCGTGTTTATCGTTATTTATCGTTCGACGGACCCGGGACAACGGGAAAGGGGGCTTCGCGGCTCTCTCGGTATGGAAGAGAATATGATGAACGTTTTTCGTAAACGCCGGCGCCCTTTCTTCGTTCGCGGTTGTAGATAAGCAACATAAATTTCGGTGCACGCCCGGCGGTGGTCGGAGGGGAGGCACACGGAGCGCACCGGAATGATGGGCCTGCCGTACGCCTCGCACTTTTAATATTGCCCGCGTCAGTGCTGAAGTATTTACGGCTCGAGCCGCATAAAAGCTCCTGCCGCTGGTGCCGCTGCTGTTGCTGCCGGTGGCGTCGTTCCTCCTTTCGTCCTGTGCTTTCGCCCGCGCTCGACGAACACCCCTCGGCAACTACACTCGCACAGTTGCCGTCGACCTCTCTCTCTCTCTCTCTCTCTCTTTTCCTCCACTACCACTGAGCATAAACGACGACGATGCCGTTGCCGCTGCCTCGACGACGTCACGTTAACGCGAGATCCTTTCTCGGGAATAGTCCGCCTCGAAAACCTCCCCCGTCTCGCCGGAATCCCTCAACCACCGGCGGGAGCCACCACGTACCGCTGCATTTTAGTTGCCTATATTACGTTGTACGATGGAGTTATAAAATTTACGTCCCGACGACAACGACGACGACGAGGCAACGAAGCCGAGGAGGGAAAATGTCTTCCATCCGCATCCCGGCGTCAGCAACACACTCTTCCCTCACAAGAAGAAAACTACAAGTTACAGCAGTGAGTTACACGAAACAGTTTACTTAAATAATTTTGGGAACACTCCCTCGACTGTGTCTCCACCGCAGTGTGTTTAGCCACCGAGAGCAAAGTCCCGAAGCAGTGTATTAAATTATTGTTTGACGTAGAAAAAATTTGAAAAATTTCGCTGTCACCTCACTTCCGGTCGGAAAATTAGATTTTCAAATGGGAAGTAACGTATTTCCGGTATGACGTCGAGAAACGCCGGGAAATGAACTAAGCAAGAAATACAGCGCGAAATACGTCATGCGAGATGTACGCTAAATAAAAATATGATCATCAATACCAAAGATAACCCTCGTAATTTCGAGTTTGAAATCGAAGGTAGTGTCTCTAATGTTCCTTAAAGAGGAGGGGGAGGGAGAGAGAAGGGGTATGGGGCCTGTTGGAGGATCGTGACGATGGAGCACAGTATGCCTCCGGGTACTCTCCCGTGCACCGTTATGCCGCCACGTACGAACGTTGCGGAGCTGGCATAAATATTAATTGCCCGAAATTACATGTAAATACGGGGGTGGATGAGGGCACAGAAGTGAGGCGGGCATGGAGAGATAGCCGGGAAAGCGGAAGAGATAGAGAGAATAGGAAGCAGCGGAGAGGCCGAGGGTGACGATCCTGCGACAGCACGTGCATCCCAAATGGACCATTATTCCATCAACGACGCAAACTGTTGGGTAACTCGGTCGAAGAGCTGGGAGAGTGAGAGGGAGAGAGAGAGAGAGAGGAGCGAGGATGTTTCCTGGCCCATTGGTTCGCCAGGGTTGAGCTTCGGCCCTCCCTTCGGCCCTCCCTTCTCTCTCTCTTTCTCTCGGCGTGCGGACACTGGCGAAAGACGACGAAATATTTCGCTCTCCCGGTACAAGACCGGAAACAGTCGGAGATGTACAGATACCGCACATACCTTCCCTCCTCGAGGACGAGCCTCCGTTGCCAAAAGGTTCGATATATAGTTTAATTTTTGTGCGCTTCGGCTTGCCAGAAATAATTTTCTTCCGGCCTCCTTCTCTCCGCCGTGCGCGACATTTCTTTTTTTTTCACTTCTCCCGATCGTCGTTTTTCCTTCGTCAACCGCAAGACCACCGTGCCCCCCCCCCCCCCCCCCCCCCCCCCCCCCCTGGTGCGTTTTGGCCATCCCCACTCGCTACGTTATCCCCTTTCTCCCCCGGCTTTCCTCTCGTTTATCTCGCTTCGTGCCGCCTCGCTCGCGGTCCATCCCTTTCGCCGTCCAGAATCACCGTTCTCCCTCGCGCTCGGGGCATCCCCGGCGCGAGCCGGACGCGGAAGTCGCTCTCGTCCGGGTAGGGTTGATTGCTTGATTTCGACAAACATTTCCGTCCCCGCTCGTGGACGCGTGTATATAGGTACACCCCGGCCAGCCGCCACCGGCCAACGACAACGACGACGCCGACCGGCGAACAGTTACGTTCCACCCTCTCTCACTCTCTCTCCCCCTGCGCAACCCCCGCGGCAACAATCTCCCCCGTTCCAACCCCCGAGCTCCCTCGAACGTTATACACTCTAACTCGCACGAACGGTGGGCCGCGAATTAGGCTGCAGTCCAAGCGGTCGGGTTTTCCCATCGTTGTAGTCGCGTCCTCGTCCCCGTCCTCGTCGGTGTTCTCTCGCCGTCCTCCTATCCCCACGGCATACCAATTTCCCCCGCGCTTCCGTTCTCCGTCCCTCCGTGCGGTACGTACTCGTCGCTTCTTAATCGCATTAAAGCCGCACGACGACCACTCGCGGTGACCGAGAGCTTCGCGTTCTTCGTTTCTCTTCCGGCCCCTTTCGCTACACTGTACACAACGCGAACGCGTCTCCCCGCACCCACCGTTCACCACTGTTCCGCCGGGCCGGAGACGCGATCGGAATCGAGAGGGACGGACGAAGATCGCTGGAGAGAAACTTGTCTCCATCTGACTACCTCGAAGGGTGAATTCTGTTTTGAATGTCTCGGGAGCAACACGACCGGTTCCCTTTTAATCACATTGCACGATCGAAATGCTGGCCCTTCTCCTTGCACACTTCGATACGGCAACGAATATCGACCGCACCCGCGGGTTGATCAATGATACATTGACCGGGCCATATTCCTCACTTTTACGCAATCGAGTGACTTCCGGACGAGCTTTACGGGCGAGTCTGAAAAAATCACCCGACAACTGTTATCGAATAGTGGACTTGGAACGACTGCGTACAAATTGATGGAAAATGTAGTACCAAATTGTCCGCATTTTTTTTTTTTTTTGCTTCTTTCTTTTTTTTTCCTGTCTGATAGCTGGCTGGGGCGTCTCGGTTGATCGAACGACTCGGTAATTTCGGGACGAACTTATTTCCATTCGCTCGCCCCCGGCAGCCTCCCTCCCGGTGAGAGGTGAATAAGAAATAGCGGAGCCGAGTAGAATGTCGGAAAGCGTCGCTCGAAAGATCCGCGGAGCGAACGACGAACCCAACGCGCGCGGTACGACACCGCTGCGCGAGCTCGGCTCAAGCGGAAAACCGATTATTCACCTGAATTGATACTAATCGACGTGACGGTGCGTGCGCGGAGTCCTGTCTCCCGCTTCCTCTCCTCGTTCCTCGTATTTCTGGGTGAAAAAGAAAATCTTCGACGAGCCGCAATTGACTGCGGAACGAATTTTATCGCCGAATGATCGACGAGGCGACAACGATCCACGATGCAGTGTCCCAACAATTTCATAAACAATCTCCCTCGCCGCCACGTCAGACTGAAGAATGACTGAGAATGACTGATAATCTATTCCGCAGGGAGACAGACGGAGGTACGGAAGAGGCGACACGCGGAGCCGGAGCGTTATATGGAAACATGTCTTGCTCCTTCCTGCCGTTGGAGTAGGGTTATCCTCATTGCTGTGCCGGATGGATGGTGCGCCGAGGGGTGTATATAGTTGCACCGCGTCTTTGGAAGACTGTGGCAACCGGGAGGTGAAGCACCGGGGGAGAGAGGCTCGAGGATAGCACTGTTAATATGGGAGCCAGAGGGGATGTGCTCGGGGCGCATTTCACGCAAAGTTCTCGCACGAAACCGCCCGGCGAGTACGTATACCTTAACATCGTGTACGTCTATACGCGGTACAAGTTTTCCCCGTAGGAAACAGAGAGCAAGAGCTCGGTCGCCGTGCCTCGCACCGCACCTTAATAGATACCCACTTCGGGCGAGACACACCTCCGCCATCCGTTCTTCCTCTTCTTGTCTCCTTCAGAAGTGAGGGATCTCCCTCCGCCCTCCGCGCCTCGCCACTGCCGTCTTCCCCAGCGTCTCTGATCTTTACCGTCGGCCACGGCGACCTCGGTGGATTAACGCTCCCGAGGATCGGAGCTCCTATCGTTCCTTCTGAGCTCAAGGGGAAGCCATCGGGGTCACCGAGCAACAGCTCCGGGAGGGCAGGGCGAAGAACGCCAAGAACGGTCCATGGAGCTTCGTCAAGGCGGTTCGCCCTCCGGGTAATCGCTCGTATCCGAGAACTGCACGGTACCACCGAGTAGCCCCCGGGCAGTCGAGGCACCGCGGAAACAGCCAAAGCGACGACACAGCCCGTCAAGGGGAAATTCACCGGGGGGACTTCCGGCCGAGGACCGTTATTCCATCGGGACTTCCGTCAAGATCCGCACTGTGTAGCCAAACTACTGGTTACCTCGAGGCTTAGGAAAATTCGATGATAAATTCACTTGCCTCCACAAACAGACACTCTTGTAGAACACATCTTATTTTGTCTTATCTTGTACACACAAAATCTTATCGGAGAAACACAACATTTAGAAAATTATGTCGCTGGCATATATCTCTTTGCGAATATGACGTTACACTGCAGCGATCGAGTTAGAACTATATAATTAATTTCGACAAGAAAACAAATAATGAGTTAGGTTAAGTGCATAATTTATGATATATTTTTTTTTTACGTGTTCAGTGATCATTGCACCAAATATGAATATAAACAGGGCATCGCATAATTAAACAATACAAAAATCTGTCAAGTCATTTTTTGCCGTTCCAACGTTTATCGGCACTAGCGAAAAGTTACGGAGCTGGCGGATCGCGGTGAAACGCATCACTCCCGTTTTTTTTGTCCTGGCGGGCAAACGGGAGTAAAAAATCACTGTTACAATTATCGCTTCCATGTTTATTTATGAGCGAGTATCCGTCATCAGTGGGTCGAGAGGGAGAAACGAGCGAGCTGCGACGGGTACGAATGTCCTCACTTCGTCGGCGTATTCCTGCGGTAAGAAAAACTTTTCGACCGAGAAATCTCCATGATTGCGCATTGTCGTAGCGTAGTTGACGAAAGACGAAGAGGAACGAGCGGGACGCGACGGCGAAAGGGAAAGGGGCAAACGAGGAGGAAAGGAGAACCTGCCGCATTCTCTCCCTCCCGCGTTTATCCCGCTCCCATCTCCCGGACGGTTGAGAGCCTTTCAAATAAGCGGCTACGCTTCACACCCTCTAGACAACGCGGACCAAAATCCTTTTATTTTTTACCCCGCTACTCCGCTCTTTCTCATTTTTGTCGTATGACAAAATGAAATAAGGAAAAAATTGTGGGGTGTGAAAAAAGTCCCATTCCTCTCGATTTCTTTTTACCCTCTAGTTGTGACAAGCGTTTTCCACGGGGTTTATCTTGACAGGGCGAAGAAAGGGCGACACGCCGAGGCCCATCCTTTTTTTCCTCGAGGATCGAGGGAACGTCCGAAATTTTTTCCCGTCGCGAAAACAATCGCCGATCGTTAGGAACACTGTCGAGCGATGATTGTTCTGGTAGGCTCCAGGCCCTTCCGAGGGTTTGTCCGAAGGGGTTCCGACCAAGCCACCGTAGTTTTCGCAGAGCTCATCGAACGGTCGTCGCCTCTCTCGACCGTCGAGGGACCTCCAGTCCAGCGCGAGGAAAAAGAAAGGGGCTGTTCCTTTCGCGGGCGAGGAAAGTCTCGTCTCTCGACACCCTCCCGGCGCACTCTCGAGTGCCACAAGAGCTATCGAGGAACCATCGAGAATCGTCGAATGAAAGTCAACAATGAAAGAAAAATTGTGGGGAAGGGCGTGTGGACAAAAGGATGGACGGAATTCGAGTCCGGGTCTGGTTCGGAGCGGGGCCAGAGGTTTCCGCCGCGGACGAGCGTGGAACGAGGAAAACTCCGTGTAGCAAGAAATATCCTTCAAGCCGATTATTCGGTGAATTATTCGGTGTAATTAAAATGCAGATAAGATCGCACAAATACCAGAAATTTTTCTGGGCGCTCGCCGAAGCAGAGAGCTTCTGTCTTCGCCTCTGGCTCGGCCGTTGCCGAGCGAGACGTTCGGCGAGGGAGTGGGGTTTATCTTGTACAGATAAAATTGAGGGTCTACAGTAGCACGTCCCACAAGTCGACAATCTCCGAATCAACCCTTACGTAACAAATCGAAAGAAGCGGACGAACCCCGGCGACGAGGCAAATTAAAAAAAAATAGCGGATCGTCTCACGAGATGTTCTACTGTAGATCATCCATATATATGCGCGGCAAACATGTATATGTATTCAGGAGGGACGACGAACGAACGATGGAATGAAATATACTTTGAATAAGTAATGAGGGAAAGAGAGAATATTTAACCGGCTCCGAAGCGAGTGTATCCACGGAAAGGCGACGCTCGTTTTCGAAACGCCAACCCCTAAATTCCCGTATCCGATCCCTTTTGCGGAACCCGGCCACGTCGTTCCTCGGAGTCCCGGCTCCTCGGAGTTTCCCTCGATTCGCGACCAGAAAAATCTCTATCCTCGTGGCGACATCGGAGATGGGGGCTTTCCACGATTCTCTGTTTCCTTGAATAATTAATGAGTACAACCAGCCCGGAGCGTCAAGGAACATCTCCCTGTGGAGTGGACCGCGAGATTCCGATAGTTTCATCTCTGCAAGATGATGTTCCCAGCGTCGCCCGTCGCTTTCACCGGGCTCGACGAAGGAAACGGTAAATTCTCTTTGCGCTCCGGGCTAGCTTCGATCGCTTCACGATCGAAGCTCGATCGGACGAGCGGATGCGAGGAAAAACCGGCGGGTGACGAGAGGGATCGAGCAGCGAGCGCACGGAGAGAAAAATATAGTAATATCATATAAAATAGTTTGGGAATTATTCCCAGACGGTATATCGAAATTCGAGAAGCGTCTGGTTAAAAACGTAATTTTTCCCCGGCGTCCTCGAATTATTACACGAATCTGTAGATTATTACCATATTTTTCTGTCCGTGCAGGAGGCACGGAAGATCGACGACCTGATCGAAGGGTGGCTCGCCGGCCCTCTCGTCTCTCCTCGAAGCGTACGATATACACGCCGGTTATACAGAGCACGGCGGAGGCAGCGGACGGCACTCGGCGAAATATAAACGGGTGTCCGCTCAGTCCCGATCGAGCGAATTGATAGTTAATTACCGGGAATCAGGGCTCCCAGCGGCGGCGGTCGTCGCGGGATAACGGATGGGACGGCCCGTCGCTGTAATTCACGCCGAACGGATTTTCGTGTTCCCTTTACGATCCGGTAGGGTGGCCCGGAGGTCCGGACGGCGAGGGGTATGGCTGACACATCGAAGCGGGGGGCGGCGAGGCCCGGAGGTAGTGCGAGCGCGACGTCGTGCGGCTCCCGGTGTCCGGAGAATGGCACTGTTCGCGTTCCAGAACGTGGCGCGAGGCGGGACGAGGCTGAAGAACCGCGCCCATTCCGACCGCGACGAGTCCTTAACCCTCCGCCACTGAATATTTAACCCCGCGACGAGGAGACCGGAGTTTCGGCGAGGGAACGAGGAGAACCCGGTTGAACCCGGAATCAGGAACGGGTAAGAACGCGGGAGCGGTATACGGTTTCGCCTCTCCCCCGGCTCGGCGCGGGAGGAGTTCGGAACGGGGGATGGTCCCTCGCGGAGAGAAACAATCCGAGGGAAACTCCTCGTGTCTTACGAGTCTCCGAGACGAAGAACAACCGAGGGACATAGACAAGCTCACTCGTAGTCGCCCCGTCGGGTTTCTCTTTAGACACACCGTCGATTCGAATCTCGTGGAAATTCCTGCTGTCGTGCGAACGCGGACGTGCGCGCACACACTGTCGTACGTTACCCTCAACCGGCGGTATTGTGTCTGGCTCGACGGGAGTACCGATTTTCAGCGCCCCATCCCCGACGGCTCCCACGAGTCTGGGGATCGTCTGATCCGATACAGCAACGCCGGCGCTCCTATAGCGCGCTCCTTGCTCGCCCCGTGCTCGCAACGAGTATACACGAAATTTCACGACAAACTAATATGAGCCAGGGACTTCCAACGACGTGGATAATTTGCTCTCGGCCGGGAGACTCGCGTACAGGCACACACAACCGTGCACCACACGTGGGAAGGGATAGAGGTAATTATCTCAAACCCACGCCCTCTCGATACCAGATTCCCATAATCGTCTCTCGCTCTGGCGTGACTAATACACGACGAACTAGCGTTTAATTAATGAACGCGTCAATCATCGGGCGCACATCGGAGGTGGGGCGGCGAGTCTGGGCTCCGCCGAGCGACGGTGTGACGTTGTCGATGCCGATGTGTATAACGAGCGTCGGGGGAGATATAAAACGGTGGGTGAGTTTCGTTTTTTTTTTTTTTTTTTCCCTCATTTGATAGAAAAAGTTTCGCCACCCTTGAATATATATCTGTACAGTACGCCCGGAAAATAAGGTGCCACGACTAGTGGACTCGGCACCAGGGGGGGGTTATTAAAGAACTGAACAGATGAGTTATTACGTTTGTTTGAGAAAAATAAAGGAGGTAGAGAGAAGAGAAGGAAGAGAAAAAAAAATTGAAGAAAGAGCACCCTAATTGCAATATCTTGACTGGTATGGCTGGAGCTGTTGGTGCGCTTCTCCTTCGCCGTTCGAGGCTGTATAGCCACCGTGCGTGACTGGATCGTTTCGTTCTGGCCGCCAAGAGCGATGGAGCGCGAGTTGAAGGGTCGTTCTGTTTCGGGGAGAATTTTTCTATATATTTTTCTCTTCTTCTGTTCCTCGGAGCCTTCGGCCCCGTCGCTCCGGCCTCTTTCTTCGCTCGCTGCCCGCGGACGGGCAGCCTCGTCGTCCATCACACTCCCGGGTGAGCCGTGCCTACCGTCCCGCTCCTCCCGAGTACCGGTAGCAACAATAATTAATTTTCTTTTAATTCCCGAGATTAATGGATCGGTTCGAGCCGTCATCCGGCCCTGCCAGGAGTCCGGTCCAAGAGGTCCGACGGGAGCGGAGACTGGACCAGGGGTGGAGAGAAACTCCATCCCGGAAGGCGGAACCGCTCCGGATATCGTGGGTTCCGCCGAATTTCCTGCGATCGTCGGTGCCCGCCGTCCGGAATGGACGAAAATCGAGGTGACTTGGAATCAGGGGGATCTCGAGAGCATGCAAAATACCGTGGCCGGTAATAAAATCTGTAATTAATTTTTTTCAACCACGCTGACAAATTACGCTCGAAAGAAAATTCTTGCACGAGCCTGAATTGATATCCGCTAAAGCTCACGCATTAATGAGGATTTCGTGAAAAAAAAAATGTAATCCCCGCGCACAGAAAATGAGGAACTTAGCATACAGCGCGCCACTCATGCGTGGCTTTCAACCAGGTTGCCCACATCGCCCCAACCTACACGGATCCCTCAAAACTCTTCACCTTCGAAACTCGTTTAATTTATCGCGCGAGGGTGTCGGTCGATCGCGAGATTTCTACCCTCACTCATCCGAACGTTCCCGGAAAGATTCCCGTGCGTGAATTCGAGAAGGAGCTGTGAGAAGAGAAAAAAAATGAGTAAGTCGGCGAGGGTGCGCGACGACTCTTGCGTATGTGGCGGTCGAAGCCCCGCGTTCGAGAGGGACGATCTCGTGTAAATAATTGCACGATTCGCCGGAGGAGACTCGATTTTGCAACGTGAGCCGCCGGCGAATAAGACGAGGACGAAGGTCTCCGTTATCGTGTACTTTATGCAAACGAGAAAAGGTTGGGCGCCAAGGGAATGGTGCGTGCCCAGCGAGAATGAAGAAGAAGCCCCGAGGTCGAGAGATCGCTCGCGCGAGTGTTTGTCTTTAATTCGGGCCTCGGATCCTCCTACCGGTAATACCTTCGGAGTTTCCTCTCTCCCTCCCGTTCTTGTCCCTTCTTACGCTCATCCCCATTTGCCGCTCGAAAGTTTTTCGCAAGACAATTCGCATTTTATTTCATCATTACCTCAACATAAAGAGCTTCTCGGGTTGCCGTGACGGGATTACTTTTCGTTGAATTCGGTTGAGGGGCGGCGGGAGGGGGTTGAGAGGGGTCGTTGGAATCGCTTGATTAAAGGAAACTCGGTCGCACGTGTAAACAACTGTACGAGTCGGGAATAATAAATTCTTAGTCGCCCTTTTGACTTCCCGCCTTCGTCTCTCATCGCGGTTCTTTTCTCAACGAACGGTGCGCGGCGGGAGGGAGGGGTGAGAGAAATTGTAGGAATGTTTTATCACGTTCCTCATGCAAACGAGCCGGTGATGAATTGCGAAAGGGCTGCCGTGACGTTGATCCCGCGAAACGAGGGGAAAGAAGCAAAAGGAAAAGCGGGTTCCTGGGCGAGGATGGTGTAGCTTCACGGAGGACCCGGCAGACAGGAGCTTCTCCGAGGAACACTCGTTAAGGGTGTTTGTCTTCAATTCGACGTTTACTTCCGGTTCGATCCATCGCGTGCCTCGAGGCTGTCGACGTAACCCCCAAGATTCGACATCAGCCTCACGAAAAGTGAGGAGCTGTCGTGAACCATGATAGACATTTCATCGCCGTGAAAAACGTTGAAACTATGCACGACGATTGAACGTGAATTGTCGAAAGTGTATCGGGCGAAACTTAGGAGGATCGCAATTTTTTCGAACGACGGAAAAACACGTACGGTCCGACGAATGAGAGACGGTAAATCGAGGGGGGGGATGAAAAAGCCTCATTCTTCTCCGACGCTGGCACAGGAAACGCCGGAAAGGAGGAGGGACGTTGAGAGGGGCACAGAGAGACGCTCATCCGAACGAAGTGTTGAAGAGCTCTGCCAACACGAATTGCGCGAGAACGGAAAGTAAAACGCGCTTTGAATCGGGGAAAACTACAAAGGGTCCCGATGTGCCGTTGCAGCGCTCGTCGCCGTCGGGCTAATTTGTCTGAACGAGCGAACGATAGACTATGGGGATTGTTCCGCGGATGGTGCGGCGCTCCGGGCTCGCCGCTGGAGGGAGAGGACGAGAACGAGGGAGGGCAGCTCGTGGTGCACGGTGCGCGTACTCGGACCTAATTCTGGATAAACACCCTTTCATTATTTCCGGCCTAACCCGCACACCACACCGGGGCGCACTTCAGTCAGCCATATCAAGAGCCGCGGCTCTTTGTTCTCGGCGTTCTCCTCTTTGTTCCAGCCATCCGTTTTCTCGAGGGGGGCCCTCGAGTGGCCACGGAAAATCCTCTTGAGCGATAACGCCGATTCTCCGTGCTATCGACTTATCGGAGGGATGCAACACGTGCGGGACGGGCAGAAGCTGATTTTATCGAATCGCCAGACACATGCTCACACATACCGCGGGTGAAATTGGTGCGCTACCGGAGTGGAGAGAAACTCGTAGAGAAACTCTCATCCTCTCCGGCTTCACTCTCCGTCTCTCTCCCACTCTCCCTCGCGAATCGTGACGAGTTTATCCGTTGTGCAACAAGCGAATAATAGGCGAGGTGGACGCGCATCGTCGAGCAACGAATAATCAATGCACCGGAATAACGGAAATTCTGGGTCTCCTGTGTGATTCGGGGGGGGGGGGGGGGGGGGGGGGGGGGGGGGGAAGAGGTAGAGGTTTTGGAAACGCGCAGGCGAGCGGCGGGAGGAAACAGGTCCGTTCGCTAGGCTCTCTCGCCTCTGGAACAAGAATCTCGTTATCGATGTTTGTATGTAATTCGAGAGATAATGATGACACATCGAGCCTCCCGTCCCTCACTAACGAATTAAGCCAATTTCGATGCCGTATCCGCCGCCCGCCGCGGCTGTGCTCGCCCCTCTCGGTGCAGCGGTGCAGTTTCCCCTGAATATTCCCTATCGAAATATACAAACGTAGGTATCGAGAGATATGCCGAAATAGGTGTACTCACCCACGCATGCATATGTGCGGAGCAGAGCAGATTTCACTCATCCCTCCCGGTACACTCCCGCCCCCGCAATCCTCTCTCGTATCGCTCTATTATGCGCGCATGTGTCCCCTCGGAGAGACAGAACGGGACGGACGGAAGTGGAACGATGGAGACGGCGGAGTGCGCGAGAGAGGGACGATGGAAAGAAGGAAATGGCAGGAGGGAATAATAAGGGCCGATGCAAGGAATAGGAAGAGCGATCGATCGTGTGCAACGCGGACGGGGCGAGAGAGCTCGGTGAGAACCGATGAATCAACGCCATTTCCTCTTCCCACTCTTCTTCCTCTCGTCATTCTTTTTTTCTTTTTTTTTTTCTTCATTTCTTTTACCTTCCTCGCTCCCAACCTGTCCCGTATATTTTCATCCCTCCTCATCGCGCAACGACCGTCTGTTATCCGATCGCAACTTATCTCTGTAATTCTCTTTCAGCGCGTTTCACCATTGTAGTTTCGCGTTAAAGTTTACAATGTTATCGTTTACGATTCAATGTACCGTCGGATCCGAGCCCCGATGATGGATGCTGCGGATGCGAAGGCACTCGTCCTAATTCTGTAGGGAAACTCCGATGGTAGGCATATATAGATATGCATATTTATATATATGGATATATGTGTGTGTGTGTGTGTGCGTATGCCTGGATGTACTGTCAGATATATCGTGCGTGTCACCTTCTCTACGACCCCGGTCCCGCGATATTTCTCTCGACGCACCACCGGCCCTGTTCCCCCTCGATCCCTTGCACTATATGTTGACCGTGCGACGCGCAGACAGCCCCTGATCGATATACATCGTGCACGGGGGGCCTCACTGATTTAATTAACATGGATCGCGCGTGGCATAGGGCCGCGCGGCTGGTCCCTCGTACACGCTTAATGATGAGAGCCGAGCGGCAGCCCGGCGAGTCGCGCTTCCTGTTGCACTGTCCGTAATAAACAACCCCCGGGGACGCTCGACGCCTAGAACCCACCCCCGAACTTCAACTGTGTGTGTAACAGCGGCACAGGTCGCGGGGTTGTTCCAGGACCGGAGACGCGTTCGATTTCCGCCCTCCACGCCGCGACGCGGGACGCACGCGTTACCGAACTCCTCGTTAAATTCTCGAGGGACAAGGAAAGTCACGGAGAATCGGGACAGTTGTGACGCGTGCATTGAAGAGCTGCGGTCCAATTTTATTACCGAGAATCGCGAAGCGTCGACGCGAAGACTCTGGTAGGAATTTATAGTGGTCCTGGACCAGAAACCGACTAGGCCCCGATGTAACGCTTCAAAATTTCTGGGAGAGATCCCGTCGATGTGGCAAAGAAGAGTGTAGCTTGAAAAAATCAACTACCTTCGGGCCCGATTCCAGCAGTGGACTCGAACTAATATCGAGCACACCGGCGATCGATTACAACAGCTGTGAAAAGATAAAAATGGAGAGACGCGCAGACACACACATACACTGGACGAGAGTTCGACAGAAGCGGTGAAACCAACTGTAAAAGAGCTTCGGAACGAGTAAGCTCGCGTAAATAGAAAAGGTACAAAAAAAAAAGGGAGAAAGGAAGAACCATTGATATCAGTGGGGATGGAAGGAGAGCCGATCGACTGCTTTCCTTTCTCACTCTCCCTTTCCTTTCTTTTTTTTTTTTTTTTTTCTTTCTTTCTCTACGACGGACAACCCCCTTCCTTTCTGCCGCTGGTTCACCCACGCGCCCTCCCGCACTCCTTCTTTCATTCAACCACCTTTGTCTATATCCACCATAGTTTCCACACTTGTGGAACTGGTTCCCCTCTCTCCCTCGCTCACTTTCTGTCTCCTCGAGAGAGAGTTAGCCCGGGACTCTCCCGACTACTCTGCGCCCCGACACCGGCGGCAACCCTCCGCGTAATCGATCAATTGAAAATCGCTCGAACGACAATCGATTTCGAATCAATTGGAGCCACAGTGTAAAACTAACGGGATACGTATTTCTCTGCCTCACTCCCGCGTTTGTTCCACAATCCACTCTTTCTACTCCGGGGCTCTTTCTCTTTTCGTTTCACCCCCGTGCCCACCTCGTCGTACTTTCCTCGCGCCCTCACTCTCGCTCCCCCGCTATCGCTGCTTCCCTAAATCGGAGGGTCCACCTCGCCGCTCTCTGTCGTTCCCAAACTCTCCCTCTGCTCCTCACTTCCGATCTCTCCCACGCTCTCTATTCCACCGCTTTGCGCTCTGTCGCGTTTTCGTTCGCCCACCGATGGAACACCCTCCCGACACCCCTTTCAGTCTTTTCAAGGCCTCGTTTGTTTTACATCGACTCGAACACCGAATTTTTTCGTTACAGTTCAGTCTATTCCACGCCGATCGTATTTAACTTTCGTCGGGAGTTGTGGAGTGGAAAGTTGCGAATATGGCCCGGTCTATGTATCATTGATCTACGCGCCTCCATCGGTAACAAAAATGGTTTGTACATTTATCGGACATTTCTTTTGCACATAGACTTTCTTTTCGTTCATTCTCTCGCTCTGACTTGTCGCGTCTGACCAAAACGACGTTGACACTACTGGTAGCAGTGGAGCAGAGGGAGACCGTGACGATCCTCGTCGAGCACTCCATCATCTTGTCCCGAATGTCAGCGAACGATGATCCACTCTCAAAATCCTCCAATAGATCTTCTCCCAAGTGATCGATCAATTTTTTTTATTTTTCGTCGTAAAACTTTGTAAGTAGTTTCTCTGGATTACGAGGATCTTTTCGAAATCTCGATTTTACAGTTGCGTTTGTTACCCACTCGTAAAAAAAAATACGGATTTTCGCATGGTCCTTCCAAAGATGAAGGATAAATGGGACGTGCGTTTCGGAAATTGGAGCAGCCCATTCATTCCGCGGACGAAGAAAAAAAATGGTCGGAAATTAGCGCAGCGCATGAATCGAGGTGGTGGGGAAAAAGAGCGTTGAGTCCGCTCTGGTAATCCGCGAAGCAATCGAGTCTCGCAAAAGCGCAATCGATCGACCGGGCTCGCCTTTTGGCGCTTTTGTGAGGTCCAGAACTCGCGTGGACCCCTTAGTCTCGTGTAATGGATTTTTACCAGAGGGTCTCTCTTCAAAGCCAATGGATGGAAATCGAAAAACGAATTGGCTCGTAACATCGCGCAGGTGGTACGACAAGCGCCCTGCGCGAATCGATCGTCGGATATTGGAAGTCGGTATGCGTATACAAAACGATGACGAGAGAAAATACTCTATGACGAGCACATTTTTCGACCGAAAGTGACGTCATACCGGAAATACGTCACTTCCGGTCTGAAAATATTATTTTTCGACCAAAAGTTACGTATTTCCGGTATGACGTCACTTCCAGTCGAAAAATGAAATTTTCAAACCCGGAGTGACAGATTTCCGCTGAATCTTCGGAAATCCAAATGTCCGGTCTCTAAACTCTATGGTGCGTAGCAAGAGCACGAAGCGTCTGAGCCACAACAACCTGCTAGTTAACAATACGTTATTCGCACGATATTAAACGCCGTTTATTATGAAAAATAGGCATTTCCGTTGTAATAATGACGGCCCAAGATGATTTCATTGTCTTAGATGTTGAAAAAAGGACAAGGGGGTGCTCGGAAGATTTTCAACGAGCAGGTGCAGATGTGGCGTTCGCGCGAGAGAGCCCGAAGTCTCGGCAAAGAAACGGGGAGAAACGGGGAAACTTCCGTCTCGTGCAAGGGCGAGAGATTCATCGCTTCGTTTTCGCGAAAGAGCAAAGCTCGGGTAAGAGTGCCGGTGATGAGAGGAGGAACCGGGAGCCACCGGGCCACTGCTGCGGGCTCGCTTTCTCGACTCCGAGAGCAGAACGGGCCCGGCCCGGCAAGGCAGAAACGTGGAACGGGCAGGGATGCTGCGAAGGGGGCGGTGGTGAATCGCTGAAAGGGGTATACGCTCGCAGCAGCCAGGAGAACTTAATGAAACGCGTCTGACGAATAGACCAACTAATTGTATCTGAGGGGAATTAATAAAAACGCCTGACGGTTGGCGTGTTCGGTCGAGAGTCGAGGAGACGGGGTTTCAAGGAGAGAAAAAGAGTAATAGGAGATTTAAAAAAAAAGCATGACGAGGAGGAGAAGTACGAGAAAGAGGTCGGCGGAGCTCGGTGCCGTATTCGTTTATTTCATTTTTCAACGATGAGCCCGTCATCGCTGCCATTCCCTCTTTATCCTTCGCCTCTTTGCCTCCGCACCGGTGAGAAATCGAGGGATTTTCAGAATCTCGCCGATCGTTTGAATTTTCCCAGCGCAGAGGTTGCGCCACTGCTACTTTGATCGGGCATGGAGCATCGACTGTGCAGAGACGACGAGAGGGGAGGATCAAAAAATAATGCATACACATACATGCACATCGAGATCTCGACACTCCCTTGCCGACACGACGACAAGGAGGAGCTTCAACGTTTGGCTACGCGCGAGAACCGCAGCCAAGTTTCCTCGCGTACTTCAAAATTCAATCGTCGTGGTACTACTCGGTCCCTGCCAATCCCGGATTTCGGTATGGCATCGTTTCCTTTTCTCTTTTTTAAATTTTATTTATTTTTCCAATGTTTCTCCTTTCCGCCCTCCTCGTTCGCGGATGAGGAAGCGTCTCGCCTTGAAAAATTGGCAAACGTGCCTGGATGATCCGACGCGGATTCCAAGGAGTTTTGGTACTGGCTCCTTGTTCTCCGTGCTTGGCCCTGTAAGAAGAAATTTCTCTTGTCGCGCACGGAGCAACGCCGCAAGGAAGACATCTCTTTGGTCGTCGTCGTCGTCGTCGTCGTCGGCCTCGTCGTCGCACACTAAATTCGCAGTCGAGCGGGGGCCCTCCGGATCGCCATCGCGTTCGCCATGCTAGAGACCAGAAAATAATGGCAGCCGGAGCGAGACTAAAACCAAAAATAATCGGGCGCCGCCTGCTGCTCCCGCTTTAAATCACCGACGGAGTCCGTGCCCCACGGCGGCATGCAGCAACGCAGTGACCGCTCCGCGTTTTCCCTCACTCCCTTCACCCCTTTCGTTCCCTCCGTCCGGAATTCCCTCTCGTTTCGCGTTCTCCACGCGCTGACTATAACGCCCGAGCGCCAACCCTCCAACTAGGCGCGCTCCGCTCACGCGGCGAGATAGAGCGCGTGAAAATCCTCTCCCGCTCCTCATTATTTACCCTTAATTAGGGGCAATTAACAAATAATTAATTACGAACCGGAACAGCGAGAACGCTCGCCGATATAATTATTTGAAAACCGGTACCAAAAATCGCGTTATACCCTCTCACTCGCGAACGGTGTTCTCGGTCATGTTCGACCATCGGTTCTGCTCATGCGATTTCCAACTCTTGAAAAAAAAAAAACTTCTCCGATCGAACCTTGGCACAATAAAATGTGTGTAGTAAAATATCATTAATTCTGCCGAACGACTGAATAAGAAACGCACGAAATCTCTTCCTTCCGCGACCGTCCATAACTTTCGGACGCCGCGTAGCCGCTCCTTCCCTCTATTCTCACCGCCTCGCATCCTCTCCCTTGGATTCCTCGTTTCTCCCTCTGGCAATTACTATAAATCAGAATAGCAGTCAATATTTAATCCTCGCGGAATGGTGTTCGACGTCGGGACACAGGATGAGCAATCAAGGGCAGCGGGGCCGGAGTATGGTGCGAGGAACGAGAAAACGAAGTGAGGAGGGTAGAAGCAGAACGTGGAGCATGTAGCCGGAGGCCAGACGACCAGCAGGCATGGCGGCTGCAACAATGCCGGTAATGCGATAAAATATACTACGTGCTGTCTCGATGTGAAGGGGGTTGGGGGTTGCTTTCGGTCGAACGAAAGAGGGACCGTAGATGAGGATACGAGAACGAAAGAGAGCAGTAGTAAAGGGTGGCACCGAACTGTCCACTGTCCGGTGCTGACTATCGTTCGTTCGCATTCCTCGTTCCTCCTCCCGCTCACTTCTGCCCAGCATCCATCCACGCTCGCGAAGAGCGTCGTCCCAGATATTCGTTTTCCGAAAAACGATGAAACGACAGACGAGAGCGATCGCTCCGTTCGAACAAGCCAACCCCTTCTCCCTCACTTTCTCCCTCCCTCTTGCGTAATCGCCGTGACCGATTGCAAAATCTCGGCGCCCCGTCGAACGGAAGGATGTAAGAGGGATCGAGAGAGGACAGCGGCTCGCGGGGACCAACAGCGGGATGCGACGGGGATACAGATACGACCGGAGGCACAAATACGTGTGCGGTACGATGAATCTCGAGGAATATAAATTAACGTACCGACAGGACGACACGTAAAATCGATATGGTCGCGAAGAATTTTTAGTCTACATATTTAACGAAATATATAGTCGTACCTCGGGCCGGGGACAAATGAGAAAAGGAAAATCCGCGTTTGGTTCCAAAAGAGAAATTCAGCACGCTCCGGCTAACGTGTTCTTCCTCATTTAACCCGATAACCCGCCCCCGAGCCCATTAATTTAATCGTTGACTCGGCTCGATAGTTTCTCGCCCTTATTCTCATCCCCGTCGCGAGGCTATATCATCGTCCCACCTCCTTCTCTCACCCACACTCTTCTTCCCGTGCCTTATATCATTTTTGGTATTTCAATCATTTTCCAGCTGGCACGTGAAGCGGAAGATAGTAAAGCGTCGGGCGAGCGAAAATCCTTGCCTCATTTTTCTTTTTTACTTTCTTTTTTCTCACCCGGAAAGGGAGAAATCGAAATTAGGACGGCGAGTTGAGTATAATTAATAGCTATTGCTTTTTTTCTTTCTTTTTTCAGTACAATGTCTCGGAAGGCGCAAACTTCGAGAGGGATTTACCGGGAGCATCGTGCTCTCTCGCTGCTCGTTTCTTTCGGTTTCCTCCTCCTGTTTCCCTCGCCGCCTTGCCACACCATTGTCTTTTTTTCTCTTCCTCGCCGATTCTTCCACAATCCCGCACAGGGTAAGCAGTATCCAGTATTTACGAGGTGAATCGAGTTACTCGCGTGCCGCCCGGCCGTAACCCGACGGAATCGCAACAACTTCTGTTTTATTAGAGAGGCAGGGCCAACGACATGCCCACCACTGCTGTGCTCTCTCGCTCTCTCGAGCCCTCACGAGGAACGCGGCCCGGCGCAGCCAACCCACACCGTCGTTATTGCTCCCATTGTGCTTCGTGACATTATTACTGTCATTATTATTGCTATAGGCACGTAATTACGGTCACGTAGCCTGGCGTCGATATTTTTAGACGTCGTTGTAGCTCCGTCAAAGCGATCGAAGTGTTTCGCTCGTCGATAAGCTTGGACAGCTGATTATTGCACCTGTCAAGACCCTCCTGTTTCTTGACCCACAGGATTTACTCGTCCTGCATTTATTTTCGCATCGATCCGCACGCGCTCCGAAAAAGTATACCCTTGCAACTATGAATGTTGTACCTTCAAGCATAAATCAATACATAACTTATTTGCGAGACAACCGTCATTTAAATTGCTTTTCGGGGGGAATCCTACGCGGTCCGGAAGGACTCGGCAGCCTCTTTACGCCAGTTCCTTATTCGAATAGGATTCACTGTCGCATCGGATGCTCGGAAAGGAAAAGCAAAATACGATTTTCTCGGCGTCACGTCTTTTTTACTTACGAACAATATAAAAATATCATCCGAAGTGAGGAAATATCGTATTCCGTGAGACGCTCTCTTTCTCTCCCTCTCGCGGGCCGCAGTCTACTTTCCGTACGTCAATTTTTCTTGCAGACAGATGCACACCAGCATTTCTCCCGAACGGTAGTGTAACAGGGCTCCGTGGAAGAGGCGTCTGTAGTAGACGAGGTAAAACGTATGTACACGCGGTGAATGGAGATGAAGAGTTGCGCGAGCGCGAGTGCGAGCGGGCGGGGAGTCATTGCGGCCGGAAGAATGGTTTCCGGAGACGGGTTGTCGTTCGACCGGGCTAGGCATGTCCTGTGGGAAATCACGAGGCAGTGGGCCTCCACGGGATCGAGCCAGCCGGAGTTCCCAGCTTCAGGAATCCAGCGAAGATCTCGACGGAGGTTCGCCAAAGTAGCTTGTCAATAACTTAAATCTCAATCGTAACTTGGTGCTCCCAACTGATTTCCGTTTCTCCGTCCCTCACCGTCGAACGACGCTTTCCTGCCTTTCCGTGTGCCATCCGTTTTAAACCAGCTATACTCAATCTTTCGGCCGCTCTATGCCGATTTTTGGGAGCTATTTGGAGAGGGCTCTTCACGAATGCCTGAACGATCGGTGTGGTGCTGCCACGGGGGAAAACGGACCAGACATCGATGAGGACCAGTGTACAATCTCACAGCCGAAGCACGGTTTCTTCCGACAGTTCGTCTCTTGGCTCGATAAAACTTTAATTTCCACCAGATCAGCCAGTCGAAAGGGATAAGAGACACGTCCAATTATCCCGTAAGAGCGTAACAGATTTGTCTTTGCCGGTGAATCTTGCGGCTCGATTCGACGGAGGTAATAACTCCGGGTGAAGTCTCGACTCGTGGCGTCTTATCCCGGTACCTGGGAAAGGCGGGAAAAGTCCAGAGTGCCCCGAGAAATTGAGAGAGGCCAAAGCTTTCTATCTATACCTTATTAGGTTTCTATGTTTCGCGACGGCTGAGCGGGGGCCGAGTCTTCGTGGAAGCAGGGAAGAGGCTCCCGGGCGCCTTTGGTGGATGTACGTAATTTCACGGTGTTGCTCCGCATTAATGCGCGAGTCCGGGTCTAACTCGCGAGTACGAGACAGCATCGACGATGTGAATTAGACGCCTGTACGTACCGGCCCACGGGGTGGAACCAGCGAGCATAGAAGAGTGGGCGAACGCCGGCCATCAAGGTGGAACTTCGATATCTCAGCTGCAAAGTGAACTTCCGGTACACGATGTTTGATAGACACAAACTTTGGGGTGACGAGTAGGAAACACTGGCTAACGTTCACTTTCCTGGTGATATCCTAAACGCATGACACATTCTCGCACGTGTATCGCTTGATGAAAAGTTACAATTTTTCCCATGTCCCGTTCGCATCCGACGCTGCGCCCGCGCTTGCATAGTCTTTTTCACCGCGCACACACGCGTGTCAGAGCCTCTCTCTGCATGCTTCGCGGGCTGTTCCACGTAACGCAGACGGAAAAGCATGACTACGTCTTTCATTCTGTCGTCCAACGCCGGATTTCTCTCGGGAAACAATTTTTCTTCCTCTCAGCTCGGGCTCCTCCGCCTTTTCTCTCCTACGTCTCTCATCCACCGGCGGTTTACTACTGCAGTCATGAATTTAGACCATGCTCGTTGCTCTCCTTCGCGCGTACTCTCGTTCCGACTGACTCCGGGGCGAAAGCTCCGACTTCCGAGGATCAACCTTCGCCAAGGAGCAAGAAATGAGAGGTCATCTCCCTGGCAATTTTGAATGGAGCCACTGTTTCTCATCTCACTCAACGGCTGTCCTTTGATGTTGCATTCCTCGAATCGTCCTACGTTTCGGTGTAATCAAGGGTAAGGCCTCCGGGAACGTGTGAAACGGAGTTGTAAAAAAAAAAAAACACAAATACTTCGAGGATAAAAATGACGATTTTTCACTTTCTTTCCCTTTATATCCGGATTGCAAGCTACGTGAATTGATAATCCCTACGAGCCATTAACCGGTGCGAGGGAGTATAATTTAACGCGCGCGCGATCTTACCCCTTTCGGTGCGGTGAGAAGACGCGAAAGATACGGGGAGGGAAAGGAGGTCGAGCCTGAGTGAGTACATAATTCGGGGCTAACGAGCTGCGAGTGCGGAGAAACTGCAGGGTGCAGTGTGCACCCCGAGGAATCTGCAGCTAGGCGAGCTCTCCTGCGAGAGACCGAGTGGTATGTAGTCAGTCTCTCTCTCTATCCCTCGGTGGCACAGCTAAGGGGTTGTCCGGGGGAGGTTTGCACGACGCGCGTGCCGCTCGCGCTCTAACTCTACCCTGCTCGGTTAATTCCCCTCGTTAGGTTAACGGAGAAGGTCTTGGCGGCGTCGGTGCAGCGTGTATTTCCTTCTCTTTATTTCGTTCTCCTCGGGGCCACTCTCGCGATCTACGTCGCGCGGGCCCGCCGCCCCGGAACTATTCGGTCGGCCATATGCAACCTGCACGGAACTGCATTGCGGAACGTGCAGTTTTCTTGTTTTGTTTTTTTTTTTTCTTTTTTTTTCGCAAAACGAAAGTCAGGCACATACTATTATTATATAATTATATTCTAAGTTGTTGGCCCCGAGGCCGGTCTCCTGCCTTCGTGACGACGGCGACGACCGGGCGAGAGCCGAAAAAATAAGTGACTACCGGAAGAAACGGCAGAGCCCCCCCTCGTTGGTCCCGGAGGGAATGAGGAAGTCGAGGAGAGGTATAACGAAAGAAAGAAAGAAAATAAATAAAAAAAAACCTATAGTATAACCACGAGCGGACGAAGAAAGAAATAACGAAAAACGCGGACTCCTCCGACTTTCGAGGGAATAATTATCGCATGAATTAGTCTGCTCGTGCGGAGAACTCTTGCCGCTGTGCCGCCGTAGTCGGGAAAAGTGAACCGAGTCGTGCCAGTCGCGGTTCACTCGCGTGCCTATTGGCGAAAGGTGGACTGGGGCTTGTCGAGGATTTGTGGTTGCCGCCGTGTGGTTTCCGAGCCAGCAACACGGCACCGCACAAGTATGTTACCAAAGTAAAAGGTGTACAAATATAAGTGTATATAAAAAAAATAGTAAAAAGAAAAAAAAACATAAACGAGTTGACGAAGAGGCAGACTGAGAATTTCATCGGGAAGATCTACGGTGTCCCTCGGCACAGTGTACCCTCATTTGAATAGCCCCGAAAAACTTGAGACGCTCTGTCGCGAAACTGCCGAGGACGTATGTTAGCCGGGTTCTGAAATTTTTATGTGTACTTCCTGAAAGTCCCCTTTCCATTCCTACATTTTTTTTCCGCTGCTGCAGTTTACACGCCGCAAAGCAATGCTTGTCCCGCGAGAACGATGTTGAACAGTTTAAAAAAGCGGTTTAAACATCTCGGTATTAATGCGGGCCACAATTTTATTTGTCTTTTTTTTTTCTAAAAAACACTTTACGCCTCCATTTGTAACATCAGACATTTTCAACCCTAAAGGTATGATAAGTGACCCTGCTAAAGTGGATCCATAAAATACCACCAAAATGGCTCCACCACATCGAAACCTACGATTAATCACAGTGGATTTCCACGAAGGCGCTATACACGAGGCACAAGGGAGTATATATATATATATATATATACCAGCTGTTATCACAGATTGGAAATTAGTTTGGAATATATCTTCGCCGATAGGTTCCATCTCTTCAGATGGGGTGTGCGAGTTGGCCTGTACAGTGGCAACCGAAGGATAGAGCCTCGGGTCCAAAGCCATCACCTGGATGTCCCAATAGGATTGGAAGGTCCCGAGCTTCGGAGGAACTACTCGTCCGCACGGTGTAACGATCGGGCCAACTGGGTTGACGAGGGGTGGTCGAAGGAGACGACAACGTAGACGACGAGGTGAGTCGTGCTCGGCAGCCTCGGGATCCTGTGGACGAGTACGAATGCGACTGTGAACAAGAGCCCGGGCTGAATGCGGGACGGGAACGTTGGGGATGGAACCGAGACGGGGTTCCCAGTAAATTCACGAGGCACAGAGAGAGTGGAAGGCACACATTAGGAGCTCGCCCGGAGACTGCCGTAGCGCATTAGCACTCGCGGGTTCTCCAAGTTTCAAGGCATCCAATCTATTACCGCCAGATCGACATTAGTAATGTGTCGACTGTGAGGATGTGTCGCCGCATAGAAATCGTGTACATGAGTCCGATGCATGTATTCCCAGTACACCGGGCGTACGGTTGGCGAGGGGATTTCTATATCGTACATGACTATTATATACCGTACGGTCAAAACTGCGGGAGGGAGTGATGTGTCCACAGATCTAGCGTACAATGAGCTACATGGAAGACACGGATTGCGCGTGAGAGTCTTGAGCCGTTGCGGGTTCGCGTGGGAGACTGTTAGACACCGAGGTATCTGGGATGGGTGATAGAGTCGGTGGTCGCGCACCGACAAGGGTCGCGAAGGTACGAGGGAAGGAGTTCAGACGTGCAACGCTGAAGGGAAGGAAGTAAGGGCACTGAGGGAGCAAGTGAGGGAGGAGGGACGAGACTACTACAGCTAAGCGGACGAGGAGGTAGAGCGGGTGCACGACATCAAAACTTGCTTGAGCGAATCTAAACTAACCGAGTAACTCTCCGCGACGCGTTACCGAGGCCATCCGATGTGTACGGGCGACCCGATGTATTCCGAGGATGGAAGGTGAGACGCGGAAGCAGACGGGAGCCGTGAGCGAAAGAGCTTGCAGGAGTGAGTCCAAGAAGACGAGAGAAATTATACGGGGACAAACATCACTTCCGGTAAATTTTCTGCACTCCCGGTCGAAGAATGCGATTTTCAAACCGAAAGTGACGTAACAGAGAAATCTTCATTTTTAGTGCATTTTAGTGCTTGGAAAATAGTCGGCTTCGCTCCGACTACCTACGCCGGCTGGAGAAGGGCCGACATGACGTTTTGGTATACGGCAGCCAATGTGGAGCCAGCGATGTGCCGTTTTTCCGATTACGGCAAAATCTCACCTGGGAACGAACATCTTCTCCTCCGTACCCCCTCAACGAGATGGCTACTCGGTGAAACGTCAACGAGCGAACTTTAACCGTAAACGCTTCGGTAATCGAGGGATGGGCTGAAAGGGCGAACTACCAAACTTGCTCGGTTCGCGATCCCGGCTGCACCCTGAAGCTCGTCTCTGGCTCCGTCGAGGCTGCATCGCCAATCGCTTTGATGTGCCACGACGGTATTATGAAACCCGGTAACCGTTCCCGGTAACCTCCCGCTACGCTCTATTGTGCCCTTTACGTTAAGCTCTCGCGCTTTCTCCTCGACCTCCCGTACCTTTTCTCTTGATGCTGTATTCCTCGTCGTCTCGTTTCCATTGACGATACTTTATTGTGCGCTGTACTACATATAATAAAGTGGAGGAGAAACATCGATTTGCGGAAAAACCACTTTTTTGAAGGTTTGAGGATGTTCTTTTCATGAACTCTTTACGGTCTCGATCGAACAGCGCGACTATTTAATTGGTCATTGAACCAACAACCAACGTACACTCACCTTTCCCAGGAAGAGCCTCTGATTAAGTGCTGACAGGGATGCCGAAGCGCCGATGTGGTCGGCGAACTCGACGAAGGCGTAATGATCATTTCCTCCCTGAAACACATACGCACGGTTGAAAATATTACGAAATAATAGTCGAATATATTATATGTAAACTCTGCAAGAACGATGGAAAGTAGTTCGAGTTACGCAAAACCTTCTTCCGCTTGTTAAATTTTTTTTTCAGCCCGTCGACGTTTCGGTCGAGGAGTTTGTACTCGGGATACGAGTTGAATTCAACGCAATTCGGAAATACAATCACGTGGGCAGTAATTAAAAATTCGTGCGCGCCCGATCGAATTCTGTCAACAACCAAAAATTTACCAAATTGCAAATAAATATGCAATGAGAGTGAACCGCGGTTGCAGCGCAGCATGGGAGATTTTGTTGATGTTCCGAGCGGGTGGGGCCATTCACCGTACCGTTAACATTTCACGTATCAGCGGGCGCGAAACTTTTGCTACCGGACGAAAACAGTGCGAGCCTAGTGAATAACGTTGAATCGCGAAATTTCAATAGCCCGGGCGGGCGGAAGGCGAAGCGTAGGTGAGTCCGCGGGGTGGCCAAAGGCACTCGCTCTCTGTGTGACCTGTCGCTTACCAGTTGCAAAATATGTTATAATGAAAAAAAGACCGCCCAGCTGCTCGCGCTCAGTGCACGTAAGCTAATTGCAAGCAGCTAGGGAAGGGCACTAACTACTTATTGTAACTTTTAATAGCAATTAGCGTGGGCGTTAATTGCGCCCGGTAATTGGTAGCATCGCCTCGCTCTCGCGCCTTTTTCTCCGTGGCTTCTCCCCCACCCCCTTCCGACGGGTTTCACCCCCTTGTACCGAGGAAATAACACGTCGATGTGGCTGCAGTTCGCGGACAGACCACAACGGCGAAGTATTATTTTTTTTTTATTTTTTTTTCATATAACCTATCGAAACCGATTGAACATCGACGGTTCCATGAAATTCCGTTTCTACGGTTCTCGGTAGTTCGTCTTTTGCGACAATAATTACAAAAACAGCTCCCGCAACAGGGGGCTGACAGGAGAGACGGAGGAGGAAAAGAATGATGAGAAGAAGAGGAACGAGGGAAGAGAGAATCCTAATGGAACGTAATGACCCGAAATGAATTTGCCGGTACACAGAGCGGCAGGGGGGAGAGAGAGGACTCACCTCCCGCGAAATATCCCTTCGGTGAGCAAATAAAATTAATTAGATTTACCGAAGCGTAGAGAGTATTAGCGAAAGGTCGCAGAACTTTTTTCCCCACCCCATTCGGTTTGCAACGCTTCGGCGCCGTTATCGTCAGCTCGATTGCTCCAGCCATGCGTGTGTGTCAAAAAAAGTTCCAAATAAAAAAAGGAGACGAGCAAACGCGTTCCTCGTTTCGGGTCTTCGGTATTCTCGCGCCGAACGAAGCAGCTCCTTCAACTTCTTGACAAAGATTCATATTTGATCGTTCAATTTATAAAGCCCCCTCCACCCCCTCCCCATCCGCTGCTACCGAGAGAAAATTACAGGGCGTAAACTTGCGCGGGCTTTTATCGAGCACGGCGATGGCGTGGAATCGCTGCGTTTCACCGGCCGGATTGTACGGTGAATTTTTAATGAAATCTATTTAACAGCAAGTCCCCGCGTACCCCTTCATTTCGCACGGTTCTCCATCGTTCGCTTCGACGATGGTATTTAAAAGATTCTTTTTTTTTTTTTTTTTTTTTTTTAAACGTGTGGACCGTCCTGTCGCCGCTGCCTGCGGTTATTATTTACGAGCGTCGACGCATTATCCCGAAAATATGTGATACCGCGCGCGCGCGCCACGGCGACCGGCCGAGAGGGTCGAGAGGGATTGGTCCCGCTGCCGGCGGTCCGGACCGGGGTCGGCAAAGTGGGCCGAGAGAGCACGCCGTTCGTTCACGCCGGCCATTAATCTCGTCCGAACGAAAATTGGTTTGCATTTGGAAATCGGTCGCGCGAAACCTGGCCCCGCGAAATGCGTGTTACGGGTGTGTCAGTGCGAACCAAACGAACCAAACCGAACGACAGACAGAGAAGGCAAGCGTCAGAGAGAATTGGTACGCGGTACGCTCGAATCGCAACTTTCGAAATAGAGATACGTACTGTCGGCGCTGTCTCTCTATCCGCGTTCTCTCTCTGGACTGCGTGAAACGCGATGTATAGAACATTGGATGCACTTACGGGTGTATAGCACTTAGGCGAGATCTATCATGCATGCACGAGGCGAACTGAGCACAAACGTGGTAGAGATCGGGTGAGTACATACTACTGTGCACACTCATGGTTTACTTGCGGTCCTCTGTGTCTGATCCTCCGGCCTACTCTATCCGTCACGAAATAGCCGAAGGGGGAGAGTGGGGGGAAACGGAACACCGGGGGGGGCGAAACGGACCTTTGCCGATCTTCCACGGGACGTCGAAAGAACACGTCCCGTCTCGGATGGTCGAGCCCGTTCTGCCCCGTTTTCGGTGAGTCTACATTAGCTCATCATGCAGCGGCTTCCGCATGAAGAAAATAATAGGATCGCGGTTCCGCATTCCGGGACTCACTCATCAACGTCTGGGAGACCATCTCAGATTCGTACTTATGACCGTACGAATCCGAAACCATTCCTACAGTCGTTTTCTCATTTTAGGTAAAATCTGTTCCGGTGTACTGTATTGTTCGATCAGCATCCGAGGAACCAAATAAATAGCCCAAGGACATACGTCATCGGCGTCTGGGGAAGTGGTGATCCCGTGAGGCAATCGGTAACGGCAAATAGTAGCGGAAAGGACTCGAGGCCTCGCAGGATGGGCCGTTACCGCGTGAGTTTCACGGCCTCGCGGTCACGATCGTCGGAGGAGGAAGGATCGATTTCGAGATTTACGAGAGGGGTTTAGGTTTGATCGAGCGGGATGAAAACAGGCAGAGTCGGAGGGGTTGGTGTATCGTGGCCGTACACCTATCGCCCGGTAAACAAACGCCTCGACCGAGCGGAGCAATATCGACAGATATTGACGGAGTGCAAGGCGATGCGGATGTTATGCCTCGCTCTCTTGTTCCCCGTCTCTCCCATGCTCGCGCAGGTTAGCTGAGCGAGGTCCTGTGTACAATACGTATTCGAGGAGTGAAGGAGCGTCCGGGAGGGAGGGGTAGGGGGGCGGTGAGCGGGAGAAAGCGAGAGGGATGAGAGAGGAGAGCGCATTAGCGTCGGTGTTTGTATTTGGACAGTGGGAAGCGCTGGACATTGTAATTAGGCAGAACACATCGCGCCCCTGGGACGAGGACATCGAGGGGTGGTGGAAGTTGGAACTGGCCACCGGCTACTGCTTCACCGGTGCTGATGCTGCTGCTGCTGCTTCTGCTGGTGGTGGTGGTGTTCGGAGAGTTTCCAGCAGCATGCAGCGGCAGAAGCTCCTGCATGCAGTATTAGTCCCACCAGGAACAACGGTACCAGCATCAGCGTTAACGTTGGTATTAGTAATGGTGCCGCGATGATTCGTCGGCAGTTGGTTCAGTGGTGGATGTAACAAGCCCGCCCGTTACACAACCCCCCCCCCCCCCCCCCCCCCCGTCCATGTATATACACGAATGGCGAATGGATAGAGGACAACGAGGCTCGCACGACTCCCGTGGGTTGCGCCGGTGATTCCGCTCTTCGTCGGCAGAGAGATAGAGCGACGGAGAGATAGAACGCGAGCGAGAGGATCGCTCTATGGTGCGGCTCGTGGTCCACCGGCGTCCGCGACTCTCTCCTCTCCGCGTCCGACTCCCTCTCATACCCCGTCGAACAGAAGGGACGAAATCCCCGGTGCCGCACGCACAGAGGCCACACCGCGCCCAATATGCCTCCGGTGCTCACATACTTCATTTGGGCTGATTATGCCCGGTAGCGAGCCCACTGCTCGGTGGCCCACGCCGTCCAGCCTCCTCGCACAGGATATCGCACCGAGTGGCCGATCCCGAGAGCGACGAGTTTCCATGGGTATGGTTGTACTTCCACCACTACTAAAACACCGGTACACCGGATCGTCCGGCAACCGTTCCGGGGAGCCCCGGACGCGCCGCGGAAAGTGCTCGGGGACCGACGTCGGGTTAAATCACCCCGTAATGGATCGACCGGCTAATCTCTGATAGACTGCATCCCATCCCATCGCTCCAGAAACTCTCTCAACCCCTCGCCTATTATCTCCCCTCCTCTCACGCATCACGCTCCTATCAGAGATCGACAAACCTGCATGATCCCTCTGAACACGGTGAGTAGGTTCCACATGAGACGTCAGCGGAAATCTACTGTTCGCGGAACCTTGCGCGGCGATCTGGTCCATCTCCATTTCCTTCGGCTCAGCTGCCTGCATATCCGTTTCACCGACGCTGACTATCTTGGTGAAGCACGAAGTATACCGTTTCCATGCAAATTGCCGCTGCCGTGTACCGCACACAGATACAATGTACCTCGATCCGGCGTGTAATCGGAACAGCATTAACCGATGACGGATGGATCATGCGCTGTCGGAGCCGGCCCGGAAATGCGGAGATCACCGTGGGGTCGAAGTACCAAAAGAATATCCAGCCGAACAACACCCGGTTTAATTACGATAATTAATATTGATATTACAAGTACATGCATATCAGACCGTGCTGTGTATCGGTTGCGGTCATACGAATTTACTAAATAGCGTAATACTCGGAGGGTATTTACCGACCGGGGCGTTTGTTATACCCAGACAGTTATATACGGAGATAGAGAGTACATGGATAGAGGGATAGAGAAACCTCCTCGCATATAATATCGTTCGGTCTCTAACAATTTGAATAATATATTAATAGCGCATACCGCATGCACATCGGTTAACGATCGAAATACAGATTTGGCCGGGGCGAATAGAGCAATGCTCACGATGGGATCGTAAATTTATCCCCGTAACGTATTAATTCGATACGCAGCTGCACTCCGTGCTGTATATACATGTCTGCCGATATATATAGTTTATGTATAGCCCGGGGGGTAGTTTGTAAATTTTTTATTTCCGGAAATTCGTGCGACCCTTTTGCCCGCGTCTGTGCCTCTGTGCTGCAGACGGCATATACCGCGTTAGTATATTTAGCGAGGGAGAGAGTCCATGACGTCAACGTTCAACATCCGGGGATGCCTGAGGGGAAAATTTATAAACTGGCAACAGGAGTATAACCGGAGGTCTCTGGCAACGACGGGGGATATGATTATCGAGCAATCAAAGTGGCTTCGACCGGGAGCAAGAGAGACACCGGGTATCGCTACAAGTAGACAGATAGCCCGGGGTACAGAGGAGTACGCACTCGATTTCGCCGTCCGTGTTTGGCAACGCGAAGCGAAACGAAAGAACCCACCGCGGGATCCAAGACGAACGAGGGTGCTGAATCACGCGATGTCGATTTTCGGAGGAGCCGAGCAGCCCGCTACAAGCCGGATGGAAGAGGAGTAACGCGGAGCGAAGCAACGAGACGTTTCGCGTGTTTCGGGTGCCAAAGTTCGACGTTTCCTTGTTGGTTTGCTTGCTTTTTTTTTTGTATCTTTCCTTTTTTTGGTCCGGTAACCCTGCCCTCTTTGGCCTTGCTTCTTCTCCCGCCGTTTGTACCGACGGGGTTTTACGCGCGTGGCGTTTTCCGTGCGTCGATGAGGGAGGAGGATCTCGAGATTCTCTGACGCGAGTTGCGAGAACGCCGATCGCGTGCCAGAGAGTCGTAAAGCTGCGGCTGCTCGACGCGGGTCCGGAGGAAGGGGCGAGAGGAGGGAGAAGCGACCGACGGAGTTGCCTATTTGCCCGAATAAAAATCCGTCGAAAAATCAATTAGTTCGGGGAAGCCCCGGTACGATGATGTGCCGGAAGCGGCTCTCAGGGAACGGCCGGCTAGATGGGCGGGGGATTTCCTCGCTTCCTCACGGAGTCGGAGGAGCAAACGCGCGGCTACCGAGGGAGACGACTTTCCAGGCTCGAACTGGACTGGGAATACCGACTTGCGAAGTTTCCGCACCGGCTGGGTCGAACGGTCTCGGGGCCCAAGTTATGCTCGACCGTGAGGAAGGAAGGTCCCCCGTGACGAGAAACCCGAGAATGGCTTCGGTCCTTTCGCTCCCGATGCTGGGAGCTCGGAGTGCTACTGCCAGAACCGGCAGCATCCACGCCTCTGGGACGGACCGATCTCACCGGACGATCTTTATTGCCGAAAATCCATTATTTTCCCCATTAGATCGCAGATCCTTTACATCCACGCGCTCGGAAATCTTATCCGGGACATTTTCGTTTAGCAGTTTTTCCTACGATTTCGCGTCCTTTATGACTTCTGGCTCTCCGTCCCTCATTCACCGCCGCTCGCTGGACCTTCCCGACGTTCTTTCACCGGCTCCCACCCAATCTTATTCTCTATCGGTCAATCTTGATTTTTGTCGTGTTTCACCCTAGGATTTGGCAAGTAGATGGTCGTATATGTGTCCCGTACGTACATAAGATTGCGTGATTTATGCCAATTTCGATGTGACTCCGACAGTGACTGAGTGCACTGGAAGAAAATAATTGTTCTGACGCGCAGTGCAACTAAAAGCGAACAGCGAAGGAAGAATAGCGAAACGGAGATAAGAATACTTGTTTCCTTGTATCTCGACGATCTACACGTGTTAGAGAAAAATGTGATTCACTACTGGGTATTCGCATGCTTTCTTTCTGGTTTTCCAGGTAGACCGATCGGAACTGATCGATCGTTTGTTAATTAATCCCCTACCGGGAATAGATAAGATAATGTCTCTCCGTGAATTCTTTAACGCCCGTCGAAATGAATATATCGCCGTCGGTCGCAGCGGGTATGTACGCACCGAATGCTTTTTGTTTCTCAATATCCGAATCCCGATCTGGCGGAACAGATCGGGGCCGGAGGGCTGTTGGAGGAGGACACGGCATCGGTGTTCAGCCAATCGCATAAATCCGGCCCGACGTGCCGGGCGATAAAGTAAATCTTCTCGCGTCCGTCGATTCGTATCGCTGGCCACGATCCGAATATGCGCGATACACAATGGCCGATACTATATACAGCCGCGAGGCGATATACCGATCCGGGGGTGGGTGGAGGGCGGCAATGGGCAACCGGGCACTGTTTCCGCACTTCCGCAGAAACGTGTTAGATACTTCGATACCGTATATCTCTCCTCCCTCCGACAATCTCCACGACGATAATGAATCTCTCCGTTCCAGAAACACCGTATACACACAGCCCGCGTAAGAGCCATAAAACCGTCTTCGTCGTTTATCATGGAAAACATTTTTCCGAGAAAATTGGCGGACACGGATCAGAAGGCGTCGCAATATCAGCCGGGGTTGTAAATATTTTTGAAAGAAGAAAACGCGGATAAGCCTAGAAAAAATACATATAGTGCCTCGACGAATAAAGATGGGAAGGTTCGTCGCTTCCGGGCAACAAAATCGACACCACCGACTATCACGCACCCGCGATGGAAGTTAATAAATAAATACATAGATAGTTTTTCCACGGAGAATACGGTTTATCCGGAGGACAATGTATAGTCGAAGGCGGGGGTGGGGAACGTAAAATATTATGAAAATACATAATGTTTGATGGTGGTTAAGCCATGGCCTACCACGGTAGCGATGCGAAAGCGTTTATAGTACAGCTAGAGCCGCCCCTCGGCTATTGCCCGAGCGAGGGAGTCTTTACGGCCTTCTTTTTACAACGCCACGTTATACCGGCCCGAAGGTATGCACACTCGCCACGTACACGGAGACACCTGGGCGTAAGAAAATGTATCGTACTATATATGCAGAATACATTTTTATAAATATTTTATAGCAGTAATTGTATTTATTGATAATGTTTTGCGTGGGATGGGCGTTGATACATTCGGGAGATTATTTACAGTACATATTTATATCTCTACTGCCAAAAGGCCATCGAGCTAAGTCCTTCAGCCCTGTAAATATTCATTTTCTGGAAATGAATATTTATCTACATGAATTAAATATTTACCCGAGTGCGAGTTAATCTTTAGTGTGGAACCAGCGATGTCTCGTTTTTTCAGTTACGGCCGAATCCCACCTGGGTATTTACGGGGCCGTAAAATAAAGACTTTATCCGGATGCAAAAAGTCTGCTGCTTTGCATGAGGTGTCAATGATCGCGAAGATCCACACCCGATTGTTTTGCCGGTAGCGACGAGAGGAGAGGCTCTGCTTGCAGAGTACAATCGAGGCTCGAAGCCTCCGTCACGGCAAATCCTCTGCTCCTCCGAGCGGTGACACTCAGGCGCATCAGCCTCGGTATTAAGCTGAGCCAAAGTGATTTTCCTCGTTTCCAGGAATACTCGAGTTTCCTCCCGATCGATCCCTCTCGATCCGCGTGCGAGTTTGCTGCTCCGCGTGGTGCTCCCTCGTCCATGCTCGAGCGCCGGTTTCTCCTCCGTGCCAGGGGGTGTGCGTGCTCGGCGACACAGTCGGCCAGTAGTGGTAGCGCCGTGGATAACGGTGTACACCGGCCACGGGGACAAATAGGCAGAACGACGTCCGAGAACGTTCTCGCTGGTCCACCGAGCGTCCAGCGGAGCTGCGAAGTGGATAGCCGTGCTTCTCCTTCTCCCACCCCCGGCTGGATTTCTGCTCGCAGCGTGAATACGCTCCGTCCCGACGAAAGGGGTTGGCTACCGGCTGTGTACGAAATAAGGGCAGCCCACGGTAAAGTATAGGTGGCACAGAGGAATTTCGGTGCTTCCGGTGCTGGTCTCGTTGTGCAATCTGTATAGGTTTCGCCGGATATACATATATATATGTATATACTATATACGCACACGTATATCGTACGCCTAGCTTTGGTCGCTCGGTGCACATAATATAGCCTCGACGACGACGTCGCCGCTTCTGCCGGTCGGTAACCGACAGGAAATCCAACGTGGAACCGGTGCGTTGCACACGATATACGCGATAGGAACCGCGCTCGTGAGAGATATATATTTTTGCAGCTAGGAGGGCCAGCCAACGCCTCCAATTGCCTCGCCTCTTCCGTGTCGGTGTCCACTGCGATTCATTACCTCTCTATTCATCGACGTTACGGACGTTGGCACCCCCGGTCGCACCGCCGACGAGCCGTACCAAAAGCGTTTCTCTACTCTCCGACCCCCCAAGCCCCTCGGCCAACCCCCGCGTGACTGTAGTGCGCCCGGACAACCGGACGGTCAGCCATCTCATATACATCGTGGCTTTTCAACGCGTCCAGTCTGCACTCGGTATACCCGTCGTCGTCGTGGACATCCGACGGGGCGAGTCGGGGGTGCAAAATCCGCGAAGAGTCCGAAGAGTTCGCTCCTAACGAGCCCCCGCATCGATGAAGAATGACTCGGTCATTTTTCATCGGTGAAAAGACTCTTATTCCGACCTTTATGCTCCGGGAAGATGGTACGCAAGCCGCATTCTATTAACCATTTATTCTGTTATTGCGGGGAACGTGAATGGTCCGTCGGACTGCTCCAACCAACCTCCCCGGCATTTGTTTGTTTCAAGAATTTTTCTTTTCTCTTTTCTCTTCCTCTGGGCGAAGTTACGACGGCATTTATTAACGTTTAAATTTCACGCGTAGAAAAATTACCTCCCGTTCCAGTGGCTAATGGCATTACTCTCGTATGTTTTGCTAAGAGGATGAAGATGGATTATCTTTCATTTATTTTTCTTTTTTTTTTTTTTTTTGTTCTTCCTCGGTCGAGCCGGAGAACACAGTGCCTCCCGCCAAACTCGTTTCGAATAGAGGGGGCTTGAGGAGCCGGGTACACGCGGTAATAATCCGCGCGGCGATTGTCGACGAGGGTTTAGAGAGAAAAGGGGTGAAGCGAGAGAGGGAAGCGGGTCGGGGGCGAACTTTCGAGAGAAGCCCAAACGAGAAAAGACCCCGGCGTGAGGTTACTGTGCCCGGTGTTTCGCGCTACTTTCTCCACCCCTTTTTCGTTCCTGCTTCTGCTCTCCGTTCCTTCCTCGCTTCTCGCACGAAACGCGCTCCCGGGACGCGACGCAAACATATACACACACACACACACACACACACCCACAATGGACAAATATTAAAAACTATAAATTCATTCATTTCGTCGTTCTCCTTTGGGGGTCGAACCCGCCCTGCTCGCTCTCACCCCGACGCCTTTTCAACCCCTTCCTTTATTTTCTTTTCTTCGGTCCTCGCCTCACAGCCGGTCGCCACTTCTAATGAAATTCCCACCGACTTTTCGTAGCCCGGGCTGTGCGAGCTTTCGCGCTTGTTCGCCCAACGAGAGTAGCCGATTCTTTCTCTCAGTTTTACGTCACGAAACCTCATTCGCGAAGCGGGACCCACGAAACTTTTCAACTCGTTCTCGCTGCCGCTGCTCTGGCTGCTGTTGTTGTTCCGGCTATTCCTCTTCCCCATCGTTATCTTTTCTCGTTTGGAAAATCTTCGGGCATTATCGTCTCTTGTTAAACTCCCTACCTGCTCCGCCTGTCTTGCCGCGGCAATCTTTTCGTGCTCGTGTTACCCCAAGCGGAATGCGCGGGTGCCAGAGACGAGATTCGCGATCCGATGAATGAACGAACGATAAAACGAAAGGTATTGCGCAAAACGGGGTCGTGTGTACGGGCGGCTGACGTATCGAGCGTGGACGGTGAAAGCTCGCGCCCGGTAAACTCCAACGATAAAATATATATATATCCACATACACATATACGCGACTATAGGTGTATGCGAGCAACGACGTAATTTATATCGTCCACGAATTTATCGGCGCCTTTCGGTATTGCCGCTTTGACTGGGCGGTCGGAGGCTTCGCCCGCTTCGGGAAATAGAAAACGCCCGGCGGGAGTGGTTCAAAGGGGGTAAAAGTGTGTGCACCGCGGTGGCTGCCTGACTGCCGGTGGCCTCGGGTATATAGTACTTAAAATCTCATTTATATTGGCGCCCCTATCTGCGGGGGCATAAATTCAACGGATGCCTCGTACAGCTTATGAGGCCCGCGAGGGGGTGAGGCTGCCGCGGGAGATGACAGTACAGCTCTTTTCTCTCTCGGACGCATCCTCGCCGCGATTTTCCATCCGCCCTTAGTCTCGCACATCGCGAAACGCTCGATTGAGCTTTACGCAAAGTTTTACGCTGCACCGAAACCGATAATCAGCGTCATTTTTTTTTTTTTTTTAAATATAATTATAAAATATAAAAATGAGGAAGCTGAGGACAAGGGTCTGATCGAAGCGACCGAGGCTATTGGTTTTAGAATTTTTTCGCCCTAATAGTAAAAAAGGGAAAATTAGTAAAATCGGTAAGAATAAAAATGCGTAAGCTGTGAACCGATATCTCAATGTACAGGAATATCGCGAAGTTGAGAAGGGAGCTCGACGGCAGGGAGAAAATGTTAAGGGGGCGAAAGGGAGCTAGGTGTCTGGGTTCAGGTGGCGTCTCAACCAATATCGTAAATCCAGATCGAGTTCGAGAAAGAACAGACCTGTTCTCTTCTCGCTTCTCGTCTTTCCTCCCCTGTCTCTTTCACTCGTTCAAAGTGGGGTTGAAGCCCCGTTTTCGCACGGCGACACCCTCCGACTCGGACCCACGGGGCGGAAGTGTGTATACCCCTTTCTGCATCCGGGCGGCAATATCTCGGCCTGCCGTCCAAAGAAAGCAAGCGGATCACGTGCCACTACCCTCTCTCGCGCCTCCGCGAGTTTACGGTATACCGAGGCGATATCGGGAGCAACCGACCGAGAACTGCATTCCGTATAAGCCGGCGTGTCTATTATACACACGAGCTCTTCCCTATCCACGGATACGAATATTTTTTCGCATGCCGCGATTATATTCTCGGCGCGTCTGTGCGATTTGGAATTTCACCTCGTGCGCGAAGAACCCGAGGCCCAAAGGCGAGAAAACGAGAAAACTCTTCTCGGTAGATATTGTCGCAAATCGTGTCTGATTTCGTTTTTACCTCCTGCAGCCGTCGATCGTCACGCGACGTAGAAAGACAAACTGTAGCTAATTGCGATAGAAACTTTTTTTTTTATTTCAATCAATTTTTTTTTTTACTTAAGTAGAAACTCTCTCTTAGAAATTAATATTATATTAATTTTAAATCAGCGATGAACTTTTCTCGCTATCAAAAATTGATGATCGATCGATCGGATGACTCATCGCGATACGAGACTCGTCACGACGACGTGCCTGAACGATGACCCGAACGAGACAATGATCGCGGGCTGTCTCGTGGCAATGAAAATTTAACATCGTGACCCAATAATCGTGCTCGGCGTTCTCAAAGATAACAGCTCGACGTTGCAGCGGCTTCGATAAAATTCGAGCACGTTCGCGGTGGCGATTCTCGCGAAAGTTTGTCCGGTCTGAAATTCGGGAAACCGCGATTGAACGTCTTTCGAAAACAATGTGCCCTCGACGATGTATCCGACATTCGTGCGCAATTATATTTCGGACTCTGGAGTGTGGAACGTAGGGGAGAGCGGGGCAAAATGGGACAGTTGGGCAAAACGGGACAATGAGAGCAAAACTGAATTTTCGAATAATTCTTGGATGCCCCATTTTGTCCCAACGATACATCCGAATTTTCAACCCCGTTTTTCCCCACGGACGACCATTGCCACCATCCAAAAGTTATTGGAAATTTGCGTTTTGTCTCATAATCCCGTTTTGCCCGGTGTGCCATTTTGCCTCGCTCTCCCCTACACAGGAGGTATCGAAGGTCCGCGCTGTTGCGGTGAGAGTTATTTTTCAATTCGATACTCTATGTATATCGTTCACGCTTCTTTTTTTTAGTCTTTTTATCTCACATGGATTCCGTGTATAGTCACATCCTATCGGTGTCGCTGCGGCCTCCGGCGAAATATCCTGCTGAACACTTTTTTGCGCCCCCCTCGCCTAAACGCCAAACGGTGGGCCGTTACGCAATTACACGTTACGGCTAAAAGTAAAAAAAAAAATTGAAAAAATGGTGCGGTACCGATATGCAGACACACAGTGCGCACTCGTATATTTTAGTATACCACATATACGCACACAGCGAGTGGCAATATAGAGAGCACGTAGCTCGGGGGCTCGCCCCCAATTTTTGGGGACGTTTCATCGGGCTCGATCGACCGGAGATCGACCGCCTCGATTTCCTCGATATGACACAATAATCCGACGACGAAAAGGGTCATCGTTTTCGAATGTGGCCCGGGAAATGAAAAAAAACAACATACCAAAATAAAGAAAAATAAGTAATAAAACATGGAAAAGGGGTTGCGTTTGCTGGAATCCGGAGAGAAATACATTGCTCCATGCTCGCCGATGGTTCTTTTTTTTGCGTCAATAGTTTGCGCCCGGTATGCACAACAGAAATGGAGGCAAGAACCGATAACAGATCGAAATTTAATCGACACCGCGGCGCTATCCGAATTGGACGACCACTCGACGATCGACTCATTGCTTACTCACCCACTTTCGTTTTATATCCTACGCGTCGTTTTCGTCGTCGACACGGTGTTTGTGAACGCGTAAATTATAGAACGGGTCGTCGAACGATACGCATCCCCGGAATAAGCAAAATTTCCATTAACCGGAGAACGACGCTCGGCTTTGTTTTGAAGTTATCGCTAAATATGAAAAAAAAAAAAAAATCGGTCTGTTTCAGGAGTATCGAATGACTATAACACCTCGCATCCCGTCTCGTACATCCCTCAGGCTGACTTTGTCACTTTTACTTCTTCTCTCCCAGCCTCACTTCGTTCGGCATCTTCATCTTCCGCCGCCGCAATTTATCCCCGGGTACGTAGCGACTCGTCTCTTTTTATTCCTTTTTTTTTGTTGGTAATCCACGACACAGCACTGGGAGCACGAGACGCCTTAGTATGTATTGGTACGATACCTACATCGCGGTCGGTTTCGCGAATCGCTAGAAACGACGTCGCTAAAAGCCCTGCCTGCTGCACAGGAATTCAACCTGTCGCGGTTTATGTATGTCTGTGAGTGTGAGGCATACCGAAATGCTCACGTTCAGACTTTCGAGTTTACCCCCATCAACCCCTTCCTTCCCCCCCCCCCCCCCCCCCCCCCCCCCCTGTGCACCGCACACAGTTTCTTGCTTCGGAGGCTCCCGGGGAAGGGCGTGCAAACGAGAAAAGTGCGAAAGAGAGCGGGGCTCGTACCGAGAGAAGAAAATAGGCGAAAGGAGGACGGGAAGACCCCGAGCTCACTCTCTCCCCGTCCGGGAAATTGTTTTCGGTCAAACGGAGCATTTATAAGCCGTAAAAGACCGGCATCGCGTTCGGGCACCGAACGATCTATTAAACTTTTACGAGGTTTCCCTCGGAAAGCTTCAGCCGTCGGTGCGCTGCACTGTTCGGTTGCCTCGCTTCGATGGTGCGCACACTGGCTGTGCAGGTACTGCCGTTGCTACTGCTCGTCCTGCTGGTGGTGGTCTTCTCCCGCTCGAGCCTTGTATCGAACGTGACGTTCTCGCTTCGTACGAAACTCTCGTCGATACGCCATTCCCTCACTTCTTAACTGTCGAACATACCTTATCCCGGTATTTTCTCGTGCGAATTATTGCCAACGATTGTTTTTTTCTTTCTTTGGCGAAAGCTTCGGTATTCGGTACAAGAATTGCCGTCATTTCGATACTTTATTTTTTTCTTCTGTTTTTCTTGTTCAGAGAACATGCACTAGCGAGTGTCCGTGGACTGTTATTAATGTATTTCGGTCTTTGATGACGCAGCATTTTTTCGTACTCTTTTCTCCTACGCTGAAAACAATTAACTGACAAGATCGACGAGATCGGACCACGAGACGATGATATCTGCTTATCGTAAAAATCATATCCGATAATCGACGCGATCAAATGATATTTCGGTCTCGCTGCCGATAAACCCGGGGATTGTATATACTTTATGAACTCCGAGTATGATATCCGGGCTGGACACGGTCCCGATACGATACTGCGATAACGGAGAATTACATATGAAATCCGCGTGTAGCGTCTCGTTGGCGAACGAGGGGGATGGAAATGGCGAGGAGATGAGAGGCGATCGCGTTATCTCGACCACTTACATAACGTTGTTTTATCGACGCGCGTGAAAGGAAGTCTGTTCGAAAATGTCAAATTGGGTTGACTTTTTTATTGGCGTTCGAGAACCGCTACAGAGAAACGGACCGGGCATTAAGTGCACTGTCCTACAGCGCCGAAGTTTTTTTTTTTTTTTTCTTCTCCTCGTCGCGCTATCGTAGTAAATGCGTGCGGGGCGTCCGTAGTAATTGTAAATTGTAACCCGGCCAAAAATTACCAACGTGTCGGGGATAAATATACGGGTTTTCAGGCCCGGCAGCGTCGAGGCAAGGCAAAATATTTCACAGCCAGTAGTCTCTCCCTTTCGGGTTGCGGCGTCGACGAGACTCGTGGTGCGAGGGCGCGGGCTGCTGCCGCTGTTGCCGTAGTGAAAGCTCGTCGTCGGTGGGAGAAAGCGAGATGGCAAAGAAAGTAGGGGCACGACGAGAGGGACAGAGCAGACGAGCCGACCGTCCAACTCTCCGTGCTCGCGTAATGAACTTGTGAATATTTAGTGGGGTAATTGCCCACCACGGCGGCGCGCGGATCAGGACAACCCACCGCCGTCGACGCCGCCGCCGCCGACGCACCCCCGGCGCGTTTCTGTACGGGGTGCTCGCGAAATTCGAATGCAAAGCCAATATCGAGCGCTCAGGGCACCTGTTCTCTCAGGCGTGTAACGTCGGGACTTTCCCAACGGGTATACAGTTATATCATTCCACAAGCTTCTCGCCATTCCAACTGTAAACTCACCCACGAGGGCTCGAGCAAGGGCGCACTGTCTCCGGCAGCCTGCTGCAGCAGCCCCCGCGCGAGCAAATCCATGTACCAACAGCCGGACCAACCGGAGACCATCGACTGGTATCGATAATTTAATTTTGCTACCGTGGGCGCAATACATTTTATTAAAAATATATAAAATAACTATGCAAAAAAAAAAACCAATGACTGTTCTAAAATCAAGCGGGTCATTGGTGATCGCAAAGAAAATGTTCTTTTCCCAAGACGACTCAAGTTCTGCGGAGACAGTTTCTTCCCTCGATCTCCTTCAGCGGCATCGGGGACCTTCGATATTTCTAGATTTTTCTCATCACCCAAGTTTCCTTAGATAGAAAAAGTTTATCCGGACGGAAGGAACTTTGCGTACATATTTTTTAACCACGAGAACCCTCGCAAATGAAGTTGCAAAGTGGTCAAAGGGCCGATCGCCGCAAGTTTGTACCCAATAAACATCGTATGCACGGTTCACTTTGTGCGTGCTTTATCCCAAGGCATATTACTCATTCTCGCCGTCGCACGCGCGTACGTATATTTCTGAGCCACCCGCCTCTCGGGGTGTGCCGTATGTTATTTTTCCCTCGTCTTTATTATTATACTTTAAAAGGAGAAAAGCCACATCAACGAGCAGGAAAAAAGGGCTATCGCGTAAGGGGGCGGTAGGGTGGGCTGCGGGGTGCTTAAATGGAAGGAAAAAGAAAAGGGTCGCGATCGACAAAGGGGGCAGAGAGCGAGAAGCTCGGTACTAATGCAAAGGCCCGTTAACCGGTCGGGGTGTCGGCGAGTGCACACTGTGCACCGGCGAAGGGGCGGGAGGGCTGAGGCAGCGACCGCCTCAAAGCTCGCGGCCCGAGGCCTACACGTCGAGTGATTAAAACCGATAATACCCGGCGTGTATAAAAATTACGAAGCGGGTAATAAATGGGCGTTACACGAGGAGACACGCAACAAAACTGCAATCGGGTGACGGGAAGCGTGAGCTCGCCGAGTTCGCGAGCTTACCCCGTCCCCCTCCGGCTTTCTTTCTCTTTCGTGATCCGGTATGCACGGAGAGAGAGAGAGTGAGTACCTCCGAGCCGTGGCAGAGTCGGACGCCGGTGCAAAACAGGGCCGCACGGCTGGGCTCTCGTGCCTTCGAGTTCTTTGCACGCCATCCGAGCGTTTTATAATCGTCGTGGCCAGTGGCGAGCTTGTTCTCCTCGTTCATGTTTTTTTTTTTTTTTTATTTCGTCCTCGCTCACCCTCTCCCCGTCGCTACCCGCGATTTCAACCCTTGCGGAAAAATGTCTGGCTATTAATTTTCTTCTCGGCCCAACCCGTCCCGAGCCACCGGAATACCCTCGGGCCTCCGCCGAGGCAAGTAGATGGGTGGGTTTTAGAACTCGTTTCTACCCGGTTTATATTCGTGTGTATAAAAGACGAGACTGCATAATTTAGCGAGTCGATAGTGTCGGTTATTTCGGGGCTTTTCGCGATCTCTCTCTCTCTCTCTCTCTCTCTCTCTCTCTCTCTCTCTCTCTCTCTCTCTCTCTCTCTCTCTCTCTCCCTGTCTCTCCGGAGAAAGAGAGTTTCATTGGATAGGAAATATGACACTGGCAGCTGTACCGGGGCGGCTGAGACACGAGACTATTTCGTTATCGACGGACAGAAATTCCATCAAAGAGCCCCGGCTCACACGGGACGCCGATGAAGCTCTCGGATTTTGCCGCATTTGTAACCCGTGTCTCACTCTGTGTGTACCTTATGACAACGAGGACCTGAGCTCCCACCAATCGGTTTCCAATTTGCGAGCAGAATGGTATTCCATTAAAATTTTTTCGTTTGCCCCGACGAGGACTGAATGCCCGGTCGCCGCCGTCTTCGCGCCGCCTCCCTTTGGCGACGGCTCTTGTGCAGCCCCGCGCTGTATACGTGTTCTCGTCGACCAAAGAACTACGTGTAGCTTCCTCTCGACGACGCCGCGAACGGGAACGAGAGCGAAAGGTACGAGAAGATGAGGGAGGACCAAGAAACGGGATTAAAAAAATAAAATAAAAATAAAAAATTGGCGGAGGATAAACGGTGGATGAGAAATCCGAAAAGCGAGGGAGCGAGTGGGAGAGAGAGCCGAGTCGGAGGAAAACTAGGCTGCAGCCTGAGAGTGACTGACTCGTACCGATAAGAAGTCTCGATCCGTTTCTCGCCCGCTCTCCTCCGGCTGTGCCGCTTTCTCTTCCCTTCTATCGCTTTCACTCAATCCTTTCCGTTCGCATCCGTCTCTTCCGTCCTCTCAGACCAGCGATACACCACTCATCCTGTTGCCCGCGAGAGTTTTCCCTCCTTCCTCTCCTTCTCCATTTACCGCGAGAATGCGACATTAACCGGCGTCGTAACCGAGCGGCTCCAAGGCTTTACTCGGCGTAGGGTGAGCGAGCGAGCCGGGCTGAGAAAAGCTCTGAACGGGAGAGGGATGGAGATCGGAGCTGGCGAACGAGGAACGAGGAAGGTACAGGTACAGAAGAAACGGTGGGAGAAGGATCGACGGACTGCTCGTGGCCCGGCACCGAGGAGCGAGGTATTGAGCCTCGAACGAAATAGGGAATTTAAGTGTCGCTGGTCTGATGAGATCTCCTCTCGTCCCGGCGTCGTCCTCTCGAGCTCGCACCCTCTCTCGCTCCCCCGCTTCCCTCTCGGCGCCCGTTCCTTTCTCCTACTTTGCGCACGATACACGCCAATCCCTCGGGAATGCCGAGTTCTCCTTCAAGCCCGAGCTATTCCTCTGCCCCCCCCCCCCCCCCGGACCGCAGCCTCAGACGCTGTACAAGCCGAAGCTTCGACTCTGGACCTACAGAGGGATTCGGAATCAAAACATTTCCCTGTCTCATTTATTTATTTACTTATTTATATATTTATTTATTTATTCATCCGAGTGTTCGGACTGTTGAAAATATTCTCAACCGATACTGGACCACCGTTATTTCCGCGATTCAAGGATTTCGAGCGTAGCGGGAATCTGGTGGGTGCGGATGAATTGATGGCACGAAGTTGAATGAAAATTCGATGAGTTATCACACCGCTACTGACACGAACCATTGGAATCCATTCGTTCGCGCTAGATTCAATAACACCGCTAGGCGGGCGGCGATCTCGCGCGGACTGGATTGAAAGTGAAGTGGATATTCACGGATCCGACGTTCGGCCGATTGATCTCGCGGAGTATCGAATAAGTACTGTAACCTATATGCCGTATTGTATATATCCAGGGTACTCGTCTGAAGTACCGATGAACTCCGTCGAGTGGCGACCACCGGTGCGTCCAACTAGGATACTCTTTAATCATTAGCTGCACGCAGGGGGAAGTGGGCGAATAACGGCTTATGGATTAAAACTGGTCAGCCAGATTTTCACGAATTCAACAATTTTTTTATAATTCAACGTCCAAGATCGAAGCAATGGAGAAATATTCCACTTCTCCAGAAAAAAAATCTCTACAACGGCAACTTACGTTCCATAACCGGTTTCGCGTATTATACGCGCCGAAGAGCACTAAAAAAAATCCTTCACCCAAGAGGAGGATAATTCGAGTAGTTTAAATAGCAATTAATGTGAAAGGATAATCAGAGGAACACATGCAGAGCACGTTTGCAACGAGGCAAACTCTGGGGAATGTGTCGGATTTATAGTGCATACCGACATGAATTCCAACCGAGGCTCCTAACAGATATACCGTCGCCGTATATACGCACACACGCACACCACACCTAACCAAACCGTTTCTGCCTATACGTGCATATACCATACGCTTCTCGGATAGGAGCGAGACAGAGGAAGACTTAACCGAGCACGACGATACTGCAGAGGCTGCCCTGTTAAGCTGTTACGGTTAAATTGCACCGAGGTAGGTAGAATAGGTATAGATAGACGTGAAGCGTGAAGGAACCATAGGCGGAGAAGGTATATACGACGCTGTGGATATACCGCCTCTTGTCCCAGCACCAGGAGAATATACGCGCACCTAGGGCACTTGCCTTCAGCTCGGAGACGGTGGGACGCAGTTCCCCTCTACGTCTCAGTTGTAAAGACGGGTTAACGTACGGCTAACTTACGGAGTAACACGGGGATTAACGTTGGCACGGCAGTGCGAGTGCCTTCCTGCCCGAGGAACGCACACGATTCAACGCGATTCCCTATACTTCGGCCGAGAGAGCTGGAAAATCTCGCATGCCGGTGTATCGAAGCAACAGAAAGAAATCTCAATGACACTCGTGCACAATAGACGATTGTTAGATCGAATAGACGATAAGATAAGAGACGTCGTAGGCGGCTAATCCTCGAGGCGACATTGACGTACGTACGAGAAAGGTCTCATTGAATTCACTTGGAATTAAAAAGCGAGCAAAACGTGACGAAGGGAGGAAGAAAGAAAGTAGTGCGAGACGGTGAAAGAAGCAAGAGCGAAATGTCGAAGAAGCGTATGAACGTCGAGTGTCGGTGAAAGCGGGAGAGGAAGAGAGATATTGAATGCGAAGGAGTAGAATGAAGGTTTTCTGTGTGAAAGCGACTTCCTCAATAAAGGATTCCCCCTTTTCACTCGGATATCGTATAGTATCTACCGTGGTACTGTACGGTGTACACGAGCCACACTACGGAAGCTCCGCGCCGCATGAAGGATAATGGGGAAAATCTTACTTGTCCGAGATCTTGGAACGAAGGTTATAAGCGAGATCGTTCATACACCGTGAGAACGTTCCGGGAAAAATACAACTACCAAACCCATGTGTTCTCTTTTAAATCGTCAATTTATTAAATTTCGATTTTTGCGCAAACTATGGCGCAACGGCGAGTGTCGCTGTTACTGAACTGAATCATCGAAAGGGGTCTTTTAAGCTTAAAAGTTGAATATCGCTGTTGGATTTGGTTTTGGCTTTGTTGTTGGTTCCTCGCTTGCAGTGCAGTCTACGTACTGCGGCCAGTCGCACACGGACAGTATCGGATTGAAATAAAGACCGGCCGGGCAAACCATAAGGATCGGAAGTCCGTCGTTGCAGGCGTAAAAGTTCTCACAGGATTTCGGATCGGGCAGGAGCCTAACGTTTTCGGTCGAGTCCTCGTTTTCGATATCGCAGTCTACCGGGTCAATCGGGTCAGTATCGGACGAGTCGGCGGGCGTAGTGATCGGCGGCTGAGGCGAACCGGGGCCATCACTGGACGATGCGGCGGTCGGAGATGTCGGCGGCTCAGGCGAACTCGGGTCATTACTGGACGTATCGGCGGCGGTCGTGGTAATTGGTGGCTCAGGCGAACTCGGTTCATTACTGGACGTGTCGGCGGCGATCGTAGTAGTCGGTGCCTCAGGCGAAGACGGGTCGTCGATTATAGGAGTCGGCTCCGAATCTTCCTGCGACACGACCACGGCCACCAGACAAACGAGTGCAATGAACGCTGCGGAACAATTTTAAAAAAATTAGACATGCAACCGATATTTCACTCAGAGATCCATAAATTTCCGTGAAGGTAAAACTTTTTTTTTCAATAATCGAACGACCTCGTACTACGTGTCTATTCCAGCTTACCCGAACATCGATAAGACTATTTAGCACTTACCTTTCATTTTATCGTGTGTGTGCTTCGGTATTGTCGAACGGGTTAATACAGTAATCAACTGTGCTGCGCAACGTGTTGCGTCGATGTAAGTGAACAATACTGGATGTCCTTATATACCGATCCGTCGGCCGTGAAAATTTCTTGTCGAACGAATTATCTTTGTAGCACACTTATCTGCGAGACCGCACGGCAAGGCTTATAATCGCGATCGACCGATATCGTCGTCGACCGATATCGCATATCCACGAATTCAGGTCGGACGACTCCGTGTCAATGATCTTGACCGCTGTTTGCAGTGGAAAAATAAAGCGCCTTTCCTCGATGCATCCAAAACTATGCGAGCTCGATGAAAAACCATCGTTCTCCGATAATTGTGCCGATCAGCCCTCAGCCCGTGTACCGATAAGCTGCGCTCCCTTAGGAGTCTCTCCACACTCGCGAAGAGTGTGCGATAACAACCGGCGACAACGACGATTCGGCAATAAGAGAGGACCCTGCCCTGACACTCGGACAATGCGAACACTGCGCTCCGGCGCTGTCGCGTTCGGTTTCTGGTTATGGCGGGTGCACAATGCCTATTGTCGGCCTCCTGCTTCCTCTTCAACCCTCGCTCGCCCTTTCGAGGATGCAGGATGTGTGTGTATGTGTGTGTGTACAACCGCATGGTACGAGCACCTCACCGCGTTCCCGACGACGCTGGCCGAAACCGGATGAATACCCGAACCATGAAAGGAAGCAAGATACGCGAAAAAAGTTTAGGTCCAAGGATGCAATCGAGGACAAGCAATGGAAATACTAAAAAATACATTCCAGAAAAATATTATAGAAGTTTCGTTGTCGCGTCACTTTCGGTTTGAAGATCTCACTTTTCCACCGGAAGTGACGTCATACGGGAAATACGTCAGTTCCGGTTTGAATTGAATGATAGCGACAGAAACGTGGGAATTAAGGAATACAGGAAGATGACCAAAGGAACGTGCGTTATGCGTTTTAAATACGTTAAGAAGTCATCGCGAATGGGCCAGTGACAAAAACAGATGAATTGAAGATTTCACTTCTACCCATTGTACTTTCTAGGTTTAATCTCCAAATGAGAAAATAACGCAATGATGGAGACGGTTTTTTCTCCGTCTCTTTCGGCTTCCTCGGAACCTTCGGACTTTCGTTTTACACTCGCCTGCCGAAGCGGCACCCAACGCCCGAGCCGGTGAGGGTGTAATAAATTTGCGTGCGCCGAGGCGCGGGAAAAGTTTCCAGTTACCAAGACGATGAATATTTTAGCGTCGCGGCCGGGAGAGGTACGCGACGAGACCCAACGCGGACGTTGGCTCTACAACGCGCTACGCGGGGTCGTATAATTAGCGGTTAAATTCAAATTTCGGATATTACGGGTGAAAAAGTTTTGTAAGCGAGATAGTTTGCCGGGGATGAGGAGAAGTCGTACGGAAAGAATTTTCTTTGCGGGGAGGGTGAAACGCGCTCGGGGGATCTCTTTTCCCTTCCCGCACCGAAACACTTCTCCAACCCCCTCGCAGACCCACATCTCATCGTATCTCCCGAAGCCTCGGACACGCTTCGCCGTGCCATTTTCCCCGAGTAATCGTTGATAAATTTATTCTGTGGTTCCACGAGATCCCATCCCCTCGAATAACCGTCGAGTCTCAGCATTTCGGGTATTCCATCTGGGAGAGAAGAAGCACGTGGGAACAATCCGCGAGGAAGGCGAGACGTTGGCTTCGATATCTCGATTATTCCGAGCGCTTCCTCGTATACGTGCGCGCGCGGGGAAGGCAAGGGGTGTGTTCCGGCATTTAGCCATTTCAAGGGATTCGCCGGGCGAGAGATTGGTGAGAGGGCACGCCGCACGCTCGCTATATTGGCACACACGCCGCCTGCATTTTACGGCCCGTATTCAGCAATTTTGCATATCCTTCTGTGCGGCAAACGCCCCGACCCCTCCTGAAAGAACCCCGGAGGTGCCGGAACGAGTCGGAGCTTTCTGTCTTTATTCCCAACCCTCGTTTCTCGCGCGTCCTTCCGCCTCTTATTTCCTCTGCCGGGGCGCAGGCACGTATGTTACGACTTATTTTCCACGATCTTCAACACACACCGAGAATCCTTTCATTGTCCCAATGTCCGTGTTAAATTAAAACCAACCATAAAACGTTTTTCTTTAATGTTTTATCTACGGACATGTGATGTACGAAAAAAAAATCCCATGACGAACATCCTCAAGGATACGCGCTTTCTCCATGTCACAATGGTCATTCGAATTGTGACATAATAATTATGACATACGACAAGCGACTGCGATCACCAGGTAGGACGTTTGGCGTCCTACCTGGTGATTCCAATTTATTACATATAATTTATATTATATTATATATCTTTGAAGGTGGCAAACGGTTATTGCACAGCAGCTACACAGGACAATACGTAGAGGACCATACGCTTCTTCCTGGATCGCGATAAGATAGATAGTCCTGCAGTGTACTTGCCCGGAACACGATTTATCTCGGGCGACGTACTTGCCCAGAACGCGTATAATGCGCGACGGTTGGGCAAGGGTGGCAGACGTGTCATGCCAGAAGGGAGGGTACGGGGATGGAGATGGTGCAGAGAAGAGGAGACAGCCGGAGCCCGGAAGGATACGGTCGCGAAACGGAACGAGCTCTCTGCCACGCATGTACGCCGCCCGATTGGAGGTGAACAAGAGCTAGAATCGCGCTGCCTGGTGCACGATGCTGGTGGCGGTTCTGCCACCGCCGGTGCTGCTGGATAATCGAAGCGATAACGGTACTATGCTTGCACACGGGCCAACTGGAGGTGCCCGCCGGCGAGCCCGGTGACCCACCTCTCACATCTCGAAGCCCCCCCCTTGTTCACGGTGAAGTTGACGACCGAGCGCAATGACTTCTGAGCGAATGACGTTGGGGCAACTGTATCAAGCCGGTCAGCTTTACCCTGCCGAGGAAGTGTGCACAAGTCAGTGGCCGAGGTACATGCAGCTGGTAGGTAGTAACTGGTACCGCACAGTGCATTATGGCTCCCATCCGTTATCTGCCCTCGAGTCGGACGAGGTGATATTCGGCCCTCCGCAAATGCTATCCCATTCGATTTTCCATCTCCGGAGTTCACGGAGAGGAACGGAGACGCGAGTCGGTCTGCAGCATTCCGAGTCGGGGGAGGGCGGCCGGGACCGAGCTCGTGGGGTAATTCATGCAGCGTGCAAATGGAGAATTACATTATTAATGGTATGACACTGGGTCGCGGCATAACCGACTCAAACGTCTGTCAAAATCAGCTCGCACACAAAGTTCGAAGCTAACGGGAATAATACGGTTGAATATTTCAAGCAATTATCCAAAATCTCGGTCGGATGTGAACTCATGGTTATTCCTCGTGACGTTAAGCTATTACCGTCCCTCCATTACGCGACTCTTCATTGTAAAAGATTCAAGATGAACGGAGTCGAACGGTAGTTCGAGCAAGAGCAACACATCGGCGTGTGGGTCGTAGGGAAAAGTTGGACGAAGCTTGAGGGAACTCTTCTCTTGCACCGTCGCTGCATGATTTCGTGAGGAAGAAGTTGCGAGGCGTACGAGAAAAAGAGGAAGCCGCGTAGTTGATATTAGAGGGTCGAGGCCGGGGTGAGGAAATATGGAGAATACATAGTGATGGAGAGACGAAAGAAAGTCCGAAGGATAACCGGAAGAGACACCGGGGGATGGAGTCGAGAGGTTGAAGAAGACGAAGAATAAAGGACGGCGAGTTGAGCGGGGAGGGTTGAGCTTTGAGAATCAAGTTTAGCCCGGTCGAGTTTGGCCCTTTGAGCGGGCAGTGCACATAGCCAAAAGCAGGCGCGCGGGCGGCGTTGAAGAATATAAGATCCGGTCGGAGGGTAGGATAAGGAAGTGCCAGGAGAGGTGGAAAGATCGGAGGATCGCTCTAGGCAGAGCCCCCGGCTTTTGAGAATAAACTCGAAGATAAGCGCGCTGGGAGGACGTCTCGGCGAGGGAGGTCGGGGAGGGGGGGGGGGGGGCGAAAGCGTGGAGGTGCGCGTCTGAGGATAAGGGAAAGCGGCGAAGGGGAGGAGCGCGGAGTGGCGGGAAGGCGGGAGATGCGGAATAGTGGAAAAGTAGAGGAATACAGGAAAGTAGAAGTTGCAGGGACGATGAGGGATAAAGATAGAAGGGCACTTTTACCGAGAGCGAGAATGTTTGAGCGGCGTGAAGACCGACGGCGGCTTTGCAGTCTCTTGTTTGACTAGCTGCCTCGCCCCCGGCACTCACGGTAATTTCAACAATACTCCCTCGCGAAAGGGTTGATGACTCTGCGCGCGAACATTCTCCGAGAATCCGCAACCAAAGGGCTCGTTGGAAATTCACCGGAAGCGAGATAGTTCGACGCGACGAAAATAGCGTGAGACTAATCGAAACGGTTTCCAGCGAAAGCCAATTATTTCTGCTATCGTTCTACATTGTATTTCGTTGGTAAAAAAAAAAAATAATACCCTTTAAATAGTCTATTATTCCTGAAAGCTCTGTTTCAACGATAAAAATCGAGTTACTTTAAAAAAAAAAAAGAGTAAAAAAGAGAAAAAAAAAGCCGTACCGCAATTTCTCTCGGTCCCATCCTATATACTGACCGACCGGATACGGTGAGTTAACGGTGTCGCGAATCCAGCAAGTCCTCATTAGCATTCCCGCTCGGTGTACACGTTTGGGGATAGGCGGAGAGTAAAAACGCGATATATATCGCGAGACAGGAAAGAGAGAACCGGAGATAAAGGGAGGGAGAGCGAGAGATAGAGAGGGTTGCTGGCACGGCTGGCGCATCCGCGAAGGCTAACTACGCCACGGGGCTTGTGGGAATTGAAAATAAACTGGGAGCACCGTGAACGCTGCCCCTACCAGCGATGTGTATTGTACGGTCGAGGTGTACGTACGTACGGTTCTCCGTTCCATACACGTTAACGAGAACGTTAAAGGACCGGGGAGGTGGAGGGGGCGAATGCTCGAGAGGGATGCAGGGAAGTGTGTCAGCCGACGTTAGAGAGGAAGGGTGAACCGGGCGTGTATGAGTCCGTCGGCCATGCGTTTGAGAGAAAGTGAGGGAGAGGGAGCGAGATAACGAAACTAGAGGAGGACAGGCGATTGGGGGGGGGGGGGGGAGAAGGAGCGAGCTGCAGATAGGGTTGCACGAGAGTGCTCGGAAAGTTTCTGACCGCAGCACCGCTGCGCGCTCTCGGTGGTCATCAGGTATTTATGAAGAGCCCGTGACGCACGACGACTGCATCCGGCGAGCGAGCGAGCGAGCGAGCGAGCTCGTGGCTGTGCTCTTTCTCCGTACCGCCGTGAACCCTGCCATGTATCGTTCGAAAATATGACTCTCTGCCTCTGGTTAACGAGAGGCGAAAAAAACGTGAAAAAAAAGGAAGCAAAGTGAAACAGGGATAGAGCGAAGGATTGGAGGGACGAGAACGACGAGGGAGATAAAAGGCCCACTGGAGCCGGGAATGATCCCCTGGCATCGTTATCGGGAACCACGACACCGGAGGTCCCCTCTGATTTTTTTGCTTATCAAAAGTCATAATTTCGTCGCATAGTCGTGGAGAGAAAATGCCGAATGAGTGTCCATTAATGTCGACGCTGTAAAATTGTCTTTTCAAAAACTTTTGAAGCGGATTCCCACACATGTCCATCGGACATTTTTGACACCCGATAGAAAACTCATTTATCTGTATATGTTGTGATTTATTTTTATTTTATATATCATATCGGGAATTATTAAAGAAATTTTTTGCCTTGCAAGGATCCCTTCGCAAGCTCAACGCCGTCACTCCGTTAGTCCGCGAGACCCTTTGCAGAATCTCCGTCGAGTGCTGCTATTCAGGAGGGCTATGCCCGGGGTTTATCTATCGCTCGTTCACCCTCACGCGCCCGCAGGGCTTGACAGACTCTCGCTCGCTCGTACTGCATCAAAGAGATCCATTAATATGATTAAGAAAATATGAGGTTTCCGGTGCCGGGAACGGGCAAGCGAGACCAACAGTAGCCGCGGAGCTTCGTCTCGACGGCGAGAACGTGCCTTGCTCTCGGCTAGATAAATGCGCCGGACAGCTCTTCCGAGCGTCCACTGTGTTTCCACAGGCACCGAGTATGCGCGCTCCGAATCCTGAGAAGGCCGCGAGAGAAACTGTACAAACCCTTGTTAGGTTTCTTGTCGAGGGTATTATCCTCGACAAGATACAAGCCTCGAATACCTTCCCGCAATTATACGAAGGAATTATGGAACGGAAATCCACTTTGATCGGAAACACCGAAGAGCAATTTTTCTGATGAACAGAAAATAACAATTTTTCTGGTGAACAAAAAATTATATTTTTTCTGCACACTTAACAGATACTTCACAAAAAAACAAAAAAAAACGAGCCAGCGGCCAACAAAAAAAATGTACATTCGATGAGAAAATAATCCTGGATGTTTGCGAAGCGATAAATGTTTGTAAAGAATGCGAACCGTTTTTTTACGTTTGATCGTTCGCCGGGCGATCTGCACGGTAGTTAGAATATAATCGCAATCGAGATTCCGCTCTCGTTCGAATAATTAAAAACGTCACTGGCAGAGAGAGCGGAAGCTCCTCCCGGTCGGGCTGTCGCCGGCTCCTCGAGGCTCGCTGGTGTGCCCTCTCGAAATTTGCATAGCCGCTCGGTGTGACGGTGCGAGGAGGGCTCGCGCTCTCTCGCTTGAAATATGGGCTTTTATTATTTTCGAAGTAGTTCGGGCCGTTAATCGCCACGGGGAAAAGGTAGAGGTTACCGGGGGTGGAGCTCGTGCGCGAGGGAGACAGCTCGAGGCGGGCGAGGAGGCGGAAGAGACAACGGGAAGATATGGAGAGCGCCGAAGCGGAAGTAGAGAAAGGCAATTTGTTCCTGAGGCCGTGTGTCTTCTGTTTCGAGCGTGGCCCCGGGTAAGCGCGGAAGATGATAAATTTCTTGCCGATTCGCATTCGGCCTTGTCAGCGCGAGACTTGTACGTTTGCACCCTCGCAAACGTTATCTCACGTTTGGAGTAAAAAATCCTCTCGAAACAACGGGGCGAAAGAGGTACACGGTATATTGGCACGTGCGCTTGTAAGTTGAATCGGTGATTTCCCGGCTAATACAATCGGACTGGCTTTTTGTTCGATGATAAAATAAAAGAACAAAAAGCTTTCGTCCTACGAATTGAATTACGCGAAATCTGAAGTGTGTGTGTGTGTATGTGTGTGTGTGTATCGAAATGGGGAAACGGGCCACGAGGAGGGGGTGGAGACAGGGAGGACATCGAATTCGACAAATGTGCAGCTCGCGTCGGCTCGACCGCGGTGGCAATCTCGTTGGGGGCAATTTAAAAAAATCAGTCCGGTAGCGCGGCGCGCGTGTCACGGCGCAAAAACCCGGTTTCGAGCTTTCGTTCGTTGGTTCGTTCGTTCATCGATATCGCGGGGAGAGTCCTCGCCCCGCCGCGGCCGCGACGGGGTGCACCGTGCCTGGACTACCAAAGCCGAGATTACAATCGCGAACGAACAACGGGTGAGAGTGAGTGCAGAACGAACGAACGAACGAACGAGCCCGAGAGACCGGCGCGGGACCGAGTGTGGAAAGCAGAAAGTTTCTAATGGCTCTCGTTCAGCGACGGCTTATCGACATCTCTATCCGGGCGTTTTACCGCGTTAGCGAAGCTCCGGCCACGATCAAACACCAACAACAGCGGCAACGGCAGCAGCAGCAGCAGGAACGACCACAACTACAACCGCTGCCTAACGATCAGCCAACAACTGTTGCTCTTTATCGGCTAACAAAATAGAGACCCACGACTCGTCTCGCATTCGTATCTTCCTGTCTTTATCCTACCACCAGTCAGTTTTATTCCGTCGATCTCTCTTCAGCCCCCCGGGCCGGCTCGAGTGGAAACTCGTGCACAGCGTCGGCAACTTCTCCACTTGCTGTGTCGGCAAATTTGTTGTAATTCCTCTATCGTAATCGGGTGTAAGCCTTCTGTAATACTTATCCTCAAGTTTATCATTATTTTGTTAATTTCGTTATTGTGAATAATCACGAATCAATCAAGCGGAGTCAGCCGGAGCGCCGAGATCGTTTGGGTGCTATTATTTTCGATTGAACGAACCGTGAACGAACCGAATTGAAAATAATTAAATGGAATTGATTTTTTTTTTTTTTTGTTCGTACTTGGTTGACTCGGTCCCGTTGATAGACTCCTCTGTTCAATCCACACCTCTGCCAGATACACACACGGGCACACAGATAGAACTGTGAATATCGTGGTAAAAAGAAAGAAACGAGATCGCGCGAGGAGACACGTGCAGCCGCCAATATGCGGGATATTGGCTGACCAATGCGAGGAAATACCAGCATCACGTCATGCCGTCTCTTCTTCCAGTTTCTACGCCAGCTACGACCATTCTGGCTGGTGGGAGGGGAGGCTGATATAAAGTAGGGTTTTGATAAAGCGATGGCCGTCCCGAGAGTGGTAAGGCCTTGTCGTCGTCGTCGTCGTGTCCCGACGTCTACCGCACGTGTTCCATGTGTCGACGTGGCCGCTGCCTGCGACCTCAAGGAGGCCCCCGTACGTGTTTCTTACTCTTCGCTTCTCATCCCCCGTTTTTGGCCGAACCGTACTCCCGTTCGGCCCCTCCCCACTCGCCGGCTCGCACGAACGATGGAAAACTCTCGGACGGTCACCAATTCCGCGCGTCTGAACCAAACGGATTTTTCTACCGGCGCCTCCGCTCCTTCCGGCTGAAGCTATGCACGGCCCGCGAGAGCTACGATCCTTCCCATCCGTTCTGTACTTTTTCTCGTCCCGAAAGAAATATTCTCTCGCGACAACTGCGACGACGACGGCGAAATTACAATATCACACATACCGCGAACGGGTCAGCGTTTTTCCTCGGTAAATTTGTGCAGATTCATATTAGGCGCGCACCGTCCTCCGGTAGAAGGTTCGCAATATCGACGTGGAATAACGTCGTCGAATTTACTCCGCTCTCTAATGGGACACTCGAGCGGTTACGTAGCAAAGTTAGGAATGGTCCGATCCGCACATTCGTGCCCGGCGTCGCGGTGCTCGGTGTTACGACTGTCATAACGCCGGAAACGGGGGTTGCACGACGCCGGTACGAGCGAAGCCTCTTCTCCGGCAACGAGATTACGAATCAGCGCTTCTGCAGAGATGCACGAGCGGCAGCCCCTCTATATCGTCCGTGTGTGACCGTGTATCCGCATCCACGGGTACGCGGAGAGGAATCTCAGGGAGACCGGGGCCAGTTGCAACACGGGGCAAGTCGGAGTTCCTGAGATCGATCTGACGCGGTGGTTCCGGTTTACCCCCGCGTTTCAGCTCGCCCCCACGATCTCCGCGGAGCGGTACGCGTTTGCGTACACTGTGCAAGCCGGTACAGACGGAACACAGACAGCATTGGCGCAACTGTTGAAAGTCATTCCACACGAGAGGGAAGGAGGACGGGCGAACTCTAGGAACTGTGACTTTGTTCATCAGCCAAATGAGTACAAATCTCCTCAGACGCGGAGTCTGTATACAGCGCCGTTCTCGCGGTATCTTCGCACCTCCGCCCAGGTAAATGTGAACGGATGAGAGTTGCGGAGAGTCACGCGAGAAACACGAGCCAAAGAGATCCGAGAAGCCACAACTAAGCTCCATTCTTGCAACCCCACACCCTTGACTCATCCCTCCCCCCTCCCCCCCACGAATATATCTGCATCCCTCTTATTCTCGTTATTGGTAACCAGACAAGACCATCTCGTCCTCATTTCTCCACCGGTATCTTCCGCCAACTCGAATCAATCTCGAGTTAGTTTCGCCCGGAATGCATTAACAGCCAGACAGACGGACAGACAGACGTGCAGACTCCGTTGGTGAGTCACCCACAATTATATCGTTCTCTGCATGTCTATACATATGCATGCATATATTTTCAGCGAATTTCGAGAGATGAAGACCGAGATGAGTTTTCGGGAAAATTGAATCATGCTGTTAATTTCCGACGATAATTTGTTGCTCCAGGTGAAACCCGAGCGAGGGCAGAGAGCAGGGGTGAATTCCATCGATTGTTCGCTTCGCGTGCGGGATTAATTTTTCCTCGATGAAAATAAAACATTCGCTTCGGTTCGTCGCGCACGGTGTTGTGGATCGGTCGAGTCGATCGAGAGCTTTGGTCGATCAACCTTTTCACAGACGGGGTGAATTTTTTGGTCGATGAAAATGGAAAATTTGCTTTTCACCGCTGGAACACGTTGATGCCTCGGTCGGGTCAATCGAGGCAGCGTTTGGCCAAAGTCCGCCCGTGTCTCCCGCGTCTAGCGCGAGCACATGTACGAAGTCGCCGTAGGGGTGGCTGATTCGTCCGCCGATTTGCCCCGTTCGTCCTGAGTTTCAAAGAGAAATGAACTATTCATGGCGGTCCGAGTACCCGGTCCTCTTTGTGCGCCCTCCCGGCCTCCCTCACTCTCCATCTCGCACGATGGGGTAAGCCGGGAACGGTTTCAGTGAGAGATCCGTCGGTCGCTCCGCGATATACGGGTTACCTGCCACTTCGCCGCCAGTTTCCTCCCCCCCCCCCCCCCCCCCCCCCCCCCCCCGCCCCGTATCCTTTTCATGACGCTAAATAATTCCATTTAATTACCACGCCCTTTGCTCCGTAGGCTTTTCGCAGCCACGTCGCACGGTTAACGGTACGGGCGAAACTATACAGCTGCGATATTATTTATCGCTAACGGCGAGGAGCTCCTCACGGTCCGTATAACGCTCGAGCACGAACTGCTATGCGAGTGGATTTTAATGCCTCGGTACGTATACAGGCGCAAAGGAACTTCGCCGCGAGGAGAGTAGCAACAGCGGCAGCGAGCGCGAGAATCCCGGAGCCATAGAATCCACACCGGTTGCTTAAGTACAAACGAGGACCCGCAGTATCGCCGAAACTGCCGCTGTGCTGTAATAATTAACGCGTGTATACGGCACTTCGGGACATCGCCGGGTTAGTGAGGCGGACGATTTTAATCCGGAGTGCAGTGGCGACTGAAAACTACCCCCGTTCGCTGCGAGCTATTTCGAAACGGTCGCTAAACCACCGCCGCGACCTCCTCGCGCGCCGCCGCCGACGAAGTTCCGACTGTAACGAGAGACGCTGATGGGCACCGAAGCCCACACTCCTTATCACCCATAAATGGTAGCTAATCCTCGCTTCCCTAAACAGCCCGGCAATTTTTCGGCGAACCGTGCATAATCTTTCGCCGATTAACCGGGTGTCAGATTAAAACCACACATGGTCCAGATGGAACCGCAACGGGGAGGCGGAGGAGCTATCAGCCGAAAAGCAGGGCGAAAGGGAGCAGGGCTCGTGGCACGAACACGATATGAGACGCCCGGCGAGGAATCTCGAAGCTGCAGCATCCGGCAAGATGTTGCGGAATGCCTCTCGCGGGCCGGATCGGGCGCAAGAGCGAGTTCGGTCCCTTACGAGGGAAGTTGGCGCGGCATATCGCGGCCCTCTCAACTAGGAGCTTTCGCCCCGTCGCATACGCCAGCCGCTTAGTCGAGCTTAGCGAGCTGACTGCTAACCCTATTTACATTAATTCCCGATAATCGGACAACAGCTTTGCCGTCCGGCTGTCTGGCCACGCAGCATCCGCATCAGTCCGACGTGCGCAGCCCGCGGCTCCGAGCTCTGAGAAGCTTGAAACGCTTAACCCTCGGCCGTATCGGGGGAAGGATGAGGAGGGATGAGGCAGGGATGGGGAAGGAAGCTCGCAAGGGCCTGCATGCCATACCGAGAGAATTCCAAACACCTGAGAGGCTCTTCGCATTTCTCAATTTGCATGTATGGGCTATCCTCGGCGAATTCCGCGAGCCGTAAGAGCCTTATGACGGAGGATAATCCGCTCAGGCAATAGCTGCATGAGAATCGTGCTGAATTCATATTTCTCGCGGTATTTTGCCGCAACACTCGCGGCTTCATTGTTTTGAATACGGTATATCGTGGGATAAAAGGGAGAAGTATTATCAATGCTTACACAGGGCGATAAAGGTGTTTATTGAAGCGACTGGAGCGTACCGCTCTTGTTAAATGAATACCACATTTTTCGAAGAATCTTTCGATCATTTCGGGTAAACAATCGAGCTTTATTTATTAATTTTTTTAAGGTAAATTTTTATTTATCAAAAACTCCGGGCGATCCGTTGTTCGAAAAGGTTATTGTAATTGGGTAGAAAAATGCACAGTCCCGAATATAAACAATTATAGGTAAATTTTTCTTTTCTTTCTGCAGATCCATGGTAAAATTTTTGTTCGGCAAATCTCGAAGAACTAGTTCAACCGGGGGCTTGAAATAAATATTTAGATATTTTTTTCTTTCACTATTTTACTATGTCTCCGTGTCGAGAATCGTCAGTGCGCCTTTAAAACGTCGACGGCGAGAGCCTGCGACAAGTTGTTAACGCAACGCGAGGAGTTTAATTCGCGGTAAATATTATATCTCTGGGATTCGCGGGAGGATGATGCTTCTTCATCGCGTCGAAGGAACGAGATAGAAATCGAGCGATTGAAGAGTGAAAGGGAGAGAGGGAAAGTGAGAGAGAGTAGCGGGATGCAAAACGGTCGGTCCCGGCTGCGCGGGCACTCCCGGTGCTCGGGCGACGGGAGGGACAATGAGCAAATAACTAGATTTTTCGCGCAACGAAACAATAATGGAACTCGGGGAAATTTTTCACGGCCCCATGGGCAAAATAATTTGGCAACAGATGCGGCGTCGCGTTTTCCGAGCCATCCGACCAAGAATAACCGGCAACGAGGGGGCTCGACGACGGGGATGGCGGTGAGGCAGAGAGCCCAGGGAATGAGGAACATGGAGAGTGTGAGGGAACGGGCAGCGAACGAGGCGCATGCAGACGGTGCGGAATAGTGAAAACCTCCATTTACACACACACACGCACAAATGGATTAATAATTTCGAAATTTTGTGCATTTTTATTGAATCATTCAATTATTACGAGTACCATGTAATTAAAGTGATAAACTCAGTCCATCGACAAGCCGAGAGCGTTACCGACATGTACGCGAGGAAAGTGTACACACACTTGCGTCAGATTAAAGCGAAAAGTCTAAGCACGGTTAATCCGAGTGGCACACAAGTGGATTAATAATTTCGAAATTTGGTACGTTTTTATTAAATATTTCAATCACTGAGAGTGCTATGTAATTAAGGCGCTAAAGTCAGTCCACCAAAAGCAGCGAACGTCACCTACACGTAAGTGAGGAAAATTTATACACTCTTGCTTTAGTTTAAAACAGAAAACCTTGAGCACGGTTAATCCTCGGCCCAGTTAAATCGTCCCCGGATAATCGAGCTTCTACTGTACTTGTTAAAAAAATATATATGTATACACATAGTCGATCCAAAAGAACGGAGAGCCTGAAATTGGATAAAGAAGCGAGACGGGAGAAAAAGGACTAAAACTTAGAAATAGCAAGGGAGCCGGTGCGAAGAGCGGAGGGAACGGAAGAAGATGGTGGAAAAGTGAGTGAGGGAAGGAAGCGAGGACTTCGGGCAGGGACGTTGGAAATCTCGTTTCCTTCGAAGGGTGCTGCCGGGTATACACTGTGCCGGGCGGCAATAGGAGGCAGGGCGTAAAGATAAGGGCGCTACGTGAGCGGCTCATTAAGGGATGCAAATTAAGCAGAGGCAACGACGCTGCCAAGCACCCCCGCACTCCCTTGCTCCTTCTCTCTCGGAGCGTTGAAACTTCGGGACCTCCTAGAGCAGCTCAGCCTTCTGACTCACTGCAGCTCGAAGGCCCGGTACAGTTCCTTCCTGAACTGTGCACACGGCGTGCTTCGATCGAGCATCGGCCCTTTCGCCGACACATTACCACTCGAGAGACCCTCGGGAAGTGACGGAAAAAAAACACAACAAAACAAACAAAAACGTGGGTACAGGAAGAAAAATTAAAGTGCCTCGTTATCGAAAGTGCTTTGGGGGGATGATGATATTTGGACAAAAAGAAGCTAGCGTTCCGGGGGATAAGCAAAAACGGTCGGTAGGACATTTCATTTATTTGGTCGTCGGGCAGTCCGGCAGTCGACAGAACATCCTGACACGGGTCCGGCGACAGCTTCGTCCAGAAGTAAAACCATTTAATTACGCTCTAAAACTTGGAAGCCTCAACCCTCGAAGCCACCCCAACACCGACCACCCCTCCCAGTTTCATCCCCTCTCGCCGAAGCTATTTCGTTGAGATTTCAACCGTTTCTCCCCCGCGTCCCTCACTTTCTTGCAATTTTCTCGACTCACTCGCAGCGCTCGCGGTTTCTCCGTCTATCCTGCTTTCGCGTGTCTCACTATTTCACTCTACTCGTCAGCGAAGCCCTCGGAGTATCGCGCGAGACGGTCTCAGCGACTCCCTTGCTTTTCCCGTCCGGTCAATTCGCGACTGGCGCATAAAGGTCGCTTGAAGTTTGAAAGCCTCCCTTACAAACGACCGCCGTCCGGCCTTCTTCTGATTTATAAAGGCTTTTAGCTAGCGCGCTAGCTAGGGCTCGCTCTCGGTCTCGCGCACTCTCACGGGCAAGAAAACAAGAAGAAAAAAAAAACGAAAAACCACCCCGGAGCGCGAGAACGAGCGAGGAGAGAAGCACGGGAGAGCGAGGGACCTCCTGGGTGCAGGCGAGCGCGCACTCCTCTCTCTGCATCATCGTCGTCGAGATATCGTGCCGTTGACGTGAGTGAAACGAGGGAGAAAAATCCCCCCGAGAAGGAGATACAGTCAAGCAGCCGGAGACCGAGAGAAAAGGAGACAGAGTCCGGGAGATAAAATTTCCCGAGCCAAGAAAAACGTCGGCGAGAGAGAGAATAGCAGAAATATGGATAAGTATGAAGATATATCATCCACTTTTTTTTCACATCTTTCTACTTCTCCGTACTTAAACTTTAAACAATTCAAGAGTTGCGTGCGAACGTTTCGCAGTGATCGAGTGGGCTACGTTTTTTTTTCTTCTAAATTGTGAATTCACCACGGGAAAACAAAAATACATAAATGCATGAGACTCATCTGTAGCGTACAATCCTCATTTCTCCATACCTTTATGACGGTATTCAAACGGTAAAAAAGGGGTTGTACATCTAACAAATATTTCTCGTCCGCGAATTGTCGCCCAAAAAATGTATTTTGTTAATTCTGTAATTACTTTTCAGTAAATTTGGCGACGTTTTTTTTTTCAATCAAAGATACGGTTCGTTCCTTAAACAAAAGCAAGCCCGATAGGTGACGAATATCATTGCCTTTAGCGTGACAATTCCGAGTCTCGATGACGAACTTGCCTTAAAGTTGATTCGAGAAGACCGTCCCAAGTTTAACAGAGCATACGCATGTGTGTGAGAACTCTCTCAGTGATTGGAACAGTATCCCTGCCTAATTGGAACGAGATTGATGTTAATAGGGAAGATCTGGTCAGATAGAAATTCATGGGCGAGTGGTCGACGACGAGAAGGACGGGACTCCGGATAGCTCCTCCACTCGCCGAGCGAACTAACTCAGTCATTCGGAGTAGAGTTGCGAACCCGACGAGGGAATTAGTCGGGCATCAGCCCGGAATATAGAGAGAGCGAAGGCATCGTGGACCGAGGGAGTTGGGGGATGAGAGTTCTGTTACTGCCTACCGCTAACCCCGCCGCCCAATCAAGGAGGAATGTGTTCGGTGTTAGCGGGAGATACGACCTTGGTGGGATTCGGCGTTCCACGGGTGCCACGCCAGGGGGTTCTTAGCCGGCATTAGTGACCACTTAGGGGATCAACTGAAGCTGGGCCGAATCCTTAACCCCCCCCCCCCCCCCCCCCCCTCACTCTCCCTTGCGTACTTCGAATCTCACTCACCTCCGTCACGTCCTCACTTCTCCCTCTCCACGTTTCTCCAGATACCGTTTTCGTCGAATTGTTCCACCCGCTATAAGTGATGAGGAGGTACACTAGTATCTTACGAATTTCCTCCCTTGTTCATCGTCCCAAACGCGAGGCGACCGCGAGGAGCAAACCCCTCGTGATTAAAAGGTCGTCGATCGATGAATTCTTCGCGAATATTGATAATTTAGCGAGAATGCACCGTACGAGAATTAAATAGCGCGTATTTTCAAAAATAAAGATCCACCCGTAAAAAGTTGGTGTATGGAAAATATCGCTAGAAATTATCGAAACTTCCGGTTTAAAAATCTCACTTTTCGACAGGAAGTGACGTATTTCCGTTATGACGTCGCTTCAGGTCGAAAAATGTGATTTTCGAATCGGAAGTGACATAATCCCGTAAGAATACACGTTTACTGATGCGGTACCGCATTCCAGAACGAGGATGAATATAAACTAGGGTATAATGCAGCTCATCGGCTTCGAAGGGCGAAATATATAAAATAACTGACGAAGGTAGACATAAATACAGGGTCTGCTGGTGGGAACGTTGATGGTAAATGACATTATCGTTCGGCGCGGGTCTCGCATCGGTAGGGATAGCAATGCGGCGAGGGGACGAGGTCGGGCGGGTAGGTTTGCGATTCGTAATTGCTTTAGTTAGGAGATGCGCGCGCGGTGAGTTTCCCAGCCTGTAGCCGCGTATATTGTGTAGATGTGCGAGAGATCGGCAAAGAGTGAGGCTGAAGGCATGCCGGAGGAGATGAAGCGTGGCGAAACGGAGAAAGAACGACGGAATGTGTGTGGGCGCTGAGGGCGCGGATGAGGAAGGAAAAGGTAGAGAAGGGTGGGACGAGGAAGAAACGGAGAGCGGGCTAGCGAGAGAGAGAGAGAGAGAAATGTGAGGGCTCAAAGGGAAAGAGGTGAAAGAAGGGTGGGCGGCATGAACGGTAGCGGTGGCGCGGACCGAGCGAGGGGCAGGTTCAACGCCGTAGGGTGGCTATGAATTTAAATTTCTCTAATTAGGACGCGAGCGCGCCCGCGCGCGCGAGGGAGAGGGACGCGCGGTGACGGTGGCGGTATAGCGACCGACCATCATCCTCCCTTTTCCACCTCTGATGGTGCTCTGGCTGGTATCGTGGATTCCCCCCCCCCCCCCCCCCCCGAGAGCACCTCCACCGAGGCTTACCATTGCCTCGAAATGTGGCGTAGTCCTATCTTCCTCTCCGGCGTGGCACTGCCCTTCCAGCGCTCCTCGCTTCTCGCCTGCGCTCCATTTCTCTGATACCTTTGTCTTCCGGACGCGGAATCCCCGCTCGCTCTCCTCCCGCTTCCTCCTCCGTCGGTTCCGTCTCCGTCCATCCCGCGGACTCCCCCGCAGCGGAGGGCGAACAACCACGAAACCCCCGCCGAAGTAACTCAAGTAAGAGACGAGGCTCGGCTACCGTGCCGCGTTATACCGGCACTCTCTCGCTATCTCCCGGTGTGCGGGTGTTTGTGTGCCTCCACGCGGTTGACACCCCACCTGACTCAGATTTGTTGCTTCTCACGTTCTAACCGAAATTTATTTGACGCCCCGCGGGTTAATTAACGCTCGCCCACCCGTGATGGTCGAGGCTCGCCTCCGGGAGCCTCGTCTCTCCTCTCCACGTGCCCAGCGGCCTCTCGCAGCCTGTGTACCCGTTGCCGTCGGTGCTTCTCGGGCCGACCGACGAGAGACCGAGGGGCCGCGGCAGAGAGAGGAGGAACGAACGCGGAAAGAACCCGCGGGAAAGTAATAAAATGCTTATGCAGCGGGGGATGATTAACGAGAAGCCGCTGGATGAAAACGGCCTCTCCACCTCCTCCCGCTCCCCTCCCTTCGGCTATAGAAATATTTACACTGATATAAGTTTCTTTTTAGTTTCGCGGGTTTGTTGGTGTTCGAGGGAAAATTACCGGTCCCCGACGGTGAATGACCGAAACGATCGTGAGTATAGGCAACTTTGCGGACGGGGATCAGCGCCGCGCGCTCATTAGCGAAAACGGGCGGGGGCGGCCGGGGATCCTAAGACCGCGATTTAAAACTCGCTCTCGTACCGAGGCGCATACATTAGTCGAGACCCTGCGAGGATTTGGACGGAGGGACCGAGCTCTTTGCCGATTCTTAATTCTATCGCTCTGTTATCTCGGTTACTTTTACCGGATCACCGCGTCGGGGGCTCGGAATAACCCCGGGGAGAGGGTTGATTATTCGGGACTGCTCGATAGCCAGACAAAACCAGAATGATATATATTTTTTATTTTTATATCTTTTTTTTGGCAAGTATTCTTTGTGACGATCGTCAGAACTGCGAGAAACGAGAACACATCGGTTGATATTAAAATAAAAATACAAACGCGGAAAACTCGAGCATTTGATGTGCCCGGGTCTTCGGTCCGTTCCGGCAAAAGTATATTTACGAGGGAATCTAAAAAAAAAAACAAGATTGCCGTTCGTTCGATTCGTCGTATTTCATGTTTCATCCAAGATACGGAAATAACTTGCTTTGTATAACCGACGCTGTAGCCATTCGAAAAATTGCACACACAAAGCTTCGTTCGATAGCCCCCGTTAAACGCGTTTCCAAATGGGAAAAAAATATCGGTTTCAACGACGAAGCGTCGACTCGATGGCAAATCGAAAAAAAAGAACTCGCCGGTACCTCCGATAAATTTTGTCGACCGAAAAAAGTCACGCCTTTTTATGTATCGCGACTGAATTAAAAAGGCAGCGAAGTCACGTCGAGTGTCGTTACTCAATTAAAATTAAACTGTCATTGGATTTGTGTGAGCAAAAAAAAAAAAAAATGTTGAAAGAACTACGGTAATTAAAATTATTGATTATCGGGTGTTAAACGACCGTGGCGGAAGTGAGAGCCCGCGGGTTCCCGTGGGGTGCGAATGCAAGCTCGTACATCTGTTCATTAGGTAATGAACTTATTAAATCAAGGAGAGAAAGCGCGAGAGGGCAGGAAGCGTGCCTCGCAATATGATTACCTATATTGGCCCGTATAAAGTGTTCGGAATCAGGCCATACATTTTCGGCGCATTATTTCGGTTTGCAAAAAAAAAAATGCGTACTTGCAGCAAAAGCTTTTTCCACGCGTCCATCGCGACGATCATTAGCAATTACATTTCATCGATCCGACAACTCGACGAAAATTGAAAATGGAAAATTGAAACGGGAACGACAAAGGAGAGGATGGAATCGATCAGCGTAGCGGATCACTCTGTGATCCGTTGCATGGCGTTCCCCTTGCCAATTTCACCAGCAAAGGGGCAAGTGTAATTGAAAATAATAACAGCTCGAGCGATTGTCCGAGCGAGTGCAAATTTTTAGCTCTTCACTGTCTTCGCGAACGCGACCTTGCACGGTTACACGTCGAGTTCCGCAAACACGTTTAACGGATGCATTCCAATTCCGGAACGAAATTCCATCGCGAACCGCTTGGAATCGCACGCCCGCATAGTCGAGAGTCAACGTCGCGAGAGCCTGGAACAACAGCTTAATCCGTCGAGGGTGTCGCGAGGGGGTGCGCTTTCGCCCTTCACCGAGGGACGCTCACTTCCCGCGTCTCTCGTCGACGAAAGCTCCTGCGCTTCTCTCTCCGAAGGGCGTCGAGGACGTAAAATTTAAGAACCAGGACCCGCATTAAAATCACTGCTCGGTGGAATTCCTCAGCGTCTCCCATTGCCGTCTTTCGGTGTGCATACCGTCGTTCGCGCTCGCTCGCCCTACACCGCTCGTCCCCGCCGCCCTTCTCGAACGAGGGGCGACGGGAGTGTATAAAGGGTTCGCAAAGTGACTCGAATTGCCGCACAGTCGACTTTACGAGTCGGAGTATTGCTAATATCAGAAGCGCAAGGAGCGCCCCCGAGGGCCTCGCCTCTCCCTCGCCCGGAAACTCGGAGTCTTGGATTCTCTCCCGGCACCTCGAGGCCCCGGCGTCGACGCCGATTCACAGCATCCGCGGGGCTGCTCGAGACTCCTTAACCACTCGGGGGCGACCCTTCGCGACATTTTTAGTGGCCATCAAAAACCTGGACCGGCTTAATTATGAGGGTAGAGGCTTCGTGTACCGAAAACACCCCCCTCGCCCCCTTTCCTCCCTCGCGCCCCTACTGCTAATACCTCCCGCTCGTGATTCCGCTGCTGCTGGTGCTGTTCGTGCCGTCAGAATCCGAGTTTGCTCTTACGCTTTCGCTTTTCTCTCCGCTCGACTCTTCCCCCCCCCCCCCCCCCTCACTCCCGTGCCCCCGCGCGTTGTATTTTGCCCTCGGGATTTTCCGGCAAGCTACATAGAGAAACCCAACGATCCAGGGACGGAGGGCGGAAGAGCGACGGGGGCGGTGAGTTTAAAATACGGAGTTCGTGAGAGTCGCTGAGACTCCGCACTTTGTGCAACGCGCACTCATTCGTTACGGTTTCCTCTACCGAAGTACACGGGTATTTCGTAGTTGAAGTTTTAGAATTCTTAACTCGTAATAGTTGCCGGGGTATCTCCCGAGTTCGAAGGAATTTCGCATTTCATCCGTTCCCACTGTAATAATTAAGTGGCTGCTTTCGAGGTATCCTCGAGGTCTGCGCGCTCTCCGATTCTCCTCACATTCGAGATCTCTCTGTGTGCCTTGAATCGACAAGAGTGGATCTCGAATATCCGTTGCTCAAAGAAGAAACGGAAGTCCCTGCGGAAGTGGAACGGCCATTTAACGTTAGCGCTTAAAAGGGCCACGACAAGTCGCCATGGAAGCCGGGTTCTCCCCCGCGGAATCGTCCCGATTAAAAATGGATCTGGAGTAAAGATTCAATTCCGGGATCGAGAGATCGATGGGTTTTCCTTGACCCCGAGCGATGCCGTCGAATATCGTGTACGCCTTCGGGGAGTTGTTCGCGTAAATGTTCCCTCATCCCACGGGTACATGGACGACCCTCCGGACAAGACTGCGAAGGAAGCGGAAGCGCCGCGCGGTACACGCTCGAGCGCTGTGACGTACCGACGGACGGGAGACAAACGATGTCCACTAAGCGTCTCGTGGATGATCGATCGCCGCTCGTCCTGTTCCGGGATGTCCGAGGGAAAGGGGAAGGGAAACCCTCGAACACCCGACGATGCGGACTCTCGCCGGTACACAGAACTCTCCTCCGCGATACCGTAAAGTGCCGGAACTGGACAGGTCACGTTCGACCTTTGCATTTTAACCCCTCGGTCCGGCGGGAAGACGCCTCGCGAGCTCTCGCCTCCGAGGAGAACAGACGACCGAACGGTGCGAAATTAAAAAAAATATATTTAAAAAAAAATTTACTCAGCGAGAAAGAATAGAGGAAAGCGACCTCGGTGGGGAAACGCGAAGCTCTTTCCGTCGCACGGTAAATACGCGTTTGAAAGAGAGTTGCCGAAAGCTCGGCAACGCGAACGAGAAACCGTTTCCTCGCGCTCACAACCCGTTGCATATTGCGAAAGAAATGGCTTGGTTACTGGCCCGACCGGGGTGAAGCCACCCCCCGCGGTGCTCTGCATCCCCGCGTCGAAATTAGATTTCGTTCGGGAAGATTTTCCCGAATGTTCGCCCTGCCACCTCGATCCTCCCGCCCTTTATTCCTCTCGATTTTCCGGCATCTTCTCTTTGACTCTCTTCCCTTTATCTCCTGCCGAGAGTCTCTCCGACGCTTTCCGCCGGCGTTACTGGCAGCCCGGCAACGCGTCGGGATAACCGCCTCCCGGGGGACGTCGAACGTCGCGCAAGACGGACGTGCATAGCTCTCGTTCGCTCGTACCACTGCTGTACCCGCTTTCCGCCACTGTATGCATATTTCACCGATTTTTATGGAATTCCTGGCGGGATACTCCCTCGACTACCTTACCTCGTTCTTCCTTTTTTTTTTCTTCATTTCTTTTTTTTCTTCATTTTTTTTTTTCGCCCTCACTTTTCTCAACTAGTCGCGCGTCTGTGCCGGTTTCCCCCATGCCGTTACTACTGCTCCGGCTCTTCGTGAGTGGTAACGGAAGAATGAAAAAAAAATAAATAAATAAACGTACCCTACGCGGAACTTCGACCAGGGATTTGCGGATTAACGCCGTTGAACCGACCGAGATAAACCTGCCGGAAGAATATTCACACCCTCCGACGTAGAGTTCGTACGGAATTGTGAGAGAAATAAAGAATTTGAAAAACAAAAAAGAAAGGAGAATTGAGCGAGTTAACACGGATAACATTCGAACGACCCCCGACGGGCAATCCGTAGGGTCTCCGAGCGGCTTGGAAAATTAATCCTGTATTGTGGAAGACCCGAGTTTATTTTACCGCGTACACAGGATTTTCCGCAGAGCGCGGGGGCTTTGGGGTGTTGCAGCGATTTCCAAACGCTCATCGACCCAATTTTTGTTATATTGTAAATTTTTGTTTATTTTTTTTTCTGCCGAAAAAAAAATGTAACCGGATTGCTTTCCCATCGCAGAGTAGTATTCGGAAGGCAAACAATTCGGTGGGCAATGTGTGGAAACTGCAATATAAAAAAAAAAACCCTTCCGCGCTAAACGAATGCAAATTTGTCGCCAATTACACGAATGCGCGGTGTCGCTTTAATCTTTTATTTTCCTCGGGCAATTTGAATACGATCACACACATGCCTATAAGCGAACCGGTGGTCGTGCCGAGTTAATCCACGGTGGCGTTGGTCCGTGGAGCGCGGAGAAGAATAGAGTCGGCGATCCGCCGTGGGAACCGCACCGGCTTCGGATATTATAGAAAAGCGCGCGTTCATCATGCCCCCCACGCACACCTCCGCGGATCCTTTCTCCACAATTATCGCCTCGGCACCCGTGTGCACAGCTCGCGAGCAAACCGTAATTTTTCGTTCTACTTTCCGAGCGTGACGCGAGCTCGTCTGGCAAAGCGATTCCCCCTTTTTATCAAAAGCGATACCGAGCTTTTCTCCGTCCTATCCTCTCTGTTCCTCCTCTTCACCTTCCCTCGCAATCTTTGTGGTGGATTGACACGAACGTGTCCGAAAAAACGCTAAACCGCTCTGCGCATACCAACCGAAAGAACGTGGCGCAGCTTCACGTCGATGATCAATTCGATCTTCCCTTTGTCCGGCCCTTTTCGGTCCACGTCGGAAATCGATGGAATCCTTCAAAACTTCCACTGGGCTTATCGATATTCAGAGCAGGAAAAACATATTTTTAATAAATACGGTTACGGGTCGAAAATCGGACGATAGCTCGCACCTCAGACGATACACACACACATACATCTGGACGCCAGATAAAAATTGCATTTTTCGACGCTTTGGATTATTTCAAGTATTCTGACACTAAAGTGTCGACATTTTTTTTACGACGACAGTTAACTCTATGAGAGTTAGCGATTAGATTAGGAACAGCTCAAGCAAAAAGGATCTCCCGGAGTGAAAAATGATAAAAATCGTTGTCACATTTACACAATTGTTAATCCTGCGGGGAAAAAGAATTTCGAAATCCGCTACGAGTGTCGTGTACCTACGTATGTAAAGTGTATTCTCGATATATGGAAATAAAGCACTCCGGGTTTCCTCTCGAGTCTGAGGAAACGGTATTTGCGGCTCGGTCGACTTTTCGCTCGGCGCGTCATCCGACGATGCATGAATCCATCGCACCCACGCATCCGGCGAGAGGGCTCGAGAGCTATATGTGGAACGTGTGATTGAAAATCCTCTGCTAAACGATCAACGCGATCCAGGTGTGCTGGGCGAGCGATCATCACACGTACGCCTCTTAAACCTCCCGAGTTATGAACCCAGAAACATTTGCACTCTTCCACTGGGATTATTTTATAGATAAGAGTGGAAATAAGGATACGAGTAGAAAGTACATATTATATCGCTCTTTGTACGTACACGGCAGACATAGCCACCTCATTTTTTTTTCTCTGCGAGGAAACCGCTCATCGGATATGCATGTACGCGCGACTTTTCCGATCCCACATGGAGTAAACGCAGATATACTCGGTGCAGGCTCCGATAGGCGGGTTCATTTACATAACCGTAATCCTACTTAAAGGCGCACGGCTAATGCCTTCCCGTTCCCTCGTACATTTCCATTTAACATATTCGCGCTCTCTTGTATTCGGAAATCTCATTTTCCGATCGGAAGTGACGTCATACTGAAAATACGTCACTTCCGGTTTGAAAGACTCATTTTTCGACAGATAGTGACATATTTCGGGTACGACGTCATTTTCGTTGGAAAATTAGATTTTCACAACAGGACGTATTTCCAGACGGTCGTATCAGCGGTCGAGATCGTACGTTCATCGGCGTACTGCTAAAAGCCCACTTTTTCTCTGTCCGTGTCTAACGGAAATTGGTTCGATATATTTTTTTCTTTTCTTTTTATCGCCACCAATATCCAGATCGTCGGTGCATCGAGGGCATAAACTTTATCCCACGCGGGACTGAAGCGTTTAGCGACAAAACGATCGAAATCGCGAGGCGTGGGAGGCTATTATATCGCCGTACACGTGGGACGTGTAGCGGTATTCATCCTCGCTAAATCTGTCCCGCCCGAGCGCGATACGTCGTCGATTAATTTCTCATGGAACTCTCGTTGCGCAATCGCCATCTTTTTGCCATCGTTTTTATTTCTCTCGCTCTCTACGTTCGGTTTCTTTTTTTTTATTCGTGCCGTGCATTCGACTATCTATCGTTTGCGGGGGCTTTATAGAAACACGCGGATCGCCACAGCCGCCGCCGAAACCCGAATCAAAATAGAGAAAGTCAGCTCGTGGCATTTACCGTGGAAACAAAAGAACTGGATTCAACAACACGATCGCGATAACTTTTACGGCCAGTCCCGAAGTATAAGACATTATTTTTTGTTTCTATAAAAAAAAAATTGAAATACTGGTGGAATGATGAAAATGACTAGGGCGAATGGACTCAGGAGGCACGACGCGCAGGTAGAATAACAAAGACTCGCTGTAATCACAAAGTATTGCATATAGGATATAACAGTCGCATACATATATTTACAGATGATACGTTTAGAGGTATACATGGATATTTAAAAAATTGTACAACTTGGTATAATATAATCCATACAGCGTGTGGGATGTAACGCGTAGATTTACACAGGTATGTTTGTGTATATGTGTAAACTGTACATGGCTATCGTTACATCCGGCCCGAGAATGAGTCTATCGGTTATGTTCGAACGAACATAAACGTCATTCGTTGCGCGCGGAGTGTTTGTCTCGCTGATGGGAACGGGCGAACTGAGGGTGGTAGTTTATTGCTGAGAACCTCACAGCGTCCTCGAGTATAATTCTCTCTCTCTAAGTTTCAACGATGCGTAAGAAACAAAAAAAAAATTAAAAAATAAATAAATGAGAATCGTATGAGAAATATAGAGGAGAGATTGTCATCGATGCGCGTGAGGTGGGCGCATGCGGAACGATCAAGGATCTCAATGAGAACGGGAAAAAAGGGGGGGGTTATGGCTCGGCAGTGGCGTCAGCGGGGAAAAGAGATCGTTCGATCTCTCCCTTTTCACCCGATGACTCCCGTAGCTTTTTTTTTAATTCCCTGATGTGAAACTTAAATTACCTTCGACGTACACTTATCAGCTACGATTTTCCTTATTTCGGTTAGTTCGAGACCATTTTTTATTTATTTTTTTGTCGTATGTCATAAATAATATATTGTTCGTACGAGTTTATCGCGTGTAGGCACGCGTCAGTGCGCCAATTTGAGTGCGTGCGACGGCGCAGCACGAGGACAACGAGGGACAATTATTATCGTCAATTAATTCGTGTAATGCAGTCACGGCCACCGGATGCAGCAGAGCGGAGCCGAGTGCGTTTCCACTCGGCGTGTGTTTTTTTTTTTTTTTTTTACAAGGTAAATGCACCGATTTACCGAGACGAAGGAGCGTCAAAACGGCGGAGACGTGCCTCTCTGTAGGAATGCATCGGTGCACGAGTCTACACGGGAGCTCGCGCGCCTTGAACTTTCACCTCGTGCCCGCCGACGGGCGCGCCCACCTTGTCTCTTTCCATCCCGCAAATTCATCTCACTCTCTTTCTCCGGAGCTCGGGGACATCGCCTCGGCTCTCGAGCGCAGGTTCACGAACCCGAGGATACTGCATCGCACCTCGTCGTTTCGCGCACGCCGCGCGGGTGCACCGCAGGCGAAAAGCAGAAGCGTCATCGGCACACATTCTCCCCTTTCGCCGGCTGGGAGTCGCTAGAAGCGCGACTCGTCGACGGCGACCTATTGACCTAAATGAGCATTCGCATCGGCCCGTGACTCTCCAATCGGCGGAAGATCCACGCGCGAACCTCGAGGCAGCCACAAACCATGATCTTGTTTTTGAAGCCATCAACGAGATGATCTGTGAAGGCTGAAGACTGAAGGCCTTTTTCCGTGGTCCTCTTAGTCCTGGAGTCCGTGTTGTAAAAATTAAAAAATTGCTCCAGGTACATAGAACCGTTTCTTGTGCATCCATCGTGAGATCCTCGTCGGCTTAGTTTCGTTCCCCTTGATCCAGGAGGAATCCGATGAGTCCGCGGTGTCCGAGTTGGCGAAGGCGAGGAGACGTAGAAAGGATCCAATTCGTATCGCAATGATGATCTTGCCTGTGGCCCCGTTTCGAGCACGATCTCGAGAGTATCGAGATCCGCGAACCGGGGGACCCGCGGAACTTTCCTGAGGCTCTGCTCGATGATGACCCGTGTCCCCCGTAGGCGCCGGTAACTTTCCACCTGTGAAACTTGCGATCTTCTCTCGGCACGCCGTCGAGGCCGTATCAGCGCGAGCGACGGTGGGCCCCACTGGTGAACGAGGTGGGCAGGTAGGCAAAACATGCGATTCCCCATTCACCGGGAGGATCATCGGGGTTCGCACGCTCGATTACGGTGCTTCGAGAGGAGAGCGGGTCGAAAGTCGGGCACTCGCGCGCACCGGGACCGTATCAGACTGTGTGCCGTGCGGTTTCGCAGTGTTCAGCAAACGGTCACGGATGGTGAAAGTGGATGATATCGCTCATTGAGAGCGACCTGGCTCGAGCTCACTTCGGCACTTCCGCTGACGCAAGACGAGACCAGACGAGACGATGAAGCTATGCCTAGATAAATGCCTTACTAGTCTCCTCGAAACTCGTCGTCGTGGCTATAATTTTTCTTGGCCTTTCATTTAAATATCTTATTATTGTGTTGGTGAGTAAAATTATACTTCCTTCGTTTCACATTAAAACTCTCCACGAAGCGAAGATCCGCGATTACGATGACTTTTTGGTTGCCTCGGTTTGGCTTCTGGCCTGGTCGACTTTGCTCTCGTTGCCGTTCAGACCGATTTGAGCTTCGCTCTTCGAGGTCGATCTGATCTCCTTTTTTGTGTCCTCGTAGTCGCTGTTGTTGTTGTAGAAGAGCCCCACTTGATCTTCGCCGGCCGACGGGCTCTGAAGATCTATCGACGAATCGTCGATCGTTTGAGCCGCGAGAATCTGATCGACGATCTCGCTGTGATTGTCGAAGGGTCTCTGTTGCACATTTATGTGATGATGATGAGGGTCGTTGGCGACCGCCTCGTTGTAAGCCTCTTGCAGCTGTTGAGCCTGCGAATGGCCTTGGATCTGAACGGGTCCGTTTCCAGGCCTCTCGATAGCCGCAAGAATATCCTGAAGAAGACCGTTCGAGAGGACCTGGTCGTGTCTGATACTTCCGTCTGAATTCTCCGTGCCTAGACCGCCGTTGGCAGATTGTATCTGCAGGGTGTAAGTTCCTTTCGATCCCTGAATCTGGAATCTATCGGCGCCATCGGCCTGAAGAGGCTGCGCGAGCGCGATCGCCTGGTCGCTCCCGGCTTCCTGATTATTCGAATAGCTATTGCCCGACTCCTGGGACAGCTCGTTCGAACCGAAACTTTTTCCTTGACCGTAACCCTGAGCAGTGAGGGCAGCCGTCAATGCTTCGGCCGAGATCCCATCGGCGTTCAAGAAACCTCCTCCGGAGACGAAAGAGTTTTGATGCTGATACGAGTTTTGAGGAACTTCGTGGGTCGAGAATCCGGACGATGAAGAAATGGCATTGGCGTGAATGTCATTCGTCGTCAACGCAGCCCCGGTCTGATCGGCGGTCTCGAAAGACAGGCCGATAGGATTGCCGTAGCTGTCTTTCAAGTCGCCTTTCTGCTGCTCATGACTCTCTAGATCCAACTCGTTTATCGAAGGCGCTGGAAAACTCGTGAACTGTTGCGAGCTACCCAACTCCGAATTAACTGTTCCGGCGTTAGTGAAGAGAAGACTGTTCTGCTGCTGCTGGTGTTGCTCTTGTTGTTGATGACTTTGGTGTTGCTCTTGTTGTTGATGACTTTGGCGCTGTTGTTGTTGTTCTTGCTGTTGATGATTGTGATGTTGTTGTTGTTGTTGTTGTTGTTGATGATTGTGCTGCAGCAACTGGCCGCTATGACCTGAGCTCGATATGCCGCCTGAAGACTGTTGGGAATTTCCAAAACTTTGGTGACCGCCGCCCGACGGAAGTCCGGCGTCTTCAACGAAACTGTTATACTGCAAGAGGCCAAAATCCTGAGCTCCGGACTTTTGGAAGCCGCAGTCGTGTCCGCCGCGAAAATCTCCCGCGGGAATAGACGCTCCCACTCCGTTCAAAACCGGAGTTCCGTAGGTAGTCGCGACCGCGTTCGAAGCTATGTTGTTGTAGAGATTGCCACCGGCACCGAAACCCCCGAAGCCTCCGATCGACGTTGAGCCGAAGGAAGTTGCTGGTCCAAAGTTCGGGGCTCCATAAGTCAAGACCGGCGCGGGAGTGTTGAAATCACCAAAGGACAAAGGCGTGCCGTAGTTAACGTTGGGCGCTGCCATCGGCGAGTTCAGCTGGAAAGTATTGACCTTGGCGAATGCATTACCGGAGTCAAACGAATTGCCAAAGGAGTTGGAAGACGATGATTGGAAGGACAGAGGTCCATTGCGGGACGGCAATTTTTGTTCGAGACTGAGAGGTGCACCGTAATTGTTGGAGGGCTTTGCGGCGGGAGGGAGATAACGATTGATGTTTGCCAAAAGTCCGAAAGGAATGGATTCACGGAATTTCAATGGGGCTCGACTTCTGGGAGGTATGAGGGACCCAGTCAATGCCGGAGGAGGTCCGCCGTGTCTGGGAGGCGGTCCATGATTCCTGTGGTGATGATGATGATGACCGTTGCCGTGCTGCTTGTGGAAATTCGACGATCCGAAGAGGTTGAAGGAAGAGAGCCAAGATCCACCTCGCTGACTTTGGGAGAAAGGATAAGGACCACTCGGAGCGTAAGAAGACGCCGGCGGAGCACCGTAAGAATCGGCGGGGGGCGGGGGCAGGGGAAGTCCAGAGCTTATATCGCTCGGCCCTCCATAAGATGGACCGGTGAACGAAGGGGTGTAGGTGTCCGATGGTAAGTGAAGTGGCAGTTGCTGTAGAGTGATGTCGTTGCCGCCGATCTGATGACCGTGAGATTCGTGATGCCCTCCGGAGTTCAAAGGCGTTCCATAGGTTTCGAAAGGCAGGCCAGGGAGCGATGGGGAAGCTCCAACGTTGCCGTGGAACGAACTAGACGCGGAGTTCGCGAAAGCCGAAGAACTCGAGAAGGATGAGCTGCCTCCTTCGGAATGTGAAATACCGTGCAAATCTCCGACAAGCGCCCCGGCTTGCGGGAAAAATTCGAAGCCGGGGGCTTTGAAGTCACCTCCACCGGTCGGCAGACCGTACTGTGAATTCAACAAACCAGCATTCTCGAAATGTTGATTCTGATTGTGCGACTCATGATGTTGCTGCTGTTCCTGATGTCCGGGCAGACTCTTGGCGGGTCCCTGATTGTTGTGAAGGGGTTCCGACTGCGGCAACGCCGGTGGCGGGAGTCCGTGAGAATTCGTCGACTCGTGAACCGAGGACTCGAGATGCTTAGCTTCGGGATTGTAAATCGGCTCGCCGTAAGAGTTACTGGGCACTTTGGACTTTCCGTTCTCGATTATGAGAGTGGATAATTGACCACCCGAGGAATGTCCGTGTGAAGAGTCGGATGATATTTCATGAGAATCGAAGTGTCCCTGACCGGAGTTCGGTGGCGTGTAGGAATCTCCGGGTGGTCCATGCTGATTGGGAGCACCAACGAGTCCGGCGATCGGCTGCCATCCGTCGTACTTTATATCCGGAGGAGTCGGTGGGGCTGGTACTCCAGGAGGAGGAGGAGGAGGAAGAGGGCCGTACAAGTCTCCGGCCGGCGGTCCGTGTTGAGCCGGAGGAGGTGCAACGGGCGCCGGTGGAGGACCGTAGTCTTTCTGAGGCGCGTTGCCGAACGGCGTCGAGGGTCCTTTCGACGGTGGACCATAAGTTTCCAAAGAGATCGGTATAGGTCGTCCGTGTCCGCCAGGTTTGGGACCTCCGAATCTGGGAGGTCCGTATTGCGGATTCGGGGATCCGGAAAACTTCGACGGCGGCCCGTATTGGGGCTTCGGTGGCCTCGGACCACCGAACGACGGAGGATGCGAGGGGAAGTGATGCTTCGGAGGGCCGTAAGTCTGTTTACCTCCAAATACCGGTGGCGGCGGCCCGAACGATTGTTTCGGCGGTCCGTAATGAGGCTTCGGCTTCCTCGGCGGGCCGTAGGACTGCGGAGGTGGAGGAGGCACATCGGGCGGCGGAGGCGGATAAGCTTGAACCGGACCGTGATTTCCCGTCAACTCGGGAGGTCCGTAAACAGGTGCTGGTCCATTGAAACCTCCTCCTCCTCCCCCCGCAGGTGGACCGTACTCGCTCGACAATTGCCCAGGTGCGCCGTAAACGTCGCTTAATATCCTATCCTCGGCGACGGCTTCATCCTTCTTGTCCGACGAGTCCTTGGTGATGGTAGATTGAGCGGGTGACTTGTTCAGAACCGCGAAAGCCTGTTGTCCAGCCAGTAGAAAGCAGAGTAGCGTCGTCGCCATCTGAAATCGACAAACATAATATCTAGAGATCTGTGAGAGAGTCGACGATCTCGGTGGACTTTAAGCTCCGCCGCGACGAGAATCCCTTCACTTTAACATGTATATCTGTCGGGTGTTTCGGATATCATAAGCCACGCGCACGTGATTTATAGTGTCGCAAGATAATTTACCAGTCGATGTGCCAGTTTCATCGTAACCTATCCACCGGACGCTGGGATAATCCCAGATGAAGATTTCTCAGATATTCATGGAAAAGCGAAAGTTCATCGAGAGTTTGGTGAAACGCGCGCGGCGGGGACTGGCATTTCGTCAATGATGCTCGCAAGAATTTCATCCAATCTCTCGCGCTTCTGTGATCTTTCTTTCCATCGTCCAGTCGATTCGAAATTCCTCCCGAGCGAATCCGCGATAAATTATTACGCACGGTTCTCCGAGTCCCAGGAATTCGAGGACATGTCGAACCGGTGTAGATACGCGTTATGTGCAATACCGCGCGTTACGCATCGGGAAAGTAGCGGTTCCGCGCGCGCGCGCCGCTCCACGCTCCTATTCGGGTTTCCCTGCAGCTTCGTCGCCCGTGTACATTTATACTGCGTATATGTAGCATTGTATGACATATCGCGGAGGCCGTGGGAGGTTTTACACGAGTCCGTACAACACTCGAACAATGTTCACGCTCGCACAATGTGGTTTACATCGCAGGTTCGACGCGAGATGCGCAGCTCGGCGGAATCAGCGGATCCGCGGACTCGTCAGGCATGTCCCGGGATGGATGTGAGAATTATGTAAAGCCGGGTTACCGGAGAGAGAAAGAGAGGCGAGCCCGTTGGATATCATGCAGCAGCGGCAGAGCGTGCGGGCGTTGCGTCGGACACGCTGCTCGGGCATAGTGGCGTAATGCACGTGGTGCGCGCACCCAAGCCGGTTGCAAGATCGGTTCGCCGGGAGGACGATGATGCGGAGACCCCGCTAGGGAAGCAAAAAAACTTACGATTTTACAAACAGTTATGGCGAGAGATCGGGCACGCATCCGCGATACCACACGCGGGGAACCCGGCGAGCGATAATAGCGTGACGCGAAACTCCATTGCTCGCGAAATTCGGAGACGCAGCGGAGGACTCTCTTTCTCTTTCCGTGAAAATGCAGTTGAAATTCTATTCCCGGATTTCATCAGACTTGTAACATGTCTGTTCCAAATTAATCCGGCGACTTTGTCGTATAATCGTTTCCTCGTCCGGGTTCATCCACATTTGTCTCGACCTAAAATTTCATCAGTCAGATCGAGAATACTCACAGACCCTCGAATAGCCGTAGAGGATATTCACTTCTACACAGTCAAGATAAGGTTTGTACATTTGAAAATGCACACTGGCTATATTCGTGGATCTGTCGCGGGTCGGATTAGTGAGAAATCTGTCTCGTTACCGTCACAACTGTCGGACGATTCGTCACGAGTTCACCGAGGATTCGGTGAACCGTGGAATCCTCGGCGGGGTCTCGTCTGTGGATACGTACGGCACGAGACCAAAGTGGCACGATGGCCGAGATGCAAGGCCGACATAATAACCGCCAGTAGGTACTTTCTCCGCGAGAGCGAGGAGAGAATGACGAAGGAGGAGGAACGAGAGAAAACGAGCTGCCGGAGTCGAGTCGGTAGACTATTCGCGCGTAATGATCTTCACGACGGTCAAAGAACTGCCGGAGCGCGCAGCCTCCGATAATGAGCATCGGGCTAGGCGCCCGATCGACGAGGAATCCAAGAGATCCGACGAGAAATCAGAAACTCAATGGAAAGATGTTTCATCCTGGCTTCCAGACCGACTTGTTCTATCGCGAGGCTCATTACCCCCGTGACTCGACCGTTCTCCGTCCAACGATTTTATTAATCGATACAACAGAGTCGTCCGTCGATCGCCGAGAAAAAAATGCCTGATCATCGTCTCCCGTGGCAGTGACTGCGCCGGACTGCAGCATCGCCGACTCCCACACGGTGGGTCATTAAAGTTCACGGCGATTAATCCCGATCTAACGATCCAAAGTGAGATCTCGGCGGCTCTTTGATTTCTCGCAGCACGTGGCGGGAATGGATTATTACGACGAGAGCGAAGCTCGACGTTCCTCGGATGCAGCGATCCACGCTCAAACATACCGCACGCGACCTTTCGAATCGGAGAATAAGAGCGTTTTATTATATCGAAGACTATCGACTGCTCTTGCCACAGCGGTACCGGTAGCTTTGTATATGCTCTCGGCTCTATGGGAGCGAGAGTGGGGCAAAATGAACTTTCCTCATAATCAGAGTCTCAAAAAATGTATTATATTTCTGAACGAGTCCACTTTGCCCCGATCTCCCCTGTGATAGCTGCGTGGGGGAAGTGTCATGAATATGGCCCACCCTGATAGGCACAGGATCCAATTAAGGAAGGACCCGTCCATATTCGCCACTTTTACCCTACATATATATTGTACAGTACGTACTATGTACAACATAGTACAATGCACGATGTATACATGTCTATACTCCAAGATAGAGACAAAGCTGTAGGACAGACCAGAAGCCAGCGTCTTCGAGGATCGATCGATGCGATTGGGCCGCAAGAGCATGGCCTCGGGGTCACGTACGACCGTAATCCGAGTACACTCGGTCGTTAGGTCGACGAGAGATCCCATTAGTCGCCCGGAGCTCCTGCCACCGCCCCAGCCCATTTCAGTCTACGGCTTCGGTCCCTTTTCCCTTGTATTTCACGTATATCTCGTATACGCCGAAGAGTCAACGTAAGACGCTGGCTGAAGCCTTCGATTTCCGTCTGGCACAGTGGCGAGGGAAAAGGAAGCGAACCTCATCTGTGGGGGAGGGTCGTCCGATCGAGCAGCGCCGTAACTACCGCGAACACTGGCATTACCTGTACCAAACGAGAATCGTCGCGTCCCTTCGAAGGCGAACGAAAGCCCGTGCACTGCAGCCTTTTACTTCTCCACGCGTCTCCCCTATCGGCTTCATCGCGTGCCGAGTAGTTTTAACCATTCGCGAGCAGACCGTGGTTAGCGGTGGAATGGACGGTAGTGTACAGCGAGCGTTATTCGCTGGGCGAGAGGTCGGCAAATCTCGCATGCCTCTATATGCGGAAGGTATTGTGGGTCGGTAGGTTATTGGCGAGTCGAACACGTAGCAGTGGCGGAGAGCGAGGCAAAATGGAATACCATTTGGGACGAGCCTTTTTTTTTATATGCTGCGGGGAAAAGATCGTAACGATAGTCCATTTTGCCCCGTTTGAGAGAGTCCTCCGCGAAAACACACAAGAATATGTGTTTCGATAGCGGTGCAAGTAGACACGCCATATTACGCCGCGCGAACGCGACTTCGATATTATAAAAATGTGGTCTCCTTCCGCGTTGTCCGCAAGCCGTGTTGCCCGGTTTCCGCCTTTGCTGCGCCCGCTTGTCAACAGCGCTTTCCCATTCGCATCACGCGCCTCCCGACGTTCGATGCCATCGCGACAAACGAGCGCTCTGTCCTACAGCGAAAGAGCAACGTCGATCGTCCCGTTTTCTCGACTATTTTACTCTCGATTTTCCGAGCGACTATATAACAGTACACATCGATCGATTCGCGATAAACGATATTACAAACGTTAGTACGCCTTTTAATCTATTCCTCTAACTCACACGTTATATCGGATTAAATATATATATATTTTTTTTTTCAAGCAACACAATTACCTACAGTGATTCTCATGGGATTTCTTTTTCACTCGGAAAAAAAAAGTTTAAGAAAAAAGTAAGCTCACTCCTCCGTTCTTTCGTCCGAGAATTCTTCGGAGTTAAATGGGTTACAGCGCGACGAGATGAGGATTCGAGATACGCTGAGGAGTTTCCGATACCGCGTAACGAAACGGGTAGACGTGCATCGAGTATATATATATATATGTGTACATATATAGATATATATACCATGTGTATAGCTCGTACGCGATGGAAAATGAAAACGCCGGAAGTAGAAAGGGTGAGAGGAACCAAAGGGGCTGAAGTAGAGATTGCATTGGGAGAAGTAACGCGCGGGCGCGAAAGCTCGAAAGAGCTACCTCGACGGAGGAACGAGAATGAACCTCCTTGCACACGGATTAGCGGTAGGAGAGCGGGCTCGGGGGCCAATGTCGAGACCACCACCGTCCGATAGTGGGAACCCGGCAATTACTTAATCTCTCGCCCGGAATCGTCGTCCTACCGGAATTATCGGTAATGCATGCTACGTACTCGTTTGCCCGCCACCCGCTCCCTTATTAGCACCGAGATTTATTCGCCCGACCTGTGTGTACACCCTCGATGCAGCGCAATGTAGACCTGTAACGCCGCTACGAATTAGCACTGATGATTACCTTGGAACCGGCTATCGAATCAACTGGACGCGCATAAACGACTTTGACTCGGAAGAACATTTTTTTTTTTTTTAATCAACTGTTATAGGGTAAAAGTGGTGAATATGGACCACCCCGATTAGCACGCAGATCAATGATACATTCCTTATAATCACAGGGATTGGAATACCTTTGATCTTGTATAAAATTTTTTTTTTTTAATTGTTCGATTCCATAAAATCAATCACTCACGTAAAATGCATTTTGTCAGAAAATTTTTAAATTCACACTATTAATATTGATCTCGCACCTACCTTAAAATTAGCCATGGCACTTGCAGCTCGATTCGAGCGAACACTGAACACTGCGACGAGTATAGAAAAAAAATTGAAAAAAAATAAAAAAAATGAAGATCACCAGATGGTCGGCCTTTCGCGTATTGCCGAAATCTTTATCCGTTATCTTCTTCTCTGGGCACGCCAAAAATACGTATTTAAAAAAAAAATTTGTTTGAAATTTGAAGAAAAGTTGAATAATGTCCGATCACGTCCCGTACACCATCACGACGTGTCACTTCCACGGCGGTGTTCCCGCGTGTTTTGTTTCCAAGATACTTCGGTCCCGCTCGCTTGGACTCACTCAAAAAATGCTTAGCCTCGTGATCGCGCTCGGCTTATATAGATTCAGCGGCGCGTACGCGCGCTCTCGGCACTGAGGCTGTTGAACACTGGGTCGGATCGGGGGAACCAGGGAAAGAGAAAGAGTTGTCGGCAGAGCCGAGCGGACAGAGAGCCTGAGAGGGAGAAAGAGTCCCATCGAATCTGAGGAACATGGGCGGCAAAGTTGGTACAAGCACCGAGAGAGCACGAGGAGAGCGGGTACGCGAGAACGGACCGAGGAAAACATGGAGCGGTGGGGGGGGGGGGGGGGGGGGGGGGAAGGGGGCGGAGGGCAAATGGTTTCGAGAAAGGTGGGAGCGTGTTCTCCTCACACATCGGCTTAAAAATTCTCTTTGTGGAGAAAGTAGGCTGCTGTCGAGGGACCCCGAGACACCGTCCAAGATGCGCTCTTCCGCGCGGACGGCCTCGCGAGGATTAAAATACCATACTCCCAGGGAGAAGGGGGGGAGACAAAGTAGTTTTTCTCGTCGATGGAATCGAGCGAGCCGCTGCTACTCCTCCTTCCTTGTATCTGGTTTTTTCAAATTCCGCGAAATATTATTCGAAGGCCATGAACCTGCGTCGTTTCCACTCCAAGTACATTTGAGATATATTACGCACTTTTCTGCGTTCCTTAATTCTCATGTTTCTGTCCCTGGCTGTATCAGAGATACATTCCATAGAAAAATAAAAAATTTCCTCTGTAACCGGACTTCCGGTTTTAAAAGTCTCACGTTTCCACCTACTGTGACGTCACGCAGAAAATATTTGAAAAATTATGTTGCGTCACTTCCGTTTTGGGAATCTAATTTTTCTACCGGAAGTGACGTATTTCCGGTCTGACGTCACTTCCGCTAAAAAAAAAAAAGATTTTCAAACCAGAAGTGACGTTTTCCCCTATGACGTCACTTCGCCTTGGATGCCTACGCAGGCCGGAGACGGACCGATATGGCGGTTCGGTGTACGGCGGCCGGTGTGGAGCCAGCGTCGTGCCGTTTTACCAGTTACAGCAGAATCCCACCGGGGAACCTGTCTTTCCGCGTGTCTCCCTAACGATTACACGATACGTCTCTATGCGCCGCGGCGAGATACCTCTCGGGGACGATAAGTCCCCACAGCGGCGAGAGTAACGTTCGACCGGTATACAACCAACGAAAGTACATAGGCCGTGGTGAAGATTACCGATGAGAAAATGTCTGTTATTAATTTTGTTTACGTCGAGCACTGACGAAAGGACTGTCCGTACGGCTACGATACGAACGATTGTCAAGGGAACCGAGAAACCTTGGGTATTTGAAAATTAAATTTTTGTTTTCTTTTTTCTTTCATTTCAATGGTTTTTGAATGTACTGAAGTCTTGCGAGAGTGAGAGCCGCGCGTTTACCGGTCACGCTACTCGCGAGGATCTATCAACGATAATGGACTGCTTCACTGATCAGATCCGGTTCCCACAGGTGCCGCGCGATGTGCTCCCTCATCGCGAATTAATTAGAAGGCACCGACGCTTCTCCGTTCCTCGCGCTTCCGGTCTTCCATTAATAGTAACGACGGTACGAGAAACAAATCAGTCTCGTGGCAAACATCGAACGATGGTCCGATACATCACCCTCAAGACATCTGCATGAAACTAAATTACATCAAGTTATAACAGCTGCGTTTTGCATCGTACAAACTTCGCTCCGGCAAGTTCACTTAGAGAATAAATTTCTACAAGCGAACCATTTTTTTTTTTTCAACAGAAGTGCATCGTCAGCGGCTTACCAAAGATGAAATTCGACGTTATGCGGATATCTTCGGGGTCATTCCGCTACCTGCCTTTGAAGGAAGTCGTTAATCCCGAAGGAAAAAAAATAATAAAATCATTGTCATTCAACTTTCCACGCGAGGCGATCGTGAGAAATTGGAAAATACACTGATAACGCAAGATCGTCGGGCGGCCGGCATTGTGCGGTCGAAAATTTCGCTGGTCTCATACACGGTCAGCCGCAAACTACCGACGTACGTGCGGCAACTAACCGGCCGGCTTGCACTTCGCACCCGTGCATACGGGATGCAGTTGCATTCGAGTGACTATGCGCCCGGCTGGGCCGGCGGCTCCCTGTGCACCGTGCAGAGATCCATTAAAGCGGCATCAATAATTCAGCGCTTAAGCGCTGCCCGTGACGGTTTGGCTTTGGCCTGCCTCTCGCTTATATACCTTTGGCGTATCTCTCTCTCGCCATCGCCATTGCCCGTTTCAAATAAACGAGAGAGAGGGTAAACGCCAGATAACGTGTGCGGGAGAGATAGCCGTAAACAGCGTTGTTCAGGCAACGAGAGTTAACGGCACGGTCGTCGATGCTCCGTTTCTGCCCCGAGCCCCGGCAACAATCGAAAACTGAAAATGGTCGAAAATGTCCCTTCCGTTCCCTTGGACTACTCGTCGTTACGCTGTGATTAATATTCGCGGCGACAACGCGGGCGCGTCCGACCCGGCAAGAAAAGTGCCCGCAAAGCTCGTGTGGGAAGCTCTTCGTTCGTTAAAGCGTTTTCATCCCGCACGAGAAAATTGGCCCGTGCGATAAAAAAAAAACATCGGACATCGACGATCATCCCAGTGGGCGGATTTTCGATGAATACACACGGCAATAATTTTTTATTGTTTGATACTTTTTGATTTACTTTTTATTCGTAGCACGCACGTTATTTCCCTGGTGTGTGTCAACTGCGTCCGCTAATAGTGTGACCGATGGTATGCGTTAATTCGCCATTTTAATTATCAACCCTGTAAACCGATCGGTTTTATCGAACTAACGATGAACGATGACGACCCGATTTAAATATCCATAATGCATCGACCGAAATTAATTTAACTTGTATTTTCATCCGGTTCCATTGAATTTACACTGATTAACAGTTTCTAGGCTCTGCGGCTAGAGGAGAATGGCCCTGGGACAGAGACGGGTTGATGGCATTATAGTGCAAATGGAATGGACGAACGCTTTGCGGTCGCGAAACCTGAGAGATACAGAGCGCAGCTTCTGTCAGTGACGTTTCGGGTTTTCGTTATTATACCGCAGCGGACAACATTCGCGATTGCCCGTGAGCTGTCTGATAATGAGTTCCTCGTATTCGACCTAATTAGTGTACAGCCATTCGTGCGCCCAGCGGCTGTACGGTAGTCGTCAAAAATTTAATTCTTTATCGGTCCGAAACGAACGCTAGAACCGTCCACGATCCTCCACGTGGAAAGCGGATTTCACTCCGGAGCGTCTTCGAATGTATGCGGCCTGTGCGTGTGCTTATTTCAAGGACGCCTACGGCTAGGCACCGACTCGTCGGCCCTCAATGCGAGATGAGAAATTATTTTCTGTTTCGATTAACGAAAGCTACGAACTGACAGGTTTACATAGAAGCGATGAAATGGGATACACGAGCCTCGATGGTCAAGGTGAGCTCATGCACGCCCGACAAGTTCGAAATTCTCGACGTCGTTTTAGGGTCAGCGAGACGTAGATAGGAATGCACGCAGTTGCGCCGTGCAGGCCCCACGATCAAGGATCGCTCCGCCGGAGGCTCGATCTCACTCTTCCGGCATTCTTTCCCCGCCGTTCTCTCCGCGATCTTTCGCTCACTCTCGATCGGCCGAAAACTTTCTTCTCTTATTCATCTCCATTCACCCGGAAGATCGGGGGGTTCAAGGCTCGTGCAAGTAAAAGAAGGGCGGATGCTGCGGCCGGGCTGACGAGGTGCCCGTCGGAGAAATCACCGACCGAATCGTACACTCTTTCGGCTCGTCGGTTTTACCGCTCGCCCAGACCTCCCGAAGCGTAGACGTGTTCCACGTTTTCCGCTGCGGGCCCCTCGTAAAAATAGTGCAACGGGTGAGGGACAAAAAAAATTCCGGACACGGCAGGTGCGCGTTGAACGCACAGTAACGAGTCTGTCTCTTCGGCCGCAAGAAACACCGAGCCGGCGCCGTTACCGACTCGCGGATGCTAAACTCAGAGCGCCGATCTAGCCACTTACAATAATAACGATGTGAATTCGGTACGACGAGAGACTCGTTGTTTAACTCCTAGGAAAAACGTCTCGGGCGGGCGAACCAAAGAAATTTCAGAACGGCTTCTGGAACACCAATGTCGTAACACCGCGTAACGCTCGCTCGAGCGCCACCCGAAAGAGCCGGTTGAAAAAGAAGACGAAAAAAAGTTGTAGAGAAAATCGAGAAAAAGGTGGAGAGGATGCGTTGCGCGGCACACACTCGGCTGCATGCGTGTGAGCACGCGGGAGTCACTGAACCGAGCGAGAGATCAGGTGGAAAGAGGCAACGGCGCTATGGGAAACTTTGTTCGACGGCTTTACCGATGTCCGCCCGAGGTTTTTCTCACGAGCCGTCCCATCGTGTGCGAGCTACGAAATAAAGGTGCCACGAAGTCTCGGCGCGATGTTAACGATGAATAATAATCCATGGGCTCCCAACCGATCTCCGAGATCTCCGTTCCTCATCGATCTTGCTATCATGCTCCCGTATCGGTGTTACCGTACGCGTTCGATTATTTTGACCCACGGTAACACGTCGGCCGCGATCGCATCGACGAAAAAGTGGGCCAAGGATGTATCTCGAAGAGAGCCGAGGAAGAAAGCCGCGCGCCGACAGTCACGTCCGTTAGAAATTCCCAAACAACGAATGTCTGGAACCGAGAGAACACGCTCCGGAATTTATTTTAATTTCGTCACACATCTTGGGAATCGGCAAAATTCTCGCCGATTTTCGCACTGCCGAGTGCTGAATTGCCGAACCGCTGTATCGGGTAAAAAGTAATTAGCCGAAGGTTTGCACCTGCAAGCGACCGGATGCCGGATAAGCGGAGCTAAAATAATCGTTTTCTTTAGGGGTTTTTTTTTTCTTCTTCCACCGTTCAGTTCGATTTCTTAACGCTGCCAGCGGCGGTATTTTTACTACATCGACGTACAAAAGCCCACCGACCGCGGGATACATCGTCCGACGACGCGGGTGCGAAATTGTTCGATGTCGAACCATTATCGGAGAAAGTTCGTACGATGTTCGTGTTTTACCGGAGTTTATCATCCCGCCGAATGCCCTGGCTACCTGTAAGTGCGCGCGGTTCGCCGGGATCGCGAGGCATCGGCTCGGTATCGCCTACGACCGTAATCGCGAGGCGTTCGGCGATCGGCCTCGGCAGCACCGAATAATGAGGAAGGTTCCGGAACGATCTCGCCCGGGTACCCTGAAATCATCGGGCTCCGGGTGAAAAATCGTGGAGCCCATTCAATCACCGCTCATCGACTTAATATCGCCGATTTTTTAAATTTCGTACCACTCTCCGATATGTTCGGGTTATACCTCGCATAAGCTTAGACCGGGTAGTTTGGTTCTCCAACTTTTCCCTCGCCGTCGAGTCGAGCTCGGTTCTTATTCGGGCCCGATGTGAAGCTTTAAAATTTCTACCAAGGCGTAAATCTCTCACGCGTAATTTTACTGTGTACCGACTGCAGACTTCTGTCCGCTCCTGCGATACATCGCGCGGCCCATCCATCGAGTTTAATTGTAACGAAGAAGAGGAAGAAGAAGAGAAAGAAGAGAATAATAGTAGCGGGACACGACAGCGACGAAGTTGGTGTCGTCCTGTTACTTTTACCCCTTTTTTGTTGTTTATTTTTTACCGAACTGCAATCTACTCCCTCGTCGTATTACCGTAGGTACCTACCATAGATCTCGGGAACCCTTTTAAGACCCGGTTCAGAAATAGTAGACGCGGAGGAAGCGTGACCGTTCGGCATCTCACGTGGTGAAGGGAGAGGTTACACGCTACATACACACACACACACACGTAACTCTGCGGTAACGAAGAGAGGACGTAACGAGCCAATCTTTGTTTGCTCGATTTACACCGCCATTGCCTCCGCCGTGAAGCGCGTCCAAGACGATCGGACGCTTGAGGGGTCGAGGCCCTCCACGCCTCGACGAACTCGACTTTTTAATAAATATTTCTCATTGCATTGCTCCTCCAGCCGTGGCGGACGAACTGTCTGAAAACAGTGGACCGGAAACTGCATCCTTGTAGAGGAAGATGCGGTAAAACGGAATCGCAGTTACCAATCGGCTGCCCTAGCTGAGCCCCGAAGTAATCGTCTAAAGTTTCTCCCGGGGAAACGCACTCGAATGACTGTAAACGCCGTACTTCCGGCGACAATCTCCAATTATTTTCCGCCTGCGGTACATCTGGCCCCGCACGCGCCTAATCTATTCGTAACCCGAGGAAAACATTTAACCGATGCTAATGAATCCCCAGAAGCGCCGAGGGGGAAGAGGATGAGGCGCGAAAGTTCCGAGACTCATCGGTTCTCCGGGAAATTCCAGGAGCAAGGAGGTGTCATCGTTCGCGCCGGTAATGCGTCGAAGTCGAAAGTGCTTTCCACCGGGCGGAAGTAAACGAGAAGCTGATAACTGCCTGTAGCTACCAGGAAATTCCTGAATTCACCACGTACGCACGCACGTGGACGGAGTGAGGAACTTTGCGCGGAGAGCACTTTGCGAATTCGCGATGACTTCGGTCGCGTCTCGGCGATTTGTTTCTTCTTGAAGCTAACTGTACGGCGTTTACGTGCGTGAAATGCTGCGGGGGAGCTCGCCGGGCATTCCGCGGGACAGAACGGATGCGGGACTCCGCGAGCGCACGGTCGAATTTGCAATTCCGATGGGTCGTTGTTCCGGGACGAAGAGGTCGGTCGAACGAGGAGTCCACTGTCGGAGTTTTCACCGACGAGGCGACCGTGCGCTTCCCTCGCGGATGCTCGAGACGTCAAAACCGGCGAATTATCCGAGTGCTCGACGATGTTCGTCGCGTCGACGATGAATCACGGGATCTCTTATATAGCGCGGTAGTGAAACTCTCTCGATTGACGTGGCTCTCGCCGGACCTCCGCCGAACCTTCGGTGACACTCGAGAGAGAGCCGAGCGGTGCAATCGGTGTGCAGCTACTTGGAAATTCCTGCCGGATAAGGAGGCAGTGCTCCAACGGACAGTCTCGATGACACGGAGGTTGGTTAATACGGAGCTGGCCGGGATTACTACTTTGGGATGGTGACGAATCTCCGTGACGCTTCGAGGAATGCAACGCGCCGTTGCGCACCCGGAAGAGTCGGGAAAATCGTTCTTCGAATTTTTTTTTCTACAAGTATTCTCATAATACCATAAAAAAAATGTCACGATCCGATCGAATTGAGTACCATGCGTTCGACGAGGAAGCTAAGAATACGGAAGATGCTTTGATGTAATCTTAGTTTCTTTGTAAGGCTTTGGCTCCACGCCATCGATCTGCTTACTTATCTACTTTTTTATTTATCTGTATTATTTATTTTTAGTTATACTTTATCTGTACTCGCTCTGTTTGTTTATTATGCGATTGTCTGCTTTGCTTTTTACCCCCTTTACTGTGTCGTTTAATTTACTGCCTATCTAATGTTAATCCAGCATTGTTTTGCCTATATTGCATCGGTCCTTGGTGGAGTTATTCCAGGGACTTAATAAAATTCGATATATCGATCGAACGTGTAAAACATACAACGAATATCGGACACCGACCCTAGACACAAATTCCCTCCGCACACGACATACGAAACCTTAGAAAGATTGTACTTGGAAGGATTACAATAAATCCAATACCACTCAGTTTAAATAAGAATAGCCAACACAAACTGAGAAACGTCGGTCGATGGCTCGTTGGAATTTTATGTTATGATTTTATACGTCACTCTTTAAATCACTAAAATATGTTCTATTCCTACTGTTTGTAACTTTATGTCGATAAACGTACTTACCGCTGATACTAATATCCGGTTTGAAAATCCCATTTCTCAAATTGACCAGAAAATTCGCCTCACATCTTCTCGCATTCCGGAAATGGGCGAAACTCGTTCATCCGTTTAATGAAGATAAACTGTCATCGTGAGGTCCAAAAAAAAAAAAAAAAAAGGGCCTTGCTTTCCCCATCTTGACGGCTTCCCAAATTTCGAGAGCATTTAACGACGAGTCGATTGCCCCGCATGCATCGTTGGAGAGAACACATTATCGGAGTGAACGATCTCGATTCGGAGCCTTGAACTCGGGGCGTATCCTCTCTTCGACGATTACACATGAACCGAGCTGCCGGAGAGGAAAGAGTTCCACACCGCACGGGGTACCTGTCGGCTAGTTATTTTTTTCGACGAGTCATTAACATACATTCCTGCGGGCCGGTATCTTCAGGGCCAGAGCGCGCGCGCGCGCGCTGGCATAACTACCGGATCGACGGAGTAAGCCCACGACCACTTTCTCCCGTATGTTTAGAGGGGAACCTGAATCTTCAGGCTTGGGAGCCCCCGTTTCATCGCCGCGGTCCCCCTCATTTCGTTTTTCTTCTTTTTTTTCTTTCTTGCTTTTTTCATAGATTTACACACACTGATACGTTCACCATCCCGTTTCTCGTCTTCCTGCTTAGCCGTTGCACGGCGCTCCATTGAAGCTCTCATCGCCGAGCTCTCCAATTGCGGTAATCTCTTCGTGTCTCATTCACAAATTGTTACGAAAATCTTTTACGACCCGACACCGGGTCTCGTTATTGGGTAATTACCGAAAAAAGAAGGAAAAGAGAAAATTATGCAAAATACACAACGGGTTAACGTGAGAGCGGCGAGACAATTAATTGAGCGTAACAATTGCTCATTGTCTATAAGCTGGGTACGGAGTGTCGACTTCGTGATTATTCGCTCGATAAATTTCGTAATTTATTTATTTGTAATATTCCGTGTAGATTAAACTCTGCAGTCTACAGTTTGCCCGGTAAATTGTAGACTGGCAATATTTTTTTTGCTCGATAGGCTAAAAAAAAAAATCCGTACAATGCGCTTGCCACAGGTTTGTGCAATTATCGGCGAGGCGAAGAGCACGTTCCGCGAAGGCTGCGAACCATTCACGTGTGAAAGCGTCCTTGTCGCTTGAACTTGAGAGTTCCTTGAGCGCAGGTTGCAACTCCGCTGATGACGGCCGTTGGCAACTCCGTCCCGAGGCTTCGCTCGGATCATTTCTCTTCCCCCCAAATGACAAATGAATTTCTTTTATCGTTAATCATGCAAAACAAAAACAAAAAAAAACGGTAGGGCGAGAGACGCGTCGCGGAATTTCGTATTAGAGAAATCTTGGAATAATTGCCAAGATGGGCGGTCACGTGCGTACCAATATCATCGCATACGTCGAGACTATACCATATACATACAGGTGTATATATATATCGAAGACGGCGAACTTTCGTTTCCGCGGCCTCGAGGAATGACCAACTTCTTCCGGTTAAAAGCTTGTCTGTTACATCCGTAACTCCGCTAACGATATTAATGTAATATAATCTCGTCGAGGGAATTTCGAGGTTGTTGCACCGTGGCCGCGTAATAAACGTTATAATTTTTGCTCGTTAGTTTGTGTTAATTTTTTTTTTAGCGGCGGAACGTTTGATCGTCGCTCGTCGACATATTGGCCGGGATGCTCGACCGATTAACTCATACGGATAGCGTGAAATCGAGTTAGCGAGCTGTGAGTCAGGAACGCTTCCACGAATCTCGCAGTGGAAACGAGAAAGATTAGAACTCGGTGTGCACCTTGCTCAGGTCGAACGTCAGCGATCAGCGATCACAAAGCGTGCCTCGATCGCGTCGATTGCCTTACAGGTCGCGATGATGACGCTTCTCAGGGGAGAACCGCGTATTGCAACAATTTCATTTCCCCTACAATTTTTTTGTCGTAATTTTCATATTGTCTCGCGAATTATTTTGCAATTCGGTTACTCTTTGGCTGGGATAGTTCCTGCTCGCGTGTGCAAGTTTTATGCTATACGGAGACACAAAGGAACAGAGGTACCTGGCTTAGGCAGCGCTGGAACGACTAACGGAATCGCTGCAGGTATTTACCTTGGGGCCCATTACAGCTCGATGATTTTTGCTCAATTTTCCTTTCGACAATTTTATACCCGATTTCCGAGACTCTCGTGTTGCAATGGAAAAAATTGCCCGGGCACAAGGGTACGGCGATTACAGTGCTGCACGGTAGATACAGAGAGCAGGCGCACCGTACAAATCGAGAGGTATGCAATTGTCCTCCGCGCAGCATTTATTCTAGGAGGAAACGTCGAAGGCTGGGTCTTGAGAAAGAGTCTTCGACTAGAAACAATATTTGTTTAGCGAGTGCCCAGCGAATAAATATGTATTTGAGTTACGTAAACAAGATATTTTAATTAAAGAAACAATTTATGTTAACGAAACAAATAATTTATTTTAATGACGCAATCAATATTTATGCGGGGGATAAACGCGAGATGAATAATTTATCTGGGTGCTCAAGGCGCGAAGCGTCGAACATAGAAAAACACCTCAAATGGTTTCGTGGCGTCTCCTCACACACGTGGACCACTTTCTCCTCGCGATCGGCAGCGAACCCGGCTCGCTCGCGAACTCGCGTCATCGTGGATATACATATATATATATATATATACTGTATACGTTGAGGCCCCCTGACACACTGCCGGCGGCCCTGAAACGGCCCACATGCTCGAACGGCCCGAATATTAACTTTCTGGTTTCGCCCGATGGGTCGCCCGTACGCCGACACCATCATTTTTTCATTTTAAATCGCTAATAATTTACTCTTGATGCGATTCGATAAAAAAAAAGATTTATTCTTCAGCATCTTAATTCCCCTTCATTTTCCGATACACGGATATATCGAGAAACCAGGAGAAATTCGAAGTGTATTTTGAAGCGTGTGATTCGCGGTCGGGACCAGCGACGGAGTCTCCAGCTTGCTTGAAAAGCCCCGGGGAACCGCAGCAACGATCGCTGTGGGTGCTCCTCGCGGCCGTTCGCTCGCGATTCTCGTGGTCCCAATTTTCTCTTCCGCTTCCCCTCTTTCTCGCTCGAGTCTCTGGAATCTGCCGCCTGTGCAGAAACGCGAGTGATTCGAAGCGTGAAATCGAAACGGCCACCGAAAGTCTCGGACGGTGATGCGAGGCCATCATCATCATCATCATCATCATCATCATCATCATCATCGGAGGCTGGAGGAGGACCACCCCGACGAACAAAGTCTACATCAAATTTAAACTTCGGGAAGCGAAGCTCCACGACGCTGGATGCTGCGTATCCGTCGCGCCTCCTCGCTTTTTCTTTCGACGCGATAGCGCTAATTGATATTCGCTCCGAAGCTAATTGCCAAAAGCGTTTGCCGCGCGATTATCTCGTGACGCTTCAGCCTCGGTTAATGCAGTAGGTATTTGCCTTTTTATTTTACGCCGGTGCTTGCGTAACAGAGTGGATCTCTCGCCGACGAGTTCCTGCTTCGTGAGCCCGACGTAGCGTCTGATCCGAGCCGGAGTCAGTGGGTTACCTACTTATTAACCTAGCGCTCACGGACGAGCGTGTTATTCACTCTCGCTTTTAGGGAAGCCGTGCGATAGATTGACGCAGCTTCTGCCAGGAACTCTCAGTTGCGACACATCGAACCAACCCACCTCACCCAATTTGTCCCGATTCATTATACTTAATACGCAAAATTTAGCTCAAATTGATTTCAGCACCTTGTTGCGTAGTAAATTTAGTGTATCGACCAGTGCATTGAAACTTCGCACGACGAATATCAATTTCCATACAGTAACTTTTTAACAGTGTATGTGCAAAGTTTCCACGGCGATAGACCGTGCAAACCTCAATTGAATTGTGTGCTTTTTTTCCTTTCCCATATGCCAGCCGCGACCTCTTGACTGGCATGAATTTTGTGAAATTTTTTTTTTTTAACAGGACGTCGTTTCCCAATACTTCCATGAAACCGCAACGATTCGACCGCAAGCGAGAGTCGTCACTTCCTCCGGAGTAACATTGTAAATTCTGTGAATGCAGCGATAAAAGTATCGTTTTGAAGTATAGTGATTGGCGTTTAAAATTCTTTCGGGGACCAGTCATCGGTACAGCATTGTCCCTCTTTCCCCGATGCTCTTCTTAAGGCGTTCGCTCTCTTCCGGCTCGGACAAACTAATAATCACCGGTTGGACAATTATCGTCCTACAGCTCGACCGCGAAACCAAGAGCGCCGTCCAACCCTATCATCTGCCCGCGGATACTATAATGTCTCGTGTCTATCGAGACGATAAAATACTCCCGAAGAACTGCCGCGGAGAGCTGAACGGAGAGAAATGGGCTATACCCACGAGTCGCTTCTTCGACCGCAAAACCGATTGCCTTGCGTCGATTCCGTCAGACTACGCTGGTACGACTCGTCTTCGATATCGTCGTCGTCGACATCGCGACATAACACGATCCCGTCTTTCTCTGTTCGGCTTTTTATTTTATGTATATATACATACATATATATATATATATATATATATATATATATATATATATATATATATATATTCCTTTTTTGTCGCGTGAGCGCGCGAGAGACGACGGTGAAAGTTTCCGCGCGCGTCCGTCGCGACTCCTTAAATTCCTACCGTGTAGACGCGACCGCGGCCACTGCCACCTTTTCGCCGCAATGCCCTTTTTCGCCGATACTTCATTTTTTTTCTTCGATTATTCATTTTCACTGCCGTCGACGTTCCCGGGGAGATAAAGACGGTCGACGAAGATACAGAGGTACGATGATCGTTCCTCCCTCGTGAGACAAAGCTATCGCTCTTTATCGGCTCAACCCTTCCGCCCCTTCCGATGTGGTTCTGTGTTCGCGTTTCTTCTTTTTTTTCTCCCATCCACCCGATCTCCGTCGATCTTTCTGCACACCGTTTCCTCGTCTCCTCCCTCCGTCGCCGCCGCGGTCCTGAGCGCACTTTCTTTTCATCTGCCGGAATCCCGTTCGGAGTTCCCTCGCTTTATTCCCCGAGCATCGGTTAACCTTCTCCGCTCGCTGTGCGAACTCCCGCGGCCCGAAAGCATCCTCGTCCCCCACCACCGCGGCTCCCTCGCCGTCCGTCGCGATTCAGCTTCGAGCTTTTCCACCTCGTCCCCTCGCCGCTCGCCTCCGAGGAAGATAGCTCGCGGGAGATGGCTCTCCGATGCTCCGCGGAACGAGGGATACAGCGGAAGTGCCGGTATAGAGAAAAGACGGCAAGCACACCGGGGGGAGGAAGAAGGGGGGGGGGGGAGGGGGGGAGGGAAGAAAACCTCTGTACTGAGATACCGCCGGGAGAGACTACGAGAGACGAGGAGGAAGCCGAACAGAGGGCCCGGGAGGCACTAGCCCCGGATACCAAAGATTCCTTCGGAGATTGCGGACGGAATTTCGCTGCAGTGACGGACGAACTTCGTCCTGTCTTATCTTCGCTCCGTGCAGCTCGCCTTACCCCCGCCTATACACATATACACACGTTTGTATGAATCGACGAGTAGGAATAGGAAGGACGTAACTCGTACGCTTTGACACGGGAGTCGCGGCCTTTCGATTCTCGGCCGACGATCCGTGTATCGCCGGCTGGGAAACAGAAGAGCGTAAGTCGTGTGATTTAGCGTGCGAGACCTTGCAGCATCCGCCCTTAGGATTCTCGACGGTTTATCTGGCCCGCCGTATCACTGCACGAAGCGCGCTGCGCCGTGCCCGAGTGGCATCCCCGTGCAGGACGTATACGTCGGGTAAAATTCCGACCGGGAGGAAGGTGGTGGAACACGTCTCGGGTGAAAGAGGGAACGAAAAGCCGAAAAACCCGGACGGCCCCCCTCACGTCTGCCCGTCTCCCCGGCACTCTTCTTCTCGCCTATCCGCAGCGTGCACCTCGCGTTTCTCGTTGTACCTCCGAGCATTGCGGAGACGTACGTACGTCTGTCGGTCTCCCGCGGATATCCGACCCGCGGCAGCCCCCCCCCCCCCCCCCCCCCCCCCCCCCCGGGGCGAGACTCCGAATCCGGAATCCGCTCGGAGAATCCCACGGCGGAAAGATCTTCGAGATACGCTCCTACGTCGCTCGCGCGTGACATGCCGCACGCGTAACGCGCGTTATCATACATATTTCGGGCTGGATAGCGCTCCTTACGGAATCGCTTTTACATATCTGACGCAAACGGAATTAAATACCGAAAAAATGAATTTTCTTTTTTTTACCCCTTCGGCTCAAAGAAGCGGGATATTTTATTTTTTTTTTGGGAAAGTATCATCGGGGACAAGGTCTTCCTGGGCAAGAGATCGAGCGAGATGTTCGGAGAGATATCGCCCCACGTTCGTCCGAGACTCTATGTCTGTCGGTAAAGGGAAAGTAAACATTTTTTTTTTTTTTTTAACCTGTTTGTAATTTAGCGTGTTCGGCAATCGCGAGGGTTACGAGATTTTGTTTTATTCTATCTTTTATTTCATAACAGACGAGCATGCTCATTTGCATAAAGAGTAGACGAAGTTAATTCACGGAATTAATTATTTTTAAACCGAGAGAAGTGTGGTCGGGTCGACAGAGTTTTAGGAGTCGCTGGAGCGAGGGTCGGCCGGATCGCCGTGCGTTCGCGAGAGATCGCGCGAAACGACCGAAAATATTTCACGCGAAGATATGAGAGAGCGGACACCGGCGTCGAGAATGTGTGTCACATCGACGAAGAGACGGATCTACACGAAGGATCGCGCGCGCGCCCAGTTTTTTAAATTTATTTATTTTGAAGTGAACAGTCAATTTGCAACCGTTGACTGGTGCGACCGGCATTTGTTTCCCACATGGAGCGTGAAAATCGATTCTACGCATAGAGACATTAATTTTTTATTGTTCATTTCCGGATTGTTTTAAATCACGCGAGAGTCGTGTCTTTCCTACGATCGTCATGCCGCACGATTGGATTCTCTTAGAAAGTCTCTTTGCAGATAGAAACTTTGTGGCAGATTGAGTAATTAACAGACAAACCAATCTATTCTTGGCTGATTAATGAAAAAAAAACTATATATACATTCGTGTGAATATTAACCTGCGATTGTAAGACCGCGATCAGGATTCGCGTTGTGTTCAAGGTCGACCGTGAAAATGGACCACCGAAACGCGAGCGTGAATGTAGGTCCCCCGATCGTTGGCTCTCATTAAAGCGAAAGTCGCCGCCGAAACACCGAAACTCTTCTCCGATATCGTACAGGCCGAGCAAGCACTTCCGCGTGTCCACCGAAAAGAAGAATTCGAAACTTTCGAATGCCAATCTTGGCCCGGTCGGTAATTGTGTAGAAATCGATATATTCCGGAACGTGTTATTAATGTTTTTTTAAATTCAGATTTCCAAGAAATTTACGAACTCCGATATTGTTATTAGACAACGAAAAAAAATTAATAAAAACAAAATCACATTCCTTAAATACTCCTCCGAGCTCCGGCGGCGATTAAAAAAAAATATGTCTGTCCCACTGGAATGCACGTAAACTAGAGATAATCATCCTCATATACATATATATACACATACATATATCTCTCGAGTCCGAATATATTGAAATTCCTAAGACGCTTACGTGTGCCGGATATCGAGGGGAAAGTTTGGTGAGAGTGAAAAAAAAAAAAAAAAAAATTAGAGGTATAACGATCCCGAGAGCGGAGAGGCCGGCACAGGTCGGGAAGCCCTTTGGCCTTGATCGCCTCGAGAGTCAAGGGCTTTGCCGGGAGAATCCCGCGGGCTCCGCATTTATTTATGAACTATTTGCGGCCGGGCGATTTACGGGGTGAATCGGAAAACTATAGAGGTGACGGCTGCTCTCGGGACTCTCACCCTCCCCCGTTCGATCGCGCCGCGATCGGCGAGGCGAGAGGGCGATCGGCGAGGCGGTAGATCGAGTGAGCGAGAGAACAAAAGCCCGGACGGGAAAAGAAACGAAAAAAGGGGAAAGAAAAAAAAAGGGTTAGAGAGAAGGGGGGAAGCCGACCGGAGAAACAGCCGCGGAGGCCGCGCAGCGGCAACCACTGCCGCCGTCGAGGAAGAGACCTACTGCCTCCGTTGCGCCCCGGCTGCCGCGCTCCCCCGTTTCTCCCCTCTACCTGGCCCGGCTCCAAATCTACTCTACAAGCGTTTTTCTATTTCACCCCCTTATTTTTCCGTTCGCCTGATTTATCGTTTTATTGCCGGGAACCGTGGCGGAACGGCGGTGGCGCAGCATCCCGCGCGATCGGCCCCGACGCTCCGTGCAGTTACGTACCCTATCTACTCGCCGCAGATAGGGGTGGGGGCGCATCTCCGAGACACGGGGCACCGTCAAGAGAGGCTCAACGGGAGGCACGCTCGGTAACGACTCTCGTCCCCGGAGCTGGATGGCGCAACCGCGTCGGGATGCGATCCAGGAAGTAAAAGACTCGGGCAAAACCGAACGAGGGTGGGTACCGAGGAGAGCGAAGTCTGTATCCTCCGATATCGGAAGGTCTCTCCGTTAGTTATCACCGAGTCGCATAGCCGAGCAGCTACGCCCAGTTCCCGACCGAAACACTTTACAGCCTTGCGTCGGAGCCTTTGCCGGTCCCGACTTAAAGCTCTGAAACTTCTACCGAAGAAGCGCTCAGTGTTTTTTTTCCATTTTTCATGTATCTTCCCATTCCGTCCACGTGCGTCGACGTATATTTCTTGAGACAAGTGGGTGGGGTTGGTAAACTTGAGGGAAGTTGATGACGAAGAAGAAGACGAGGACCGAAGCGTGCCGAGGAGAAGGCGCGTTTCCATCGCGGCACTTCGGTGGTTTAGCGGTGGGTTCGCGGTCGGTGGTAGATATCGAGGGGCCAATAACTTTTCGGGAAAGGGCGCAACACCGGCTACACGGACCGGTGATAACGTATCGCTTTTGGCGAACGCGATCGCGGAGCCTACAGCCGCTGGCGAAGAGGCATCGCCCGGCCGTGCATCATCCGGCGAAATAGCTCGGATGCTTCGGGTTCCGCAACGGAGGGGCTGGGTCTCTCGTGTTCCCTTACACCCCTTACGTCTACCCTCGAACCCTCCGCGCTAGGTCGGAGGCGCACGTGGGTCTCCGGTGTTGGTTCTCCAGGTGGTCGAGGGTAAATCAAGGTGATACGGCCTGCCGGGTGACATGGCGACCCCGGTAGAATATTTTTAGAGCAGAACCTCGATTATCTCATATCAATTTTTAATTCATTTTCCCAATCTTTAAACCTGGACCTCATTAATCATTTTTTATTTCTACCTTCTAACTCATGACTGGGGTAGATATCCACACCACGCCTTTCCTCTACGTTCACGGGTCCTATGAGCGGTAAATAGGGTTTTCCGCACACGAATCTCTTCGTTATTTGATAAGGAAAAGAATGGCGTGCGGCAAATTTGATTAAGGTTTATCGGGTGAAAATCGCACTTAAAGCCCAAAAAGTAACGAAAATTGGCAGAAATCTAATTTTTTCGAATACCATCTGGGATGATTTGCAATCCCATACATGATTTCTAGGTTTCCGATTATTCCGTTGATCGTTAAAAAAAAATAAGATGTTGCCCTATTACCCGGAATTACTCCGCATGTTCCGTGTGTACGTGCTATGTAAAATTTACACTGTATCTACGCACGAAAAATTGGGTAAAAATCATAGGGCTGCGAAACGTTAAAGGGGTTGAGAGAGAAGTAAAAAAAAACCTACGGCTGGACCGTTAGAATCAAGAATAAATGTGTACGAACCTGTGTTCGGTGATCTGTTCAACGTAAGGCGGGTAACCCGGAACCCGAAAACACACGCGCGCTCAAGCTCTCAATCATCTGTGTGTTTTATCACCACGAGTCAAACGGCTGTCTCCTCTATCCCTCCGTGTCTTCGTCTCTCGCTATTACTTCGCGCACTCTCGACCCTCGCGACGAACAACTCGCAAGGGTTGTTTCGACGAGCCTCCGCTAGCTCTCGTCTCCGATGGACCGAATATGATCCACGGTGCGCCGCGCGCCGATGGTTTCTCGTCCCTTACCTCTCTGATGATCTTGCAGCCCTTGACGTTGCCGATTTGGGAGAACAGGGTGCACAGCAGATCCTCCGAAACACTGGCGTCGAGATTTCCCACATATCTGCATTTAAAAAAAATCATGATAAAATTAATCAATGATCGGTGGACAATAATTTTTCTTATGTTTATCGTTCGGCATTTTTTTAATTTTTTTACCGATTTGGTTCGAGGGATTCGTTAACCGCAAATCACCGCAAGGAGTGAAGGGAACCGTGAATAGGATACGGCTAATAGAGTTTGGGTTCGGCGCGTGCCAAAAGGCCCGCAGGGTATTCGAAATTCGAACCCCGATCGTTGGTACCGATAGAACGAGAGATACGATGGATCGTGATATATAGAAGGTGGGATCGCCAAAGGCTCGGGGAGGCCACGCATGTGGAAACGTCGAGAAACGTCGGGAGATCGGCTTCTGCCGGACGGTCCATGAGAAGGCACATGGATCGGAGCCAAAACGCTCGCGCTCGTCCGTCGAACGAATCGCACGAGGACCGTCCGAGTCTCCGAAACGGAACGGAAGGAAGACGATCCAAAATAAAAATAAAAACAAATAAAGAAGAATATATCGGTTCGGTAACTTCTTCGCAAAGATGTTAGAAAAAAAAAAAGGAGAACACGGAAAGAAATTCCTTTCGTTGTTATAAAAAATGATCCCTTAAATAAACGTTAGCAAAAACTACGAAAAATAATTATCCCTTGAATTGACGCGGTGCGATAAACCGCGCGGAAACGATTGGCGAAACCGAAGAGAGACGCGAAAGTCTCGTTCATCAATGTCAAGGCCGCGCGCGTGGCGCGAGCCAATGACTATAGCGGGTAGGCGGCGAGGAGGTCCGCGCCAAAAGAATATCGCCTCGCGAGGGACCACTCGCCTCGTCGACGTCGGACTAAATTCGTGAAACAGGTTTGACCCGTATCGCTCTACGTGCCCGCACGTTCGCGCGTACTCGCGAGTTATATACCACGATACGAACGTACGAGCGGACGCTATCCGCCCAACTAAATTACCCGGCGGCCTGCAGTCGCAGTCGTACGTCCCAAATGATACGCGCTCGCGAAGCACCGTTCTCGGCGGGTCGGCGTGTTTCTACGAGGGTCGGTGTACAAACGCTTTGACTAGGCGGCACTGATAATGAGATGTGGCCAAACAAGTGGAACAAAAACCGCGGGCCGAGATGAAGCGATCAAAGTCAAGGCCGCGCACGAAGCTCGGTTTGGCATCGAGACCACAAAAGTCGAGCCTTCTTTCAACGCGAACTTCGACCTTACAATCGCAAGCCTGAATTCCCTGTTGAAAAAATCCCTGATATAACGCACTGTAAAAGATGTTTGTTTTGTCATTAATTAACGGTATTGGAAGCTTCTTTGCAAAAACTGTTTCTGACATTTGTGACAAATTTTGATTTTTAATTACTTTTTGTCAATTTCAGGCAAAAGATTGGAAATTTTTGTATCTGTAATTGGGACCTGGACGGGTAGCTAAAATGGTGTGAAAAAAGAGAAAATGATTGTCAATAAAAGAGAAATATCTATGATAATAAATCTATCTCGATCGCTTTTTTAAATAATTCGAAAAGTACATAGACATACACGTGTGTATCGATTGGTGTTGTACCGCGCTTCGCTCGAGCGTCTCGTTCTCGCGATATCATTTCTCGGGGTCGCGTGTTAGCGCTGCGGCACGCGTCCCGGAAGCCCGTTCGAAGGTGGATGAGAGGAGGCGAGAGCGGAAGAAAAGGAAAGAAGAAAAAAGGCAAAAAAAACGTGAGTGGGTCTCTCGGGGGAGGAAGAAGAAATGAAAAGTCGATGGTCGACGGTGTGTGAGAGGAGGAGGCCTTTGGCTGTATACTCACAGCGTCTTGGGCGCTACCAGCTCGTCCGCGGCCGACATTTTCCCGATGCAGAGAGCCGTATGGCTGCCGCGCAGCACCACGTTTAAAACCACGGCGCACACTGTGCGTCGCTAACGCGGGCCTCGTGTGCTTCGCGAGCTCACGCCACGAGCTATCCGACTTACATTCGTGTGCGCTTGCCCTATGTTACATAAAGTAATTTTATTTAAATACACCTTTGTCCGGTCGACTGCTGCTGCTGCTGCTGGTGCTGCCGCTGCCGCTGCTGCTGCTCGCCAGAATGCCGGGCCATCGGCTGCACCTCGAGTGCATAACACCCGCGTCGCGACGAACACGGAGACACGAAAACGACGGGGAGCTCGGGCACGCGGCCGAACATCTGCCCGCGCGAAGATCGCCGGCGCATGCGCACCTCGATCTCCACCGCTGAAAAGCTCTTTTCGGCGATCTTCGGATCGAGATAACCCACGAGCTTCCCGCAAAAAAATCAAATATATTTTCCAAATGTCTTATATTCATTTTGGAGAATCGTGGATTTGTTTGATCGTTTATATTCGGCCCCTCACCCCCTCCCCCCCCCCCCCCCCCTTCCGCTTTTTACAGGATATAGAATAGTATTCTGTGGGTCTGGGTGAGTTGTGCGCAATAATGCGGCGCACAACACCGCAGTAGCCCTGCGCAGTATCGTAAAAAAACTTACGAGATTTTTTCTTTACTTGGAATATATATTTCGATATAGGCCACGTATACTTTTTTATCGCGTGAATTTAATTCTCCATGTGGATGTTTTTATGGACTCTGGTAGATTTTACGCGGGCGCTTGTCGACGAGGTCGTTAAGAATTCTGGCGATCCTCGGTTCTAATGTTTTACGATCGTTTCTCTTCTTTTAATTTGTTTTCTTCTTTTCTTCTTTTCGTTATCTCGAAGAGTAGCCGTTGAGCAGTCTGAGGCGCGAGCGCTTGATTAACGGGAACAAGCCCGCGCGATACTTTGTTTCGCAATGCAAAAATAGTTTTTGCGAAAACTTTTGAATCGCGAGCTTCGAGGCACCCTCGAGGGAAGTACGGGCCGTTGCGAGTGACGAGAGAACGTCCGAGAGCGCCGGACGAGAGTTCGCCGAGAAGAGATCTCGCGAATCGTAACAGGGCTTAGCCACGGCTTCGGCCAGACACTGTAAATAATTCGCGAGAATCGTAAAAGTCACACTTTTATTTTTCCGTGATATAAATCAGGCCGGACTGTGGGGGGGCCCCGCTGTAAAAGCTCGCCGCTACCGGCGAACGACCTTCGGCATCGCCGGAACCAACAACCACCCCCGTTTCGCCGCTATACCCGCGCGCCGCACCCACGTCGAGGGTGTAAACGTCCGTTTCCGCAACGGCACTCGAGGCTCGATCCGCGTTCTCGCGTACCTACTCTTGTCCTATATTTTTACAACCCACGCCACGCTCTGACTCGGCCACCGAAGGTGGAAGAATCGGAAAATCGAACGAAATTAAATTCAAAGAAAAGAATCGGATATCTTTTAACGCGAAATTGTTTCTGTAATTTATGCATTCGTAAACGGCGATGTTCCCATTCCTTTTATTTCTCGTTAGTTTATGAAGAAAAAAAAACGGAAAAAGAAGTGAAGCGTGTTAATTATTCTCAAGGACTTCTCGAACTCCGCGTCGAGATTTTATCGATCAGGGATCGTGTTTAGAGTGTGACTGACAGAGTCCGCGCGGGTAACATGTTTTAATAACTTTTTTTTTACTTCAAATATTTTGGTCTCAGGGAAAAGTGAGCGAGGGAGAATGGGGGATAGCTGAGGCGGGTGAGGGTCGTTACCGATCCTCGGCGACAGCGCCGAAGAGAGAGAACGAGTAAGTGAGAGCCCTCGTTGGTCTCTCGATCGCATGTGGTAAAAGGTTCTCTTTGGACGTGGGGCGTCATGACTCCGTCCCCGTCGCCGTCCGGCCAGGCTTTCTCTCTCTCTCTCTCCCAAGTATCGGCGAAAAAGTAACTTTTCCAAAGGCGATAAATCATCTTGAAATTCGCCGAGGCTGACAGCCTCGGTAGTTTTACGAGGGCTCGCACGCAAAATGCAAATGCCCTGAGGGCGCGAGAGGGGGGTCGCAGGGGGCACCCGGGGGGGGGGGGGGGGGGGAGGGAGCTTGGTGCACTGCAATTAATTAGCGTTTCGTGATATACCGGTGCATGCACCAGGTCATTTTTTTCCCTCTACAAAACCCCCCTGTTTCGTTCGCCGAATACCCTGCAACGAGCCGCACACAGTAGCTAAACAACCCGTGCGCGATAAGCTGACGCCATTCGACGATCCCCACGGACACGTAATGCGACTCCGAAACGATGCGAAATAAATGAGGCCCTGCCGCACGGACCGAACGATGGAAATTCGTTTTTTTTTTTCTCTCGTTTCGAAGCCTCGAGGCTCACGCCGTCGCTGGCTTTTATAGTGTACAATAAAAAAAAAACGGAACCAGCATTGCTGTGTAGTCGGTAAACACTTTGAACACGATTTTTCAAACCTCTCGGGCGATAAACGCTGCACACGATTCCGTTGACGCTGAGAGAGCCCGATTTGCAAGAGCGAATATTGTAGCGCCTGTGAATTAAAGTTTTTTTTTTATTATTCTTGTAAGAATATAAATATACGCATGTAGAAACAACATTGGCTGATAATTTCGTTTTTTTTTTCCTTTTTCTTTCCTTCTTCATTCTCGTACCCATTCGTCACACGGTAGAAGTCGACCGATTTTTTGCATTTTTTTCGAAGCATCAAGGATTCGCTCGGTACGCCACTTTCTGTCTGACGAATGGACACTCTTGCACTCTCACTGCTATTTTTTTCCTTCTTTTACTGTTTTAAATGTACAATTTCTATAGCATTTATGCATCTCCCACGCTCTCCCTTTTACACGCGCATTCAATGTCCCACCCTCTTGTGCAACGAGAGCGCGTCAAAAAACACAATTTCGCACGATCGCTCATGTTTTCACTTCCGAAAGATCAAACGGCATTTGGTATCGATGCGACTAAACCAAACTCCGATAATTTGATAACGCTCATTCATGCAATTCCTTCTTTTCTGTATAACATATCGTTCAGTCCGTTCGAAACAGACGTTTTTTTATGTTTTTTTTTTTCGATTACTCCGAGTGTCTGGTGCAATTAGGGGGCGCAAAACCTTTCATCGATGTATACAAGCTGCATCAGCGGACTCATTCCCTTTCACGGTTGAAACGTTCGAGCTTTGGCGGTAGATCACGATTTTCGCACAAAGCCTGATATCGGCGGTGGTCCGACTAGTTTGCTGCTCGCTATAGGAGCCGTTGGATCCATGCCCACCGGAGTCGTCGCTCCCGATGGACTTTGGCGCGATGTCGACGCTCCGGACATCGAGGCTATCGACGGTGATGGCGAACCTCTCTCGACCGTCATTGTTTGCGGAGGCAACTGCGCGTCAGCCTGGATACCATTCGTACCGTAAATCTCCTTCAACATCATCAGCATCGTATCTTCCGATTCCCTGAAGGAACGAAAATATTTTTATGAGCGCACGTAATTGTTGTTATTTTTAACCATTCGCGTGCAGGGAACTCATCGCAAGATCTCGTGTGATAATATTTTACGCACCAGTAACAGACGTGACTGGTGAGAGCGAATATGTACTCGTTTATGTACTCGAAAGGTGCTTCCTGCAAGACGTAATCAATTCGTCGTCCTCCGTTTAATTTTCCCACCCGGAAATCGGAACCGCCGTCATCATCGTTCTGTTGTTCGTCGACATCCGGCGAGTGGTGCAGCTGTTCCTCGACCACTTTGTCAATCTCTTGCTCCAGTGACTGATTGTCCGGTCGATGAAACATTGCCAATTGATAGACCGAGTTCCACGTGCTTCTCACCGAGTCCAGGAGCTTCTGCTTCAAATCCGCGCCGACCCTTGCCATCGTTTCTTTCAATTCTGTAACCAGAAGCATATTCTTACGATTCCAGGATTTGTGAGAAAAAAATATCATAGAGAGCTTAATTTTTAAGACAAGAAAATGTACTCCTGCACTCCTGAAAATTGTCCCACCTAAATGCATTCTCTTTCGTCCCTTGTGATGTGGGATCAGCATAGGCCGATATTTCTGAGCTTCCGGATTGATCAGAGATTCGACTCTGTAAGCCACGGGATCGAAGGGATGAAAAACGTTGAAGAAGGCCGGACACGTCGGCAAAGAGAAATCCTCGCCGAGCGTATCGATACCGCGTACGGTGACGAACATTCCGATCGGACTGCCAAGAGCGAAGAAGGCTTGAGGTAGGAAACTGAGTTGCGGGTAGTTGATGTAAGGCTGTCCGGTCCCAGCGGCGCCCATCACGTAGCTGACTTTTTTGCTCAGACGTCGCTTCAGTACCGGAGGGATCATCATTTTCATCGCGGTCACTGTATCTTCCTCCTGAAAAATGTCATCGAACGAAATGTAACCGATAGTATCGTTTAAATTATTTATCAGAGGATACACTTTTGTTTATTTTTTAAAACTTACAGATTTGCTGTCAGGATTCGACACTGTCGGATCCGTTTCGTCTTTGGACTCTTCGGCGGGTTTCTGATTGCACAGAAGATCGAACAGTATCAAACTTCCCAACGAGTGACCGCCGACATACACGGAACCAGCGAAGTTTGGATTCCGCTCTTTGAAAAGCGAGTAGAGCCTGTTCATCTCGTTCCCGACGGTTTGCATTATCGTCTGGCAGTATATGGGACTCGTGTAAAACAGTATATCGAGCAGCGTGTCGTTTGTGAAGTGACGCAGCTTCGGTATACTCTCCAGGGTGATAGCCCGAAGTTTCTTGTCGATTCCCGTGTCCTCCGAGTGCAGAGTAGTGTGCCAAGATATCGGCAGAACTTCGATCCTGTTGACGACCCCGTGCATGCTGGCGGTGCGGTAGTGGGATTGGACCAATTGTAGTGATATGCTGCGAAACTCGTCGACTGTGGAAAAATTATTGCACAATTAAGATTCCATAGATTGTGGTGAAAAATATAAAAACACGGAAACATTCTCACCAACTTCTTCAACGGTTCTGAATTTCAAGTCGCAGACGCTGCCAATTCCATGAACGAGAAACAGAAGATGATCGACCTTTTCGGGCTCTCCCTCGTCGATGTTGAACTCGTCTACGCCACGCTTCACGACCTTCGGCCTGCTCGCGGCACCCTGCAAATATGTACCGGTCTCTGAACCCTGAAAATGTCAGGATTCAACCAAAACCACGCATTTAAAAAAAATGGAAAAAAGAACATACGCACTTGTGTCACAACGGCGTAAAGTTTTCTTAACGACTTATCGATGTTAGAAAGCGTAGCGTTAGGATAAATCGGTAGAAGCGACGATGCAGACGTTGTCTGTACTTGAGCGGGACTTACAGCACTGTTGCCCCACGATGCGACGAGTTCCGGGGACGAGGCTGGCACGTAGTGCACTTGTATTGTCGAACTGTGAAAAACTATGTACTCCCCGTTGTTCAGCTCGATTCTACGGTTCCAATTGTCCGTCGTGCAAGCCTGCTTGTACTCGTCCTCGAGACGGGCCGAGGTGCTCTCCTCGTATGGAATGTATCGAGACTCGGTCGAGCCTTTGTAGAACCAGGAGGAACGCCTCACTTCCGTTGGATCCCCGACCCAGTAAACCGGCGATCTTCGGCGTCGTAGAATGTCGACGTCGTAGCGACCACCGTCCGTCGCTACCGTCGTCTCCGGTGTTATCTCCGAGGAGTTGTGAACCTCCTCGAGACTCAGACTGTCCTGCATCGAGAACGGTAGCCACAGGACTTTGCTCTCCACTTCTTTTCGGTAGAACCAGTGATGGTAGACGGGCCTGTACTGCATCCTACGATCCGCTGGACCCGCAGCCTAGAGAAAATCATCAGTTCAAAAGTTATCGAAAATATGCTCAAATATCGAAATTACTGCACCGACTTTCAATCCGCAAAATTGTTGCATATAAAAAAAAGGTTGAATTAACGATTGTCGGAACTTACGAGGCTCTGAAGGCTCGGCGGTACCGTGTCAGCGGTCGATCGTCCCAGCACGGGATTGGCCGACGTTTGCACAGGATTTAGAGTAGCCGAACCCGTAGGTTCTGGCATCGCAGTCGCCATGAACGATCCACTGGTGGGGAAATTCGGAGGACTCGATCCGAGAACGTTGTTGAATGGATTTTCTATCGGTGGTGCGCTTGGGGCTGTCTGAGGAGTGAAGACGGCGGACTGGAAACGATACGGTGGGTCCCGTGAGTTCGTCGCGAACTCGCCTGGGTTGTAGAACGTGGGGACCGGCTGTGCGGGGGTCGCCGCAGATGTCTGTCGAGTATTGATGGCTGGATTAAAAAACGGCGACGGTGCAACTGATCCCGCGGTTCCCGAATCGAAGAACGAGCTCGGCACTTGCTGCGTCTGTACCGAAGGCGGTGGACTGTAAAACGCCGATGTTCCCGACGCCTCGTTACTGCTGCTCGTGAAATAATTCAATTCAGACTTCCTCCCTCGATCGTCGCCGACGAAAAAATTCGTTGCCGGTGGCACGATGTCGGTAGGTTGATTCTGCCCGAATGAATCGGCGATCGAGCTCGATTTCGACGATGCATTTGGCTCGGCCGGTGTCGACAAGTGGCTTCCGGTTCTCGCGAAGCTTTCGCTTCCCAGTGCCGGTGGGAATTCTATTCCACTGGGAAAAGTCTGAATCGTCGGAGCGCTCGGAAGAGGATCCTTCGTCGTTAAATCGATCTCCGCCAAATCTTCGTTCGCCTCGGTTTTTCCACCTTTTAGATTGGAGTTCTCCTGCCTTTGCTTGTCCGACTCAGAGGACGAGGCTTCTTCACCGAATGGACAAGACTGTTCAGCGGTGGACTTCGCGGGTGACAAGGAATCTTCCTTTCGCTCGGCGAGAAGATGCTCCAACTTGGCGGTGATCTTTGCCGCGGAAATGGGCGTGAAACTCTTGTCGTCGCTGGCTCCGGACGCCGATGGTGTGTCCTCCTTAGAAGACGGGATGTTTGGTTCTATAATAGCGTCGGCCACAAAAATCGGGTTGGATCTCGCGAATGCCGCGCTCGGAACGTCGAAGGTCAAACCGTCGGAGAATTTCGTTAGTCCCGGTGAGTTCGCGAAGCCCGTCGAGGTTCGACTGTCGATGCGGCTACCGGACGTCGGAGTCGACGGTAGTTCAGCCGCGTACGAAGACGCGAAGCCAGCGAAGGTTGCGTTCGCCGGCGTATTCTGAGGAGTCGCTGGCTCGGGAAGTCTCGAGGGAATTTCCTGCGGAGCCGAACTGTCCGGGGACCAGGCGGAGACCGCGGGATTGTACGAGCTCGTCGTGGGCGGACGATTTTGCGAAGAACTCTGAAAATTCGTCGATGCGACGAAAGCCGTTGACAAACCCGCCGGAGCCGTCTGCGAGGTGCGAACGGTACCGATCTGTCCGGAATAAAAATTCGATGTGGAGCCAGGAGAACTGTAGCCGCTGGATGTCGGCTGAAAAACTGCGTTCGGGATTAAGAAATCTGAGGCTGCCAGGGTAGTCTGCGGCTGGACCGGCGGAAGGAAAGTCGAGACCGGAGGCGTTGGATACTGCTTCGGTGTGCTAGTCGCCAGATCCGGCGGAGGAGCGTATTTGAGACGGCGCTGATTTCCGAGACGGTAAGATCCTGGACCTGCAATCGTATTTCTCGGATGAGTATTTTTTTAAATCGATATAAAATAAAGCATCGAAGAATTTTATAATATGTGCGGTAAAAAAAAATTCGCACGTTGAACAAACACTTTCTTGGTGCCGTGTGAGGCGGATAATTTGAAAAAAAGCAAAATAAATTTGAAAAAATAGAAAACTTGAAAAAAAAACATTAAAGCATCATTCTCGGACTGACCACCGGACGGTGGCAAAGCCACGGCGGCAGGTGGCGGCCGGGGTGAGCTGGTCGGCGGTGGGCCGAGTCCGATATCGCCGAATCCTTGCTGTTCGGCCGCTACGAACGGTCCGGTCGTGGATGGCGCGCCATACAGATTGTGGGGAAATCCGTAAGGGCCGTAGTCGCGCAGTCCGCCGGGATTCGACGGTGCCGCTTGTTGCTGAGCCGCCGACGGGGATGCTCCTGCGTTCGTCGTGTCACCTGTTATGGACGACAGTGACAGATTCGGCAGAGACGACAGGATAGACGTGAAGTAACCCTGTCTCTGAGGCTGTCCGTCGGGTTGTTCTCTCCGAGTCGTCTCCGCCTGCTGGGGAATTGTTCCGAAGTCCTGGGCAACCGGGAAACCGATGTCCGCGCTCCCTCTCGGCTGAGGCACGGTGCCGGAAGTCGGCTCTCCGACCGTCGAACGCTCCTCCGGGCTGTCCGCTACATTTCGTGAGAAAACAAAAAAACAAACATTAATTCGGCGATTCAAGAAAAGTTTTTTTTTTTTTTCGCTTTTTATTGTTATATTATTATTAATTATGAATAATAATACTACGCCTACTTATCCTTTCGATTAATTGCTTCTGACCCGTATGCGAGTTTGTTACTACAAAAAAAAAAATTAAATCGCGTTTCTCTTGAAGTCTTCGTCGAGGCTCTCTGATTTCTCTGATTTCAATAACACGGACTTCGCGTCGCGTTAAAACGAGTGTCGATTTACTGTGTAAATTCTCGAACGATTCGTCGACGCGTACTTTCCGGCCGAGTATGTAGAACATCGTATCGCAAGGGTCTCCGACGAGATAGGACCCTTCCACGAATTCCACGCAGGACAACTCAGTCCCGAGCGCGGTTACATCGTGCAGTCGCAGTCCGGATTTTCTCCGCGACACTATTAAAGCGACGCAAATGTTTGACAGGATACTGTCGGTTCCCTATTCGAGAGATAACACTGAACACCGATGGAAAAAAAAAAAGTGATATTTTTACTTTCACGACGATTCATCGGGGCTCGAGTCCCGGTGTCGCCTTACAACTTTGCTTTGCGCTCCTCGGCACGCGCCCTCCGATCCGATCCTCACCGACGGAGAGACCCGCACACGACGAGTCGATCGGTAGAAACAAACTCGGTTCTCTCGTGTCGTAATTTGTTGAAGGTATCGGACGACGCCCAAGTTTTACCTTCACATCCTCGTCATCGTGTGCCCAGATCGTACGACCGACGCGTTCTGTAAACCGGAAATCGTCGTCTTTATAAGTAGGAGAGGCCCGGTCCGTCCGGGAACCAGTGCATCCAGTGTTTCCATCGCGTCCGCACACTTGCACGGATCGGCGAAATTTTAGTCGAGAACGTTTTAGGATAAAAAAATTTAATAAAACGGTTGCCAATTTGGATGGACTTTTGGAAAATTTTCGAATCGCTCTAGACAAACAATTGTTATCGATACTCGTTGACTTAATAATAATAAAGCTGCATCGTTAATGATATAACTGAATTATTGGCGGTAATAAAAAAAAAATAAGTAAATCGTTATGGAAATCCGAGGGATTTTCTGGTTGACGATAGTTTGTCTCGCGTCGAGTGTCGATCGTTCGAGGGCCGAGAATGCGACAGAGACCGCGAGTGCCGCGAGCGATCGGGATTGGCGAAACAACGATGAAACATTACCGGGACGTGGAATCGACGATAGTAAAATCGGTTGTTCGCGGTACTGCATACAGAGGAAGAGGATTTCGTCGCTCGACGAAGGAGCCGTTTATTCTATAAAGCGTGTGAACATAATATGGAAGATAGCCAACGACTCGAGAGTGACGTTCACCGGCGAATCGTCCTGGGGTCAGTAACGATCGGGAGAGAGGAACAAATAAAAACAAAGCGGCTCGAGCGTTCAGGGTCAACTTGGCTCACATATCGTGCGATCTCTTCGCCGTGACGTAGTTGCATGTATCGCGCAAGAATTGCACGATAAACAAACGATTATAAAAGAAAACAAAACTGACGGAACGATGACGTGCATTGTATATATAAATGTAGATGTATATATGTACATGTATATTAAAAGATTGTTAAGTCTTTCCGTATCGCAATCATTCGTCAGCGATAATATTTTATTGTCGAAACACTCACATTATTTCTAATTCTATTATTCGTCATCGCTCGCGAGTATTTCCAGATAAATTGCAATGCCGACAATGTTTCGCTGTGTACTCGTCGACCCCTTATCTGAGACGCGAGTCTTCCTGTTCGGATGGAGATAGCGTTAAATAAAAAAAATATGTTCCGATTGCCCAAGAGAATAGATTATTGAAATGTCTCAATGATGGATATTTATTTTTCGTCAGGAATGTCGGAGTCCCAGGACAAGGAGCTGCGATGGGAACCGTCGAGGATAACGCTGGAAAATGGAACGAGCTTTAGCGACGACGAGGCTAGGTGCGAACTTTATCTTCAGCTCGGTTGCGCCAAAGCGAACGGCTCTCGCGGAATTTACGATGAATACTTTGATCGTGAGTTGGTAAGTAAAAATATATGACATTAATATTAAATACAATATTAATGAAACAATCAAATATTTAATGATTAATTATCAATAAATTAAATATATTTAATTGACATTAAATGTAATATTAATTGGATATATGTTATTCGATGCATTTAATAATTAAAAATATCCTGGATGAGCGACGAACCTTCGTGACGAGTTTTATCCGCCTCTCGTCGCATTACAGAAAATTCTCGCTTCGTTGGACGCCGCGGAAGGTTACACCGAGACTGCCTTCGAGGTCGACGATTTTACGGAAGAACTGCGCATATTCGTGCCGGGAAAATTATTGCAAGCGACTCTCGAAATTCCGATCGGTGAGTAGAAGACCGCGAGGGAGGAGTCGTACCGTTTTATGCGATATAAAACATGCTCGGCTTGAACCGGTGCGGTTCGCACACAGGCGCTCGCGGGGTCTCGTAAAGATACAGGGAATCGTATTAATAGCTATCGCATAGTAAAACGATAACAATCGGAATTGCGCATGCGCCAGAGAGACTAATATTTTTGTTTATTTCTGCGAAACGAAAACACTCGGAGATTCGAGAAATAATAATTAATAACAGAGTCTATGAAAGTGGAAGCGGGTATCAATAAAAAAAAATCTATCCGATAAATATTGCCTGTGAATTTCCGAACGATCGATCGCCGAGGCGAAGGCCACGCGCTGACCACGTGTCCTCCGATCCTCGCGCGTATCGAGAGTTGGCCTGCGTCGAGCTCGGAAATAACCGTAGCACCGCGATTACATGCAACGGGCATGTTTTCCTCTCTTTTCTCTCTCTCTCTCCCTGTGTTTCTCTTTTTTCGTCGATGAGACAATTCGCTGCGCGTCGAAACTATCGGGGCCGAGCCAAAAAACACTTGTCGATTGTCGGATAACGTCGACGACACGAGAACGCATCGGCGATAGTTTCAACGCCAATGTTACGACTTCGATGGATAATAAATTTTCGCGTGTAAAATTTAATGCCGAAAGTAATCTTCGATTTAACGGACGTAAGACATTGTACGTATACGATGTGACTGAGTAATTCGTTTATTTTTTTTTTTTTTTATTAGACAAACAAATTAGTACCGGTATTTTGAGAAACGTAGCAGTTCGGCTTCTCGCTCGTCGAGAATCTTATCGACCGTTCGCTTTCCAACACCCTTTCGTTGTCTCTGTATTCATATATTTCTCCTCTGTTATCTCTACCGACAATAAATTTCTTTTTACTCCGATAAATACTCCGATAATAAATTTGTGTTTCTCGCAAAATGTAAATTTAACAAAATGTATATATTTGTATATTTTTGTACGCAGCACCCCGAGGACATTCGACGGACGCGAGAGGACCGAGACCGACGTTGTCGCTGTCGCGCACGAGCGACGCGAAGGGGGTGCGCCTCGACGCGCGCAACCCTCCGTCCGGCGGATGGCGGCTGAAGCTCTCGGGGACGGAAAATTCGAATTACAGTTTGAGCGTCGTCGCGGTCGCGGAAAAAATTATTTTCACGAATACCAATGCAAACCGGGACGTAAGATCGTCGATATCCGAGCCCGAAGGTGAGTCGATTAATTGTCCAAGAATTCAACATTTTTCGACGATTTTAAAGTTCGTTCCTGTACACATCATTATTATTCAATCGACACGAATTCAGCTCGAAACGATTTTTCAGCGAATTTCTTTACGACCGGGCAAAATATTTTTTGTCGGAAGTAGGATCGCTCGTGGTTAAAATAAAATGAAACATAGACGAAAGGACGATAAAATACGGTTGAAGAAATACGTACGAAGTTTGTTTGGACAGTGTATATCCCGTGGCCTGTTCGCGGTTCCGATATACGGTTCTCTCGCGACGAAGAGAGAGCGAGTTCCTCGTGGCGCGAAGACCCACTGACAACTGGTCAACCGTTGGCTTCTCGCCCACGGACGGTTCTCGCCTCACGCCGCCTCGGGAATACACACGTGTTGTGCAATAGGTCGGCTTTGGCCTTTGGCCGAGACTCGCGTTAGCCAAGCTGACGCACTCTTCCAACTTTGACAAGTCTTTTGCGTCCGTCGCCTCCCGATCTTCCCCGTTACGTACAATTATATTGCAATCTAAATTACGGTATTTTTTTCATCATTTTTTTTTTCTCTCATTTTGTGCAACTTCGATCGAACAAAATTATACGATCGCATGTTCTTTTCTCAGAATCGACGGAGGAGATCGTTCGGGCGGTGGAGTCGATCGGGTCCTCGGGGTCGAAGGAAATCGCTGCGAAGGTCGAACCTTCCCGGACGAGCGAGACGCGGTCCGTGGCGAAATTCGCTGGACGGTCGAATCTCGAGGCGGAGATGATGGAATCCGAAGAGACCGGTAAAATCGTCGCCGGAGGATCGTCCGACGAGGCGGCCGGGGACGAAAGTGCCAAGATCCTTGAAAACTCCGAGCTCGAGGAACTCGCCAGAGGAGCGGACGACGGTCGAACGGGAGCGAGGAGGACCGTCGTCGACGTGCATCCGAGCGCGGAACTCGTCGCCAGACCGGGTACCGTTCACGTCGTTCTCTTCACCGTGACGAACAACCAGGCTCTCGGTATAAGACACGCTTTTCAAGGACGCAGCACCCACTTCCGCATTATCGGCGTGTCGCCCAGTGTGTCAGTACTTAAAAAATAATTTTACGCAGAGAAAAAAAAAAATTATATATATTTTTTTTTTACATGTCAATATGTTTTTGATCGGCAGATCGTGGATCCAACCGGGCGAAGAGGCGACCGTTGCCGTTCGAATAGCGGTGCCCAATAGCCAGGACGCGTCGCCGAGTACGGTGACTCTCTACGTTGGGGGTAGCGAGAATTTCGAGGTCGTGGAAAAATCGACGTACGTCTACGTTCGAGGCCCCGGCGTTGCGGTCAGTTTATTATTAATCCGTACCAGCCGCGGGAGATACACCGTTCACCGCGGGGTCTCATCGTGTTTGACTTTGAATCCCGCATGTTAAATTCCATTGTCGACAGACAACGGACAACGCCGAGCCGAGCATCGATTACTCGTTCAACGACAACTGCGCCGGTAAAATGGGCCGCGAACGATGCACGAGAAGCCGATGGAGCGTGGAGATCACCGTCAAAGACTCGGATTCGGGTAATTAAATTGTATCCTCCGCGCCGTGCGCTAGACTAATCGTCGCGATCGTTTCTCGCCTATTGAAGGCCTCAAGAGGGTCGCGTCGCTGCCCGAAGGCGTCGAGCCTCGAACACAATTCGTCGCCGGCACGAAGAATTCGGTCAATTTTTACTACATCTCGAGCTGCTGCTACACGACGGTCGATGTCACCGCGATCGATGTGCACGGAAATACCTACGAGCGTACGATAGACGTAACGGGTACGAACGAGAAATATAACCTATAAACGACGATAATCGTTGACCACGAAGATATCTGAACGACATCGAATTTCATCTTTGTCGATGCACTGCTTTAGAAATAAAAATAAAATGTTCGCGTGTAGAATTTTATTCTCCAAGCGAACTTTCCCGAGCGAAGTTTTGCGGCGCGTTACATTTCGATGAAATTTAGTCTTATGCGGATATCTTCAAGGTCATCGATAATCGCCACTCCGCTTATCGTTTTCTGTTATTCCTATTTTGACTTTTCTTTAGAATGGGATAATCTGAGCCAGGGAGAAATCGCAGCGGCGGTAGTCGGAGCCTTGCTATTGTTGCTGCTGATCATATTGATCATCCTAATCGTCGTCTACTGCATTCGCAAGAGAAAGAGCCACGATTTGTCGTATTCGCAAAGGTACGGCTCGAGAACTCCGGCGAGCGCCGAGAGAACAGACTTCTGAGAAGACAATCCTGCCGCCTATTTTTTTTAAGCATATTACCTTCCATTTTTTCATTGGATGAATCGATTAGTGCAACTACTTTATTGGATGGAAAATTGTTCGAGATGTATTTTGCGACGATAGCTCTGAAGAATCATTCATTGCGAACAATCAATTTTTTTTTTTTTACGACGTACCTGTTTGGTACTTTCTTTGTTCCTTTCCAGTGAATAAATGCGTGTGCCGATTCGAAAAAAAACTAGAGAAATCAGTGTTTACTTTCACCTGTTACACTAGAAATACCCACGCACTCGCTCATACTTCATCCTCTAAGGCGCACAACTGCGAGCGTAGCTCGATTCGCGTAAGTTCGGGATCATTCGTGCATGTCACAACTGAACGTGCAGGTTGCGACAAGTTCGAGTTTGCAATCTGCGCATGCGCAAGGGCGCATTGAATCGTCGCGTAGCAGCGAGGGATCAACAGCTGTTTCATTCTACGTGCAAGATGACCGGTCGCTGTACTCCACAGGCACAAATCTACTCTCCGCACCAGTGTTGTATCGTGCTAATGACGATGACAACAGTGAAAAAAGCCTCAAAACTATTTATGTGATAGGTCAATGAACCCTTGAATCTCCCGGCCGCGCAGACACAACTCGGTGAGAAATAAAAAAATGGCGCATGTTTTTTTAATCGAAAAGATAAACACGAACACCTTGGCAGCCAACGCATCGAATAATTGCCCCGCCCAAAGCGCGCCGTATCGGCGAAACTTACCGTCCGGAAGTATCGCAGGTGTGGCAGGTGTGACGGGCATCAAAAGGGCATTCGTCGAGTACCCTTCGAACGGGAATCCCTGCCCGGCCGCTGTGAGCAGCGGATTTTTAACTTTGCGCGATTGTTCACTCATCGTGTACGCTGTTTTGCGAGAGCACGACACCGCTGCGGGTCAGTCGATACGGCCATTACTGACACACTGTTTTCTTCCTCCGAGAGACGGCAATGTGGTCGCTCCCAAATGCGCGCGGAGGGGACAGTGTTCGTACGTGTTCCTCCACGTCGCGCGTACGACAACCGCATACACGTAAACGGACGACCTTTCGCCGCTAACTGTGCGGCTGATCGGTTGGTAAAGTCGAGAACGCATTTTTTCACAATTTGTTTGATCGGTTTTAACCGACGAAAAGGCGAACGATACGTTTGTGTGACATTGTATCGCGCCGCTCCAGGCGGGAGATCAAATCGCGTTTTAGACCGGGAATGTTGCACGTCGCTATTTTTTACAGCCCTTCCGAGACATTCTTTTGCCGTCGTTAATTAAAAAACGTTCACGACTATTCGGCGATGAGTCGGAATATCCGCCTCATAGCACAAAAAAATATCAGTTATCAAAAAGTGATCTCAATGGGTTTCATTTGTTCGTTTGGACGGTATCCGAAACTTACCACCCATCCAAAAAGTTAACTTTCGGACATAGGATAGTTTACAGTTACCATCCAGACGAAAATGTGTAACCCTTTTAGGTCACTTTTTCGTACACGACGTTTTTTTACTTACCTGGAATATTTCCCGCGGCTTCTTTCCGGCCCTCGCTCGATAAAGAAGAGCCCGTTCAGAAACGTACCCATAACATAAAACAAGAGAGAGTGCTGCCCTGGTACGAATGTCGAAGAGAGAAGATAGTTACCCGGGCACACGGACATGATTTCTGAACGCGGGCCAGCGCCGATGCTTTTTCTCTCCCAAACAAATACATAACCTCGATAACCGGCTCGTCGAGCGTCCGGACGCTTTAATGTTCAGTGTTACGATCATCGCGTCTAAGAATGGGTGTTAAACACTTGTGGGACATAGTGTCGCCGTCGTGCGAGAGAAAACCGTTGTTCGAGCTTCACGGCAAGACCATAGCCATAGATCTTAGCTGCTGGGTCGTCGACAGTCAGAGCGTCACGGACAATGTTGCCCAGCCGAAGATGTATCTCAGGTAAACAAAGGTGCATTCAATTTTTTCCTCGCCTCGTAAATTTATCGCGTTCGTCGTTTCCTCCAGAAATCTCTACTTTCGCACCGTCTACCTGCTCATGCAGGGCGTCTCGCCGGTCTTCGTACTCGAGGGCGCAGCTCCGACTCTCAAACACACGGAGATCGCTCGGAGAAACGACCTGCGGAGACCCGGCGAGCAAGAGAGGACCAGGAAAAAGGGTGGACGCAGTCGTTTCAACACGATACTCAAAGAGTGCGAGACCATGCTCGATCTGATGGGACTGAAGTGCGTAAAGGGACATGGCGAGGCAGAGGCAATGTGTGCTTATCTCAACGAGGACGGGGTAAGTGACGCTGTGTACAGTTTAAAAAATTTGTCCGGACGAAAATATACATATCCATTTATTTATTTATTTGCGTGCAAATGGGACCTCCTTCTTTTTACATAATGAAAGAATTACGTGCTCTGGTATATAACAATAGCGTATCTTGACATACAGCATTACATTAAGTAAATCAGAAACTTCTGTAACTTTTGTTCTGTACATGGGATCGCTATCTCAGTCAGCAGTGTTGTCTGCAATGTATTGTTATGATTATGTGAGAGAAATCTGTTAAACAAATTAAATGAATTATAAATTTTTTTTATTGTCCAATTCAGCTCGTCGACGGCTGCATCAGTCAAGACAGCGACTGTTTCCTGTACGGTGCCACAACGGTGTATAGAAACTTTTGCACAAGTGTAGTGGGAAATCGCGGTAGCAGAGGTGGCTCGATAGACGTGTATTCGATGGAGAGGATAAAGAGATGTTTCAATCTGGATAGAAGAAAAATGATAGCCCTGGCGCTCCTGTGCGGCTGTGACTACGACAAAGGAGTGTATGGAATCGGGAAGGAGGCTGCCTTGAAGCTCTTTGAAATCGTTGACGACGAGGATATTCTGGAAAGGTAGACGAACTTGAGAATCCGTCTTCGTACCTCCCGCCTAGACTCGGAGTCTCGATAGCCGTAGCAATACGGGGCAAAGTTTTCGTTGAGATGGCACCGAGCAGAGAGTCGAATAAGTAGTTATACATTCACAGATGTTTGTAGGATAAAAAGCTGGCGGAGCGACCGTAGATTCGAGCGGATGGCGTCGCGGCTCAGAGATCCCAACGTGTGCACCTCGTGCGGTCACGCGGGCAATCTGAGAGCCCACACGAAATCTGGATGCGCCGATTGCGGCACGGTTTCGAAGTGCAACAATTCTTACAAGTAAATATTTCCAATGAAACAGCACTTAGCATAATAAAGATCCGTAACTCAAATTTGACATTATTATCCTCGATTAGGGAGCAGAAAGCGCGCATCGCGCACGAGATCGGTTTGCGAAAAAAAGCTCTGTCATCGGAGGAATTTCCGAGTCAGGAGTTGATCGACGAGTTCCTCGTGAGAAAAGGACCGATGCCGACCAGTCTCGATCTCGCGTGGAGGAAGCCAAAGATCGTCGAGTTTGTCGTAAGTTTTTTGATCTCTTGAAGAAACTCGCTAGCTCTTATAATGAAAAACAAATTCGTGTGACGATCAGAGCTTCATGGTGCGCCACGTATGCTGGGAGCCCGAATACGCCTTCGCCAAGATTTTCCCTCTGTCGACGCGCTGGCAGCTTCGGCACTTCGCGCCGATACCTCGCGCGGATCGGCTGTTCATGCAGGGGGTAATGATACCAGAGAAGATTAAAAAAATACGAAACTTGAGGGGCGTGGCTAGTTACGAGATCGTCTGGACGGACAACGACGGTATCCTGGACGGATTGACGCTCGGCAAAACGTCGGACAAGGAGAACGAAAGTGACGAGAACGAGAGCGACAACGCGCCGAACGAGCTTGTTTCCATCGAGCCGCAGAGCGTGGTTCTCAAGTGTTATCCCGAGCTGGTCGAGGAGTTCGAGGCTGCGAGGCAAGCCAAGAAAAAAAGACCGGCAAGAAAGAAGAAAATTCCGCCAACCGACAACAACGACGGTCCCTCGGCTGCGGCGCCGGAACCGAAGAAAAAAACAGCGACGCGAAGACCGAGAAAAAAAGCTGCTGAAGTGAAATGCAGAAAGATCGACGAATTCGTACAAATTGTAGCCGCTCCGTCGCTCGAAGACTCCTTCGAAGCTATGACGATATCGCCGAAGCGAAGAAAACCCAGCGCTATCAAGGAGCCCTGCAAGACTAATACATCGGGAACGCCGAAGCGCGGTCCGCAATTTGACAGAGTCATGGCAACCGCTCGGAAACCGTCCGTGCTCGACGGAACCCTGGGAACGATGTTCGACGAGCTCACACCCGAAGATTTTCCCAGCGAGATCGACGACTACACCATAATGGGGGAGGTCATAGAAGAATTGTGCAGCCAGCGAACGACTCGCACCACTAATTCCGTGGATGAGATGTTGGACGATGTAAACAGCGACGAGGATGACGAGCGCGAGATGGAGGAAGCCATCGAACGATTGTGCGGCAAGGGAACGACTCGACGAAGTTCCGAGAACTCGCTCGACGATATCGACGGAGACAGGGACGACGAGCGTGCGATGGAAGAAGCTATCGAACGATTGTGCGGCGAGGGAACGACTCGGCGTAGTTCCGAGAAGTCGCTCGACGATATCGATGGAGACAGAGACGACGAGCGTGCGATGGAAGAAGCTATCGAGCGATTGTGCGGTAGGTCGAGTCTCGCAAGCTGCGGAAGGGAAGATGGAGAGAAAAATGAAAAATCAACGAAACGATCGTCGAACTACAAGCGAGGAAGTAAATCGCCCATTGACGAAAAGCCCAGACGCTCTTTCGGGCGGGACACAAGGAACGAGGAATCTTCGTCGAGCAAGAAGAAAAAAGCTGTTCCAGTCGCTGAAAACAGCTCCGACGAGTCCGACGAATTCGAAGTCGTCTACGTGCCACTGAGCCAACGGATACAGCCATCGAATTCCAAACGGAACGAGCTCAAAGCCTCGAACAATTTCAATCTGGGAATTAACGAAATCATGTGCGACAGCGATTGACGGATCATTCGACAAACCGGGAAAGGCCTTTTTTTACGTTTGTACATTCAATTTTTGCATCGGGCCTTGCGACTGTGTAGTGTCGATAGTTTAACTTCGCGCTTCCTTAAACAAATAATTAATATTAAAAAAATAGATAGATACGATAAATACACCGGAGGTTCGATTGAAAATACTTAATCTGCTCACTTCATATTTATCCAACTAGCAGCGATTTACGCTCGTCTATATATTTTTGCATGAGATCAGTGGCCTCTCGCAAAGTCTCCGCGTCCCGCTGTTTTCGACTCTCGCGTTTTTCGTCACGTATTTTTTCCTCCTCTTCGCGTGCCTCGCGTTTTCGCAGAATTTCTTCTATTCTATCCTACGAGCAAATATTTCATGGGATAGATTTTTTTCGGCAAATTTGACGGGAAGGAACTTCCGGTTTACCTTGCCAAAGGTTCTCTCCTCGTCTTCCGCCGCCTCGATTCGTTCTTCGTCCTCCTGTTCGATCGCTCTCTGAGCTTTTCTAAGCTTTTCCATTCTTCCTTCCGGCAGCCAATCTCTCAACGAGTCCTCCGCCTCCTCAATGCGCCTTCCCGTTTGTTCGATCTGCGGAGAATAAATTCCACCATCCAAAAACGATTCATAGTGAGGATTTGCAGTTCGCATTTTTTTCTTACACTCTCGACGATCGAATGAATCTCTCGCTTCCGGCCCGCGAGCTTCTCGTTCGCCTCTTGCCACATGTCCATCAATTCCCGCATCTCGGCTCGCCGGCTTCTCGTCTCGTCGATCATGACGCTGCACATTTTCGTGTCGCTCTTGAAGAAATCCGCTTCGCTTTTCGTCATTCGAAACGTGCAGTGATCGCGCGCTTTGCCGATCTCGCTGGCCCTCGAGGAGAGCGTTCTCGCCTCGTGATACATGCTTATCAGCTCCTCAGTGAATCTGCACGGGCAGGCCTTCGGGCACTTGTGGGGTCGCCTCGGTTTCGTCATACGACGAATTTCCTCGATTACCTTTTCGGTAATTGAATCGAAAAAAAAATTAACAAACTATTTTTTTTTCTTCCATTTCATAGATGATTTTTCTACCGGAGCTGGAACGTCCGCCCACTCGTCGCGAAGATAAGTTTCTCCGACCGGAAGTGCCGAAGAGTCCTCGATATCCGGCGGCAAGGCTTTGTGATCGACTCTGACGACTGTTCGGTTGGAATTTCGCTGCATCTCCTCCAAGTCTCGTCTTGAGATATTAACAGTTTTGTAACGAATGGGCTCTTCTTCTTCCTCAACGACGACCCGTTCAATTTCCGGATCTTCCTGGACTTCCTCGACTCTGTCGACGGTCGCTTCGTTAACCACCCTGAGCGGCGTCGCTTCATCGAGCGGTGTTTCCGCCTCGGCGACACTCTCCACGATCTCTTCGATCCGCAACGAACTCGTGTCCGTGGCGATCTCGTCGATCACTTCCGTCGGCTCAATCGCCAATGGCAAACTTCCACGCTGAGCTGAGGAAAGATTTTCGAAGGGTTTTTATTTCTTTTTGATCAAAATTAATATACGAGATAATCAAGTTTTCTTTTAATGCATGAACCGATATGTTAAAATTAATATACAATATTGCGGTAGAATTAATAATTGTTCGGTGTTAAAGATTTGATACACCGAGTATTCATTTTAACTCCCACTAGTATATTAAATTTATTATATCAACTTTTTTTATGCATTGAAACTTGAGAAAATTTTATACGAAATTTAGTTCGGAGCTCATCACATTTCATCGATGATTTTCGCGGTTCCTCGAGACTCCGCGATCTCTCGGGAGTCGGCGATTTAACCGTGACTTCCGGTTGGTCCGTTTCCGGCAATATCCCGTCATCCTTAGAAACCCTCGGCGATCCAGCGGGTTGAGATTCAAGGTCATTCGATAAATTTAATTCTTCTTCCGCAATCGCTGGGAGACTTCCGGTTCTGTCCGGCGGACTTGTTGTTCCCGTTAGATCCGGAACATCCGACTGGTCGATGACGCTCGGCTCTCGAGTTCTCGTGAGCGAGTCGCGGGTCATTGAACCGATTTTGTTGATTTTTGATCGCCATCTGATCGTCAAAAAATTTAATTTTTTTACATCTTGCGGGAATAAAAACAGCTTCGTGCGAGGGTCATGTAGAATAAAAATTAACTAACCTCGGCTGGGTTTTAGATTTTTTATCGCATAGGCAGCGTTTAGGCCTGCGAATCGGAAGTTTGAGATTCTGACCGTCCAGCTCGGTTCCCTCGGCTTCGAGAACTTCCCCGCCCGCCCCGGAGCTCCTGTCAAACTTGGCTCTAACCAAACACAAGAGTTTCGCTCCTTTTTTCTTGAAATTCGATAATTTAACGAGCAAACTATCCGGCGAGAGGATCTCCTTCTCGCGAAACGAATTAAATAAATTTATTGGGTCGGGGAAACGAAATTTTCTTTGCATCGCGAAAAATTTTGCAGCGCCTGAGACATTCGCAGAATCAAAAGACAACTGTGATTTACAGTAACACAAATATACTTTATTTTTTAATTCGGAAAACAATGTAAAATAATTAACGGTCATATTTTTTTTATATATATACTTTTTTCGTACGAACGAAAAAGGAGCGTGAATATAATAAAATATAAATATAAATTACGGTTATCGTGCGGACAGAATCGGACGCAAAATCGTTGAAACGGTACAGAGGTGGAATTTTCAATAATACAGTTTTTTTTTCTCGACACAAAGTCGATAACCTAAAACAATACGGTGCATTTGCGGAATACCGGTTTCGTGCTGTCGTCAAATATAATAACAACATTGATCGTTGGAAACATCCCCAGTGAATAAAGGATCGCGGGATTGTATTTGTGCATTCGGCTCGGTCGGACAATAATTACGAGCGGTTTTTTATTTTTAGTTTGTATAATTGATTCGTGTATAGGCCGACAATTCGTTAGTACTCGACCCATCAACGAGACATCTTGTTCTTCGTCGCGAAACTTATCACAAACACGCGTTAAAAAAAATAAAAAAAAATTATCGTTCAATAAACATCAAGTCGGCGCATAATTTTTTTTACCAAACCGGTAAACAAGCTGGCCTCAAATTAACAATTGATTGTAACACCGACTGTCTCAATCGTCGATTCGTTTTCCACTAATCTAAATTTTGCCCGTAATCAATTTTCTCCACAATCCTTTGATTAAATTTTTTGTTTTATGTTAATTTCGTTTCTCGAACTGAACTTCTAATAAAATCGCTTCAACGCTAATAGGTACACAGTGTATACATAAAGATCATATATATAATATAATTAATTTCAATTCTCAGTGGCCAAGTCAATTGGACTCTAATTAAAAATTTTCTACATTTTTTTTTCTTTAATATTTTTTTTCTTTTCTCCATTTCATCTTCGTCGCGTTTTGCTTAATTTCTATGTGATTTTTTTTATTTCTGTATAAACCCTGCTAATGGTGCACCCGAGCTCGAGACTATAATCGTAGCGTGTGTACAAAACACACGGCGCGGTGTTCGGGACTCGACTCTTGACAAAAAGTCTAATACATTTTTTATTTTATTTTTTACACGCTGTCCCGTGCGGCAAGAGCCAAGAATAACCAAATTCGTAACGATTTAATATTTACGAAGGCGCCGTGCAATTTAATATCATATATCATCGAGAGCGCCTTGCGGCTCTTTCGTTCGCCGGTTTCGTCCCCGACGAACAAATAATCTAGGACAAACGAGTCATCAGGCAAATGTTACAAGGTCTATTTCCGTCCGATATATCACTATATAGTATGGAATTGCAAGTACGCAACGAGCTTCGTGCGGCAAAGTCGTTTTCCTCCCCCCTCGCTCGCTCCAAATTGATACGCGCATAGATTTACCGAATTTTTTCGGCAACTTTTCCGAGATTTCTTTTAAAAAAACGAAAAAAAAAGAAATCAGCTTTATACACCTGCGACGATGATTATTCGAGCGGACAAAAATCTTAACATCGTGAACTTTGTGCGAAAAATTTATCGGGCAGGAGGGGGCCATTATAATACAAACACGTCTCTTCGATCATTTACGCAAAGTGCAAATATAGCCCAGTCTACGTTTTTATTTTAATTATTTTTTTTAATTATTATTTTTATTTATTATTCTAGGAGTTGCAAGTTATCCAATCAGTACGTGGCCTCTCTACTGGCTATCAAAGTGTCGCTAATTGTCTTGTTTGATTAGGCTTCGTATCGCTGCTATAGGCCAGTTACAATATACATAATACCGTTACAATTACACGTCCCCGAGAGCGTTGCTTCTCGGCGAAATTTTTATTTATTTATTTTTATGATAAAAATAAAAATAAAACTCGCGCGTCGACGAGTGTATCGAAGATTCGCGTTCAACGGTGTTTATTTTTTGTTGTTTTTTCATCACACACACGCTAGTGCGAAAAATATAAAAATTCGGCTGGTGGTAGAAAAATATCGTTCGTCCCGGGGGATCCGAGTTTCGGGCTCAGTGGAAACGAATTTTCAAAACAAATTGCAGCCGTACAATTTCGACGAAAAAAACGTGTCCGTGCGATACTCGACGCGACGATCGTCCGACAAAAAGGGTGCGTTCGGTTGCCCCCGATTTATCCCAAAAATCTCCCATACGCAAAATCCAAAATTCGATTATTTTCGTCAAACCTCGCATGGAACTTGAAAATTCTCTTTTGGTTTTTATCTTCTTATTAATATATATATATATATATTTTTTTTTTGCACGACAATTGCTACGATGCACGGTGCATGCCAATAAATCGCTAAGTTCGATTAAATCGAGGAACTGGCGAGGTGACGAAGCCTCGACGATCCGGAGAACGGCGAGATCGGCCGGTTGTTTCTCGGGATCGCGGTTGCGTCTTCGTTCTCGAAGGGGTAGAAACAAATAAATACCAAATTCACCTGGTCTCCTCCTCCGTGTCGGGAAGATCCGGAGAACCGGGTCGACAACGACGGGGCCGAGGGTCGAGACTCTTCGACCGCTCCGATCCAACTTTCTCGCGAAGCCTGAGTCCTCGGGGGTTGGACTTTTTATCCCCGCTGATCGCTCTACTCGGAGGACATGAGCTGCACGCTATCGTCCGCCGATCTGTGCAGTCGTCGCACCTCCGACAGGGTTCGTATCGGCGTTGGGTTCAGCAGCGAAAACGTGTGCGTGTGCCGATCTGTAATTTCAGACAAACAAAAAGTTATTCTTATTTATTTGTCGATGGGAATAAAAATCCTTCGGCACCTTTAATATTAACCCACTAAAACATCGATCGGAAACTTTATAAATATTCATTTTTATTGAATGAATATATATCTATATATATATTAAAAAAATTATATTAAGAATTATATTTTTTTTAGTCGGTGGAATGTGTATGCGTGTGCCGATCTGTAATTTCGGACAAAACAAAATTATACTTCTTTATTCGTCTACGGGAAAGAAAACCCTTTCGCATATATAATATTAACCCACTGAAACATCGATCGGAAACTTGATAAATATTCATTTTTATTAGATTAATATTTATTTTTGATGAATAAATATTTATTTGCTGCGGTTTATATTGCGTGACGTCGACAAAAGCTTCCTTTATAGTCGCACTTGAGCCTTTCCTGAGTAATTATTCCAATCGACGGTGATAAATATTAATATTCATATAGTTCAACTCCCGAACGGTGGCATTTTTATGCCCAAGAGAGTGTTTGTGCAGCCCAGTTTGGACGGTCTGAAGATCGATGGAATCGATCTCGCGTGCGACGCTGTTCGGTATGTACACGGTAAATTATCTCTCGAAGTGGGGTGACTGCATCGACAAGTGCAAGTACAACACGCCAGGGTTAGAGAGTGAACGTGGGCGGGTTGTATGTACATTAGTAGAGTCTCCTACAGGGGAGGAGCATTAAAGCGATGCGACACCCCTTCCTCCCCGCCCAGCCCATGCTCGAGCGGTAACAAAAACTGTAATAAATTCTTTTCACGTTCGCCAACAATTTCCGGTCGACCTTAAATTCTTACTCAAACCGAATGTCGGTTCAGCTTCGCGTAGGAATTCGCTTTGGACCGTCTGAGGTCAGCATCGTTGAATGAAATTAATTACAGTTTTTATTACCGACCGTGGTAATTTCACGCGCTCTCAGAAGCTCGAAGGTGAATGGGGCTGGTTCGAGGTGGGCAAATGGAAGATCCGTCGACCGATAATGGGGGAGAAGAGTCGGAGGTGAGCGTCGGCACACCCCGTTCGCGAAAACATCGGATTTACCTATAACCGCGCGATTGGCTTGGCGATTAATTTATTCGTGGTAAAAATACGTTTGATCGATCGCAAACTTGTGGCGCTGCGGCAAGGTCGAGGGCATTCCCACCAACACCCCTCTAACGAATGCCACGGATAGCGGGTCTTCGCGTCCCCGCGATACTGACTCTATATACGTACTTGATAATACTGTACACATCTATACGTAACAGCGGCTTTTAGCTTGCGGATGGGCGCACGCCCGCTCCGCCCCGGTTCTCTTTTCTACCTCTCCACCCTCCGCGTTTCTCGTTCGCTCTTTGCCTACCTCTGATGTCGGTCGAGGGCTCGCTCCTGGACAACTCGTTATCCGCGGCTCTGTGCACAGGGCTCTTCGAGGGACTCTTGTAGTGGCTCCCGAGTACGGTCTCGACCTTGCTGGACGGAGGGTTCCGATGCGGAAAATGAAACGCCGGTGTGTGAGGCCACGACGCCGGCGGCGGACTTCGCACCAGATGCTCGTGAACCTGGGCAAGGGTCAACGGATCCGCGTCACCTAGTTCCTATAATTGATGTAAAAAATACAAAAATTAATCGATTAAAAAAATCCCAGGTTTTGAGCTAATAATAATAATAATAATAATGATGATAATAATAATAATAATGATAATAATAATAATAATAATAATAATAATTCGATTTCACTGATTCATTTGAACTCTCGTCCGACATTCATCATGTACATTTAACCTTTCAAAGTTCTCAAAATAAAATTAAAAGTACCAGTTTGAAAACCGAATTTAAATTAACGGTTTTTTCATTCCTCGAGCTACTCGGTTTTGCCGGCTGGAAAATAAAAATGGAAAACGATCAGCGGTCAACTTTGAGAAAAAAAAAAAAAAATGCGAGATGAATATTTAAACGACGATACAGTGTGAAATAGGTCACACGAGTGTGTGCAGATCCGCAGATAGGGTGCCATCGATTGACATGCGAAAGGGTTGAAACATATTTTTTTTTATCAGCTAACATCGGTTATATGCGGGTTAAAGTCAATATTTTTTTAACGTCCATCCGACACGAATGTCAATATAGAGGCACTTGCCTGAGACATGAGAATAGCGTCGTCGGACTCGGATTCCTCGATCGATTCCACGAGGCTCTCCCGACTGGCCAGCACCTAAAAGAAAAATTTAATAATCACTTAGACAGATAGGTAGATTCGCTTGTGTCGCGTTCCGAGCCCTAAGCCCGCTAAAAGAACACCGTGCACCAAGATACAAAAGCACAGAACAAAAGCAATGCAGATAGCGCACAGAAAGAATACAAATCAAAACTTAAAGTAAACAAAATTAAATGAAAAAAATAGAAATAGCATGAAAATAGTTTAAATGAAATAAAACGAAAGGAAACACCGAGAAAATAGAAAATATGAGTAAGCGAGAATGCAAATATTTCGTTATATCAATTTTTTTTTTTTGTTGGTAAAGTCAATGCCGAAAAATTACCTGTAGGAAGGGATTGTCCTGACGACTGAGCCTGAGCGCCTCCATGTCCTGGTCGATGTTCCTAGTTCTTCCAGGGGTGAGCGTGAGAACCGAGTGCGACGGTGACGGATGACACGCCGCCGAGGCGACGACCACATCGACGGCGGCTACGCTCAGGGTCGAGGGGATCCTCGACACGGCACTCTCGCTGTCGTGGCCGCTTCGACGACAAACGTTCGTCACCGGAGCTGAAAGATCATCGTCGAGTTCGTTAAATTTCATTGCCCAATAAAATTCGTAACTTATTTCGCCGGGCTTTCCGCCCGCTGATCGCTGAACTTCCGGTACTGAATCAGTGAGGCACGCAGGCGTTCGGGGTAAAAGAAAAAACTCGACAATTTCTATTCGCAAGGGTGATGGCCCCAAATTACTCGCAACCCCACCGTGACGTTCATGCCCGCTCCGTAGGAGATCTCATCTCGCTTCAATTAAACGGCCGACCGGCATTCGTGCGCTAACCGAGGGAACGACGTAAATACGTTGCAGACAGGGTGATTAGTTGATTGCATCCGATAATCGAGGAAAGTCACTCTCGCGGGGATACACACGCGAGCGTCGCCGGATGAGCAATCGAGCGAGCAATCCGATTTCCGACTATCCAAATTGCCGCCGCTAAAGCGCACCCGGGAGAATGATTTAGTCGACGCGAGCTCCGAAAATAAATATCGATTAACAAAAAAATTAACATTAATCTATCCTCGAGAAATATTTTCTTTTGAAAATATTTTTACTCGCGACGCACCGTTCGAGTAAATAATTTTACAATTCGCTATTCGAATTCCATGTGAAAATTATTTTATTTACGAACGAAAAGTAATGAACAGTCGCTACTTCCTCGCTTACCGGGTGTCTCGACCCTCCCATCGCGCTCCATGTAATCGTCCTCGTCCATCTTCACCCCGACGACGAATCTCTTCGTCCTGAACAGTCCGGCGAGAAAAGCTACACCCTTTCTCTTGACACGGTCGTACCTCTGAGCGTTCTCCGAGGACACGTGTATCATAATTCACCCCCGACGACGAGAGCCTCGAGAGCTAACGCGCGCACTGTGTCTCTTATACCCGAATACACCCCCCAAAAAAAAAAAAAAAAAAAAAAAAAAACGATAAAAATTAACGTTTAAGAAGCAGAAATCTCCACCCTTCGGCTTCGAGTTATCTCGCGGTCGAGCCGCGGAGCGCGATCGAAGATTTTTCTCACGGATTCGGTTCGCCGAACTGGCGCGCGTCCATACGGTGTGTCCTTGTTCCTGCCTCGACAGCCATGATCCGAGCTTCCCTTCGTCCGGGCTTCATCCCTACGATTCACTTCCCGTCCGGACGATTCTCTTTGGTCGCGATTAAAAAAAATTAAAAGAAAATAAAAGATTTCTTGCCAAGGTCGCGCGATTAAGCCGACGAGGATTGCGCACTCCCCTCCCCGCCTCCCCGCGTGTCTCTGCACCCTCGGATGAACGCGAGTCTCCGTGAGCGATGCCAGCGGGTAGTCGCGACGACGACGAGGACGAGGCGCGCGCGTGACTCTCGTTCGCACCGAACGGTCGGCAAGACACTGCAACCCTCGCGGGGGGGAGGGGGGAGGGGGGAGGGGGGGGCGGTGCGGAGGGTGGCCTCTTCCTCTCTCTCTCTCTCCCAATCGCGTGCGACTAGTAGCATCGCCACGGGGTCGACGACTATGCGCAGTTGCGGGGTTCCCGAGGCAGCCGCGACCACGCGTCGCTTCCTCGTGGCGGACGTCCGCCGCCGTGGTAAAAACCAGGTAGCTCCGACCTGCGGCGTGCCTCCGGTCTGCTGGACGGGCCGGCTCCGGCGCCGCTATGCGCTTCACCCTCTGACCTACATTGGCCACGACTTATACCGTAACACGCTCCCATTCGTATACGTTATCGTATCACTTGGCCCGCCGCGATAAGCGCCCGACCGGACGGACGCGCGAAGATCGCGCCTCTGTTTACGCCCGAGTGTCGGAGTCCGAGGGTAATTTTTCCCCCACCCCTCAGCCTCCCTGGTCCAGGAGAGTCGGCGGGACGAGCCTCGAGACCGGTTTTTCAGAGATGCGAAAAAATGTTCGACTCACTAATGAGTGGGATTGAAAATTGTTGATTGCTTGTGCGTTTTTTTTTTTTTTTTTTTTTTATATTAATGAGAGTCGATGAGATAGGTGAAGATAGACATAGAGCGAAGGGGTTGACGAAAAAAAGGGGAGAAGCGCTGAGCGCGCTCCCTGTGTACTCCGAGAGTGCAGATGTACAAACGACGGGCGCGCGCGGGTGGGGTTCGCGTGCGTATGCGCCATACGGCGGAGCGGGACTCTCTCCCTCGCGCTCTCCGGGACGAAGCCTGCGGTAAGGGCGGAAGGGCGAGAACTACCCTCTCCTGGAGATAGCGCGACCGCCCGGCACGGAGGACGCGCCTCATCGATCGCGCCAAGACCCGCCAGCCGGATTCGACCGACCTCCGGCTCCGAGACTTCCTCGTCGCCGACGTCATCGGTGCGACTTTTGGCACCTCCGCCATGCGGGACTCGAGCTTCCGTGCGATATTTCCACGAACTTCCACCCCCTTCCCTCGTTCGATCGCGTATATCACCGTTTGTCGTACACGTTGGCACTCGTGCCCCGAGGAATTCACGTTTCGAAGGAGCTCGACGGATCCCCGAGCCAATCAACGGAGGAGATTGTTTTGTCCGAGAGAGATTTATGCACGACCCAGATATCATCTACGCCGCACGAGTCGAGGCGTCGATTGCCATCTCCGGGGAAATGCGAACACATTTCCATAGGGATTCATGTTTTTTTTTTTTTTTTAATCATAATAATAACAGCAATAATGATAATAATAATAATTTGGTGCGCGATGAAAAAAGATAGGGCTGAAGAACCTTGGTCGATGGCCCGTAAGCCTGAAGGGGAAAAAAATTACACGTGAATCGACAAGCCCCGGGTCTCGGATCACCGAAGCTAATTGAGCGCGTTTACTAATACCAATACCATATTGAAAGCTCTTACTGCCACTACTGCGCAGGGATAGATTGAGAGTAGAGTCATACTGAAGTTATGAAGAAAAGTATATTTTGTTATTTATACAAGTCGAAATGTCGTGTAGGCTCTTCCTCCTTCCGCGTTACATTCGGTACAGTGGTTGTAAGTATGCGCGAATTGATTTGTAACGCAAGAGAAAAGAAACGCAAAGAGCCCTTTCGTCCGTGTCTCGCACGAAGGTGTGTTCGCGACGCGAGAACACATTTCTTTTATCATTGACAATCTCGAGTTGGCGTGTATCATGAGCGTTACAGTCTCGCCGTTAAACGCACGCACGTTACACGAGGTCAATGAAATCGCGAACTTTGACGTTCATTTTTTTTTTCTTTTTTTTTTCACTTATACATTTTTCGTTCTAAATTGGAAGACGGTATGGCGATCGGCGATATCCGTCGTGTAATTCGAAAATCGTTACGGAATATCGGGTATGCGAGAGACAGTCGCGCATGGCATCGGTCGATCCAGCTGCACGCCGATACGAACTGGTCGTGCACTTTTTATTTTACTTTTTTGTATTCCTTTATTTCGCATGCAGCACGCGGATCGTACGGATGGTAAAGAGGTATTGTAAAAAAATTATACACCCGTTAGTGTAGGCTATTTTTTTTTTTCCACAAGTGTTCCTTTTATAGGATGAGAGTGAGTCTTTCCTCGTTCTCTCCTTACTTAAGTCGTGCTTAAGAATATTAGGATCGTTTTTGCGTTTTTTTGTTTTTTTTTTAAGTTTTTTTTTTCATTATAGTACATTATCTATGGTGATCGCGGCTTTGTACACGCCTAAATATAGTATTATATAAATATAGTATATATATATCTATATATATGTGTGTGTTTGTGTTTGTTGTCGGTGTGTATTGTACACGTGTGGTTCCAAGTTAACGACTTTGATCCAACCACATTGACGGGTAGAGAAACTCTTATCAATTTTCGTTTTTTTTTTTTTTCTTTCATTCAAAGAGTTATACAAAATCTTGTTTTCGGAGTCATTGCTATGAAGAATAGAGAGAACAGGGAAGAATTTCGAATGTTTCCGAACCAGTCGTAGCATTTTGCATTACGGAAATTCCGGTTATACCGGCTGAGCGCCAATGTGCGCCGATAGAACCTGTAATAGGAACGAGAAAAATTATGTGGTAATCTGTTTTTTCCCTTTTTTTTACCACCCGAGAAATATCTTTAACTGCTGGTCGCGATTATTCGGAGAAGCGTGACAATGTCGAATATCTCCGTTCGTACGGGTACGCGGACAATCATTCGTGTCCCAGAAAATTCCTACGTCCCACATTCGTGCTATCCGATATGTAAGTCTAAATAAAAGGCTGTACACCCTCTCGTTCCGCATACTTCAAACGGAGTGACACCACATCGAAACATCGTCATTAATTACATGTACCAATTAATCAATAATTAATATTATTTCAATAATAATAATAGTAATAATAATAATAATGATAATAATAATAATAATAATATATCTATTTATATAAATCTATATATCCATAAGATAAAACAGTTGAAAAAATCACAGTTACTCAAAACAGTTTTTTTTTAAATCAAGAATGCTTCAAAAGCCATCGTGGCGTCGCTGCGCAATTATTACGTCGCTAAGAACTTAGTGGAGCCATACGAGTTCGCGGTTTTTATTTTATTTTATTTTATTTTACAAAGAGCTTGCAAATCGACCTCTCGACCCCGATATCCCCGCCGTTCAGCAACGTTAAAAAAATGCCGTTCCTTTACCTTGCAAATCTCGCGGCGAATCACGGAGAGTTCGGACTCGGCGTGAGAATCCAGAGATTTCCAATAGGCTGTATTAATTTCAAAGAGCAACTTAGCGCGCGGTCTCCCGAGTACTCCATCAATCGCGATACTTGGCGGCGATAACCGCGTCGAGTAATCGATTGAGATTTTTTTTTTTTTTTGTGCTATGATAGCGCTAACGGAATCGATAGCAACGCAATCGCCGTGGCAGAGATAGATTATGATCGGAACGAAAATAGACAATTATCGTTGCCGCGCTATCCCCGCGGAATCGATTGGCAGCGGTCCAAGAAAGATTAATCCTATTTTTAAGACGAGAAAAAAAGCACGGACGAGAGAGTCCGGGGGACCAATTTTCGATGCTGCGAATCTACACTACCGGGCAGAGTAGTACGAAAATACGGAAATACAGTCTTTGGATCGATCGGTACGATACAAACGCGGGCCCAGCGTTAGCCGATCGATCGTGCGGCATTGTGAGCGTGATGCAGCGTTGTTATTCATTCGAACAAAAAAAAAAAAAGAGAGAATATAACGATAATAAAACGAAAAATCTTTTATAATTCACACCCGAAAAAAATGCGGCATTCGCCTCATCACATAACTCCGGCAGTGCGTTAAATTTTTTGCGTGCTGCAACAGTGCTGGGGTACATGACAAATCGTTAAACAATTCATCGTGCCGGCACGACACGAGAGGCAAACTTTGTTTACGGTCGAGCCTGCGTGTGCCCATGAATAATACGGTGAAATAAAGGAAACAAGTTCGGCACGCAGTGGCCCGCGCGTGAACTCTCGCCCAGCGTCGAGGCTTTGCGTAAAAAACGAATGAGAATGTACGAATCGTTCGCCAGCGAGATAGTCCGGGCTATCGGCTGGCGTTTCGGCCACCGATCCGCGAAGCTTCCCTTCCCTCGATCGTAACCTTTAGTGACTCTGGGCTGTTACGATCCTTGTTACATTATTAGATCCTAGGCGCTTCTATGTACAAACTTTGTATGTTACATTACAATTCCAGACCCGACGCACATCCGTTCTGAGGATTTTTCTTTTCTTTTTCCCCTTATCGGCGTGTCGTGGGAATTATAACACGTTGTCACGGCAGTGAGGAATTAATTTTGCTGCTGTTGATTCTTCTTCGACTGCTGCGTCGTGGGTTCCGGCCTCAGGAAAGTACGTTGACCTCTCGTGGCGAACCGCAAACACCGAGGACGTCGCTGGTCGTCGAGTTCGGCGCTATTTGACTCCGAGCCTCCGATTGCGCTTGCCTTATCGCCTCTTTGTACGGGCCACGCTTTTTCTTGTTATAGCGTGCCTGTGAAAAAATAAATGAAATAAACATTGCAACGGCCGAGATACTCTCTGCGATTGTGCGAGAAAGGGGAGGGGAACCTCTTACCTTGAACGTTTCGAGGAAGGGACTCAGTCGATCGCACGACATCAACGAGCACGTCGAAGAGCCGTACCAAGCCACGTGGGCTTGAGCACCGGACGAGCTGCCTTCCTCATTGCAGGATACCGATATACTCAGAACCTAATTAAAAGCAACAAATATTGATATTTCTTCGAAATAAAAATTAGCTAACATTTTTTTATGTTTTCTTGGGTATTACGATTTTACCTTTCCGGGCCACCAAGGAAACCCATGAATCTTTCCCCAAACTACGTCACCGACGTCCATCCGCCTTCCGCTCGCAGTGAGGCAGTGAGCCACCGGTGTCGCGGCCAAGCGTATCGCCAGTGGGTGCGAGGGCGGTGGAAAATCGGGGGCCGTTTCAGCGGCATCGACTTCCGGTTCCGGCTCGCTCAGCTCGTCGCTGCTGGCCCCGGGACTCTTGCAGCCCGACGATGCGTTGCTGACCGGATAGTCGCATCTCGCCGCGTAAGCGTTGGTGTTCAATCTCTTGAGGGAGATCGACAGTTTCTGTTTGAGACACTGTTCCTTGATGGCTGTGTAAGATTCGCCGCCGGGAAGAACGTTCCAGTCGGGACCGTGGTCCTCGCCGTTCGCTGCCAGGCCCGACTCCTGAGCCTCGGACTTCCTCGAGTCTTTGTCGTCGGGATTCTCGCTCGTCGCCGGTTGCTGAAGGCTCTTGTGCTTTCTCTCCTCCTTGTGCTTCTTCTTGTGTTTGACTTTGTGCTTGCGACGATGATACGATATCGGATCGAACGTTGAGTTGTATCTGTCGAATGAGAAAGAAAAAATGCGCGGATAATCAGACGTCGATCGGATACAAAGAATATCTTATAATTTTTTTTATCTTTGGTTCTTTTTTCTTACCTGGGCGATCGGTTGCAAGGCGACCTAGCCGGCGAGACTCCACCGAGCATCTTTCTCCTCGCTTCCTTCTTGGCTTTTTTGAGGGCTCTCTTCGCAGCTTTGGCGCTCGCGTCGATGCCGTTTTGCTTCTGGGGGTCCAACTGCTCCTGCAGACCCTCCTCGTCGTCGGCGCCCTCGGAGGTTTTTTCGGAGTCGAATCCGGTGGGCAGTTCGAGAGGATCTCTCTCGGGCTGGGTGTCCTCCGCGTCGGTGTCGATCTCGTTGACGTAAGGCTCCTGGATCTTCGACGGTATCTTCATCACGGTACCCTCGCCCTGAGCCCCGAACGATATCTTTATCACCGGTGTCGCTCTCGCGGTTCTCGTCGGATCCTCGAAAACCGTCTCGTCCCACAGATCCTCCATCGAGCCGACCGACCTCTTCTTCCTCGGGACCCTCGAAGCCTTCGGCCTAATGACCGTCGAGTCCGCCGCCGCTAGGGTTTTCTTCTCGTCCTCGTCAGGCACCTTGGCGCTCTCGACCGACGAACTGCTCAGACGCCGAGGCGTGGCGCAATACGCCGTCGAGGGATTCGTGCTGTCGAGCTCGATCGGCTCGGCCTGTATCTCACCGGACACACCGGCCGGATTCCACGACGACTCCTCGACCCCCGTCGAGCACGGCCAGTACGACGCTCGATCGACGTCGGAGGCCAGCCTGGCCTTACCTGCGAAAGTTGACTTTGCAAAATAAACGACGAAGTACCAAGATTCTCAACAGCCGCTCTGTTAATAATTCCCGTAGCGGGGAGCGGGGCGAAATGGACCGTTTAAGATAAATCTCCCTTGCTCCCCGTTCCCCGCGATAAAAATCGGTAAAATCAGAGGATACACCCGACTCGGCTCACCTGTACTGCGCGTAGCGTCGTCGATCTCGTTCGGCTGCAGTCTCGCCGAGATTTTCGGTGCCGCGAGCGACTCGGACGGTTTCGTCGACGAGTCCACCGAGTCGTCGGGACTCGAGGGATTCTTCTCGGCGGCCGAAGTCGATCTCGCAGCTGCGTTACGATAACCGGGCAACAAGCTTCTCTGATTCTTCTGGGGCGGCTGATTGCATCGGCGATCGCTTCGCCTGACCGGTGCAGCCGGCGGTTGCTGGTGCTGCTGCTGTTCCGTAGCCGCCTCGAGCTTTCGCTTTCTGCTGTTGCTCGCGTCCACGTTCTCGCTGTTCTCGTTGCATATCGATCTGCACTTGCTGCACAGCACCTGACGGGGTCGCAATCTCACCGTCGGACGAGCGTTCTTGTACCGCGCCGGTGGATTTATGCTCCTCCTAAGATCTATCTTGTTCGCGGTGACGCTCGGCATTTTCTTCTCCTGGAAGTAGCTGAAGCGGGCCGCGATCGATGCCAGCTTGTCGCCGTCCGGACCCGGAACCGGCTCCGGGGGCTGGACCCCGCAGGGAAGACCTCTGTAACAGATACCGATCGTTAGATCCGCCGAACACCAACATTTATTTCACCGGTTCACCGATGTATTTAAATATTCATTTTCAATTCATCGGTATCTAACCATAAAATATTATACATTATATATTACATATTCTATATGCTATGAAAGCCGGGGGGGGGGGCAGCTCCAACGCAAGGGGGGGGGGGGGGGGGGGGGGGGGCTCAGCTAGGGGCGAGGAGAGGACAAACATCCAAACTAACAAACGTATCCACATTTTTTCCAAAATATATATAAGATCAATATTTCTAATATTTATTTGCGAGGCGTGAGACAAATAATCTTTCCGCATGATTTGTTTTGTGAATAATTTCGTGGACAGAGGAAATCGCGCGGGCATCAGGTGTGGCGGTTTTTATCTAAAGCGCAATCGTCACTTCCCCATTGTCCGTGCGGGCACGGTATACACGTACATATGTTTATGACACAGGCATGTGCGTGGCCGAGATCTCGGAAGCAACGTAACGAAACCGCACCCAGCCGGGGTACGGAGCTCTTATTATTTATTCACTCTCCGGCACTCCGCCGCTGTGTGCTCGGGAGCTTAAAGTACGATACGCCAAAGTCGTACGGTTGTTCTATTCGACCGGTGCGTGCAAACGCGCTTATCGCACGCCATACATGACCGGAGCCCGGAGTAGCTGTTCGATATCGATTCGACGGTGAAGAGGACGTCCCCCCCCCCCCCTCTCTCCGCCCCGCCGGTAATTGACGCTATCAATCACGTATCTATTTTATGTCATCCACCGCTTCGTCAGCCCGAACGATACGAATAAGAATCCGAGAAGAAGAAGAAACCGGGCATGGACGAGTTTCGCTTTCGTGTATATGCGGGAGAAGGCGAATGGCAAACCCCGATTAGGAAACATTCTTCCGATATGAGTAACGGAATTCCACGGAGCTGGTCGACCTTTAGTTCGCGAGCGGAGGAATTCAACCGTGGGTAGAAGAGAGCTATGTCGTTCGAGTCTGCCCAGAACCCCGAACGTACCGGCTCTCCTTTGTGCTCTAGTTGTAGGAACGGGCGGAGAAACGAAGAAACCAAGGAGTGCCCTGCGGAGAGACGGCCGACGGGCCGCTACGGTCCGTCGTTTCGTCGGGGAAGTAAACCATCAATCCATGCGCCAAAAAAAAAACAGACACTTTTGAGGACGGTCGTGCGCCATGAGGGAAGGTTACAGAGGGAAGACGTGGATGGGATTCTGGACAATGGAAGCCGACGCCCGGGTCGGAGCAAGAGTCCTCTGGGAACCATCGAAACGCCCGGCTCGACGGGAAATAAAAATTAGACGGTTACTCGTACGCGAGCTCGTCGTGTCTTCCTAGAACTCGAAACGTCGTCCGAGTCATAGACTTTTTTTAATCGGCGATAGAGAGAAAGATCTCATCGCGAGCTGGGGCGATGTTTACTTCGGATGAGACCTTTTATCTTACCGTACGTACGACCATCCGTGGCAAAAATTTGATTGCAGTTTTTGTTACCGACTGTGGTAATTCGCGAGAAGGAGATTCTCACTCGGAGCCGATGATTCGAGGCCTCTGGTAAGTCATCGCCGGACGACATCGGTTGTAAAAGTTTGACTGCAGCGAGTACTCGTTCGTCCCTCGTGAAATCACAATTCCGTCAATGACGCGGTGTTAAATCGCGGTTCGATTGCGAAAGGGAGACGGAGAAACGGGGGGAGAGAAATTTGCCGTTTTATCGTGAATTCGTATCTTATTTGTCGTGTCGAGCGAAGGAAAGAGACGAGGAACTTTTATGTGTATGTGCCGGTTTGTGTATGTGTGTGTGCGTGTGTGTATACGGTAATATGCAGCCAAGATGGCTGCCGGGATGAAGAAGGTGCCCCTCCTGCGAGCGTTGCGTAATCCCGGCCGTAAAAAGACAGGATTCTCAGGTCCGGGCCATTCTCGTTACAAAGACCTCCTCCCGTCCTCTTGCCGCTGCGCGACCTGACGTCACTGCCTGCCTCTTTGTCGATGCCCCGAGATGGAAAGAGGAAACGACGCGGAAGCGTCTCCTCGCCTCTCGATAGCTCCGTTTCAGAAGCGATGAGACACTATTATTATTATTATTATTATTATTATTATTATTAAACGAGGAAACAATTAATGCGTCCGTGAATAGTAATTCCTCCCCAAAAGATCGATGCATCACCTTTTGTCAATTTTTTTAAATACTCGAACCTGAGGATTTTTTATACTGTTTTGTTTGCCCAAAATCGTCGAACATCCCCGTCGATAATCGGGCAGCTGCGACGGGGCGATAAGATTGAAGGTGGGCGGTTGTTCGGCCTCGACGATTTCCGCTCTTTCGACAGTGGCGGAACGAATCGATGTTGCCGCGATCGCTGAACATTCGTGGGAAGGAAGGTGAAAAATGTTCGGGCTCGGTGACTTTCATGTCGATATTGGAGGAAACACATTTTCGAAAAAAAATAAATTATTTCGCACTTTTGCTTCGTGGAGGAAAACCCGAGCGACAGAACCGTCGCGCATCTCGCTCGATCGATCGGCCTGGATTTACGAGGGGGGCCTCGCTATCTCCGTTCGTATACGTACCGACCGCGCGATTGGTCACGAATATCAAATGTTAATGGTTACCGGCGCACAGGGCTCCGTACTTACACCGCTCGAGACGATTTAAACGGCAACGACGTCTTCGAACGGAACCAACTTTATCGCGGACGTATCCCTTTAACTGCCGTTCCGCGCACGGCAGGGAGTTGTAAATGCAGAATTGCATCCGACTATTCCCCCGAAAGATCCCTCCCTATGTGTACGCGTATCTGCATGCATAGAGCTTCTTACTGTAGTTTCCATTTCCACGAATAAAAAAAAAAAAAAGAGGGAAAGAAAGACATGGAAAAAAAACCATAGGCGTTCGCTTCCGGTTTGTACAGGCGTGCGACGCGCATTAACATGAAACACGTGTACGAGCGGGTATAGTCTTCGCCGTACAGAACCGAGAAACTCGATGTACAACGACGCAGATACGGAGGAAAAAAAAAAATAATGCATACGTCGATATCGAAATTGCAAATATCTCTCGAGTCTCGCCGTCGCGTTTCGTACACAAGTCGAATCGTATCGAGGACTGACGCGAATCGGATATCAGTCTGTTTTAAATCGATTTCGAGCTGAATTTAAACCGATGGCGATGCAATTATTACACTCTGTTGTATTTCTTCTCAATATTTATGGTACATAGAGAGATATAGATATATATCTAGATATGTATATGAATAAACATACATACATGGTTTGTACGAACAAAGTCTGCGACTCGCTCTTAATTGCCCGAAATCGATGTGGCGTCATCGACATCCTTCTCCGTCTTCGATTATACGGTACACACGACCCGCGGTCAAGCCCTCTCGCCCATATATATGCATATATGTACAGTATGATATTCCATAGGCCACTACTGAAGCAGCGAGAGGAATGCGCATACCGCCATTTTCGTTCGCCCGCGGCGCTTTCACGCAGAACAATGGTACGGGCTTCGGCGATAACGTAATGAGCATTTATGAAGAGAAAAGTGAAACTTTTTGCGTACACTATTCAAAATACGAGCTGCAGAAACGGTGCTTCGGGATTTTTTTAATTGTTCCGCTTTGCGTACTAATTCACCGATGAATCGAAGATATTACTTTACCACGTTATTCCACATATTTGTTTGTGCTCGACACGAATTCCATATAAATTTTCCCTCCGTCCAGCCAGACATTGCTAATGGCCGAAAGGTTTTGTTTAAAAAAATAATGATTTTTTTTTTGAAAATTGTGATCGACATTCTTCCAACGTTTTCCGTCCGCCTTATTCAACGTTCTACGAATTAATGTACTATTTAACCCCACGCTGTTCCGTAATCGCCGCGCGTCAAATTCTTCAACGTTCTGAAAGACCTTTCGACAGACCCAACTATTAGCGTTCTCTCCTCTGTACCAAAATGCTCACAATCGATCGAACAATATTTTTCGACGCTCGATTGTAATTCGTTTCCATTGTGTACCGCGATACACGAATATCATTGGAGAATCGTTGCTGATGGTGGTCTGCCGAGGCCTGCCGAACTCGCCTAAGCCGCCTCGAATCGAAGCCGCAAGATCGCTCGTCTAGATCGACGATCGAGATTCCGTATTAACCTTGGGCCTCGAAGCGCCCGCATTTTTCTGGGTCAACGAAAATACCAAGCGGCTGCTCGGTCGTGGATCTATCGACGATAAGTCCTCAGAGGGCCCAATCGAATTCAACGAGATTGTAGATTCCTCGAGAAAATAGCTATCGCAGCGATTACACGGTAATCAGGAACATAGAGTTACATGGAATTACGTGGAATTACATAGAACGAATATTTTTCACGTGTGTACGTGCGGGGAAAACTCTCCCCGTTAATAAATCCGTGATATCGACTCATTCTGTCCTGTCGCGAATCCGCAGGAGTGAATTTGCTTCCGAGAAGGGAATCAGAAATCCAATTGGCCACGGGAAAATAGGATGAGCCTCCGCGTGGCTCTAGAAATTCGATTGCCGACCGGGGCAGCGGAGAGGGGGGGATTGACGAGCCGTCTGTTACTGGCGAAGTTCGGTCCGATGACGAAACTACGTTAAGAATCGGGATGCCCGTAGAAATGCTCGTTCCTCACCCTCGCCCGATATGTCCGTGCATTTTATTAATGGACACTGGGAAAAAAATAAAGAAAAAAAAAATTGCCCACAAAGAGTATCCGATAGTCCAGAGCGAAAGAAGTAACGGAAAAACACGAGTAGAAAAGTTCCAGACCCAAACGTGCCTTTACAACTCGGCTGTGTGGAAACTCGTGTCGCTGACAAGCGGGAAGCCACTAAACCGTCGCGCTATCTGTTTACGGCTCTCGCCGTTGTGTGTTCACTCCCGAATGGCTCCTCGTCGAGCTGTTAATATTCCCGCATTGGCTTCGTTCTCGTACCCTGCGGGTTGCTAATTCCCGTCGCGAGAACGAATTATAATGATTGAGAATCTTCGGAGACGCAACGATTCGGTTCTGCGGTCGAACCGGAGCTAAAATTCGTCCGAGGGATAAATCCACAAAGGGGACGTCGAGTGTGTACATCGGCGAGTTCCGACGGAACGCGAGACTCCGTGCCGTCGGACCGCTCGAGTCAGCCCCATGTCCGCGGTCTTTCTTCGTCCAGGCACGCGCTTTGTCCGCAGGCCAAACTAATTCGTCATTTATCGACCTAACTTCCCGTTTACCGAACCCGGACGAATTATCGAAAGAAAAAAAAATTAAGTACACAAAATTTTTTTTCGAAACTTTTTAATCCGAACTCTGCAGATCAGCATCTGGAGCTGTTTACTGGAGCGATAGCTAGATGAGAGGGCCATTTGACGCCGGCGGGCAGCGAGCGACGAGAGCCTCGAAGGTCGTGTACTTTGATGCCGCGCGTAAACAATCGAGCCTCGAGAGACAAAGAAATACAGGAGAGCCACTTTGCGTTATTTCGAGTATTATATTATCGAAGAATGAACAAGGAGTTCGGAGCGAAGCAAAAAAAAAAGTCTGTGTGCACGCGTAGCCCCCCCCAGACGTGTACAATACATTGCACACGACTTTTTTTTTTCTTATTTTTTTTTCTTTTCGCTTGAGAGTAGAACGGACAAAGTCATTCCGTTGGCTGGCGAACGCGTGTGCGGGCATTGAATGATGTACGAAGATATATATGTATTTATATACATATATATATACACACTCCGTTGAAAGAGGAACCTCGTAGACGAGATGTGGCGAAGAGGATCCCAGGTAAAGGGCCGACGTCCGGCGATGACACTCGATACGCTAAGACAAAGAGATCCGCTCGGGCGGAGCAAGAGGATTCTTTTCGTCTCTGTCCCATCTTTTTTTTCCTCTTTCCTTCTCCCACGAAGTCTTGAGTGGGCGAAGGAAAAATCGAAGAAAAAAAAAATCTGTCGAGTACAGCGGACGAGATTGCGAATATGCAAGCTACTCCTCTCCCTCTTCTCGCGGTCGGTCTTGTACATCTATTATCCCTTTGCTTCCTCGCGGTTGAGCACAGGCAACACAGTCACTCGAACGGACGAGGCGACCGCACTCGTGTGCTCGGACGGTACTCGGGGTACTCGAGCGAGGAGTCGAGAAGAGATGCGAGAAAAAGGTCTTTACATCCGGTGATGACGCTCGAGTGCGAAAAAAGCCGAAGAACGAAAATTCGCTCTCTTCACCAATGATAGATAAAGAATTTTTCTTCCCTCGTAAAAACCAGTAGATTTTTACGAGTCCGCGAAGGTAAAAGCTACGGTAAACGGAGAAACCGATACGTTACGGCGGTGTAGCGAACAGCGGATAGAATTGTAAATAGAACTGATTAGCGACGAAGGAGTAGAGGAAAAAAAGCGTTACGAAAACGACAACGTCACCGGGAAGTGTCGTAAAACCCGATAACATCCGAGCCGTGCCAGCGCGACGCGTTCGCCGTCGGACACTTGCGGAATGAAGAGAGCACCCGTGGACGAGTAAGCGCGTGCATACTTGGGGAGAAATTTGCCGACGGAGAGAAATGATTTCCTGGGGAAGAGGCTGTTCTACAGCAAAGAGAAATTTAGGGTAGTTTGATGGGGTAGTCGTAAGTACAACGGGCCGGATTAAGTGAGTATTCGAACGGCTCGTCGAATCCGAGGAAAACCTTGTCGAGGCAGAGCAACTTGCATCCTCTGTTTTGGGTAGTTCCATCACATTTCAAAGCTAACGCGATCGTTTTTTATCAAAGACAAATCGCGCTTATCAATTCCCGAGCTTGCGATAAAATTCCTCGGCACTGTCACGCGGTCTGCAGACGATTCTTTGACACCAGACCGACCTTCGTCGATCCTTCGATCGTGGGGGTGAAAATCACGGGTCCGTTGAATTATCGATAAACCGAAGAGATAAAAAAAACAACAACAACAACCAAGAGTTCGTGACCTCGTGGATGATTTAGGGGGGTACGGAAGATTATTTTTCAAAAATTAAAAGAAAAAATCCGTAGCTCGAATTTCCCTTACCTCTTGGTGGCATCGAGCAGGGCACCTTGAAAGGACTTGGCTCCGTGTGCGAAGACGACGACGATGATGTCGGGCAGGGCGGACTCGAGGACGGTGACGGTGATCTTGTCGCCCCTCGCGATGTTGGCCAGGGCGGACGGTCCCTCCTCGTCCGCCATATTGGTTCGTTAGAATTATTGCTCCTCTCGACTACTATGTGCGGTGGTCCGTCTGGATGACGTGAGGAGCGGCTGCGGCTGCGGCCGACGAGGCGCGGGGCGCAGGGCAAACGGGCCTCCGTCGTTGCCGCACGCACAGCTGGCACTGTTCGACTAACAGCGCAAGCGTCGAACTTCCGACACCTCAGGGAAGTAACATCGTCGCCGGGGACCCGCGCCTCCCCTCGTCAAAACCACGAGGCGCCGAAGGCATTAGATTGTTTTATTCGAAATTTTACGAGTCCCAAAAATGTCGACGATGATGTTTTTTATATAAATTCTAAAATTTGAAATTTTTTTCTTTTCAAAAAACAACATTTATTTTGCGTAATTGAAACTATAATGAATAAGCACAGTTTTGGTACTCGAGGATTTTTTAAATTGATATTTAGTGAGACAAAAGTTTTGAGTTAAAATTTAACGGATAACTATTTTCGAGATTCTTCGTTCAATTACTTTTTTGGCATAGCTCTTTTTCTTCCTCGCGCACGTTTTTAACTTGGCGATGAAGCTATCTCTCGTGCTCTCCCTCCTTCGGGCGCGAAACATTCCCCCCTCCACTGTCGGAGGATTGGAAAAATCGTCGCGAAAATCGTGCCCAACCTTCCGCGTGCTGACGAATACTGAAACATACTCGCCGTACAAAAATAAAAATACAAGGGTTGTTTCCTCCCGGCAAATCGGCTGGAGCCCTCCCGGAATATGTTTTCTTCGAATCAAATAGCAGCCTGTTCCGTCCTCCCCACTGCTTCGATCAGCTGTCTTCCTTTCTCCTCGCCGCGTCCTTCTCGGGAGTGTCTCCCTTCGAATGCAAAAACCTTGTAGCACCGACGGTCTACGATAAATCGCAAAAGGGTCGTTTCCCGCTGATCCTGTTCTATCTCATTGGGAACGGAGATAAAGCCTTACCCGAAGTGCTATTTATTTTTCCGAGCGACGAGTACATAGCCACGGCGTTGACGAGGACAGCTTGGTGGGGGGAATGCCGAGCGCCTATAGGGGTTGCACATGGAAGGGTTCGAACCCGCACTCGGTGCGGAACTGACCTGGCGCAACAGATGGACGACGCTCGCTACGGGTTTGCAATTTCTTAATTGCCGTAATTCGCTACAGCGTCATTTGGTAATCTTTTTGTTCGTAAAAATTGAACATTTTACCGAGTTCTTGAAACCTACTGTACTTTGATTACCTATATCCAATACGATCGCACGCGCATAAAATTCAATTTACTTCCTACCGGGACTCCTTTCCCAGAACCTCGTGATAAATAACTGTCTGAGAAACCATCGAAACCTTGAACTTTAACGACCCCGAAACTCGTTGACTACTCCCCACCGCTAAAGCCCGGACTAATAACGAAATATTAGCGAAACGTCCGGAGGCACAAAGATCCCTTTCTCCACGGTACATTTCACCAGAGCGAGTGTATCGAATTTCAAATTTATTGGCCTTTCCATCCGAAAAGTTGTTTGCATGCGAACTCCGGCGATGATTTCCGGCGACGATAGCCGCTTACCGATAATCTCAGAGAAGCCCGCAATAACAACAACAACAATGGTGCAAAAGTAGTGTCCGAAACGTGGTCGCCAGTAGCGTAAGCCCAGTCCCCGGGCCCACGAGGCATCGGAGAGCCCCTGGCAGCGACTCGGCGAGTCTCGTATCTGCGCGTTCGGTCGCGTGTGAGCTCTGTCGGCAGAAGCGGATCCCCGTAGTAGCCTCGCGGATCACGGGTAAGCGTTTTAACTCTTCGCACGTACGAAATTATATGTTCATCCTTTTACATAATCCGTTGCGTAATTTTGACGTTCCGTCGACGATCGGACGGGCAACAAAGTCCGGCTACCCGCGACAACGAGATAAACGCTCGTTCGTGTCATCGGTACGTCGAAAATTCTCGCTTTTTTGGTCGACTCGGAGGTTGGGCTCGGAGGGAAGAACAGGCCGGTTCCTGGCGCGAACTGGGTCGTTTCACGGGGGGCACAAACGCCTCGTTCGCGAATCGCCCCACGGTCGATACCTGCCCGTGACCGAAACGAAAACACACACTACTTTCCCGCTCGCGCTCCGTTGATCTTTCGCCTCGAAAATTTTGTTACTCGAAACCGGCGACGGGAAAGGTGCGAAAGATTTGATCGACCCGAAGTCTCTCGGAGAGCCGTCTAACGCACGGGCCTTGTGGAACGCGGTAATCGCGCGTAGCATCCCCGCTGATCGGACGCGGATCGTTAGACGACCGGAATTTTTGTTCCGCCAACAGCAGTATATCGGTAGACACTGCGGTGTAGGCGTTCGCATTATACACGGGGAAAATTAAAAAATTTCCTTAATATCGGTGCTTCATTAGTCGTAACTTTTGGTCAGGGAAGAAATTACAATTTGATCTGAGAAAAAATTATAATTCGGTCTGGGGAAGAAATTATAAATTTGTCGGGGGAAGAAATTATAATTTGGGCAGGGAAGAAACTATAATTTGGTCTGAGAAAAAATTTTAATTTGGTCATGAAAAAAATTATAATTTCGTCAGATAAAATCTGGGAAAGGTCGGGAAACTTGCGCCGTTTTTAGTAACACGACCATGGGCCGTCGACGAGGATAAACGTTTCTCCGTCTCGGTTTCGAGAAACTTATTTAATTTATTTTATTTTTCTCACGAACGAAGCGTGAAAGGTCCGATCGATAATTCGCAGTATCGGCACGTTCTCCGATTTCGAAACGATGAAGGGTTTCTCTCTGTTGAATGTCGTCCAGCTTAGCTCCACCGGGACAACAAGAACGAGGCCGTTATTCGCCGAGCGTTTGGAATGGCCAACGAGAGAATCGACCTGTCGAAACCGCTCTGGGATCAGAGCACTTTCATTGGAAGATGGAAACACTTCGCCTGGGTTACCGATCCAAGATCTTGCCTCGTTTCGGAGGACGAGCTCCTAGCTGCGAAAAAATTGTGCGAAGAATATAGGTGAGCGTGATAAACACGACCGGGGGGGGGGGGGGGGAAGTAATGTTTTTCTCACTGCAGCGAGACGAATGGAAGTGCGTTGCGTATATTTAAAGTTTTCCGTAAGAGCGATCCGTGTTATCTCGATACGATTCGTAACGAAGGAGGGAGGAGGGCGGGGCAAAACGAGCCAGCGGAAGATTTGGTAAAAATGGTCCGTTTTGCCCCCCCTCTTCTCTAATAGTGTTTATATTTGTACCGATAAACCCACAAAGTTGCTCGGCTCGCCTGCTGAGAGACGTTAAACAGAGTTTAGTGAGTAAACAAGAAGACGAGCAAGGACGACCGGTACGTCCAAGGTCTCGTATCTAATATTAACTTTCCATCTTCCTATTGTCTCCGAAGAGTGACGCCAAGGTTCTCGAGCGAGTTTTGCACTGTCCCTACCGTGATAATAACGTATCGCAGAATTTTGCATCGAGCTCGTCGGCGAAGTCGTGACGCAACGAGTTTCGCAACGGCAACGAAAATATTCGAGTAAATTTGCCTGATGCAGCGAAGTAGACTTCACGGTAAAAAATAAATGAAACACCAGTCCCGAGATAACGATCCTATCGCCAGATAAATCCTCGATCTAATTTCTTATTTTTGTATTATAATTTATTTTTTTTCGTCAACCAATATTTCTGGTATTATCGACGACGATAAAAAAATGCGAGACTCGGTTCTCCGTCCCGACCCACGCGACTTCCGTTTCATTGACCTTGCCCGATGACTCACCATGGGTCTCGCGTTGCAGGCTTGGTAAGGAGCCAGCGGGAACGACCTGGGAGCAACTTAAGCGCGCCAAGAATCTGTACGAGTCCGCTTTTCATCCGGACACCGGTGAACTGCAGAATGTATTCGGTCGAATGTCCTTTCAGGTACCGGGTGGCATGGCCATCACCGGTGCGATGCTGCAGTTTTACAGGTAAAATTTTTCATCTCGATGAACAATCTCGAATGTAAATAACAATAATAATAATCGTATCATAGTAGATTTTTCATTATAAATTCGTCAGGACCACGACGGCGGTGGTGTTCTGGCAATGGATGAACCAGTCCTTCAACGCCCTCGTTAATTACACGAACAGAAACGCCAACAGTCCGATAACGACGACGCAGCTCGGTACGGCATACGCGAGCGCGACGACCGCGGCCATGCTCACCGCCATAGGATGCAAAAGTTTCTGGCAAAAACGTGCCAATCCACTGATGGCGGTAAGTTCTGTGACGATCGATCGAAACCCCACAATAGGAAAAAAAAAGCTTCAAACTAAACCGCATATTTAATGCAACGTCCAGAGATACGTGCCATTCGCTGCAGTGGCCGCGGCGAATTGCGTCAACATACCTCTGATGAGACAAAACGAGATCGAGCATGGGGTCGAGGTGTCCGACGAGAATGGCAATAAACTCACGAAATCGAAGGTAGGACAAAAAAAAATTGAGCGAGACGAATTGATGCAGAGAAATTAAACGGCGCGACTTCGAGCTTGGACGAGTCTCAAAAAATGCGCCGCAACAATGTTGCAAGGCGCGCTCGTGCAATGTTTCAAGGAGTGACCTTTTTTTAGATCGCCGCTGTTAAGGGTATCAGCCAAGTAACAATATCGAGAATCATCATGTGCGCACCCGGCATGCGTAAGTATAGTAGTGGGTTGTGTAATCTGACCTCGCGATACATTACCGGCCACTCGAGCCGGACGTTTATGGGGTGACCGGGGAAACGTTCATGGACAGAATTTTTTTCCCCCGCAAACAGTGATTCTTCCTCCTATAATGGCGAAGCTCGAGAAGTTCCCTTGGATGCAGAGGATCACGTTCCTTCACGCACCGTTGCAAGTGTTGATGGTCGGCTGTTTGTGAGTCACGTCTCCGTAACTGTTAACGAAAAAAATCTTGTACAATTTCGCAGATGAGTTGCAAAACGAATAATTTTTTTCAGCCTCTCCTTTATGGTGCCAACGGGATGCGCGCTGTTTCCACAAAATTGGTAAGTAAACGTGCAACGCACGATCGATGAGAGACAACATTGACGGAAAATGTATTTTGCAGCTCAATCGCTTCGAGCACTCTTCAACGCTGGGAGCCGGAAAATTACGAAATCCTCGTGAAGAATTGCCCGAACGGCAAGGTACCTACGCACCTGTACTTCAACAAGGGCCTCTAAAGTGGTACTGACTGGCTCGGGAATAGTTAAAGTTCCAGACGAACGGACGATAATCTGCATTTCACGCAAGCGGTATTTATTTAGGCAAACGGAGCTAAAAAAAAAAGATGGCGCGGATTATAGCACAGCCAAATTTTGACTGTTAGAGAGTGAGATAAAAGAAAGCAACACGTTCGTACTGTAGCGTTCGATACAATGTGCTGTGACCTTAACTTATTTTACTAACTAAACATGGGTAATCTCAATGCTACGGGTTAGTCTATGACAATATCAAAGGGTTGTACAAGGTAGGATACAACATGGCTTCTTCGTGTTTTTCGTTGAGACGGCCAAGCAATAATTTACTTAAACTCAAAATGCTCAGCTCAGTAATGTTTTTAAAGTAACGTGTAATTTTTAATTTTACCACCGGCGAAAGTTCCGATCACAGAAATCTCTTACACGTTGAATTATGTGTGTACATTTTTTTCCGATGTGCGAATCGGGGGTACATCGATCCGGACGAACTCCAACAACGATCGATCGATCTGTTATATTTTAAGGATACTGCCATGTATATTTTAGTAACTTAATTCGAAAATACAAAAATGTGTCCTACATTTGTGTTGTACGTTTTTCTTTTGATGTTCTAAATATTCGGTCGCGAGGGAGCTGGTTGGGAGGGTTGCGGCACGTAACCGATTCTCTCCTGTATCTCGTTCTGAAGAATCTTTCCCGTCCATGACGGTGTATTGTTGAAGGACGATTTCTCCGAGGACTTTTTAGCGTCGCGCTCTTTCCTTATGACTTCGTACTCTTGCAAGTCGTCGAGCCGCAGTTCTATTCTCGTCGGACTGCGTCTTATCATGTTGTCTGCGAAACGAGATAATCAAACGACTTTTTAGTACCGAGCGAAAAATGAAGAAAACAAAAAAATCTTATCTCGAGGCGCCACGCGATACGCTCCTGAAGCGCGATCCAACATGGCGGCCTAAACCCGAATAGACGAATGCACAGAATATTTAACGAATAATATTCTTTCAACAACAAATTGCCATGCGACCGAACGAGGCGTCGCTCGATAAAATGATAACGCTCAATGAGAAACGATCGGACGATCGTCAAAATATAATAGGGAAATCGATAAATGTTGAATGGAAAAAAACGTGGCTCCAACGGGGCCATTTAGTCGCTGTAAACACGCATCCGATCGACCGCTTATATTTTCATTAAAATCGACGTTACAGCGTGCACCTACCTCCGGTTAATTGTATATAATAGAATAACGAGGTATCCGCCGAGGAAACGACGACACGAGAGGATGCTTTACTTGGAAGATTATGTCGAAAGTACGTAAAAATCGTAGGGAGCTATTGTCAATGAGCCCGTACACGTCCCTTCGGGGACAATACTAACCCTACCGAATTACAATATACCACACTGGCGCACGAAATTCTTGTCTCGAGCCTCGTTCGATCCGTCAGGGTCACGCTATCGTCGATATGTTCTTGAAAAATGATTTTATCTTTGTTCGACAACCAATTTTAGCATTTTTTGTCGCATGTACCCGATTGTCGGATTTACCTAAATTTTTAGGTTAAACGAATGTGTTTTTTTTTCTCGTCCAACCAATATGTGAATTTTTGTAGACACATTTTTCGATAATGATCGTCAGTAGCGATCTTTACGTGTTCTGTTTTGTCGATTCTTTGACATTGACACGCTCGCACGCGACTCCGGACTTTCCTTATTTCGCATTCGCCGTGCCATAAGGCAGCAACGGTTTCTGATTTTACTGAGTTTCGCTGCGTCCCTTTGCAGTGATCGAGCATCTCCCGCAAGAGTTGAGGGACCGTTTCACCGAAATGAGAGAGATGGACTTGGGTGTACAAAGTGAGAATTTTGATAATATCTCTGACCTATCGCAACCAACGAAACGACGTGCTATAATATTTCTCGTGCTTTGCTTCAGACTCGATGGACAGTTTGGAGAAAAAAGTAAAGACGTTCTTCTCCAACGCAAAGAAAATGAAACCCAGCGACAAGGAGGCAGAGTACGAGACTATAAGAAAAGAGTATTACAAGACGCTGGAGGACGCGGATGAAAAAGTGCATCTGGCCAATCAGATGTACGATCTAGTCGATAGGTATTTGAGGAGATTGGATCAGGAGCTGCACAAATTCAAGATGGAACTGGAGGCGGACAACAAGGGAATAACTGAGATATTAGAAAAACGTTCGCTGGAGCTTGACCAGCCACCCACGAATAGTAGCCAAAAGGAGAATCGTTATAGTTTTACATCCAGCAGGTCTCGCGACAATCATAGTCACTGTAAGTTCCTCTTCGAAAAGTTCGATCTTCCATATATTTTATACATTTTTTATGTGCGCGTTTATTGATTTTCTCTCGAGGACAAATTTTCGTACCTTCACCGGCATTCTGCTGATCGTCAAAATTGATTTCAGCACGAGCGGAAAAGAGGCGAGACTCGAATGCTTCCTCGGCGTCGGTTGAGAAGCGACTGGCCGTAGAAAAAGTTTCGTCGAATCTTCCGGAGTCACGTCCAGCCTCGGCGAATTCGGGACCGATAATAGCGCCGACTAGTCTGCCGCCCACACCGACAGCGATCGCGAATTCGGTGGGTTCCGTTAGCTACAATCTCGGTCATATCGGAGCAGGTGGAAACGCCATTGCAGCGGCGGCCTCGCAAGCCATCGCCGCGACGCAGCAGATGCAGCAGGGCCGACGCACCGCCAGTCTCAAAGCCAGTTACGAGGCCATCAACGTTCACGCGTCCGAGTTCAGCCGCGAACTTGCCGGTGCCGCTCAGACTGCCATCGCAGCGATTCAGGAGACTACGAAGAAACACAAGAAGTGAGCAATTCGCTGGCATTCGACTGAAATTTTAACATCACACGATTAATTTCCTAACGGTCTCAATGAAACTTTTTTTATTTAAAAAAAATAAAATGTTATCGCCCTTACAGAAAAGTCACGACTGCCGTCCCGAGCTCGAGTGTCGTGAGCACGGCTGTGCAACAGCCGGTCTCGCCACCGGTGACCACTGCCGCCGCAGCGATCACGGATCCCGACAATCCCGATTGGACTTACGATCCGAACGAGCCGAGATATTGCATATGCAACCAAGTATCGTACGGCGACATGGTCGCTTGCGATAATTCGGATGTGAGTTCTTTAGCTTGCTTTCTCAATATACTCAACCTCGTTAACGACGATCTGTATGTTATGATTATTTTTTTTTTTTTTTTTTTTCTTTCCAGTGTCCATTCGAGTGGTTCCACTATCCGTGCGTGGGTATCACGGCACCACCGAAAGGCAAATGGTACTGTCCCCAGTGTACATCTTCTATGAAGAGACGCGGGGGACGAAAGAACTAGAGAACCGTTCGCCGATTAAACTTCGAAACGTAATAACACGAGGAAGCAGCATCGCCCACTACCTCTTAGGGACTGTCCATTGAGTGTCGACTTAGTTAGGGCGTCGTAAGCTCTGATTTTATATGAATTTTTAATTGTGTTTATATTATCATTTAAACCGTAACGCCACTCGACGTTTCCTTTTTTTATCATACTTCGTCGAGCATAGAGAACGGCGTCGCAGTTTCGAATCAAGTTTGAAATGCAAAATATTAGGCGGAAACAAACAATTTTTTCGAGCAAATATTCGATCTGTCGGAATATATTTTCTTTTTTTTGTTAACCAAGTTTTTGGTGGAGCGAGCGACATTATTAGATACACGGGCTACGACATAGCAATGTCCCGTGAGAATAATCGTTGAATACGAGTTCGAGACTCGTCCGGAGTCGGAAGAGCGCGCAATCGTTTTTTTCGCGGTAAAAACTCCGACGTTCCGAGTTTTAGCTAGTTTCTACGGTTTACCTTAACACCATAATAAAAGGAGTAAAAGCCATTTTTTTCGCTTCGTTTTTCATCGATTTCCGCAAATGATCGTCGAATCAACGTCTTTTTGCCTCATCTTTATTTCTATCTCTCGTGGATTAATCTCGGGCTCGGTAACGAGAGAACTGCGGCATCGTCTTAATGAAAATACGTGTTTCTTCTCCATCCCTCGTCGTTCGTCTCGGACGCGCTTAGATAATCCTCTCGAGGGACGAACTATAAAAAAAAATAAAAAAAAATTGAAAATGATAGTCCCGAATGTCCTCCGCAGGCTTTCTCAATCGAGTGAATAAAGAAGAGTACGCTGAAAAAAAAAAACAAAGATACTAATCGAAAGTCGAAGGAAATTGTATACTCACGTCAATGTATAATAAAGCGAACGATGCCGAGGCATTCCGAGCTCCTTTCTTTTCAAGCGATCTTCGCAAATCATCCCCGAGGTCGGGCGGCGATTCAAGCCGGGGCCAATTGAAACATACGCGGGTAGAAAAGAAAACGATGGCTTCGCGCTCGTGCAGACGGAGAGTCGACGAATCCGATCCCTACAGATCATCGTACGATCGTTCCTACTTTTACGAGAACGTCGTCGATCATCCCTTGATGCACGTTCGGGTCACGCGGAAAGCCCGAGAGGATCTCAGAGTACGAGATCCCGTGGTGCTTGCGACCCTGGAGTCCGTCAGCCAAGCCGCATTCACACCGAAGTACCTGCAGGGCCACGACTCGACGGATTTCTGCCGAAGGTCATCGGACTCGTCGAGACCAACACTGAAGATCCTGCACGAGAGATACGTCGACGATCCTCCGAGGCCGCTGAAACACGGCTCGACGACGACCGGTATTAATTCCCACCGTATCACCGATATCTTCCGGACATCATTTTTTTTTCCTACACAATAATCCCAACCGAACGAAAATTCGACCGAAGGATGCGCCTACGTTTCGCCGAAAAAACCTCACGAGCCCGTGACCTGGAAGCATCGGAGTCCCATCGAGGAATTCACCGTCCCGATCTCTTCTCACTGCAAAGAGGGTTTGCCCTCGTTTTCGCCCAACGAATCGGGCTACGGCAAACATCTGGATCCCTACGCGAGCACGAGCCAGCTGGCGCACTGCAGCTTCAGCGAGGATCAGCAGAACGGCGTCGCAAGGAAGAACGTCACGACCTTCTACGACACGCTCGGGCTGCCGAAGAACCGGGGCTTCGGTCCGAAGAAATCCGAGCCGTTCGGCTCTTACTTTCACCGCGACGAGGCAACTCCTCACAGGGTGCATCCGAGGAGCGTATCAAGGGTGCCGTTCTCCGGAAAAGTCAGCACCTACACGACTCATTACGATTCCGTTCCGTGGAACCTGACGCACGTCGAAGAGGAAATAATTTTCCCCGCTGTTCATAAAACGTTCGACTATGCGTCCTACTGCACCGAGCAGTGCCACGTGGGAACCGGATGGCCGGTTCGAGGCTCCGTGGACATCGGCACCGTACCAGGAATTTACTGAGACACCGGCGAAATTTCCTCCGCAAGGCTGAATCGCTTAAAAAAAAAAATAAAAAAATGTCTCTCGAGTAATTGACGGAATAACAACTGAGCGGTGTGTCGAATTTTTAATCACGATAAACCTCTTCGCGAAAGAACCTCACGTTGAATTCTCCTGAAAAATCAGCACCTGGACGACTCATTACAATTTCGTTCCGACGAATTTGATGCACGTGGACGAAGAAATTATTTATCCGCCGTTTACAAACCGATCGACGATGCGTTCCGTTCGAGGAACTCGCTGAGACACCGGCAAAATTTCCTCCGCAAGGCTCACTCGCTTGTACGATTGTAAAAAAAAAAGAAATAAAACTGGACTGTCGATGCATTGACAGATCGCCAACCGATCGGAGTGTCAAAAGATTTTAATCACGTTTAACTTCTCGGCCAACCGTGACGAAATTTTACCGTGTGGATGGACGGATGGAGTTATTTCGCGAGGTCAATGTCGAACGCGAAGAACCTCGGGAGTGACGGGACAGACAAAGACGTGAACGAGGAGCGAATCAACGTCGACGAGCCTCTGTGGAGCCAGGACAGTTATCTCGGACGATGGAGACACTTCGCTTTTGTGACGGACGTTCGAACGATTTTCGTGAAAGAGGAAAAGTTTCACGAGGCCAAGATGCTCTGCGAATTATACAAGCGAGTTCGATAAATGTTCCGTAAATGGATTTATATCGAAGGAGTAATCTTCGCCGCTTCGTGCATACAGAGCCGGTACGGACACCCCCGGAACGACGAGGTCGGACATCGTTTGGGCCAAGAAGCTTAGAGACAGCGCCTTTCATCCTGACAACGGGGAACTCATGAACGTCATTGGAAGAATGTCCTTTCAGCTACCGGGGAATGTCTTCCTGACTGCTGGGATGCTGAAATTTTACAAGTAATCTCTTCTTCGAGAGCTGTGTAGTTTTTTTTTTTTATGGCCGTCTTCGATGTCTCGTTTTTAACGACCGGCGTCGAAACCTTCAAGAACCGCGACGGCCACCGTGTCGTGGCAGATTCTCAATCAGGCGTTCAATGCGACCGTAAACTACACGAACAGAAACGCAGCCGCCGTCGACGAGGCCGAGGACACCGAGAGGATAAAGCAAGCCTTCGCCGGAGCGACTGCAGCGAGCTGCGTCGCCGCCCTGAGCTTCCGCAAATTACTCTCCACCAGGGGAACTCTCGCAGCGGTTTGTTTTATTCGATATCCGCGCCGACGGAAGGAAGAAAAACTATAGAAGGAAATGTTTGACCATCAGAGATGGGCGCCGTTCTTCGCCGTGGCGGTCGGCAACATGGTCAATCTACCGATAATGCGACAACTCGAGATCCAACGAGGAATTCCGGTATCGGCGTTCGACGCGGAAAAATCGCCGGTAATGAACTCACGGGTCGCCGCCGTTAAGGCCATTTCCGAGTGCGTCACCAGTAGAATAGCCATGGCCGCGCCGGGAATGCTTCTGATTCCCGTTATAACTCGTCGATTCGAGCCCTACTGTTTCTATCAGATGAGGCCTTGGGTCGGACCGGCTATCGAAATCGGCATGGTCGCATTTTTGTGAGTAAATTGGTTCGTTGATCTCCTCCGGCGTTTACCGAATACCTTCCACCCATCCTCTCGCTCTTGTTCAGCCTTCTGTTCATGATTCCAACGGCGCTGGCAATATATCCGCAGAGAAAGTAAGTCGACGAGAAAAAAAAATTAAACTTTCCGATCTTCGAGATCATAATTTGTTTTTCTTCACTCCCGAGTTCGTTGAACCCGGAGCTGTTGAAGCTGAGAGTCACGGAGTACGAGGAGTACAGCCGGAGAGTCAAGGATTCGGGACCGGAAGTGCTATACTACAACAAAGGCCTCTAAGGATCCATGATTATTATAATTAAAATATGTAAATTTTATTTCTCGTGTAAAAAAAAAAGAAGTAAACAAATGTCGATTAACATAAATAATATTTATAACGAGTTTTATGTAATTATATACAAGCGCCGTTGTGTGTGTTTCTTTTTTTTCTGAGAATCACCGAGTGTCCTCGCAGTTGTGTCGCGACTGAATAAAGCAGTTTTACGATCGCACCGATGTTATTTTTAATTGAGCGTAACACTTTTTTTTTTACCTCGCTTGAGGAGGAATAGAGAGTGAAATTTTAGGAGATTTTTTTTAGCTACCAATATCTTGGGCTTTTTTTTATCGACGTCGAGATCTCAATTCGATCGAATCGAGTCGACGCGCTGCTGTTGCTCGTCGAGTAGCACCGAAGCCTCGCACATAATTCTCGCGCTCGTGCGGACTAGAAACATTAGCTGATACTCGTCGGTGACGGTGAGAGGCGCCCTCGTTCTGACCAACGCGTGAAGAACGTTGGCCCTCTCGAGATCGAGCCATCGCTGAAGAACCACTTCCCTCTCCCTTACGACTCCGAGACTCGCGTCCGACGGTCCCCAGAGAGAAAACTCCAAAACTGACTTCACCTGTTCGCATAAAATAAAAACAATTAGAATATTTTAAATTTGGCTAAATATATTATTTTATTATATTTTTAATGTTTTTAAAAATAATTCTAGCGGTATGTTTTCATTTATTTTACCTGCGAAAGAGTAACGGCTCGTTCGCGCATCAACAATTCGCGTATAACGGGCAGTTTGCCGCCGAGTCCGAGCTCTTGAAGAGCGACGAGAGCGCATTGGCACAGGGAGCCTCTCTCCTCGTCCCGGTCATCGCCGGTGTCGACGTTTAGACTGAAAGTACATTGTAAATTATTATTTTATCATTTGCTGGAATAATTTATTAATTATTTTTAATTCCGCAAAAACCGTTCCTCACCCTTGAAGCAGATAGAGCCTGTAACACGCGTCCTTGTCCTCGCGACACAGCACCACGTTGCCGAGATTCTTTGGCGCCTCCTCGATTCCCCGCGCCTGAAGATTCTTCAGAGCGTTTACGAACTGCAGAAGTACGAAGCAAGACTCCCGGGTCCATCCGTCGGTTTTTTGGTCCCTGGATATCTCAACCGCGAACGATTTAACCGTGTTCACTTGCATGCGTGCAAAAACGGATACGGATGCTGTATAGCAAAAAAATTAAAATTAAACGAACGATTAAATTCAATTAAATTAAATTAAAAGCGATGAATCGTCCGACGATAATTACCGTCCACGTCTTTTCGGCCGGCAAAGCATTTCAACGATATTTTCTCCGGCACTACGTCGACGAACTCGGCGATCGGTGCCAGACAGAATTCTTTTCGCGAAACGGTCATCGCGCTGTCGAGGGCGAGGCACACGGTGACCGGATGTTCGTTCCACACGCCGGAGGAGAACACTTTTTTTCCCGAAACGATGAGGCTCTCGGTGTCCAAGTCGAAGTCGTTCAAACGTGGATTCGCCGTCTTGAGACTTCGTAAATTAGCCGGGATAGGGGTGGATTGATTCAACTGAAATAAATAAATAAATAAATAAATAAATAAATAAATAAATAAATAAATAAATAAATAAATAAATAAATAAATAAATAAATAAATAAATAAATACATAAATAAATAAATAAATAAATAAATAAATAAATGGGACGTCGATTAATTCGATTGAATAATTTCGAGCTCGTAAAAGAAGGCTCGCTTGCCACAGCCAATTCCTGCGACGGACAAGAAATTGGTGGCCTCGACCATTCAATTGGTCAGTTCAAGCTACCGGTTCGCAAACAATTAATTTATCGAGCCAACGAATTGTCAGTAAAATCGCACCCTCTCGAGCAGCTGGGCGAGAGCTTCGTGGTTCGCGACGATAACGGCACCGTAATTGTCCTCCAGGCTTCGATGAACGATGCTCCTTCCCCTTCGCTGCCGGACGCGGTTCATTCCGAACTCTTCCTCCTTCGCCTTCCAGTCCTGATCGTCCTCGGGACCCTGGCAGTAATAAAGTTGGACGTTAAACACCTCGTATATACCCAACGCAATTTATAATTCAGTGGCGAAACGTCGAGCGTTGGCTCGTGAAACGACACGAGAAATCTAATTAACGAAACTCGCCTCGTCACCGGTGTAAAAGCTGTACGGTGCGTACAGCTCGCTCTCGGTCTCGCTGCCGCAGTACGGAAGGGACGTTGATCTCATGAACGTCGGCTGATGATACTTGAACTCCCCGCCGCACGGATCCAACGCGCTGCTTTCCGACTTCCGTTTGCAATTCGACCTGCTGCCTCCGCCGAGACCGTGCCGGAGCTCCAAGTTCGAATCGCACTCCGGGGAACTCGATAGACACTCGTAAACGTGACTGTCATTCGAGGTCTGTTGAATATTAAAAGAAATGCGTATACATGTCATTTTTTGTTTTAATTTTAAATTCTAAAATCTATAATCTATACTCTATAAATTCTACACTCTATAAATTTTTATATAAACAAGTACACATTTATTCCATTCTATGGGCAACATTTGTTAATGGTTGAATTTTGGGTCGCGGAACGAAATTTATTCAATTCTATATGTATGGTATAATTTTTTTTATTTTTTTATTTACCGGTGAGTCGGAAGTGGGCGTCCTCATGGAATCAGGTTTTTCGTAGTCCCGAATTCCTATGTCGCAAGGCACGTTGCGTTTCTTCAGTGGTGGCTGGAGAATGGTCTGGTCCCTCATGCTGGCCGTCCTCTGGGGCTTAGACGGGGCCAGGGCGCTTCTCACCTCACCTGTAACATCCTCCGCTGCTGCAGGCCCATACGCCATTCGTCAAGCGCCACAGTGTTAGTACCACAAGACACAAGGCATTTCACAGGCGATCTCTACCGTTTTACTTTTACAGCTGCGCTCTGGATTTTGGTTTCGCTTTGAAGAAACTTTTATTTATTTATTTTTTACATTCTTTCAACGTGCCAGACGAAGAATAAACTAGCGCTTATCGAGGTGTTACGTACCTAAGCGTACGCACGCTGCGGACCGCGTTCAGAGACATTGCGGAACGTACAACCCGGCGTTCGAGTACACTCGCGACATTTGTTTAATTTGTTTTTTTTCCAACGTTCACCGTTTTTTTTTTTTCAATTTGAAGATTTAAATCACGATGAAAAATTGCCGAATCATCGACGAAGATACTCCAAAGGTTCTCCGATGAACGGGACTCCGTTAGTTAATTTTTTTTTATTTATTTTTAATCTTCATACGCTCAACCGGTGACGGGACGTGTCGGATATCCTGACTCGCAAAAACAGCTCACGCGTTAGGAATTCCGATGGGACGGTATCACGATGCCGAAATGGTAGTAGCGTTGCATATTTTTTTTTTTCGATTCATGCAGCGTTAGTCGCGCGCTACCCATAGCTGCAGCGAATTTTGATGAGCGCGCGCGCGCGCGCGCGGATGAAACGAGCGAGCAACGAATTTTTCTCTTCGCATTGACGAACGAGAGAGGAGAAAAAAAATGAATAGATCGTTGGCCGAAAAATAAAAAGAAAGTAATAAACAAGAATGTAATTCAACGACTTCGTTTCAGACATTTTTTTTTATTTCAGAAAACACTCCACTGGATCTGGATTACAGGCGTCTTTCTTGCGAGTAGTTTTTTCTTTTCTTTTTTTCATTAAAAAATTTTACAAATACGATTCTAGCCTAGCGAGACGCAGATGGGCTTCACCCGTCCGTCGCTGAGTCTACTGTAATACATTCTATACTAGTGAATCGATCGATTAAACAAAAATTCGAAAGCTAATTCCGTAAGCTACTTTATTATGGAAATTAATGAAGCAACGAGTTCGAAGCGGTGCGAGCACGGCGTATCACAGGATGACTCGAGGAGCTCATTGCCGGTCCTCGACGTTCATATATATATATATTTATCAGTTGAAAAAAATAACATAAATTCAAGTCGTTAATTAACGTGAAAGCAATCCGTTTCTAATTGAAAAAAAAAATTAAGTAATAATTGATCTTCGGCGATACGAAGAAATCGTTGTTAAAAGCAATATATATGGCTCTGCGAATCGTTTATCAAGACTCGGTCCGACGCTCCAGCGTATTAGTAAAAAATCATCAACACAACGGGTACAATAATTATTATTTAAAAAAAGAGAGAAAAAAGAAACGTAACGATAAAAGGAGAACGTAGAGAGAAACATACTGTAAGTTTGTTTTAACGATATTAAGAACTAGTGACGATATTAACGATTATTATTATTATTATTGTATTATCAGTTCGTCCTGGCTTGCAAGCTTAAGCAGGCGCGAGTATCGTGTGAGCATGGCTGTTACATTATAGATATTTATATATATATAGTATAGATACTGTATGTGGTATTTATGATATGATGTGTGTACGTAAATGGCCGCTTTTATATTTTTTATTAATTAGAAAAAAAAACGAACTCTCGGTTATTATTAGTTACACTGTATCGGCCGGAACTTACCGAGATTCGCGTAAATCGAGTCGGATGCCGAGGGGCTACCGGCCGGTTGCCAGGTTTTCGTGAACGCTGGCTTTTCCGAGCGGGGCGGTAGTTTCCCGTCGTTGCGCGGTGGAGGCGGTCGGGACGGTTTGCTCGCTGGGTCGCCGAGTCTCGTCCACTCGTCCTGGGACTGGATGTTTCTCGGAGGTGGTGGAGGCTTGCTTGGTCTTCCTGCTGAAAACAAATCAAACGAAACATTATTTTTAATTCACTATTTCCAATACATTTTTTAAGTTATCAATGAATTATAAATTAATTAAGTCGTGCGGATACTCGAAAACCTACCAACGAACGAGCATTCGTTGGTAGCTTCGTTAGATATTTCTTAAGTAAACTGACCAGCCGCTTGATGAGTTCCCGGCGACAGTGGAGGATTCTCCGTCGTCGAGTCGGTCACGTCGTCGCCGTTCATGGAGATTCTCTCGTGTCGCAGAACTTCGACGGCCGCGCCGTCCAGTTCCAACGGGTGTATGATCTCCAGTCGGGGTTTCGGCTGGGGGGTCGTGGGTATCTCGTCGAGCCTCGAGCCAGTCGCCCCGGCCGCGGTCATGTCGACGTCCTTCCTCGTGCCCATTCTCAGAAGCCTCTTCAGCGAGAAGCGCGGTCTGCTCTTCTTTTTCTCCTCCGCCTTATCCGGAGTGGCGAGACTGCCCTGCGACAACGATATCGTTCGTCGCGGTGCCGGTTCCGGCGCTGCCGGATGAACGCACGGATCCGGTGCCTCGCACACGGCCTTTCTGAACTTCGGACTGCAGGAAGAAGCCCTCTCCCGCTTTTCCTTCTCGCGCACGACAGGCGAGTCGGACTTCAGGTTCGCCGCGGCTGGATTCCTGGCGAACATCGACGCCGGAAGCTCCTCCGTCGGTGTCGCCGGAGGTTTCGGCGCCATCCTCCTCTTGTTCGGCGAACGGATCAACTCCGCGGTCGCGTCCGATGATATCTCACCACGGACGTCGTCTTCGAAGCCCTGATTCCCATCCTCGCTGTCGTTGGGACTCGAACCCCCCAGATTCAAGGGCTCCGGCTTGTCTCTGGAAATCGATGACGGACCGCCGGTTCTTCGATCCGAATACTCCGAAGTCCCGTTTGCCTTGAAGACACTCGTTGCTGGTTCTCCGGTGGCGTCCGAAGACCTGCCAGCTGCTATTTGACTGTCCACCTTTTCCTGGGAACTCGACCCAGTCTTTCCCTGATCGCCATCGATGGCCAGCGGCGTCGGGGGAATGAAGTAACCGGCGCTGAGTCTGGCTGCAGCTTCGTTGATCGTCTTTCCTGGATTATGACTCTGGCTGGAGGAGTTCTTCACCGAGGGAGGCAAAACGTATCCTCCGGCGTGACTCTTCATTGTGGCCACCGAACTTGGACTTTTCGGTGCTATCACAGGTTTCCCCGGCAAGGAACTCGGCTTCTGCGGTACCGCGGGTTTTACTTTCGTCTCACCGTGAAGAAACGACGTTATCGGCTCAGGCACGAGCGTCGACGATCGCGTCTCGGAGGCAACTGGAGGCCTGTTGTTTCGACAATTCCTCGAGTCGATTGGCGGGAGGCTCCTCGGTAGGGCGGGCGGTTCCGTGATCTCCTCCTCGTCAGCCTTGCCGTCCGGTTCGCCGGCGTGCTCGCGACTCTCCTCGAAGGAGAATCTACGATTGGACAACAATATCGGCTCCGGTCCGGCTTCGCCCTCGACCGTTCGCTCGTCTATGCTGGCTACGATCTTAGCTCGATCCGCGGCCGCCGGGACTTCGATCTTATTGACGTCCTTTCCCTTCGGACTCGTCGGTGGCTCAATCTTGTCGTCCGGTTTCTTTGGATCTCCACTCGGTACGAGGCGGGAATCAAAAATCGTGGAATCGGGGTTCTCCGGCCTTCGGTCCGGTCCAACTTCCGGTCCCGCGACCTTTGTGGCTCTCGTCGCCGTGTAATCGGACTTGGACGAGTAGGTAAAAGTCTGCAGCGCTACTTTGGGTTTTTCGCTCTCGGGTTTTTTGATAGCGGGACAGCGGGATATCGAGGCGGCGCGCTTCTCGGGTGTCCGAAGCTTCGATCTCTCGTCGCAGGTTCTTTGATCCGAGAGTTCGGCGCAACCGGTCAAGGCGTCGCTCTTCTGAATAACGGATATTAGGTTGCTGGACGTTATCAGTGGCATGTCGACGATTTTGTGCAGGCCGCTGTCCCCGTCGCTTTTCGTGTCGATGGCGGGCCTCTTGTTGCTCGAAGTCGACTTGCTCAGGTTCTTCGACGCCGTTTCGGTTTTTTCCGATTCCTGCTTGCTCGACGAGACGACGTCCTCCTGCTTGGTTTTCGTCGGGGCCGACGAGCCGCTTCCCGGTTTTCGGTCCAAGGGTCTCTTCGCGGTCGGCAGAGTGTCGTCGGCTCCGAAGGGCGTCACCGAGACCAGGAGCGTCTTCTTCTTGCCCTCGGAATCCTTCTGGACCTTGCCCAGCATCAACGAAGCGAACGATTTCGCCGCTTTCGCCTCGGCGTTTCCGCTATCCGAGAGATTCGCCGTCAGGGTGTTGAAGTTCGTGTTCGCCCGGGTGAGGTTCCCCAGGGCGCGATCGTCCTCGCTGTCCGGAACGTCGTCCTCGGGACGGCTCGGCTCCGCTAGCTCGAAACTCTCCGGGTCGTCGGACTCGTTGTTCTCCTCGCCGTCGGAAAAATCGTTGCCACCGTAGCCGATCACCTCGGTAAGGGCGTCCAGGAATACGACGTTCTTCCGTCTCCCAGCTCGGCAGCTCGTCCTCCCCCGGAGGATACTCTGAAAACGAAAATGGCAAAACCACTCTTAGCGCAAGGTTTCTTCGGCGAAGTGGCGTCTGGAAAGTTCAGACCTGGTTCTCTCCCGCCGGTAAAACGTGTTCGCCTTGTACCTCGCCGGTCGATCGAGGGCAACCGAGTAAAAGCGTTAGCGTGTTAACGCAACGGGCAGACATTACGAAAGAGTTTTTCGAGTTTGCGTCCCGCGATACATGACCTGGACAAATGGTGTTTCGGGGACGCGAAGGAAACTCGCGCGGTGCAGCGGCCCGGACGGGAAAAAGTTGGAAGACGTCCCCAGGTGGGGGATTAATTTCTATCGGTGGTTTTTCTTTTCCTTTCGACTCCGGTTGCCGACTGGGAAAGCGAACTTCGGAGCGAGCAATTTTCTTCGAGATCGTATCGTTTTCCCAGTCGATTGGTTCCCGTATCGGTTCGAATCTCCCCGCACGACTCGGGATCTTCCTTCTCGTCGTTGAACCACCCGGGGAATTTTCCTGGAACGAGCGCAGATGTGCAACAAAGATTCTCACGCAATGACAATGACACGCGCAGAAGGCGCAAAGTGCCACGCGACGAGATTGAGATACGAACTTCACCTTTCTCAGCGTCACAATGAGAGCCCGGGAGATCTTGATCACGCAATGGTACGGAGGCGAAAACCCAACGGGAATCGGGGCATGGATAAAAATAATTGAGAATCATTGTGGGAAGAAGGAAATAATTACGTCGTGACGACGTCGATTGTTTGCGATAATTCTGAAGAGAAAATTACGAGGAAAATTTGTCGATGCGGAGGACAAGGAAAGTCATGCGAATTGCAGGAATTGTTTGGTCTCTCAAAAAATAAATCGTCTTTGATCCACTGAACCACCTCGTCCCACCGTTGGTTGCGACCAGAGCTGGGCAAATACACTCTAAGTACTAGAAAATATGCCTTCAAGTATCACAACTTGAAGTACTGAGAACTGACGCATCGATTACTGGTAGAATGTAAGTATCGACGTTCTAAGTACCACGTACTGACTCAGGACTTGATATTTCAATACGTACTTAGAGTACTTAGTGTATTCGCCCAGCTCTGGTTGGGACGAACTAATTTGTTTTTTCTCCTGTGATGTGATGCGGAAGTTCCTCCTGTGCATCCTACTCCATCGCCGGTCAAGTCCACGCGTAATGCACCGATCGGCTCCGCGGAATTGCGTCATCGGATTATACATTCCACACGCTCTTTCGCGCCAGGATAATGTTATTATCGAGACGAGCTTGCTCCCAAGGCGTTACATAAACACCGGGCATTTGCGCGTCTTGCTTCGGGTCCCCCCGTGCCGCCGTCATTAGCAATCCCGTAAAAAGCGGGCCTTGCCAGGTGCATCGTCGACACAGACCGGTGGCCGCTCGTATCGGTTGCAAGGCTGCCGATCTTCGAATCGTTCGATTCGCACGGAGCCTGCTCTCGGCTACTCGGTCGTCGCGCGCTTCCGCGTTTGCGAAGCCGGCTAACCCACTTCCGCGAGGTTCCTCGTGGCCCCGAGTCAGGGTCGTTGACCTTTCTCCCACCGAACCGGGCCGGAGTTCACGTTAACGAGAGTATTCACCTACCGGATGTGCAAACCCATTAGTCATGTTCATCTTTCAAACTTCGACACCGAAAACCTTGTCACTCGAGCCGGTTGCTCCTTAAGAACGACGGAGTCCGGGATGGCTCGTCAGTGTCGAGCGGGATAAATTGAATAATCAACCCGCACAAAATTTCAAAGCTTCGTGGATAAAAAATATTTTGCAAATGTCCGAACGCCTGTACAGTGTAGACTGTTTATTGGTAATTATGTTTTATCAAGAACAAACTAAGGTGTGTGTATATCTATCATTGCGCACTCGTCTTGCAATTAAGGTGAACTTTGAAAAATTACAAAAATGATTTGTTCCAGAAAGAAGTTTCCGTATCGAAACGCCTTGGTAATTGTGGCTTTAGATAACGAAGGAGGACGCTAGTGTAACGCTTTACTTTCAGAAATCTTCGGAATGGGCTTAACGGTAAAAAAGAATGTAAATGCGGATAATAAATGTACGTGATATATCGCAAGCGAAGCGTATTGGAAAATGCATTAGAATGCGGCTCGATTAATTCGGTACGATAAACTCGTCGTGCGACTCGGCGGCTAGCCGGATCTCCGTCGACGATAAAGAGTTGTATAGTTATAACGAGCCTATCTGCGAATCCATCTGTTTGTCTAAGTGTCTCCGGCAGACGTCGCGGTTCGGGCAGGAGCTTATCGTCGTCGATGTTATGCGGTACGGGACCGCCGGATGGATCGGCGAGCGACGCCCGATGAACGGCCCCGGTAGCTTATTCATGATCAATCGTTCGCTGTCCGATGTACTTCCGCGGCGCTGGGCCACGCTCACGATTCCACGTAGATCCTTCTCCGCACACTTGCGCGACGTACTCTCGATGAACGGTGTTCATGGATCGTTCTTTCGATTCGACCGGTACGACCGGCCGTGTACGTGGTCGCAGGCCACTGAAACGTGTGGGCAAACAACGAGTATTATGCGCTGCACACACCGCTTCGTCGACGAGGAATGCTCGCGATTGTTGCCCGGTGTACGCGCACATGCATACAGGCAGATTCAGAATTTAGCGATGGGAATCATTTTTTATTTATTATTATTATTATTGTTATTAAAGGGCCACCGATTCTGATTTGTTTGTTTAAAATTTTAAGGTCATGCGAAACCTCCCACTTGCCAAAAAAAAACGAATGAAATTTGTCTGTTTAGTATCGCAGTTAGAGTAGGTTTTGAATGGTTCTGTAGACGTGAGATTCGATACCGAGCGAACGTGACAAATAGAGAAGAACGATCTACGATCTTTGTGCCGGTAGGCACGACTCGGAATTCGAGCACGATAAAGTATCCGGGGGCACGCAGAAACAGTTCGGAGAATCGACGGACGGTAGGACTGCGACGTCGGGAGATTTAATTTAATTTTCTGAAATCAGTAGGTAAAAATGTACGTCGAGTGAACAAGCAAAATCGTTAATGATATCAACGATTGCAAGTATGAATATCATGAATATTATACCTGTAGCTTTTGGACGTCCGTCTTCAAGTTCGCCGAGGCTCTTGCAACGCTCGGCCTCGAAGTTTCGGCGCTGCCGACGTGTTCCTCGCGTGGCTTGAAGCAATTCGTACAGATCTCTCGCTTCCAGGCATGCTGCTCGAAGTACCTGCACTGAGCGGACATCGTCGCTGCGCGGCCGACGCGTTCGAGCATCAAAGCGCCGCTACGTCGTTCTTTTTCTTCTTCCTATCTCTCCTCACTCGCGCACCGTCAAGTTTTCATCCTGAAACATAAAGCGACAAATCGTCGTACATTAAAAGATCATTCGGGATCGTCGACGAGGCGGGCGCGACGCCGAGACTCTCCCGTTAGCCGGCCGGATGGGCGTGACGACTTCCCATCGACTATTTTTAAGCATTGTTCTCAAAGTACCCCTAAACACGTAACTCGAGAATTATCGGTACGGCATAAAGAAAGAAAAAACAGGCGACTCATTATTACTCGATGCATCGTATCGTTGTACAATCCGCAAGGTCTTCTATATAGATATCAACATAACGAGTTCAAGTTACATACTGGACGCTCCGGCGCGCTCATGAGCGAACTCGTTATGTCAATGTTTCATTCAAACAGTGCATTTGCAAACGCAGCCGCCCGACTACCAGCGCGTCAGTGCAGGTGACTGATTTACTCGAGAGTTGAGAAGAATTTATTGCAAAAAAAAGAATGACTAATAATAATAATAATAGATAAGAGTGAAGAATGCTCATTATTCATGAACAACCGGGCTCCCGACTAGGTGGCGCTGTCTCCCTGTAGTCGTCGCGACTACCGTGAACGCAATCTGGACGATTGCCCGCTCGACTGGGTAATCGCCTCGGCTTCCGGTCTCGAGAGACTTCGACATTCACGCGGCGCTTTCTCGGCTCTTTGTTCCGAAGGCTCGACGTGTCGAATTCTCGACTCATAACGACGCTCTCGAGTCAAACCCCCGGAGAATCCAGCTCCGGCGCTGTAAACCGATAACGGAGGAATAAACGAACGCGACGTCGAGAAACCGAGAGAACGTAAAAAGACGCCGAGGCTCTGTGGTTGTATACAAGCCTGTAGAGAACGGGACAGGAGGCCGAAGGTCAAACTCTGCGAGCGCAAGTGCCTTTCCGCAGCCACGCCGGTTCGCATTCGAGAGGCTGCCGCTGCTTGTTCTCGCGGGAGCGAGAACTCGCAATCACATCCACACGTCTCGTCTGACGCACATTCTTCCGCGAAGCGGAATACAAGGTTTATCTTAAAAACTGATCGGCGAAGCGTGACAAATTTCCTGTACACGTCACGACAAGGTGTCTCGCTGATTAATGGAGAACGAACCGAAGAAAATTGAGTCGAGGAATTCCGGACCTGCGTCACTGTCGTATATTTCAGGTTCGGACTTTGCTTTCCGTTATTTATTTTAAAGACGTAAATTCGAGAGAACGCTCGCGCAAAGGAGACAGACTTTTAATCTATCTCTTATATATTTGTATATGATTTTATTTTAATCAGTCACAGTAACGTACCTTTCCAGTGTGACAATACTATATGGTATACGATGAAAGTGTTTACTTTGAAAAAAACAAAAGTTCGGCAACAGCCGAGCAAAAACGTCCGCACAGTCGCACGCGGCGCCTCTCACTGTAGACTTAGTCCTATAGTGCGACAATCCCTTACCAGATATATGTCGTCTTCCATCCCAACGAAAGTTAAAATCGAAAGTGAACGATCGATCAAAATACGGATGGTGAAAGAGGAGCTGTCAGCTGTTGCCTCCGTAGCGCCTCGGCCGGCAACTCACTGCACTACTGGAAAGAAACCTCCGACGAAAGTGAATTTCGCGCAGACGCACCGCCGACAGCGCCACTATCGACGAGGAGTGCAAACGTTGCGGACCCTTCTGGGCGATCGGACGTCGAAACAGTGAACGCTTTGTCGTCAAAGGCTTCTAGACCGGTTGTGAATTCGTGCAGCTACAGTTCGGTTCGGTAGTTCGTTTCGAGGCTTCCGGAAACCCTCGTGGTAGAGATATAAACCTGTCCTCTCATCCCATGGCCGGTGCAAGTACTCGAAATCCTCCGGGCAATCCTCCCGGCAACATCATAAATCCGCGCGACGAACATCGAAACCGTCGAGCCGTTAAACGTCGACGGAAAGTACGACTCGAACCGCATGTGCCGTACAGTTAAGTACATTCGGTTTTACAGTGTCTCTAATTTGCGACAATCCTCGCTTCGAAAAACGTGTTTATTTTTCTCCGAAATTTCGTGTCCTCGCGTGCGTCGTGTTTGCGTTCTACGCGTGCGCAACAAGTCGTAACCTGCAAGGAGTCCCAGCCGAGGCGAGTGACGCCAGCAGCGAATCCGTGGAAGACGCGAGCGGCCGAGACCGCGAGAGCTACACACGGTAAGACGTTCGTAAAAGTTTGATGCAAGCATTTCCGGTTAGTGTGACGCGCCCGGGCGTATAATTCATTCGTCGAATACCGTCGATCTTTGTGTACGGCGAACCGCGATATTCCGCTTGCGTATCGGCATTCCAAATTTATCCGGCCTTCAACGGTCAAGCGTTCCTCCGACCGATCCGCTCAATTTTTTTTCTTTATTCCGAACGAAAGAATTCTCGAGTTCCGCTATCGTAATGCCGCGCGCGGAATGCATCGCGGATTCCCTCGCACGCTGAACTACGAAACGTCGATCGAAAACCCGTGACTCGAACGACCTGAATCCTTCGCGGACTCGCTCGTTTGCCGCGAAACGGCGGTAAATTACGGTTTAAAAATTTGCATCGGCCGCGCGTGAGACTTATACGCGCCGCTCGTCCGTGTGTACTCGGGCATGGTTTGCGGCGTGTATTATAGGCGCAACCTAATCGACGCGAGAGCGGCGGCGGTTTATAATCACGCGAGCGAATTACGCTTCGGCACGCGTGACCTACGGGAGCTTCCCGGCCGCTTGGCTCGCTCGCTGCAGCGCGCGTGTGAGGAATGAGCGAGGAGGAACCGCCGAGACTCCGAGTATATCCCGTTTTCGATCTCGGCGCTCGATGCGAACGCCGTTATTTGTCCCGTACTCGGGGAGATGGGGCTCTCCGCTCGGCGGGCCTTCTCGTCCCGAGGAAGTCTTCCTCCGCTGCTCATTCTTTTTCGCGTCGACGAGTTTATCGATACCCATTAATTAACATCGCCGCTTACAATAATTGTTACGCTCTACTTTCGAACTCCGCGAGCCGACATTACATCTTACATATTTTCTTCTCCGACTCGAGCCGTTTCCGGTCGGAATTTCAATTTTCCATATGTTAATTTTTTTAAATTTAATTATAAACAATGAGAAGCGATTTTGTTTCATGATAATCTAAATTTATCGAACGATTTTGCGCTGCTGCCCATACCTTTTTTAGAGGCAGCACGGGATGCTGGAAATATGAGCATCGGTGGTTCAGTGGTAGAATGCTCGCCTGCCACGCGGGCGGCCCGGGTTCGATTCCCGGCCGATGCATCTCTTTTTTTTTTTTTTGCCTTCTTTTTTCTCGCGATATCGATGATGTAAGTTAATAAAAGGAGTATTCATTCTTTAATCATGCAATTAAATGTCTGTCGGACAAATACACGTCTCATCGGGACTGAGATATATTTACAGTATCGAGATGTGCAGTAATGGGAATGACTTATTTTTAATGCTACTACTGGCTATGTTGGCTTGCGCGCTCGCCGTATCTGTGTGAGTATCTGATAATTTCGGTGAGTATCTGTGAGTATGTGTGAGTATCTGCGATTATGTGTGAGTATCGGTGAGTATTTTTGAGCATCTGTGAGTATCTGTGAGTATCTATAAGTATCTGTGAGTATCGATGTGATTGTCCAAGCGACATGAACTTTATTATTATGTAGATTATTTCCGGAGCGAGGGCGATTGGCAACGCGACGCGGGAGAGGGGGTTCGTCGACCTTGGTCGACCGATTTCGATCGAAATTGTCGATGTGTCGCAACGGTCGGCGCTCCTTCCTTAGACCGACTTCTGCACGGATCGTTCCTCGAGGCCACTCTCTCGCTGTGAACTTGTAACGTTTTTTTTCTTGTTTCTTCGACCATCCACCCGTCGTCTCCCGGCTCTCGGAGAGGAGCGAGTGTTGTTATTCCGTTCGTCTCGTGCCGCTCGTCTCGCGCCGCTCGATCTTCGATACGAGGAACAGCTTACGCGTGTCCGTGTCGTGTTACAGTCCTCGGGGCTTCGGCAACGCTCGACGGCGTCGGCGGTTACGGTAACCTTGCTCGCCGAGGCATTCCGAACCGACTTGACGCGATGCTGACACGAGTACGGCCGCATAGCGACGTATCTACGCACATTTTTAACCAACAGATTCTCATATTACCGACTCTACGCGTTTCTGGACGACGAAAGGAAAATAATTTTTTTTTTTTAATGAATACCCAGGACACAATCCGACGTAGCCGACGACGAAGGTTTGTGTTAAAAAGAAAAATCGGGCAGAATAGAATTTTTTTTTTTCGCCATTCAACGGTCGAACGATTTTGAGAATAAAAGTTAATGCGACCGGTTCGATTACAGTGGATAAACGAGCCAGCTTGTATCCTGTGTTCGCTCGAGCGTTATTATCGCGCACTCGGCTTTTTGCCCGCTTCTCTCTCCCATTCGTCGTTGTTCCGACGATTGTTCGCTAATCGACGATGAAAGGAAACTCGACGATGTGTAACACACGAGGGATCCCGTCTCGCGACGCATCGTCGAGCGGAGAATCAAATCGTTTCCCACGACAATGAAACACCCAAGTGCCGACGAATGTTGACCGTCGCGTTGAGTCGGAATCGACGATGAATCAACTGTCTTGTGTACGGTCGGCCCGAAGCTGTACCGGAGGGCGGGGCAAAACGGACCACTCTAGACGGAATCTTTTTTATATGTCCCGAAGGAATTTATGAAAAAGGTCCGTTTTGCCCCGCTCCATCCCACAAGTTCGATTCTCGCTTTAACAAGTGTCTCGCATATAAAACGGGACGTCTTTTCAATGTTTCGTGAATAAATTTACCGAAACAGTTCATTTTACCCCGTTCCGTTTTGCCCCGCTTCATCCCACAAATTCGATTCCCGCTTCAACGAATGTCTTCCATATAAAGCGGGACATTTTTTAAAATGTTTCGTGAATAAATTTACCAAAACAGTGAATTTTACCCCGTTCCGTTTTGCCCCGCTCCCTCCCACAATTACGAACCTCGATTACGATAACGAGACAAATTCGATCGAGTGACTCGTCTCCGGGCGTGATTGTCGGGAGCGTAAACTCGTTTCATTGTCTCCGCAAACAACGCTGCGTCTTCTCGATGCAGCGGCTAATGAACGAGGGAGTTCGCGGAATAACGCGGTATCGCAACAATAATTCCACGGCAAACACGGTCGAAGTAAGCCAACAGCGTCGTTCAGCGTTCCACGCCGCGAATTAAATAATTGAGGCGATTAAGCTCGTCGTCGGAGGCTGCGGAGCCGCCGGGCACGGTTGTTGTACGTCGCAATCCCCACGTAATTTTCCGGACCACCGGGACGAACTTCTCGTTTGCAGTTTAACAGTTTAATTAATCGCATGAATTCACGGTATACAGCGGGACGAATAATTCGGTGAGCATTTTCCTCGGCTCTTTCGTCGAAACTGGAGCACACGCTGGACATCCTCGCGACCCGTTGAACTCCGCTCGACGCCGACATACCGCGTCGAGGGAGAGAGTCCGAGCTCGTCGGCCGGTCTTCCCGTTAATCGTCGGCGGGCCCTCGCGTCCTGGACCGCTCAATCGTCCGGGACGGCGAGACCCGACGAGCGGGAGAGTAGTTCCACTCGGAGCGATTGCGCAACCATCGGGACCAGATGGTCGTAGGAAAGTCCTCGACGGAAACCAACGGGAAAGAACGTTGAACAGTTGTGTTCATTAGGATAAAACGAAAATCAAGGCCTTTGGACATTCTTATCGCCACTGGTCGCTGCTAATTTGAATTTAATGTCTCCGATGTTTTCTGATCGTTGCACGAAGTTTATGTATATATATATTGATAAGCCAGGAGAAAGGATCCGGATGAAAAGGCTCCAAGGACGCAGTGTCTATCAAGCCGAAGCGAGCCGAAGCGGGCCGAAGCGGGCCGCGGCTGAGAAACTTCGCCCAGGACGAAGGAAATCAAGTTCTCGGTGGGTCGCGCGTGCGCGAGTCGTTGGAGCTACGAAAATTCTTACCGCTCGCGTTTAAAGTTCGCTGTATCGGTGCGCGGCGTGTGGGAGATCGTGTGGCGGGAACACGTTCACCTCGCGAATCGATGAGGGAAACAAAATGATACGGCCGCGGCTTCACCGAAGCGTGATCCCTGTGCCGGTGGCGAAACCGGCACGGCGTCAAGGATCCCGCGAGAGAAACCGAGAAATGGGAGGATGAATAATTTTTTTGTAATTATCGCGTGAATCAGATGGTTTCTCTGTTTCGCACCGGTGTTCCACGTCTACCGTGCTCATCTTCGTACTCGTCCGGACAAAAAAAAATTTGTTGGCCCGCAAATAAATATCAATTTTAAATAAATGAATATTAATTCGAAACAAATTAATATCAATTCCGGACACGATAATTTAAAATAAGAAAAATACAACAGTAAGTATGATGAATTAAGGACATTATGTGCCTGAGTGAAGAATACCGCGGAAGATGATTCCCGAGCGGTGTCCATACGAGTCCCGAGTTCGTTGACGCGTTAACTTCAGTCCTCGGCCAAAGCGATGACTCGCACTCTGGGGAGGGACGGAACAGCCGGTGTGTCGGTGTACCGGAGGTCCTCGAGGTTGATTCGAACAACGAAGGTGCAAATTGGAATGTGGAAGCGAGATACGAGAAAGCGGGTTTTTTTTTCATCATTTCATTCTTTACGGCTCTTTTTGCTGTCTCCCTTTTCCATGCATAGGATTTTCCATATTTTATATTTCTTTTGGTCTCCCCCGTTTCGTTCGAGAAGCGCGGAGCAATGACTCGTGACGAGTCGCGAAGGAAGACTCCGTCGACGACGGCGATGCTCGGAACGACGGTTCCCAGGGTACTCGCGCGCTCGGCGCGAATGGAAACGCCGCCGCAGCAGCCGCGACGGCGAGCTTCTATCTCGGTGTGTCCCCGTCGTGACTGGATAATTGGGTGCCGGCTCGCGGAACGTCTGGAATCCCGTTCGCGGGTATTATCGTCGAGTCTGCGCGCGGCTCTCTTCTCCTCCACCTGGTGCGCGTCGGGGACCAGCCAGCCCGAGCACCGTCGGCTCGCCGCAAGAATTTATTGAAATCCCTTACCCATCGGGAACCGAGAGTTCGAGGAAAGGAGAACTTTCCAATAGAACGCGCCCAGAAAAAAAATAAGGCTGTTCCTCAAATAAATATTAGTTAATAATAAATAACGAAAACATTAATTCTTAATAAATAAACATTCGAACATTTATAAATATGAACATTCATAGTAAAATTTTTTAAAAACCACAGGGGTCCTCTATGGGGCCATTTTATCACGAATATCACTTTCATTTTGCTCAGATTTTCTCATTTTGCAAATATGGAAAAATCGTTGTTTAATCATTTTTATAAATGTTCATTTCTATATCGTATAACATTCATAATATCATAATAAGCTGACCATGATCTTCAGCACAAATTTATTTAACATTTATTTTGAATAAATAAATATAACACTGAACGGTGCCGATGAATCGGCAATATCGCGTTACGACGGACACAAGATCCGCCGATCGCGAATCTACCCGATACAGATTCCAAACTTCCGGTCGGTTGTGTGCGTGCAAACACCCTGGCGGAAGTAACGCGAGTCCGGTGATTGAATAACGCGGCTCAACGAGATCATTACCGTATCACTTCAACGACACTCGTAACGGCGTAACACCGTTACGCTCGTTGATAAACCAAATAGCGAAACAAAAAAAAAAAAAAAAAATTAGATAGAAATGGTGTTCTCGAGAGCGAAGAAAATGGTTCGGTTTATAGCGCCGGTGATGTTTGAGCCGCGCGTTGAAACGAGCCTGCCCGAGGAAAACACCGGTGGCCGCGTGCGAGAGAGGATAGTCCGTCCGTGCCTCTCGTTCGTCCGGGTTTGCTCGCCAGCGGCGGGTCCGCGGCGGGGCTGCGTGTATCTCTCTACCGGTCCTAAACGAGGTCGACCGGCTTCGGCCGGCCTGCCGGCTTTGCAACCACACCTCCACCTTTTACCGGGAGCGCGGTGAGCGAGCACCGGAGCCTGCATACCCGGGTTTTACATGCCTGGACCGAGCGACCGACTCCGAGGACCGAACGCGGAGCCGCCGATGCGGCTCTTCGGGATTCACGGATCCAGCGATCGAGATAGACGGGAGTGTATCAACCGGCGAGAAATGGACGGTGTTCCCGAAGAGAAAGGACGAGGGATATAGGACGCAGGAATTCGAGCAGGCCCGAGGACAAAGGAACGTGTATCTCCTTCCCCGGTTACGAAAGAGGGATGCTTTCTTAGACACGGAGTCACCTGGACGGGAGAAACTAGGCCGATCTTATATTAGCATAAGTCATTTTATTTTATCGGCGGAATAACCGGTTCGCGCCTTGGGTCATAACTCCGTGGATATGGGAGATCCCGAGCTAGTCGTTTGGGGTATGGAAGAGTGGTATGAAGGGGAGGGGGGAGGGGGGATCGCAAACGGATGAGCTGCTGTCGAGATAAAGATGTTCCTTAATTAAGCAGATTGGAACGTTTCACACTAGTCAAATGAGTTCTACACGTTTAAAGTTTGTACAAACTTTCAGGCATCTATGGATTATAGTGGATATTCGAATTATCCATCTGCGTTTCTATAAACCACTTAAAAAATGTAGTTCACATTTGACTAACGTGAAGCGCTCAATCTCCTCAAAGATTTTAAAGATTTTAATCGATCTCAACGGCAGGACATACTTTTTTTTTATCTAAATGTTTTAAAGGAACGAACCATAAATTCGATTTTTGAATTTTTACACCTAAATAACAAAAAAAAAAAATTCGGCTCGAATCAACTAAATAGATATTCTTTCTTCTCTTTTTTTCAGTTATTTCGTTTCTTACCAGTGTACTCCTGTACAACAAGTAATCTGTGTAGTTTTTACATATACTTGACTTGACTGTGAACGCCAGTTTGAGTACCTCCCCAGTCAGAGGTCTCGATAAATTCTTTGTTCTCGAGACCAATTCGCTCGAAATCGTCGATCGACTTCGTTCGAAAAAAAGATGACTCATTGGCGAATAGATTTTTTTCACCGAAACCGCTCGGAACGAAAATCGATCTGCCTTTGTGCGGTCGGGATCTACAGTCCGCGTCGTCGGTATCGGTCCGATCGATCGCCGTTGCGAGCTCGACCGGCAAAGCCTTGTTTCGTAACTACCTGCTCGACGATGAACGCAACCGCGTTATGGCGTGGTTCTGCCATAGTCACGGTACACGGCGAGCCATTTGACGTAATCGGGTTAAAAGGCTCTAAATCTCTTTCGGTTATCTGCCCGGTGTTTCTCGATTTTCTCGTTCTCCCATTGTAAATCATTTATTCCTTCGTACCGCGCTCCCCGCCTCAGCCCGTCTCGAACTTTTCGCTTTCATTCGATCCCCACCGCCTCGTTTACGTAAGCCGGAGCGCACGGTCACGGTGCGCTTCGGGGTTTCAGTAATAAAAAAAAATATATATCTTTATCTCTTGCCCAAGTTCTATTTCGCGCTTATCGTACAGTTGCAACAAACCGAATGTGAGGGAAAAAATGAGGTAAAATGCGGGCTGCTTCGGAGTGGTCGTTCGCCTCTGTGGTTCGTTCGTTGCCGAGCAACTTTCTCCGCCGGTGCCCCTCGCGTGCGATGCGGCCTCCCGAACTCTGCAACCCAGAACTGGTACCGTACGCGAGGAGTCTCGAGGGCTCTTGTGTGAGGTACCGCGTCGGGACGCGGCTCCGATACGGACGCGGGCTGTGTGCGCGCTCCGGAGAGCTCGAGCAGTCGAGGTACAGGGAACCGCGTGCACCCACGGCTCTCGAGTGAAATTTCCACGTGAGTCATGTCGATCGTGATGCATAACCGGATCGCCTGATAATAGGGATATTTTGCGAATTTTTATTTATTTATTTATTTTTAACAATATCGACCCCATTAAAAGAATTTAAATGAATAATTAGACAATTAACTTTTGAGTCCGATCCTTGTCGACTTCGGGTTTACGTTTGTCTATACTGATAAAGAATGCGGTCGAATCGACTAAAGATTCGCGCAGGGACGTTCAAATAAATAGTTGGTCGAACGAAATATTTCAATGCCTCAAAAATATTTTTGTGATGTCTTAAAAAAAAATTGTTGAACCAACCAATCCTTCAGCGATAGCAACACAATATTTATTTGAACGTCACCGCCCGAATCTTTGGTCGATTCAACCGTATTTTTTTAATCAGTGAAAGGTAGACTCTATGTGGATTACGATCTACCGCGAGCCGATGCGTTAAGTCGTTTAAAAATGTAATCGAGAATGTCCGGCACACAATGTCCCAAGAAAGCAAACAAGCGTGCCGACTTTCCAAGAGAAGACGCCGAAGACTTTAGTTTCTCGATACGACCACGTGAGGTGGGTGCGACCTATTCCGACGAGGCTGGCATAAACTCTGCCTACGATGTCTCTTTCGCATTTTATTCACGATTTTTTTTTTTTTCCACCTTTCCTCTCGGTATTGCTCAATAGGCGATACTTATCGAATGTAAACCGTGGATGAGCCATGTTTGAAGTAGCCGAGATAAAAGTCACGGCTGCACAGCTATTTGTTTATTCGTTCGTGAATCATAAACGCGAAGGCGAGCCGAGAAGCAGGATCGGCTTTCGCCCACCGAACCGACAGCGTTGATCGAAGTGACAAATATCTCGACTTTCGTGTTTTACGACTTCGGTCCGGTGACATTTTTCACTGTCGCCTCGAAGGTCTTTGCCGGGTCCGCGCGACGCGAGCTGGCGAACGCAGTTCTCCGGTCAGCTTCACCGCACACGCTTTGGTGCGGAGCGCGGGCGTAGAGTTCGCGCATTCGCGTGTGCCCGGGGGGGGGGGGGGGGGGGGGGGGGTGGGGGGGATTTCTTAATGGTGCAATATCTTTCACTTTGAGCGCAAGAATGCACGAAGGAACGGGCGATGCGTGCGTAGAGAGGCAATCTTTATCTCGGGTCCGTCGAGACTTTCTCCGGTAACCTTCCTGCGCTTGATCGCGGGATCTTAATCGCCACTAAATTAGCTGTAATTCGCAGCTTCGATATATATAATTTTTTTTTCTTTTTTTTTTTTTAATTTCGAAAAAAATGTATTTAGAAAACGTGAGGAGCATTTTTGCAGAGGGAAATCGACCAGAGCCTCGACTCTCCGTTGCATCGTGCCATTTGGAGAAACACACCGGAGAGTCCGCGGGATCCGCGATAAATTTGGAGAAGGTGAGCGTGTATCCACCCACGGGGTTACACTCGTGCCGTGACGGAATCAATATTTTCGGAGTTGAAATATACTCGATCCTGCCTACTCGGGTGTATTCCGTGTATTCCGTAAAATCAAAGCCTGGAGACTTCGAGCGTTCACATAATTTTTTTTTCTCTCCACTCTTTAATTCAATACCCTCGACAATTTGGTTTTCTTGGCATACGGAATGGATTTCCGTGTGCTGTGAACCGTGCGATCCAACATAACCGCCAGTATTGAATAATTGAATGCATACGTTCGATGCATGTACTCTTGTCCCGCGTGACAAGAGTCTCGCGACTCGTTTCCGCGGAGTTCTCGCGGTGGCCGATTTCTAATTGGCTCGGGTTGGAAGGAGTGACGAAACGGCGAGAGGGGTCGGATGGCGCGGTGTCCCCGATGTCGGTGCGGGTGCCGTCTCTCGAAGAGAACCAGCGCCGCATCCTCGTGTGCGACCCGCTCGCCCGGAGCCTCCCGGCGACTCGTTATCCATTCCGCATACGGCGATATCGGACGCGCGAGGCGCGACGGCCGCCGGGAACCGAGTTTCTAATTCACAGAGACGAGAGAAGTTTCCGTCCCGCGGTCGCGAGGAGACCGCGCGGCGGAGGAAGGGAGAGCGCGTTGTTAGGCGCGGGCTCGTTACCTATTCACTGTTCGGGAGAGTCCGGGACACTTGTCTTTCGTCACTCGGAGCATTCCTCCGGAAAAAAAAAAAAATCTGCTCGATAGGGACTCGGCACTTCCCTGATGGGAGCGCCACAACGGGCCGGTACCGGCACAGCCCCGGCCAGCACCGGTCCCGTGTGCCATTTCCACTGGGGTTCCGGTTACGATTATCGGTATCTCGTTGAAGCCGTTAAATCGCCAGTTTTTGTTTTTCACCTTGTTCAATCGTTATCGGTGCTCGAACACTGATCAGCCCCTTGAACGAGCACCAATTAATCGTGGACGATCGACGAGTACTCGCTTCCGATTCGGAATCTAATTTCTTCGACGCTCCGATTTCTTTTTCCTCCACCGATGCGTGTCTTGGCAATCCGTTCAGGAAGATCGACCCGGAACTACGGTGATAGATGCGAAAAAACAAAACAGAAACAGAAAGGAATGCAGAAGAAGCCTCGGCAACGCGCGGAGTCGAACTCGATCGGAGTCTCGTCGCGTAGAGAACGATTTTCCCCGACGGGAAATTCGACGCACCGATCGAGTTCAGTTCCGAGTCCGGTCAGCTCGCTCCCTTAATCCGCTTTGTTGGCATATTTTTTTTTTTTTTTTTTTTTAATCCTCTCGTCACTTCATTCGGCGAGACTCTCTCGCCGGACTCGTCTTCACGGACTCGTCCCGTTCTAGGACAGCCTAACGAGCTGCGGAGAGACGACGACATCGCTGCGATCTCCACATTGAGCGCGCGGAACATCGCACACACGCTTTTGCTACTTGCGATTCGCCACGAGAAACAGGAATTACGCGGACGAGTTTCCGTTTGAGCTGAGAGAAAAATAAACGAAGAGGACGGCGATCTCGTACGATGCGAAAGAGCGAGGCCTGGAAATCCACGAAAGCTCATTTATGTGGATAGACTCCGGCGCGACGGAGCTCTCTCCTTTTTTTTCGCCACCGGCCACGAGTTGCAGGGTTGAAGAAGGTCGAGAGCGAAAAAAAAGGATCCGTGTCGGCACTGTAAAAAAAACGGTGTTAAATTCAATACCGCTTCAACGCCACCGTGTGGTCCATATTATGCTTTTTACCCTCGTTTCGCGTTAGTGGGCGAAAGATCGTCGTGGATTTTGCTGCGACCGTGAAGTTTCCTAGTAGAAATTTCGGAGTGTTGGAGCCGGCACTGGTGCGGCTCTGGCGAGATTTCGGCCAGAGTCTGGCCGGAACAAAACAGACACCGAAGTTTACAGTGTTCAGCGAAGCTTTACCGTACCGTGGAGCAGAGGTTTACCGATACACACGATTCTAAGTACGAACGATTGACATTTAGAATTGATAGGTCAACATCGCTTCGGCTACCGCCGTTAAAGCTTCCGCCGTCTCGCGGACCGAGTTCGTGTGCGTGCGGTAGAACACAAGAGCCACACATCGGACTCGCAGTTCCGAGCCGCTGAACGCGGCTCCCATTATTACGGTCGCACGTGCGCTCGTTCGCTCGTAATCTAATATCGCTAAGTTCCCTCGAACGCTCTCCCGGTGACCGTCGAAGCCCGAGGAATCGAGCAAAGTCGAACGGAGTAACGAGATTTTAACGGTCACACCGCGACGAATGTCCTCGTTGCGTTCCCGTCGCTCAGTCTCGACGCGGTTGTATGAATGCTTTTTTGTTTGTTTGTTTTTTTTTCGTCGCAAGGCAATAATCGAAGAATCGTTCGGAGGAATTTATTATCGCGGCGACGAAGGAGGACGAGGATGAGGCACGCGACGAAGAGGCGAATCTCCCGTGCACCGTTCCTTCGGTTCCGTTCTTCTTCTTCTTCTTCTTCTCCTTTTTCTTCTGGAGAGAGATTCAAACCCGCGGGCCTCCTCGCCGTTCCTTTTCCCCACCCGCGAACAACGCGAACGAGCTAACTGTTCTCCGAAGCCCCGCGGGGCAGACTTCGCTGCATTCCCCCCCGCAAATAAATATTAATATACGGAGCGCGAGGGACCGGTGCAGCGGTTAGCAGTTTCTTCGGGACATTCCCCTCGGTGAAATCTCATTCGCCTCAAGATCGAACCGGATTTACCGTTCTCGCGCCGTTTCGAAATTTCCCAATTTGCAATGATCGGTTAAATTTTTATTAATTTGCCTCGACTCGTCTCGGTTACACGCGTCATTTCTTTGATCAACTATTCAACCCATCTGTCGGATGGATCGTTTGTTATAATCGTTAAATTTTCATTTTAAACGAAAAATAAATAAGAAGCGACTTTTTTTCCATTTAGACTTTTTCCTACAACGGTCATCCGCACGAACCACAAACGCGCAGCAATCATCGCGAAGCAGTCGTGACTTGTGCGTATTTTTTAAAAATTCCGTTTTGGTAGTCGTTTCGCAGAAGAAAAAAAAAAAGAGTAGCGTAATCTGCGTTGTACGGTAAGATCGGCGCGTTTTAACGTTCCTCGCGGTAAGAAAGAACCGCGCACTGTCCTTGCATTCCGTTACACGCATTCTCGTCGCGATTGCGCCGCGACTCGTGGGTGCAACAGTTTCGCGGCGTGCTCTCCGCGATCTCGTCGGACTCTGCGAGTTCCGAACGGAAAAGTGCACACGGCTCCGTAGCTGGAAGTTCCGAGCTTCCTCGCCGCCGCCTTAATCCCCATGAGTCGAGGCGACGATCGACGACTCCGTTCCGAAATAGAAACTTAGGGGGAAAAAAAAATGTAATCACCTCGAGTCTCGGATCATCGGTGACCGATGACGGAAGTCACGGACGATCAGGCCTGAAGTGTGGGTGAATAATCGCCACTCGACGGCTGTAATGACGATAATTTCTCAATCGTCGATCGTTCGTTCGTTCGGCAATTATTTAATTAAAGTGGCAATTAAAAATGAAACCAAAAGAGGCGATGATCGCGTTCTGACGAAGGCGCCGTCACCGCCCTGCCGTGAATTCCTCGTGGAAAATAACGCTTTCACCCACTTTCCCATCGTCATACCTGGCGCGGGTTTCTCGGCTTGCATTCCACACCTTCGTAACGCTTCCATATTATCGGTAGACCCAACGCACTCGCGTGCGCGCCGTTCTCGCTTACCTACGCAACTATACGCCCCGATTGCGCACCGAACGCCTTCGTGTCCCTCGATAGATTAAAAAAAAAAAAAAAATGAAATAAAAATTCTTATAGTTTCTGTTTGCTCGCACATCGGCCGCTTGTACCCGGTGACGTTTCGAGCTTCGATGGCTCTCACTCCAGTGGGGAAAAACAAAGTACCGGTGTAATTGCAATTTGCATAACAGTCGTAAAGGACAAACGGCTCGAGCGTAATCGCGGTAGGTCGTTCGTAATGGAGATTGAGTTTGCGCACCGAGCGACTGTAATGTTATCCAGGTTCGTTGAGAGTTTAACGACACCGGGAAACATCGTAGCTCGGTGGAGGCGGCGAGAATCCCCGCAGGAGATCTTTCTTTCACGTTAGAACGAAAATTGCCGGACGATAATGCGCGAGAACTTACACCGTACATTATTTACCGCTACGCCCGTTACTGCGCGGCCGCGGATTCGAAAATCAGCTCGTTAGGACGAACCCGCTTTCGGAGGCTCGAAATTCTCACAAATTTTTTTATTCGTCAAGTGTGCCTACCGGATTTCGGGAACCACTAGAGTTCTCGTCCGGGGCGAGGAACGATTCGTCGAAGCGACCGCGGCTCCGAAGACGACGAGCGCCGCACGGACGTCGTCTGGTCCCCGCGCGGGGTCGACGAACCCGAGCGCCCGAGCCGAGTGAAACTTCCGGTAGGATTTTCTTTCACGACTTTTCTCGGTCGCTCTCGGCTCACGGATGCGATGCACCTCCGCACAGACACGTCCTGGCATCGTCTGGCAGGGGGTTACGAATTCTCGTCTCCCCGCGCGTCTGCCGTGCCAACCGCATTGTTACGGGACGGTGTTACTGCATGAACACGGCTCCCGCGAGTCGCGCTATTTCCGGCGGGGACGGCTACGGGGTTAAGTCTAGCATCTCGTCCCGTTAGCCCAGTGCCCCGCAATTAAATATTTATTTAATTCACATCAATATTTATTTACTTTTAATGAATGGTTATTTATTTAAAGCAACAGACTTAGAAACTATCGCAAGCCTATGCAATAGCCGATCTTTGAATGTAAGCCCGGACACAAATTTCCGACGCGCACGATAATAAAAATCCTGAAGACAATCCGCGGCACATAGTCGCATTCAATCTCGCGAAATGGAACAGGTACAAAAAAAAGTATATTCACGCGCGCGCGAGGCCGTCGTTTTTATTTCATCCATAAAAAAAAAAAAACATTTTTGACAGAAGTTAGGGTTCTATTTTATTTCCTGGCGAATTGTTTTAATCTCAGATCATCGCTAATGAACTCCTAAGTGTCATTTAGATTTTGTTAGTTTTAGTTTATATTACTGAAATTAATGCCAAATGTGTATGATCTTGAACTCTCTGCATTACGAATCTGTGTATTCTTACAAGTGCATAATAAAATCTATCTATCTATTGATTTAGAAAAAAAAAAAAAAAATTATAATTGTTAGTGGCGCATCGATCCAGAACTTTTATTTCTGGGTGCATGGCAGGTCTCGGGCTGCACTCCCCGCCTAATCGCCGATGCAGCGGCGCCGGGAAAACCTCCCTGTCTCGCGCGTCTGACGGCTCCGAAATAGATACACTTCCCGTTCGTTCACAGATACATCTATACGCGCATATCGCTCCCTCGCGTAAGCTCCGAGCAAGCTACTTTATCGAGCCTCGAGAAAACGTTTGTCTTACTATTTCAGGGAGTTACACGGTGAAAGTAGTGTTTGGGCAACGGTGTCGATGAGAGAGGAGGCTCGCGACTCGTCGGCGCCCGAAGTGACGCCCTCGGAAAATCTCTCTCCGGACGCTTTTGGATCGGTAATGGGATCCCACTTCCGGAATTACGCCTCCTTCGCCCCGATGTACCCGACCGACTTATGTTCTTTCCGCCAGCTGTTTTTTTTTTTGTATTTTCTTTTATTCCCTTTCTTATTACCCGTCGATGCGTTTCCCTCGTACCGGTTCCGAATTGAGGGAACGAATAAATGATAATGCGAGGTAGCGGGAGGAGTGGATCTCCGTCGGCATGGCATTAGCTCCGCCGGACGTCGCGGCAAGAGTCCAGTCCATTCATACGTGTACTGTTGCGCACCGAGTCAGACACCGGTGCACCCCGGTCGCGGATGTACGGATGGGGCCTCGAACGCTGCACCGCTGCGACGTGCACACGCGAGAGTCCCTGCAACGAACGGTACATAACCATCGACGTATGACTCGTCGCCGGCCGCTCGCACGCAAGTTGCAACGAGAGCCAGACGGGACGCGCACGCGCACACGCCTCGCGTGCTCGACGCGCACAGGCGCAACGACTGTTACGAACGCGCGCCCGTGCGCGCGTACGCATTGCCACGCCGAACAAAGGACACAGTGTATTTCGCAACGAGTCTTGCTGGTCGAGACGAAAAAAAATATATAAAAGAACAAAAAAATACAACCTATCGGTAATGAGGGGAATGGCCTTCTGGCGGAAGGTCGACGAAACGCGCATTGCCGGACGACGAACGCGGTCAAAGCTTTTCACGTTTTTTTTCCACATCCTCGTTGGTTCGTTAATTTTGCTGCGGCGCTCGTACTTTATCGTTCCGACATTTTTTCGGATGTGAAAGAGTAGGGGAGACCGGGGCGAGACGGGCGCCTCAAGCAAATAATGCGGCTGCAAGGCTGTCGAAAGCGTAATTTATTGATTGTCATCCAACAATGATATTTTCACGGTTTTATAGCGCGTGCGAAAAAAAAATTGTCTGGGGCGAGACGGGCAACCCTTAAATTGTTCACTTTTTTTCAACTCCTACATGTACTAGGGATGTACAGATATGCCGGCCTAGCCGGCGAAAACATCTTATCCGTTTTCCATTTAAATTCCAAAAATACGATTTTTCGTGCATAAAATCGAGCCCCTCAATGTAGCACAGTGCCTTAGGCCAAAAAAAGGCTGGCGGATCCGTGTTCGGCGGGCGAGAATACTTCGGAATACGTTGCATACATTTTCGTATATACTTCTGTTCCATGCTAACGCGGGATGCAAGCCGCACTTCATCATATCTGCGGACCGTCGGTCGTCAACAGTCTCGCAGCTCGGCGTCGAATCGATTCCGATTGTCAATGACTGCGTCCGGAGAACGCGCGCCCGAGAAACTCGGCGGCGCTTCCGGTGCCTTCCGCAGACATCGGGCGCTCGCTCCGCGACGCCGCTTGCGGGTTCATTAGAAAAATTGTGCGAACAAAAAAAAAAAAAAAAAGAAAAAAAAAGAAAACATAATGACGGAGAGAAGGACGTCGTCGCGAACACTTCCCTAGGAAGCCGCTGTGTGAATCGGGGACTGCTCCATCCGGCCCCGTCGCGCTTTTTCCCCGTCCAATTAGTAGTCCGCACAGCCGATCTCCGCTCCGCGCAGCCGGCGTCGCGATTAAATAACACACGCCTCGTTAATTAATCGAGCCGAGAGCTTAATCGGAACTCGGCTATAATCCGAGGCATATAATCAACCTCTCGTGCGCGCGTACTCTGCCCGCGCACCTCCGAGCAGCGAAAGTGAGGTCTCGCGCCTTTCTCGGCCGGCTTTTTCCTCGCGACTGTAACGAGCGCCGGCTCGCCGACGTAGAACCCTTCGTCCCTCCGGCCCTCAATCGAGACGAGACTCATCGCTCGTCCGGCTGCCGCGCGATGGAAGAGCCTGCTATCAAACACGCCGATTAATTAATCCGGCGCTTTAACCAACGACTCGACGATACGATGAATCGTCTAATGGCGCAATAAAAATACAAGCGCGCCGTCATTATAATTCCTTCTTTTTTTTTTCTTTAAATTCACAATCCCGCTCTCCTTTCCAACATAATTCACCGGAAATTCGTCGGACGGATAAAACTGTACAATGCGTGTCGGAGCTCGGATGAGGTTGTTTTTCCCTCGGGCCGCGCTCGCGGTATATGGGTCACTTCCGTTAATTCGTTAATTCGCGCGACGCGAGCGATAGCGGCAAGCGCGCACTTCCACGTGTGCGTAGATTGATACAAATTGGTGAGCGTTGGATCCCATAGCGTGGATTCGCGAATAAGGGAATTTCTTCTCACAGTGCGGCGCGGCTGCGCTCATAACCGTGCGAGAATGTCGGGCATTCGTTATCGGCGGATGAGCCGGAGCGTACGGTGGAAAACTGTAACGGCGTCGGAGATCGCACCGGTGCGGTTAGGGGAGAGCGGGGCAAAATGGGACAGTGGGGCAAAACTTGATTTTCCAATAATTTGTGGATGCCCCATTTTGTCCCAACGACACACCCGGATTTTCAAGCCCGTTTTACCCCACTTTCCACCACTGTCACCATCCAAAAGTTATCGGAAAATTGCGTCTTGCCCAACTGTCCTGTTTTGCCTCACTGTTCCATTTTGCCCCACTCTCCCCTATTTCGCGCTCCGACGCGGGTGGCGGGGAAATCATTTTTTATCGTAAAATTCTAACTCGGCACATTCGAAACCCCGAGCGAGGATAAATGGCCCCGGTGGAATTTCGACGCGGTTGCACGTGTGCAAAGCTGTTGCAGTTTCGTTCGCGCGCTGGCAACGGCGAAGGAGAACGGGTGTTCTCGCAGCACCGGCGAAGAGAGTTAATTGCCGCTGCTCGCCAGCCCGCACTCGGCGAACTTTCGTGTACGCGGGACTGAGACGCAGAGAGAACCTCGCTGATGTGTAGCAACAATCCGGTAGCCGCAGGACCGAAGGAAAAAAGAAACAAAAAAGGATAAAACACGTTCGCGAGTTCCACATTTCCCAGGACCTCGCGAGGTGTGCCCCATGCATCTCTAGCGATGAACTCTTGGCGCACCCCCTTCCCCCCCCCCCCCCCCCCCCCCCCCTGTCGTCACCCTGTTAAGCATCGATCGGCAATCGAATTTACACGCCCGATTATTTATCCCGGAGTTCACTCGCTGAACGGAGGCAAATTGAGAACGAGAGTGCGGATTCATTTCATGCGACAAATATTTATTTAATAAAAATAAACATTTTGTTTTCAAAACAGAAGTAGTAAAAGTGTATTACAGTCCAATTTTCAAAACATTTATTTCAAATAAATGCTCCTTTATGGGCTGAAGGACACTCGTCGATGGCCCGTTGGGCAAAGGAAAACACAAACGTAAAATTGGTCAATATCCGCTTTACCACGCAAACAACGTAGCCAATAAAATTCTTGTACTGCTAAAATTTATTTATTCGAACTAAATATTTGTATAAATAAATAAAAATTTATTTATTTATTCTTATTTATTTGAAATCAATTTTATGTTAACATCTTATCTGGGAACACGGAACTTATTTCGGACTTGATACTCCGCCCCTGTTTGTTATGCGTCTCGTACGAGAAACCGGGGAGAGTCTCAGGAATCTGGAACTGAAGTCGCTTCTAGGAACAGCGGGAAATCCGATGCCAGGGACACCCTCTGACCACCCTGACAACCCGCAGGGATATCGGTATGCCGCAGAGCTTCCCAGCAGCGCTTCCCCTCGCCCCCCCCCCCCCCCCCCCCCCAGCTCTCGTGTGTGGTACATATAGCGTACAGTTAAACCTGCACAGAGCTCTTGAGTCTCGATACAAAGGAGTACCTGTTCAGAGTGTCCATGCAGAACTCCAAGGTCCGCCGCACGATACTCGAGACCTGGCGACTCTCGTCGTCTATATATATTTATATATATATATACTGTGTAGACATATGTATATTTTTCACGTTCCCTCTCGAGAGTACATACGTATGAGCCAACTATAATATTCCTCGAGCTCCCTGCTGCTGGGAATCGCGAGAGCTGTTATTACTTTGCCGAAGAGTCTCAACGGTATGTAATTCTTATGCGGTGGGATCTCGAGAGCCGTTTCGTTAGCGGAAAAATTTGATCGGTCGATAGTTGCAGGGGAAAGGAGGGCACCGTGCGGCACCTGTTCCTTCGTCAGGCTAGATTTCGATAATTGACACGGATATTAAAAAAATTAATTATTTTACGAGGGTCTCGATAGTGAATATTAATTTTTTAATAAATATATATTTATTAGCGGGATGCTCGTAAAATAAATCGTAACGTGGATGTGAAATCAAACTTTCGGTCGGTGGCAATCGGGGGGGACGATAAGCCGGTGAAATTATCCCTGATTGGCAATTAAAAGAAAAATCTCCTGAAATAGGTCTTCTTCGTTACGCTGAGAAAATGAAATTCCCAATCCGTACTGCATATTCCTGTGCCTAACGTGCCAATTACTGCGACAGCTCGCGGTGTGATAAACTACCGCTTCCTCTCCCACCGGAAGCTATAGATCCATCCGAATTAATTGAATCCTCCGCATCGATCCTCATCGCTTCCCGTTTCGCTCCTCCCCTGCAATAAATACCCCAGGCCGGAAATTGATAGAGCTGGAAGTATCCAGGTTTTTCTTCTTTTTTTTTTTTTTTTTACTTTTGCCTTTTTTTTGCGATATGTGTTTCCTCCATGCGCTAATAATATAATACGCTAAGGTACGTGTGAGCGCTACTTTCTTCGTCACGCTCTCGAGAGCGCGCCTCCACAAATTTTCGCGCCCGAGATTTCTACGAATATCGTGCTGTGGCTAAGTGCGTGTTTTGCTCGTGGAGCGATTCTCATTACGGCGCCGTTCATTAAAAAATCTGGCCGACGCGCGTTGACAAAGATCTCACCGCGCACTATTATCGCTGCGGTGAGGTCTTGCCCGTGATTTTTTGCCGGATAAAACAAATTTCGCCCGACCGGAGCGCGCTGATATTTTTTTTATTCGATAATGCGGGCTGAGTTTAAGAAAATGAAAGAGAAGACAGAAAGTATAATTTAATTTCATCGTTTCATGGTTTTTTCATTTCATCATTTCATCATCATAGTCTTACGAATAATACAACACTATTCTATTCTAAAGTTTCATAGATAAATATGAAATTTAAAACAAATTTAATGTACTTCATTTTATGCATTTTATGCGCGCCCCAGCTTCCTCGAATTTTATCAAACTCCCAGTCTTACGAATGACTGTAATTCTTTTTTTCTCGCGTATCCCTTGCGGGCCGGCGCCTCTCGATCCGCTTCATGAGTCATTCCTTAACCGAGCGCACATTGTACCAGCGTATTCGAGTTTAACCCGAGCGCATCCTGGCACGCCTCTATTTATCACCGATCCAAAGCACGCTGCGGTGCGAACGTGCATTCCCTCGATGGGATGTAAAGAAAAACAGCGAAATAAAAAAAAATAATAATAATAATAAGTAAAAAGTAAGTTGTCCGTTTCGAAGGATCGAAGCCTCTCATTAGCCTCGGGAGCTTACGGAGCAGAGCCGGTGCGAGGATACCGGTTCGTTTATCCTCGTATCGTGTTTGACTCGTTGCAGGAAGTTCGTTCCATCAGTCGCCGGCTCGTAACCCAGTTATGCCACTGTATATCCTGTATCTTTACTACCGCGCGATATATAGGACACGACGGTGTGTACAAGATTTGCGTACGCCTATGTTTACAACGCCCGGTCGAGCCCGACTTGTGTCAGTTACGGGCAGTCGAACGAGTTTTCGGTGAATCCGCAGCGAGGAAAGCCTGGGGATTATTATTATTATTTTTCTTTATGGAACATTATTTCATGCTCGATAACGCTCACGAGTGTGTCTTATCGGATCCCGGAAAGCCGGGAAGCGCGTTCAGGAAATTGTTTAAGATTTTTTGTTTCTTATTTTTTTAAAATTTTATTTTTTCTCATGCTCGATCGCCGGTGCGGGCCCGGGGAAAATTGCCAGGAGCGCCGGGATCGTAGCCGAGTGTAAAACGTTCCCCGAGATGGTTATCGGTGTGAGGGTCGACTTGTAACGGAGAAGAATCGAACACGAGTCTGCGCCCCTCCGACGCCGATCGTGACCCGCGGAACGCGAGAGCCTTTCACTCTTGGACGACCAGGATCAGAATTCTTCGACCTACTCGTGGCGGATCGTAAAACGATCTTGAATCGATTTTCGCACGGGTCACGATTTTTCACGAACTTCCATAGAAATTCTTGCTCGATGAATTCAATAACAATTGAAAAAAAAAAAGAAATAAAGAAAATCAAAAAAGGCGATCTTACCTCGTTTAAAAATTGCACGGGAGTCCAGTTAGTTTCTCCGATCGGTAATCCTGACTCGTTTCTATCACAAAAATCACAAGAACAACCTCGCGTCGCTCGGTTAAAACTGTCAAATGTTTAACGATAATACTTGTTAAATCTTTTATTTCTCTCGACCGATTTTCGTCAGACTCGAGCTCGAAACATTTCCTCGAGGTACATTAAAATTGATCGGTCGTTAAAAAAAAAAAATATTGGCAAAAAAATAACGAGGCGAAGTCGAGGCACGAGATCTTAACGGAGGAGTACGCGCGTTACCCGATCGTGCATCGGGGCCGGTGCCGGACCGACTGACTAACTGATTGACTGACTGACTTACTCGGCAGTCAGTGCTCACTGGCGTTCGCATCAACGCCGACGACCACTTCTCTCTCCCAGCTTCTCTCCCCAGGCTCCATTCTCCCTCGAATACCACCACTCCGGCCCCGCCGTCTCTTCCTCCACTACTCCGACGCCGACTTCCATGGCCCAGGTGCGTACATTCGCCGTAGAAAGTTTAACCAACGCGGCGACAATTTTCTCTATTTTTTTCCTCGGGTGTACCTTAGGCGATTTTTTTTTTCAAAGTTTCTTTAAAAAATTATTGATTTCTCGAATTTCTCATATGCAAAATCTATCATTACCTTGGTCCAAAATACCGTACTCCAAAATATAGTTACTTGCGATTCGGTCTTCATTTGAATTGGCCATTCGCCGAAGAACTCGCGCTTATTAATTGTTTGTTATTGTCAATTGCGACTCTATTGACCCGGAATCGACCTCCGAAGACTTTGATCCTTCGGCCACACGGCACCTGCCCTCGTGCAGTTCCCGTATAGGGTTTTAGTATTTTCTTTCTCTCAAGGCGAAGAAACGTTGGCTTTTCCTCGGGCAGAGTGTAACAAAACCTTCGTTCCGCAAAAGTCGTGTACTGCCGCATTCGCCGTCGGATATGGAAACACGAGGCCGATGTCTGCGAGTCCCGACGAGCCAGTCAGCCGCCGAGTGTATACGCGTGACAAAAAGTTTTCCCCGTTCTAAGATTCTCGTGCACTCAGGCGAGGACTCGGTTGCGGAGCGCCTGGGACGCAGGCAACCGCCGATACCTGGTCGAATGGATGGAGGAAATGCACCAGGAGTCGTAGACCTCTTTGGATCAGGGATGTCCGAAGGATTTCAAGAATGGTCAAAGAAAAATAAGAAGACGTTAGAACGAAGCTATGAACAATTTTATTTATTCTACTGGACAGACGGAATTTCTGAAGTTTTATTATCTCTACAGTGTAGATTCAGCTCGAGGAGGCGAGTATCCTCGAATAGGCGTTGATCACTTCCGACGTAATGAGCTCCTCTTTGGGCAACAACTTAGCTAAGTCTATGGTCCTCGCCTCGTCGCTGGCGAGACGAGCGAATTCGTTTCTAGCTTCCACTACGTCCAAGAGCACATTTTTAAGCTTTTCCTAAAAAGAACAAAACAGAAAAAACAAGCACGCAGTAGAGATTTCTTGGGACGAATGGTTAGGGGTGAAAGATTCTATTTTTATAATTTCTGACTGTTTTTTTAAATTCATTTAATCAGTTCCGAGTTCGATCGACGTACTTCGGCACCGCTGTAGTTTGATATCCCGACGCAACTGGCGAAGCCGTTCCCGTGTGTGTAGTAGCCGAGCTTGCGTCTTCCGAGGCCAAAGCAGTAGGGAACATGGTGTCTCTTGCAAGTTCCCACTAGGATGTTCAGCGTGTCGTCCAATTCACCTAAAAATCGGTGGTTTCGAAAGATTAATCATGTTCCAGCTATCCGGTCGATTCCCCCATTGGCGAGTACCTTCCATCTCCACTTTCTCGATATCCGGCGCAATAACGACAAATTTGATTTTCTTAAAATCGATTTGCTTGTGGACCTCCTTGATTCCCGCATAGTAACGACGCTTGCTCTTTCCCTTGACGTTGTCCCGTTCGTACATCCTCTTCTGCAGTCTCGTGATCTCGGCCAGAAACTCCTCGAGATGTTTCCTCAAGTCGGGCGTCACTGTGTTCGTGCAGTATCTGGAAACCCAGTGGATTTTGGCTCTCCGCGTACGCGACATTTTCGATCTTCTTGCGCCAAGCCAGTGTCATCGGCGATTCTCATCGACCGGAAGTTTCCCACCGTTTCCACATAGCTCGTCTTATTCAAAAGTTTCCCCCCGAAAGTTTCCAATGAAAAACTCACTCTCGAAATTTCTTTGAAAATCGGATCCTACCGGGCTCTCGTTTGATGGTAATGTTGTCGTTATCCTCGCCGGTTTCGTCGCAGACCTTCAGACTCAGTGTCGCCTCCATAGCGTCGCAGTCGATGGCCTCCGCGTCGCAAACATTGGGATCCTCGTTCGCGCCAACTTCCACGAATCTGCAATCGTCCCCGTCACCCAGAGACAGATTATCCATTTTTTCATGCACATCCGGCCTGAAGATTACCGTCTCCTCGGAAATTTTAACCTGCCTCGTGCTGCGATAGTTCGTGCTCAGGCACGAGAGCGCGGCCATTTTCCTAACGAGTTCCAGATCGTCGCGAGGCGCGGCGTTGATGCCCAATCTGTCGAAATCGATGCCGTCGATTCCCCCGTCCGCATCTTGGACGTTGGAGATCCGTCGTTTGCGCGCTTCGATCTCCCTCCTCAACATTCTCCCGTAATGAATCTTCAGCAATTCGTTTCTCGATGGTTTCTTCTTCTTCTTCTTCGCGATGTGTCCCACGGTGTGCTGCAACTTCTGGCTGGGCCACCGGCAGTCCGGAGGGGCTGACACCCTCATGTTTACGTTCAGCTTGCATATGTCGACGGTTATCCTGGTCGCTTGTTCCGTCTGCAGGAGAAGCGGCCATCGTTCGGTCTGCAATGACTGATCAGCTTTTTTCAGTACACACATCAAACATCTACCTAGTCTATCGTATTTCCTACCCGCTACCGTACCTCCAACGTTTTGTGCAGATTTATGTGAATCATATCCGTGCTCCTGAGTACTCTCGGCCTTCTGGATTCCGCATTGGCTGACTCGTCGCAGATTTCCACTCGATTGTTATCGACGATACTGTGCTTTCTCTTCAAAACGATTTCGCCGAGTTTGGGGTAGTCGATCGCGTTCAGGGTCTCGTGCAGGTCACCGACCTCGTAGCCACTTGCCAGATCCCGCAAGAGCCTTGGAAATCGAGGTCTCTGAATGTCGATCATCACCTGCGACCGTTCCTCGGCAGTAGGATGGGGCAACTTTGGCCATGCTCTCTCGTCTTCCTCGTTCACTTTGGGTCTCGTGTTGCGCCAGCAATGGTTGTTCATAGTGATCCTCCGGAGTTAAACTGTCTTTGATCGACGTTGCGTTGATCGAAACAACGGTATTCGCTTATCTGTTCGTTTGTTTTCAACCTGTTAGTCTTTTATTGCGCAGAATGAGGGAAACGTTTTGCAACGTTGTGGTGTTCAATGGTAATGCGCTTTATCCTCCACATCGAATCGAGAACTTGTCACACTTTCGACACGCGTTCTATCGACGCACTCTGCACCGAAAGTCAACGACACCAGTTAGCGATGGCGAGGGTCCAATGTTTTCGTATCAATGGAACTTAAACCGGACGACCTTTGCGCTTTCGCGCTGTGATTGACGCGAGGACAGCTGATATTCGTTGCGGACAGCTGATATTCGTCGCGAACTGCGAATGTGAATGGAACAGGAAATTGTGGACACTGAGAAGCGGAAGAGGGTCGTCGATGCTCGACGGTAGTTCCAATTCCCACCGGAAGAGGAGCCGCTTTCTATGAACTGTTGGCTCTGAATGACTGGAAAGTGGCGGTGCCAGAAATCACATAGAGCGTTAAGTTTGCTTTACCGACAGCGGATAAGTTAGTTCCCCCTAGCAGTTTCCCGCAAGATCATGCAGAGATCCGCAGCTTTTTTTAGCTCATTCAGCATTACTCCGGCAGTTGGTGGGGTATACGACATAATCATAATACACTTCGGCAACGCTCGCAGCATCTTGGGAACTACATCTGCCCGTACAACTTTACGCTTCCGCCTCCTTTCCGCCTCAGTGAATTACAATAATTGTCGCCGAAAGTTTAAACGGACATCGCTACTAACGGATAACGACTCGGAAGGGCTGCGCGCGCGCGCGCGCGCGCGAGTGTGTGGAAAGTTGTTGCAAACTTGGCGAAACTCCGCAATAAATGTCTCGTGGAATTGTTTATACAGAGTATACACGAGCGTTTTACTACCGGCACTATTTCACGCCCCCGCCTTCGTGTATGCCGCTCGGGGGAGCGTACTGAATATAGAGCAGAGAGTGAATGCCGTTACTGGGTTATTGCGAAATCGCTAAATTCCGACTCTGTTGGTTGTGCATCCTTCAGAGCTACGAGCACCGCGGAGGAGCTTCGTCCCGAGTCCAATTTTCCACGAGGTCCCCCTAACTACCGAGGCGCCAAATTTGCTTATGCTCTAGGGAAGCCCCGTTCCTTTGACCCTCCCAACGTCCCATCGGCGCCCCAACGACTCTGGAAACGAAATAATTAAACGATCGCGCACATACGTTAGTCGGCAAGGACATCGGGACACGAGTTCTATTCATGCGGGAGACGATACTCCTGACTAGTGCATGAATAATCCCGAGACATGTAACTAATGTACGTTCGTTGGACACGTTCGATAAATTAATCAGTGATGCCACGGTTCAAAATCCCTTCGCGAATTTACCCGCAATTTCCGAAGAAGTATAATCCAACCGTTTCATGGGTGGAAGATAGCGTCCTAATTGACACGAACGTGTGACATAACTTCGGGACCCTTATCACCGAAAGGTTTCCGGATGGTCCAAAGCCGGCGATGCACAGACGCATGAAGAACGAGGGTGAACCGACGGGCGAAGAGCCCGGGTAACACGTGATGCTCGACAAACTATGAACCATCCCTGACAACTGTCTCTCCCGGGGTTGAGCAAGGGGTATCCGTCTCCGAGTCTTCACCGGCGTACGAGGGTCCGTAACAGGCGGAATGCATCAGCGGGCTGGTATCACGAGGGGGTCGAGGAACGGTACTGAGGATGATGAAGCCGGATGGCGGAGTCAAGGGGTGGCGATACAACCGGCGGGTTGTAGAAGCGGAAAGAGGTCAGAGGTGGAACGGAGAAACCCCGAGGATAAACACACAGGATGTTCGCGAAGCGGGAGGTGGAACAGAGTCGGGGAGGGCGAGGGTGGGTGGGAGGATGTTGAAGAAGCGTAGGAGAATGAGGATAAGTCGTCGCTGCCGAGGCTGTTCACGGGCTGGGTACCATGGTACGCGCTGCCGAAAGGGGTTGATGTTGGTACTTGGTGAGAAAGTGAGCTGCTGGCAAGGAATACCATACTCGGTGCCGGGAAACGGGGGAGGGGGGGGGGGGATAGGGGGTGGGACGAGCAAGAAGCGTCACGGCGACCAGCATCAGCAGCCAAGAGCACATACAGGGGTTCGGCAGCTCGGGTCGTTCGCTACCGAGCGGGCTGCGAAGGACGAAGCGAAGTCGGTCTCCACGATGAAGACGGAGAGAGAGGAAGGTCGTGGCTGGGAAGTTCAAGCTCTTCGAGGGTGTGTTCGTTGGAAGAGGAAATACCCGAGACGGGAGGCAGAAGGCGCGGGGAAGTCAGGCGCTTCGGACAAATTTCATGAATACAGCGAATCATGGTTCGGAAACTTGGCCAGTCGCGAAAACACCTCTTAATTGACTTTGCCAATTACGTAAATCACATACTTTTCTCGGATCACGAGTTGCCGACGAGACGGTTCGTTGGAAAACCTTTGGGAAGTGGACAGCCATGCACATGTCGAGCGACGATAGTTACGACCAGCATTGAGCAACCCTATTGATTTGCGTGCCTATCGAGGTGGGCTGTATTCACCACTTTTGTTCATTCACGTATATACGTTTTTACCGAGTGGAGGGCTCTGAAGAAAATCTTTCGTCCGAGTGAGCCTTCCATCGCCGGTTTTTAAATTCTCGATTAAAATCATTTGTAGCCTCACTAAAGATGTTTCAATGATTGGTCTTAAGGGGGTTTCAAAAACTGGGTCACACTCCTCCGTTTCGTGGTGAGCATTACAGAAAAGAACGTATAATCGGTACAGCGTAAAAACGACGAGGCAGAAGTTGGTAGAGCAGGAAAAAGAGAGGGATACTTTGGTCGGGGCGAGCGTGCGGGTACGGTGTGCTGCGGGGGGGTTGGAAGGGCGCGCGCTCTCTTCGCGGCGCCCACCCCATCGCCGCCGAGCCCCTGCGCGGTGTGCAGGCGCCGCGTTACCGTGCGGGTCGGACTGCGAAGGGCGGATCCGACGAGCCGGAAGTCGAACGGAGACGAGGCTAGCCGACAGATACAGTCATAGAGCGGCGTATCAACGGATAGCGGCCAAGGGAGGTCGGTACACGTTGAAGTGAAACGGAGAACGAGGGACAGAGACAGCCCGGTCGAACGTGGGCTCTGCCGTCGTTGCTGCTGGCGTTGCTGCCGCCGCCGAAGGTGGAGGGAGTCGTTGTCCTCGGAGTCCTCGTTCACCGGCCGCGACCGGTTCCAACAACGATGCTTCGCCAGTACTGCGCGAAACGCGGTCCCGTTCGCATCTCTTCCCCGTCCCATCGCGCGTCCAGTTTCGTGGAATTCCTTTTGTTGCTCCTCTAGTCGATGTCATCGGCGCATCCTCGCGCACGCTGACGTCCGCACGCGGGCCCGACGTCCTTCCTGGTCGTTCGATCCAAATCGAGGTGATCCTGATCCTCCGCAATCGAAATTCCAAAGGGGTAGTTTTTTCCCTCAAAAAATCACACCACGAAACTGGTACGCGGTCGAACGAAGGGACAAGTAAATTTGTCCGTGAGGCTCGGCAACCGGATAGGTCCGAGACATCGGGCTCGGATCGTGTACGTATCGGCGTTGAGAGGCTCGAAAACGTGCGTGTCCGCGGAACGTGCTCGGTGCCAACCAACCGCCGTCCGGCCAGGTGCGCCAGCCTGCTTTTTGTTGATCTTTGTTCGAAGTGCGTTTCGATCACAGTGAGTTTCGACGTCTCTTTCGTGGCTGCTCGCACGACGGCTCACCTCTCAACGCCGTGATCCATCGGGCGCCGCTTGTGACATGTGTCTGTGCGCCGATTCGCGACTTCTCGCGTGTTCGGCTCTGTGAATATACCGCACACACGCGATAAGTCTACGCAGGCTCTCCCATACGTGCGGGCTCGGGACTCCGTTCGGAGCTCTTACCTGCCTGCCTGCCTGACTGCCTGCCTGCCTGACTGCCTGCCCACTCGCAGGATGCCTGGCTGCTTACCTGGCCACCTCGCCAGCCCGAGAAGAGAATGTAAGTTGCCTACCGACAGCGATGCCAGATCTCTGCCGCGGATCTCTACCGGTGAATCATGCGACCGCGTGCGCCTCCCGAACGACGAGGATACCACGGATGTAAACGGGTCCGTGGCCAGCGGCCTCATCGGGAATACCCAAGTTCCACCGGGACTCCCAAAACCCTTTTTTTCTTTTAACGGAGTTCGATAATTTATGCGTACATAAGATCCTGCGTACATAAGGTCCTGCGGATGATACCACGGATGTAAACGAGTCCGTGGCCAGTGGCCTCATCGGGAATACCTGAGTCTTGCCGCGATCCCCAGAACCTTCTTTTGCTTTTGAGGAGAAAGACAATTTATGCGTCGCTGTACCTTAGGTCCTGCGGAGGACATACTGGTTTCGACTAATGTCACGTTGAGCGGTAGACACTAGCTAAACATTTTTTAATATCGGAAAACTAACCCGTTTCATCCGTCAAACAAGATTTAAACCGAAATCCAATTTTTTTAAATACTGGTTAGAATAAAGCAAATCGAAGTGAATTAGGTAAAACGGATTTGGAAACTTTTTCCTTTCCCTTAAGAACAAATTGGTAAAAATGGTCTGTTTTGCCTCGCTCTCCCCCTGACGTTCCACCCGCGGACGAGGTTGGGTCCGACAAGTACACAGCCATTAGTCCGTCACGAGTCCGAACATCGGTCGAGAGATATTAATTATTACACAATCCGTCCATCGAGACTCTCGAGCGTCCGTGCGATCGCGTCAAGGTCGAACCGATTTGATATTTCACGTAACCGCGACCAACAATCGATTCCCCTCGTTCGCAACGTTTGTCCCCGAATCGCGATAGGCCGGGAACGATCGCTGAGAAACCGTGCGCGATCGTCGATGTTTCGCCGTCAGCCGCGGGCTCGATGGAAACCGCGATCGCGCGGCTCCACGTAACGATGATTGCACCTTCCTTCCCACGACACGCTCCCGCCGTCTTTGACTCCCCGCCATGAGAACGAACCGGCTAATTAATCGCGCACAATACCACCGCGCGGTCCCGACGGATCCGACCTCGGGACGTGCGAATAATCGCGATTTTTACATGCGCCAACTGTAAGCGCGTTCCATATTCCGCGTTCCCTTTGTTCACGGTCCCGTTTCCACCGATCTCGACGGCGTAAAAACTGCATCGGGACGGTAAAACGCCTCCGGAACAATCTACTCGGGCGTCAATCTCGTCGTCGACGGACCGATATCCGATCCATTCGCTCCCGCGCCGGATGATCCATAGATCACGGATCCACCGATCGACGTCCGTGACCCGCCGATCCTCGCGAATACTTCGGGCGATTTGTTGGCGCACGCTGTTACACGCTTTGCCGGCGGACGAACCCGTCGAGGCCCCCGGATAGAAACGAGCCGAGCGTGACGCCCGCGCGCATGGCGTCACGGTTTCCACGCTACCGGGGAAAAACGAACGAATCCGGCAACCGCGGAGCGTGGAGCATTAAAACTGGATGGAAAAAAAAAAAAACATGAATCCTGGTTTTTCCACGAGCAGCCGAATTTTTCCCGCTAAAGACCTTCGCGACTGTATCCGTAGGCTCGAACTTCCATCCCGGGAAAAATCATAAAAAAAAAAGGTCGAACAAACGTCGAAGTGGCACCGGAGGCAAGAGTGTACCAGGGCAATCTTTTCAGGTGTTCGTCGTCCCGGGAGCGCTCGATGACGTCGCTCTGATTGGATTCCATCGAAGAAACGAGGGTTGAAAGGGGTTCTGCGTCCCGCGGGGATGCGAAGGCGAGGAAGCTCCCGCGTCAACGGGAAGACATCGAGGTGAAGAGGGTGAGGAGGCGAAAGAAGCGGAAGAAAAAGGTGGATACGGCAGAGACGAAAGGTCGGAAGGAGAGGAGGGAATAAAAAAAAGTTTGAAAAAAAAGTCTGACCAAGCGTGCAAAGATAGCGGTGAGCGGGGGGGTGGGAGGGGGGGGGGGGAGGGGGGGTCGGGAGGGGCGACGGGACGGTGAGAAGAGCCGAGACGAGAGGGTGGATATAATAGTGGAAAAAGGTGTCCGGGGGCAGTGATGCGCCTGGACGTTGGGGTGCCAAGTGCGGTGGACGATTCGCCGGGCCACAGATAGCGTCAGTGGGGCGCGCCCGGGTACCGATGCGTGCTACGCTCCTGGGTGAGGCCCAGCAACGGGGGACCGTCGTGGGGCCTCGCTCCGCGACGACGATGCCCCGCGTCGTCGGGAGAACGAAACGCCGGCGAGTGTTCAACCGGCGGGGCACCGGCCGACTCGCGGAACTCGCGGTCCTCGCGCTGGTCCTCGTCGTCACGATCGTCGATGCCTCACCCCTGCCGCAGCCTGTACCCCCGCACACAGGTGAGTCATCGTTGTTCTTCTCTCTTCTTTATTCGTTCTCTTCCTCTGGCTCCACGGAGAAAAATCTTGGTAGGATCTTTGTTCGACGTTTTGGGCGCGGTGGTCATTGATCCGAGGAGCGCTGAGAGACAAAAAAAAACAAATCATTCGTTTCTCTCCGCCTTCCGTCGAGATACTTGCGCGTGTTTTTCTGACGCGGTTCTTTTCGTCGGACCGCAAAAAAAGGAGCAACGGTTGTTCGATTGTTTCGTCGATGAAAGGTCGCTCCGTTTCGATTTGGGCGGTTCCGCCCCGTGCCAGGATGAAGGTAACGTACGAAGAGCAAATTTAACTCGGGTCGCGTAATCTTCGTTACCGATCTTGGGCGACGACGAAAAGAGCGCAATCGAACTTCACTGCTCGTCACATCTTTCCAGCGATTTCGTTATTTGGACAATGCAACCCGAAGCTTTCGTCCCACGGTAACGTAATTCCCCTCTCGGACCCTCGAATCGAAATTCAATGCAGCGTTACCTGGTAACCGTCGGGCAAAGAGCATACACTGTGCAAACATGGCTGCCTCGCGAGTGAGAGCGAACGGAAGCCTCTCTTTGCATTACGGCGCGTGCACCCACGATACAACCAACTGTCACCCGCGAAAGCCTGTTACCATTCATTGCTCGTGCCATTTCCAACCCAGTCGTAAGATTGATATCGCTCCGGGTCTCGTGTCTCGTGCCTGGCCGACGTTCCCGCGGCGTGCAACTTTATCTTTTGTTTTTTTTAGCTGTAAAACAATTGTAAGAAAAAAAATTTAAACGTTCCATACCAGTCACGAGCATCGAGTCCGGATCGTCGGTACAAGAGATCGAGCCGGGTAACCCCGTGCTAAGCCGGCGCGGTACATTGTAGGCTCGATAATATTCATTACGGCGCGGTAATCGCCTCGAGAAAGTTGAGCGTGCATCGATTCCGCGGAGTTTCGAGAGCCGTCGGGGCAAGCGGCGAACGTTGGCGCAGGAGAGACCGGAGGGCTTTCGAGTAACCGGGTGAGCGTTCGTCTCTCGCTTCCTCGCGCCGCATCTCGGAGCGCGGATGGTTCCCTCGAACCGGCGTCGATGCTGGAGTGTCTCTCGTACGTGCATCGCGGAGTCTGTATGCAGCTGCAGGAGCCGAAGGAGCGAGGAGCAGCAGGATCGGCGGACGGAGAGGGAGGGCGCTCTCGTGGTAGTCGATTAACTCCGTGGCAATCGAGAGGTTCCACCACTGCGGGATCGCGGAAACCGCGAACTCTCGGGGCGTCGCTCCGTCTCCGTGTTCAGCGGGGAAAATGGAATGCTCGATGAGAACGGAGACAGGGTCATTCTCGTGATTCCATTTCACCGTCTTCCATCGGCTGTCGGTGACGGAATTCACGATAAGAGCGGAAAAACGCTTCCGATGGAACGGATCGACACGAAAATCTATCGGGAGATTATACGCCGATTGGAGATCGGAGGTGGACAGTACTCGAAGTAGCCGGTACTCGCTTGGTAATTCAAGTACGAACATTAAGTACACGAGTACTGTTCAGTGGTTCGAGTACTTTTCGACTGTTTAAATTTTATGAGACGCAGAAATATTTTCATGCTGCGAAAGAAGGTGCAAAGCAATTCGCACATGGCTTCTTCATTTATTATGCATATGGATATGCATATCCACGAGGAAGCTAAAATTCGATCAACGATCTCGATTCTCATTCAAGAAGCTATGCGCAAAATTGTAATAAATGCAGATAAATTTTGCACCTTTCATTTAAAAAAAGGTAACGCTTCACGCTAGATAAAGGTTAACACTTCGAACCTAATTGCGAAAAGTACTTGAGAAATACCTCAATTACCAAAATTACTCGATACCTCAATTACTTGTAATACTTTGTACTTGAAATATTTTTTGTTACATTGCCCAGCTCTATGAGAGATAACCGGAATAATGGTAGATTAAACGAGAAACGAGAGTAGAAAACGAAGCGTGGGTAGTGGTTGACGATGAGGATGGTGCGTGGGCGATTTGTATATGGAAATACGAGTTCCGGACACGTATGCGCGACGGGACGAATGAACTTGGGGCTAGCCAGGTGAGATGTTCCGGCTGGTTAAGGCGAGAAGACAAGGGGAATCCGCCATCCTAGGCCCGGGCTTGGTGCACGCTCGGCCCAGCTCTGGGTTACCGCAGCATTGTCGACGGTCCAGTACTAGCGTATGTATGTAGCATATTTGCCGACACTTTGTCGTCCATTTGTCATCGACTTGGCAATCAACTTGCCGGCGGTAAAGTTTCGCGGATGCTGCCTTGCGATTTCTGTATCTCGATAAATTCTCCTGTTCCCCTTTCTTCTCGTTCTTGTTCTTCTTCTTCCCCGCAGCCTCCGGTCTTTCCGCGTCTCGCTCCCACTGATTCCGCTGTACTTAGCGAAGCTTTCCCGGTTTCGAAAGTTGGGGCCACCCGGAGCAAGGATTCGTACGAGAACACTCGCTCGCTTTACCACCGTCCCTTCCCTCTCGACTCTGCCTACCCTCTCCTCCCGAAGTAATCCGACCCGGTAAGTGCGCTTACACGCCCGGTTGCATTTAGCCCTGTGGGGTGCGGGCGCGACACTCTGCACCCCCGACCACCCTCCCGGCCCGCGAACGCGAATACTCCCCACGTGCATTGGGGGGGGGGGGGGGGGGGGGGTAGAGAGGGCGAACTCGGAAACTACCGGGGTCGGTGTCAAGTTCTCTCACTTGGCTTTCGAAAGACTTGGCCTGGCCTATTGTCGCCAGCTCGGTCGTCACCGACGCCCACTCCGTGCTTTATTGTGAGGGCCGTCTCGGATCTCAATCGAGCTACCAATCTCACGGCACCGCCATACCGACGGTTGAAAAGCCCTCGCGAAACTCGAAGCCAAAGGCACTTTTCGTATGTGTCTTGTTGCCGCGATAAAAAAAAAAGGTGCCGTTAAAAAAAAAGATAGAAGCAGTTACCGTTTTTCTTCGCATTCGAGAGTGCGGATGAAATTTATACCGATGTTAATACCGGGCGAAGCTGTGTCGCAGTGGTGCACGCGAAAGTGAAGAAATAAAAAAAATTCCCCGGCGAAATTTCCTTCCGATTTATCGTCTGTAATGCGCGGAGCGACGAGAGAATTTAATGCCCGTTGTCGCGGTGCGGTGGCCCGAGAGGGAGGGCCGGCCGGAAGGTCCAACTTCGATATCTCTCCGTTTTTTAATATCGCCATTCGTCGAACTTCTCGGAATTCCTCGGACGCGAGCGCGGCGAGCTATGCGGGCGGAGAATGGAAATATTTTCCTCCGATTCTCTTTTTTGCCCCTCGGCCAGCGGTGTCGATTTTCGTCGGCGCCGCTTAATGTCGACCGAAATTGATATCCGGGACTTTTTCGGATCCCACTGGAAACCCGCCACTTTGGTACTCGACACCGACTATTATCATCAATCCCCCCCCCTATAAATTTACACGGTCATTAAGCCCTCGAGCTATTATCTGGCGGTATCCGCAAACCACGATCGCTGCTCCAATAAGCAACCGACACGGCTGTTGAAAAGACGGAAAGGCAAAAAAAAAAAAAAAAATGAAACCCCTCGCGAAAAAATCCCGCCTAAGGCGATTCTCTGCCCTCCCAGCTTTGTCGCCGGCACGTCACACGGGGATCCCGAATTTATCACCGTAACAGCGTCCTTCCCGACGCACTTCGGTTCGGGAATAGCTTCTTATCAACGGTGGATTTACCTTTTTACTCTCACGAGGGATAAACACTTCGGGGATTCCCCCGTCCCTTCAACCCCTCTCAGAGTCCTTTATATATTTCAATTGTTATCTCTCGCTCCGAAATCCCCAAAGAATCAGCCTACTTCTTCCCGAAACGAATGGAGTGCTGTTTAAACTCCGGACCGTTTGGTTGAGCGACCCTCGCTCAAATATCTTCACAGTTGGGTAATAACTGAATTTAAAAAAATTGCGATTTCGACTCGGAATAGTTGAGGACGCCTCTTCGTCGACTCGGTGATGTTCGAGAGCACTTGGTGCGTCTCGGTCGAGGATAAGCTGCACGGAGGCATCCCGGCAGGTCCAGGGTCGCCCTGGTTCGTCGTCATGGCGACGTTCTCGAGATGAACGAGTAAACACGGGACTTTATTGTCCGCTGAACGAGGAACCCCCCGCTGGCCGCCCTGCTGCTCCTAAACCTCCTTCCGGATCCACAACGGAACTCGACTCCGTCATCCCCTTGACGACGCAACGTCTCGCACACTCGATGTACTCGACGTTAGACCGTCGTCGCGCTTCTGTCCTAAACACACATGTACATCCCGAGCGAACTTGGGATTACTTAATCTTGGGTTCTCCGGAGAACGTTCGATCCAATCTTACTTCCAATCCACGTCAAACACTTGGGACTGAAGTATTTTATTTTTTATTCATTTATTTTTATCTCCCCCCCTGACGTCAAGTGTGTTTCCTCGAAACCTTGGAGCTCGCGGAGCTCGGGGAGGCCGGAGTCACCCGGAATCTCGCACCCTTCCGGGATGAAAACGGAAACACGATTGGAGGACGGAGTGGAGGAGCTTCAGCGGCGTCATTACCGTTTCGACGAAGGAAATCACGCTGGTTAGCTTCAAAGGCAGGAAATTGAAAATTGTAACTCGCGAACTCTCGCGGTTTGCGAAACTCGTGCGCCTCGACTCGCCCCCGCAGTCGAGGCGCACGAGTTTCCAAAGCCCGCCAAGAGCGGCGACGTCAAGTCGGTAAAAGTTGTCGGGAAGCTTCGCAAAAAGCTTCGCGACGGTGAATTAAACTTTCACGGGCGTTTGAGCACCGGGCAAAAGTTGAGTCATATCGTAGACACACATCCTGGGGCTCTCTTGCAGGATCTTTCTGTTTACCATAAAAATCGCGTATGACGCTGATAGCTTTCGGATAATAATAAATAAATAAAACTATATTGGCTGAAGGAGCGCGGTTGATGGCCAATTGGCAATATGCAATAAAGGTGAAAAGAGAAAAGTTTCTTAGGTATAAAAAACTGTTGCCTCTTATGAATTGTTAATAAACTCACTACTACTATTGCTACTAAAACCGTACATAGTTTTATTTATTTAGTTATTTGGATATTTTTATTTTTTTTATTCAAAAAAAAAATCGTTGGATTCAACCAAAAGTCGCGATGACATACGTTCAAAGTTGTTATTTGTTTGGTACAAATAAAGCATTGTTTTACTAAACGATTGTTTGCTTTAATCGGTTAAAAATTTGTCGATTCGAACAAACATTTGTGTTGTACCAACCAAACAACATCTTTGAACGTATATCACCGCGCATTCACGAATCCAACCATTTATTTTTCACAGTGTAGAATCATCTATCGTACTTGTTGAGGAACAAACATTTTTTACTTTTTAAAAAAAACCTGTGTACGTGTCGGATCGTTATTCATAATGGGTCTAGGACCGAACGTACGCTTTACGAAAAAAAAAATTTAAAAAAAAACGGCAAAAAAGTAAACGATTTCCAAAAATGCTTTCACCGATGCATCCGAGTTCCAAGCAACGGGCAAAACAGGCAGTGAGCTGTGTCTGCCAATCGGGATTTTGAATCACGCTCAATCGGTGTTTCGCCGAGTCCGACGGTCGGCCGAGGCTCGCGAACAATCTGGTGTGCAGTTTGCGCCGGGCCGGGGTATGGCGCACCCCACCGCCCCACCCCCTGCAAGCGGGCGGCGGGAGGGAGGGAGGGGGTAGTTGGTTAGTTCGAGTTGGCTAAAATTTCCGGGGCATTCGTACACGGACGTGCCCGGGGTGCGGGCGGGCTGCGTTGCACCGTCGATGCACCGCGCCGCACCACCGCTGCCTAATGACTCCGAATTAACAACGCGGATAATTTCCCGCCGCGGCAGGACGGCGCTGGGCGAAAGCGTGTTCCCCAACGAGGACGTTACAATCTGTTACCTCGACGTAATGCCAATTATTCTGGCCGCTTTCCGGATTCATCGTTGCATCCTATTTTTTATTTTTCCTTCATTTTATTTTATTCTTTCACCTTTTCATTCCATTTTATTGCATTGTTATTCCGCGCGTACATTCAGCTTTTCACGCTGGGTACTCGCGATGAATACCTGTATGAATAATCCATAGGGTATATGTACACTGTAAGCATTAATTATTATGTATTTCATGTAGATGTCTGTACGATGTGCTACGTATCGTACAATACGCGTATAAAATAATAATAATAATAATAATAATAATTATTATTATTATATTTGAATTCGCATGGCCACGAGTCTTAACGACCTTCCTCAAAGCCAGCCACGCGTACCGAGATTGCGATCTCGCAACGCTTACAATTTTGACGTTTGTGCGAAATAGTACATTGCAATGAGAATTGCGTAACGGCGTACAACCATTCGGAGCAGCGTGTATCGGTACATCCGATCGGTGCGTGTAACTCGTATGAGGGGAGAAAAAAAATTCCTCTTTATTTGCTCGCTATTATAGATCTCGATCTGCCCCTCGTAATTGCGTGCATTAAAAAAATATAACAATAATTTTTATGTTTCAGGAATAACGCGCGGTTCTTACATCGGTCACTACGGAATCGCGTGGTACGACACGTCGGCCCTGCGACAACATCGGGTCCGTCGCGACGCGTCGGAATCGGCCAGGAACCAGCCACTGGTCTTTCGCCTACGAGCTCTCGACAGGTCAGTTGTCAACTTTCTGTAAAATCGTAAAAAAAAAAAAAAAATCGATATTGCGGTTATTGACGAATTGATCGATGAATTACCGTAATTAACGTTCGACAGTCAACTTTGTACACATCGACGTTTACAAATAGAGTAATTAAAACTATCGATGACTCGACGATAGGAAGGCCATCGGGTTCGGGGGCGAACGAGGATATAATGAACAAAACTGCGCGGCCCTCGCCGGCGTTCGAGGGTCGGACTGTGCGCGCTTTCACGTATACTTTGAATCGTTCGAAACACGGGCGCGTGTGTTCCGAGCGGTTTAAAGTGCTCGTCAGAGCGAGCCTTTTCGGTGGTCGCTTTCGTCGAAAGTTCGTTCTCCACTGTAACCACTCGGCCTCCCCACCGCGTTTTCATCCCTCCCGTCCATTGCGTTCGTCGGAAAACGAGCTCGCTTCCCGCGAACTGAACGCGCGCTCTACCAACTCGATCTCCGGCCGCAGCGAGCAAACGAAATTCCGCGGGACACGGAGTCGCCGAAAAGTTGGTAACTGCTCTTGCGGCCACGCCGCCCTCGTCGTTTCCACCGGTCCTTCGTTCTCCGTAGCGAGGAGACTCGGCCTCGGCCCGCGTGAAAAGCGTCAGCAGAAATTTATCGATGCGGCGGACAGCTCGCGGATGCACCTTAGGTGGAGTATTCGAACGAGAAGACGGAGTAGCGAAAGTACGACGCGACATGAATACCCCGCGTGCGTCTTCCATCGTCGTCACTCACCCCCACGGCGGTCCCGTCCTTCCGCCCGTTTCCCCATTCATCCCCCGTTCTCCAGCCATCAGCCGCGAGCACCGTCCTCCCGGAGATAACCGGGGCTCTTGTATCGCGAAGCAGCCCCCGGTATCGTTGCCACCGCAATTTCCAAGGAGCGTCTTAACTCTCCCCCCCCGGTTCCCCGAACTAGCCGAAAGTTAACGGAGAACCCGACGGCGGGGAGCTGGAAGCGGAGAACGATTGTTCTCTCGGGTACTGATAATTCGCTCGCTGGTGCGGAAACAGCGGAAACGAGGAAAGCACCGACGGAAGATCGGCACAGCGGGCCGCGAGTGCACACCCGTCGAGGCGCTGCGGTCGTGCACGCGACTCGCAGTAAACCTACTCGCGCAAGTACGTGTGTCCCGCGAGAGTCGCACTAACGCCAAGTTCGAGAACGAAATATCGCGGTCTTCTCGTATCGGGCGGTCGGTATCGCCCGTTTCGCATGAAAGGACACCAGTCTCGGTTGGAACCGGCGCCGCGCACGAGCTTACGTATGTACGGCAAACGGCGAACGATATCGAGGAGTTACAGCGGTCCCAAGTGCCAATGGTCGGCTCCCGCTCCGCGACCAACCCCCGGAGCGGTTTCGCTCCCGTTATCACCCACTCCGACCCCCCCCGGCGACGCGGTACACCCACTTCGGATGTTAACCGTTCGTGCGGGCGACCAACACGTCGATGACTCTCGGTCGCGGGGCCCGGGACCGTAACTGCGCTATCGGTTAACGAAACACATGTAGCCGGCGCGAATGTAACCGGAAGCACGCGTGATGGGTACATACCGCATTATCGAATGGGATGGTGAGGCTACAAAGGGCGGGGGGGGGGGGGGGGGGGGAGGGAGAGAATATCGGGAAAATTGATAGGGGAGCTGCGGAGATAGTGAGAGAGGGAGGTATCGTTAACGAGGCATCGAATCCGTACCCGGGAGAACCCTGTGCATGAAAGCCACGTTCGGACCTTCGATGGTCCCGCACGAGAGCCGCGCTGCAGGTCAGCTGCGAATCGCGCCGGCGAATCTCTCTCGGGTATAATTAGCTACCGGCGCCTGCTGGCTCGCTTCGTGTCCCTTTGCCCCACCAGCTCCTCTCTGCTGTACACGTCCGTTATCTACTTTCTCCGGGTTGGAAAACGTGCATCGAACACTGGGTGGCCCGACGATGCTCTCTTCCTGCGTTCCACGGCTGCGGTACCAGCGGATCACCCGCTCAATCCGCCGTTCCGCTTCCGGGTGTCGTCGGGATTTGTCCGATTTTGAGGGCACTTGGAATACTGTCGGTAATGAAGCCCCTTCACTCAAAACTCAAACAAGAGTAATAAGAGCGAGTTAGATTTTTTTTTTTACAAGAGCGAGTTAGATTTTTTTTTACACGAGCAAGTTAGGTTTTTTTTTTTAGTCTATCTGTTACGAAAGTTTCAGTTCTTTTTGAGTGAATCATCGACGCTACCGCGGAAAATAGGCAAACGAATTTGTCACCGAGGTTCGTTGATTCCAGGAAAATGGAGCAGTTTTTAAATCAGAAAAAAAAATGGACCGTCTTGTCGCCGAGTGCCGTTTTGCCCCGCTCGGTCATGCTGCTGTACAACGGATGGTATACGGACGGAAAATACTATACGCAGGTGTACCTCCATCGCCGGATCGTGCAGTTTCGATCACTCTCACCGATGACTTCCGGTTTTCGGAAATCGGCCAAAAGCCCATTCGCCACGCAGCCCTCCCCGATATACCCCGAGGTGCTCGGACGGATGTACAAAACCACGCGCACAGCTGCGCGCCGTGCGGCCTGGAGATACCGCGAGCGCGACCCGGTCGGTTCTATTGACTGCGCTGTGCGCGCGGTACCCGCGGTGTCTGTGTCCCCTCCCCTCGCCCGGGGCACTCGATGGACTGTATCCACCGGCTGTCTGCGGTGTTTACTCAGGTCGATTTCTATTTCGAACGGCCGCATCGGTATACGCGAAAGTGGATGGAACAATTTCAGGGATGATAGTCGGTATCGATCTTCGCTTTCTATTCTCAAGGCGACAGAAGAGTCCGCGCTGTACCGTTCGTAGGACGGCGAATACGCGCTACTTTCGTAAATTAAGCATCGTTTCCTTTATTTTCTTCGTTCGCGCATTAAGCGGTAACTGCCGGTCCGGATGCACTGCGCTCCGGGGCACCCGGGAATTCAGCGTCGGAGCTCCGAACTCTCGGTACCTTCGGGGAGTCATTTCGGAAAAGAAAATTCACCTGGCAATTCTCGCGCGTATCCATTAGCTCGCCGAGCCCGGAGAGAGAGCGGAGCGTCTGAGGGAGCGAGGTGAGGCAAAGACGCCGGGGGTTATATTCCGGATCGGCGAGAGACGGCCGGGAGGGCAGCGGGCGATGTCGAAGGAAACGAGAATGAAGAAAAAAAAAATTGAAAAAAAAGGACACGATAAAACGACGCCAGTGAGAGCGTGTACTCTATTTCTAGATACCTGTACGTACTTCTGTACGGTGGCTCAGCGGCCTCTTTCTCTTTCCTCTCCCTCCCCCCGTTGCGCCGAGGGGGATGCAGCCTCGTGATTTTTCTAACGTCGAACGCCTTCGACGCCGTTCCCTCGAGACGTATAAACTTGTAATTTACGCCGCTCCGGCGTCCCGACCGTGGAATTAGACCGCGAGAACAGAGACGTTCTCTGTATGGCGAGGCGAGCGTAAACAAAAAACTGAATCCTAAAAAACACCGTAACGATAAAACAAAAGAGGAACGAGCAGATTAGCGGGAACACGGATCTTGAAATGAAAGAGCATGTCGGAACTTTTATGTTTAATAATTGTAGAAAATGATCATTCTTTTGCAAAAACGTTTCGCCCTGAAATGTACAACGATGGAGTCATCGGAGTAAAGCACACATAAAGCGAGGGGTAAACCGGAGAGCCGCGAGTTATTTCCACGAATGAGAATCGTCTTTATGTCCCGAACGAGCGTGAAAAAACACAAAAGTAACTATAAAAGAAAAGCGTAACGACCAGATTAGCGAGAACACGGATCATAAAATAAGAGACACAGTGTCAGATCTTCTATGTTCAACAATTTTATAATATTATTCAAAAAATTGACATTTTTTTTTTTCAAAAACGTTTTACCTTGAATCGTCTAATGGTGGAGTCATCGGTTATGAATAAAGCATACCACGAGGGGTATATCGGAGTGCCGCGAGTTATTTATAGGAATGGGAATCGTCTTTATGTCCTGGGGGTTCATCGATAATTCACCAAAGTGTCCTTTCCGTGGGGATGGAGGGTCGACGCGCACTAGCGGAGAAGTTGTGAGGGGCGCCGACGAAGGAGGTGTCCTGTCGAGAAGAGCTTTCTTCTATCTTCGCCCAGGTCGATCCGTTTTCTTGCTTGCAACGGCACTCGACGCCCCCCCCCCCCCCGCCGAGCGTATAACGCGATAGCTTGTACAGCACACTCACAGAGCATACCGCAGTGGCGATACGTAGACGTGACCGTTATCACGGAGACCGGGACGACGGAAGGGATGAGAGAGGAAGGAAAAGCGAAGCTCCTTCGGGGAACGATTTAACTTCTTAACCGAGCACTTCGGGCCAGCCCGAACGGGATTGCGGCGAACCCTCGGTCGTGCCCGGACGCAGACCGCGAGGAATATAGCCGGATTCCCGACGACGAGAGCCGGATTAGTGCGGGCCTTACGCCGACCCAACTCTCGCTCATTGCCACTCCGGCTCTCCTCGCCTCGCCTCTCCCGCTCGTCGAAAGAGACTGGAGGTAAGAAAGTCCTGAGTTCGGACACACACGCGAGAACTTCGAAGTGTTCGAATCAAAGTCGACCACGCAGGTAGGTTGGGTCCGGCCAGTCGTTACGAGCCAGCACCGGCGCGAAACCGCGCCAAGCCTGGGAAATCCGGCCGCTATTGCGCCGGCGCTGGGATGTAACAGCCGGCCGGAACCTCAACGACTGCACTCGGGAAGGAAAAAACGGCGATTTTCCATCGCGGAAATTGCGGAAAAATTGTGGAACGATGATTCACCGTTAACGTTCTGGGTCTCAACGGATGGAATGAAATCATGCTGAAACTGCTCCATTGTTTCGTACACGCTCGTACAATACAGTCCGTCGGTAGAAGCTTGTCTGTATACCTATAGATATTTTCCCACTTAAACTCGAACGGTGCAGGTGCGAGTGCCGAGCACCTCCGTTTCGAGGCAATGGTTATCGATAATTGCTCGACGAACTTGGAAAACGACTGGGAGAACGATGAATCGCCCGTCGAACGCGTTCGAGTAGGAGAAAGATGCTCGGCAACGATTTATGGAAGATCCGCTTCGCTACACGGCGGATCCGAAGGCGAACCGGAGGAAGCCTCCGGTAATCGGGGAATCGTTCGTCGCTTTTTACTTGGCCTCGGAGATCATTTCTCGCCGCCGAGGAAAGGGTCTATCTTGTAACGATTATTGTCCTCTCCACACACGTCACTCGCTTCGTGCGTCACCGCTTCGAGCCTGCGGACTCCGATTTAATCGAAATGACAGTTGTGCTATTTTTGCTTCCTTATAGAGTAAGCTTCGTTCTCGCGAAAGAAAAAAAAATCGAGATTTTAATGACAACGCGTTCAGAATGTTCCAAAACATCGGAGAATCATCAACGAAATCGACTCCGATGAACAATGTATGATCGTGCGGAACTCAGGTAAGAGCGCCCAACTTCCCACACAGCACTGAAATATTTCTGAAATGTTTCGAAAATATTGTAACGAACATCGTACACGCTATACGATAGACGATTATCTTCGGTAATTATAACGATAATTATATTAACGATAATTATGCACATCGACGAAGTGCCGTAGCCTGAGTCCTTCAGCCCGAGATTTTCTTTGGCACTTAGGAAGGTTTTTTTTTCTCCTTTCCTTAGATAGAATTAAATAAATTAAATGAAAGGAGCGATTTAACCGTCAGCTCGTGCAACGTCCGAATCTCAATGTACTTCTACGTTCCGTAATTGACTGGCTCACCGAAGAGCCGCCCGCCGAGCATCCGCCCCGTTCTCCCGCGCCGCCTGCGGTGCGTGGGTTCGCGCGAGGGTGAAAGAGTGCCCGAGTGGCGTCATCAGCGCGGGAACGTCGAGATAGGGTTTAAAAAAAGATCTTCATCCCTTCGGCCTCTCTCGCTCCCGCCCCTCCGGCCCGACGTTCGACGGGCCCGGAGACGGGCTCCTCCACGTGTCGTTAGCCTCCTTCATGCAAATCGCGGGCGCGAGAGAATCCCGTAAGACGGGAGAGTAATAAAACTCGAGGGTACTTTCGGGTCGGTCGGTCCGTCGGTGGCGCCGCTGGGAACGAGCTGGGAGCAACCCGATCATCCCTCCCGACCGCTTCTTCTTCCCTCACTTTCCCCTCCGCCCTATGTACCGTTCCACACTTTTTCCACCATCAGGATCTCGCGAAGTTCCGTTCTTTTCTTTTATATACTTTGCGCCCCGCTGTCCCTCCCGCCCGGATAGCTGCACGGCGAGAGGAAGTTCGAATCATTCTCGCGTCTGGAGCACGGCAAGATCGCTCGGTTTTTTATGGTCCATCCTGCCCCGCTCGGCCCGGGACCGATTCGTTTCTTCACGGAGAGTGCCCAAAGCCCGGCACGACGGGACCGGTAGGTACCGGCGAACGGACGGGTTCTTCGGGGCTCGAATCGTTGCAGCCGAACTCTCGTTTGCCGCCTCGTTCTCCGGCTCGCTCACCCCCCTGCAACGACGGCTGGACGCGTCGTTAATCTACCCTTCCTTCCTCGGGCCCCGCCAGCCAGCACGCGGCCGGAACCGCCGCTGCGAGAGGGCTTCCCCCGATAAAACTCGGAGGAAACTTCGCGGGCGTACGTACGTATTATTGCCGGAATTTTATCCCCGAGTCTCTCGTGTCCGGGCGTCATCTGGATGAGGAGCGAGGAAAAGCGAATATTAAAGGGCGGAAGAGATCCACCCCGCCGGACCGGGAAAGGGATGAAACCTCGTAAAGTAATCCGGAATAACTGATACGGTAATAAACTGCACGCTTTTTCATCCCTTTTTTTTTTCTCTCGACGAGTATGAACCGAATTTAAATGGTATGAATAAAATAGTACGAAATTCTGAGCGAAGGGAGCGAGTGCAGGGAAATTTCGATGCATTTGTCGCAGAGATGGGATAGGGTTTAAAAAATTGATTTAAAAAAAATGATTCCGTGGCACACCGACTCCATAGTTTGTCCATATTTTTAATCCACAAATGGTAGTAGTACAAGTATTTTATTGGGCAGAGTTTTTACATGAGTAAGCGGGTTTTTACAAAATTTTCGATCGCATATTCCATTGTCCAATGGACCATCGACCGGAGTCCTTCAGCCTGTGCAGCTCCTTTTTGTCTGCTTGTCTGCCTTTATTTGCCAGAAAGAGTATGAGTGCGATAGTCTGTGTTACATATATTAAGGCGATTAAGTGCGACTATGTGTTGTGGAGTATGTTCAGGATTTCTATTATTGTGTGCGTCGGAAATTTGTGTTTCGATCTTACATTCGGAGATCGGCTATAGCGTAAGTTTGCAATACTTCTTAGATGTGTTTACGCGAAGTCGGATGCACAAATGTTTGTTCAAAATAAATAAATATTTATTTGCGAGGCACGCGTAAAATTGATTATTTTTCTGGGTGCGAGCGCAGGTGAAGGCTCGTTTGTGTGCTGACGCGGGGTATTCGTCTCCCTGACAGAGCTCACACGTGCTGACGCGTGACTGCGAGAATCGTCGATACGAAAGGCAGAGAGGGACAGCGCGAGAGGAAGAAAAAAGAGATTGTGTGCCAATCCTATTTAATTGTGACGACTTCTCCGACGTGCGGTCGCAGCCTTCGGCTGTCCGTTCGCCTCGCGGCTACGTTCCACAGTTCCGTCGTCATCGATTACGACGCCGAACACGGTACAAAGAGGATATATCTCCACCTACCTCACGTGCCGAAAATTCGCGTGACCCCTCCGAATTATACGCGAGGCTTTCACGCCAACGCGCATTACCGACTTTAATTCTTAATTTATTTTTCTTAAAAAAAATTACCCGCCGAGCATTTCACCCGCATAACGGAATAACTCGTTGCATTTGCGATTAATAGTTTCCACGAAATTTCACCGGGTACACGGGACGAGCGTTTAATTGCAAATAAATATTAAATGGTCGAAAATGGATGTTTCGCCTGGGATAATGAATTTCTCTTCTCATTAATCAGTGAAAAGTACGGTGGACTCTCCGGCACTGCCTCTCCCCTTTCTGACGGGGGGCATGACTGTGCTCGACCGCGGGACAAGCGGGCTCGCGGTTATCCCGGATGTAATAATAACCGGCCGCGCGGAGCAGTCGCTGAGGATCGATCGATCGCGAATATGATGAATCGACGAGCGAGCTCGGGGAGGGGCGTTCGCCGAATAAAGAGCAAAATGGGATCGGGCTGTAATGCAGCCTCGAGCTTTCGGCGCGCTTCTTCCCCGTATCCGGGGGAGGGCAACTCCACGTACGGCACATCCGCTATGCACGGAACGAAGCCATTCGGACGAGCTCGCTCGATACGGCTTCGCGGCCTTCGACGTTGCGGAAACTCTCAGCACCGATAAATTCTCCGGCGAGTTATACGGAGCTCGCTCCGGCGGAAAATCATCCCAATTATCGGTCGTTTTAATTTTTCATTCGCAGTCTTCCTCATTCCTTAATTTCATACATTTCTTCACAGCGCGTTCGCCGTACAGAGACTCGATTCTCGGTATTCGTGGCGTCCAATGGGGCCGATTATCTTCCGGAAATCGAATATCGTACTTATATCGCATTTATATTGCACTTGTGAATTTTTTGGTTTTTTTTTTATTTCAGGCATTGGACCATGCGACTCGTCCGTGACGGAAATCTGTTCGCGAACGACGCCGTATTCGAGGGAACCGACGGTCCAATATCGTTCGACACGTCGCACTCCTACACAGGCACCGTCGACGGTGAGTCCCCTAATTGTAATCATCGAAAATTCACCGCGGAACACAACGACGTCGACGATCCTCGTCAAACTTCCATGTTTCGCGTCGCGAATTTCCGAGACCGGCTTCTCGAATCTCCCTCGCAAGTGAGCGACTGCCCGCTTGGGAAATCAAAGTGTCTCCTCGTCATGCGATACGACCCGCTTCGTAATTCGCGAGCTCTTAATTCAGAGAAAAAAAAATTAAATAAACGTGTCGAAAGGACAATTTTCAAAGTTAGCACGGCAACCTCAGCGCGAATATCTTCCTTTCTTTTACGTTTGTTTTTTTTTTTTTTTATTTCTTTTAAACCCACCTTCCGTTGCGGCGAGGCGAGACGTCGCGTGGGAAATCACGGGATGCTCGCGGCGGAACCCGAGAGCGAGAGGGTCCAGCGAGATTCGTTGCGCCGGGGTAAATTGCGAACGTGAAAATGAATATTCGAGAAAAGTTTTTCGCGAGAACGCGGCAGGGCTTCCGGCAGCAAAGACTGCTCCGACATCGTTCGAGTGATTAAAAAAACGTTATAAAAAAAAATTAAACAAAAATAAAAAAATTGTAGCTTACGGGATTTCCTTGAATTCGGCGAAGCTCGGGTACCTAAAATTCGACGAATTCTGGAAAATCGTCGTACCGAATAATAATACGCAGGAGGGACGGGAACAGTTTCGCGAAGGCTTAACGGCTTTTACGGAATTTAACCCTTCCGTTCTTCGTATAATCAGCGATGCACACGAGGAAGAGAGCGGGGCGAGATTGACGATGACGGAGATGGGGCGGAAGGGGGGGGGGGGGGGGGATCTTCTACTCGTGTAAGAGCTCGAGTTCGCGGAGCGTCCGACGACGTCTCTCAGGGAGTTGACAAAGGGTCGGGGAAAACCGGCACATATACTACGGTATATAAGCTCGGCGCGCGAGGGCTGAAAGCGGTTGACTCTGGCTTCTTCGTTCCTCTCCCTCCTACTCGTCTTTCTCGTTTTCTCTCTCTCCATACATATATCGCCTCCTCCATTCTCCGTTTTCCTCTGTCCGGAAGGCTGTAACAAGGCTATGCACTTGCTCGCCACGCTCACGGTGCACCGGCACCCACTGCATCGCTTTATAACTTGGCTCCTTTGTATTTCTCATGTCCAGCGTGTTAGAAAAAAAAAAACAAAAAAAACGAAAATAACCGAAAGCATTTTCGTCGCCAAGCGGAGACGCGAACTTCGCGCGGATTAATCTTTAATTTGCTTATTCTGACGCGCAATTAGCCGCGCATTCGCCGCAAGTAATTAATTTAGTAAATTAATTTTAGGAAAATTGACGAAAATAATAAATTTTTAAGCTGTAGAATTAATGAGAAAAGAAATATGGTTCGTGTTCGATGTTCGAGGTCGGAGAGAAGGAACCGCGCGTCGATAGTTCTTTCGGACATCTTATCGCATTTGCTCGCCACGCTCACGGTGCACCGGCATTCGCTGCAGCGCTTCGTGCCCCGTTTCGCTCCTTTGTATTTCTCGTGTTCAGCGTGTTAGAGAGAAAAAAGAAAATAACTACGAAGCATTTTCGTCGCTCAGCGGAGACGCAAACTTCGCGGGAATTAATCTTTCATTGCTTACTTTAAGGCGCAATTAGCCGCGCACTCGGCGCCGTTCCAGTTCACTTTTCTCAACGAACCGTACTTATTTAACGAAACTAACTTCGGTAAATTAATTTCAGTATAATTTGCGAAAAATATAAATAAAATTCTAGAATTTATGGAACAAGAAATGTTCGGAGTTGCCTCTGTTTTCGCTCTCGAACGTTTTAATTTGAAAGAGCCTAACCGGCGACCGCCGGTATAAAGGGAACGCGCTCGGCACCGAGCCGCCTTGCCCTCACGCACTCTCACCTTTAAGCGCTGAGAGTAGACTTATTATAACTATATATACACAGAGAGACACCCGTGCCGCGAAACGTCGGGCGTCAGCTGGACGACGAACGACAACACAAACGACCTTGGCCATGGAATTTCGAAGAAGTCCCCGCTTTCGTCTCCGCGCCGGACGCTCCGAGGAAACCCGCGTGCCATTTCGCACGTATTGTTTGCGTAGCGCTTATCGCGATCTGGATCGGCACCCAAATTCGCTCTCGCGCGCGCGCATCCTGGAGCGGTGCAGCCTGTGCACCGCGTTGCGACCCGAGTATACGCGAGTATTTCGTCCGATCGTTTTACAATAAAGTTTCATAACATTGTTGCTCGGTGTGTCGCTCGTTGTTTATCCCTCGCCCGCTATCCATATAAAACATAAAAATAGTAACCCAGCACAAGCGCTTCAGTGCCTAAAAGTGCAAACACAAATATGGCTCGTATTCGAAAGAGTTCTCCGTCGATAGTTCTTTCGGGTATTTTATCGCTGTTATTTCAAATTCGGTGTCTCGGGATCGACGGTATAACATCGTTTTCCCGTTTGCCTTTTTTCCCCTCACTTTCCGAACAAATCGCGATTTCATACAACTTTCGCCTCATCCCCGTAGCTTTTTTTTCCTCCTTTTTTGTTGTTTGTTGTTCTTATCAACCCAACGAGAATCAGAGTGCCGGGAGGTTTGGGTGTGTTATATATCGGGAGAGGGACACTTCGGGGTCTCGACGTACATATACACCCGGCTGAGCCATCGAGTCTCCGTAGGATTTATTGGACAACGGGGCCGGGCACAGGAGCCGAAATCCCTGAGGAGCTATCTAACGGCCGAGGGAATGAAAAAGTCGAGGAGAATTAACGATGGCGAAGCTTCGTGTATCCCGCTCGCTCGCCCTCGCTTTTTCCTCTCCTCTCCTTTTTTTTTTTACCTTCTTTACTTGCCCCGTTCCACTGGCAGGCAATAAATTTATTGACCCTTAATAATTTTCGTCTCTCTCCTGCCTCCTGACTCTCCCTCGCACACACGGCGAGTGAATTCTTGTATTAAGTTATCTGCAGGATCGGGATATCGGCAATGAGAATTGGAATTACGATACCGAAGCTGCAAAAACTATTTCATTGGCTCGTATTTTCTACTCTCGAGATACATATATGTATACACGCACACACATAGATAAAAATGGTCGATTGAATTTATTAGCGTCATTCGGGAGTGTTTCTCGTAAAAGCCCGAGCTGAACAAGTGAAAAATCATTGGAACGTAAATCTACGACAGGCGTAGATTGTACAGTCCGTACGGTAAGCTACGGTATTGTATATAGGACATGGATATGTAGGTGGCTAATATCGAGTGGTGCCGTCAGTTTCAATACGGCGAGTATACGGCGGAGGACCGACGAGGCAGAGGGTATACGAGCTCTCTATGGCGAATAATAAATCGTATCGAAAAGCACGTCGAGTCGGTGTCAACTCGACGGGGCTGGCTGCGACGGCTTGCCGCGACAGCGGGCCGGTACTTCCGCCGGCAAACTAAAACCTCGAGTACCACTACTAGCCCCCTGGTACCACGACTATGATGATCGGGCTTTTATCCGTTGCCCGCCTCACGGGAAATCGCGAGGCTGAAAGTGTTCGGGAATATAAAAAAAAAAAAAACATACTAATAATAAAAGTGCGCCTCACCACGGATCGCAAACTATTCATAGTCCTCTTGGCATTCATAGGCGACGCGCCACTCCGGGAGAGTGATAGATCCTCCCGTTTTCGCACCGATAATATAACGCTCCCTCGCTCCTCCGCCGTCTCGGAATTGATATTTCTCGCGGTATATTATTTCTCTCCGATGGCGTTTGCAGCGACGCCTCGCGCCTTTGAAGTCGCCCGAGAATGAAATCACTCGGAAAATAAGATTTTCATACCGGGAGCGACGTATTTCCGGTATGACGTTACTTCCGGTCGAAAAATGAGATTTTCATACCGGAAGTGACGTATTACCGGTATGACGTTACTTCTATCGAAAAATGAGATTTTCATACCGGAAGTGACGTATTACCGGTATGACGTTACTTCTATCGAAAAATGAGATTTCCGTACCGTTTATGGAAATCAATATTTCCGGTTTTTAAGTTTCGTATTCCATTAGCGAGGGTGCTTCGCGTCACAGCAACCTGCTAGTAAAATATACTTTCGTAACAACGGGAAGAGCTATCTAGCAAATAATTTATTTGCAGGACATTCGGCAGGTGAATTAATATTCCGGTCGTAATTGTGAGCGGAGTGTACGGATTGTCTCTGTTTCCGTCGAGCCGCGCTGTCCCCGCTCCTATTATCACTGTTATCGGTCACGACGAATACGATAATAGGTGGGGCGAGCCATTCCCTATCGCTCGATGATCGCGCTTCGGCGAGGCGAGCGAGGGCTCGGGGGATCGTGCGATCCGATGGCATACGAGAGAGAATCCTCTGCCAACCCCTTTCGCACACCCCACCGAATGAGATTGCAGCATCGCCCGCACACTCGTCGATCCAATCTTGTTCCCCGGTCGGTATCGCAAATACGACGTTGTACAAGGATAGCGTAGAGTCTCGAGAGAGGAACCCTTTGCCATTTACAATGAACCCGAGTGGAAAGGCTAGATGCACATCGGAATTGCATAAAAATCAAAGCGAGCACCCGCTCCGCGCAGCTGCACAATATCAAACGAGCGGCGGAGAGGATTATACTTCGGGCTGTTTGCTAAAATTGCAGAAACGAAATGCCCCGTGAAGAAGTCGCGGAGAGGTGGATTTTTATCTGTGACCCTCTTTTTTTATTATTATTTTTTCTTCTCTTTTTAACCCGTTCTCTACTTTCGCGACGTTAAGAGAAACGCAACATTGGCCCCGGAGGTGCTCGACCTCCTCATCGACCTGGCACCGAGCTAGCCGAATGGCATTGTCATCCGTTGGACGGCGGCCAGGCTTCACAGCCCCAAAGGGGCTTGCGGAAACGACGATGCCGAAGTCTCCGGGAAAGTCTCGTTCTCACGACAGTCGGCTACACTAGCGCGGATATTGGCACGTTATTTTTTTTTTTTCTTCTCTTTTCGTACAGGCGAATTCAGAATTGGGACGTTTATTGTCACACCGAATTCGCGCTGATAAGAAGTATGTGTTGACGTGCTACCGTGCCTCTCACCAGATATTCACCATCGCTATAATTATACTCACAATAATTATATCCACGAAATTCACTCAGCCATATGGAATTCCCAAGCGCACTTTAAATGCCTCAGTCGGTGATAAAGACTGTAATTTTTGTTATCGACAAAAATGACCGATAGTTAGTTTTTTCCCCGAAATCGTTCGATTATGAACAGCTCTGTATCACGACGAGCTCAGCTGTGCGCACATCGAGCCCTCCACAGATATAGCTTGTATAGACACAGTGCCGAACCCGCGATGGCTCCCGGCTTTGCCTGCGAGACCGTGGCTGTCGGCGATGTCCGCGGCGAAAGAAGAAAGCGAGGAAACGGAGGAAGCGCCGGTGGGAACGAGAGACGGAATCGAGGGGTGAAGCAGCGGGCGAAAAGGTGAGGCAATTGGCGAGAGGGCGGAGGAGGGAGGCTTCCCAGTTTCCACTAACACACAAGCTACAGGGGTGCGCAGAGGCGAAGCCTCCGCAGCGGCGATACACACGGCAGTCCCCGGGTACCCCCTCGAAATAATTCCCCACACAGAGGAACGACGAAATTGGCCGGTGCCGCGTTGCCCGAATTATTAATTTATGAACTTCTGCCGGCTGCCGATTCGCACACACTCGTTTAACCCCGAACATAATAACCCCCACCCTCCGGCCTTCCAATATCGTGCGCGAAGTAGTACGCGAGCCCAGCCAGTTTTACGGTAATTGGGGGCTGGAGGCACGGGGAGTATTTCACCCCGGGCTGAGCTGTATTGATAAAAAGGGAAAACGAAATGGAGAGACAAAAAAAAATAACCAATTGGGATTAATTTTTTTTTTAACCTCGTACATCCCGGGCCTCGATCTACCTACTCGCCGCTCTCGTAATTGCCGAGGATATGGAGCGCATCTCTGGTTGATTGGATTCGAGAGAAAACCGTTATTTCCTCTCTCGCCCGCTCTCCCTCTCTGTGTGTGTATCTCTCGTCCTGATTCACGATTCGGCACCGCCGGAAATTTGCTAATCTTCCGCACTTTATCCTCCCGTCTCGCCTCCGTCTCGTCGAGCTCCCGTTCCTCTTTCGGTTAACAATTTTTACCGGCTCACCGCCCGTTTGCTTCGCGAACAGAACGGCTTTGGATACAATCCAATGATATAATAAAATAATAAAATTCTAAATATGATTGCGTAAATGGAGAAGTAAAGAGATTCGATAGGTAGAAACAACAGAACTGGCGCGTTTACCCCGTGATTTTTCTCCCGGCGATCTGATCGATGAAATTGATTAAATTGATGGACTTTTTTCCTTTTCTTGCGTCCCGACCGACTGTCCCTCTATCCTCAGTCGCTCAACGATTTTCACCGGCTCACCGCCCATTTCATTCGCAAACAACGGCTTCGAATACAGTCAAACAATAAAATAAAATAAAACAATAAAATTCTGAATGTCATTGCATAAATAAAGAAGTAAAAAGGCGATTGAGCAATTCCGTAGATTCTATAGGTAGAAATAACAGAAATGGGTGCGTTTGCCTTATGATTTTTCTCTCGGCGATCTGATCGATCAAATTGATGAGTTCGACGGACTTTTTTTTCGTTCCTTTCTTTTCTTGCGTCTCAAAGGACTATAGCGTGCGGTAAGTGGTAGTTCCCGGTGCATGAAGACGGCTCGTTCGCCACGGTGAGCGAAACCATGTGCCGAGACCGGCGCTGGAAGGACGACGTGAAAAGCAAGTGGAGTCGGGCGCAGTGCCAACTCATCTAGACATTCATAACCGTGTGCGCGGGCCGGTCGAACGGGGGGAGTCACCGGAACATTTACTCGATAAGACACGGAGGACCGGGTATAAGTATCTGGCTGGTTACCCAACCGGGGAGGTTACGCAGCCGGTGGATGGCTATGATACCTACTTCGATCTCTCGCTGTTTATGTCTCTCCTCTCTGCTCACGTGCACACAGAATTTTTTTTTTTCGCACGCCCCACAAACAAAAATTAATTTTAATAAATAATTATTTAGCTTAATTAAATAAATATTCATTAGTGGGTCGAACATGATAAGCTTGCAGTAAAATAGCAATAAAATTAATCATCCACCCCAATGAAAGTTTTCGTATCAATGACAAAATTTGTCTCCGCGAGATAAAAAAGAAATGAAAAAAAAAAAATTCTACGAAACTGAAGCGAGCGAATCGTCGCCGGTTCATCCAATAAGCGACGATAAACGGATTTCGAACCGGATCGTACAGAAGAGACAAAGAAGAAGGTCGTTCGGGCGTACACGTGGGCTGCGGAAAGACGAGCGATACGTAAGAAAATGTCATCATCCCCGCCTCTGCCGGAGCGAAGCCCCTGCAGAAGAGCCTCTTTAACAAAGCTCTTCGATCGGGCGGAAACGCGGAATTAACCGAGGGTTCCCCGTCGCCCGTTCGCAGCGGAGTCTGTACAAATTCGACGGAAAATACTGCCGGTCGAGATTCCGCGAGGTGGTAGCGGAGGATCGCAGCGAGCGGGAGAACCGGTGGGTTTCGGGTTTGCAGAGGAAGCCGAGACAGGGGTAAATCGAGGAGAACGAGAGAAACGGAAAGCGCGAATGGATCGACCGAGGTGCTGCCGGCAACGTCGTTATTTCGTCGTAAATTCGAGCTTCTCGGGGATTCGATGTGCGCCGAGGGAAAGACGAAAAGGCGACGACGAGAAGACAGTATTAGCGAGGGGGATGGCAGCGCGGTACCGGCAGTCGGCAGGGGTTGCACGGTGGAGCGAACGAAGACGGTAGAGCGGGAAAATATCCCAGGAGAGTTTCGTTGATGTATACGGGAAAAAAGCTGGAGCGAGAGAAAGAGTCGAGTCTGCCGGTGGGGTGCAAAGAGGAGATCCGCGGGGCAGGGGGGGGGGGGGGGGCGGAGTCCGGAAGAGAGGATCGAGCTGAGCTAGTTGAGGGTGAAGAGAACCGAGAGTCGGGATGGTGGTGGCAGTCGCCTCAAAAGACGAGTGCACAAAGCCCGGCACTCGCGACGGCATTCAAACGCGAACGAGGAAGGCTCCGAGGCACGGTTCTCTCCCCCGGGGGGTCCCCGGTTGATCTGCATATCTCGAAATGGAATCTTCCTTGCTCTCGTCTCCTCCGGAAAACCCGAAGAGGACGAGAAGAAGAAAACCTTAGGGCCTCGGAGGGCGGCCGGGGTCTTTGTCGCGTACCCGACGTTCCCCGTTCGCCCCATCCTGAAGGAACCCTCTGAATACCCTACATGGATTGGCTCCCCCCCCCCCCCCCCCCCGAGCACTTTCCGCCTCTTTCGACTATCCGAGCATAGGCGCAAATAATATATCCAATAGAGACTCCCGGACTTTTATCTATCCTACGACGATTTTTTATTAAAAATAAATGCAAAGCCCGCGCGACGTTTCCACTAAAATCCCCTCGTCTACCGGTAAAGCCAATTTCGAGCCTCCGGCGAATTGCTCGGTTTCGAAACTACGTGCGTGACGGAAATTTTTTTGAAAATTCAAACGAAAACATATTCGGGCTCGATCTTGTGTACGAATGATAAAACAGACGTGGGAGGGTGACAAATTGTTTTGGCTTGATTTACCGTTCGGGAGCTATTAACTATGTACGCGTATATCGCGCATAACCGGGCCACGATAGCCGTTGCGGGAGATTTATTTGTACTCTCGAGTTCATACCGCTCCGATTGGGACGACGAGTGGCGGGCGAGGAGGAGGCGAAGCACGAATGGTCCGCGTTCCCGACCTGCTCCACTCGCCATCATCCCCAGCCCCGTTCAAGATCGCGGAACGAGGCTCCCACACAGTCATGCAATTTTTGTCGAGAGAGGGATGCATCGTTCTCGGAGCCGGGAATCCGCAGGGGGAAAAGTCACGTCGAGTGGCTCCTCTCGTCGGGTTAGGGCCGGCGCTCCGACCCGAGTGCCACTCGAACTCCCTCGTCGGACTCGTACGCAGCAACTAACTCTTTCTGCTCCTTCTTTTTTTTCTTCCGGTACACGCGAGACGCGGACCCCGCGTGGATACCCCGGATGCGTCCAAAGTTGCAACGGCCCGAAGAGTTTCCGTGGTACGCGCTCCGAGTTTTCTCTCTTCACCGGAACGAGACGAAATCCGTGGGGGGAAAAACAAGAAGCCGAGGGAAACGATGAGGAAAGCACAAACGGAAGTGCCGCGAAGCGCAATAACAAATTTATCCCGGGGCGCGTCCGTCATCGCGCCTCGTCGATCCGATTTTCTCGCCCGAATTGCCGGAAATAACGAGACGAAGCGGGGGTGGGGGGGGAGACGAAGAGGAGTTTCGATAATAGGATCGTCGAGTCCGCGACGGCGAAGTGGCGATCGGTCGATCGCGAGGCGCACGTTCGACGAAACAAGCTGCTGTCGAAGGAGAATCACGGACGGACACCGGGGCGGACGAGCAGCGCGGCGTTTATAGCTCTTCGACCGCCGCTAATTAAATCCGGCTTTGCTCGACGGTTAACCGTCGGGGCGGGCTCGGAGCCCGGCCTGCGGCATCCAGGCACAGCCCGAAGACCTCCGGAGCGAAGGAGGGCGGAAATAAAAATAGAGTGGAAGAAAAGAAAAGCGGAGGGCGGTGGAGAGCGGAGAGAAAATGGAATCGATCGATGAACGCGGTTTTAACGAACTCGCGAAACACACTCGAACCTCGGAACATTCCCGGTTCTCCGGCCCGTTTCATTCCCCGATGTTCCCGGAGCTTTGCACCTTTTTTTTTACCTTTTTTTTCTCCACCGGCCACCCGCGCTCAAAGACACAGGTCACCGGTCCGAGAAAACGAGCGGGGTTGCAGAAAATCTCTACGATTCGGGGAGGCGGACGAGGAAGACCGGGGTCATACTGAAGACGAAAGGCAAAGAAAAAAAAAAAAAAAGATTGAGATAGGAAGATAGATAAAGATAAAAAGCTTCGAGGCTCCACGTATAGCACCGTTCCGACGGCTCGTTAGCGAAAAGCTCCGATCTCCTTCATTTTCGTCTGGTCGTTTTCCCCTCCCCTTGATTCTCCATCCCCTCGTCTTTCTCACCTTCCTCCCGCCATCCCTTCCCCTACCACACATTTTCCTTTTGTTCGTCTTTTTTCTTCTTCTTTTCTCCCCCGTTTTACGCTATTTCCTACCCGTTACTTTTTTACTCCTAATTTTTTGTCATCGGCTTCTTTTGTCCCTCGCTGAGCGATCGTTTCCTTTTTCTCTCCGCTTTTTTTTTTTTGCTGTTATTATTTTTTTTTTTTTTTCGCCAAACAGCTAATGACCGTCGCGAGCGCTCGCGAAGTAGGCAAGCCCGGTCACTGGTCAGACGGCGCAGCCGGCCGGTGAAACGGAGCGAGGAGAAACGACCGGTAGAGAGAGCCCCTTCGATGTTACTTCGTCGCGCCGCTCTCGACCCGTTACGCTCGCCCGTTGATTAACAATCGGATTACGTTTAATTGCAGAAACGCGAGCGGACTTGAAATCGTTGGTGCGTGATATCTCCGTAACCGTTCCTCCCCCCCCCCCCCCTCTCCTCCCACGCTCGTAAAGGCTTTTCCCGTCGAGGTGGGCCGCGATAGATCGCAGTGGACTTTCGCGTGTCCCGAGAGTCGCACGTCCGAGCATATCCTCCGACGAGATATTACTTATTTTTCCACTCTGACGATCGTGCCGGTTGACGAAACGACGACTGTAGGTTGTCGGCTCGCTAAACATTTTTATCGGAGGGACATGAACGTGAGCCATCGACCGGTCACTGCGGAAATCGAACGGTTAAGGTGAAAGTACCGATGGCTGGGCATTCAAGGCGATATCTATTTTCCTACCCAATTTTCGCCATCACGCATCGATTATTTTCTCAAACAGCGTTAACTAATCTCAAGGTTAGGTTTCTAGTTCTCAAAATACATCCATTAAAAACATTAGCAATTTTATTCCCGAAAACACTGGAGAATTTAAATGTACAAGAGGCTGGACGGCATTTATTGGTGTGTGCCGATTTTCGAAGGAGGGAAGTTTCAAAGCTTCGGGTAGTCGTTAATTCTCACAGTAATGATGTACGAACTCAACTAGTTCGGGGTGACCCGAATAAGAACAGGATATTCTATTAAGTCCTCCAATGAAACATGTATTTCATAGAATAAGACATGAGATATGTTGCATCGAAGTCCGGCTATTCCTTTCAGGTCTCGTCCGGTGTCCAGATACTGGGTCCGTCGATTCGCGATTCGGTGTATCGGTGTCTAGACACAAAAATCGACTATCGCTCAAGCGAATGTCTGTGCCGATCTTTTGCATGCACATCAATGATAATTTTAACAGTAAACCGCTATTTTTAAACCATTATTATATTCGTAATAAACTCAAGTCTGGGAGCTTGTTGTCCGGTAACTGGGACTTGTCCGGTCATTGGCACGTTTACCGCAAGGATGTTTTGGGACTAAAAAAAAAAGGAATCGCCTCTCCCGGTCAGTCCTTTCGATTCCCTTAAGGATAAATCGTTTTAGAAAGTAAGTTACGAATTATAAATAATATGCTCCATACAGAAAGTTTCGATTATGGTCTCCCGACGCGAAGGGCCATTTGCGATACGATTTATTCTCCAATATCGCGTCCTCCCCGCTCCCACCGTCATATCAGCAAAGTCAATAAGCCGGATTGCGTCTTTTTCCACGGTCCCCCGAAGAGCCGTAACTCGAGTGCGCGAGAGTTGCACGTTCCTCGAGATTAAATCTTTTTCCACTGGCCGGCGGCAATTTTCCTCATTCTTCTGTATCCGCTCGTCCGGAAAACTTCTGCCCGAGTCAATTGAGGAGGGGGGAGAAAAAGAAGAACAAGAGCCCCTCCCGTATCCGGGCCGGACGGAAAAGAAATTGTAATTAATCCTCTCACTCGCCGCAGATCGCAGTTTCATTTATAAACTATCCTTTTGACCCAAAAAAGATAAAACAAAACCTAACCGGCGAACGTAGAAAGAACTTCGGGAACATCAATTTGTACTTTTTATGTAGTCCTCGTCCCGGTCTCGTGTTTCCTCCGCTTCCCGGTAATGCCAGCGGGTATAATTTACGGGATTCGCGTGCGTAGTCTTTCTTGTGGAAGGCTGCCACGTGCCGCGGGCAAGTAATGAATGGAGATAATATTTTCTTTTACGATTGCGAGCGGAGGCCTCGCTTTTCCGCCGGACGGACGTTAACGCTCCCGGGAGCGAGTTGGAACTTTCGGAGCGTTCGTACACACGACCCCCCCGGAGCATAATGTACGAGAGGTTCTCGCGTGCGGTGCATTATATGGCGCACGACGAGCGTGTGTACGGCACGGGCTTTTGATTGACGGAAGAACCCACCGGGATACGGAAGTTTATACAGAGGCCACAGTGAAAACCGCGAGCGTCTGAGACTTCAACGTCGGCTCTCCGCCTCGCCCAACGCTCGCTCCCGTTCATTAAGGTGTTTCCGATAGTTCGCGGCTCCGACCGCGAATCGGAAATCTCGACGAAAGTTCCGAATCCCGAATGCGACCGTCGGAACTATACCGAGGTACGAGCGGTCGCCCGGACGATCCTGTTGCGCCCGATAATTCGCCGGTACAGGCGATCGATCGGTGACCGAACGATGAAACGGGGAAACAATGCGCGACGATCGATCACAAATTTTGAAAATCGTTCATTCCGTTGAGAAATTATAATTTATCCATTCGCGGATGACTCGACCGACTACTCGCTTTTTTTATCCGCCGACGGAGCGTACATCCAAGTGGGAATTCCTCGAGGCGGCGACGCAGCTAGTAATGAACACTTTGCATTATGAACATGTAGCAAAAAAGAAACGATTTTTATCGCGTCTGTTCGTTTCGCGTGACAAAGTGAGTAACGATCGCTTCGACCGCGGGGCTCTCCGGGGTTTGGGTAGAGCGAGTTCCTGTGGGAACTGAAAACTTTTCCACGCTGGATCTCCCGCGGAGAGGCGCGCTCGCGAGACAAAAGTCTCGTGCATATAAATAAGTTTAATACATAGTTGATGCGGTTATAGTACACGTGTGCCCTGCGTGTATCGCGGCTTCGGGTACGAGGCGAGTACATTACCGAGCAAGTTTTCGAAAAATATCGCGTAAGGGTTGGAGCCCAGGGAGAGAGGGGGGGGGGGGCAAAACGAGTTCGATGTGTCCGGAAGGTGGAATAATGGATGGGACAAGGACGGGTACGAGAAAAATGACTATAAATACCGTAGATGGTCGGAGGAAGGTATAACGCACGGTTTTTCCCCTTCGATACTAATACTATTTTGCATTCGGCTCACGTCCGGGATGTCGGAATACCTCTCGATTCCCGAGAATTTAGAGCACGGTGAGGGTTGGGCTCTCCTCCCTCCACCCCTCCCCACCTTCGGTCTGAGATATTCCCCGTGGAGGGCGGGGGACGAGGGGGCACAGCAGATCGCCCTGTTTCGCTCGTGCGCGAGACGCTGCGCTCCTCTCCCCGAAACTCAAAGATGAGGGATCCCCGCGGAGCTGGAGGAACCGAGATTGATGCCACGAATCGAAAACGGCGGTCTATGGGATTCCCTGGAACACAATTTTTCTCCGCGTTTACCGGATACACTTGTCGTGGATCAAATTTCCGAGGCTCGTGTGGTACGTGAACGATTTGAGCGGGTTCAGGGGAGCGAACGATCCGAGCAAGCCGATCTTGAAGGGAATGCAACGTAGGCAGGCTAGAGTGGATTGATCACCTGGTTGGATATCACCAGTTTGGCAATTCATGTACGAGAGATAGATCAGATCTGCGAAACGGCACTTAAGACTTCTTCAGACCAGTTACGACTCATCAGAAGCCATCTTGTCCCGACTGCTCGATTCTTCAAAGGCATCCAGGCCTATCTTACCCCCCACTAGCTGGCAATTACTAGCTCTCAACGTACCAACATCCACAAGTCGTCCGGCTCTCGTTTCAACTAATCTTTCGCAGGGACTTTCCAGAGGCGGTTTAGGGTGTTTACAGGCTTAAGCGCCAGCAATGAGGGAACACACCTTCCCTCATTGCCCAAACGCGATCCGGCTCCCTCACTGAGAGCGGTAGCGTTAGGTCCTTCGCGGTAATTACGCAATGTTCGAAGTTGATAACGAGTCGCGTGTGATGCCGGAACAGGAGCAAAGACACGGAGCCATTGGGGATGGTGTTGGTGTTGGGTATTCCGGAGAGCCGTACAGAGCAGTTTGCCGAGGTGGTTGTGTCTCCGAGCAACTTTGGATCATAGTCCGTGTATGTGTCTGTGTACCACCTATCCCCGGAGCATCAACCCCCAAAGACTCCCCGGTGCGCGGGTCTCCTCGCTCCGCACCTTCCGAGTCCCGAGGCGGAGGTCTCGTTCCCGCCGGCTCTTCGGAAGAACGCGTGGGCTCCGAGCGTGCCAGACATACGCGGCCAGCCCACCCCCGAGAACCTCCCCAGCAACGACGAAAGCTCTCTTCGGGGAGGAGGCACGATGGCCGAAGAAGCCACGACGAGGATGTGATGACGACGAGTTTGCGTCGAACCGCAGATAGTTGACGCCGTTACGTGACCCGGGTCAGCGACGGCGATCGTCCTCGGACCCTCCTCGGCTCCCCTTCGTACCCTCGTTCCTCTCCGTCTCCCGTCTCTGCGAAGTCGTCGACGCAACCGAGTTTGCGAGGCGCTTTGGGTCCGAGACCGGGCTCCCGGACGAAACTTCCAAACCCCGTTCTTACTTCGGTGAAACTTGGGAGAAGCCGAGGACGGAGGGTTGGTTACTGTTGTACAGTGGCCGACGATCGGGCGAAGGTGGGCAAACCGTCGGGATCTTCGGACTGCGTGACTGTTCGAACATCCCAATCTTACCGGTTCCTCTTAAATCCCCACTTTTCTCAGTATCGCGAACAAGAATAACGAAGTAATCGCTCCCTCGTCTCTTCGTCCCAATCCTCGCGCACAAACCTCCCGCCTGACATTACCCGGGAAAACAGTCGTTCCCGTATCTCTCCTCGATACCCTTGAAATTAGTATTCACACGCCCAGCGCGGTGTAAAACACCTAGCGGCTGGAGCACGGACACCGGAGGGAACCGTGAGACTGAGTAGGGCACAGCACGTGCGAAGCTGTGTAGTATCTGCGAGGAGGATATTTAACGTTCGGGGCATATGTAGAGCATGCATAGCTGGGGCGAGCCATCGGTCGGGGGTATTTCCTGGTTTCTCGGGTTTTCTCGCCTTCTGACACTCGGCTCTTACGTACAACCGGAGTACCGGAGTACCGGAGAATCGGCGCAACTTCGGTGCACGGAGGCCATCCGCGCCTCTCCGACGGCACACAGCGTATGTATGTAAACCTACCGAGCAACTACGTATACGGCAGTACAGTATACTATAAGCCGTGCCAACAGGCTTTCTCTCTTTCGCCCCTAGCCACCCTGTCGCCATATATACCTCAAACCCCCCCCCCCCCCCCCCCCCGCAACTCGGCGACCACAGGGAGCCAGCCAGCCAGCCGGCTCCGGTCCCTCTTCCTCCCTCGTTCCAGCCCGTTTCTCTATACGCTCACGGTATTTACGATCTGTTCCCTCGACAATTCCGCGAACGTTGCCAGTACCACTGGCAGAAACTCGGTGCAGCATGCTACCCAGCCGAGAAGAGACGGGGGGGGGGGGGGGGGGGGGGGGGGGAGGAACTGAGAGAAACACTCGGGTAATTGCAACGTGCTGCTCATTGCCGCGTCGGAACTCTTTCCAGTCGTACGTGCTATCCGCGTCCACGTCCGTCCGACGTTCCAAAACTAATTCAATCCGGATCCATAAAGAACGTCAAAGCGCGAGAGAGGAGGCCATTTTTCT